>CM061257.1:36992500-38242500 GCA_030848825.1 Tadarida brasiliensis | reverse complement strand
AGAAGGTAGTGCTGAGAAAGTTCCATGACATTCTCAGAAGTCACCGCCTGAATATCAAACCTGAATAACCAGGAGAGATGTAACCTTGGCATACTTTCAGTTGTTTTCTTCCTGCCCACGCTCCAGGCTTTTCAGGTCCTTGCTTGAGCGTGAACTCACAGGCGTAAATAACGTGTTGTCAACAGCCTGTGTCAGGCAGCCCGGCTATTTAAGCAGGCTGGCATCAGAGACCGCAGCTTCCAAATCCAGACTTGGCCACTTCCACGTAAGTAACTTTCAGAGGTTTGCCTTTAATGCAGAAGAATGCGCTTTGTGTAGAAGCAACTGAAATGCTGTAGTTACCATATCTGCTATTCTGTCGGGAAAGGTGGAGGTGTAAGGGAGAATGAAAGTTAAGAGTTGGTCCCGAGCAGGGAGGCAGAGATTGCTGCAGGATGTGGGGTATCAGAGCCTTGCAACGTGTGCAGAGTTGAGGTGGCTTTGGAGCAAGGGGCTATCTATGTTGACCTTTCGCCAGTAGGTAAGATGTTTTTCTCGCTCTCTCCTATCTCTCAAAGACACTTTGAAACCAGCGCTTGTATGACTGTGCCAGATTGCAGGTGAATTTATCCCTTGAAGCCAATATTGCTATTCTACATCTTAGTCTAAAATCAGACATAATATTTTAAAATGTTTTTTTTTTTTTGGTGTTCATTGTAGTGGGGAAGGGGAGGTATCTCTGGACTGAGTAGAGGCGGCTTGACTGTAAAGTTTTTAAAATCTTTATTGTTGAAAGTGTTACAGATGTTTCGGCTGTAAACTTGCAGTGCTATTTATTGTTACTTCTGGTTCTCATAATACTTATCAGTTATGAAAGTGAAAACATCGATCACTTTTAAGATGAAAAGAAGTCCCACGCTCTGGGGTTTGGAGGAAACGTAGGTCTGTGACAATCCAGCACAATGGCATCCAGGCACACTGTCGAGTGAAGTGGAATGAGAATTACTGAATAGAAAGGCACAGCGTACCACACAGCTCAGGAGAGACAATCCGAAAGAGAAGAGGAGTGCAAACGTTTCCAGGAAGGGGCACTTCGCTCGACAGGGTCTGCAGTGTAATTATTTAAGGGTTAGTGTAACCAGAGCACAAAGTAGAGGTACAGGGGAGGAGAGAAGCGGGGAGAAGGGGGAGCAGACAGTAGAGGATGTATAATTAGACATCATAGTCACAAAACTCTTATAGGAATATAATAAGGACTAAAGCACGACATTAATTCCATAGTTCCTCCCGTGGGTCAAGAACACTGCGATTAAGATTAAGAATCTAGTGAAAGGCAAGAGCCTTTTGCAGGTAGTTCCCCCCACCCCCTTGTCCCAAGCACACACCTCGATGTTCACTTCCTGGACCGCTGGAAGTCCAAACCCTAAATGAAGACCTCTGGCTGAAACCAAGGCATTATTTTTTAAAACTGAGCTGAAGCTGCTGACTAGGAACCTACATGGTGTGGGAAGTTGAGACCCTTAACCCGGCAGGCACCTCTTAGTCACCAAACTGAAGCTCAGTTGTAAGGTCATTAAGGTCTGATTTTAATTAAGCAAATAATGATGAAGGGGCTTCTCTGAGCAAACATAAGTTGGAGGCCTGGAGGAAGAGGAAACAAATTGAAAGGTGGCTCCTATTCTCAAAGAGCTTGCTATCTAAAGTACAAAAACAAAATAAGATCAGGTCTGGCAAAAACAGTACATACTGTATGATTCCATCAGTACAAAACAACAGAAAATGCAAACTAATCAATAGTAACAGAAAACAGATCGATGGTTACCTGGCAAAGAAGGGTGGGAAGAAGAGGTTTGGAGGAGTACCAAGGGACACAGTAAACTTTTGGGGATGGTGAATATGTTCACAATCGTGATTATGATAACCAGTTCTTGCCAGTGAAAATTCATCAGATTGTACACTGTAGACATTGCAGCATTGTATACCCATTATACCCCAGCAAACAATGCTCTAATATATCTTTTTTAAAAATAATTAAAAGCATCTCTAAAAATCAGCCTATGCCACATCCTGAAAATAAAAAATGAGTATGTCTGGAAAAAAAATTAACTCAGTAAATAAAGTAGAGTAGCAGACCATTGGGATTGTGGACTTTTGTAGAACTGGGAGGGTCCCAGAGAACATCTAACTCGGTTTTGGACCTGGGACTGGGCCCCAGCCCAACCAATTAAATCAGAGCCCCCGGGTGTGTAGCCTGACATTGTTTTTTTTTTTTTTTTAATTATCCAAGTGATTCTGATGTGGAACCCAAATCTCTTACTTCACAGGTGAGGAAAGTGAGGCCCAGGATGGGGTGGTGGGGCTGCCCCTGGCCACTGGACCACACGCCCCAGGGCCCAGGGAGGACAATAACAGGACCCCAGAGGAAGAGGGACCCCTGAGGCCATTGCTTCTGGGTCCTCAAAACCACACTTCCAGCTCTAGCTAGCATAGTATCCAGTGTGTTTCAAGCACATTCTTGGAACCCAGGCATGCTCTGGGGCGGCCAATGGGAGGAATTACTCAGAGCCTCAAAGGTGCATTATTTAAGGATTGTGCTAACGCATGAGAAGGGATGGTGAGAAGGGATGTTTCAAAACTAAAGCTTCCTTTTGTTCCCTACATAATATCCAGTATAAGCCAGAGGATTATAATTACTAAAAAGAATCGTGGCAGACGCACCAGGCCCTCTGCTCTGGCAGACAGCCGAGCTGTTCTTTCAGGAACGAGCCTGAGTTCTCGGCATTGGGATGAGTCGAGTTGGCACTACAGGGTCTTTTCAAAGTGAATTCAGTCTCAACACCGGGAAGAAGTGTGAGTGGGTGAAGTTTGTTTTGGTGGCTTGTGCTCTTCTGGTCTGTCCCTCACCCCTGCACCTTTGTGGGTGCAGGGGTGCCCACGGCCTAGGCCAGCTGGCATGTTGTAGATGGTGTCTCTTCTCTCCTCCAATCCAAACGTGTCCAATTTCCAGGGTCTCATCTCCTCAGTGCTTTGCTTACCCATTTCTGGAAAAGTAATTAAAGTTATGATGTTAATAGACAATAATTGTTTAATGAGTTATGCCTCTCCCTGGTATATGAAATAGGTTCCAGCAAGATAACACATCTCAGAGTTCTTCAAAATGTTATATAAATATAATTACTGTTTGGGACAATCAGGAAAATCAAAGTTTCAGTAAAATTTTATAATCTGTACCGGTCAGAATTCCAAGCAACTTGCTGGGGGAAAATATACCAAGATTGGGAGTTTTCAGCAGGATTCCTCAAATCATGTCTCATAGGGAACTCCCTATGGGCCCTGTGGGCCCTGAGAGACTGTGGGCCCTGAGAGATTTCTTTTTCTGAATTGGTTTATTTTTTGTTAAATGTGTTCATCCTCATCGGAGGTGGCTGCATTTAATTTATCATTCGGGAAAAAAATGGAGAGCTACCTTAAGGTTACTAAAATGTCAAGAAATTCTGTTCACAGGGCTTTATAAATATTACCTGGTTCCTCCTCTAGAGCAGAAGGCTGCCTCTGGCAGAGTTTTCCCTGCCCTAGTGTGAAGGAACCCCCTTCCTGCAGCCTGGGGCAAGGGGTCCCCTCGGTTCCTGCGACTCTGGGCCCCGGATGACCCTTTCTCCACTGGAGAGCTGAGACTGCTGTGGCTCCTGTTGGCAAGTGGCAGTGCGGGCACCGCCTGCCTCCTAAGAGGGGCGTGGCCAGGTGTGTAACTAACCTCCCTCTGGGCTGAAGCAGAGTCTCAGGCGCTGGGAGTCCAAGGCAGCCAGGCAGCCAGAGGGCACAGTCTTTACTGGTAAGAGCAGCAGCGTGGACACACAGTAGGGAGAAGGTAAGCACCATCCTGAGCCCTGGGAGACCCGGAGACCAGGAGACAGGGGACTCAAGCTCTGGGGGAAAGGATTAAGCTGCGGGCATCCAGGTAGTAGTCAATTTTGGTTTCATGTTGCTGTTTGGAAGCCAAATGTTTCCTCTTCTTGCCATTCGAAGTTTCACCAAATAATGATGATGATGATGATGGTGATGATAATAACAATTTTCTTTAAAAAGTGGGTGATAGGTTTGCACAGCGGATAAAATAGGTTTGTATAACAGTGACAACATTTCTGCCTTCTTTGGATGACTTTTCCTTGAACATTTCCCCCTCACCTTTGTTTCCACATTCTCTTAGTGTGGAATGGCTTAGTTTATATGGAGACTTTTTTTTTTTAAAGGCTGGATTAATTTTTAGAAATTGCTGATGGCTTCTTCAGACGTTTAAAGTGCCAAGTAAATGGGGATGGTGGACAGGGCTATGCAAAGATGAAATTGTTGGCGGAAGGTGAGCTGTGGCCTGGAGTGATTTATGAAGTACTAACCTGCCCATTTAAAAACCAACACCTGAGGATCCTGAGGCAGCCCCTGGATCACACCCATCCTGTCTGCTGGCCTTGGGTGGGCTGGTGCAGAACAGGTTTGAGGCTGCAAATAAAAGGGATTCTCCTGATGCACAGGGGCGGAGAGGGGAGGGTGTGCAGCATGCGCTCTCTTCCTGGCCCTTGCTCCCTTGGCCACCTCTGCCTTTCAATGACCCTGGTGTGGATTTGTCATTCCAGTGCTATTGATTCTGAACACACGTGGGGTTTGGGGTGTGTGAGTTCATGAGCAAGCAGGTACAGGTCAGTCTGTCCTTTTTACTTGCTGGGAAAGTGCCTTCGTGGATCCTTATGTTGAACACCCTTCCACAGAACCCCAGTGTAGATAAGTCCTGGCAAAAGATAACCTGGCTTGGGGAGCAGAGTACAGGGCTGGTGACCAGGAACCCAGGTTTTATTTGCAGATCAATCTCAGCTATAATGGAATTTTAAAGCAGGAGGGAGCCCGAAAAAATCAGTTGTCCAGTGGATCATTAATAGCACCCCCTCTCAGTCTCAAAAATATCTGCCCTGAGCAATGAACTATGTGGTCTCCTGTGAATACAATTCACAAAGGTACAAGAGAGCAAAGTGAGTTGCCCTAAATTTTAGGATTAGTCAGTGGCTGAGCTGACTCTGGAACCCAGGCCTGCCCATGCCTCATTGGCCTCTCTCCCACCCTGACTCAGTTTCCCTATGGGAAACATTGTATCTGTACTGCCCGGACAGAAAGCTCGTGTATTTATATCGGCTTGCCAAAAAGAATTTCAGTATGAATGCTGAGGGACTTGTTCATCACAAGGCCACGTTACTCTATTTATCTCAGGTTCTAATGTTAGCTTATGGCCATGTTTGGATAGCAATCGACGCTCTTTTAAAAGTAGAGAAGTTAATTTTTACCCATCCTCGTATAATTGCTTGTAATTTGCTTTCGGCAGTTTTGATAAAATGTGACCAAACATGAAAACCTGCCAGATCTTTCAGAACTGCTTTGTTCTTTTATGTTAAAAATAAAAACAAAAAAGCCGCCCTCGCTGACGTGGCTCCGTTGGATGGAGCATCGTCCCACGCGCCGGAGGTCACGAGTTCCATTCCTGGTCAGGGCACATATCTAGGTTGTGGGTTTGATCCCCAGTAGGGGTAAGTGTGAGAGGCAACTGATCCATGTACCGCTCACACATCGATGTCTTTCTCTCTCTCCTCCTTCCTCCCTCTCTAAAAGTCAACTTAAAATAAACAAACAAATAAAGAATAAAAACAAAGCCCAAAACAACCCAAGGCAGACATTGATCAGTTCTAATCTCTTGGTGCAGACTGGGCAGGAACCTAATGCCAGTCATTAGATCTAGATGGATTATGATTGAAGTTTCCTAGAATTCTTAAGGACGAGACAGATCTGCTTAGGCTTTGTTGATATATTTTCATTTCCTTCCTGTGTGGTTTCTCCTCAAGGAAATTTACATAAACAATCTTCTCTAGCTCTTCTATCTCCTTATTCCTTTCCAAATTTTTGGTCTATTGGTGCCCAGGAATGAAATCTGTTTTAGAAAAAACTTTAATTCAGTAACTTACGCCTGGAAGTGTTTACACGTTGTTATGTATTCTTCACACACTTCCTAGGGGGTAGCATAGCACCGTTTGGAGACGGCTAAAACTGGAGTTTATGAAGCAAGAGTGAAGGAGGAGCATTGTACCTGATTCAGGTTCCACTATTTATTTATTTATTTAATCCTCACCCGAGGACATTTTTGCACTTATCTTCAGATAGAGTGGGAGGGAGAGAGGGAGGAAGAGAGAGAGAGAAACATCGATGTGAGAGAGACACATCGAGTGGTTGCCACCCACATGACCCCAACCAGGGCCGGGACGAACTGCAACCGAGGTACGTGCCCTTAGCAGGAACCGAACCCGGGACTCTCTGGTCTGCAGGCCAATGCTCTAACCGCTGAGCCAAACCAGCCAGGGCACGTTCCACAATTTAAAAGAGAGGAGAGTCCTTGGAACTAGCTCAACAGGGCTCCTAGACGACTAAATAATAATAAAACCAAATCTGCAAGGAGTGGCAAGAGGACCTGATGTTATTTCACTTGAAGAAAAGGTTAGAAAGCCATTTGATGATGGTGTAGAAAAGCATGGAAGGTGGTCATGGAGGTCAATGGCCAGCTATTCACCTTGTCCTTTGAGGACAAAAAAAAAAGAGCCCAGCAATTAGTGTAAGCTGCAGCATGAAGGGTATTAAGTGAGCCATGAAGTATCACCCCATCATGCAAAAAATACATTGGAAAGGATTATATAAGCAAGCTCTGGAAGATGGAACAGTCCAACAATCTGTTATTTTTTTGAGGTCTTTTTGTGTTTGTTTGTGTTTTGGCTCATGTTGAGTTAACATATTCCTTAATTCATAATACACAAGACCCTTCTTCAGCTCTCCTCTATCTTTCTCTCTTTTTAAAAAAATATGTTTTTATTGATTTTAGAGAGAGAGAGAGGAAGGGAGATGGAGAGAGAGAGAGAAAGAAACATCAATCGGCTACCTCCTGCACACCCCCTACTAGGGATCAAACCTGCAGCTGGGAATGTGCCCTGACAGGGAATTGCACCAGCAACCTCTCAGTGCATGGAATAACACTCAACAAATCGAGCCATACCAGCCAGGGCTCTCTATCTCTCTTTCAACTCAACACCATATTTTTAAGATCTATTTATATGGCTGATTATATTTCTAATGAATTATTTCTGTTTTTTACATAATCTGCTATCTATATACACTCTTTCCTTACCTAATCCTCTGATGTTAGACATTTCTGCTGCCTCCAATTCCCATAAATGACTCCATAATGAATATCCTCATATGTATACTCAACCACCCTTTATATCTGGTTGCTGGGAGACGGGGGAAGAGGAAGGGATGGGCTGGATGACCTGTGTTTTCTTTAAGCAACATGGAATATAGAATTGCCCACGAGAAATGGAGACACACGCTATCACAAGCTCTAGTCTAGTATGTCAAACATTTAGAAATTTTTCTGAGTTCTTTAATATTTTACTAGGACTTTAATAATGACTGAAATAATTTTCTGGAACTTGAAGAGTGTGATCTCAGTGATCTCCTTTTCTCAACGTCATTTTCTTAAATTTGAACTAGTCAGTTTTAGAAGCATTTTATTTCCCCATATTGGTCATTGATTACCCTGGCAAAGCAAATAAAATGTCCTAAGAAACCTTATTAGTTACAGTATACAGTTGAGTGAGGTTTCTAAAATGTTTCCCTATTTTAATGATTACAAAACCTGATGTCATTCGGTTGCCCAACATTATGTCCTGAGTCACTGGGAAAGCTGGATTAGAACCTTAATAATGGTACTTTGTATTTATATAGTGTTTATAATTTATAGTGCTATTCATAAACATAATCCCTCTCATTGAACCCTACAGCAACCCTGTGAGATAGGTTGGGATAGGATTATAGCTTCAACTGTAGATGAAGAAATGAAGGTTCAAAGCAATTAAGTGAGTTGTCCAAAGTCACTTGGAGATGGAAGTGATGTTGCCAGAAGGAGAGTGCAGGTCTCCTAAGGCTCCGTTCAGCCTCCTTCGGCAACACTATGTCTGATGCTCAGAGAAACAATTTACTGTAGGTTCAGAGTTATCCCCTGAGCTGGACTTCTGGTGTATCTGTCCCTTCCAATGATTTTATGATGTGAATGAGCAGGCTAGAGCTGCACAGTCTCTGTTTGTCTCATTAGTCGAACACCTGTTCATAAGAACAACTCAGTAAGGCCCATATAACTGAGTCACATGGCAACAAGCAGCATGCGTGGTTGGACTTTGGCATAATCTGGGGTTCTACAAAGTACCAGGTGTGTATCATTTTATCCATTACCTAATTACAGCCATAAAATGAGAATGGTTGTTGGACCATAAAAAATAATAATTGATTCAAGTATATTTGTGCAAAAAGATAATTCCAGTTTTCTCAGAAAATCTTTTTTGTACATTTCACAATGTACAAACAGCCTGAGGAAGTTATGCCTTCTTGCATTAGCAAGTCACAGTGGCCTACGAAAACATCTACTGATCATACACATACAATGCCATGAAGGTCTCTAACTGCTGTTCCTTACTAAGCAATTAGGGCCTGGACAAAAATATTGTAGAACCCAGAATACCTTTACAAAAAATAATCATGATGACATGTCCCCAGACTTACAAATAAACAGCCCTTGTCACAGTCAGGCACTGAGAATGAGAACATTTTCAGAAAGAAACCCTACTTTTCAGCATTCTAAAGTGACTGAATGGCTTCATAACATTATGACAATTCTATCTACTTGATTTCCAATGATCTGCATATGGCTTATCTATATTAGCTTTTTTTATTTTTTATCCTCACCCGAGGACATTTTTTGCATTTATCTTCAGATAGAGCTGGAGGGAGAGAGGGAGGAAAAAGAGAGAGAGAGAAACATCGACGTGAGAGACACATCGACTGGTTGCCACCCACACAACACTAACCGGGGCCAGGGACAAACTGCAACAGAGGTACGTGCCCTTAGTGGGAACCGAACCCGGGTCTCTCTGGTCCACGGGCCGATGCTCTAACCGCTGAGCCAAACTGGCCAGGGATATATTAGCTTTTAAAAATACCAGACTGATTTCTATCATCAGCATTTAAGTTTTTGAGCACACCTCCTCTTCTAGGCAACAAACACGTATATATCTCCCTACCTTACAGTCTATTGATCTAATTAATCTAATTAATGCTTTCCTCAATAAAATATAATTAGTAAGCAAAAGGGATGACCAAGCCCAGCCTATATGGCTCAGTGGTTGAGTGTTGACCCATGCACCAAGAGGTCGTTGGTTCGACTCCCCATCAGGGCATATGCCCAGGTTGTGGGCCAAATCCCCACTGGGGGGCATGCAGGAGGCGGCCAATCCATGTTCTCCCTCATTGATGTTTCTATCTCTCTCTCCCTCTCCCTTCCTCTCTCTCTGAAATCAATAAAGAAAAAAAAAATTAAAGGGGTGACCAAAAATGAATAACATACTCTAAAAGATAAAAAGAATATTTATTAGTTGTCATTTTGACTTATTTGTGCCATTTTTCTCTCCACAAACCATTTAGAAAGTTGATCTTTTTATTATTTGCTTCTAAGCTTAGTAGTGCAAATTTCTTTTTATGTTTAGTGGTTTTCTTTAGAAAATACTGAGATCTCTGCCCCCCCCCCCCCGCCAGTAGAAATCTATTTGTCAAATTTGTTGGTGTATTAGGGCATCAGACATTTTCAAAAAGGAGATCTGATCATTCAATTCACTTCCCAAGTCTCACCTCTCCTGTGTTATCTGGTTTGAAAAGCCCTGAGCACATGGCCATGCCCCATGGAAATCTCTAGTACAAGCTGTTTTTGTTCCTTTGTTTATATTTGATCACAGGACTGAACTGTGTTTGAGATGTAATGGATATTCGCACTTACTAAGCATTAGCACAGCCATACAAACAATACCCAGAGCAGGCAGAGGTCCAAGCATTATTCATCCTACCAGACAAATTTCTACCCTCCGTATTCAAACTGCAGTGAAAATGAAAGGTCAGGAAATTTGAAGCGGTCCTGTATCCTCCTTACCTTTAACCACACAGAGTTGCAGCAATATGCTTTCTTAAGAGTAAAAGACAACTTCCTGTCTGTTACTTTGGTTCTGTCCTCTAAGATCCTGACAGACCTGCATCTTGCTAATCTGTAACAGCATCACAGATGCCTAAATTCACCAGAAACATTTTTACCATTCTACACCTAAGTGAGAAATTTGACGTTTTACATATAATAAGGGGACCAGATGTCCAGGTTTGCCCGGGACACTTGTGACTATGCCTGGTATCTTGGTGTAAGTATTCATAGCACCCTTTTTACACTTAAGTGTTCCAGGTTGGGTGACAAATTATATGTTCATGTTAATTTAACACATAGGCTGAATATTAAAAAGCACTTCGGTTCAAAATGTTTCATGGGCTCCTTGGTTGTCATTTGAAATAGAAACTAGTCACATTGTTTGGCAAATCAGGGGCATGGCCTAAAATGGACCACCGTGCTCCTTTCTCGGGTCAATGATATCAGTAAACTGTTGATAAGGAATAGCACGATATATCAAAACCCTGGCCATTCTGATCATCAGAATTTTAGAGGAGAAATGATCTCAGAGGTCATCTGGCCCAACTCCTTCACTTTTCTGGATGAAGAAATAATATAACACTTCTGGAAATGTGTATATCATTGTAGTTTTCTGTTGTTTCATGAGCTTAATCTCACTAGACCACAACTGCAGTAAGTAGGCAAGAAAGGAAGTTCTGGGCCACAGTTTACAGAGAACAGAGCTACATTTCAGATACACTTAAAAACCTCAGCCATGGTCATGTGACTATTAAGTAAGGGAGTTAAAACTGAAATCCGGGTCTGACTCCTTGCCTAGTGCTCTATCACTCCAGACTAGGTCAGTATTTTCATTTAATAATGGGGATTTAAAATGTATCCCCAGCATACAATTTATCCATTAAAGATACACAAACATTCCTTCTGTAACTAATACTGTATATTCAAAACAACAATTTCTGCCTCTCTCTCTCTCTTCCCACCTACAAAGAGCGCTGGCCAGCAACTACACTAACTGTTCTTGTCTGGCAGCGCTGCTTGGTGGCTGGCTCAGGAAACGCGAGGCGTAAAATCTTTCTCTTTCCTTGTCCCTTGGGTAGAAGGAGGAGGAGGAGAGAAGGACCATGGAAAGTAATCTCTGGCTTTCTCTTTTTCATTAATTATGTCTCGAACAACCTACTTCTCACATCAACACTTTTCAATATTCCCTTTCTTCCTCTATCCCCCTCTTTATTTCATCTATGCAGCTCTAATTATTATACCTTTTTAGATAAAGGAAAGTCAAACGTTCTGCAGTGAAAATAAAGTTTAATCTACTTGCATTCAATAAGCATTCACCGCACACCCAACCATGTGTCAGAGACCATTCTGGATACTTGAAATGCATCCGAGTTGTGCTACAAACCTCCAAGATCATCAAAAGTTCCCTGAAAACCTCTTCAGCACCTGCACCTACACTTCATTTCTCTAAGCCGAATTTTAATGAAAACTGCTTTTTATTCATTATAAGCTTTCAAAATGAAATGATTTCGTATTAAATTTCATTAGGACATTTGAACAGGATTATTTTCTACTTTTTTTCCCCAGTAACACATATGTAGCATTCTAGTTACACTCCGTTTGTGGGTTAGCCTGGGATTCTACCTATAATTTATAATGTTCTTTCCAGAGAAAACTTTTTCTGTATTCCAAACCAGCCTCGTAGAGAGAGACCTTTGGAAAAGCAACCTGTTTAAAATATGGAGACCTCTTATAAGGAGATTATGGAAATGAGATTGCCCTCTTTCGTTGGCCCATTTATTTAGTCTGAAGTAGACTAAATACTCCGCTCATTTCAAGGCACACGCAAAAGAAGCCTAAGGTTTTAGTATTCCCTTTCACCATTTCCTTCTGTTTCCTTCCATATACAAAACTTCAGACTAGAACATGAATTGTGCTATCAATAAAAAGAACTCAGGCCCTGGCTGGTGTGGCTCAACGACTGGAGCCTCGGCCTGTGCACCAAAGGGTCACAGGTCAAGGGTGCGTACCTGGGTTGTCTGTTTGATCCCTGGCCCCTGTCGGGTGGTGTGGGAGGCAAGCAATCAATGTGTCTATCTCACAATAATGTTTTTTTTTTTTTCTCTCTCTCTCTCCCCTTTCCACTTTCTCTAAAAATCAATGGAAAAAAATATCTTCCTGTGAGGATTAATGAAAAACAACAAAAATCTCAGTGTGTATACAAAGAATTTTATGTCTGTGATTAATTCACTGCTAGAAGTCAATCACAGACACTCTCCCTCCAATAGCTTCTATTGACAGACTTGTTCTAACAACAGTTTTAGGAAGTTCCTTAATCAACTCAAGCAAACTGTACATCTTGGGATTAAGTAGCAGAAACAGTCACTGAGATCCACCTGGTCTGGTTGAAGCCCACCTTTCTATTCCATTCTGTCAGACTCTGTAACTTTTTCTCATTTGTATACTATATTATGAACAGAGTGTCATCTTTCAATTATGTCTGTACCAAGTAAAGAAGAGCATGTGGAGAAAGAAAGCCAGTCAGGCTAATGGTGCTGGTGATACTAACTGAAATCACTGGCTTATCCATTTAGCTGGCTCAGAGCTGTGTCTGGTCACCAACCATGAGAAACATGCCACAGGGAAGGAGCTGCTGCTCCCAGACCAGCCCCGCCCCACAGGGGAGCCGGAGCAGACACAGGACACCACATTACTCCTGTCCAGGTGGCACCACATTGCTCTACTGCCCTTTTCATACCACCCATCAAGGCTCTTCTGTCTGCACAGCCACCCAATACAGGGAGGAAACATCCTGTAGTGGTTAATAACATGGATGCAGGAGCTATACTTGCTGGGTTTGAAACTCTGCTCTGCTACTCACTAGATTTGCATTTGAGGAAAGTTATATACAAAGTTTTCATCTATATCAGTTTCCATATGTGTAAAATGATAATTAAATGAGTTAATGCATTTAAGACATTTAGGACTGCCTGTTGCCTAGTAATCATTCAATAAATATTTTGTTGTTATTGTTATAACAGGGGTGAGGTTTCTGTATGCAACTCAAAAATATGAATCAACTCTGTGCTGTCTGGGGGCCATGAGGACCAAAAGATATTAGAAGGCTGGGAAGTTATTGTTTCCATTGTTATGTTTTGGTTTTGAACATGGCCAGTCCTGGTTGATGAAAACACAGAACAGTGTGTTCCTAACTTATGTCTTAAATCAAGTCATGCCAGATGGCATCGGTTAGGTTCAGTTTAGCAGACATTTCAGGAGTACCTGTGAAGTGCCAGATACTTCTAATGAATGCTGGAGAGATGTAAATGTGTGAGAGATGACATATCCCCCATAAAAAAGCATGTAATTTAGTGGGGAATGCAGGCCCATGAACAAATTATTTCAAAACAATTTCAATTTGGTCATTATTCTCATAGGCCAAGACAGCTAGAAAAATCTATTCATCAATTCATAGAATATTTGTTCGTGCTTATTTTTAACTTTCTCACTACTCATCTTCTTTCCTATTAACGTTGCCTCATTAATAGATAAAAGGATAAATTAGGGAGTGGCATGGAGGAATAAACAAAGAAACCATTATTTCAGTGAAAAATACAAAGCAATTAAGTTGAAATCAATGCACAGTGTAGAAGTACGAATGAGAAAACATGCTTAACATATGACCCCACCCCACCCCTGACCTTGTTAGTCTAGAGAAATTCTACCCATGGATACATCTTCTGATGAAGCAATATATACAGCATTTGATTTTGATTTTTAAAAAGGTTCTTATTTCAACCATTGTGCTTTACCAGTCCAGAAAGCTTAAAAAAAGGGACTGGTAACCCAGAAAGAGTGAAACTTATAAGCTGTTCTGACCAGTTTGCCACCCAGGAGACACCCCACTGAATGCCTAGCTCACACTCATTCAAAGAACAATGTATCTGTAAGCAAGCACTTCACAGTTTAGAAACACTGTCCCTACAGTAATATATGAACTTCACAACAAAACCGCGAGCTCGGCAGTGGTGCATCTTATAATATTCCTTTTTCACGTGAGAGAAATGGGAGCTTAGCAAGTGATGTATTGGATGATTAGTACTCTAATTATTTGATCTTTCTACTCCATTAAGTTAAATTTCATTTTTGCCCTTAATTCCTCTGGGTTTCCTGAAACAGGGGGGCTTCTAGGTAAGAGGAAAGCAAATCTAAAGAAGAGACCTTGGAAAGCAGTGAGCTGAGCACATAGCGATGTGCACATCAGATATGCAGAACTTAAAAGAAGGCAGCACTTCCCATTTTTAAGCCTTGGATTAACTACTGAGCAATGCAATCCCAGAGTAAGGCTGAGACAGCGAAAACCAAACTTGGGGACACCTTTGCCTGACAAAACTTGGGGGAATAAGAGGTACTTGGGATGAGATGTTCCCTGGTGACCAGTTGGAATGGCATGGATTCAAGTACAAGCTGGCATCTCAGTCTTCCTGCCTCACTGAATCAAGTGCAGCATGTTCTGGGAGAACACTGCTGGGAGAACACTCTGCTGGGAGGACACTGTGTGGTCAGTGAGATGGCAGGTGGTTCTCCATGTACCTGCAGCTGTCACACTGGGTCAGAAGTTAAGAGCTCATGTCTTACTGCACAGACTTGAACAAATCTCCCCAATCTGTCTCTACCTCAAAAAATGGAGTCAGAACAAAACTTGGAAGGGGTGATTCTCTCATCTCTACTGCCTTGATGTCAAGTAGACACTAAGGCTTTCCCAGGGGATATGTGGAAGTCTGCAAGAAGCTGCAGCCACAGCTAAGGGAATGAGGATGGAGAGACCACAGTAAGTCAGCAATGGACTGACCCACACCAGAAAGATCGGCCCCCCAGCCTCAATTCTTCACAAAAAGTGACAATGACTAAAATTAGAGCTCAATGATTCAGATAGGTGATTCAGAGATATCTTTGAATTTCTGACATCAATAGAGCATGAGGAGAATATACAGTATTTTATAGATCTAATTCAATCTTGATGCCAATGACATCATAAACTGCCTTTACTGCTGTAGCCAGAAGAAAAGGTAGAATCCTGAGCCTTCCTCTGACTCTGTAGACAAGTTAGCTAACCTTTCCTGATTGCAAAACAGGACTAATTCCAAAGAAAGGATTGTGAGAGAAACTGAAAGAACTAATACCAACTTGGTTTTGAACTGTAGCTCAGCTATTGATCATGCTATTGCAACACTTGAGTGCATTACTCAATTTTACATGTTTATATCCTATTTTAAATCCACAGCCTCATAGTCTCTCTCTGGTATACTTCCTGTCTATCCCTATATCCTTTCTCCTTCTTTATTCAATCATTTAAAATTCATCTCTGTGGTTTTTATTTGGAGACTTTGATATTCCCTTGTTTGGAGAGGGCAATAATTGATACGGTTAACACAATTTTATTCATTATTATTTTTAATATGTTCTTATTAATTTTTTAGAAAGAGAGGAAGGGAGAGAGATGGAAACATCGACGTGAGAGAGAAACATCGACCGGTTGCCTTGTGCACGCCCCCTACTGGGGATTGAGCCCACAACCCGGGCATGTGCCCTGACCAGGAATCGAACCAGGACCTCTCAGTCCATGGGACAATGCTCAATCCACCGAGCCACACCAGCTGGGACGGTTAACACAATTTTAAAGTACAGGATCAAGTTCTGACTCCCAGGAGCTCTGTAGAAGGGGAAATAGTAACATTTTTAACGTAACACAGACAAGGTCTTCTGTAATTAGTTTTCCATACATCTTTTGTATTGTGCTAGGTCACCAATGGAAATAATGAGGTAGCCTGGAGACAGAGTCTAAATTCTCAAAAAATACTCAAAATCTCCTTCTGGGCTGGAACAGGAAATATTCTTACAAGTAAACAGTAAACATTTGGAACCTTTTAGCCCCAAGAAGTTAAGCAGGCTGAAAATATAAATAGCTTCAAGAGGTTTAGATATTATTCATGGATAAAAAGAACACATAAAAATAATAGGAAAAAATTAAAAGTTTGGCAATACAAGTGTTGGTGAGGATGTAAGCAAAGGAAATACTATACATAGTTTTGTTCAACAACTTTGGAAAACAAGTTAATATTACGTTGCATAGATTTATAGCCACATCCCTTATGACCAGTTCCACTCCCTGTATGTATCCTAGAAAAACCTCCGGGAGGTGCTTCAGACAGCATATATGAAAATGTTCAGAAAGGCAGTGTTCATCATAGCAAAAAAAAAAACAAACACAACTGGAAAAACCCAACTATTCACAGAATGAAAACAGCACTGAAAATGAATGAACTTGTCTAAAAGCAGAAATATGGATGAATCTTGGAAGCATGTTGATGAAAAAAGCAATTACAGAAGACTTATATGTAGTGATACCATTTTTATACATCTCAAAAATATACAAAACTAAACAAAGGTGTTATTTTAGGGAACCATAAATAAGTGATAGAACTAATTTTAAAAGCAAGGGAATGATTAATACAAAAATCAGAACCTTGGTTTCCTCTGGAGACAGATAAGCCAGAGGGTGGGATTGGGAAGGAAATACAGTAGCTCCATAGGCCTGGTAACAATTTACTTTTTAAACTGGGTGGGGTTCACTAGTGTTCATTTAATTTATGCGTCATAACCTACATATACATTACATATATCCTTAGATTCCCTAATAATCTTTGACTGAGAAATGAAAATATTTACTTCCCTAATCATCTAGGTAGACTTGATAGAAAATAACTCCCATACTTATTCTGAAAATATAATTTGGTACCAATAATCAGATGAAACAAAAGACAGACCATTGGTCTGATCGAGAATGCCTTTTTCTAAGAAAAAATAAATAAATGTTCTAATTTCAAAGTAATAAATGTGAAAAACCAGAAAAATATAAAGAAGAAAAACTTTTAGGTCACCTGAAGTCTCTCAATCTAAATATAACCACTGTTAAGGTTTTGCTATATTTTCCTCCAGGTTTTTTTTACTATGTAAAATTGGAATCAATATAGTATTTAAAATGTATTTTTCCATAAAGGTTTGGAATCTTGTTTCCCCGGAGACAGCAATGATGCTATGCATACATTGTATATTCATAGTCTAATGTTCAGTTTTAAGCTCTATTACATAAGTTGTCTATATAAATGACAAATTAACTTTAAGCATTCCCCTCACTGGAAAATTTAAGGAAGTAGAGAAGGACAATCAAACTCAATGTTGCCAAATCGTTTTCACTGCAATTTTTAGCTTCTAAATCAGTTATGGAAATTTGTATTATGAGGTGAAAGAATTTTTCTTTTGATTGCCTGCTTACTTAAACTCTGATCTCAACACAAGAATACATTTTTCTGAAAGATTTCGAAAAGGGTTTTACATTATTTCTAATTTTTGAAACCATGGAAAATTGGCTTCTGATAATTCAGTTTTAAAGGCAAGTTCCCTATTCCTGACCACATATAAAAAAGATTAATAGCATGCTGTTTAGATTTTCCCCCCAATGTGTATTTTGTTGTTGTTGTTGTTAATCCTCATTTGAGGATATTCTTTCCATTGATTTTTTAGGGAGACTGGAAGGGAGGGAGGGAGGGGGAAAGGCAGAGAGAGAGAGAAACATTGAAGTGAGAGAGACACATTGATTGGTTGCCTCCTGCATGTGCCCAGACCAGGGCTGGGGATCAAACCTGCAACCCAGGACATGCTCTTGACCGGGAATCAAACCCCAGACACTGGTGCACAGGCTGATGCTTTAACCACTGAACCACACCAGCCAAGGGCCCCAATGTGTATTTTTAAAAGCTTACTCCTTTAAAATATCTCAACCTACCTTCTAATCAACTGTTGAGATGACACACAGTGTTAGAGTTAGAAGATATTTAATGCATATTTATAGGTATAAGGTATATAAGAAGTTCTAAATATTTATAGTTGATTTTAAGGATTAAACTGCAAAATCTTATAAGAGCTGGAAAACTTTTTATGTTTCTCTCACACTGGATTCCTGAAATGTGGTTCTGATTCAGAAGATCTGGGGTGGCCTGGACATTTCTACAGGTGATTCTACAGGCCCAGTTAGGCATGATAACTATTGCTCTAAGCTTAAGGACAGTAACCAATCAAAAAACAACCCCAAACTCTCTCTTCTTTAACAGACCTGTGTTAGCGTGGGGAGGCAGGACAGTATTCTACTCCTATTTGTCAATTTGTGAGAGACACGACACAACTTGGGTGATTCTTCTCCCACCCAGTCCAGAGTCCTTCAGTAAATGATGAGTGGGAAACTCTACCCTCTTCCAAAAACCAACCACTTTTCTTAGGGAAATGACAGCACATCATTTATTTTATTTTATTTTTTTTCACTTAAGAAAATACAAAATGCTTCAAGAGCCCATTGCTTACAGGAAGATCATAGTGACCATAAAAGAAATTCAAACTAAAGAAAATTGGGAGATGGCCCTAAAGAATGACTCATCTGCTTCTTTTGCTTTTGGCCAGCTCACCGTGGGACTCTATGAGTAGTATCTGCCACTAATAATCTTCTTCTCTTGATTTGATATTAGTGGTTTTACAAAGAGGTCAGAATGGCTGGGAGAGGGAGGAGGAGATGAGAAGTGTGAGTCCACAGCAATCCCTACAGGTTACCAGGTACCACTTCCTATGCGCTAGTTCATATAGGTAAATATCTTTAAAATAAATAACTATGGGATCAGGAGACAAAGGTAAAGTTGTCTACCCTGGTGTTAGAATTAACTTAGGGAAAAGCCAGGAAATTTCATTTAACCACTTTGGAAATGTTTCTGCATTATCTTCCCCATCCACAAAAGAAAGCACAGCCACAAGACAAATTACTCTTTGAAAATTTCAAAGGATATTAATAACCACAGCTACAATCGAGCTTGTGCTAAAATTAAAGTTTAAGAAGCTTTAAAATATTTTTAGTTCTTTTCATCTGAAATTGTTTAGACTACCTTCAGAGAGACTTCTCAACAGTTTCCTTACTGGAAAGAGTTGAGAAGTTTTATAAGGCCAAGGTCACTACAATGATTTGATTTAGACGTTTCCTTCACACGAAAGAGACAGAAGGAGAGAAGAAACAAAGCAGCAGCAACAAGCACCAGTTAACCAAAGAGGGCTGAGATGACAGTTCTGTGGAGAAGTAAAGCACACTCGAATGCAGAGGTCAGACCTTTCATCTTCACTTCTAGAAGTCAAATTTGTTTGGTGTACCTTGGAGAAGTAGGTGCTTTCAAAGGGTCCTCCCACAAATCTCCTTAGCAGCCAGCCAAGTCCAATGGTCCTCAGCCCACTAACCCAGGGAATACTTTAGTCAACTGGGGCCTACCCGTGAAACCTCATTCAAAGTTCTGTAACAGGAAGCCACAAAAATATAACAAGAGAAAATGCCACCTGATTAAGTAGAGGAACATTAGCCTGCCCTTGAATTATGTAATAGCAATTAAATTTTTAAAAAGAGGGAAAGTACATGCAAAACAGTCCTTGAATCTGAGTCCAGTTTAGAAATCTGTACATTTGATTAATATTTTTGAAGGACGGAGGACTCCACAAAGACGTAGCAAATATTTCCAAGAAGAGCCAGCATAACTATGTCAATGGAATTAGATGGAACCTTTCTAGGGCAAGAACTAAAATCAGAGGCAGCAGTTTCTCCTCTTGTGTGTTCTTTTAGACAAAATGAGCAGTGGTGGGTGGTTCTAGTGGGCTGCTGGGGCTTGAATCGATATTCCAAGGGGCGGTCAACACCCATGCAGAATGGTACCAAGCCCCTGCCTGCATGTAGACTGCTGGCCTGCTGAAAGGGGTCTCTCAGAGCATGGGACTGAGACTGGGACAGGAATCAATGCTACAGATTTTTTGGAGGGGGAGCACAGGGCTCCCTAAAAACACAAGGAGATTTTACAGTGACCTGACAAGTGGCTTGAGCCCAAGATTCTCTCTGACCCAAAAGCCTCTTCAAATGACCTAGAGGAGTGGTGAAGACATGTATTTAGAGTCTGGGACTTAGGGCACAACATGGTAGAAAAAGCACCGGTAACATTATGCAGGCCGATCAGTGGAGGGTGGCTCCTCCCAGGCGCAAACCACACCAGAACATGCTCAGGACTGTGGCGGATGAGTCTGCAAACGTTTGTTACAACAACAAACCCATGTGATGCCCACACTTGCGCTCCTCTTTTCCTGTCGGCAATGTCAAGTCCTGACGTGTGCGTACCAAATCCACAGCCAAGGTCTTGAAGACTCTCACTTATACTTCGATATATTTTAAACTGGGGAGAGAGAGTGGGGGGTGCGCAGCTGGCTCACCCCTCCCCCATTGGAGGCTCCTTAGGAATGGAGAAGATGCAGCGGGAAGTCATGTTGCCCCAAATCTGCCAGAGCAAAGTTTGGCTCTGAAGTAAGGAAATACAAGAGACTAAAGCTTGTACTGGACCCATTCTCTTGACTTTACAGTGTATTTTAGTACAATCACCGGGGAAGAGTGAGATTTGAAAAGCCAGTTGCTGTGGATTCTCCTCAGCTGGGTTTTGGCTCTATCCTGGAGTCCTGACCGAGAGGGGACCCAGAGGAAGCGGGCCCTCTCCCCGGCGGTGGGACAACGGCCAGGCCACGGGCAGTGAACAGCCAGGTTGGCCGGAGGCCTCAGACTCATGCCTAAAGATCGGGGTGGAGGGATGGAGGAGGAGGGTGCAGACGGCAGTGACTCAGACCAGCCCCTGGTGGAAATGTGTCCCGATGCCCAGTTCCGGCCGTAGGAACTCCAGGGAAAATCCCGTCTCTGCGGACCTGTCTCCACCTCTGTAGAGGGAAGAGAGTAAAAGTGCCGCCCAACTGGGAGAAGTCACTTCTGTCCTGTGGGTCATTTCTCTGGAGGAGGTGTGGGGTGTACAGCCGTCCCTGGCGAGGGCCCCTTCGAGGCGGAACGACGCGACCCGGTGAGGCGGCCCCGCCCGCCGCGGACTCGGGTGGCGCCCACGCGCGCCCTCCGTCAGGGCGTCCCCCGCAGCTCCCTCTCCCCGATGAGGTTTGGAAGGCGGTTTTTCAAAATCACCGCCGCGCTTCCTCCACTCCGCCTGAGAGCCTGAGGGGGGGCGCGCGGGGTCACCTTCCTCCCGGCCGCCCAGCCCGGCCGGGGAACGTCGCCGTGAGATCCCCGGGCAGGTCCCGCCGCAGCCGGCAGCCGGGGACCCGCGCCGCCGTGCGAGCGGGAGGGGACAGCCCCGCGCCCGGCGCGTCCCTCCGTGCACCCCGCCCGCCGCAGCCTCTCTCACTGCAGCCGCTTCTCCTCCCCCCGCAGCCACTCCGGGACCATGTCGGCGAAGACCGCGAGCGGCCCCACGCAGGACCAGGTGGAGATCCTGGAGTACAACTTCAACAAGGTCAACAAGCACCCGGACCCCACCACGCTGTTACTCGTCGCGGCCGAGGCCGGCCTTTCCGAGGAGGAGACCCAGGTGAGGCCCCGCACGGGCTCCGCGCTTCCAGACCCCTGCCCGGGACCCCTGTCCGTGGGACCCCTGCCCGCGGGACCCCTGTCCCCGCGACCGCCGCGCCACCCTCGCCTGGGCCGTCTCGCGAATGTGAGGGTGCCCCTCGCCCTTGCCTCCTTCTGCCACCCTCCCCGATTGGTCATCGCTTCTGTCCGCACCCCGGGAGCCCCATCCCGGCAGCCCAGGTCCTCCCACCAGCGCACCCCAGCTTCCCGGCTCCATGGGCTCCCCGGGCTCCCTGTCTGCCCTTCCATCGCTCGCCCGCGGGGGCTCCCCAGGAGCTGCTTAGAAACCTCACGTTCATCCTCCCTTCTCCCAGCTTTCCACTCTCCTCCACAGCCCGGGATAAACGCTGTCTCCTTTCTCTGCGTTGCAAGCAGCGTCCCTGGCCCACTCTTGCTTGCGGTCCTGGGCTCAGTTTGTCCCCCGGGCTGTGAGCGAAACCGTCCTGAGCGGTGCCGCGTGCGCGCTCGGAACGCAGCGCCCTCAACCTATTCTCCGCGGGAATGTCGGCTGGAGGGAAGCTTAGCGACCAGCTACAAATTCAGTCCTCGGGTTTGGCAAAAGAGGAAACTGAGGTAGAGGGAGGGAGCTGCCAGGATGGACCGGGTCGATAAGCATGTTCTTTCCACCCCATCGCACTCCAGCTTCCCCTTAGCTGCAGAGCTAAAATTGCATATAACCTGGAAATTTGGTTCGGATATTAAAAAATCCACCGGCTCTAAGGTTTAGTTTTTTTCTGGAGTTTTCCAAGAAGGTAGACACCTGACATTACAGCTGAAGAGGGTGGAAGCAGATGTCCCCTTAAATGCATTGATTTATTTATCTATTTTTAAAACCTCCTATATTATTCTGAAAATTGTTTAGGGTGGAGAATGAAACACTGTCCATGATTGTTAACCTCCAGCTGCAGTGTCAGCCCCTTCAACTGACTTTTAAAATTTATTTATTTGGTAACCCTGCCTAAACTCTTTTACTTTCCCTTTGGTCATGGAAAAACAGTTAGTTATGCTTACTACTACTTGGAACTGTTCTAGCATCTCTCCCGAGGGAGCCCAAGGCACTTCACAGCTCTAGTCTCAGCTCTAAAGCAGAGCCG
This sequence comes from Tadarida brasiliensis, assembly GCA_030848825.1. Taxonomy (NCBI): domain Eukaryota; kingdom Metazoa; phylum Chordata; class Mammalia; order Chiroptera; family Molossidae; genus Tadarida; species Tadarida brasiliensis. The sequence goes on along the minus strand of CM061257.1, from coordinate 38,219,819 downwards.
TTCTTGTTTTTCCCGTTGCATAGACCAGAGCATCAGACACTCCTCTTCTCACCATGAACCATACTCAGATGAGGCTTAAAAGTTTGGAATGGATGCTCTGGTAAATCCTAGAACTAAGTCCCTGGACCCCAAGCCCCAAATGATTTTTACTAATTAAGCCAGACACATTTTGCAGAACTTGCCTCTAGAAAATCCTCATTCCTAGGTCAAACAGAAAGTCAAGCATACCTGTTTTTAGCAAAAGGAATAGCAGAACTCGGTAGGAGGTGATTTACTGTAACCCAAGTCTTAGAGCTCATGTTTCTGGAAACCCATGAGAAGGCAGCCTGCTGAAGTTTTATCATTTAAAATCCCATGCTATATTTAGAAAAGAAGAGTGATCACAGAGACAATAATTACTCATCTTTTAACTAGAAGGCTGTGGATGTATTGTGGGCACAGCACCAACCAGGGGTCTAAGCTTCTCTCAGCCTCTGATTATCCCATGGTAAATTGTCATCACTCCCTTACCTATAAGGCAAAATTATGTTGACCTTTGTAATGGCTAATAGTTGCCAGGTATTGTTCCAGGGATCCTCCAAGTATTAGATCACTTACTTGTCACAACAATGCTGTGAGGTTTGTGCTATTAGCCCCATTGTATAGGTAGGCGGCCTGAGGCACAGAATAGTTAAATACCTTGCTGGAGAACACAACTAAGAGGTAGCAGAGCTAGGACTTGAACCATGGCAGTCTGGGCACAATCCAGACTCCTAACCAGGATGCTCTGTTGTCTCCACAGAGGAGGAACACAAACACCTCAGTGGCCTGGAAGCAAAAGACTGAAAATTCAACTCATATTTCTTCCTAAAAAAAATCCATGCATTAGATGACAGTAATCCCAGGCTATATTCAATCCTCAAGATTCATCATATATTAAAGAACTGAAATGAAATCGAGTGAGGGACAGGAAGAAAGAAAGGGCACTTGCTTCTTTCCGTGATTGAGGTCAGCCAATTCAGACCCCCGTACAGCAGGTTCATCTGCCCCTTCTCTCATTTCCCTTCTTCTACCTTCCTCGAATAACACGTGGTGGACCCAGCCCTGAAATCAGTGGGTGTGGGGGTGAGTCAGCCTCACAGCAGGGCCCCAGGCTTCCTTTTTCTGCCATGGGGCCAACACCTCCTTCCTCCCTGAGGCTGCCACAGGTAGGCTTGCTTCTGCCTTTCTGCACAGACCTGCAGGGAAGCATCTGAGAGCCCAGAGCTCAGAGAGAGGCAACATTTTGCAAGTTCAGGGAAAGAAGCTTCCAAGGTAACCTTCCAGTCATCCCTTATCAGATTAGGTCTCATCTTCCAACTTCCCATTCTTTCCACCCCCTACCCTCCTGCCCGCTTCAATCCTTTCCAAGCCCTCCCACCCCAGTGTGCACTGGTGGGTGAGAATGGTTTCTTCTTTAATCTTTCAAACAACATTTAGATTTTAAAAAGTGTCTTCTAAAGATGTTATGCCAATGATGAACTTTCAGACATAAATAAAATTATAGCAGGCTTTGCAGTGACCCTTTAAATACTCCTGGAGGCCAGGATGTGCCGGGCCTACACATCAGCAGTGTCTGGTATCAGCACACCCCCTATTTCTAGTCTTTATTAGTGTTGTCCCTTTACACCACTAATAAAAGGCACCAAAATAATTTTTATTTCATATCCTGATTCCCACATCCTTAACACCCCCACCTCCAGAATTGGAATCCTATTCTTCATTTTCCTAGAACAAGTAATACAATAGTAGAAAAAATAAGCTTGAGATGCTCCTATGAGATAATAAACTAGAGTTGATTCACATTGCTGATACTTTGGCAGGGGCAAGAGGTTCTGAGAGGTTGAAACATTCTCTGACTACGGGCTTTGGTGACCTCTTTCTAACTGTCCCACTGTAGGACAATGTTCTCTGCTGGGATGGGAGGGCACCTAGAGGAACCCAGAGTGATGTGAAGAGTGAGCTAATGGAAATAACTTTTTAAGTTGCATTTTCTGGAATCCTAGAATAGGTTTTTCTCATGACAGTAATTTGATATCTCCTACATTTAAATGAGATAAACCTGACAATACCGACCCCAGTATCTTTTATTGTTTTGAAGTCAGTGTTAGACGCCTCTGGGAAAGCTCTTTCATCAGCCCCTTGGGAGGTTGAGATGATCTGGCGTTTTCTATTATCACTAACTCAAGCCCAGTGTAGCTGGCATTGGTTCTTAGAGAGGTTTCCAGTATTTTTATCTCCTCTTGATGTCCTGGGACTATTCCCAGAACTCAGTGGTTTTAGTTGTTAGACGTTTTATCAGTGGAATAAAGACCTCTAAAGGTCTCCCCCTGAAAAGGATGAAATGTTAGTTACTAGAGAAAAGGACAGGAACAATGTTATTTTGCCTCAACCCCTCCCCATCACAGTGTCTAATTATCATCTGTTCACTTGGAGTAAATAAATCTCCATCAATGGGTGAGGGTAATGAGGGCATCCATTTAGAAGCAGGCAGGGATGAATGTCTTTCCCAGGGGGTGACTGAAACAAAGAAGAGAGAGATAGAGCCCGGAGGAAAATTTGTACCGATGTGAGTGAGGTGTGGTAAGGTTCAGCTCTAGAGGGAAAAAAGCAAGCAAGGTGTTGGATGGTTTTTGTTGGACAACAACTGGTTTGCTAAATTATTATATACATACTTGATTTAAAATATATATCTTTAGAAAACAGTCGAGCTTTTCCTGAACTGTTTCCCATCCCCCAATGCTAGGGTTCAGTTTGTTAGGCATCTGGATGCCAACTCACCAATTCACAAATGCGGTCCTTGCTGAAGTTATTTTTAGTAACTGTACATTAACATTCTGCATCACTAACAGTGTAAAGATGTGGGTGGCTCTTCTGAATGAGTCCAGCTCAATCATGTTGTCTTCAATGAATCCTGACAGAAAATGAGACTTTCCTCCTCCAAGTTTTAATTAGTCAGTCTTTAAAGCTTTGCCCTTTATTCAGCCCTGGTAACTGGAAATCCTATTGAATCAGACCTTGTAGCCTTGAAAACCCCCCACAGAGCTACCTCATTAATGCAGCTGTAGCCCTGCTGTTCTCACACCAGATTTCAGAGTTAACTAAACACACCCGTGGATTACAGAAGAAAATGATGCCCACTGTTAGCAGTAAAATTTTGGTTAACCACTGAAGTTACACAAGTTCTCTCTTCTCTTGAAGGTTAGTTATCCCCAGGAGTGAAATATGGCCCCCGGAGAGCAAGCCTCAAAGAGAAGTTTTCCCTAAGGGTGGGCAGTCTGGGGTCCCTGGCTTTAGAGTACTTTTCTCTGTTGCCACCCCACAGTACAAAGGTCTATAAGACAACCGATCTTAACAGCTGTGTACGGCATTTCAGTGTGTCAACTGTGTTGTCCAGTTACGGTGAGTTGCAGGTATGGTCCCATTCTGTGCAGCCAGCCTGGCATCGGTGCAGAGCCCTAAAGTGTTCTGTGGTCTCACTCCCTTCTGACGCCACAGGCCTTGATGCTTAGAAACACCCCGTCTCCTGTGGTTCTCACCCTTTCTTCTGATCTTGAGCTTATGCCAAACTGCCTTTCAGCTCCCTAGGTCTCTGCAGAGATGACACCTTCCCCAGCATGGCCCTAGAGCCCAGCCTGTTTGTTCTGAGGTTAAATGTGCAGCTGGGCGGGTGTCTGTCTCTGCTAAGTCAGAACCCACTAGATGTTTCTCACCACATGGTCTCCATCAGCACATCCCAGGCCTGGCATCCCATGGCTGTGCTCCTTCTGCTTCCCTTCTGTCCCCTCATCTGCTTACCCCTAGAAGAGGTAAATTTTAGAAAACCCAGAAGGGACAACAGAGACGCCCTGAGCTTACCTCTTCATTTACAGTTGAGCTGACTGGTGCTTTATTTTGGGGGACTTCCTCAAGTTCTCATAGCCAGTTGGTTACAATAGAGCTTCCTTTTGGCAGGGCCCAGAGCCCCCAGTGGTTGCTTATCCAAGCAGCTTGCCTATTTATACCAGTGGGACCTGGAAATACCTGCATTGTCAATGTACACCATGATGTGTGAAAGGTGGGGACGTACAGAGGAGAATAAAGCCTGCAGGTCCCGACTTCCCAGAGAGTCCTCTAACTTATCCTCTCCAAGTGGATCAAGGCTCACTGCTTCTGTTTCTCACTAGTCCTTCTTCCAAGGTTTTTAAAATCCTTACCCAAGGAAGGATATGTTTTAATGCCGAGAGGAAGGGAGATAGAGAAACATAGATGTGAGAAACATCAGTCAGTTGCCTCTCATACATGCCCTGACTGGGGATTGAACCCACAACCTAGGTGTGTACGCTGACCAGTAACCGAACTTGCAGTCCTTTGGTGTGCTGGACGACCCTCCAACCACCTGAACTACCCAGCTAGGGCTTTTTTTTTTTAAATCACAGTTTCCTCCTGGCCAACCTCGTTCATACCCTAGTCTTTTCCCCAGCGTGGTCTCTTTATCTCCTCTTTGCCTGGTTTCCCATCCCCTCAGTAGCATAATAAAGGCAGCCACTGCCTTTCAACATATAAAAATGGTTTAGCCTTCATATGGTACCATGTGTAGAAGCATCTCATCCGGGGGCTTCCTTAAATCCTAGATCGCTTTTGTGAGGTGTGAATATTTGGGTCACAAAGAGCTAGAAGATTCTGTGTAAACGGGTAGACCCACTTTATCTGCTTCCATTGCTCAGCAGCCCTGGAGCAAGAGAGAATGAGCAAGCCCACGCCATGGATCCCCAAGGAGTTCTCTGAGGCTGTCCAGTGCTCAGTTATCCATTCATTTTATTCAACAAATACTTACTAAGCATTATGGATGAGCAAGGCCCTTGGTGAGATCAGCACACTGATGAGATATAGCAGCTGTAGGTATCTATTTGGGGCATTGAGGAGATGCTTCAGCTTCTTTTATTCATACAGTAAACATTGATTACTCTCTAATTGGTAAGCCCTTGTGCTAGGGGCTAAGGATGAATACAGTCTCTGCTTTCATAAATCTCGTGTTCTAGAAGGAAATGTAGATTAAGAGGTGAATACACAGATAAACAATTACAGACTTTAAAAGTTCTGTGAAGATAAAGTTCTAAAATGGGTGGAGAACCTACTTTAAATAAAGTAGTCAGGGAAGGCTTCATTGAAAAGTTTCTATTTAAACAGATGATGCCTGAGGATGAGAGGGAGACCATCAGATAAAGAATAAAGATATAACATTCTAAACATAAAAACAGCATGTGCAAAGGTCCTGAGGCAAGAAAGGTAAGCATCACAGTGAGAAGAACCATCCCCATGGACACATTCCTTGCTCTCCTCCTTTCCATTTGGACCACAGAGGCTACCTTTTAGAAAGGAATGGACGTCTCCTTTTTTTTTTCAGTATGTGTCAGGTAATTTTGCACATTTCCTTCCTCCAGAAATGGTTTAAGCAGCGCCTGGCCCAGTGGCGGCAGTCGGAAGGCCTACCCTCAGAATGCAGATCCGTTACGGACTAAGGAGATGGTGGCAGCTTCCCTCCACGAAGACCATCTGCTGTTTCTCGCCTCAGCTTAACCAGGCTATTTTGGTTTTTCAGTGTAGTGTTGTATGTTCCTCTGTTAGCTGTCCTGCTATTTAACACAATGTTGTATTTTTTAATGTATATAACTAAAAAAGAAAATAACAATAAGAAGCTATGTGCAGCTTCTGTGTATAGCAGTGGCTTGGCTAGGAAAGTGGTGTGGCTTGCATTTCCCTTTGGGTCATGATGACAGATGGTGTGAAAACTATCTAAGTTTGCTTTTGATCAACACCTCCCAATAATAACGATTTACTTTCAACATCCAATTCAGAACAGGCAAGGCCTCTGTTGAAAAGATAATGTGACCAAGAGGGAGAAACATTTCCTTCTGAATCTACTTCCCCAAGTTGTTTTCCTTATGTTTCATTTAATACATTGAGGTTGAATGAGAATACAGAGGAATATTTGAGTCACTGAGATTTCATAAAGTTGTTACTTGGATTAAAGCTACATTAACTTAGAAAGAACCCAGTTAGGTTAAAAGACAGAAACTCCACAAGTAATATTACAGAAAAGCAAGTAACTAAGAAAAAATCCACTAAAGTCTTTAATTTACTTTATTTAAATGTTTTTAATTTTTTTTTTTTTTTGCTAACCAAAATGAACTGCTTTTTGTCTCTAAAATGATATTCTAAATAAAACTTGTTGTTGAAAAATGCACTGAGTGAGTCCTCTGAAGATTTTTTTTTTTTACTGAATAATAAGCATATCAAAGAAAAACAGAATAGCTCCAACACAGGAGCAGACTGACAAAAGAGCTATCATTTTCCAAACTCTTGTTACTCAAATCGTGGTCCAGGACTGGTCATCAGCATTAGCTGCGAGCTTGTGAGAAATGCAAAATCTCAGCCCCCAATCCAGACCTACCCATCAGAATCTGCGTCTTTCACAAGGTCCCCACAGGGTGGATGTGCACGTGAAAGTTTGAGCAGCACCGTCCTAAAGGACTCTGCAGTTCATCTTTACCCACTTTCTATCACAGCACATTAACCGTCTTAATACTTTATCAATGAAGGTTGTGTTTGACTGCATGGAACAGTAACTTGATTACAATGGATTAACCAAATAGGCCTTGTGTCTGTTTGGTTAAATGATTACTGTTTTTACATAAGACACTCGCAGGTAGGTGGCTCCCGAATGTTGTCAAGGACCAGCGGTCCTTCTATCTTCCTACTTTACTATCTTCAGCATGTGGCTCTTGTGTTCATGGATGCCAGAAGGATGCTTGGGCATTGAGTCTGCATTTCAAGGGGGGAAATAAAGGAAGAGAAAAAGAAAAATGCAAATGACAGCTAAGACTCTCCCCTTTCAAAAAGGTTTCCTGGGAGCCCCCCACCCAGCAACTTCTAGCTGCATATCATTGGCCAGAATTGAGTCACATGACCACTCCTTTCTCAAGTGTGGTAGGTGAGTATTTTAAATTGGGCATATTGCTGCCTTGAGCAAAATCGGGGTTCTTTTGGTAAGAAAGAAGTGGGGGTGGATATTGGAAAAGCCACAAGTGTCTGCCAACCCAGCCTGGAATGACACTGGTGGGTACTTCTGAACTCCTACCTACACAGTCTTCTCAGTTCTTTACAATAAATAGTCCAAAATAAGAAACACTAACAGTTACCCAGAATACAAATATTTACAAGATCCCCTTCAACATCCTTGACAAGCTTCCTCTTCCTCTACCTTAAAACATTTTGTCTGTAAACAATACACAGTGAACCGAGACTGGAACAGAACAGTCTCATCTGGCACACTCTCTTGCACCCTGATCAGTGGTGCTCTGAGCATCTGTCAGCACCCAGCGCTGGATGCTGACATCACTTTCTGGAAAGAAGGCAGGGAGAAGGTGAGGGTGAGCCAGGAACGTGTGCACGTACTAGACACCGGCTAGCAGGCAGGGAGGAAGAACTGTGCTGCTGATGCGACTGTGGGCAACGTGCACACAGCTCAGTGATTTGTCCATTTCTAGCAATGGGAGAGATGCTAAACCAGGTCTAAGACCCAGGTCAGAAGTCCTTCTAGCATACCAGAGACATAATTCAAGAACAAGCCAACCAGGTCAAGAAGAGTTAGCCAACTGGGCAGAGAGAGAGCCTCTAGTTGGTGCTGAGAAGAACTGTTTATGGCAGAAAGATCACTTCCTGTGCTTAGCAGGCAGAAGAGGAATGAGTCCTCGAATGGCACATGCTAGGAGGAAATGAGGGTTCATGTCCACTCATTCATTCATGTTAGCAAGAGCCAAGTTTTTATTTGCTCATTTCTTGCATTTGAAGTACTCCTTGATGACATCCTTAGCCTGAGAATCTTTACCATCGTCCTTAACTACCACACAAGTGTACTTTAAAGGGTTTTCCCTCTCTGTCAGTTTTTCAGAGGGCCTAGCCATCCCCCTAGTTTCTTGTCATCAACATTACCAAGGTTGATTTGGGGCCTCACCAACTTGACATACACGAGTTCATCACAGATGGAAGCAAGCCCACTCAAATGGTCTTGGCTTTTGTCTAAGGCTTTGGCAGCTCCGCGAATTCCACATTAGGCCACCACGGATGAGGCTGGTTTCAGCACCTCTTGTCAGACAATATTAACATCATTACCCTTCCAGCTGCAATGCCTTCTCGGCCCTGACCATGGGGTGGATTGCAGGTGGGTAGCAGGTGTGTAGCAGGTGGAGCCGAATTTTGAACGTCCCTGAGCTTTTGCCTCTGTGTGGCTGGGCAGCGGCAGGGAAAGAGTTGGTGCCTTTTAACGTGAATTTGTTACCAATACTAACCTTCTTGAGTTTACTTTTTCAACTGTAGTACAAGGAGAGCAGCACTCTACTTTTAAAAAGGCACTTTGTAAAGAGTAATAATAATTACTATTGCTACAAAGTACCAACAAGGACAGGGCGAGGTTCACTTTGACTGCTGAGATAAGTCTCAAGGAGAACTCGGAGCTCTTTTAGTTTTGTTATCAGGAGTCTTCTTCTGGACACCCAGGCTCACACACCAAAGTGATAATGCCCACCCCAGACTGAGAAACACTGCACAATCTCTCTCTCTTTGTCTTGTGTTGTCCCAGTTTTGCCAATGCAGACACTGTTGCTTAGACTGATATTTATCTCCAAGCCCTTTCTCTGTCACCACTTTTCTCTATTCAAGGCTGAAGAGGCTGAAAAGCTGGACTACTCCCTCCTCCATCCTCACAGGGAAGCTGAGGAGGTCATGTGACATGAGCTGGCCAAGGACGTGTAGGCTGAAGACTTGTGGTGGGGAGGCTCTGGGGAGGCCTTGCCTCCCTTGGTAAAAAGTACAGAGGCAGGAGGCTCTGTCCTCTCCTCCTTTCTTGTCTTGAATCACTGTCATGTGTTAGTTGTAGAACTAAAGATAAGCAAAGAAATGAGACATACAATAGAAGCCATAAAAATTACCCGTGATCCCACTAGCCAGAAGTAACCTGAACATTCACCTTAATATCATAGTATTATGCTGAGGGGATGATTTTGATTTTTTTTTTTTTAACCAGTGGGTCCCACGACCCCCTCCTTGAATTTGATTAATTTGCTAGAACAGCAAATTAACTTAGGAAAACAAGTCACGTATTATAAAGGATATAACTCAGAAACAGCCAGTTGGAAGACATGGGGGAGGGGGGTGGAGCTTTCCCACCCTCTGGGCACCCACCCTTCAGCACCTCCCCGTGTTCACCCCCTGGACTTTCCCTGAATCCTATACGTTAGGGATGTTTATGGAGGCTTCGTTACGCAGGCATGATTTAGGTATGATTGATTACATCACTGACCATTCAGTATTAAACTCAATTGCCAGCCCCTGGCTCCCCTACCAGGAGGTCCAGGGTGATGGGGGTGAGGTTGAAAGTTCCAACACTCTAGTCCAGTGATTTTCAAGCAGTGTGCTGTGGCACACTGGTGTACCACCAGAATTTTTAAAACATGCAATACCTGACTATTTAGTCAGGAGCACTGACCTCTTTTCCCTTAGACTGTCAAATAAAAAAGTGACAACAGCCAACATAATAGCTGCCCGGTGTGAATGAACCAAAATTATACCTTTATACCTTTTTTTTTGTCAGGTCAGTAAAAAAATGTATTTTTTTGGTGTGCCTCAGACTTTTGGTAACTAGCTTACATGTGCCATGAGATGAAAAAGGTTACAAATCATTGCTATTCCAATCACATGGTTGTGTCTGGCAACAAGGTCCATCCTGTCTAGGGGCTTTCCAAAAATCACCTCATTAACATAAACTCAGGTTTGGTTGAAAGGCCTTGTTATGAATAATAAGACCCTGCTTTCACCTTCCTCATCCTGGAGCTATTTCAGAAACTGAGCTCCAATGGCAAAATACCAAGCCTTAAAACAGAAGGAAGAGAAGAGTTCACCAGAGGAGGACTGTCAGCCACTAGAATAATTAAGAATCCAAGAGAAGCAGGAATCCAGAGTCAAAGATAGCCAGGAATATATAGGCCAGCAAACCTTGAAAATAAATGGGCAGAGAACCAGACTTCCCAGTTGATGGAGACTGAGAAAAATTATTTTTGCATTCAAAGGACAAGATGACAAGGAGATAATTTATAAACATCAAGTACATACTTTTTTGAACTGTGTGCAAAACCTTCTTGGGGACATCTTGCTACTTTCTCTTCATCCCTGCCAGCTCCATTCGGAAATCGTGTTCCACATTATTCCACTGTCCACTAAGCAGTCATTAGAAAACCTCGTGCCCACTGCTTCAAATGCATCCCTGCCCAAACTCAGTGCTGAAGTAACCAGCAATAACAATAGTATTAAGAAAAATAATTTGAAACTTCACATTCTTTCCCCATGATGGAAGTACTGAGAGGTAGTGAAGTGAACATAAGTCAGGCAAGGATCTGGGACACCAGCCACTGCTTATGTTGGCAAGGCAGGAGAATCAGATTCTTGGGTTTTATGAAGCCTGGTGCTATGATGTTATGGGCTAGAGTAAAAACAATGACAGGCACAAAGCAGTGAGGGTTCCTAGAGACCTTCTCCCCTTATCTTCACCATCGGTCATACTTACATTTCAGCACTGCCACGCTGGGGATGTGCTCCTGTGAACACACGTCTCCATGTAGCTTCTGGTAAGAGTTTACCACTTGCACTTAGAAAAACATAAGACCATTGGATTTGAATCTCAATCTAACAGCTAAATACAGTGACAACCTGACTCATGGTTCATATGACTCATCCTTCGAGTTCCAGATTAGCAATGCAGAAGAAGCATTTTCTTTCTCTTTCCTCCAGATGGAAGCTCCCTCTCCTCACTCCTTAAAAAAAAAAAAATTTTTTTTTTTTTATGTGGGAACTTGACATTTTCTGGGAGTAAAGAAGGCAAATTTCTGAGGCTAGTGATCCTAAGGATAAGACTCCTCGGAGCACAGGAACTATAATCCAGAAGCACAGACTCTTTTCAGGATAGAGAATGTGAATTCACTTATGAGAAAGAAAGGGCCCCGGTATGTTAACTTGGCCAGAGGGGAGAGCTCAGGCAGAGAATTCTGTTTGCCCTTTAGCCTGTCTCTCCTTCCTATAGTTTCATCTGAGGAGACGTCTGCCTAGGAAAAGACTACATTTTTTCACCTCTCACATAGGTAGGTTTTTAGCCAGCCTGCAATAATCTCTGCCTCCTGGTAGTCACACCTTTCCACAGTCCCTTCTCACGTTGTACCAGGGTTGGTCTGTGTGACCAGTAAAAAGGCAGAAATGGCAGAAATGGGGTATGTCACTTCTGAGGTTAAGTTCTAAAAGACACTGTAGCCTCTCTTTCTCTCCCTCTCTCTCAAAGTAGTCGCTCTAGGGGAGAAGAGCTGCTGTGTAGAGTAGCCCTGCGGAGAAAGCCACATGGTGAGGGACTGAGGCCTCCTGACAACAGCCAGCGAGGCCAAAGTTCTGCCAACAACCATGCGAGTAAACGTGGAAGTGCATTCTCCAGCAAGTCCCCCCACCCCAGCCTTCAGATAAGTGGGCCCCAAAGCCACAACCACCCAGCTATACTATTCTTCTGGGTCATGCCCCTGACAAGAGTAAGTATGCCCTCTTGTTTCTTTCCCCACATCCCATGAATGAGACTGACTATGGCGATGAGATGCCTTAGATCATGTAGATGACAACAACACCTTAGGGTTTGGAGGGCAACAAAAGAGAAAGAGGCTGGGTCTCTGTATTAGTTAGGAAATACCAGGTTTAGCTGCACTGACAACCAGCCTCAAATACACAGTGCAATATACAGATGATGTATTATAGAAGTGTATACTTGAAACCTATATAATTTTATTAACTGTCACCCTAATATATTTAATTTTAAAAAGCAATGCTTTATTTCCCACTCCCACAGATCTGCTACAACTTTGAGACATTTCTCAGGATGGCCATCCTGCATATCAATAGTGCTTCCACAAAGTTCGGTGAAAGAGAAAATGAGAGCAAGAGAGCCTTGCATTAGCCACTAAATGCTTCTATGATACACTTCACACTCATTCACATTTCACTGGCCAAAGCAAGTTGCATGACCATATCTAACCTCAAGGGGGCACAGAAGAACAATCCTACCTTATTTCCAGAGGAAGGAGACTGGAAATACTTTTTCAACAGAACTAATTTCTACCAGAGCACTCAACATCATCAAGTCATCACACCAGCCCTGGATTTCTATCCAGAAAGATACCCAATAGAGAAATAAACTTCTATCTTGGTTAAGTCACAGTGTTTGGGGATCGTTGCTATAATGCCTAGTCTGTATCCTAAGCAATAAAAGCATGTAGATTAAAGAATGGATCTAGGACCCACCTACCTACTAACTGGTTCTAAAGTTATAGACAAGGAAAATGAAGGCACACAAATGGATAGTCCCATTTGCCCTTCCAGAGCCACTCTCCATCCTTTTCTACCCTACTCTGTGGCCAAGGAAGGTGACATTTACAGATTGCCCCAACTAGGCTCCCTTGCCCTGTGACTTCCGGTTGGATTTAGCCAATTATAGTCACAGGAGATCAGAAGATAAGAGTAGAGTAAGGTAAGGGTATTTTCTCCCTGTTGATATCCATCCAGAGTCACAGTTTGACAATGACATGCTCTTCTAGCCAAGGCACAGCTTCAGGACTTCTCCATACTATAGGTCTCTCCAGCTTCCAGAAACCTCTCTCTCTCCCTGACCCATTCTAAGACTAGAATTAGTAACTGTGATTAGCCCTAATGTTTCCCTATCCTTTGTTGGTTTCCCTTAATACTCCCCATATCTTTATAGAGTCTTTCCATTAAATTGTCTTCAATTACCTCTGCCATCTATTTCCTGACATGTCCTCACCAATACAATAATTCTCCCTCAAATTATAGCTATGACATGAGAAATGGGAAGACATGAAAGTTCCAAAAGGATGGTGATGATCTTTTAGATCAACACTGTAATAATCAGAGCAAACGGCCATTGGCATCCAAATCTCACAGTGCATGGGACAGAAATTCCCTTTATTGGCATCATCAAGATGGTAAGAAGCCAAGTAGCATCTAAACATTTGTGATTTTATTTCAAACCATTTCAGCAAAAGCTAGTTGACATAATTATCCAAGAATTAAAGCTTATCCCCAAATATCTCCATTATTCATTTCAAATATCACTGGCTTACCAACTTAATTCCTTAGTTGGAGTTCCACTGATTTCAGCCAAAGAGCTCTGAAACAGAGCATGGAGTGTGCCAGGTTTCTGTTTGAACAAGATTCAGGGAGCCTCCAAAAATTCACAGGCCGCAAAGAGTAGAGCTCAACTCATTCCATGGGGAAAGAAGAAAAAAATAAAAAGAGAGAGAGAGAATGAGGGTAGAGACCGCATGGAAGAAGGGAGGGAGGAAACTGCCTATGAAGTTCATAGAAAGAAAGAAAGATTATTTTTCAAATGAAGAGCTGCCTCTTCTATATTAAAAATAATCCCCCAAAGCCCTCATTTGGAAGTACTCCCCAAGGGGCACACAGGCAGGGGACCTAGAAGAAAATGTGGCTTTGCTTCCAAATATGTCATCTTCCAATGGGGGATCTGCAGTAGCCAAAGGAGGAACCAATGAGATGATGGAAGATGATTTTTATCAACAGAGATATCTGGGATAGAAATTCCTCTATGATCAAACAAGACAGCTGTGAAGAAAATAAAAAATATCAGATTCTTCATCCATTTATCAAAATATTCACCTATGCTAATTCAAAACAAACAATGCCAACAAAATTATGTGTATTTGTTTGGATGCTTTTGGCTACAAGTGACTAAATATCCAACTGAACGTGGTCTTTTATTTTCTCATATAACAAAGGTAGGTGATTCCCGGTTTGGCTAATACAACCAGTTAACTAGGCTAGAGCTCTAGGTTACCCTTTCTGAGATTCTCTTCTCTGTCTCTTCATGGTCACAAGATGACTGCTCCAGTTCCAAGCATCACATCCCACATAACATCACCCAAATGTCCTGGTTTTCTCTTTAGGCAACTCTCATTTTATTTTATCAGAGAGGAGAAACCTTTTTCCAGAATCCCCCAGGAGTCTTCCCTTGACCCCTCATTTTCTGGAATTGGGCCACATGCACTTAGAACAGATAGACATATAGCAGGAGCTCATTAAATATTTGTTGAATGAAAAAAAAAAAAAGGTGAATTGTATTACCATGGTTCCCTTAGACTAATTACAGTCCATTTCCTTGAATCCATTTTTCTAGAACATATTATCAGTTGATGGCTCAAGAAAATTGGCATTTCCTTATCAAGGAAGAAGGAATGGCTCTTGGGAAGTCACCAATAGTTATGCCACATTACACTATTTCTTCTTAAAGCAGAGAACAAGAGCAACCAAGGAAAGGGCTTATTATTTTCTAAAGTAACTCTGAAAAAAATGTTTTGGTATTTAAACAAATTGTTCACGCAAGAGGCTATCTCATTAGTGGACAATTTATTGTCTAAAGAGAAATGAAACTTTTTTTTCTGCCCCATCTCAGGCATCAGTTCCTTCAGGATATTCTCTCTCTGACCAAACCCTGTCTTGGTCAGGCATCCCTCCTGTGTATATCAAGCACCCTTTACTTCCCTATAGTACAACACTTACCATACTGGGTTATACATCCCTGTTTATTCTTCGTCCTTGAAGTAGAAGCTGTTATGGGTTCACTAAACTCTGTTTCCTTTTCCCTCAGCAACATTTCCCAACCTCATTTGCAATTAGGTGTGGTTATCTGACTGAGTCTAGTCAATGCAATGTGGGTAAAGTGATGTATGCCACTTCTAGGTTTGGGCATACAAACTAGCCATGCAATCTCCTAGCTTTCTCTATCCCATCTGATGGCTGAAGGGAAGACTCTGTGGACAGAGAAAAATGTGGAATGAGCCTGGGACCCAGAATGACCACTTGTAGCAGAATACCTGTTCTCTTACCAACCTGAATCAAACAGATGAAATGCATGAAGAGTACATTTTTTATTGTGCTAAGCCACTGAGAATTAGGTGTGTGTTACAGCAGTTATCCCACCTCGAATAACACCCTTCCCCATTAGAATGAAAACCTCTTAAAAATGGAAGCCTCTTCTGTTTTATTTACTATGGTATCCCTTGCCTTAGCATAGTGTCACATAACTTAACACATTTTTATGGAAATAAATGTAATTCTCTCAACTTGAACGTACTATGTCCTAAAATAGCTTTAACTTTGTAATGCTATAGTGATAATTTTTGATATCTTATCATAGCTCAACATTGAAACTAATAGTAAGTCCCTTTAAAAGGTGGCTGGGATCTGGTCTCAGTGAGCCCCATACCTCTCGTTAAGTGGCCCCAGGCCTGGCACTAGAAGCAACCAGCTTTGGTTCACAACCTGGCTTTTCCTTGGCACCTCCAAGCCCAGCACAAAAAGCAGCTATCTGCAGATCACTTTGTAGCTTATGCCAGGTGGTCCCGGATAGAACACAGGCAGGGGCTGACCTTGTTCCAGAGCACCCAGCACACCCAGTGGACAGCTTAAGACCACATTGAAACACCACCACCCAACCACCTCCACAAGTGACACACTCAATGAGCAGACTTAGTAGGTACCAGAACCTGGATGAAGTAAGTCTTGCTCTGTGTGGTGGGCTCCTACACAGCTGATCCTCCAAGGGAGTCAGAGGCCAGTAGCTAGTGGGCACAACCAGTCCTTGTAGCTGATCAGCCTAAGTAAATCCCTCTCATTGATGTGCCAACAGCAAATCAAGATGCAATTACAACAGAAGGGTGTACAGTCTACACTAGGGGTATACCTCGAGGGCCCAGCTGGGGTGATCAGGGAGGCTGTACCACTGTTTCCTACAGGACACCTACAACAATAGGCCCACCCTATGAAGCCTAGGAGACATAGCAACCCTACCTAATACAAAGAAACAATCACAGGGAAGCAGCCAAAATGAGGAGACAAAGAAACATGTCCCAAATGAAAGAACAGAACAAACTCCAGGAAACAAACTAAATGAAATGGAGATAAACATCTAACAGATGCAGAGTTCAAAACAGTGGTTATAAGGATGCTCAATGAACTTAGTGAGAATTTCAAGGAACTTCATGAGAACTTCAAGAAATGTAGTGAGGACTTCAAGAGCATAAAAAAGAACCAGTCAGAAATGAAGGATGCACTAACTGAAATAAAGAATAATTTACAGGGAATCAATAGTAGAGTAGGTAAAGCCAAGAAGCAAACCATCGATTTGGAATATAAGGAAGCAAAAAACACCCAACCAGAACATCAAAAAGAAAAAAGAATCCCAAAAAAATGAGGATAGTGTAAGGAGCCTCTGGGACAACTTCAGGCATGCTAACATTCGCATCATAGGGGTGCCAGAAGGAGAAGAGGGAGAACAAGAAATTGGAAACCTATTTGAAACAATAATGACAGAAAATTTCCCTAACTTGGTGAAGGAAACAGACATACAAGTCCAGGAAACACAGAGAGTCCCAAACAAGATGAACTCAAAGAGGTCCACACCAAGACACATCATCATCAAAATGCCAAAGGTTAAACACAAAGAGAGAATCTTAGCAGCAGCAAGAGAAAAGCAGTTAGTTACCTACAAAGGAGCTGCCATAAGACTGTCAGCTGATTTCTCAAAAGAAACTTTGCAGGCCAGAAAGGAGTAGCAAGAGATATTCAAGGTGATGAAAAGCAACGACCTACAACCAAGATTACTCTATCCTGCAAAGCTATCATTTAGAATCGATGGACATATCAAGAGTTTCCCAGACAAGAAAAAGCTAAAGGAGTTCATCACCACCAAACCAGTATTATAGGAAATGTTGAAGGGTCTTTCTGAAGGAGAAGAAGAACAAAAATATGAACAATAAAATGGCAATTAATACATATCTATCAACAATTGAATCTACAAACAGAATGTGCAAGCAGAACAGAAACATTTCTAGACACAGTTGGCCCTCATTTATCGCGGTTAATCAGTTTCAGACTCTACCGTGATAAATGAATTTCCACGAAGTAGGATTCTTTTTTTTTTTTTTTATCCTCACCTGAGGACATTTTTTCATTTTTTGTTCAGATAGAGTGGGAGGGAGAGAGAGGAGAGAGAGGAAGAGAGAGAGAGAGAGAGAGAGAGAAACATCGACGTGAAAGCGACACATAGAGTGGCTGCCACCTGCATGACCAACCAGGGCTGGGGACAAACTGCAACCGAGGTACCTGCCCTTAGCGGGAACCGAACCCCGGTCTCTCTGTACTGCAGGCCAACGCTCTAACCACTGAGCCAAACCGGCCAGGGCGGATTCTTTTTTTATATACAGTCGTCCCTCGACACTTTGCTCTTCAACTTTCACGGCTTCACTCTATCGCGGTTTTTTCAAATATAGTACAGAGAACGTTTTGTTGCTTGCCAGAGGGGTGGGGGCTGGGGGGATGGGTGAAAAAGATGAAGGAATTCAGAAGTACAGATTGGTTGTTAGACTGATGAACCTCAAAGGGAAGGGGGGAGGGAGGGCGGGATGAGATCAACCAAACAACTTCTATGTGTATATGCATAACCAATGGACACAGAAAATAGTGTCGGGAAGGAAGGAGGGGGCAGGATTGGGAAGGAGGGGTTCAATGGGGGAAAAACGGGGGGACATCTGTAATATATTCAACAATAAAGATGAGTTTAAAAAAAAAAAAAAAAGGTGGCTGCGGTTACCTGTGGTGATTGTCCTGCTTGGCAACAAGAAACGGGAAAGCTGCCTCTTACTTTTGAACCTGCATTATTGGAAGAAGAACCCCAGGAAACAAAGTGAATGGTGGAAGCTTTCTCCCAATTTTTGTGTGTCTAAAAGGACACTCAACAAAGCTTTTAAAGGTCAGTGTCAACAAGGTGCCACGGTATAAAGTCAAGTGAGATGGGAAATTCTTGCTATCATCCCCAGCACACTATAATGTGCAAGCCAAACCTCTAAATGGTGTTTCCTGGTGGTTTTTGAAACACCAATAACATCACCTGGGGTATCTCTTCAGAAATGCAAATTCTGCATTTTTAACCAGTTCTCTCTGCTCAGTAAAGTAGGAAAAACACTGCTACCTACCCTGCTTTTTTTTTTTTTTGGTGTTATTGTTTTTCAATAAGTTAACTGGAAACAATTTTAGCATCTCCCATTCCATGAAATCACTCTCCCTTGTAACTAGCCAATGTCCATACTAGGAAACAACCCCAAAATAGCTGCAGGATTTCCTTCCTGCTGGCACTAGCTTGGTGGGACAGTTACAGGTGCCCTCTCTGGCCTCTGATTTGATTGTTCTTTCATCACTCAGCTGCAAAGCTTTGCTGGTTCCTTATCTTACCCATCCTTGCAAATTTCATGCTGCCAGGAGCTTGACCCAGGTTAGGGGAGCTGCTGATTTCCTTTTTATCTCAAAAATGACCACTGGAATTCTCATTGTTGATGTAAATGTAAAAGAATTCAACCAGTTTGGAGAAACTTTTTGGCAGTGTCTACGAAAGTTAGACATATACCTAACTTCTGACCCAGCAAGTTCACTCACAGATATATCCCCATGAAAAATGAATGTGCATGTCCACAAAAAGGCATATGCCCCAGTATTCATAGCAGCTTGTTTATAATAGCCCCAAATTTGAAACAACCCAAATGTCCATTAACAGGAGAATGGGTAAGCCTTATGGTACATTTATATCATGAAATACTACAGAGCAATAATTAAAGAACACACCATTGATATGCATAGCAATATGGATAGACCTCAAAAATATTATGTCACACACAAATGAATCTTTGCTGTATGATTCCATTCACAGGAAGTTTAAGAACAGGCAAAACTAATCAATAGTAATATTAATAAGAACAAGGCTATTTCTAGGTGAGGGGTAAGGATAATGACCTGGAAAGGGCATGAGAGAATTTTCTGGGAAGATGAAAATGTTCTAAGTATTGATTTGGCTGGTGGTTTCACAGGCATATACATGTAAAAATTCATTGAGCTATATACTTAAGACTTGTGCATTCTACGTTATTTAATTCTAGAAAGGATGGCTGGTTTTCACCGCTCTCGAGGGGCAGACCCAGATGCCTCTGTTTGTCCCTTCCCTGCCTGTTCTTGCTGGGTTTCCTCCACTCCATAGGTCTCTGCAACTTTTTGTGTTCTTACTTACCAGAAGTTTCCTGAAGTTGTCAGTCTCTGCTTAGTCTCCCTTTGAGTTTTCTCATTGCTGTTGCTGTGAGGGGGACCAGAGCTGAGTCTTTGTATTTATTCCCATCACCTACCACCAGGGGGGTGCCTAACTAGAACCTGGAAGGCTCGGCCTTTCTGTGGCCTAAAGTAGCTGCTACTGCTCACCCGGTGTGGCTCAGTGGTTGAGCATCGACCCATGCACAGAGAGGTCACCAGTTCAATTCCCAGTCAGAGCACATGCCCAGGTTGTGGGCCAAATCACATGCAGGAGGCGGCCAATCGAATGTTTCTATCTCTCTCCCTCCTTTCCTGTCTCTAAAAATCAATAAAGAAAAAAATGTATTTAAATAAATAAATAAAGTAGCTGCTGTCAATCTTCTTATGGTTCTTTTAAATCTTCTAATTTCTATTTCTTCATCCATTTCTCTCTTTTCCACAAATTGTCTCCAGCTTCTGGGGAATGAATGAAGAAAAGTAAATACTTTGGCTGGTGGATTTAATTAAGTCCACGTGGTTTGGGACACGAGCCCAGAAAGGTTTGCCAAACCCAGTGCATGTGGTGCCAGAGCAACTGGTGATCCGCTAGCAACGGAGGGTGCACAGCACCAGAGGCTGAGACTCGGAAGGCCCCGATTGAAGACGGTGAAATAAACCCACGTGGTACAGGTAGATGATGAATACGAAAGAGAGCGAGAGTGCAGGCCCAGTGTAGAAGTCCTCACATTTCTAGCTCCTTATATTGTCATTTTTTGGCTCAGAACTTCATAAACTACAAAATCCAGGTTTTTCAGGGCAACATTGCCAGCCCTTCTGGACAGAATCCAACTTTTGTTCCAAAGTGGGAACATGATCCTCTGCCCACAGTTGAATCATAATCCAAAATGAGAAAAAAAAACAAAAAAAAACTGGAAAGCATAAAATATACCCTCTTCAAAGTACTGGACATTCTGAATTGCCCACAGAAAGGAACAGTGGTGATTTCGGAGAAATTAAGGAGTCGTCTTGACTGGGAAGGGGAGTCTGTCCTTTGGGGCACGCTGGATTCTTTGCTAGTTACCGTTCATGAAGACAAAACAGGGCATGAGAATGGTCACTTCTTTTTTATTTATTTTTTTAATATGTTTTAATTGATTTTTTAGAGAGAGGGGAAGGGCGAGAGAGATAGAAACATCAATGTGAGAGAGAAACATCAACTGGCTGCCTTGGGCACCCCCCTACTGGGGATCGAGCCCACAACCCAGGCACGTGCTGTGACCAGGAATTGAACCGGGGCCTCTCAGTCCATGGGACGATGCTCAATCCACTGAGCCACACTGGCCGGGCTGAGATGAGACTGGTCGCTTCTTGAGTGAACCTGACTTGTTAAGCAGTCGTGAGGCTCTGGGCCAGTGGGTCACCTTGGCTGCACATTGGAGTGACGTATGAAGCTTTAAAAACCACTGAAGCCTGGATCTCCCTCTGATTTCATTGGTCTAGGATGTGGCCTTGGTATCAGGCTTTTTTTTTTTTTTTTTTTAGTTTTCATATGATTTTAACATGCAGCCAAGGTTGAAAACCACTAATCAAAGTTCTAGAACCTGAACCCGACAGAGCACTTAGCAGACTACCAAACATTTGATAAATATTTGTTGCTGTAGGGTATAGTAAGCTAGAAAAAGATTTTTTATTGGGATATAATTTACATATAAAATTCACCATTTTAAAGGGTACAATTCAGTGGGTTTCAGGATATTCAAAGCGTGTAACCAGCACCACTGTATAATTCCAGAACATTGCCATCACCCCAACAAAGAGTGTTCATACCTATTAGAAGCCAGTCCCTATTCCCTGTTTCTCCAAGCTACTGGCAAACATTAATCTATTTCATGTCTTTATGGATTTACCTATTCTGGACATTTCACATAAGTGAAATCATACTATATGTGGCCCTTTGTGTCAGGCTTTTTTCACTTAGCACAATGTTTTTAAGGTCTATCCATGTTGTAGCATGTCTCAGTACTTCATTTTTTTATGACTGAATGATATTCCATTGTATGCAAATACCACATCTTCTGTTTTTCCATTTATCAGGTGAGACATTTGCATTAATTCCACTTTTTGGCTATTATGAATAATGCAGCTAGGAATATTCACATACAATATTTTTTCTGACTGTACAGTTTCATTTTTCTTGGGTGGTAATGCTATATTTGACTTTTTGAGGAACTGCCAAACTCTTTCCCCAGTGATTGCACCATTTTACACCAGCAAGTACATGAGGATTCAATGTTTCCATATTCTTGCCAACACTTGTTACTTTTATTTTTTAAACATTTTTTAAATTAATTTTAGAGAGAGAGGGAGGGAGAGAGAGAGAAACATTGATATGAGAGAGAAATATCGATTGGTTGCCTCCCGCACACACCCCAACTGGGGATCAAACCTGCAACCTGGGTATGTGCCCTGACCCGGAATCAAACCTGCTACCTTTTGGTGTATGGGACAATGCTCCAACCAACTGAGCCACACCAGCCAGGATGCTGTTTTTATTTGTTTTTTAAATGTAATGTGTGGGGAGTGGTACTCATTGTGGTTTTCATTCGCATTTTCCTAATGATTAATGATGTTCAGCATCTTTTCATTTCTTTAGAGAAATGTCTATGTAAATCCTTTGCTATTTTTAAATTGGGTTATTCGTCTTTTTATTATTGAGTTGTAAGAGCTCTTTATGTATTCTGGGTACTAGACCCTATCACATATATGGTTTGTAATTTTTTTCTCCCGTTCTATGATTTGTCTTTTCACTTTCTTGGTAGCATTCCTTGATACATTAACATCTTAATTTGATGAAGTCCAATTTACCTGTTTTTCTTTGATTGTGTATTTGGTGTCATATTTAGGTCACACTAATTTTGATAACAAATACAATGGTCACTTGTGTCTAGTTAGCTGTGGTAGGCAGCATCTGGGATGGCCCCCGTGAACCCCACCAGCTGACATTCGTGCTTTGTGGAATCCCCTCTCCTTGGCTGTGGGCTAGACCCGATGACTGAAGGGATAGGAGGCCAATTCCAAGAGTAGGTCGCAAAAAGACCATGCCTTCTGTCGCCTCTTTGGCTCACTCTCTTACTCACGCTGGGGGAAGCTGCTGCCAGGCGGTGAGCTGCCCTGTGGAGAGGTCCACGTGCCAAAGAACTGAGGGCAAACGGCCAGCAAGGAGCTGAAGCACCCGCCTAGGCTGCACCCACATTCCAGACCCACAGAAACGGAAGCCACTGAGCTTTACGGTATTTTGTTACAAAGCAATAGATAACTCATAGAATAACTTTTTGCAAAGGAAAAATGAGGAAATGTAAGAAGCTAAACTAAAGCCTTGACAGCAAAACCCTCTTGCCCTGAAGGTAAAACGACTAGAATCCAGCTGGTTAACCAAATGGTATTTACTCTGCCATCAAGTACAAGATGTTTTATTTACTAAAGGAATTTCCCATCAAATACATATGTAATATATGAATATATTAATAAATTTAATATATAGTACATAAATAAGTATATTTATATTACATATAATACATAAATATACTTATTTATATAATATAAATAAAATAGAAATAATATTATAAACTGCATAATAATTTCAGATGAAAACCACCTGTGTCTCTGAAGCACTCATTCAGAGCATCTGAACCAGTTTCTCTCTTCCTTTCCTCCCCTTACTCATAGCTGTTTGCACTACCTTTAAACTAGTGTGAGATTACAGAATACTGGTAACTATAATACCAGTCTAAACAAAACAAGGTTAGGAAAATGACTTAGTTATCCATACAACATGCAATATAAATGAAGTGACCGTATGACTTGTTCCCATGACAGTTTTGATTTCAAATCTTTTTTCTCATGGTCCTAATATGTCTTGTTTGGGGTTCAAGAAACAGGGTTGCCACATATATACCACAAAGTCAAACAGTAGCCATTTGGAATCTTTTGCAAGTTTAGATAATTCAATATCATTTCAATTAGGTTATTCCATTAGCACCGGCAATTAGGAGTTGTGGGGCTTAGTAGGTGAAAACCTTACCAATAGTTTAGTATTCTGCAATTAATAAACACGTCCTAAACCACCTTCGAAGCCAAGAAAGTTCCAAAACAATAGCAGCAACCTAAGAGGTCCTGGTGGATTTGGCTGAGCCTAAACAAGGATAACAATCAAAGCACTTGCCCGACACTGGAGGAAAAGCCACGCAGGGTCCAGTCTAACACAAATCCCAGACAGAGGGGTGTTCTGCTCTGAGGACCTGAGCAGCTGGCTGGAGGGAAGAGACAACCTTTGGCATTCCTGCCCTGGCCAACGCTGTCATTCCTTTCATCTTCTCTCAGAAGGAATCCGCTGTGTTGTCCAGTCCCGATACAAAATACTTATTCCATAAAAGCACATGAGTGTCTGGTCTGACAAAAAGAAGGGGCCGTTCCCTTTACTTTTTTCTCCTTTGCACTCTGCACTCCCTAATGCTTCGGGGGTGGGGCATGGAGAGCAATAAAAAAAGCAAAGAAAGAATTAGAATCGTCTGAGTCAATTAATTTACCAGTTTTAAAGCCTGGGAGTTATTTGAGGATATTTAAAAGCTTGGCAACGTACACCCAAATTCCATAAGTGTGGACTGAATGCAATTTCATTTCAATATGATAAATACTGGCTCCAAGGTGAGAGACTGGGCTGGGCACTGGGCCTGGACTCACTGTCACTAGATTGCTCAGCATCCAGCCTCAGCATTTCAGCTGAGCTCCCAAGGGCCATGTACTGCCACTTTGTACAGTGCAATTGCCCCCCAAGTCTCCATGCATCTTCAAAATTGAAGTCAGATTAACTCAGGTTAAGGAAGATGGGGTTTGAATACGGGTATTTGCCTTCCTTGCTTTTATTTTATTTTATTTTTAATCCTCACCTGAGGATATTTTCCTTCAGATGGAAAGAGAAAGAGAGAGAAACATCGATGTGAGAGAGACACATCCACCGGTTGTCTCCTGCAGGACCCCGACCAGGGCCAGGATGAACCGCAACCAAGGTAGGAGACCTTGACTGGACTCAAACCCAAGGTTCATTGATCCACAGGCCGACGCTCTAACTGCTGAGCCAAACCAACCAGGGCTGCCTTCCTTGCTTTTAAAATGTGCAAAGACGGAAGACTATTAGCTCACCCTGTTGTGAGACGTCGCAGCGGGCCCTCCTTAGGTGGTTTTCAGCCCATTTGGGGATCAGGGGACACCCTAGAGCCGCTTAAGTGGGAATTAAAGAGAAGGTGGTCACTCTAACTTCCTTATTCTCCATTCCCGCAGGCAACAGAAGGCTGAGCACTAAAATAGCTTGTCTTGGTCCAGCTGTGAGGTACTGATTTTAGAGAGAGAGGAAGTGAGAGGGAGAGATAGAAACATCGATGAGAGAGAACATCGATTGGCTGCCTCCTGCCCGCCCCCCACTGGGGATCAGGCCCACAACCTGGGCATGTGCCCTGACTGGGAATCAAACCAGCGACCTCTTGGTGCATGGGTCAACGCTCAACCTCTGATCCACACTGGCCAGGCTGGACATTCTTTAAAGATGAAATGCTAGAGAAATAGAAAGTCTTAGAATAAAAGAGTTAATGGCTTTGACAGGGTTTAGGGTTGTGGGAGTGGGGTGGGGTACGGTGGAGGTCTGTAGAGAACACCTTTAGCCTTAGGTAGTTGAAACGGGAGAGGAAGACTGGGCAGTCGGTACAAAGAAGAGCTTATTCTCCCTTCTTCATTAGCATGGCTCCTCCCAGTGGTGAGCCTCTGACCTGGGGCCCTGGGGCCCTGAGACTCCAGCCCACACAGCGGAAACCCTGGGGAGCTAAATACTACAGCTGCAGGCTCCTTGCATTATTGAGTGGAGAATGCATAAAGCTATCATAGACAACTCTCAAAAAAGAAAGTGGACAGGCTCACACCCTCCCCTTTCCACAAAAGCATGGACAAAATGATAAACTTTTGGATCAGTTTCTGAGAGCCTTCATATTCCATTTATTTTTTTTAATGTATCTTTATTGTTGAAAGTATTACAGATGACCTTCTATCTCCCCCATTGGCCCCCTGCTCCTGCCCCACTCCTGCCTTCCCCACACTGTTGTCTGTGTCCATTGGTTATGCATATACATAGAAGTTCTTTGGTTTATCTCTTCCCAACCCCTATCCCCCCTTCCCTCTGAGGTTCATCAGACTAACAACCAATTTGTACTTCCTAATCCCTTCACGTTTTTCATCCATTTTCCCCAACCCCCCTCCCATCTGGCAAGCAACAAAAAGGTCTTTGTATCTATGAGTCTGTTTCTGTTCTGCTTGCTCATTTTGTTTGTAGATTCAATTGTTGATAGATACGTATTAATTGCCATTTTATTGTTTATATTTTTTATTTTCTTCTTTAAGAAGACCCTTCAACATTTCCTATAATACTGGTTTGGTGATGATGAACTCCTTTAGCTTTTTCTTGTCTGGAAATCTCTTTATATGTCCATCGATTCTAAATGACAGCTTTTCAGGATACAGTAATATTAGTTGTGGGTCCTTGCTTTTCATCACTTTGAATATTTCTTGCCACTCTCTTCTGGTCTGCAAAGTTTCTTTTGAGAAATCGGCTAACAGGCTTATGGAAGCTCCCTTGTAGCTTTTCTTTTGCTGCTTTTAAGATTCTCTCTGTCGTTAACCTTTTGCATTTTGATGTGTCTTGGTGTGGGCCTCTTTGGGTTCATCTTGTTTAGGACTCTCTGTGCTTCCTGGACTTGTATGTCTGTTTCCTTCACCAAGTTAGGGAAGTCTTCTGTCATTATTTTTTCAAATAGGTTTTCAATTTCTTGTGTTCTCTCTTCTTCCGTACTATCATGCCAATGTTGGTACGCTTGAAGTTGTCCCAGAGGCTCCTTACAATATCCTCATTTTTTGGATTCTTTTTTCTTTCTGCTGTTCTGATTGGGTATTTTTTGCTTCCTTATATTCCAAATTGATGGTTTAATTCTCAGCTTCACCTACTTTACTATTGATTCCTTGTAAATTATTCTTTATTTCAGTTAGTGCATCCTTCATTTCCGACTGGTCCTTTATTATGCTCTTGAGGTCCTCACTAAGTTTGTTGAGCATCCTTATAACCAGTGTTTTGAACTCTGCATCTGATTGATTGCTTATCTCCATTTCGTTTAGTTCTTTTCCTGGAGTTTTGTTCTGTTCTTTCATTTGGGACATGTTTCTTTGTCTCTTCATTTTGGCTACCTCCCTGTGTTTGTTTCTATGTATTAGATAGAGTTGCTATGTCTCCTAGGCTTTGTAGGGTGGTCTATTGTAGTAGGTGTCCTGTGGGGTCCAGTGGCACAGCCTCCCTGATCACCCCAGCTGTGCCCTCAAAGTGCACCCCTCGTGTGGACTGTACACCCTTCTGTTGTAATTGAGTCTTGATGGCTATTGATACATCAATGAGAGGGATTTACTCAGGCTGACCAGTTGCAAGGACTGGCTGTGCCCACTGACCACTGATCTCTGACCTCCTTGGAGGATCAGATATGCAGCGGCCAACCACACAGAGAAAAACTTACTTCAGCAAGGCTCTGGTACCCACTGGGTCCATTCCTTGAGTGTGTCACTTACAGAGGTGGTTGGGTGGTGGTGCTTTGACGTGATCTGAAGCTGTTCACTGACTCTGAGGCAAGGTCAGCCTTTGCCTGTGTTCTACCCGGGGCCACCAGGCATAAGCTACAGAGTGATCTGCAGATGGCTGCTTCTTGTGCTGGGCTTGGAGGTGCCCAGGCAAAGCCACATTGTGAACCAAGTCTGGCTGCTCCTAGTGCTGGGTCTGGGGCCACTTAACGAGAGGTATGGGGCTAGCTGAGACCAGATGCTGCTTGTTTGAGAGAATTTAGGAAAATCTGAAGCAGGAGCCAAGACAGGCCATTACTGTGGTGAAGCCACTGGAAACAACTTGGGTGGGCCTTAAAATAGGGTGGGGCAGGGCCTCAGGGAATCAGCAGAGCAAACAGTGTGAGCCAGGTTGCTGGAGTCCCAGATATGGCACCAGTCTTCCAGCCCCGCGGGGAAGGACTCACCAAAGGAACAACGGCCTCTGCCAGCACGTCTGTCCAGGAGAAAGCTGCCTCTCCAGCTCTCACTGAGATGCCAAACAATTCAGTTCTTCCTAGTAGGTCTCTAGTGTCTTTCAAGCTGCCTCCCCCACACTGGAGCCTGGAGCATGTGAGTCCAAGTAAGTCTGCGTGTGGACCCTTTAGGAGGAGCTGCCTGGGACTCCAGAAACCTCAGCCTCAATTCAGCTGGTTTTTACAGCCAGAAGTGATGGGGACTTCTCTTCCTGGCATTGGAACCCTGAGGTGAGGGGCCTGGTGAGGAATGGGGACTCCTTGGTCTTCAGGGAGGACCTTCACAGCTGAGGTATCCCTCCTGATTTAAAAAAATATATTTTTTTTTCTTTATTGATTTTAGAGAGAGGCAGGGAGAGGGAGAGATAGAAACATTGATGAGAGAGAACATCGATTGGCCACCTCCTGCATGCCCCTCACTCGGGATTGACCCACAACCTGGGCATGTGCCCTGACAGGGAATCAAACCAGCGACCTCTTGGTGCATGGGTCGATGCTCAACCACTGAGCCACACTTGCCAGGCCCCTCCTGATTTTTATTCACCACACTTGGGTATGGGACCAGCCCATCCATGCCTCCGCCCCTCCTGCCAGTCTCAATTTGGCTTCTTTAATTTTGTAGTTGTAGGACTTCCATTCAGCTCTATTTCAGGTTCTGTGGGATGGTTGTTCTGTAGGTTAGTTGTGATTTTGGTGTCTGTATTGCATTTTTTATTCCAATGTCCCATGAGAGACCTTCTTCACCTTCTTCAGTCAAAACTCACCTGTCCCATGACTCATTCCTTCAGGGTTTGCACTGCTGAGTAACCACCGAGGTAGTCCAGAGCATCACCAAATAGCACGTTTACATTTTAAGAAAAGCCTTCAGTGCCTCCGCTTAAAGGACTATTGGATATCAGAATTTTGGATAAGCACTGTGGCATTTGGAGGTAGAAGTCTTAACATATTAACATTTGTACCCCTTCCCTTCCCCCCACCATAATAATATGATGATTTATATTCACCACCCTGTTTAATGATTTGGACCAAAAAAAAACACTTAAAATTCCATCCATTCTGATTAACTGTGTTCGAAGATATCCAGTGTCCCTTAGGTAACCAAAAAATAAAAGTTATTTTATTAGCAATGACTGGGAAAAGAAGTCTCATGAACTGCAGGATAGCTCCAAAGCTTCCCTCAAAGCTGGCCATGGCTTAAGGGAGAACAACCAGAAATTATGAGGGGACACACTTCTTCCTCCACAGGTAATCAGGCAGCTTAAGATACACAAGGAGACATCAGACCTACATACAAATGAAATATATGGCTAAATAATATTTGATATGTGAATTTCTCCTTTTTCTCTCTGTAGGGCCCTTTTCTCTTCTTTCCATCCCTGCAGGCTCTGGCTTCATTGCCTTGAGGGAGGGATGTAGCAAAGGAGAAAAACAGATATAGTTCAAAGTAATTTTGCTCATTGTCCCAAAAACTTAAGCTCTTAGGGGAAGACAAGGGGTGGGCCATTTTGAAGGACATTAAAGAAAGAGGATTTGTGTCAGTCCCAGACTGGAAAGAGTTTTCCATAGATGGGAGTAAGAGGAGGGAAAAATAAGAGGTCATGGATTCCAGGAGCAGAAAAGAACTGTGCCTGGCTTTGCAACACGGTCACTACTAAGGACAGAAAATCCCAGAGAGAAAATGCCTGTGTCTAAGTAGGTAAGATCAAAGGCAGCCCTGCCGAAGACTCCCACTTTCCAGTCCCAGTAGAAAAGCAGCAGAGAGCTGGAGGGCCTGCAGGGAAGTGTGGAGAGAGATAACCTCTTCCCCACTCCACCCTCACGCCCCACCACTCAATATCTTGGCACTTGAGAGACTCCTGGAACCCCAGAAAGGCATGAGGTTGTTTTTCCACTGGCTCAAGGTCAGAAAGCAAGCTGAGTTATAGAGAATCAAGGCATGTTTTTCATAGACCTGGGTTTATGCCCATGATTCAAGAAGGTGGTGAGCGGCATAAGAGAGAATGTAAGTGGCCCCAGGGCTGGAGGAGATTGGGGCTGGGTTGTGGAGAGTGAGTTGGAATTCTCCGGGATCACCAAATTTCCACCACAAGGAGAGTTAAAGACCTGATCCTCTCAGTAAAGGCTGTGTGTTCTGAAGAAGTTCAAGGGGTGATTGCTGATTAACAAGATAGTAACAAAAAAGCACTTTGTTAAACACCTTCATATATGTTTGTTGATGTGATGACTCCTGTAGTAAGAATTGCTAAGATACAGTGTTTATTTACTAAATAAATAGGGAAATTTGGAACTTTTTCTATAAAGGGTAACATTTATTCCTCGAGTAGATTGATTTAATGTTCATGATAATCAACCCAATAAGAAAGCTTATTTTGGCAATGGGTGTGAGACATTTTATTGCTCTCTTTTGGTTCTTAATCCTTATGCCCTTGCAAAATAAACAATGCACCTTCATGCAAAATAAACAAGGAGCCAACTCATGTTTTAGCCTGATTATGTGGATGACTCAAGGTTTTCCCAAGAATATATTATACAGCAATCTCCTCTTCCACCAATACTTTTTTTCTTTAATTAATAGACTTTCTCTTTTTTTTTAGCAGTTTTAGGTTTTCATAAAAATTAACTGGAAAGTAGAAACTTCCCATGTACCTTCTTACCGCCCCCCCCCCATTCCCTTTATTACTAACATCATGCATTAGTGTGGTACATTTGTTTGTTTGTCTTTTTATTCCTCACTCAAGGATACTTTTCTATTTATTATCAGATAGAGCGGGAGGGAGGGAGGGAGAGAGAGAGAGAAACATCGATGTGATAGAGCCACATCAACTGGTTGCCTCCTGAACGACCGGATCAGGGCCAGGAACAAACTGCAACCATGGTATGTGCCCTTGACTGGAATCAAACCCGCGACTCATTGGTCCACAGGCCAACGCTCTAACCACTGAGCCAAACCGGCCAGGGCAGTACATTTGTTTTAATTGATGAGACAATACTGATACATTATTATCAACTAAAGTCCATAGTTTACATTAGGGTTCATTCTTGGTGTTGTAAAGCCCATAGGCCTTGACAAATGTATAATGCCTCATATCCACCATTACAGTATCATGCAGAACAGTTTCACTGCCCTAAAAATCCCCCGTGCTCCACCAATTCATCCCTCTCTTCTTTCTCCTCCCAAACCTGGCAACCACTCCAATTTGCTTTTATTTTTCACACAAACAACTCTGGAGAAAATGAGTGATCCAATGAATATAAGCATGATTTATAAAAGGTCTGAGCTGGTAGGAGATCACATCCACAATGCAAGGCCAATGTAGAGCAAAACGATTTTATTGCATGCTCCTGAGCGCAGGCAGGCTGAACCCAAAAAAGAGGTCAACCTTGAATAAGAGTTGGGGTGTAGGTTATATACTCTGCTTCTAGTTTCCGGCAGTTCCTGCTGACATACTCTGCATGGCCCATTGTCCACTTTGCAGTTGGACTGGTCTGGTATCTCGTCCTGCATCTGCTAGGTGATTCATTGTCTTGTGGATAATCTGATAATCCATACTCAACAGAAGGCTGAGCAAAGGTCATGCAAACAATGCATTTTTCACAGATTCCACCTTTTGCAAGCTTTTCCTTTACCCTTTAAAACCTTGCTAACCCTTTCAATTTACATCAGTTTAAAGTAAGTCCCCATCTTTATCAGCAGATGAGTTTATTTTTCCATGTCTGTAATAAATGTGTACTATTTTGAATTCTAATTGTTTTCAATCAACATTATTTCATAGATCTATTTCCATGTACAAGCAGAGTCCATGTACTCCTCGTCTTTAATCTTGCCTTATTTTTATTTTATTAAAAATTTTTTTCTTTATTCATTTTAGAGAGAGAGGAAGGGAAAGGAAGAGAGAGATAGAAACATCGATGAGAGAGAACATCGATTGGCCGCCTCCTGCCCTGATCGGGAATCGAACTGGTGAACTCTTGGTGCATGAGTCGACACTCAACCACTGAGCCACACCAGCCGGGCCCACCTTAGTTTTTAAGGATGAATCACCTTATAGTTACCATAATATTTCAGGATGAATTGCCCTACAGTTTTGAGATACTTGTTCACATTCTAGCTTTTCTACATAAACAATTGCCATTGAATTGCAATTTGATTCTTGTGAACTAAATAGTGTCTGGCTTTTATCCAACTGTTGTACAGAGGGCCATATTTTACTTAAGGAACACATTTTAGGAGCTCTCATGTAATTCAAGACTCACTTTCCCATAGGAAAAAATAAAGAGTATGAGGGATGCACTCCTGGAATACAAAAATCTATAATGATTGATTAGAACACAGTTTTATTTTAAAGTTGCTACTTTTAAGCATTATTTAAAATTTTTCCCTTAGTGCTGTCTCCTAAATTAATAGCACAGTCTTAATTTGGTTGATTGGCCCTTATTTATGCCATTTTTATCATATCTAACTTTTATTCTGAACCTTTTGATTTATGGTTGCATTTCCCAAGCCCTAGTTTTAGCAATATCATCACTTGAATAATATTTTATAGTATTTATAAAAATATTTTAAATTCATGTAATACTAAATATTAGAATAACAATGTAATAAATGCTAAAATATCTCATTGAATTTCAGATGTCTTTAAATAATGATTATGCTCCTGACACTGAGAATGAAGAGAATTACAGTTTGCTAGCAAAGGGGGCACTGCCAGGTGTTAGGCAGTGATAGATAACAAACTACAAGTCACTTCCTTATACAGCAAGACTTCAGATTTCTGTATCATACTACCTTTGTGGGACCCAGAGCTGAAAGATTATTTTAAGCTGGAGACATTTGAAATTCAACAGATGCAGAGAGAAGCCTCCTCAGAACTTCCCTTATCTGACTAAGAGCAGCAACTTCTGGGAAATGAGGCTGCCATAAATCCCCTCTTCAGGGTGGCCTTTACTCCCAGCAAGGACAAGAGTAAACCTACCATAATGCCCTCTGCTGGGGAGTTTTAATGGCTCTGAAGAAGACAGAAAGACCACTGCACCTGCATAAACAAACATTATCTCAAACTTTCTTATCTCCCATTTGTTCTTGTGAAATCCCATTTGTCTTTCTTAAAGAAAGGATTTGTTCTTCCCATAGAGTCTTTCTCCTCCCACTCTTGTCCCTACAAAGTTAGGTCTGCAAGGCTCTAACATTACCATTTAAAGAGGCAGCTACTTCTTTTGTTGGCTTCCACATGCATACGAATAAACCTTATTCTCCTGCCAACTTGGCCTTTGCCAGTTTAACTTGCAGTACCCAGACACTAACAGGGTAGAGAGAAAAAGTTTTTCCTCCTTCACACTTTAAATTCACAAAAATCTAATTTACTTACAATGCATTTCCACAGCTGAATGCAGCCCGCCTGCCCCTTTGAATTTCGTGTCTCTTAAAAACACGACTGTTGGGGTTTTCTTTCCCTTTAAGCTACAACTCATTTACCTTATCATCAATTTTTGTTGTTGTTGTAAGCTTGGGGGTTTTCTTTTTCAACATGCAAAACTTCCAAGGAGCTGGACAACAGCAACTAATGCAAAGAGGTTTTATCCTGGCTGTACGAGAATCTGTTTGATTCTTGGGCTGTGACTTTCGTTTCCCTGAGAAGTTACTTGGCTGTGTTCTACCACTCCCCCTGCGGGACTGAGAACCTTGCTGCAGATGGAAGGCCTGGGGAGAGGCTTTGAAACAGTCATTGTTCAGCCAACCTCTTGCATTCATCTAGGTCTGTGATTTTCAACCTTTTTCATCTCATGGCATACATAAACTAACTACTAAAATTCTGTGGCACACCAAAAAATATATATTACATTTTTGGCCGATCTGACAAAAGAATATGTATGATTTTTATTCGTTCACAGCTACTGTTTGTTGGATGTTGTAATATTTTTATTTGGCAATCTAAGGGAAAAGAGGTCAGTGCTCTGAGTAAATAGTCAGGTACTGCATGTTTTTAAAATCCTTGTGGCGCACCGGTGGGAAATCGCTGGCCTAGGTCAGCGTGGTGCTGCAGAGTCCCCGTCAGCCGGGCTTAGCTGTGACTCCTACGCTGTCCCTCTAAGTCAGCCTTGCAGCCACTCCATCCTTTGTATCAACCATGTAGACTAGCTATTTGTTGTTGTTGTTGTTGTTTTATTAAGGAGTTGTAGGAGTTCCTCATCAATTTTGGATACTAAGCCTTCTCAGATATATTTTTTCCAATTCTGTAGATTGCCTTTCATTCTAATGATTGTTTCCTTTCTGTGCAGAAACTTTTCAGTTCCACTTGTTATTTTTGTTTTCATTGCCTGTGCTTTTGGTGTCATATAGCCAAATGTGGCTCAGTTGGTTGAGCATTGTCCCATACACCGGAAGGTTGCTGGTCAGATTCCCAGCTCAGGTTGCAGGCTCGATCCCCAGTAGGGGGCGTGCAGGAGCAATGCATTGATGTTTTGCTTTCACATCAATGTTTTTCTCTCTCTTCCTCTCTAAAAATCGATATTAAAAATCTTAAAAAAAGAAATATCCTAAATGGATAAACAAAATGAGGTATATACATACAATGGAACACTACTCAGTCTTAAGGGAATCGAGCCATATGTGACAACATGGATAAACCTTGAAGACTTCATGATGAGTGAAATAAGCCAGTCACAGAAAGACAAATACTTCCACTTACATGAGGTATCTAAAATAGTCAAATTCATAGAAACAAAGAGTGGAATAGGCTGAGGGGAGGAGTATTGGGAAGTTACTGATAAGAGGCATACATTTTTCAGTCAAAGGAAAGGAGTAACCTCTAGAGCTCTGCTGTGCAACATTGTACCCATCACCAACAATGGGTATTGTGCACATAACATTTTTAAGAGGCCAGATCTCATGTTAAGTGTTGGCTGATGAAGGCTGGTAAAGAAAGATCATGAAATCCGAAGACCTCCCACATCTTGGAATATTCAGCAGAGGGTCTGAAGATTGAGAGTCCTTATCTGCTTCTTGCTTGAGAAGTCCTCACAACAGTCTACAGAGCCCTGGCTCCTGGCTATTTCTCTGACCTCAGACTTCTACCTCTGTCTACCTCTCTCCCTTTGTTCACTTTGCTCCAGAGTGAAGGGCAAAGAGAACTCAGAAACCTCATTAATGTCAAAGAAATATATAAAAGAAGCCATAATAGGTCATACTTCCTATAAATGACTGTTATTGGTGAATGGAATCTAGAACCTAGCTACTCAAAGTGGTGGGGTCCACACACTCAGCAGGCAGAATGTTGGAATCTGAACTGTGCCCCCCTCCCTACCACCAAAATTAATGTGTTGAAGTTTTAACCCCTAGTCCCTCAGAATATGACTCTATTTGGGGGAGGGGAAGGGTGTCAATGGGGAAAAAAGGAGAAATATCTGTAACAAAAAATAAATTAATAAAAAAAAGAGAATATGACTCTATTCGGAGATGGGGTCTTTAAAGAGAGAATTAAGTTAATAAGTTCATTTGAGTGGGCTCCAATCCAATATGACTGGTGTCCTTTAAAAAGAGGAAATTTGGACACAGACATGCACAGAGGGAAGACCATATGAAGATACAGGGAGAAGGCTTATGTCTGTAAGCCATGGAGTAAGGCCTCAGGAGAAACCAACCCTGCCAATACCTTAATCTTGGACTTCTAGCCTCCAAATGGTGAGAAAATAAATTTCTGTTGTTTAAGCCACCCAGTCTGTGGAACTTTGTTATGGCAGCCCTAGCGACTAATATATAGCATCAACATCAGCCAGGAACATCTTAGAAGGGCTCATTCTCAAGCCCCAACCCAGACATGCTGAATCAGAAATTCTGGGGGGATGAAACCCCAAAATCTGTGTTTTAACAAGTCCTTTGAGTGATTCTGGTGCAGATAATGTTTGAGTAGCTCTGATCTGGAGCAGTGGTTCTCAAGATGCCCATTAGCATCACCTGGGCAACTGTTGCCAAAGAACAGTGCCTGGGCCTCACCTTGACATTTTGATACAGTTGGTTGAGGGTTGGATGTTCAGGGTTGCAAGGGAAGACCAGCTTAGGTATTTTTTTTTTCTTTATTGGTTTTAGAGGGAGAGGGAGAGAGAGATAGAAACTTCGATGAGAGAGAACATCATTTGGTCGCCTCCTGCATGCCCCCACTGGGGATCTGGCCCACAACCTAGGCATGTGCCCTGACCGGGAATCGAACCAGTGACCTCTTGGTGCATGGGTTGATGCTCAACCACTGAGCCACACCCGCCAGGCTAAAGCTTCCTTATTGACTCAAAGGTACAGCCAATGTTGAGATCCTACAGAAGAGTTGTCTGATTGCAGGTACTTTGGGGTGAACTGAGGCAGTTTCCTAGCTCCCCAGCCTAAGGAACTTCATTGGTAGTGTGTGATTTCAAGAACAAACTGGATTCCTTCTCTAGAGATAAGGAAGCATCACTTCTTAAACCTGCAAATCCCCAGCTCCCTTCTGTGACTGTGTGTGATGATTAATCTAGTGTCCACTTAACTGGCCGTGGGGTGCTGAGATGAAACATTATTTCTGGGTGTGTCTGTGAGAGTATTTTAGAAAGAGGTTAACCATTTGGATCAGTGGACTCAGTAGATGGCCGTCCCCATGTGAGTGGGCATGATCCAATCCTCTGAGGGCCTGCATAGAACAAAAGGCAGAGGAAGGAAGAATTTACCTTTTTGTTCTTCCCTCACTGCCTGAGCGGGGACATCTCATCTCATCTTCTCTGGCTCTCGGGCTGGAATTTAGACCATTGGCTCCTCTGGTTCTCAGGCCTTTGACTCTGGCTGAATTACACCACCAGCATTCCTGGCCCTTCACTTTACAGACCATGGAACTTCTCAGCCTCTACAATCACGTAAGCCAATCCTTCACAATAAATCTTATTTAGAAAGGAGAACCCTGACTAATATACTGGGAAAGTCCAAAGGCCAAGGAGGTAAGAACATCTTAAATAGATCAGCGCAGCCAGACCTGCCAGATTGAGAGAGATTCAGTGGTCTGGATCTGGAGCTGTGCTTTTGTGCTGTGTGGAAGTGGGTATGTGCAAGGCCCCTGCAGAATAGCTTAAGGATGCATGGTGCCATTCTTCCTAAGGGGTTAGTAAAGCTCCCTGTTTAGGGTTTTAAAACTCCTTCATGCTAATTAGATTTAATGAGGTGCCATTTCTGCCTTTAAAGAGATTAAAGCCTTAGGTTATGAGAAAAGAATTCTGGAGGTGGGATTTTATGCATTAGCAAACTGGTAGGAGAGATGGGGGCTGGACTGGAAAATACTACTAATAATGGTAATAATCATTGAGTGTTTACCACATATCAGGCCTTTACTTAGAGCACTTCATCCATTATCTCGTTTAACCTTCACAGCAATGCTGCAGGTAAATTGGGAGAACTTGAACCTAAACCATCTACACCAGCGGTTCTCAACCTGTGGGTCGCGACCCCTTTGGGGGTCGAACGACCCTTTCACAGGGGTCGCCTAAGATATAAGAGTAGCAAAATTACAGTTATGAAGTAGCAATGAAAATAATTTTATGGTTGGGGGTCACCACAACATGAGGAACTGTATTAAAGGGTCGCGGCATTAGGAAGGTTGAGAACCACTGAATTCTACATCCACACAGCATGACTTTTACTTTTCCTCTACTATCAGCAATACAGCTTTAGGAAACTCTTGCCCAGGAAGATAAGGTTATAAATTACTTCTGTTATTGTCCTGAACGTACTCCGCTGGTCTCGTCAATTCTCAAAGGTCCCTTTGGAAATCCTTGTCCAATCCTAATCAAGCCCCAAACTCATAAATCCCCTGCCACTGCCCTCCCCTTGCTAGATGCTGCTGAGACTGTCGAGATGAGAGCTCCTTCATCTCAGGAAGCTATAATCAGCTTTGCTTTGTCCACAAGCTATTTGGGAGCAACATTTGAAGGTGCAATTCTTACCCCCATGTTACAGGTGAGGAAATTGAGGCCCAGAGAGGTTAGTTAATATATCCAAAGATACAGAGCTAGTAAATGTTGTGTCCTGGGTTCAAATCTTGCCGTTCTGATTCCAGAAAGTACACATATCTACAGTGCCTCCCTGTACATTAAAAAAAAACACACATATTTTTACTGATTTTAGAGAGGTGGGGGAGGGGGAGAGAGAGAGAGAGAGAGAAACATCGATCAGTTGCCTCTTGCACTCACCCCAACTGGTACTGAACCCACAACCTGGGCATGTGCCCTGACTGGAAATTGAACTGGCGACCTTTCAGCGCACCGACAATACTCAACCAACTGAGCCACACCAGCCAGGGCTCCCTGTACATTTGAAATCATACAGCGCTGTCACCTATTCTTTCTCCACCAATGATCAACCATGTGGTAATAATCCCAGAGAAGGTGGACTTGGAATGGCCCCCTGCCCCAGGCTGTGCTTTAGGGTTGCTGAAGCCAGAACTGCAGAGTTTCAAACTCTCTAAGCCCGAGGGCACTCCTGCCCTCTTAGAACATTACACAGAAAGAAGTGTGCTACATGGTATCTGTTAATGCTTTCCTTTGACGTCCACCTGCCTGGGCCACAGCCACCCTCGCCCTTTTCACAGAGCAGCTGCCTGTCCACAACCACTGTGTCCCTGGTTTCCCAGGGTGACTTTGCTCCTCACTTCACACAGGCTGCTTCTTTCTGCTCCCCTGATCTCCACAGTCACCTTTCTCAGTCCTCAGCCTTATGCCTGTCCTATTTTTCAATTCAACACAGGATGCCCAACATTCTGGAAGCTCTAGCAGACCACACCCTGGCACCAGAGGGCAGGCAGGCAGGCAGATGCATGCTGCTGTGGGTGGGGAAGTTTTGCCATCTGGCAGTCCTTCCAGATGGAAAAGAAAAATCAATACGAAGTATGAAAGAACGTGTGTCTTCAGGCTCCCTCTCTCACTGCCTGTGGCATGACTCTGCTGCCAAGGGTGGCCATGGGCGAGGAACTCTTCAGGAAGCAAAACCCTCTGACAACATACTCCTGCGCCTCAATTCATGCGGGTTCTTACTGGCCAACCGTGGGCACTTAAGTTCGGGTCTGCTGTGGGTTGGTTCACACAAGTTAATAAAGGGGCTTAAAACACTTAGTTGAGGGAGAAGTATCTACCTGGTCTTTTAGCAGACCAAAGCCAGGGACGTTCTCACAAACCTGTGGCAATCAACCAGCTGCAGTGAGACCCATACTCTTGCCCCCCACTGGCTTCAGTCTGCTGTTCCACCACCTTAGTACTATTTTAGGTACCTATAGCTGAACAGCAAACCAACCCAAACCATAGCCATGTTTCTCTGGCAATTCCATGGGTTAGCTGGGCAGTTCTACTGCTGGTCTTGCTGGCTCTCTCACTTGGATGCATTCAGCAGAGGGTGAGCTGGAGGCTGGGCTCAGAGATGAGGTCTGGGAGGACTGGGCCTTTTTCCACGTGGTTTCTCAAGGAGGTTGGGTTTCCTCCCATGCCAACCTAGAGCAGTCTGAGAAGGCAAGAGCAGAGGCCACAAGGCTTCTTGAGGCATGGGCTTGGAGGTCAGACAGTGTCTCTTCTACCTCCTTCCTTTGGTCTAAAGCAAGTCACAGGCCAGCCCAGACTCAAGGAGTGGGAAGTAGACTCCACCTCTTGATAGGAAGATTGTGTTTTCAATGGGACTGTAACTGGAATCACCAGAGGAAGTCAACTCCATTATCCAGAAAGATGTTGGATGCTTCTTGATACCCACCAATAATGAGTAAAAGACAAAACCCACTTACGATGTACTGGACAGTGTGCTGACTACTTGATAAGAACTCAGTGAAGTGATGTTGGAGATGAACATTTATTTATTTATTTATTTTTATTATTATTAATTTATTTTTGTTACAGATGTTTCTCTTTTTTTCCCCACTGACACCCTCCTCCCCATCCCCCCCTGACCCCATCCCCAGCTTTGTTGTCCATGTCCATCGGTTATGCGTACATGCATACAAGTTCTGTGGTTTATCTCTTTCCTCCCCCCCAACCCCCTCTTCTGAGGATTGTCAGTCTGTACCCTACTTCCACATCTCTGGGTCTACCCTGTTCCTCAGACTGTTATGTTCATTATATTCCACAAATAAGTGAGATCACGTGGTATTTGTCTTTCTCTGATTGGCTTGTTTCGCTTAGGATAATACTCTCCAGGTCCTTCCATGTTGTCTCCAAGGATAAGAGATCTTTCTTTCTTACAGCCACATAGTACTCCATTGTGTATATGTACCACAGTTTTTTAATCCATTCATCCACTGATGGACACTTGGGCTGTTTCCAGATCTTAGCTATTGTAAATAGTGCTGCTATGAACATGGGGGTACATATATTCTTTCTGATTGGTGTTTCAGGCTTCTTAGGGTATATTCCTAGAAGTGAGATCACTGGATCAAATGGCAGATCAATTTTTAATTTTTTGAGGTAACACCATAGTATTTTCCATAGTGGCTGCACCAGTTTGCATTCCCACCAGCAGTGTACTAGAGTCCCCCTTTCTCCACACCCTCGCCAACACTTGTTGTTTGATGATTTGTTAATGGCAGCCATTCTGACAGGTGTGAGGTGATGCCTCATTGTTGTTTTAATTTGCATCTCTCTGATGATTAGTGATGTTGAGCATTTCTTCATATGTCTCTTAGCCATTTGTATGTCCTGTTTGGAGAGGTGTCTATTTAGTTCCTCTGCCCATTTTTTAATTGGGTTCTTTGTCTTCCTTTTGTTGGTTTATATGAGTACTCTATATATTTTGGAAATTAACCCCTTATCTGATGTATCATTAGCAGTTATGCTCTCCCATACAGTGGGTTCCCTTTCCATTTTGATGGTTGTTTCTTTTGCTGTGCAGAAGCTTTTTAGTTTGATGTAGTCCCATGTGTTCAGTTTTTCCTTTGTTTCTGTTGCCTTAGGTGATGTATCAGTGAAGACTCTGCTGCGTATGATGTCTGAAATTTTGTTGCCTACGTTTACTTCTAGGATTTTTATGGATTCACGAGTCACATTTAAGTCTTTAATCCATTTTGAGTTTATTCTTGTGTATGGTGTAAGGTGATGGTCTAGTTTCATTTTTTTTGCTTGTAGCTGTCCAATTTTCTCAACACCATTTATTAAAGAGGCTGTCTTTACTCCATTGTATGCTCTTGCCACCTTTGTCAAATATTAATTGAGCATAATGTCTTGGGTCAATTTCTGAATTCTCTGTTCTGTTCCACTGGGCTATATACCTGTTCTTGTGCCAGTACCAGGCTGTTTTGATTACAGTAGCTTTGTAGTATAACCTGATATCCGGTATTGTGATCCCACCTACTTTGTCTTTCTTTTTTAAGATTGCTGTGGCTATTCGGGGTCTTTTTTGGTTCCATATGAACTTTTGAAGTATTTGTTCTAGTTCTGTGAAATATGTCACTGGTATTTTGATGGGGATCGCATTGAATCTATAGATTGCTTTGGGTAGTATGGACGTTTTAATGATGTTAATTCTTCCAATCCATGAACAAGGTATGTGCTTCCACTTTTTTTATATCTTCCTCTATTTCTTTTTTCAATGTCCTGTAGTTTTCTGCAAATAGGTCTTTACTTCTTTGGTTAAGTTTATTCCTAGGTATTTTAATTTTTTTGCCACGATGGTAAAAGGGATTGTTTTTTTAGTTTCTCTTTCTGTGAGTTCATCATTGGTGTATAAGAATGCCATCGATTTCTTGACGTTAATTTTGTATCCTGCTACTTTGCCAAATTCATTTATTAAGTCTAGTAGATTATTGATGGAGTCTTTAGGGTTTTCTATGTATATTATCATGTCATCTGCGAATAATGACAGTTTCACTTCCTCCTTTCCATTTTGGATCCCTTTTATTTTTTCTTCACATCTGATTGCTGTGGCTAAGACTTCCAGTACTATGTTAAATAAGAGTGGCGAAAGTGGGCATCCCTGTCTTGTTCCTGTTCTTAAGGGAAATGTTTTTAGTTTTTGCCCATTGAGTATGATGTTGGCTGTAGGTCTTTCATATATGGCCTTTATTATGTCGAGATATATTCCCAAATTGCTGAGCGTTTTTATCAGAAATGGGTGCTGGATTTTTTCGAATGCTTTTTCAGCATCTATTGATATGATAATGTGGTTTTTATCTTTCATTTTGTTTATGTGGTGTATCACATTTATTGATTTGCGAATATTGAACCAGCCTTGCATCCCTGGGATGAATCCCACTTGGTCATGGTGAATACTTTTCTTGATGTATTGCTGGATCCAATTGGCTAGTATTTTGTTCAGGATTTTGGCATCTATGTTCATCAGGGATATTGGCCTGTAGTTTTATTTATTTGTAGTGTTTTTTTCTGGTTTTGGAATTAGACTTATGCTGGCCTCATAAAACGAGTTTGGAAGTCTTCCTTCTTCTTTAATTTTTTGAAATAGTTTGAGGAGAATGGGTGTTACTTCTTCTTTGACTGTTTGGTAAAACTCCCCTGTGAAGCCGTCCGGGCCTGGGCTTTTGTTTGCTGGGAGAATCTTGATTACATCTTCAATTTCCTTCGTTGTTATTGGTCTGTTCACGTTTTCTATCTCTTCCCAGTCCAGTTTTGGGAGACTATGTGTTTCTAGAAATTTGTCCATTTTGCTTAGATTGTCGAATTTGTTGCCACATAAATGTTCGTAGTATTTGTTAATGATCCTTTGTATTTCTGTGGTGTCAGTTGTTACTTCTCCTCTTTCATTTCTGATTTTGTGTATTTGGGTTCTCTCTCTGTTTCTTGGTGAGTCTAGCTAAGGGTCCATCAATCTTGTTTATCTTTTTGAAACACCAGCTCTTTGTTTCGTTGATCCTTTGAATTGTTTTTTTTTGTTTGTTTGTTTGTTTTTGTTTTTTTGTTTTTTTTTTTTTTTGTCTCTGTGTCATTTATTTCTGCTCTGATCTTTACTATTTCCTTCCTTCTACTTGCTCTGGGGTTTTCTTATTGTTTGCTTTCTAGTTCTTTAAGTTGTGAGGTTAGATAGTCAATTAGAAATTTTTCTTGTTTCTTGAGGTAGGCCTGTAGTGCTACGAACTTCCCTCTCAGAACTGCTTTCGCTGCATCCCATAGATTTTGTGTTGTTGTGTGTTCATTTTCATTGGTGTCCAGGAAGTTTTTAATTTCTTCCTTGATCTCCTCGGTAACCCATTCATTGTTTAATAACATGCTATTTAGCCTCCATGTGTTCAAATGTCTTTGCATGTTCTTGTTGCAATTGATTTGTAGTTTCATGCCATTGTGATCTGAGAAGAAGATGCTTGATATGATTTAAATCTTCTTGAACTTGTAGAGACTTAGTTTGTGTTCTAACATGTGGTCTATCTTTGAGAATGTCCCATGTGCACTTGAGAAGAATGTGAATTCTGTAGTTTGTGGGTGTAATTCTCTGTAGATATCTATTAAATCCATTTGGTCTAGTGCTTCATTTAGAGTCTCTGTTTCCTTGTTAATTTTTTGTCTAGAGCAGTGGTTCTCAACCTTCCTAATGCTGCAACCCTTTAATGCAGTTCCTCATGTTGTGGTGACCCCCAACCATAAAATTATTTTTGTTGCTACTTCATAACTGTAATTTTGCTACTGTTATGAATCGTAATGTAAATATCTGATATGCAGGATGTATTTTCATTGTTACAAATTGAACAGAATTAAAGCATAGTGATTAATCACAAAACAGTATGTAATTATATATTGTGAAATATTTATTTCTAATTACAAATAAATGAAATTTTGTCTTGAAGCATGGTGTAGCCTGGGTAACAGTCTTAATATAACAACAGTAAACTACATTGCTACATTTTGTGACAGTATGCATAAAAAGCCAATGTCAATGACAAGGTTGAGATTGCTTCTTTCTCACCAGATCAGAAATTCTCAGGGCAGTCTTTGCAAGAGCACAATGAAGATCATCTTCCACAACAAGTCTACTTCTGTATTTAGACTTGATAATCAATAAGCTGGAAAACCCTGTTTCACAAAGATATGTTGTTGGAAATGAAAGAAGGAGGCTCAACGCCGTCTCAGATAGAACAGGATATGACTGCAAACACTTGATCCAGAATTTTGTAACTGGCATTGTAGAGAAATCAATTTTTGCTGCATCACTGTTAATAAGTGCAATGAACTCCTCTTGTGCTGTCTCAGGAACTTCTTCAACTTTGACTGTGAATGGGCTCCTGGCAAGTGCAAATGGGATGTCAGGTAGATTTGTAAAGTACAATGACATTTCGTCTGCAAGCATGTGCAAGTGTTCTTTCACAGAAATTATCATCATAATCCTTTTGTCTGGTTCAATGTCATGTTCCTCAAAGAAAGCAGATAAGTTAGGCAACATGTAAATTTTATTTTCATTCAATTTTTTTTGCCAAAGCTGAAGTTTCATTTGGAATGATTGGATCTTTTCAGTCAAATCAAGGCATATTGCACTGGTCCTTGCAGTGATAAATTTAACTCATTCAAGATGACAAAGATGTCAACCGAGTAAACTATTTTCTGCAGTTTACTTTTATCGCTGAAATGTGCTTTAAACTGCGGTCTTGCTTTCTGATTTAAAAACATTTTGAGTTCATCACGAAGCTCAAAAACACGTTTTAAAACTTTTTCTGCTGACAACCATCTCACTTCAGTGTGAAATAGCA
Source organism: Tadarida brasiliensis (assembly GCA_030848825.1). Classification (NCBI taxonomy): domain Eukaryota; kingdom Metazoa; phylum Chordata; class Mammalia; order Chiroptera; family Molossidae; genus Tadarida; species Tadarida brasiliensis. Next base: position 38,175,766 of record CM061257.1, on the reverse strand, counting down.
GAGCATTGTTCGGCGCATCCAACTCGTTGCATAGTTGCGAAAACAGTCGACTGTTTAAAGTGCTTGCCTTTACAAAATTGACAGAACTTATGGTGCTTTTTATTACTTCTTGTGGCAGCGTCTTTGTTGCTAATATTTGCCTTTGAATCATACAGTGAGTTCGAATGACTTTTGGTGACTCATTCAGTACCAAACGTTGAAATCCAGATCGACATGCTAGCATAGCTGGAGCACCTTCTGTGCAAACACCACAAACCTTTTCCCAAGGGATCTTATGCTCTTTCAGAAATGAACCAACTGTGTCAAATACATCATGTGTAGTAGTTGTCATTTCAAGAGGTTTGCAAAAAAGAAACTCATCTTTAAAGTTGCCATCATTAATATATATCATGTAAACCAGTAACTGTGAACAGTTTGCAACATCTGTAGATTCATCAAGCTGGATGCTAAATATTGGAGGTGGAGCAGATTTAATTTCCTGATCAAGAATATAAGCAGACATGTCATCTATTCTTCTGTGGACAGTGTCGTTAGATAAGGAAATTGCACTCAATTTCATAACAAATTCACCTCCAATCATAACTCGAACAATGTCTTTGGCCGCTGGCAACAGTAAATCCTCAGCAATGGTGTGAGGTTTCATAGCTCTGGCGATTCTGCGTGCCACCAAATATGAGGCTTCAACAGCTGCTACGTTTTGTTTGTGGTACTTGCCACCAGTGTCAAGTTTGGCTTTCTGGAGTCCATCAGCTTTGCTTCTAAAATAGTTGGTATCCTTACCGGCAAAGCTCGGATGCTTGCTATCAAAATGGCATTTTAGTTTGTTTGGCTTCATAGATTCGGCTGATAGAACTTCACAACAAATAACACATTGCAGTTTCTCAATTCCTGCTGTAATTATTGAGGTAAAGCCATACTGTAAAAAATCCTCACTGTATTTTCTTAATGTTCTTCTCTACACACTCCATTGTCATGGAATGGTTTGCTAATGAAAATAATATATAACAATAGCTTTAATAATACAAAAGATGATACATCTTTTAGTTTAGTCAATACAGTTTATTAAAGTTTCCTATGATTTACCATTCTCTGTGTTGTTGTTTTTTACCTACCTGTTACTATCACAAGGGGGCAGTATTCACATCAACCACGGCTGAATATAAAAAGACCAATCAGCATCCAGATTAAGTCCTCATGGTACAGATATATATATATATATATTTTTTTTTTTTTTGCAGTAGTTGATGATTTTACAGTACATGATTTTACATTTACCCAGTAATTATAATTCATGAAGTGTCATTTTACCTCCAATACTGCTGCTTTCAACACAGTAGCTACTTTTAACAGAGTAGCTGCTTTCTACACATTAGCTGCTCTCTACACATGTGTGACTGGTCCGCATAAGTACATTATGGTGCCAACCCTGTCACATACACCTGTATTTGTACAGGGTGTATGTGATAGGGTTGGCGCAATGATGTCATCATGCCGGGTACTCGTATGTTGGCGTATCTGTATGTGGGCGTATCTGCATGTGGGCGTATCTGCATGTGTGTGAACCCACCTGGAGACAGATAGAGGAGCAGTGTCTCGGTTCCTAAGACCATCGGAAATATGTGTTTTCCAATGGTCTTAGGCGACCCCTGTGAAAGGGTCGTTTGACCCCCAAAGGGGTTGCGACCCACAGGTTGAGAACCACTGGTCCAGAGGATCTATCCAGTGATGTCAGCAGCGTGTTGGAGTCCCCTGCTATGATTGTATTCTGTCAATTTCTCCTTTGAAGTCCTCCAGAAGATTTTTAATATATTTTGGTGCTCCTATATTGGGTGCATATATGTTTACCAAGGTTATGTCTTCCTGTTGGATAGATCCTTTCAATATTATGTAGTGGCCTTCTTTGTGTCTAGTTATGGCCTTCATTTTGAAATCTATTTTATCAGATATGAGTATTGCTACCTCAGCTTTTTTTTTTTTTCCTTTCCATTTGCTTGGAAGGTTTTTTTCCATCCCTTCACTTTCAACCTATGTGAGTCTTTTGTTGTGAGGTGGGTCTCTTATAAACAACATATATGTGAGTCATGCTTTCTTATCCAATCAGCTACTCTGTGTCTTTTTATTGGAGCATTCAATTCATTTACATTTAAGGTGATTATTGATATGTACTTATTTATTGCCATTTTTGTTTAGTTAATGTGGTTATATTTTTCTTCCTATTTATTCTACTAATTACAGCAGTCCTTTTAACATTTCTTGCAATGCTGGTTTGGTGCTAATATAGCCTCTTAGCCTTTTTTTGTCTGGGAAGCTCTTTATTTGACCTATTTTGAATGATAGCCTTGCTGGATAGAGTAGTCTTGGATTCAGATCCTTGTTTTTCATGACCTTGATTACTTCATGCCATTCCCTTCTGGCCTGTAGTGTTTTTGTTGAGAAATCAGCTGATAGCCTTATGGGGGTTCCTTTGTAGGTAACCTGTTGCTTAGCTCTTGCTGCCTTTAGGATTCTCTCTTTGTCTTTAATTTTTAACATTTTAATTACTATGTGTCTTGGTGTGGGCCTGTTTGGGTTCTTCTTACTTGGCGCTCTCTGTGCTTCTTGAACTTGAATGCTTCCTTCACTAAATTAGGGAAGTTTTCTGTCACTATTTCTTCAAATATATTCTTTAACCCTTGCTCATTTTATTCTTCTTCGGGGACTCCTATGATGCGAATATTATTATGTTTGCAGTTGTCCCACAGTTCTCTTAAGCTGTCTTCCTGTTTTTTAATTGTTTTTTCCTTTTGGTTTTCTGATTGGTTGATTTTTTTCTACCCTGTCTTCTAATTCACTGATCTGGTCCTCAGCTTCCTACACTCTGCTGTTTAGTTGTTCCAATGTGTTATTTCTGCTATGTCATTCTTCATTTCTTCTTGGTGGTTTTTCATTTCCAATTGGTTGATTTTCAATGTTTCTATATCTTTACTCATGGTGTTGATGTCCTTACTCATGCTGTTGAGCTTCCTCAAAATTATGGCTCTGAACTCTACCTCTGATAACTTGCTTAACTGCATTTCATTTATCTCATCTTCGGTAGAGGTTTCTTGTTCTTTCATTTGGGATTTGTTTCTTTGTTTCACCATTTTGACTATCTCAGTGGGTTTTGGAGCCTGCCAAATTTTCCCTGTGGGTGTCGGTGTTCTGTTGTTTGTGGCTCTCTCTACTGGGTTTGGATGAGCATGGGAGGACCCATGTTAAACACCACTGTCAAGTCTTACTTTCCTGGGTAGATTTGCAAGCCCAGGAAAGGTTAAGTTATCCTCTATCTTTTTGCCTGGAGGCTATTAGACTCATTTACTTGAAGAGACTTGGGTTCTCAGTTGAATGAAAAACTCCTTCAGGTGTTCAGTGTAAGAGGATTTCCTGAGGGTGTTGCAGATGCTGGTTGTTATTGAGCCTCAATTTGCATTTCTTTGGCCCAGCTGGGTGGGGTTGAATCTCCGAGGGAGGGGTTGCCGCCTCTCCCCAGAGCTCTGGGAAGGAGCAAGATGGCCACTGTCCTGTGTGACCACAACTCAGCAAAAACTCTGAGCACCCTCCAAATCCCTAGTGTCCCCACACAGTTCCAGTCCAGTCTGCCCTCCTTCTGCTGGAGCCCAAGGTGAGTTCTGTAGCCAATTCAGTGCTATGTCCTGGCCCTCTGCACTGTGGAGTGGCTTGGGATTCTAACCCTGAAGGTGCTGCTCACAGCTAAGACCGCTGCTGTCTGTGGGCTCCCAGCCCCCCTCTTGTGCCTCCGCAGACCTACCAGGCTCGAGTCAGTGTCCCTGGTTATATGATCCTCTCAAGCTGCTTTTCTGTTGCTTTTTCCTGATGATTTGTCTTTATTTTAGTTGTAATTTCAGTTTGGTCCTGGGAGATCATCTGTGTAGCTTCCATTCACTCTGCTGCCATTTTTTCGAAAAGAGATGAACATTTATTTCCCAGGCTCCTGCTTCACATGGTGAGGCAGAATTCCCTAGAGAAGTACTTCCTGCCTTTCTTCCTCACCTACCCCTATTTCCTCCTTTCCATGGGAGCAGTGTTAAGCCATTAAAAGTTTGTTTCCATTTTCCTTCCTTCAACCAAATCCAGGTTAATAAACAAATCTTTAACACCTTCTCTGTTCCCATTTATTCTTCATATATTGCCTGTCAAGCATGTGCCACCCAGAAATCAATAGGGACATCCTCACCTTTGAAAAGTCTATTAGAATTTATTTGAAACCCCTTCCCTGTCATAGTGTGATGAGTCCTGAGTCCCTCCCACTCCCCTGGATATGGGGTGGAAGCACCACTTTGTCTTATTTTACCTTCTTCCTAGTGGGTTGTAACTCCACCATCCTCCTTCTACCAAATTATAAATTATCTCAGAATCTTGTGTGTGCTATTTCTCTCCACACTGTCCTCAGATGTGAATTACAGGCACGTTGCCTTGGTTTCAGTCCTTACACCAAACATTTGGGAGGGAAGCAGCCCTGATTGAAGGTGCAGTGTGTTGGGGCGGTGGTGGGGGAGGGGGTGCATTGTTCAGGTCCCTCCAGCCTATGCTGAGACCTGAGACCTGCGACTGTCCATCCTTGCTCCACTCCCACTTTGCACTTGATTATGTAAAACTTCAAACATATCTAACAGTAGAGAGAACATTATAGTGAACAGAATGTTCCCATCCCTTAGTTTCAACTCACAATGAGTTCTTTCATCTGTACCCTCACCCACTCTCCTGTCGGGATTATTTATTGCAAAGCAAACTTTAGATAACACTTCATCCACAAATGTTCAGCATGCTTTTCTAAAAAAACATCTTTTAAAAGCATAACTACCCTACCAATACCCTCTCAAATATATAAATAGCAATTCCTCAATATCAGTAAATATCAAGCCAGTTTTTACACTCTCATGGTCCTTCCTCTCTCACATCCCACCCTCTCAACCCCCTACCCCCACCCCTTGGGCTTCGTCTGGTAGCAGTGATACGGAACCATGGAACAACTGCCCCATTGGGCACAGTAGGCACACTACAGCCCACAATATTTTTAGGAGCTCACAAAAAAGTTTTCGTTCTTTTTTTTTATCCTCACCTGAGGACACTTTTTTCATTTTTTGTTCAGATAGAGTGGGAGGGAGAGAGAGGAAGAGAGAGAGAGAGAGAAACATCGACGTGAAAGGGACATATCGAGTGGCTGCCACCCGCACGACCAACCAGGGCCGGGGACAAACTGCAACCGAGGTACATGCCCTTAGCGGGAACCGAACCTGGGTCTCTCTGTACCGCAGGCCGATGCTCTAACCGCTGAGCCAAACCGGCCAGGGCAAGTTTTCGTTCTTTTTAAATGAGAAGAAAAAAGTGAACTTTTAGTTCAATATGTTTTGATATAGAATATGATTATGTCCATCTTTACACCAGTGCAGTCACAAAATATAATTTTTAATATTATTTTAAAAAAGAAAAGTCCCAGAAAGGCAAAAGTGCCAGGGCCCAAGAGCGCTGATGCAGCCCTGAACCTGACATCTCCTTTCCAATGTTTCAAAGGCGTCCTCTTATCTAAGTGTCCAGAACTGGACACACAGTCTCCACTCTCTCTGGTCCTTTCCCAGTGTTCCCGACATCAGCAAAGTCTCACTAGTGTGTAAATAGAGACCACACAAACGAGAACACACCAGGCTATGTATCCAGAGCTAGCTCAAGCAAGGGAGCCAGCCGTCACCACTTGCATTTGGCAGAGACTCCAAGGCAGACAGAGGAGTGGGACAGCTTGACAGTAGAGGCAGGGAGGGCAGGATTTGGGACGCTCTGCTCAGAGCCTGTTGACGGGGAAGTTGGAAATGGGCTCAACAGAAGCAGGGAATCTTATGTGACTGGCTTAAAGAGTATATTTTGCTTTTTGTTGGAACTGGGGGCAGAAAATAAGCACCAATAAGGACCGTTGACCAAATCCTGGCCATTCTGGGCTGACTGCTACAGGATGTGAGTTTGAGTTCTGTTGTTCTATGTGGCCTGCCCACTGTCCGTTTATATATTCAGACACTCACTGTCAATCTTGTTTCATAAGCTAGAAAGCCAGGAAATATCTTGAGTGCTTCCCTCTCTCCCACCCCATATCCAATCCATCACCAAATCCTGTAAAAATATACCCAGCCCACATATCTCTCAAACCTGTCACTTCTATCTCCACCATGGTACCACCAAATGATCTTCATCTTTCATCTGATCTACTAAATAGCCTCCTAACTTGGTCTACCTACCTCCACTGTCTTCTCTCCAATTTATTTGTCAAAGTAATTTTTTCAAAAGGCAACCTTGATTGCTTAAATGACATCAACAACTCCCATTGGTTTTAAGATAAAGACTAAAATCTTGACAGTGGCCTCCAGGGCCTCTCATGGTCTGGCTCCCATCCTTCTGCCTCCAGCATAACACAAGCCCTTTCATCTTTCAGTTTGAGTCACACCATCCATACTCCAGTCTCTGACACATCCACTCACCTGCCATGGGGGATTTACTGGAAGGCTGTGGGCAGCTCTTGAGTTAAAGGAATAGGTGAAGGGCCAGGGTAGCTGCAGGTAGTAGGAGTAAACTGAAGTCTCATCAGGACACCACTACTGGGTGACATCAGCTCTGACTACCCTGTCCCTTGCACTACTTTTTAAGTAACTAAGCCCTGGAGGATAGTTCAAAGGGCTTGGCTGGCTTGGGTCACATGCCCATCCCTTGGCCAGGACACCTTAAACAAAAGTCCCAATAAAGCATTAAACAATGAAGAGAAAGCAATTCCCCAAAATAAAAGTGGGAGTCCTTACCAGAAAGAGGAGGAATAATTGCGGGGTGAAACTCCCAAATCAACAAATGTCCACTAGACACATGTTCCACTACCTGGACCAACTGCCTGTCCCCTCTTTGGTTAGTTAGCCCTACTCAATTTTTAGAGTCCATCCCACCCCATATTTCCCTTCATTAAAGATGCCTTCTCTTACCTTCCCAAGGTAGTCATAGTGTTCTATTCTGTTCTTTCTTAGTACTATAACCTCTCCTTCTTAGCACTTGCCACTGTTGAAATTTTACATTTATCTGTTATTGTTTGAATTACATACATTTCTCCCAACTGTCTAATAGTCTGTGAAAGCAGAGCCCATATATGTTTGGCTTACTGTGATATCTGCAGAGCCTAGCACAGTACCTGGCAAGGTAAAGACACTCAACATGCATTTATTTAATGTATGAATCAAGCCATAAATAGATAGATTTTCCCAGTGAAATAAATTATGCCACTCATTCCTTTTTTAGAAGGCAAAATCAGTTAAATTTTTAAACAATGTTTTCCTATTCACATGTTATTAGATAATGTTCTTATTAAGTCCATACAATAATGCAGTAGGAATTCATTTTACACATAAAGAAACTGAGGCACAAGGAATTAGGGAATTTGTTCAAAATCACATATCTGATGAATGATCCATGGGGGATTCAAACCCAGGTCTGTCTGATTCCAAAACTCAAGTTTAAAACTATTATGTAGTATTGTCTCTCCATAACACTAGTTAGCTCCTTAATGCAAAAAAAAACCCTTAGAGACAGAGCTCATGCATCTGTAAAATTGATTTTCAAATAAGTTCATTTTCATGTAAATCCAGATATGTCATAAAAGTTAGTTTAATTTGTAAAACACTGATCCATGGAAAGAATACAATAAACTAACTAGAAAACTCTGGGCAGATGCAATTTGACAGAGAATTATAACACTTACCAAACGCATTGCTTTTTCTGTCCTTCATCATAAATGACACTGAGTGTGAGCAAAGGAATAGAAATTGGTGAAGGTGTGATCATTTAAGGTAACCTGTTGTCTAAATTTCACCTACAAATTACACAAAGCATTTAGACTTATTCAAAAAGGTTTCACTAGTTCAGTGTTATTTCTTGGGAATGAGGGGAGGTTGAAAAAGTAACACAAAGACTGTTTTTAATTCTCAGGACTCATGAGGGAAGGACCAAGTCGAGATCAGCTACAGAGGAACATGGATCTCACCGGGACAAGAAAAGCACAATCGGCCACTATAAGGAAGCGTGTTTCTTCAGGTCAGTCACAGCAGTGAGACAGCCAAGATGCGCATGAGAAGATAGTAAGGATAAGGCAGGCTATCATCGCCTCTTTTATTGCATGCTGGAGTCCCCAACCCTGTGAAACACATGATTACAGGTCACAGCCGCAATTGCTAATTGATGGTCACAGTGGTGTTTTCTGGATGTCTCATATGTTTTTGAGGTTGTGGGGTGAATGCAAATGAACAGAGTGAGGAACTAAGTCATCCAATGTCTAACTAGAGTTTGAGTGATGTCGTTTTCTGTATTTAACGTGTAAGAGGTTCTGCCAACTGCAGGATCCTCGGAGGACACTGTGCTTTCAAAGCAGCTGGCTTGACTTTAAAGACCTCTGGATCGTAGTACACAATATGCATAGGGGTCCTGCAATGGGGGGAAAAGAGAATCCAACCTGAAATTAGATGAACAGAAAATGGAACTAACATTTCTCAAGCATCCACTGTGTGTTAGGCACGGTGACAGGATCCCATTTTGATTTTCATAAGCACCCATGAAATAGGAATCGTGACCTCCACTACACAGAAAAGGAAATGAAGTCTTGGGGAAGTTATAAGAATGATCTGTGGTAAATGCAGATTGGTGTATCTGTCAGATTCGAAAGCCTTTGCTCTTTCCACAGAAAGTAAATTCTGGAAATTTCTCAATAATTGGGCGATGTTAAAAAAAAAAAAGTCAGACAGTCCTCTGGTGGACTTAAATCAAATTTTTGAAGTTTCCACCTTTCGCACCTTATCACATGATCTAACTCTTCTCTTCCCTTTGTCAACGAATAGAAAATAAGCTTCATTTCATTTGGTGTTGAACTTAATTTTTTTTAAGGAAAAACACCTTATAAAAATTAAAAAATATCATGTTACATAAGAACTAACATATTTTGTGTTCCCTGGGCTCAAGAGTTCCACTTTTTACAGTGTCTCCAGGTTTTTCAGGTGATGTTTAAAAGGGGGATCAGGTATTGTCCCTTGAAGTCAACAAAATGAATTGAGGTTCAGGCAAGTTAAGAGGTCTTCCAAAAAGTAAACAGGAATTAGAGACTATTTCTTCTTTGTTGAAGTATTTTCTCACTTATTTGAAATAGGTCATGTATGTACATGGTACAAAAACATTGAAAAATTTTAAAAGCCTATTTAGTGAAAAATAATTCTTCCCCCCATCCTGGGTCCCCAGGCCCCACAAAGTAACCATTGTTACTGCATTCTTATATATCCTTCTGAGATATTGTAGGCATATGCAAGCAAAAACATGGCACATGCCTATTTTCCCTTGCACAAACTGTAACATATTATGTGCTCTGTTTTGTCATTTGTTTCACTTTGACCTCATGTATTAGATACATAATCCCATGTCCATAATTATAGAGTTGTCTCCCAGATCTAGGTTGCAATACTAGTTTACTAACCCTTTAATTACAGCCTTATATTTATGGTAAGAAGACCATAGATTTGTCATAGTAAATGTAACAAATAAGTGATATGTTTTTAAGAATTTATCACATTTCTACAGTTCTTTTCACTGGCCTTATTAGGTCAACTTTCCTCTGTCCCCAGCATTGCCATCCTTTCCTGTCCCATCTCAGCCTTAAGTTGACATACCTTGCACTTGGATTAGCTAGTTCTTGAATTCTGGGAGGTACTTTGGAATGCATAGCAGCATAAGACACTGGCCAGGAAGGATCACGGTCGGGTAAATAATCTTCATGAAGATGTTTGGGCTTCGCTAGAGCTACTATTCGAGGGCTAGGTTTGGCTAGCAAGGCAGCTTGGGATATCTACAGGGGAAACAAAAAGACACAAAAATATATCCCAAATTTTACCACAGATCCCTGTCTTTACAGCTATATCCCCAATCAAGTCACCATCATTTCTTTCCTGGATTCCTACAATAGATTCCTAACTGGTTTCCCTGCTTCTATTCCTGCCCCTGAACAACCCAGCATTCACATAGCACTGACTGAGGGAGAGAAGGAGATTCCAATGAGTGTGTTCCATGAGCCAGACAGTGTTCTGAGTCATTTACCTACATCACTGCTACTTAATCATCATAACAACTCCGTGAGGTAAGTACTTTCTAAAGCCCAAGTCAGACCATGTCACTCCCAGGGTTTAAAAGTGTATTCCCATCTTGCTAAGAATAACATTTGGGCTCCTTACAGTGACCTAGAAGGCCCTACATGATCAGGCTGCTACCCCACTCCCTACCTTGATTACTATGAGGCCTCCCCCTCCCATGGTCACACAAGGCCACTCCTGCCCAGCTCTTTCCATCTCAGGACCTTTGCACTAGCTAGTTCTGCTTAAATTCCTTTCCTCAATCTTGTCGTGGCTGCCTCTTCATCACTCAAGTCTCTTGACTCAAACATGTATGGTTAGAACTTCTTCCCTAACCATTCAAAATCAGTCAGCCTTTCTAATTACCCTCTTCCACAGTACCAATGTTCCTCATAGCACTTACCAACACCGGACTTAGCTCATTTACCTTGTTGCAGATATATTTATTGTGTGCTTCTTCCCCTTAAGATATAAGCTGCTTGAGAGAAGTGCAGCAGGTCCTCAAATAATGTTGTTTCATTATAACATTGATGAAATGCCTAGGAACTTAACTCTTGCTTATACCAATTAGCCTATGGTAAAATTGGTTTGGTTATGTCAATTTGCTTAAGGTCACAGAAACTATCAACAATGTTAAGTGAGAACTTACTGTATTTGTTTGCCAAAAGCTGGAATAGGTTCTGGCACATAAGTGGTGCTGAATGAATGTATGTTGACTGACTGGTTGATGAATTCCTTTTGGTCTTACTTCGAAAATCACATTTGCCAGGTTGCCTTTCTATTATGTTGCTTTACTGGTACAATAGAAGGATGACATATAGCCACTATTCTCTCTTACGTGCATATTGAAAAGAATCTGAATGGATAACAAACACCACTCAGTACCCCTGAAAGTGTTCTGTGTTGCAGTGGGGCAGATTTGTTTGGGGTTCTAAGTGTATAATTATCTGCAGTGGTATGGCTCTTTAAAAAGATTTTTAAAGTGCCACTCCCCCCCCCAACAATTCTAGCAATTAAAGAAAGATGCCTATAATTCTCATTTTACATACCAAAAAACTGAGAAATAAATTGATTTGCCTGAGGGTCAGAAGGCAAGTCACTTCAGCAAACTTAAAACACTCTCTGAAGGGTTTTTAATTCCCAGACTAGTTTTTTTTTTTCCAAATAGAATTCCATATCAAATACTCAGATTCTGAGAAAGAGGGTGAAATTGGTCCCACCTCCTTTGATAGCATAATCATTATATATTTATTGAAACCTCAGCTGGGATTGGGCACCCACTTGCCTCTGCAGTGAATGGAGGGGAGTGTCGAGGAGGAAGAGCAAGGGAAGCCATTGAATGTGCCAGGCTCTATGTGCTGAGCACAAGCCTTATCTGTTGTTACAGGTGTTGACAGTTGTCCAAGTGGGAACTGTTATCTTTACAGTCCCCTTGCTCCCCCTGCTCCACCCAACGTCAAGGTCATCCCAACTTTAGGACTGTGGTGTGTACTCTTCCCTTTACTAAAATATTCTCTTCAAGAATCTTCACTTAGCCAACTCCATCTCATCATTCAGGTTTCAGCTCCAATACCCTTCCCTCAGAGAGGCTTTCCTCTGATAGGATATGCAAGTAGCTTATCCCCATAATGACTAATTTCCTATGTTATTTTTTTCATAGCACTTATCACTACCTAACCTTATCTTATCTGTTTAGTTATTTATTTTTTTTTGTTTCTCTCCATCTTGTCCACTGGGAACAGTGTCTGGCACACAGTGGTTATTCAAATACTTATAGAATGAATAAGGCTCAGGGAGGTTGTCACAACGTCATAGAGCTAGAGTGGCAAGGCTGTAATTTGAACCCAGCTCTTACTGGCTCCAAAGTTCATTCTCTTCACCCTCTACCCCCAGTCCCTCTCTATATCTTGCAGGTAGGTCTTCCTTCCTGCCACAGACTTCTCTTTCAAGATTCTCTTTTTCAATGCCTTTGGCCAGTGCCCTATAGAGGGAAAAGAGCACCATAGGAACAACCAGAATGTGAGCTGAAGGATGCCCAGACAGTGATGGCTTACAGGACGAATGGGTACATCATATCTTTCTGTTGGATAGCACAGACCCTCTATTTTGATCTTTGGATGGGCAAGGTCTATAGTTCTTTGAGTTGCAACAGCATTCAGAGAAGAAATTGGAATCTTGGTTTCAATCTAGAGGAGAAAAATGAAACAGCACCTGTAAGTATCAAATAATAAACACCATCTCAATCAAGGTTAGAGTAGGTCTGACCTCGGACCAGACTTCTCAGCAAATCCAGCAGAAAGAATGAGAATCTTACAGTAACCCATAATCATAGCTGAAAGGATCAATTCCCATCTTTCTTAAGCTAGGTTGTATGGATTCCAACTCAACTTTTCAGGAACTTACTGTTAAACTAACAGTAAGGGAGGAAATGTCAGTGTTGTATATTGTCTAAGAAATAAATGGCAATGCTGATTAATGGAGTGGTAAACTCAGCCAAGAGGGAAGGCCCCGCCCTACCACATGAGAACACTATAAGCGGCAGAGCTCCACTTTGTTCTGAACTATTTTTGCCCTTTGGAAATTGGGACTCACACTATCACAAATCCCCATGCTTCAAGTAAATTTTACTTGTATCTAAGTTGAACAGATACAAAAAAGAAACCAAAACCAGCCCAGCCAGTGTGGCTCAGTGGACTGAGCATCAGTCCCATGGATTGAGAGGTCCTGGTTCAATTCCCGGTCAGGGCACATGCCTGGGTTGTGGGCTTGATCCCCAATAGGGGGTGTGCAGCAGGCAGATGATCAATGTTTATCTCTCACATCAATATTTCTCTCTCTTTCCCCCTCTCTCTCTAAAAGTCAATAAAAACATTTTTTTAAAAAAAAAGAAACCAAAGCCAGGAAGAAGAAAGGCAAAACATACCCCATCCCATTAGAAAATATTTGTAATGTTAAAATATTTTAAACAAAATGATACTTGCACAAGAATATATCAGTGTAACCAACTAGATATTTCAGAAATATAATCGAGCACAGTTACTCAAATTTTTTTTTGTCTAGAGTTCCTTATACTCTTTTTTTCTTTATTGATTTTATTTTATTATTATTATTTTTTTATCCTCATCCGAGGACATTTTTCCATTTTTTGTTCAGATAGAATGGGAGGGAGAGAGAGAGAGAGAGAGAAACATCGACGTGAAAGAGACACATCGAGTGGCTGCCTCCCGCACGACCAACCATGGCCGGGGACAAATCGTAACCGAGGTACATGCCCTCAGCGGGAACTGAACCCAGGTCTCTCTGGACCACAGGCCGACGCTCTAACCGCTGAGCCAAACCGGCCAGGGCTCTTTATTGATTTTAGAGAGAGAAGAAGGGAGAGGGAGAGAGAGATAGAAACATTGATGAGAGAGAAAATCGATTGGCTGCCTCCTGCATGCTCCCCACTGAGGATTTGACCCACAACCTGGGCATGTGTCCTGGCTGGGAATTGAACCGGTGACTCTTGGTGCATGGGTCAATGCTCAACCACTGAGCCACACTGGCTGGGCAAGTCCCTTATACTCTTAAAAATAACTGATAGTTCCCAAAGACTGAGATAGTTAAGAAAATTTATTATTTAATCTTTAAAAAGTAATCACAATACATGTTACTATAAATATTTTATGACATGCAACTATATTTCCCAAAACAAAAAATTATAAGAAAATTAGTGTTTTACATTTTCACAAATCTCTGTAATATCTGGCTTAAGAGGACACTGTTGTTTCAGTTGAAGTATATGAAGAAAATCCAGGGAAGATGGAGGCGGGCAGGACCAGACCGAGGGTGAGTGTGTGAGTGTGAGGGAGTATGACAGAGAATGTAAGTGGATGTGAGTGTGGACGAGCAACCTTGAGCAGTGCAGAAATGTGGGGCAGAGGGTTCCTGTGCTGTGGCCGGGGAGCAGCTGGCTACCGCAGTAAGCGACTTGTCAGGGCACTTCTCCCTGCATGGCTGGGAGGTCCTGCCATTTTGGAAGATCCCTGGTCTTCTCTGGGAGGAGGCAGTGGGTAACAGCTAGGGCTGAGCGACCTGAGTCCACCAGAGTGCCTTGCACCATCGAACCAGTGGACCCTACTGTTTCAATGCGGACCAACGCACAGTAACAGCGCTGTCAAGGTGCCTGCTGCAGTAGCTGCAACCGGCCAGGAGCTCAGCACCATCCCCCATAGCAGAAGCCTGATCAGAGCCCAGCACCTTCCCCCACAGCAGCAGTGACTGGGCAGGAGTGGAGCCCCACCCACAACAGCAGCTGAGGCTTGGGAGCTGAGACACTCCCAGCAGCAGAGGCTTTGGAGTGGACATCCATCCCCAGGCAGCAGCAGCACAGATCAGCAGCTGAGACCCATCCCCATTGGCATCAGCAGAGGCTGATCAGGAGCGGTACCCCAGCTCAAGCAGCAGCAGGACTTGGTCAGCCAATACCTGCCCCTGACAACTGCAGCAGTGGATTTGGAGTGGAGCCCTTCCCCCAGCAGCAGCAAGGTCCCGAGAGCTGAGCATCCTCAGCCCCAACAGCAGCAGAGGATTGGGAGCTGAGAGCACCCCCTGGACACAGCAGCAGCAGTAGCAGCACAAACCAGGAGCTGACACTCGCCAACAGCAGTGACTGATCAGGAACTGAGCCCCACCAGGCAGCAGCACACCCCAGAAGCACACCAGTGTGACCCACGCACCCCAGCAGAGAACCAGTGGGACCCATACACCCCAGAAGCATACCAGTAGGACTGACGCACCCCAGAAGCACACCAGCGGGACCCACGCACCCCAGCAAAGCACCAGCAGGATGCATGCACTGCAGCAGGGCACCAGCAGAACCCATGCACCCCAGCAGCGCACCAGCTGGACCCACACACCCCAAGAGTGCCTAACACGACAGCCCAATACCAGCTGCCAGTTGTCAATCGTCCAGGACCCACAGCAGGCAAGAGGTGCCACATACCAAAATAGCCTGGGAGGCACAGCAGCCTTATTTGATACACACCAACCTGCCTACACATTCCAACATCCCTCACCAGGCCTAGAACTACCAGATTGCTAAAATGGTGAGACAAAGAAACAACACCCAAATGAAAGAAAAGAAGGAATCACCAGAAAGGGAACTACATGAAATGGAAGAAAGCAATTTGTCAGATAATGAATTCCAAGCAATGAATTTAAGAGTGCTCAAATAATTTAGTGAGAACTACAAGCAACTTAATAAGAATTATGAAGAGCTCAGTAGGAACTGCATCAGCTTAAAAAAAGAGGTAGAAGCTATGAATAAAAATCAAGAGGAAATAAAGAATGATATAGCTGTTATGAAAAATACCTTAGAAGGATTCAATAGTAGATTAGAAGAAGCTGAAGACCGAATCAGTGAGTTAGAAGACAAGGTAGAAAAAAACACCCAAATAGAGCAGCAAGTGGGAAAATAAATTAAAAAGCAAGAGGAGAGTTTAAGGGAGCTTTGGGACAATACAAAATGTAACAACATTTGCATCATAGGGGCACCATAAGGAGAAGAATCAGAAAAAGGAATAGAGAACCCGTTTGAAGAAATAATGATAGAAAACTTCCCTAAATTAGTGAAGGAAAAAGGTCACACAAGTCCAGGAAACACAGAGAGTCCTAAGCAAGATGAACCCAAAAAGGCCCACAGCTAGACACATCATAATTAAAATGGCAAACATTAATGACAAAGAATCTTAAAGGAAGCAAGAAACAGAAAGTTACCTACAAGGGAGCTCCCATTAGACTGTCAACGGATTTCTCAATAGAAACACTGCAGGCCAGAAGGGAGTGGCATAAAGTATATAAAGTAAAGAAAGGCAAGGGTCTGAATCCAAGACTACTCTATCCAGCAAGGCTATCATTCAAAATTGAAGGAGAAATAAAGAGCTTCACAAACAAAACAAAAAAAGCTAAAGGAATTTACTACCACAAAACCAGCACTGCAAGAAATGCTGAAGGGACTGTTAGAAGAAGAAGGAGAAGGAGAGGGAGAGGGAGAGGGAGAGGGAGAAGGAGAAGAAGAGGGAGAAGAAGAAGAAGAAGAAGAAGAAGAAGAAGAAGAAGAAGAAGAAGAAGAAGAAGAAGAAGAAAAAGGAGGAGGAGGAGGAGGAGGAGGACGAGGAGGAGGAGGAGGAGGAGGACGAGGAGGAGGAGAAGAAGAAGAAGAAGAAGAAGAAGAAGAAGAAGAAGAAGAAGAAGAAGAAGAAACAGAAAGAAAGAGGAACACAGGCATAAAATAAAAATGGCAACTAATAAGTATCTATCAATAATAACCTTAAAGGTAAATGGCTTAAATGCTCCAATCAAAAGACATACGGTAACTGATTGGATAAGAAAACAGGACCCATATATATGCTGTCTACAAGAGACCAACCTCACAACAAAAGACTCACACAGGATGAAAGTGAAGGGATGGAAAAAAATTTCCAAGCAAATGGAAATGAAAAAAAAGCTGATGTAGCAATACTCATATCTGACAAGATAGACTTCAAAACGAGAACCATAATAAGAGACAAAGAAGGTCACTACATAATATTAAAAGGATCAATCCAACAAGAGGATATAACCCTGGTAAATATATATGCTCCAAATACAGGAGCACCAAAATATATTTTAAAACTTCTAGATGACTTCAAGGGAGAGATCAATAGCAATACAATCATAGTGGGTGGCTTTAACACCCCACTGACAACACTGGATAGATCTTCTAGACAAAAAAAGTAACAAGGACACAGAGTCCTTAAATGACAAACTAGATCAGTTGGACTTAATTGATATTTACAAAACATTTCACCCCAAAACTGTAGAATATACATTCTTCTCAAGTGCACAAAGGCCATTCTTGAAGATAGACCACATGTTAGGACACAAAGTAAGTCTCTACAAATTCAAGAAGATTGAAATCATATCAAGCATCTTCTCAGATCACAATGGCATGAAACTAGAAATCAATTACAACAAAAACACTCAAATACATAGAGGCTAAATAGCATGTTATTAAACAATGAATAGGTTACCAAAGAGATTAAGGAAGAAATTAAAAACCTCCTGGAAACCAATGAAAACAAACACACAACAACACAAAATCTATAGGGCGCAGCAAAAGCAGTCCTTAGAGTGAAGTTCATAGCACTACATACATGCCTACCTCAAGAAACAAGAAAAATTCTTAATGGACTTTCTAACCCTACAACTTAAAGAACTAGAAAGTAAACAACAAGAAAATCTCAGAGCAAGTAGAAGGAAATAAATAGTAGAGGTCAGAGCAGAAATAAACGACATAGAAACTAAAAAAACAATTCAAAAGATCAATGAAACAAAGAGCTGGTTCTTTGAAAAGATAAACAAGATTGATGGACCCTTAGCCAGACTCACCAAGAAACAAAAAGAGAGGACCCAAATAAACAAAATCAGAAATGAAAGAGGAGAAGTAACACTGACATCACAGAAATACAAAGGATCATTAAAACATACTATGAACAATTATATGCCAACAAATTGGACAATCTAGGTGAAATGGACAAATTTCTAGAAACACACAGTCTCCCAAAACTGAACCGGGAAGAGATAGAACATTTGAACAGACCAACAACAACTAAGGAAATTGAAGATGTAATCAAGAAACTCCCCACAAGCAAAAGCCCAGGTCTGGATGGCTTCACAGGAGAGTTTTACAGAACATTCAAAGAAGATCTAATACCCATGCTCCTCAAACTATTCCAAAAATTCCAAGAAACAGAAGACTTCGAAACTCATTTTATGAGGCCAGCATAATTCTTATTCCAAAACCAGAAAAAGACACTACAAAGAAAACTACAGGCCAGTATCCCCGATGAACACAGATGCCAAAATCCTTAACAAAATATTAGCAAATCAGATTCAGCAACACATCAAAAAAATTATTCATTATGACTGGGATTCATCCCAGGGATGGAAGTCTGGTACAATACTCACAAATCAATAAATGTGATACACCACAAACAAAATGAAAGATAAAAACCATATGATCATATCAATAGATGCTGAAAAAGCATTCGACAAAATCCAGCACCCATTTCTGATAAAAACGCTCAGCCATGTGGTAATAGAGGGATCGTATCTTGACATAATAAGGGCCATATGTGAAAAACCTACAGCCAATATCATACTCAATGGGTAAAAACTAAAAGCATTTCCCTTAAGAACAGAAACAAGACAGGGATGCCCACTTTTGCCACTCTTATTTAACATAGTACTGGAAGTCTTAGCCACAGCAATTAGACATGAAGGAAAAATAAAAGGGATCCAAATTGGAAAGGAGGAAGTGAAAGTGAAACTGTCATTATTTGCAGATGACACGATATTGTACATAGAAAATACTAAAGACTACATCAAAAATCTACTAGACCTAATAAATGAATTTAGCAAAGTAGCAGGATACAAAATTAACATCAAGATATCGAGGGCATTCTTATACACCAATAATGAACTCACAGAAAGAAAAACTAAAAAAACAACCCCATTTACCATTGCAGCAAAAAAAAATTAAGATACCTAGGAATAAACTTAACCAAAGAAATAAAGGACCTCTTCACAGAAAACTACAGGACATTGAAAAAAGAAATAGAGGGAGATATAAAAAAGTGGAAGCATATACCTTGTTCATGGATTGGAAGAAATAACATCACTAAAATGTCCATGCTACCCAAAGCAATCTATAGATTCAATGCAATCCCCATTAAAATACCAATGACATATTTCATGGAACTAGAACAAATACTCCAAAAGTTAATATGGAACCAATAAAGACCCCAAATAGCCACAGCAATCTTGAAAAAGAAGAACAAAGTAGGAAAGATCACAATATTGGATATCAGGTTATACTACAAAGCCACTGTAATCAAAACAGCCTGGTACTGGCACAAGAACAGGCAGATAGATCCATGGAATAGAACAGAGAACCCGGAAATTAACCCAAGACATTATGCTCAATTAATATTTGACAAAGAGAGCAAGAGCATACAATGGAGTAAAGACAGCCTCTTTAATAAGTGGTGTTGAGAAAATTGGACAGCTGCATGCAAAAAAAAAAAAGAAAGAAAAGAAAAGAAAGAAACTGGACCACCAACTTACACCATACATAATAATAAACTCAAAATGGATAAAAGATCTAAATGTGACTCGTGAATCCTTAAAAATCCCAGAAGAAAATGTAGGCAACAAAATCTCAGACATCACACACAGAAGAATTTTTACTGATACAATGCCTAAGGCAAGAGAAACAAAGGAAAAAATTAATACATGGGACTTTATCAAACTAAAAAGCTTCTGCACAGTTAAAGAAACAACCATCAAAATGGAAAGGGAACCCACTATATGGGAAAGCATAATTGTCAACAATACATCAGATAAGGGGTTAATTTCCAAAATATATAGAGTACTCATAAACTCAACAAAAGGAAAACAAAGAATCCAATTAAAAAATGGGCAAAGGACCTAAATAGACACCTCTCCAAATAGGACATAAAAATGGCCAAGAGATAAATGAAAAAATGCTCAAGGTCACTAATCATCAGAGAGATGCAAATTAAAATGACTGTGAGGTATCACTTCACACCTGCCAGAATGGCTGCCATCAACAAATCATCAAACAACAAGTGCTGGCAAGGGTGTGAAGGAAAGGGGACTCTAGTACACTGCTGGTGGGAATGCAGACTGGTACAGCCACTATGGAAAACAATATGGAGTTTCCTCAAAAATTAAAAATTGAACTGCCATTTGACCCAGTGATCCCACTTCTTATCCTAAGAAGCCTGAAACACCAATCAGAAAGAATATATGTACCGTTATGCTCATAGCAGCACTATTTACAATTGCTAAGATCTGGAAACAGCCCAAGTGTCCATCAATAGATGAGTGGATAAAAAAGCTGCTGTACATATACACAATGGAATACTATGCAGCTGTAAGAAAGAAAGATCTCTTATCCTTTGAGATGACATGAAGGCACCTGGAGAGTATTATGCTAAGCAAAATAAGCCAATTAGAGAAAGACAAATACCACATGAGCTCACTTATGTGTGGAATATAGTGAACAAAATAAGCTGATGAACAAAACAGACCCAGAGACATAGAAAGGAGTAGGATTCAGACTTACAAACCTCAGGGGGGAGGGAAGAGATAAACCAAGGAACTTATATGCATATATGCATAACCAATTGACATAGACGACAATGCTGGGGGGGGGGCAGGATCGGGAGGAGCATGCCTAGGGGGTAACAAGGAGAAATATCTGTAACATAAAGAAAAAGAAAGAAAGAGAGAGAGAGAGAGAGAGAGAGAGAGAGAGAGAGAGAGGGAGGGAGGGAGAGAGAAGAAAGAAAGAAAGAAAGAAAGAAAGGAAGGAAGGAAGGAAGGAAGGAAGGAAGGAAGGAAGGAAGGAAGGAAGGAAGGAAGGAAGAAAGAAAGAAAGAAAGAAAGAAAGAAAGAAAGAAAGAAAGAAAGAAAGAAAGAAAGAAAGAAAGAAAGAAAGAAAGAAAGAAAGAATGAAAGGCTACATTTCTTCATATGAAAACCCAAATACAGGGAGAAAAGCAAGTTTACAAGGCAGGTGTGAGAGAGAGAGACACATCCTTAGGGAGAGCGAAAAAGAGGCTATGCTCCAAAAGCTTACTATTGGTCACCTCTGGAGGCCAGGATGGACAAGACTTTCACCTTTTATTTTTGTATACTTCTGTTTATTTTTCAATTTTCCAAAAAACATATCCTACTTCATAAAACTTTTAAGCCAAAAACAACTACAGGAATCTGAAACTAATACAAAATAATATTGAAAGTAAACTATAATTGAAAAATAAAAATAAATAACTGCAGGGCATTAATTTGACACATTTATGTTATACAACTTCCTACTTCATTGCCTCTATTCCCTGTAAGAACAGAGGTCTGGGAATTTGGAGACCCAGGTTTGTAGTCCAGGCTACTTCAAATGTGTTCTATAATCTTGGGCGAGTTGGTTTGCTTCTGTGGGCTTCAGCTTCTTTCTAAGAGGGAGGAGGGTGTTAAGGGGGGGAAAGGAGCAACATCTGTAACAAAAATAAATTAATAAAAATTGGGAAAAAAGAAAAAAATTAAAAATTGGTGAGAAAAAAAGAGAAAATTCACCCTCAGACAGTAGTTGGAAATGTGTATTTTAACAATCTTTTAACTGTGGATATTCTTCTTTGATATCACAATAAAACTGGACAAATGGTAGTTTCTTTTTTAAAAAAAAAAAAACTTATCTGCATTGTTGAGTGTACTACAGATGTCCACCCATTTCCCCCTATTGACTCCCTCCTCCCCACTCCAGCTTCTCTCCTGCCTCACTCACACTATTGTCTATGTTCATTGTTATACATATAAGTTCTTTGGTTTATCTCTTCCCAACCCTCACCCCCCTTCCCTTTCAGGTTCATGAGTCTAACAACCAATTTGTACTTCCTAATCCCATCACCTTTTTTGCCCGTCCCCCAAGTCCCCCTCCCATCGGGCAACCAACAAAATGTTCTCTGTACCTATGAGTCTGTTTCTGTTCTACTTGTTCATTTTGTTTGTAGATTCAATTGTTGATAAGTATTTACTGCCATTTATTGTTCATATTTTTTGTCTTCTTTTTCTTCAAGAAGACCCTTCAACATTTCATATAATACTGGTTTGGTGGTAATGAATTCCTTTAGCTTTTTCTTGTCTGGGAAACTCTTTATATGTCCATTGATTCTAAATGATAGCTTTTCAGGATAGAGTAATATTGGTTGTAGGTCCTTGCTTTTCATCACTTTGAA
Organism: Tadarida brasiliensis; assembly: GCA_030848825.1. Classification (NCBI taxonomy): domain Eukaryota; kingdom Metazoa; phylum Chordata; class Mammalia; order Chiroptera; family Molossidae; genus Tadarida; species Tadarida brasiliensis. The sequence goes on along the minus strand of CM061257.1, from coordinate 38,153,763 downwards.
TATTTCTTGCCACTCCCTTCTGGCCTGCAAAGTTTCTTCTGAGAAATTTCTGACAGTCTTATGGGAGCTCCCTTGTAGGTAAGTAATTGCTTTTCTCTTGCTGCTTTTAAGATTCTCTCTTTGTCTTTAACCTTTTGCATTTTGATAATGATGTGTCTTGGTGTAGGCCTCTTTGGGTTCATCTTATTTGGGATTCTATGTGCTTCCTGGATTTGTAAGTCTGTTTCCTTCATCAAGTTAGGGAAGTTTTCTGTCATTACTTTTTCAAATAGGTTTTGCATTTCTTTCTGTCTCTCTCCGCCTTCTGGTACCACCATGATGTGAATGTTGGTACACCTGAAGTTGTCCCAGAGGCTCCTTACACTGTCTGCATTTTTTTTTTTTTTTTGGATTATTTTCTCTTTCTACTGTTCTGATTAAGTGTTTTTTGCTTCCTTATATTCCAAATCAAAGGTTTGCACCTTGGCTTCATGCACTCTACTATTTATTTTCTGTTAATTATTCTTTATTTCAGTTAGTGCATCTTTCATTTCTGACTGGTCCTTTTTTATGCTTTTGAGATCCTCTTTAAGTTTGTTGAACATCCTTACAACCAGTGTTTTGAACTCTGCATCTGTTAGATTGCTTATCTCCATTCCGTTTAGTTCGTTTCATGGAGTTTTGCTCTGTTCTTTCATTTGGGACATGTTTCTTTGTCTCTTCATTTTGGCTACCTCCCTGTGTTTGTTTCTATGTATTAGATAGAGTTGCTATGTCTCCTAGGCTTTGTAGGGTGGCCTATTATAGTAGGTGTCCTTTAGGGTCCAGTGGCACAGCCTCCCTAGTCACCCCAGCTGTGCCCTCGAGGTGCACCCCTCACATGGACTGTACACACTTCTGTTGTAATTGAATCTTGATTGCTTTTGGCACATCAGTGGGAGAGATTTACTCGGCCTGATCAGTTGCAAGGACTGGCTGTGCCCACTGATCACTGACCTCTGACTACCTTGGAGGATCAGCTGTGTAGGGGCCCACCACCCAGAGAAAGACTTACTTCAGCAGGGCTCTGGTACCCACCGGGTCCACTCCTTGAGTGTGTTGCTTGTGGAGGTGGTTGGGTGGTGGTGCTTTGACATGGTCTGAAGCTATCCACTGGGTGTGCTGGTTCTAGGGCAAGGTCAGCCACTGCCTGTGTTCTACCCAGGGCCACTAGGCATAAGGTACAACGATATCTGCAGATGGCTGCTGCTTGTGCTAGGGTTGGAGGTGCACAGGCAAAGCCAAATTATGAACCAAGGCTGGCTGCTTCTAGTGCCGAGCCAGGGGCCACTTAGCGAGGGGTATGGGGCTTGTTTGAGAGAATTTAGGAAAATCTGAAGCAGGAGCCAAGACAGGCCAATCCTATGGTAAAGCCACTGGAAACAGCTTGGGTGGGCCTAAAAGTTGAGTGGGGCTGGGGCAAGGCCAGGGCCAGGGTGGAGCAAACAGTGTGAGCCAGGTTTCTGGAGTCCCAGATATGGCAGCCGTGTACCTGCCCTGTGGGGGATGGACTCACCAAAGGAACAATGGCTTCCACCAGCACATCTGTCCAGGAGAAAGCTGCTTCTCCAGCTCTCTCCCTGATGCCAAAAAACTCAGTTCTTCCCTATACATCTCTGGTGCCTTTCAAGCTGCCTCCCCTCCAAGCTTAGAGGGAGCAAGTCTGAGTAAGTCCATGTGCGGGCCCTTTAAGAGGAGCTGTCTGGGGCTCCAGAAGCCTCAGCCTCCCTCAGCCTCAGTTCAGCTGGATTTTACAGCCAGAAGTTATGGGGACTTCTCTTCCTGGCACTGGAACCCTGAACTGGGTGCCTGGTGTGGGATGGGGACCCCTCACTCCTCAGGGAGGACCTTCCCAGCCAAGGTATCCCTCTGATTTTTATCCCCCACATGTGGGTGTGGGACCAGCCTGTCCACACCTCCGCCCCTCCTTCCAGTCTCGATGTAGCTGCTTCTTTAATTTCGTGGTTATAGGATTTCCATTCAGCTCGATGTCAGGCTGTTTCCAAGGATGGTTGTTCTGTAGTTTGGTTGTAATTTTGATGTGGTTTTGGCAGGAGGCGAGTACCGTGTTTACCTACGCCACCATCTTGACTGGAAGTCCTCAACAAATGGTAGTTTCTTAAATATTAATTGCAATGTACAGTCTGAAACTATGTCAAGAAACTTTTTATACTCCATTACCTTAAAATCCATTGGTTTATCTTGCACATTGAATGGACCTTTTACTCATGCATGATTCTGAACTTGCAGATTACTTCAAAGGGTCTGGGGAAGCTTTATACATAACCTGGGTTACATTTTTTTTTTTTAAACCTAGCATAAATAATCTTGTGGCATATAATAACTCTGGCAGTGAATAAATAAAGGCTGGGGCAGTAGTGAGGAGGGCTATTTTTATCCTGTTTTATATAAAAATACTCTAAATAGATTGAGGAATTAACTTTTTTGTCTTTTATTGTTGTTTTTGGTTAGACCTAATCGCATACTTTACAAAGTATTCTCCCTGATATTTCCAGTACCCAACTGGAACCATACATAGTTATTACAATATTACTGACTATAATTCCTACGCTGTACTTTACCTCCCCATGGCTATTCTGTAACTCCCTTTTCATACTTCTCAATCCCTTCACCTTTTCACCCAGTCCCCCCACCGCCCACTGACAACTATCAGTCCATTCTCTGTATCTATGAGAATAATTATAAAATTATTATGTAAAATAAAATGTAATGTTGGCAAGAGTGCAGTGAAAAAGACAGCCCAAATAATATAAGTAGATATGTAAATCAAAATCACTTTTGTTGGGCCCTGGCCGGTTTGGCTCAGCGGTTAGAGCGGCGGCCTGTGGACCAGAGAGGCCGGGTTCGGTTCCCGCTAAGGGCACGTGCCTCGGTTGCAGTTTGTACCCGGCCCCGGTTGGGGTCGTGTGGGTGGCAGCCACTCGATGTGTCTCTCTCACATCGATGTTTCTCTCTCTCTCTTTCTTCCTCCCTCTCTCCCTCCTGCTCTATCTGAAGATAAATGCGATATCTGAAGATAAAAAAAAAATCACTTTTTTTGGAATAAATTTTGGGATTTTATATGAATCTCCTCAAAATGTTCATACACTTGATGCAGTAATTTACTTCTAGAATTTTTATTCTCAGAAAATAATCAGAGATTGAGAATGATGGGGGAGGGGCATGTTTGTAGAATGACCTCATAAATTAGTACAGCGAGTCAGACAAAGCCATCTGAGATTTCCAGAGCACACGTGGGTAATACACAAAGGTATCTGCTAGAGACAAAAATAAGAGTCTTAAAAGTCAAAGTCTATCAAGAGTCAAAGATTTTAAAAATCCAAACAGGATGATTAGTCTGAGCAGGAACTTCTGACATCTATAAGTAGAGAGTAAGTGAGCTATGAAAACAACCTCTTTTCTTTTTTTTATTTATTTTTTTATTTTTTTATCCTCACCCGAGGACATTTTTTTTCCACTTTTTGTTCAGATAGAGTGGGAGGGAGAGAGAGGAAGAGAGAGAAACATCAACGTGAAAGGGACACATCGAGTGGCCGCCTCCCGCACGACCCACCAGGGGCCAGGGACAAACTGCAACCGAGGTACGGGCCCTTAGCGGGAACCGAACCCAGGTCTCTCTGGACCGCAGGCCGCCGCTCTAACCGCTGAGCCAAACCGGCCAGGGCAAAAACAACCTGTTTTCTAAGTTTTGTAGTCCTGACAAAGTTACTTTAAAAAAGAGACTTGGTATGACATTCATAGAGGTAAAAGGACTTCCTACAGTTCATCCTTCCAGAGTCTGGCGGCAAGCAATTTCAGGTGCCTATGGTAGCAACTTGGCTTCCTTTGTGGATGTGTTATTTTTAAACTCTGGGAAGATTTATAATTAACTGTAAAAAAGCTAAGGACTCAAAATCATAGAATTAATACTTGTGCTAAGAATAAGTATGTAGCCCTGGCTGGTTTGGCTCAGCGGTAGAGTGTTGGCCTGAGGACCAATGAGTCGCGGGTTCGATTCTGACCAAGGGCACGTACCTCAGTTGTGGTTCATCCCCAGCCCTGGTTGGGGTCATGCAGGAGGCAACCAGTCGATGTGTCCCTCTCACGTCGATGTTTCTCTCTCTTTCCCTTTCTCTCTCTCCCACTCTATCTGAAGATAAATAGAAAACTATCCTCAGATGAGGATTAAAAATAATAATAATAATAAGTATGTACAAGAATTGATGAAATTTGAACATAGACCATGAAGTAGGTATAGTATTATATTACTGTTAAGTTTCCTGATTTTGATATTAGTATTGTAGTTACATAAGATAATGTCTTTGTTCTTAGGAAATATAAACTGAAGTATTTAGAAAAAAGGGTACATAATGTCTGTAACTTAGTCTCAAAAATGATTCAGATTAAAAACCAAACACACACACACACATACACACACACACACCCCATGAATGAGAGAGAATGAAAAAGCCAATGAAACAAAAGGTGAATTTTTGCAACTTTTCAGTAAACTTGAAATTATTTTTAAAATAAAAGTATGTATATACTATTAAAGTAAAAAGCATGTACATGTTTGAGAGAAATTGGCCTATTAGAGTAATAACCTTACAACTGCTGTTTGAAATGTATAACTGAGTAACTGATTTAGAATTTTGACATTAAGTTGAAATTTTAAGTCTATGTTACTCTTACAACATTAAAAAACTTCAGGCCCTGGCTGGTGTGGATCAGCGGTTAGAGTGTTGGCCTGCTCACCAAAGGGTCCCAGGTTCAATTCCTGTTCTAGGGCCCATACCTAGGTTGCATGTTCAATCCCCAGCCCCGGTCAGGGTCATGTAGGAGGCAACCAATAAATGTCTCTCTCCTCTCTCTCTCTCTCTCTCTCTCTCTCTCTCTCTCTCTCCCCACTTCCACCCTCCCTCCCTTCCACTCTATCTAAAAATCAATGGAAAAAATATTCTCAGGTGAGGATTAACAACAAAAACTTCAGGTTCACCAAATTTATAAGTTTAATGTATTAGATTTCTAAATAATTATTTGATATTTGAGGTTTTGTTTGTTAATGTAGATGGTTGAAATGAAATACTTAAAAAAGAAATCAAATTTAATATATTATAAATATAAACTATCTGAAGGTATTTAATTAAGTTTGAAACCAAATCAAACATTCAGAACTCTTAAAAGTCATTGTTAAAAACTGTTAGAATTATAAACAGAATAATAACACTTCCAGGCTAAACTTTAAAGTATAGCTTAAGAAAGAAATTGATTTTTTTTAATTTGGAATGTTTTAAATTAACTATCAATTATTTAAATCAAGAGCATACCTCTGAACAGTCTTTTCTGCCTACACAAACCATACTCAGATACCAAAAGACTCACATCACTGGGTGTGGCAGTTTTTCCCTCAAGACTATAAATTCCTTGCCACTTCTCTCATTGAAAGGTGGGGTTTGTGTCCCTGCCCCCTTGAATCTGGCCAGACTTGTAACTGCATCCCTCAACAGAGTATGACTGCAATAACATTATGGGACTTCCAAGGCCAAATCATAAAAAAACCATAGAGCTTTCATCTGGCTGCTTTGGAATGCTCACCCTTGGGAACTCTGGTTTAGGATATTCCTTCTCAGAATCCAGCTGCTATGCTGAGAGAGGCCTACGCCACATGGGGAGGCCACGTAAAGGTGCTCCTGTAAACATTCCCAACTGAGCTAGTCTTTGAGTCATCCCAGCCTAGGCACCACAAATAGGTACTGTTACGGACTAAACGTTTATGTCCTCACCCTAATCTAAATTCAGTTGCAACCCTGCCCCACAATGTGATGGTACAAAGAGGTGGGGCCTTTGGGAGGTAATCAGTTTTAGGTAAGTTCATGAAGGTGGAACCCTCGTAATGGACTTAGTATTCTTACAAGAGGAAGAAGAGAGATCAGAACTCTTGGTGCTCACAAAGCAGATGGTGGCTGTCTACAGCTGGGAGCAGGGCCCTCTTCAAGGAGAGAATCCACTGGCACCTTGATCTTGTATTTCTCCGCCTCCAGAACTGTTGTTTAAGCCACCAGTCTATGGTATTTTGTTATAGCAGCCTGACCTGACTGAGACAGGTGTGAAGGGCCTTCAGATGTTCCAGCCCCCTACCATTTCAGGCACTTGAACCATTAGAAATATCCACACTGGTAGTCTGTGGCATATGATGGCAAAACTGAAAGCAAGACTTTGGGTGACCAAGCAGCAGGGACCAGTCTAGTAAAATAAAAAAGTATAGTGGAGTTCGTTGGTTGCTTCTAAGTGCACTGGAAAACTTGAGGAAAAAAATGTTCAGCCGTGGCCTTTAAATTCCCACCTTAAGGTGTGGGTAAGTGACCAGAAAGTTTCTGTGGCTTACTTAAAAGAAACCCTTATTGTCTCTGGTCACATGGCTGAAAATTCTGAAAACCAAACTCAAAATCTAATTATGCACATGAGTGAATTATAGTGCAAAATGAATTCCCAAGCTTGTATGGTCTCCTATATTAAAGTTAGGGCAATGATCAGAAAGAAATGGAAACTTTGCAGATTCCAGTGAGGCTGGGGACTTTAAACCCCTAAATACTACTGAGCCTTCCTTACCAATAGAATCAGCCCTTCCTCCCCTGCCTGGGAAGGTTAGACTCCCCTTGCTTGTAGAAACTGTAATGGCTTCCCCTGAAGTAAATACTTTCCAGGGAACTGCTAACCAACCCCTACTAGCTCTCATTGCTTCTAGATCTATAACCAGATCTAACTTCCAGGTGCCATAACAGCCTTTCATGGACTTCTCCATCAGCTCCCACAATTGCTGATTTAATTCTATATTACTCAAAGTGGTTCTGCTTCTCTGATCAAATCCTGACTGATGCATGAGGCACAGGGGAGGTAGTCAGAAAACTTCATTTGATGAGAGAAGAATATAGACAGGAAGAAAAGGAAAATACCCACCTAGAAAAAAAAGGGAAGCATGTTACAGTCACATACATGTTTCACCTTACAAAGCCAATCAGGAACTTTCTTTCGCATGGACCCACTTACAGATTTTGGAGGAACATAGTTTGGATCTATTTCTTTGGCTATTGAGAGTCGTATTATCCGGGCAGAAGGACCAGACATTTCAAGAGAATCTGTTAAGGAATCACTGAAGGACCTATATGCAAGTGGAGCATAAAATATTATAATCATTAGAGAAACAATAACTGCATTTTTCATTGCTATAATCAACCTCTACACAATTATATATATTGTTTCTATCTTTGGGACATCTTTTCTCATAATCATTAGTGCTCTTCCTACCAGACTGGTGTTTCTCAAATTTTTTTACTTTGATCCACAGTAAGAAGTATATTTTATACTGTGATACAGTACATGTAGATACAGTATATGTAGATCTGTGTGTGTACCTGAAACAAAATTATTGTGAAACCATGCTTGTCCTAGGCAATGTATTCTGAGTTTTAACTTTCATTTGATTTCATTAAAAGAAAAGCTGGAATTGATTTCATGATCCACTAATTTATTGAGACTTGCAGTTTTAACAACATTATTGTTAACTGTAATAGTCTTATGTGGAGTCCTTTAGATTTCTTCTATAAAAAAATCATGTCATTTGTAAGTAGAAATACTTTTACTTCTTCCTTTCCAAACTGAATGTCCTTTCTTTCTTTTTCTTGCCTAATTTCCCTGACTATACTCTCCAGTATGATGTTGAATAGAAGTGGTGAGAGCTGACATACTTTTCTTATTCCTGATCTTAGGGGCAAAGCGTTTAGTCTTTCGCCACTAGTTACGATGTTAGTTGTGGGGTTTTGTAGATGCCCTTTATCAAGTTGAGGAAGTTCACTTCTATACCTAATTTGTTGAGCTTTTTTATCATGAAAGTGTGTTGAATCTTGTCAAATGCTTTTTCTGAGTCTATTGAAATAATCATGTGGTTTGGGGGGTTTTATTCTCTCTCTGTTTTTTTTTTGTTTTGTTTTGTTTTTTCTATCCTCACCCAAGGACATTTTTGCTTTTATCTTCAGATAGAGAGGGAGGGAGAGAGGGGGGAAGAGAGAGAGAGAAACATTGATGTGAGAGAGACACATCGACTGATTGCCACCCACACAACCCCAACCAGGGCTGGGGACAAATCGCAACTGAGGTATGTGCCCTTAGCGGGAACCGAACTCGGGACTCTCTGGTCCACGGGCCGATGCTCTAACTGCTGAGCCAAACTGGCCAGGGTGGGTTTTTTTTCTCTTAATTTGGTGTATGTTACATTGATTTTAGTATGTTGTACCAAACAAGCTATATTCCTGGAATAAATCTAACTTGGTCATGGTGTATAATTATTTTTACATGTTGTTGGATTTGGTTTGCTAGTAGTTTGGCATGGATTGCTACATGTATGTTTGATTTGGTTTCTCACTATTTTTGTACAGATTGTTACATGTATATTCACAAGAGATATTGTCTGTCATTCTCTTCTCTTATAATGGCCTTTTCTAGTTTTGGTATCAAGGTAATATAGACCTTATGGAATGTGTTGGGAAGTGTTCAATTTTTTGGAAGAGTCTGAAGGATTAGTGTTAGCTCATCTCTAAACATAGCATAGAATTCATCAATAAAGATATCTGGTCTGCCTTGGCTGGTTTGGCTCAGAGGTTAGAGCGTGGACCCACAGACCAGAGAGACCTGGGTTCAGTTCCAACTAAGGGCATGTACCTCGGTTGCAGTTTGTCCCACCCCAGCTGGGGATGTGTGGGTGGCAGCCAGTCCATGTGTCTCTCTCACATCGATGTTTCTCTCTCTCTCTTCCCCCTTCTCTCCCTCCCGCACTATCTGAAGATAAATACAGAAAAAAAATGTCCTCGGGTGAGGATAAAAAAAAAAAAAAAGATATCTGGTCCTACAGCTTCAAACCACGTCAAAGCACCACCACCCAACCACTTCCACAAGTGACACACTCAATGAGTGGACTCAGTGGGTACCAGAGCCCTGATGAAGTAAGTCTTGCTCTGTGTGGTGGGCCCCTACACAGCTGATCCTCCAAGGTAGTCAGAGGCCAGTGGTCAGTAGGGACATCCAATCCTTGTAGCTGATCAGTCTGAGTAAATCCCTCCCATTGACATGCCAACAGCAATCAAGACTCAATTACAATAGAAGGGTGTACAGTCCACACTAGGGGAGCACCTTGAGGCCCACCTGGGGTGATCAGGGAGGCTGTACCACTGGATCCTACAGGATACCTACAACAATAGGCCACCCTATGAAGCCTAGGAGACATAGCAACTCTACATAATACATCGAAACAATCACAGGGAAGCAGCCAAATGAGGATATAAAGAAATATGTCCCAAATGAAAGAAAAGAACAAAACTCCAGGAAAAGAACTAAACAAAATGGAGATAAGCAGTCAATCAGATGCAGAGTTCAAAACACAGATTATAAGGTTGCTCAAGGAACTTGGTGAGACATTCAAGGGACTTGGTGAGACCTTCAAGGAACTTAAGGAGACCTCCAAGGAACTTAGTGAGAACATCAACAACATAATAAAGGACCAGTCAGAAATGAAGGATGTACTAACTGAAATAAAGAATAATTTACAAGGAATCAATAGTAGAGTAGGTAAAGCCATGAAGTAAAGCCAAGAAGCAAACCATCAATGGGGAATATAAGGAAGCAGAAAACATCCAATCAAAACAGCAAAAAGAAAAAAGAATCCAAAAAAATGAGGATAGTGTTAGGAGTCTCTGGGACAACTTCAAGCGTGCCAACATTTGCATCATAGGGGTGCCAGAAGGAGAAGAGGGAGAACAAGAAATTGGAAACCTATCTGAAACAATAATGACAGAAAACTTTCCTAACTTGGTGAAGGAAACAGACACACAAGTCCAGGAAGCACAGAGAGATCCAAACAAGATGAACCCCAAAAGGCCCACACCAAGACACATCATCATCAAAATGCCAAAGTTAAACACAAAGAGAGAATCTGAAAAGCAGCAAGAGAAAAGCAGTCTGTAACCTACAAAGGAGCTGCCATAAGACTGTCAGCTGATTTCTCAAAAGAAACTTTGCAGGCCAGAAAAGAGTAGCAAAAGATATTCAAGGTGATGAAAAGCAACGACCTACAACCAAGATTACTCTATCCTGAAAAGCTATCATTTAGAATCAATGGATATCAAGAGTTTCCCAGACAAGAAAAAGCTAAAGGAGTTCATCACCACCAAACCAGTATTATAGGAAATGTTGAAGGGTCTTCTTGAAGGAGAAGAAGAACAAAAATATGAACAATAAAATGGCAATTAATATATATCTATCAACAATTGAATCTACAAACAAAATGAGCAAGCAGAACAGAAACAGACTCATAGATACAGAGAACTTTTTGTTGCTTGCCAGATGGGCAGAGACTGGAGGGATGGGTGAAAAAGATGAAGGAATTAAGAAGTACAAATTGGTTGTTAGACTGATAAACCTCAAAGGGTGGGATGAGATAAACCAAAGAACTTCTATGCATATATGCATAACCAATGGACACTGACAATAGTGTGGGGAAGGCAGTAGAGGGGCGGGATTGGGGAAGAGAGGGTCAATGAGGAAAAAAGGGGGGTACATCTGTAATACATTCAACAATAAAGATGAGTTAAATAGGGGGGAAAAAGATATCTGGTCCTGGGCTGTTCATGGAAAGATTTTTTTTTTTAATTATTAATTCAATCTCTTTACTTGATATTAGGTCTGTTAAGATTTTTTTATTATTGAGTCAATTTCAGTAGTTTTTCTTTCCAGGAATTTGTCCATTTCACTTACATTATCTAATCTGTTGGCCATACAATTGCTCATAGTAACCCCTTATAATTCTTTTTTATTTCTATAAGCTCAGTAGCTATAACCTTTCTTTTGTAAATGACCCTTAGAAACGTTGGTCTCTTTCTTTCTTTACTGATTTTAGCAATTTAAGTCTTTTCTCTTTTTGTCTTTGTCTAGCCAAAGGTTTGTTTTGTTGATCTTTTGAAAGAACCAACTTTTGATTTTGTTGATTTTCTCTAATTTCTATTTTGTTTATTTCTACTATAATCTTTATACTTTCCTTTGTTCTGCCTGCTTTAAATTCATTTGCTTTTCTACTTGTAATTTCCCAAGATGGAAGATTATGATATAATTTGAGATCTCTTTTCTTTTTTAATGTAGACATTTCCTGCTAAAATTTCCCACTAAGCACTATTTCAGGTGCTTATCATAGTTTTGATATCTTGTGTTTTCTTTTTTTTTTTACCCATTGTTTGCTTAGGAATGTATTTAATTTCATATATTTCTTTAATATCCCAAATTTCCTTCTGCTCTTGATTTCTAATTTTATTCCATTGTGGTCAGAGAACTAATTGTGTATGATTCAATTATTTTACACTTATTAAGACTTGTTTTATAACTTAATGTGTGATTTGTCATAGAGAATGTTTTACTTGAGAAGAATGTATATTCTGCTGTTGTTGGATGGAATGTTCTATAAATGTCTATTAGATAGAGTTGATCTATAGTGTTCAAGCCTTCCATTTCTTGGTTGATCTGCTTGTAGTTCTTCCCATTATTGAAAGTGGGGAATTGAAGAATCCAACTATAATTGCTTAATTGTCTATTTCTCTTCAATTCTATCAGGTTTTGCTTCATCTATTTGGGGGCTCTGTTGTTAGGTGCATATATATTTATAATTGTTATATTTCCCTAATGGACTGACCATTTTATTATTATAAAATGTTTTTCTTTGTTTCTAGTAACAATGTTTGTCTTTTTTTTTAAAATTTATTTTTGTTACAGATGTTTCTCCTTTTTTCCCCATTGACACCCTCCTCCCCATCCCTCTACCCCTTCCCCAGCTTTGTTGTCCATGTCCATCAGTTATGCATACATGCATATAAGTTCTGTGGTTTATCTCTTCCCTCCCCCCCCACCCCCTCTTTTGGGGGTTGTCAGTCTGTACCCTACTTTCACATCTCTGGGTCTACCCTGTTCCCCATACTGTTATGTTTATTATAGTCCACAAATGAGTGAGATCATGTGATATTTGTCTTTCTCTGCTTGGTTTGTTTCGCTTAGGATAATACTCTCGAGGTCCCTCCATGTCGTCTCAAAGGATAAGAGATCTTTCTTTCTTACAGCTGCATAGTACTCCATTGTGTATATGTACCACAGCTTTTTTATCCATTCATCCACTGATGGGCACTTGGGCTGTTTCCAGATCTTAGCTATTGTGAATAGTGCTGCTATGAACATGGGAGTACATATATTCTTTCTGAACAATGTTTGTCTTAAAGTCTATATTGTCTGATATGAGTATAGCCACTCTAGCTCTTTTTTTTTTTTTTTCTTTTTGGTTGGTTTTCATAGTATATCTTTTTCCAGCCTATCAGTTTCTTTGAATCTAAATTGTGTGTCTTGTTGACAACATACTGTTGAGTATGCTTTTTCATCCATTCTGTCAATCCCTGCCTTTTGGTTGGAATATTGATTTATTTACATACACACACACACACACACACACACACACACACACACACATTTCCATTGATTTTTAGATAGCGTGGAAGGGAGGAAGAGAGAGAGGGAGAGAAACATTGATGTGAGAGAGACACATCAATTGGTTGCCTCCTATATGACCTTGACTGGGGCTAGGGATGGAACCTGCAACCCAGGTATGTGCCCTTGACCAGGAATTGAACCCAGGACCCTTTGCTCCAAGGGCTGATTCTCTAACCACTGAGCCAAACCAGCCAGGGCAAATTAATTTACCTTAAATGTAATTACTGATAACATAGGATTTATGCCCACCATTTTTTGTTTTATGTTGCATTTTTTGCTCCTCTTTTGTTCCTGTAAAATATTAGATATTTTTAGTATACCATTTTAATTCCCTCATTTATTTTAAAAACTGTTTTCTTAGTTGCTGCCCTGTGCATTCTTACCTTACAATAATTTAGTTTAGATTAATATCACTCTCTGTTCTCCCTCTTCTTTGTGCTGTTTTTAAAAATACAGTATATGCTCATCAGCACAGATTTATATTTATTTCTTTATGCAGTTGTCTTTCATGTCAGGTAGGAGAATAAAAGTTACAAACAGAAAGATACAGTTATGCTGTCTTTTATATGTACCTATGTAGTTAACTGTATTAATGTCCTTTATTTCTTCATGCAGATTCAAGTTATTTTCTAGTGTTCTTTCATTTTAGCCTGAAGGACTCCCTTTATTGTAAAGCAAGTTTGCTGGCAATTAATTTTCTCAGTTTTTGTTTATCTGGGAATGTCTTAATTTCTCCTTCACTTTTGAAGGATAGTTCTGTTAATGTATTCTTGGCTAATAGTTTTTTTCCCCCAGTACTTTAAATATGTTATCCCACTGCCCTTTGGTCTCTATGGTTTCTGATGAGAAATCATCTGTTACTATTAATGCAGATCATTTGTATGTGATGAGTCAGTTCTCTCTTGCTGCTTTCAAGATTCTCTTTGTCTTTGGGTGTGGATAGTTTGATTATGATGTGTCAAGTTGTGGCTCTCTTCCTGTTTACCATACTTGGAGTTTGTTGATGTGTAAATTGACATTTTTTATTTAATTTGAGATGCATTGGTCTATTATTTCTTTAAATATTCCTTCTACCCCTTTAGATTCCCATCATGGGTATGTTAATACTCTTGATGTTGTCCCACAGGTTTATGAGGCTTTATTCATTCTGTTTCATTTTTTTTTCTTTCTGTTCCTCAGACTTGATCATCTCAATATTGTTAAGCTGGCTGATTCTTTCTTCTGACTACTCAAATCTGATGTTGAGTCCTTCTAGTAAATCAACTAAAATATATGCCACAAAGCCCAAACTCATATAGTACACTTATTGGTAAGCTCTGTGTGATTTCACTAAGCACTTGCTTTCCTTCTCTCACACAATTCTAACAAGCTTGGTATCTGCTTCCAGTACACAGAATATCAGAAAAGAGACTGGTTAGAGACTATTCCCCTAGTAAAAAGAGAAATGACAGGAAAACTACAAGAAGCAAATATCTCCCAAATTAAGAGCACAGAGGTCAGACCACCTCACTTAAAGAAAAACTGTGCTTCATACTCAAACAGCTCCTAAGAGGTTTTCTGTATTAAAGTATTATGTCGTAGTTGATGTTCATAACAAATATCTCAAGCCAGTGAACAAAGGTTACATGTTTGTTCAGTAGCAAAAGAATCTACTTAGGAAGGCTGGGAGACACAAACTTTTTAAAATACAGAAAGTTTTAACACTCAAGGAGGTTTCACTTATATGAAACATCAGACTTAGGTGTCTCAAAAAGTGGTGACAAATAAAGTATTCCTCTGGTTTATAAATGTAGATATATAACTACAAATTTACATGTACATTTTAAGTAATTTAGCAGATTTTATCAACTGAACTGATAAATAAGCAAATGAAGAAATTTTGTGGGAGGAATTGGGCTTCTTTTGCTGGATTCCATCATGGAAAAAGACTTAAATTGTCCAGTTCAACCTCTCTCTTACTGCAGGAATTTTTATTAAAATCAATGTAAAGTGATCACTCAGCTTATGCTTGAACACTTTCAGGAATTGGGGTGGAGATGACAGTTGACTTTTCCAGATAAAACTTTCCGTTACTGGATTTTCCTACACTTAGCTGACATCTGCTGTTCTGTAAATTCTTTGTTCAACTTCTAGTTCTAAGATCAACATAAAGTAATGTTACTTCCACCTCCTCTTCCTCTTTCAGATGCTGACCCTTTAAACATGAATATCACTACTTCCTTGTTCTCTAAACTAAACATGTCATTTTTCTTAACAATTTTTCATATAACGTAGTTTCCAGAAGCCTCAACATCTCATTTATCTCTTTCTGAATAGTCTCAACTTTATTATGTTTCTTTTTTTATTTTCAATTATAGCTTACATTCCGTATTATTTTGTATTAGTTTCAGGTGTACAGCATAGTGGTTAGACAATCATATACTTTGCAAGGTCGTCCTTCTGATATTTTAAGTGCCCACCTGGCAACATACACAGTTATTGCAATGTTATTGACTATATTCCCTATGCTGTACTTTACATCCCCATGACTGTTTTGTGACTATCAATTAGTACTTCTTAATCCCTTCACCTTTTTCACCCAGCTGCCTTCCCTAAGGTATAACATCCATAACTGGACACATACACCTAATGTGTTCTGACTAAAGTATACAGAAGTATAGTGTACACTTTCCTGTAATTGTACACTGTACATATTCCACTAATGTAACCTAACATTTTCAACAACCACATCACAATCTTAGCTCCCTTGTGGAAGATATCACCAAGCTGTCTTTTAAAGACAAGGAGAAATTCAGCATTCAAAGCAAAAAGAAGGTCATGCGCTAAGTCAGACCTTAAGTCACAGAGGCATAAGAGAACATCAAGTACTACAAATTGCAAAAACCTGCAATGTTTCATTTGCACATTTCCTTTTAATTTGCCAACAATGGTTAAGTCTATTGTGAATTTTAGCTTCACCATATGTGAGTCAGATGCAATTACTGATGAAGATCTGATTACCTACAGTTGCTGAAATATTTGATTTTTTACCCTGGTTTTTTCAAAACACAAATGGACTTTTAGTTTATGCTACTGCCTACACTAAAATAAGAACAACAATATTGTGACATATAACCAAATTAGATTAGAATTTATGGAGGGTCTCAGGTACTATACCTGTTTATTAGATACATGTTCTTGAACCTGTTGGGCTGTGACAGCTGCCGGATCCTTTTGGAAGGTTTTATTAACAGTACAGGAGTAGGCATATCCCAGATTATGGACTCTCTGCCGCAGCTGTAGTAATATTGAGCCCTGCAAGTTGTAGAGAAAAAATAAGTAAGTGAAACAAGCATGAATTCAAATTATCACTTGAATTCAAATATTGATACTCCCAGGTCTAGAGGAGTAGGCACGTCAATTTGTCCCTTTACTGCTGAGCCATTTTCTATGTGGGAAGAAATTAGAAATGGTTACAGCCATCAGGTTTTTAGCTGGCTTCTAATATCCTATTCTAAACAGATTATTTTCTGTAATAAACAAATTGCATCCAAACAGACCAAAAAATATACTAATAAAATGAGAAAATTTAATGCTTTATAACCAAATAATTTCTTTAATATCTATATAGATAATTTAAATATGTTTAATATATTTAGTTAATAAAATGAATTATACTGATGTTTTTCTTTGTGAAAAAGAACTCCGAGTTTAGGAATAAATTCTACTTGATCATGGTATGTAGACTATTTATCATTATTGGGTTTTGTTAACTAAGATTTTATTTAGGATAAATAATCATATTGTTCTTATCACTCCTGCCCCTCAGTCTTTCCTTAATCAAGATACAGTACATCGTTAGTGGAAAAGGAAGCAATATTGACCACTTTGGACCTAGTGTTAACTCAGATTGTAGTCCCACTTCTGCTTCTATTATTTTACAAAGGACCTCTGCTCCTTTAACATATTCATGGCTATGGATCTGCACCCACCTGCCCAGGCCTTTCTGCTGGTTGCTAATGTAAGCCTGGGTGTGTGTTTAAGCCTGTGACCAACCAGTCTTGAGGCCTGTCCATATACCTCACATCTGCTTTCAGAGGGTTTGAGACTGCCCTGCCTATGCTCCACTGCTGGACTGAACTGATTCAGCCACCCTCAACCACATACACAGCCAAACTCAAACAGGCAGGGAACCTCCTGCACTTACCCGGGATTAGCCTTTTTCAGGAAATGGCAGTTCGGTTTGTGAATTGGAGATAGAGAAGGAAGGGGTGATTTTGAACAACAGGGCACTTCAAAGAGATCAGACCCAGATAAGGAGTGTGGGAGGAGTGGGAGGAAGGGTTATTAGGCAGCCAATGAACAGCGTAAAAGCAAGATGTATTGCAAGGCGTAGAGGCCCAGGCAGCAGATGAGAGATACAAAAAGGAAGATGGGAGGATGCCAGAGACATAACTTAGTTATTCAACATTCTCTCAGGTAGGAATGGCAAACACCAAATGCCATGACCATATGTACTGACCATGATATTTATGCCTTATGCTACCAACACCTAGAAGTGCATCAGTGAGATGGAGAAAGTAACACACTTTATGGTGGTTATGAAGATTAAAAAAGAGAGGTATAAGTTATTTTATAAATTACAAAGCACTATTCAAATAAGATTTTATAATTAACCAACTTGTATATTAATTTTAAATTTCATGTGTGCCTATCTTTTCTCTTTATAGATATTGCATATTAATAGAATGTGCTACTGCTGTATTTATATGCTTCGCCCCTCCTATAGTCAGCCATACCAAGTCTCACAATTCCTTCAAGGTAGCAGGTACTCTCAGTTTCCACCTTAAGAAACTAGAAAAAGAAAAGAGCAAATGAAACTCAAAGTAATTAGAAGAAATAAATAATAAAGATCAGAGCAAGAAATAATAAACAGCAAAACAATAGAAAAAAAAATCAATGAAGCCAAAAATTGATAAATGTCTAGCCAGAATGATTAGCAAAAAAGAGAGAAGGCACAACTTCCAATATCAAGAATGAGAGTGGGGAATCATCACTAGAAATTGGACAGATATTAAAAGGAAAAGAAGAGAATATATGAACAACTTTATGCCAACAAATTTTAATACTTAGATGAAATGGATAAATTCTTTGAAAGACACACACTACCAATGCTCATTCAGAAAGAAATAATCTGAATAGCTCTTGTCAAGAGTTTAGTTCAGCTACTTCATGGTGCTGCTGCCTTGACATCCATTCTGTTTGGGCAAGCAGCCTACAGTGACAAGCTGACACTAGTCCCTCATGCAAGCACGTGACCTAGATAGCAGCCCACTAAGTCACAAAGTAAATGTAAGTTCTTGATATGACTTGACCCAAGAGCCCTTGGTCTGATAGTTTCCTCTAACTCCAAGTGCTTTGCCCTTACACTCTCCTTACAGAAGGTTCCTGTGGAGCTTACCAAAGTCCCACTCTTTTAGTTTGAATTGACCAATCTAGCTTTAGCCTAAAAATCCCAACGAACTCTACCCATGGACCCTAATAAAAGCATGTGGCCCAAGTTTTGCCTCTCTCTGTCTGAACTCTGCCTTGACCTCCCCGTGTGGCCCCTCGAGGCATGCCAGGTACTTCCTCTAGGACCTATGAGTAATAAACTTCTCTATTTCAATTTCCTTTATGACCTGGTATCACCATCTGGTACCCTGTGCTCCACTTAACAAATGTTAATTTGACAAAGGCATAACAGCCTTATATCTATTAAATAAATTGAATTTATAGTTAAAAACCTTCCCACCAAATGGCCCAGATGACTTCATTGGTAGATTCTATCAAATATTTAAATATCAATTCTATACATTTTCTAATTCTATGATGACAGCATTACCATAAACAAAGACATTATAAAAAACAAAGACATTACCACAGACAAAGACATTACAAGAAAATTATAGACCAATATCCCTCATGAACATAGATACAAAAATTCTAAAGTTTTATTGGAACACAGACATGCTCTGTTTACATGGCTATGGTGGCTTCCCCACTATAATGGCGGAGTCAGGTAGTTGAAACAGAGGCTTTGATCAACTTTATATCTTGCTCCTACCAGAAAAAGTGCTGACTTTTGACTAAAGTTGTATACTGAAAAAGATATAGAAATAGCCACATCAATTATCCTGAAAACCAAATTTTAGACAAATAATAGTGTCTTCACTTTTTTTTTTACTTTAATCTTCCTCACTGCCTGCACATCCTCCCCCACAGTATTTCCTTAAAGAGCCAACCAGCAAAAAGCCTAGTCATTTAACAAACATGTGCTAAAAGCAAATTGGCAAAATCAACAGCCTTAACAACATTCTGCCTTTAGATGTCTTAATTAACTCATGGTAATCAAGCCCATGGGTGGTGTACAAAATTCATAAAGTTTCATGCCCAAATAAGTTTATCCACAACAATGTTATATATGGTATATATTCTTGTGTAACACCCTTACTTTATTAAAATATAGAAATCCTGATAAGTCAAAACATTATAAGATATAATACATGTCTTTAATAGCTAAATATTAGATCTTGCTCTGGAAAAGTTTTACTATAGCATCAGATTAGAAACTATAGAATCCCTAATCTTCAATAAATTTTGACTACAAGATGATTTATGGCTTTTACACAAAAGGGCTGGGTTCTGTACTCATTTTCCTAGAGACTCCTGATAACAAACAATACTAACCTGTTAGGTACATATCTGGGGGAGACTTCCTTGGGCTGGGCAAGGCTCTCAAGTCTTTTGGTCAGCTGATTCTTCAAAGCATTATGGCAAACAGGGCGAATAGGGTCTTGATTTCCCCAAAGCAGTTTTCTGTTAAAAAGCAGAAAAATTTTTTTAAATTAAAAAATAAACAAATAGAAAAAATAAAATGGAAAGAAATTCACTGTTAATGACATCTTAGACTGCTTCTGTACTGATTCTACTTCAGTTTAAGAACCATCTCTATTACAGCATTTTACAATTTCCAGGCATCAGAAGCAGATAAACTACTTATGTAAGTTGAAATAAAAATAAAATCAGACTATTTTATCTACTGTCCTAAAATGTGATGAGCAAAAATAAACCTATTAGAAGTCGATAGTTCTGTTTTTGCTGTCATGTAATTAACACTGCAATTTATAGTCAGGGCAGCATAAAGTGGTCATGCCACCTCTTTACACTTTGCTCTCACTTTGGATAATGAACTGTACCGGGTGGTCAGAAAATAAAAAAGTAACAGTAATGTTAATAGCTATCATTTGTGGAATACTTACTGTGGGCCAGGCACTGGGCTAAGTGCTTTAGTCTCACATCATTTAATCTCAACAGCCCTGTGTGATGGGTATGATTACTGTGCAGGGGTGAGGAGAAAAGGAGAAATCAGTCCAGGATTAACCTGAAAAGGCTTCATGGTCATAAGTAGAAGGCACAGACTGCCAGAAATGAGGCATGTTCCATGTTGGGGTAACCATGAGAAATGGGAATAACCAAGTATTGGGCAAGGCATGTTTGGCAGAAGCAGAAAGTCATGTTTGGAGTAATTAAATAACATTGCTAGAATGGATGGTGAAGGCCTTTAAGGCCTTGAAGTCCTGGCCAAGGAGTCAGAAAAAGGTACCTCACTTACCTGACTTTGCAACATAACTCAATTTGCTAACTTATCCCTTTAAAGGGACCCAGTTATTTTTTTTCTAATTTTGTCTATATTTTTGTATATATTCTTCTGTCTCTACTTCATAAGCATTAGCTAGAGTCACTATTAGAAATGTTTATTAATTAATCAACTAATTAATATCCCCATATCTTGCTGATTCCTTTTCCTAAATATGACTCAAATCTGTTGATTTATTACCATTGCCATTGCTATCTCCCTTGTCCAGACCCCACCATCCACACTCCTTTCTCCACAGTACTGCCAGAGTGATCTTTCTCAACTCTAATCTGATCAAGTCATGCCCTTGTTTAAGACACTTCAAAGGTTTCCTTTTGCTTTAGAATAAAGTCCCAACTCCTCACTGTGGCTTACAGGCCCTCTACAGTTAACAAGGAGCACCTTATTCTGCAACCTACATATTTTTCCAGGACAGAGACTGAGTCTTAATCTTTTGGAGATTTCCCCTTACATAGTTTAGTGCTGTACACAAGAGGTGCTCAGTCATGATTGATGAATGAACAAATGGTGAAAACTGGGGACTCGCCTGGTGGTGATGTGAAACAGAGATTAGAGAGGAGAGAACGACTTTGGGGAGCTAAGAGGCTAACGCAGAAGCTTGTGTGCTCACATGGTGGATGTGGTGAGGGAGCTCTCTGGAACCTTTTCTTTTTTTCCTTATGCTCAGTGATCATCACACTGGCCTTCTTTTATTTCTTCTTTTGACCCAAATTCCTTCCTGTCTCAAGTCTGCCTCTAATCAGTGCTGTTCCCTCCGCCCACACAGAACGTCTTTTATAAGGGCACTAATCCACCCTCATGATTTAATCACCTCCCAAAGATCCCCCACCTTCAAATACTATCATATTGAGGATTAGATTTCAAAATATGAATTTTGAGGGGATATAAAATTCAGTTGATAGTATCTGGTAAAGAACTGGTATTCAAAAAATACGTTAAAATTTAACAAAAGGAAACAAACAACCCAGTTAAAAAGTGGGCCAAAGATCTGAACAGACATTTTACCAAAGAAGATGTACAGATGGCAAATAAACATATAAAAAATGCTAACAACTCATTGGGGAATTGCAAATAAAAACAATGAGATATTATTACACACCTACTAGAATGGCTAAAATACAAGAGACTAACAACACCAAATGCTGGTGAAGATATGGAGTGACAGGAACTTTCATTAATTGCTAGTGGAAATGGCACAGACACATTGGAAGAGAGTTTAGCAGTTTCTTTTTTTTTTTTTTAATCCTCACCCAAGGATATTTTTTCCATTTATCTTTAGATAGAGTGGAGGGGAGGGAGAGAGAGAGAGAGAGAGAAACATCAATGTGAGAGAGACACATGACTGGTCGCCTCCTGCACAACCCCGACCAGGGCCAGGGATAAACCGCAACTGAGGTACATGCCCTTGGCCGGAATCAAACCCGCGACTCTTTGGTCCGTGGGCCGATGCTCTAAGCACTGAGCCAAACCAGCCAGGGCGAGAGTGTAGCAGTTTCTTATGGAGCTTAATATCTTACCAGATGATGCAGCAATTGCCCTCCTAGGTATTTACCCAAACAAGCTGAAAACTTATATCTACACAAAAACCTGCACACAAAAGTGTACGACAGCTTTATTCCTGATTGCCAAAAATTAGAAGCAACCAATGTGTCCTTCAATAGATGAATGGATAAATATGGTACATCCAGACAACAGAATATTATTTAGTGCTAAAAAGAAATGAGCTATCAAGCCATGGAAAGACATGGAGGAAACTTAAATGCCTATAGTTAGGTGAAAGAAGCCAGTCAGAAAAGGTTACACACTGTTTGATTACAACTATATGATATCCTGAAAAAGGCAAAACTATACATACAGTAAATAAGATTAGTGGTTGCCAAGGGTTTGGAGAGGGGAGAGAGAAGGAAAGAAATGAAGAGGTAGAACACAGGTAATTTTTAGGGCAGTGAAACTATTCTATATAACACTGTAATGAGGGATACATGACAATATACATTTATCAAAACCCATAGAACTGTACAACTTAAAAAGTGAATCCTAATGTAAACTATAGACTTTAGTTAATAATAATGTGCCAATATTTCTTCATCAACTGTAACAAATGTACCACACTAATGCAAGATATTAATAATAGTGGAAACTAGAGGAGTGGGTGGTAATATAGAAACTCTCTCTGTACTTTTGCTCAGTTTTCCTATAAAGCTATTTTAAAAATAAAGTTTATTAATATTTTTTTTAAAAGCAATAGAAGATCAGATAAAATGAGGGCGAAAAATTCAAGCTTTACTCAAGAGCCAATGAAGAAAACGGGGAGTCACCCTGGCCGGTTTGGCCCAGCAGTTAGAGCGTCGGCCTGCGGTACAGAGAGACCCAGGTTCGGTTCCTGCTAAGGGAACGTACCTCGGTTGCAGTTTGTCCCCAGCCCTGGTTGGTCGTGTGGGTGGCAGCCACTCGATGGGTCCCTTTCATGTCGATGTTTCTCTCTCTCTCTCTCTCTCTCTCTCTCTCTCTCTCTCTCTCTCTCTTTCTCTCTCTTTCTCTCTCTCTCTCTTCCTCTCTCTCCCTCACACTCTATCTGAACAAAAAATGAAAAAATGTCCTCAGGTGAGGATAAAAAAAAAAAAGAAAACGGGGAGTCATGTGGGCAAGAGTGGAAGAACAGTGGGTCCAGCCTACTGGGGATCCAGAGAACAGGTGTGCTCTAGACAGAAGATTAGAGACAGCAGAACAGATGTTAGAACAGCAGCCTGGAGGATAGACACAAGAGTTTCAAAGCAGTGTGGAGTAACACCCTGGGATAGTGATTCTCAAACCTGTTTGCATACTAGAATTATCTGGGGAGCTTTTAACAGTCCCAAAGCCTAGGCTGCGCCCCTGACCAAGCAAGTCAGGATTTCTGAGGATGGGTCACAAACGTCAATTCATTTTAAAGGCCTCTAGGTGATTCTAATGAGCAGATAAATTTGAAAACCACTGACCTAGGGGTTTGTGTTTCATGTGTTGACTCAACTGAGGTGACAATATTGGTTCAGTGGATTCAGTTGAGCAGAGAGGTGAATACAACTAGGATGCAGGGTTAGTGGGCAGGTAAGAATAATACTTAGCTATTTAATGTAAGAAATACATCATCATGAATTCCAAAAGGGCGGTGGAGTGAATGGAAGCTACACAGACAATCTCCCAGGACTAAACTGGAATTACAACTAAAATAAAGACAAATCATCAGGAAAAAACAACAGAGAAGCAGCTGGAGAGACAGGAAAAAAAGGACACTGAATCAAGCCTGGTAGGTCTGCAGAGGAGCAAGAGGGCAGGCGGGGAGCCCATGGACAGCAGCTGTTGTAGCTGTGAGCAGCTCCTTCACGGTTAAAATCCCAAGCTGGCTCCACAGCGCAGAGGGCTGGGACAGAGCACTAAATTAGCTACAGCTACTCACCTAGGGCTCTGGGAGAGGTAGGGCAGACTGGACTGGAACTGTGTGGGGACACCTGGGATTTGGAGGGTGCTCAGAGTTTTTGCTGAGTCATGGCCACACAGGATGGTGGCCATCTTGCTTGGAGAGCCCCTTCCCAGAGCTCTGGGGAAGAAGCAGCATCCCCTCCCTCGGAGATTTGACCCAACCCAGCTGGGCCAAAGAAATGCAAATTGAGGCTCAATAACAACCAGCATCTGCAACACCCTCGGGAAATCCTTTTACACTGAGAACCCAAGTCTCTTAAAGTAACTGAGACTAATAGTCTCCAGGCAAAAAGATAGAGGATAACTGAACCTTTCCTGGGCTTGCAAATCTACCCAGGGAAGTAAGACTTGACAGTGGTGTTTAATGTGGGTCCTCCCACACTCATCCAAACCCAGTAGAGGGAGCCACAAACAGCAGAACACCAACACCCACAGGGAAAATTTGGCAGGCTCCAAAACCCACGGAGATAGCCAAAATGGTGAAACAAAGAAACAAATCCCGAATGAAAGAACAAGAGAACTCTACTGAAGATGAGATAAATGAAATGAAGTTAAGCAAGTTATCAGAGGTAGAGTTCAGAGCCATGATCTTGAAGAAGCTCAACAGTTATGAGTAAGGAGCTCAACACCATGAGTAAAGATATAGAAACATTGAAAACCAACCAAGTGGAAATGAAGAATGACATAGCAGAAATAAAGAACACATCAGAAGGAATAACCAGCAGAGTAGAGGAAGCTGAGGACCGGATCAGTGAATTAGAAGACAGGGTAGAAAAAATCAACCAATCAGAAAATCAAAAGGAAAAAACAATGAAAAAAAACAGGAAGACAGCTTCAGAGAACTGTGGGACAACTGGAAATGTAACAACATTCGCATCATAGGAGTTCCAGAAGAAGAAGAAAAGGAGCAAGGGTTAGAGAATATATTTGAAGAAATAGTGACAGAAACTTCCCTAACTTGGTGAAGGAAGAGGGCATTCAAGTTCAAGAAGCACAGAGAGCCCCAAGTAAGAAGAACCCAAACAGGCCCACACCAAGACACATCATAATTAAAAGGCCCAAAATTAAAGACAAAAAGAGAATCCTAAAGGCAGCAAGAGATAACCAACAGGTTACTTACAAAGGAACTCCCATAAGGCTATAAGCTGACTTCTCAACAGAAACAGTACAGAACAGAAGGGAATGGAATGAAGTAATCAAGGCCATGAAAAACAAGGATCTGAATCCAAGACTACTCTATCCAGCAAGGCTATCATTCAAAATAGAAGGTCAGGGAGGAAAATGGCGGTGGAGTGAATGGAAGCTACACAGACGATCTCCCAGGACCAAACGGGAATTACAACTAAAATAAAGACAAATCGTCAGGAAAAAGCAACAGAAAAGCAGCGGGAGAGGACCATACAACCAGGGACACTGAATGAGCCTGGTAGGATCTGCGGAGGCGCGTGAGGGTGGCGGGCTGGGAGCCCACAGACAGCAGCGGCCTTGGCTGTGAGCAGCAGCCTTAGCTGGGAGCAGCAGCGGTGCCCGCCCTCAGGGTTAAGAGCCCCAGCTGCTCCACAGTGCAGAGGGCTGAGACAGAGCACTAAATAGCCACAGCCACTCACCTGGGGCTCCGGCAGAGGGAGGGCGGACTGGACTGGAACTCTGTGGGGACACCTGGGATTTGGAGGGTGCTCAGAGTTTGTGCTGAGCTGTGGCCACAAAGGACGGTGGTGGCCAGCCCCTCCTTCCCGGTTACACAGAACGGCAGCCAAGTTTGCTCCTTCCCGGAGCTGTGGAAGCCCCTCCCTTGGAGATTCCCAGGTGAGGAAAAGAGGTAAAGAAATGCAAATTGAGGCTCATTAACAACCAGCATTGGCCCCACCCTCGGGAAATCCTCTCACACTGTAAACATCTGAGGGAGTTTCTCATTCAACTGAGATCCTAAGGCTTTTCAAGTAACTGAGGATAATAGCCTCCAGGCAAAAAGCTAGAACATAACTAAACCTTTCCTGAGCTTGCAAATCTACCCAGGAAAGTGAGACTGGACAGTGGTGGTGAAGGAGGGCCCTCCACGCTCATCCAAACCCAGTAGAGGGAGCCACAATAGCAGAACACCAACACCCACTGGGAAAATTTGGCAGGCTCCAAAACCCACTGAGATAGCAAAAATGGTGAAACAAAGAAACAGATTCCCAAATGAAAGAACAAGAGAACTCCACTGAAGATGAGATAAATGAAATGCAGTTAAGCAAATTATCAGAGGTAGAGTTCCGAGCCATGATCTTGAGGAAACTAAACAGCATGAGTAAGGACATCGACACCATGAAAACCAACCAAGGGGAAATAGAGAATGACATAGCAGAAATAAAGAACACATTGGAAGGACTGACCAGCAGAGTAGAGGAAGCAGAGGACCGGATCAGTGAATTAGAAGACAGAGTAGAAAAAATCAACCAATCAGAAAACCAAAAGGAAAAAACAATGAAAAAAACAGGAAGACAGCTTCAGAGAACTATGGGACAACTGGAAACGTAATAACATTCGTATCATTGGAGTCCCTGAAGAAGAAGAAAATGAGCAAGGGTTAGAGAATATATTTGAAGAAATAGTGACAGAAAACTTTCCTAACCTGGTGAAGGAAGAAAGCATTCAAGTTCAAGAAGCACAGAGAGCCCCAAGTAACAAGAACCCAAAAAGGCCCACACCAAGACACATAATAATTAAAATGCCAAAAATTAAAGACAAAAAGAGAATCCTAAAGGCAGCAAGAGATAAGCAACAGGTTACCTACAAAGGAAACCCCATTAGGCTATCATCTGACTTCTCAACAGAAACACTACAGGCCAGAAGGGAATGGCATGAAGTAATCAAGGTCATGAAAAACAAGGATCTGAACCCAAGACTACTCTATCCAGCAAGGCTATCATTCAAAATAGAAGGTCAAATAAAGAGCTTCCCAGACAAAAAAAGGCTAAGGGAATATATTAGCACCAAACCAGCACTGCAAGACATGTTAAAAGGACTGCTGTAATTAATAGAAGAAATAGAAAGAAAATTAGAACCACACTGTACAAAAATGGCAATAAATAAGTACATATCAATAATCACCTTAAATGTAAATGGACTGAATGCTCCGATAAAAAGACACAGAGTAGCTGACTGGATAAGAAAGCATGATTCACATATATGTTGTTTACAAGAGACCCACCTCACAACAAAAGACTCACATAGGTTCAAAGTAAAGGGATGGAAAAAAATCTTCCAAGCAAACTGAAAGGAAAAAAAAGCTGGGGTAGCAATACTCATATCTGATAAATTAGATTTCAAATTGAAGACCATAACTAGAGACAAAGAAGGCCACTACATAATATTGAAAGGGTCTATCCAACAAGAAGATATAACCTTGGTAAACATATATGCACCCAATATAGAAGCACCAAAATATATTAAAAATCTTCTGGAGGACTTCAAAGGAGAAATCGACCGCAATATAATCATAGCAGGAGACTTCAACACCCCACTGACATCACTGGATAGATCATCTAGACAAAAAATTAACAAGGAAACAGAGACTCTAAATGAAGCACCAGACCAAATGGATTTAATAGATATCTACAGAGAATTACACCCACAAACTACAGAATTCACATTCTTCTCAAGTGCACATGGGACATTCTCAAAGATAGACCATATGTTAGGGCACAAACTAAGTCTCTACAAGTTCAAGAAGATTGAAATCATATCAAGCATCTTCTCAGACCACAATGGCATGAAACTAGAAATCAATTGCAACAAGAACATGCAAAAACATATGAACACATGGAGGCTAAATAGCATGTTACTGAACAATGAATCGGTTACCATGGAGATCAAGGAAGAATTTTAAAAATTCCTGGAAACCAATGAAAATGAACACACAACAACGCAAAATCTATGGGACACAGCGAAAGCAGTTCTGAGAGGGAAGTTCATAGCACTACAGGCCTACCTCAAGAAACAAGGAAAATTTCCAATTGACTATCTAACCTCACAACTTAAAACACTAGAAAGCAAAGAAAAAGAAAACCTCAGAGCAAGTAGAAGGAAGGAAATAGTAAAAATCAGAGCAGAAATAAATGACATAGAGACCAAAAAAAAACAATGTAAAAGATCAATGAAACAAAGAGCTGGTTCTTCGAAAAGATAAACAAGATAGATGGACCCTTAGCTAGACTCACCAAGAAACAAAGAGAGAGAACCCAATTACACAAAATCAGAAATGAAAGAGGAGAAGTAACTGACACCACAGAAATACAAAGGATCATTAACAAATACTATGAACAATTATACGGCAAAAAATTGGACAATCTAGAAACACACGAAATGGACAAATTTCTAGAAACACATAGTCTCCCAAAACTGGACCGGGAAGAGACAGAAAACTTGAACAGACCAATAACAACTAAGGAAATTGAAGATATAATCAAGACTCTCCCAGCAAACAAAAGCCCAGGCCCGGACGGCTTCACGGGGGAATTTTACCAAGCATTCAAAGAAGAACTAACACCCATTCTCCTAAAACTATTTCAAAAAATTCAAGAACAAGGAAGACTTTCAAACTTGTTTAATGAGGTCAGCATGATTTTAATTCCAAAACCAGAAAAAGACACTACAAAGAAAGAAAACTACAGGCCAATATCCCTGATGAACATAGATGCCAAAATCCTTAACAAAATACTAGCAAATCAGATCCAGCAATATATGAAAAAATTATTCACCATGACCAAGTGGGATTCATCCCTGGGATACACAGCTGGTTCAATATTCACAAGTCAATAAATGTGATACACCACATAAACAAAATGAAAGATCAAAACCATATGATCATATCAATAGATGCTGAAAAAGCATTCGACAAAATCCAGCACCCATTTCTGATAAAAACACTCAGCAATGTGGGAATAGAGGGATCATATTTTGACATAATAAAGGCCATATATGAAAGACCTACAGCCAATATCATACTCAATGGGCAAAAACTAAAAACATTTCCCTTAAGAACAGGAACAAGATAGGGATACCCACTTTCGCCACTCTTATTTAACATAGTACTGGAAGTCTTAGCCACAGCAATTAGACATGAAGAAAAATTAAAAGGGATCCAAACTGGAAAGGAGGAAGTGAAACTGTCATTATTTGCAGATGATATGATATTATACCTAGAAAACTCTAAAGACTCCATCAAAAATCTACTAGATTTAATAAATGAATTTGGCAAGGTAGCAGGATACAAAATTAACATCAAGAAATCGATGGCATTCTTATACATCAATGATGAACTCACAGAAGGAGAAACTAAAAAAAAATCCCATTTACCATTGAGGCAAAAAAATTAAGATACCTAGGAATAAACTTAACCGAAGAAGTAAAGGACCTATTTGCAGAAAACTACAGGACATTGAAAAAGAAATAGAGGAAGATATAAAAAGTGGAAGCATATACCTTGTTCATGGATTGGAAGAATTAACATCACTAAAATGTCCATACTACCCAAAGCAATCTATAGATTCAATGCAATCCCCATCAAAATACTAACAACATATTTCACAGAACTAGAACAAATACTTCAAAAGTTCCTATGGAACCAAAAAAGACCCCAAATAGCCACAGCAATCTTGAAAAGGAGGACAAAGTAGGTGGGATCACAATACTGGAGATCAGGTTATACTACAAAGCTACTGTAATCAAAACAGCGTGGTACTGGCACAAGAACAGGCATATAGATCAATGGAACAGAACAGAGAACCCGGAAATTGACCAAAGACATTATACTCAATCAATTTGACAGAGGTGGTAAGAGCATGCAATGGAGTAAAGACAGCCTCTTTAATAAATGGTGTTGGGGAAATTGGACAGCTACATGCAAAAAATAATGAAACTAGACCATCAATTTACACCATACACAAGAATAAACTCAAAATGGATAAAAGACCTAAATGTGATTCATGAATCCATAAAAATCCTAGAAAAAAATGTAGGCAACAAAATTTCAGACATCATACGCAGCAGAATTTTCAGATACATCACCTAAGGCAACAGAAACAAAGGAAAAAATAAACACATGGGACTACATCAAACTCAAAAGCTTCTGCACAGCAAAAGAAACAACCATCAAAACGGAAAGGGAACCCACTGTATGGGAGAGCATAACTGCCAATGATACATCAGATAAGGGGTTAATTTTCAAAATATATAGAGTACTCATATAATTCAACAAAAGGAAGACAAAGAACCCAATTAAAAAATGGGCAGAGGACCTAAATAGACACCTCTCCAAACAGGATATACAAATGGCCAAGAGATATATGAAGAAATGCTCAACGTCACTAATCATCAGAGAGATGAAAATTAAAACAACTATGAGGTATCATCTCACACCTGCCAGAATGGCAGTCATCAACAAATCATCAAACAACAAGTGCTGATGAGGGTGTGGAGAAAAGGGGACTCTAGTACACTGCTGGTGGAAATGCAGTCTGGTGCAGCCACTATGGAAAACAACATGGAGTTTCCTCAAAAAATTAAAAATTGAATTGCCATTTGACCCAGTGATCCCACTTCTAGGAATATCCTACGAAGCCTGAAACACCAATCAGAAAGAATATATGTACCCCTATGTTCATAGCAGCACTATTTACAATTGCTAAGGTCTGGAAACAGCCCAAGTGTCCATCAATAGATGAGAGGATAAAAAAGCTGTGGTTTATATACACAATGGAATACTATGCAGCTGTAAGAAAGAAAGATCTCTTATCCTTTGAGACAACATGGAGGGACCTCAGAGTATCATGCTAAGTGAAATAAGCCAATCATAGAAAGACAAGTACCACATGATCTCACTTATTTGTGGAATATAATGAACAAGGTGGGCTGATGAACGAAATAGACCCAGAGACATAGAAGGGAGTATGGTTCAAACTGACAAACCTCAGAGTAGTAGGGCGGAGGGGATGGATGAGATAAACCAAAGAACTTATATGCATGTATACAAAACCAATGGACATAGAGAACCATGCTAGGGGGGGTTGGGAGGGCCAGGATGGGGAGGAGGGTGTCTAGGGGGAAAAAGGAGAAACATCTGTAACAAAAATAAATTAATAAAAATTGGAAAAAAACAAAAAGAAATACATCATCACAAACAAGACTATATAATATTTCCTTACCTATCTGGGGCTCTCCATTGTTTTTTAGGCTTAGAAAGAGCTTTCATTCTCTTCCTAGAAAAAAAGCTAACAAACACCAGCTGATTAATTAAAAGAGAATACTTAATAGATATGGTTACATTAGATAACTTCTACTCAAACAAATCCCATCTGAGGGGTGACAAAACCCCAATATCCTATTTGACATAATTTGAAGAATGCTAAAGAGCTCAAAGTATTCAAAAATATTGTGGACCCAAAATTCTCCCTTGTAGAATTATTAATAATGTAGTACATAATGAAATAAAGACAATAAATATGTAATAAAACCAAGAGCACATTGTCTCCAGAAGACCCCAGGTAAAATGCACACTTATTAATGAGAAAAACCTTCAATTCATATATTAAGGTAATTTGTAAATGATTTGATGACACTGGATTCTAAAGAGATTGTACAGATGAATTTCAGACTGAATGGCTGACTTTGGAAAAACTATGAAATAGGCAAAATATACTTTTGGTACCATTCACCCCCTTTTCTGCCCTACTCTACTCCCTTGACCTTCCCTGATTGTTCTGAATCCACCTAGAGAAGAGACAGTTTAAGTTCCCCAAGCATCCATGTGTTCCTGTACATTTCCCAGCCTCCCTTGCAACTGCTTGGAGTCATGTGCCTAGTTGTGTCTAACTTCAGCAGAAGTAGCACTTTCAGGACAATGCACTTAAGAACTAGTGTGCCTCCTCCATTTCTCTCTTTCCCTGTTGCAATGACCCTGGAAGCCACATATTCTAGATGGCATATCTACAAGATAGAGGAAGGCCAGCCAACTCGCACTGGACTGTGATGTGTGGGAGAAATAGACTCTTACTGCATTAAGTCATTGACAGTTTTGTAGCTTGTTTGTTGCTGCAGTACTGCCTATCCTATGCAGACTAATATATCACCTATGTTACTGCAGTTCATATTCTAATTATTTATGTATGAATAATTATTCATTAGAATAATAATTTATTCTAATTTTTAATTAGAATAATTACTTATTCTAATTACTTATTATTTAAACCCTATAGTTTAAAGGGTCCAATATATAACAACCCTTTTTTGCCCACAATTAGGAACTAACTGAAAAATAGGCACAGGAGTCAGACGAATAGAATAAACGTGCTTTCTCTAGTTATCGACAAAACTATATTGAAGAGAACAGAGAGGATCCCTGACATCTTTGAACTGAACTCATCCCCCAGAGCTGCAAAGTCTTCTGCTGTAGGGGCTAAGTTTGTTACATGACAGAGAGCAGACTGCAAAGATCGTTCACTGTAGATAGGTAGATCCCAAACAGAGAGGACCCAGAAGGGGCCAGTTCTCTTTTCCAACTCCATCAAACAGATGTCACTCCCACCCCTTGGGGAATCTAACTAAGGGATAAGGCCAGAGGCCAGGAGAATTACCAAGGAAGGTGCTTCTATATACAAAAAAAGGGGGTGACCAGGAAAAGTGTTCTCCCTAACACTTGCCTGAGCTCTTTCATAGGGTCTAAACTCTATGTTAGAATAAGCCCCGGTCCTGGTGTGAGGTAGGATTCAGTCCTGACACAGCACGCACACATGGCCCTCTCAATTAAATGGTTACTGATGCATCACGAAGCTCCTTTCAGAAAGTGGGAGGAGGCAAAGAGGGGTTAACAGGAACGCCCATGATTGCATATTCACAAAACTGGGCCATCCACCCTGAAAATCAAGCTAAAATTCTTCAATCACATTATCTATTTCCATGTTACTCTGTTTATTTCACTTGCATTGTCCCTCAGCCTTTAGTAATGACTTATTTGCTCCTTAACACTTTGCCTTAGTTGTGCGAGGAGAGTAATGCAAGTAAGGATTCTATGCACACAACTGGGCATCAGTATTAACAGGGGGAATTTCCCCTGTGGTGGTAGTTGCAATTAATCTTGGGGACAAGGAACACTTGGTCCAACAATTATTTTCACCTAAGAGGTTATTATTTCAGTACTAACACTGGGATTCTGGGGTTTATTGTTTTGAAATGAAGTGCCATTTCTTATCCCTGGGAAAGTTATTTAATTTTATGAGCTTTAATTCATTCATTCAATAAACATTCACTGAGCACTTACTATGTACAAAGTAGGGTTCTAGGGCTGAGGGTACCTTGGTGACTAATGTAAAAAAAAATCCTTGCGCCCTGGCCGGTTTGGCTCAGCAGTTAGAGCGTCAACCTGCGGACCAGAGAGTCCCGGGTTCAGTTCCCGCTAAGGGCACGTACCTCAGTTACAGTTTGTCCATGGCCCCAGTTGGGGTCGTGTGGGTGGCAACCACTCGATGTGTCTCTCTCACGTCGATGTTTCTCTCTCTCTCTCTTCCCACCTCTCTCCCTCCTGCTCTATCTGAAGATAAATGCAAAAATGTCCTTGGGTGAGGATAAAAAAAAAAAAATCCTTGCTCTCATATCCAGACAGAAAGACAATAAATGCAATAAATACAAAATATATTAGATGGCAATAAGAGCTATAAAAAAAATAAGCTAGTAAAGGGGATAAGGAATATGTGGTGGGGAGAGGGTTGCAATTTTATTATTTTTTTTTATTTTATTTTTGTTACAGATGTTTCTCCTTTTTCCCCCATTGACACCCTCCTCCCCATCCCCCGCCTCCCCGTCCCCAGCATTGTTGTCTATGTCCATGGTAATGCATACATGCATATAAGTTCTGTGGTTTATCACTTCTCTCCCTTGCACCCCTCTTCTGAGATTTTTCAGTTTGTAGAGGGTTGCAATTTTAAATAAGGTGGTCAAAGAAGGTATTATTGATCAGGTTCTATTTGAACAATGACTAGATATACAAAGTTTCCAGGAAAAGATCACCCTATTCCAACAGTAATAGTAAGTGCAAAGGCCCTAGGGCAGAAGCATGCCTATGTGTTTGAAAAATAACAGGAGGCCAGTGTGGTTAACTTTATCTATAAATGAAAATAACTGTATCCATCTCAAAGGGTTGTGTGCCTGGCACATTCTAACCATGGATTGGGTACTTGGTAATGTCCTTTCTTTTTTCCTTTCTTACCTGTAGCACCTAGTATGACAGCTTGTATGTAATAAATGCTCAGTACATGCTAATTGAGTTTAATTGGTATTTGTTTAAAATATAAACTTAATTTAAGTGTCTTATATGGGAAATCATGGAACTATCAGTAAACCAGATAAAGTGATACATTTAAAATTGTTTGTTTTAGTGCTTGAGGAAGTTGCTAGATCGAATACAGATTTGAAGGTAGTAAGAACGTACTACACCTCCACACCTTTCCTCCACATACTCTGGACTCTTCTGACTCCCCCTTTTCCAGTTGCAACTAACCTATCTGCATTTTGTCCCTCAGGATTCTATTGCTTAATTCGAGCTCCCAGACTGAAATTCCCAAATCCTTTTGGGATCTATGAAGATAATAATGGGAGTCCACACCTTTAGAGCGTTTCGAAAAGTCCCATGGAATTCTACTCCACCCACAGTCAGGCTGTAGAGACCACCCAAAACACCAAATTTGTTTCTGAGGTATATCATCTCCATATGTTACTTCATGCTGACAGGAGACTTTGATTAATACTTACACTTGTCCTTAATTTTAAAAAAGTTAATCAATGTAGTTTGTTTTGTAAACAAACAAACAAAAACATATTTCAAAACATGAGATTGAGGTAGTGAATAGAAATAACCAAAAGATTTCCTGGTAGCAAAACATTTGGAGATCTGCTATGCAACTGATACAATGCAGTCCCAAGCCATGCGTGTTAATATCTAGAACAGCGGTTCTCAACCGGTGGGTCGCGACCCCTTTGGGGGTCAAACAACCCTTTCACAGGGGTCGCCTAAGACCATTGGAAAACACATTTTCTGATGGCGACTCATAACAGTAGCAAAATTACAGTTATGAAGTAGCAACAAAAATAATTTTATGGTTGGGGGTTGCCACCACATGAGGAACTGTGTTAAAGGGTCGCGGCATTAGGAAGGTTGAGAACCACTGGTCCAGAAACAATGAAGGGGGCCCTGGCCAGTTTGGCTCAACGGTCCAGCATCAGCCTGCGGACCAGAGAGTCCCAGGTTCGGTTCCCGCTAAGGGCACGTACCTCGGTTGCAGTTTGTCCCACGTGGGTGGCAGCCACTCTATGTGTCTCTCTCACATCAATGTTTCTCTCTCTCTCTTCCTCCCTCTCATCCTCCCGCACTTTCCGAAGATAAATGCAAAAGTGTCTCAGGTGAGGATAAAAAATTTAAAAATTAAAAATAAAAGAAACAATGAAGGGGGGAAATCTACATCCTTATTCAATAGAAGAATGGCTTCACGATTCAGGTACCCCATGAGCCCTGCTGAGGGAGCCTGAGCCCACTTTCCAAGGAGGTGGCTAGGTACAGGAAAAAGAAACTCACAGTTGCAGACAAAACATCTTATTATATATTAATCTGTTTAAGCAAGTTAGACTGACTTCCTTCATAACCTCCAAGCCAAGATTTCCCTTGCGACCCTTTCTTCACCAGCTAAATAATGTTTTTTAATGTATCATTTTATATAAGACCATTGAAAATTTCCTGGTTTACTCCTATAGATACTTAAATTGGATTGTTATTTCACTTGGAAATAATCTCATTAACATTTGCTCATTCTGTGTGGAGATCTAACACCTCTCCTTTGCGTTCACTTGTTGTGCATTACGTTGCCGTAGCTACGTCTCCAGCCTACATCTCTTCATCTTAACACAGGCTTCCCTTGTCTCTGGAGTACTGCATTACCTTGCAATGTCTAGTCATGATCCTGTGCAGAAACCAAAGACTGTGGTTGAAGGATTTTAACTGTTGAAGGGCAGATTCTTAAAAAATGAGGATTACATTGCTGTCCCATGTTTTCATTGGTTATTAGTCTCTAGTTTCCAAATAGCTAAACAAGTTTTTGAAATCTTTACCTTGGGTACAGAGTAATAAATACACGTTTATATAGCAGCAATTATGGAAAAGATTTCAAGTCTGAATTGATGGGGTAATTCAGATAGTTCTTTCTTTTATTCAAAATGCTCTTTTACATTGAACTATTTTGCTTATAGTCAGAAAAGATTTTCTTTCATAACAATGGGCATAACACACTTCTTTAACAAACATTTTTTAGAGAATGGGGACAGGGATGGATAATGGAGATAGCACAATTTCCTCATCGAATCAAACCAAATTAACCAACCAAACAAAAGCAAGAAGCAGTATAATAATCATAATCAAAATAACAACAACAAAAACATTTTTAAAAACCACTCTCTAAACAGTCTTTTTTTTTTTTTTTTTTTTAAAGCTTAAACAATTATTAGGTAAACTGTTTTGCTGTCCATCTAGCCACAGGAGAGTTTGCTCACTTGGCATACATGTAGTTGAGCAATGTGGTATTTTATTTTTATTTTTTTCTGTATTGATTTTTAGAGAGAGAGGAAGGGAGAGGGGGAGAGAGAGAGAGAAATATCGATGAAAGAGAACATTGATTGGCCACCTCCTGCATGCCCCCCACTGGGGATCGGGCCCACAACCTGGGCAGGTGCCCTGACCGGGAATCAAACCAGAAACCTGTTGGTGCATGGGTCGACACTCAACCACTGCGCCACACCAGCTGGGCGAGCAATGTGGTATTTTACGTGAACACTCAGTAACACTCAGTAAATGGTAGTCCCACCAGCTTTCCTACTCAGCCACCATACAACCTTGGCAAAGTGACATAATTACTCTGAATTTCATTTTCTCTCAGTAAAATCTAGTTGATTATATCTGTACTATCGACTTCTCAGGATTCTTGTGAGAAAAAAAAATTTTTAGCTGCAAAGCATTACATAAAAATTTTCTGCCTATGAGAGGCAAGAAAAAACAACAACTAGAAAGCAGAATACATAGAAAATACAAAATAAGTCTAAATAATAATAAATATGAATGGTTTAACCCACTTAGTAAAAGAGTAGATTAAAAATAAAATCTGGAGTTATTTATTTCTCATCTATATGAACCCTTGGTATTTCTCTTTAATGATTCTATCCTGATACCTTCTCTAAGTATATCTTAGCCAAACCAAGAGTAAACATCTGTTTTCAAAAGGCATCTATTTTGTATGTTGTACACACACACACACTCACTCACACACACACACACACACACACACACACACACTTTTAAAAAAAAAAATAGAGGACATTTTCTTGAAATTTCACTAATTATTGTACTTGAATTAGAGGTTAAGGGGAGTGGGATACATTGACCTGGAGCTTCACAAAATCTGTGACATGAGATTGTCAATGCAGAATCCCAAGTCCCTTGAAGGTTCAGACCTAGTATGTAACACCTAGTATATAGCAAACAAGTAAAACACTGAATAGAAGGAGAGTTCTCCTACATCTCAATATTCTTCCCCATTATCACTTTTTACTCACTTTCTCTACTTTCCTTTTCCAACAGGATTTGTCATTAGAAAGGGGCTTTATGACTGAGGGAAAACACAGCAATTCCTCGAACCACCCCCGAGCTAGACTTCCACTTCAGATGGCCCGGACTGAGTCTGCCCCACCCAGCAGGCTGGCCCACTAGCTCAAGTTTGAAGAATAGTACTGTAAAGGTCTTACCGTTTCCTTGCAAACTCACAGGGAACAGGAGCTGCAAAAAAGAAAAGTAAAAGCAAAAATGAGATTCAGTAAGAATCAAAGATATAAAGATAGCATCACAAATCAATAGAGAAAGGAGGTAGGAAAAAAATACTGTTTAGGGGAATTAAATAATGACACACTATGTACCAAAATAAACCTCAGCAGTTAATAAACTACAACTGAGGAGTTAAAACTTTTTAAATTGACTTAGAGCAAAAATAAGAGAATATCTACTTAATCACTGGATTTTAATCTGAGTTAAAGGTGACAAAACACAGAGGGAAAATATAAATAGATTAAAATATTTAAAACTTAAAATGTCTGTATGTCAACAATTAAAACTTGAAGAGGAAATAAAAATTTGGAGAAATATTTGGCAACAAATATGATAAAGGCTTAACAGTCTTAATATTTGAAGAGTATAAAAGTATAGATGAATAAGAAAAACACTAAGGTAGATGTTAAAAGTTAAATGGACAAAGGAGACAATTGAATTTATATATGAAGACATAAAGCAGGCTAGTAAACATAAGAAAGTTCAAACTTGTTTGTAATCAAACCAAAGCAAATAAAAAATGAGGTATGTTTTTAAACTATCAAATTAGCAAAATTTTTTGCAAAGGATAATGATGCTGGAAGGATAAGATGAGGTGAGTATTCCTGTGTACTGCAGGTGGAAATTTAAATTACTACACTTCATAAAAAACAACTTGGCAGAATAAGTCAACAATGCTCACATTCCATAATCTAATTCTACTTCTAGAAATGTACCCTAAAGAAATAATGCCAAGTGCGGAGAGATTTATGCACAAAAATGTTCATTGGGTATCTTTAGCAGTGGAAAACTGAATACACGTGAAATGTCCCCAAAAGAATAAATGTTTAAGCAAATTAAAAATCATGTTTAGAAGGAGTTTTTGTTTTCTTGTTTTTTGATGTTTTTTTTTCTATTTATCTTCAGGTAGAGAGGGAGGGAGAGACAGGGAGAGAGTGAGAAACATCGACGTGAGAGGGACACATCGACTGGTTGCCTCCCGCATGACCCCAACCAGAGCCAGGATGAACCGCAACTGAGGTACGTGCCCATGGCTGGAATCGAACCCAGGACTCATTGGTCCACGGGCCGGTGCTCTACCACTGAGCCAAACCAGCCAGGGCTAGGAGGAGGTTTTTTTTTTTTTAATGTAGGAAAATGTATGAAATCATACAGACCAAGTTGTGCAAATGCTTATTCTAACAGGCCTCATAATGACAGATTGTTCCAGATAGTTTCCACTGGGGAGCTTTTAATTACATCTGAGAGTTCTGAAGTGACATTTTATACCGTCTGCAGTGTTTTGGGTAAAGGAAAGTGGGTGCACTCTGGCATCAAACAGACGTAGTTCAAACCCTGGTTTTGTTCGTTACTCAGCTAGCAGTACAATCTTGGGCCAATTACTTAACTTCTCTGAGACTCAGTTTCCCCTTCTCAGATAGGAGGATCCCTGGGTAGGTCTGTGTGAAGATCGGTGGCATATGTGTAAAGCGTCTCACATATAGCAGATGCAGAGAGCAGATGAATGGTAGTTGGAATGATTAGTTACAGCTTCCGTGTATCAGTGGCTTCACAGAGCATGTAGGAAACACAGTAGATTGGGTTTCTACTACGTGCAATATGGTGTCAAGTGTTGAGAGAATAAAAATGATTACATGTGGCCTCTCCTTTCAAGGAGTTTATAGCCTCGTAAGAGATAGGCTATGAATTTTAAAAAGAAGTAAATGGATAAAATTTTCTTTCTTTTTATGGCAAAGTAGCATTTCATTGTGTAAATGTACCACAGCTGTGTGTGTGTGTGTGTGTGTGTGTGTGTGTGTGTGTACGCATGACAGCATGAACGGACCTGGAGAGCATTATGCTAAGTGAAACAAGCCAGTCAGAGAAAGACAAGTACCATATGATTTCACCCATATGTGGAATCTAATGAACAAAATGAACTATCGAGTAAAATAGAGACAGACTCATAGAAAGAGAGAAGGCAGACAGCTCCGGTGGGAGCGGAGCCGTGTTGTGGGGGTGGGCTGGGGATTGAGCCAAAATAAAAAAGAGAGAGAACTCATGGGCATGACAATAGTGTGGTGATTGCAGGGCAGGTAGAAGAGGGAATAGAGGGATAAATGATGATTGGAAAAGTAAAAGAAGTAAATGGAAGTTTTGAATTCCGATGTTTTCTATCACTCTCCTTTTTTCTTTTAATCCTCACCAGAAGATATTTTTCTATTTATCTTTTGATAGAGTGGGAGGGAGGAAGAGAGAGGGACATATCGAATGGTTGCCTCCCGCCCAGGGCCGGGGTGAACCACAACTGAGGTACTGCCCCGGACCAAAATCAAACCTGGGACTCATCTGCGGGCTGATGCTCTAACCGCTGAGCAAAGCCGGCTAGGGCTCTATTACTCTACTTTTTAAGACTAAACTGACTCAGACCTAAGGAAAAAGGGAATGTTATCCACGAAAACACCCCTTGGTATCCAGTCTTGCTGCCATCCATGAAAGACGCAGCACTGTGGATGTTTCCTGTATTATTACCACACATGGCTTCCATCTTTATATACACAGGCCACAGAGTCAGTATCATACTGAATCAATCCTTAAAAAACCTCTACAGGCCGGGCCGGTGTGGCTCAG
The DNA here is from genome assembly GCA_030848825.1 of Tadarida brasiliensis. Taxonomy (NCBI): domain Eukaryota; kingdom Metazoa; phylum Chordata; class Mammalia; order Chiroptera; family Molossidae; genus Tadarida; species Tadarida brasiliensis. Next base: position 38,113,534 of record CM061257.1, on the reverse strand, counting down.
TGGTTGAGCGTCGACCCATGCACCAAGAGGTCACCAGTTGGATTCCCGGTCAGGGCACGTGCCCAGGTTGTGGGTCAAAGCCCCAGTGGGGGCGTGCAGGAGGCAGCCAACCGATGTTCTCTCTCATCCATTGATGTTTCTCTCTCTGTCTCCTTCTCCTTCCTCTCTCTCTAAAATTAATAAAGAAGAAGAAGAAAAAACCTCTACAAATACAGATGATATGAATGAATAACGCTCTTTACTACTGCCCTTTCATGCTATAATTTCTCCCACAGGTAGAGTTTTCACTAATTGTTTTAGAAACACATTTGTTATGTTTTTTCACCAATTAGTAGGATGGAATAGCTCTCACGGGGCCATTGTTAACTAAGGTACCAAGAAAAGCAGTGTTACAATGATTTCCAAACTTGTCTGCGCATTAAAATCACCTGGGGATCTTTTCAAAATTGCAGGTCCCAGGCCATGGATGCTAGTATTTTTTGAAGACAAGTTTAGGGACTACTACAATATTATTTAATGGGTAGGACCAGTAGCTCTGGAATCAGACCGCCTAGAACCAAACCTTGGCTCTAACCTCTGATCTCGGCAAGTTTATCTAAGCTCTCTGTACCTGACTTTCCTCGTGCTCTTCAAAAGATTGCATGAAAGTTAAATTAGATAATACATAGAAAGCACCCTACATACTGCCCAAAACATAGTACATGCACAATAAATGCTTGCTATTATTAATCCTCAAAATTCAACAATTAAGATTTTGTTTAAATTCCTGTGAATTAAAAACAAATCATGTGTTTAAGTAACTTATGCATATATGCATATAAGTCATTGTTAAGGAAGCATTTACCACTAAGGGTTCCAACTATAAAAATTAGTATTAGTGAGTGAGAGCCTAATTGTGAACATGTACTCATATGTAGTTTTATTGGTTTCTTTATGTATTTATACCCTCCCTTCATTTCTAAAAAGATTTGAGCTTGCTTACATAAACACATATACTACATTAGAATATTATCTGCTTTAAGATGAAAACTTCAAGGACAGAGGTAGAAAAATAGTGGAGGGGTAAGGGAAAGAAAAATAAAATGAAACAATGTACAATAAAGCCCAGGACAGTTGTAACTGAACATTCTGCCCCTGAAAGCAAAACACACTAACTTTTTCTAATATTGAAATCTGAAAGAAATGTCTCTTGTGAAGTCTCACTGGTGTTACACAGGCATAAAATACATCATCAGACCTGATAATGGAAAAGTGCAAGAATCTTATTTTCTTACTTTTTTCCTTCTTCAAACTTTACTCTTGATGTGCTCCATGAAACCAAGTTAAACTATGGAAAATAAAAACTCTCCAGTCAAGTACCACAAGTGACTGAATAGAAGGCAAATTTTTTCCCAAATACTATTCCTCAGAAAAGAGGAGTTTACCTTATATGCAAGTTCTTACAAGAAACCCATCTTATGGGGCACTTTCTCAATTACTTGATTTTCCCAACAAAGGACTAGTTAAGGAGAACATATTTGCCTAAAACAACGTCAATAAATGCTAGAATGGAAAAAACTACAGAGCTCTCCCTACAAACTAGTACTTAAACAGAAGGGACAGGTGAAGAAATTTACAACAGGTTTAGTCATTGTTCTTCAGGATGTGATCATATAACCCTAAGTGCTCGATGTGGCTCCAAAGAAGCTTTGAGAACTTCTATGCATATATGCATAACCAATGGACATAGGCAACAATGCTGTGAAGGGGAGGGGGGGAGCAGGGAAGAAGGTGTCAATAGGGGAAAAAGGAGAAACAACTGTAACAAAAATAAATTAAATAAATAAAGAAGTTTTGAACATCGTTTTGAAAAGCAAAATAGAGACAAGGGAGCTGTTCGTTCCTGACTGTATTGTGAAGATAAAAGTACACCCACAGCATGAATTTTTTGAAGTACTTATTATTACATTACACAAATAAGTTCTGATGGCTTGTAACATAATTTCCAGTGACAGCACCAAACATCGGTTCGAAAGGGGCCCTATCTTACTCCTAATAAAATAATGGAATTTAGGCAATGAATGAGACCAGTTGCTAAAACCATTCGGTGAAAGGTGGATGGGGAACTTGATAATAGAGGGATAAAGTCAACCTCACCCAAACCTGCTCATCAATCTTAGATCCACCACAAGAGAGAGACACCGTGTGCCTCAGATGGTGAGGCCCCCCCGGCACAGCACCACCTCTGAAAAACTCTCACTCAGAACAATTCACTCCGAATCGAAGCAAGCCTCCGAATTGATACAGTTTGCAAAAAAATAGAGGAGTTAGAACAAGTTAAAGACATCACAAAGAACAAATCAAATTCAGAACATGGGATGTTTTACACATTTTTCTAACAAATAAATGGCATTTTAAAAAGGAAGAGAAGGGTTAGTGATAAAGAATAACAGAGAAGGGACATAACTCCTAAATGCAATGTGTGGCCCTTGTTTGAGGCATAATTCAAAAGACCCAAATGGAAAAAATACATTTTTGAGATAATAAAGGAAACTTAAATATTTAGTGGGTCAACAGGAAGAAGCCCCCCTAAACATTTTTTTTAATATGAGTGACAGCATCTCCCCGTGTAAGAGATAGTCAGAACATTATGGCTCTGTCATAACCGTTAATGAGATTATATAGGTTTCAAGTGCACATTTCTGTGATACATGGTCTGTATATTGCATTGTGTGCCCACCACCCAAAGTCAAATCATCTTCCTTTACCATATATCCCTGGCCCCCTTTACCCTTTACTACCCCCAACCCCGTAACCACTGTACTGTGTAGTCTGTGTCTATGAGTTTCAGTTTTATATCCCACATATAAGTGAAATCATATGGTTCCTAGCTTTTTCTGACTGACTTATTTCCCCTAACATAATAATCTCAAGGTCCATCCATGTTGTCGCAAATGGAAATATTTTGTCTTTTCTTATGGCTGAGTAGTATTCCATAGAATATATGTATCACATCTTCTTTATCCAATCATCTATCAAAGGACACTTCAGTTGTTTCCATGGTTTAGCTACTGTGAATAATGGTGCAATGAACACTATATATCTTTGCAAATAAGTGTTTTCAAATTTTTCGGGTAGATATCCAGAAGAGGGATTGCTGGGTCATATAGTAACTCTATACTTAATTTTTTGAGGAACCGCCAGACTGTTTTCCGAGTGGCTGCATCAGTCCACGTTCCCTTCCCTTTTCTCAACAACTTCTCCAGCACTTGTTACTACTTGTCTTGTTGATAACAGCCATTCTAGCAGGTGTGAGGTGGTATCTCATTTTAGTTTTGATTTGCATTTCCTTAATGGCTGGTGAAGTTGAGCGTCTTTTTGTTTTGTTTTTGTTAATCCTCACCTGAGAATACTTTTTTCATTGATTTTTCTTAGAGAGAGTGGAAGGGAGGAAGAGGGAGAGAGAGAGAGAGAGAGAGAGAGAAATATCAATGTGAGAGAGACACATCGATTGGTTGCCTCCTCCACGACCCTGACTAGGGCCAGGGATCAAACCTGCAACCCAGATACATACCCTTGACTGGAATTGGTCTATGGGCTGATGCTCTAACCACTGAGCCAAACCGGCCAGGGTGAGTTGAGCATCTATTTTTTTTTTTTTTTTTTTTTTTTTTAGTTTAGGGCAATATTTTTATTTTTGTCTAATTTTATTTATTTATTTTTAATTTTTTTATTAATTTATTTTTGTTACAGATGTTTCTCCTTTTATCCCCATTGACACCCTCCGCCCCATCCCCCCACCCCATCCCCAGCTTTGTTGTCCATGTCCATCAGTTATGCATACATGCATACAAGTTCTGTGGTTTATCTCTTCCCTACCCCCCACCCCCTCTTCTGAGGGTTGTCAGTCTGTACCCTACTTCCACATCTCTGGGTCTACCCTGTTCCCCAGACTGTTATGTTTATTATATTCCACAAATGAGTGAGATCATGTGATATTTGTCTTTCTCTGATTGGCTTGTTTCGCTTAGGATAATACTCTCGAGGTCCCTCCATGTCGTCGCAAAGGATAAGAGATCTTTCTTTCTTACAGCTACATAGTACTCCATTGTGTATATGTGCCACAGCTTTTTTATCTATTCATCCACTGATGGACACTTGGGCTGTTTCCAGATCTTAGCTATTGTCAATAGTGCTGCTATGAACATGGGGGTACATGTATTCTTTCTGATTGGTGTTTCAGGTATCCTAGGGTATATTCCTAGAAGTGGGATCACTGGGTCAAATGGCAGTTCAATTTTTAACTTTTTGAGATAACACCATAGTGTTTTCCATAGTGGCTGCACCAGTCTGCATTCCCACCAGCCGTGTACTAGAGTCCCCTTTTCTCCACACTCTCACCAACACTTGTTGTTTGATGATTTGTTGATGACAACCATTCTGGCAGGTGTGAGGTGATGCCTCATTGTTGTTTTAATTTGCATCTCTCTGATGATTAATGATATTGAGCATTTCTTCATATGTCTCTTGGCCATTTGTATGTCCTGTTTGGAGAGGTGTCTATTTAGTTCCTCTGCCCATTTTTTAATTGGGTTCTTTGTCTTCCTTTTCTTGAGTTGTATGATCACTCTATATATTTTGGAGATTAATCCCTTATCTGATGTATCATTGGCAGTTATGCTCTCCCATATAGTGGGTTCCCTTTCCGTTTTGATGGTTGTTTCTTTTGCTGTGCAGAAGCTTTTCAGTTTGATGTAGTCCCATGTGTTCATTTTTTCCTTTGTTTCTCTTGCCTTAGGTGATGTATCAGTGAAGATTCTACTGCATATGATGTCCGAAATTTTGTTGCCTATATTTTCTTCTAAGATTTTTATGGATTCACGAGTCACATTAAAGTCTTTTACCCATTTTGAGTTTATTCTTGTGTATGGTGTAAGTTGATGGTCTAGTTTCATTTTTTTGCATGTAGCTGTCCAATTTCCCCAACACCATTTATTAAAGAGGCTGTCTTTGCTCCATTGTATGCTCTTGCCACCTTTGTCAAATATTAATTGAGCATAATGTCTTGGGTCAATCTCCGGATTCTCTGTTCTGTTCCACTGGTCTATATGCCTGTTCTTGTGCCAGTACCAGGCTGTTTTGATTATAGTAGCTTTGTAGTATACCCTGATATCCAGTATTGTGATCCCACCTACTTTGTCCTTCTTTTTCAAGATTGCTGTGGCTATTCGGGGTATTTTTTGGTTCCATATGAACTTTTGAAGTATTTGTTCTAGTTCTGTGAAGTATGTTGTTGGTATTTTGATGGGGATTGCATTGAATCTATAGATTGCTTTGGGTAATATGGACATTTTAGTGATGTTAATTCTTCCAATCCATGAACAAGGTATGTGCTTCCACTTTTTTATATCCTCCTCTATTTCTTTTTTCAATGTCCTGTAGTTTTCTGCAAATAGATCCTTTACTTCTTTGGTTAAGTTTATTCCTAGGTATCTTAATTTTTTTGCCACGATGGTAAATGGGATTGTTTTTTTAGTTTCTCTTTCTGTGAGTTCATCATTGGTGTATAAGAATGCTGTCGATTTCTTGACGTTAATTTTGTATCCTGCTACTTTGCCAAATTCATTTATTAGGTCTAGTAGATTTTTGATGGAGTCTTTAGGATTTTCTAGGTATAATATCATGTCATCTGCGAATAATGACAGTTTCATTTCCTCCTTTCCAATTTGGATTCCTTTTACTTTTTCTTCATTTCTGATTGCTGTGGCTAAGACTTCCAGTACTATGTTAAATAAGAGTGGCGGAAGTGGGCATCCCTGTCTTGTTCCTGTTCTTAAGGAAAATGTTTTTAGTGTTTGCCCGTTGAGTATGATGTTGGCTGTAGGTCTTTCATACATAGCCTTTATTATATCAAGATATGATACCTCTATCCCAAATTGCTGAGTGTTTTTATCAGAAATGGGTTCTGGATTTTGTTGAATGCTTTTTCAGCGTCTATTGATATGATCATGTGGATTTTATCTTTCATTTTGTTTATGTGGTGTATCACATTTATTGATTTGCGAATATTGAACCAGCCTTGCATCCTTGGGATAAATCCCACTTGGTCATGGTGAATAATTTTTTTGATGTATTGCTGGATCCGATTTGCTAGTATTTTGTTCAGGATTTTGGCATCTATGTTCATCAGGGATATTGGCCTGTAGTTTTCTTTCTTTGTAGTGTCTTTTTCTGGTTTTGGAATTAGAATTATGCTGGCCTCATAAAATGAGTTTGGAAGTCTTCCTTCTTCTTGAATTTTTTGAAAATAGTTTTAGGAGAATGGGTGTTAGTTCTTCTTTGAATGTTCAGTAAAACTCCCCCGTGAAGCCATCTGGGCCTGGGCTTTTGTTTGCTGGGAGAGTCTTGATTATATCGTCCATTTCCTTAGTTGTTATTGGTCTGTTCAAGTTTTCTATCTTTTCCCGGTCCAGTTTTGGGAGACTATGTGTTTCTAGAAATTTGTCCATTTCGCTTAGATTGTCGAATTTGTTGCCATATAAATGTTCATAGTATTTGTTAACGATCCTTTGTATTTCTGTGGTGTCAGTTGTTACTTCTCCTCTTTCATTTCTGATTTTGTGTATTTGGGTTCTCTCTCTTTGTTTCTTGGTGAGTCTAGCTAAGGGTCCATCAATCTTGTTTATCTTTTCAAAAAACCAGCTCTTTGTTTCATTGATCCTTTGAATTGTTTTTCTGGTCTCTATGTCATTTATTTCTGCTCTGATTTTTACTATTTCCTTCCTTCTACTTGCTCTGGGGTTTTCTTTTTGTTTGCGTTCTAGTTCTTTAAGTTGTGAGCTTAGATAGTCTATTAGAAATTTTTCTTGTTTCTTGAGGTAGGCCTGTAGTGCTATGAACTTCTCTCTCAGAACTGCTTTTGCTGCATCCCATAGATATTGTGTTGTTGTGTGTTCATTTTCATTGGTGTCCAGGAAGTTTTTAATTTCTTCCTTGATCTCCTCAGTAACCCATTCATTGTTTAATAACATGCTATTTAGCCTCCATGTGTTCAAATGTCTTTGCATGTTCTTGTACTTGATTTCTAGTTTCATGCCATTGTGATCTGAGAAGATGCTTGATATGATTTCAATCTTCTTGAACTTGTAGAGACGTAGTTTGTGTCCTAACATGTGGTCTTTGAGAATGTCCCATGTGCGCTTGAGAAGAATGTGAATTCTGCAGTTTTGGGGTGTAATTCTCTGTAAATATCTATTAAATCCATTTGGTCTAGTGCTTCATTTAGAGTCTCTGTTTCCTTGTTAATTTTTTGTCTAGAGGTTCTATCCAGTGATGTCAGTGGGGTGTTGAAGTCCCCTGCTATGATTATATTGCTGTTTATTTCTCCTTTGAAGTCCTCCAGAAGATATTTAATGTATTTTGGTGCTCCTATATTGGGTGCATATATATTTACCAAGGTTATATCTTCCTGTTGGATAGATCCTTTCAATATTATGTAGTGGCCTTCTTTGTCTCTAGTTATGGCCTTCATTTTGAATTCTATTTTATCAGATATGAGTATTGCTACCCCAGCTTTTTTTTCCTTTCTGTTTGCTTGGAAGATTTTTTTCCATCCCTTCACTTTCAACCTATGTGAGTCTTTTGTTGTGAGGTGGGTCTCTTGTAAACAACATATATATGAGTCATGGTTTCTTATCTAATCCGCTACTCTGTGTCTTTTTATTGGAGCATTCAATCCATTTACATTTAAGGTGATTATTGATATGTACTTATTTATTGCCATTTTTGTTTAGTGTGGTCCTATTTTCCTTTCTATTTCTTCTACTAATTACAGCAGTCCTTTTAACATTTCTTGCAGTGCTGGTTTGGTGCAATTGTATTCCCTTAGCCTTTTTTTGTCTGGGAAGCTCTTTATTTGACCTTCTATTTTGAATGATAGCCTTGCTGGGTAGAGTAGTCTTGGGTTCAGATCCTTGTTTTTCATGACCTTGATTACTTCATGCCATTCCTTCTGGCCTGTAGTGTTTCTATTGAGAAATCCGCTGATAGCCTTATGGGGGTTCCTTTGTAGGTAACCTGTTGCTTAGCTCTTGCTGCCTTTAGGATTTTCTCTTTGTCTTTAATTTTTGGCATTTTAATTACTATGCGTCTTGGTGTGGGTCTGTTTGGGTTCTTCTTACTTGGGACTCTCTGTGCTTCTTGAACTTGAATGCCTTCTTCCTTCACCAAATTAGGGAAATTTTCTGTCACTGTTTCTTCAAATATATTCTCTAACCCTTGCTCATTTTCTTCTTCTTCGGGGACTCCTATGATGTGAATATTATCACGTTTCCAGTTGTCCCACAGTTCTCTTGAGCTGTCATCCTGTTTTTTCATTGTTTTTTCCTTTTGGTTTTCTGATTGGTTGATTTTTTCTACCCTGTCTTCTAATTCACTGATCCGGTCCTCAGCTTCTTCTACTCTGCTGTTTAGTCCTTCCAATGTGTTCTTCACTTCTGTTATGTCATTCTTCATTTCCAATTGGTTGATTTTCAATATTTCTATGTCTTTGCTCATGGTGTTGATGTCCTTACTCATGCTGTTGAGCTTCCTCAAGATCATGGCTCTGAATTCTAGTTAACTTGCTTAACTCCATTTCATTTATCTCATCTTCGGTGGAGGTCTCTTGTTCTTTCATTTGGGATTTGTTTCTTTGTTTCACCATTTTGGCTATCTCAGTGGGTTTTGGAGCCTGCCAAATTTTCCCTGTGGATGTTGGTGTTCTGCTATTTGTGGCTCCCTCTACTGGGTTTGGATGAGCGTGGGAGGACCCACGTTAAACACCACTGTCGAGTCTTACTTTCCTGGGTAGATTTGCAAGCCCAGAAAAGGTTAAGTTATCCTCTAGCTTTTTGCCTAGAGGCTATTAGTCGGGGTTACTTGAAGAGCCTTGGGTTCTCAGTTGAATGAAAACTTCCCTCAGGTGTTCAGCGTGAGAGGATTTCCCGAGGGTGGGGCAGATGCTGGTAGTAATGAGCCTCAATTTGCATTTCAATGGCCCACCTGGGTGTGGCTGGATCTCGGAAGGAGGGGCTGCCGCCTCTCCCCAGAGCCCTGGGAAGGAGTAAGATGGCCACCATCCTGCATGGCTGCAACTCAGCAAAAGCTCTGAGCGCCCTCCAAATCCCAAGTGTCCCCACACAGTTCCAGTCCAGTCCGCTCTCCTTCTGCCGGAGCCCAGGGTGAGTGGCTGTGGCTAATTTAGTGCTCTGTCCCAGCCCTCTGCGCTGTGGAGCCGGCTTGGGCTTTAACCCGAGGGTGGTGCTCACAGCTCAGACTGCTGCTGTCCGTGGGCTCCCAGCCCCCCTCTCACGCCTCCGAAATCCTACCAGGATCGATTCAGTGTCCCTGGTTGTATGGTCCTCGCAGGCTGCTTTTCTGTTGCTTTTTCCTGATGATTTGTCTTTATTTTAGTTGTGTTTCCAGTTTGGTCCTGGGAGATGGTCTGTGTAGCTTCCATTCACTCTGCCGCCATTTTGGAATCCTCCGAGCATCTTTTTATATATCTTTTGGCCATGTCTTCTTGGGAGAAGTGTCTGTTCAGTTCCTCTGCCCATTTTTTAACTGGATTGTTTGTTTGGTGTTGAGTTGTATGACTTCTTTATATATTTTGGATATTAACCCCTTGTCAGAGCTGTTGTTTGCAAATATCTTCTCCCATTTGGTTTTTTGACTTTTTGTTTTGTTGGTGGGGTTTTTTATGTTTGTTTCTTTTGCTGTGCAGAAGCTTTTTAGTTTGATATAGTCCCACTCATTTATTTTTCCCTTTATTTCCCTTGCCTTTGGGGTCAAATTCATAAATCTTCTCTAAGACCAAGGTCCATAGGTTTAGTTATGTATGCTTTCTTCTATGTAATTTACTTTTCAGATCTTATATTTAGGTCTTTAATCCATTTTGAATTAATTTTTGTACATGAGACAAACTGTAGTTTCATTCTTTTGCATGTGGCTTTCCAATTTTTCCAGCACCATTTATTGAAGAGATTTTCTTTTCTCCATTGTGTGTTTTTGGCTCTTTTGTCAAAAATTATTTGTCCATAGACATGTGGTTTTATTTCTGGGATCTCAATTCTGTTCCATTGGTCTGTGTATGTTTCTGCCAATTACATATTGTTTTGATTAATGTAGATTTGTAGTATAATTTGAAGTCATATCGTGTGATACCTCCAGCTTCCTTCTTTTTTCTCAGGATTGCTTTGACTATTCTGGGTCTTTTGTGGTTCCATATAAATCTGATTATCTTTTGCTCTATTTCTTTGGGATTTTGATGGGGATTACATTAAATCTGTATATTATTTTGGGTGATATGGACATTTTAACTATGTTGATTCTTCCAATCCATGAACACAGAATATTTTTCCATTTCACTGTGTCTTTTTCAATCTCTTTGAATAATGCTTTGCAGTTTTGGGTATATAGGTCCTTCACATCCTTTGTTTATTCTTAGGTATTTTATTCTTTTTGTTGCAATTGCAAGAGCAATTATTTTTTCATTTCTTTTTCTGAAATTTTATTGTTAGTATATAGGAATGCAGTGGGTTTTGTACATTGATTTTGTATCCTGCGACTTTACTGTATTTGTTTATTGTTTCTAATAGTTTTTTGGTGGAGTCTTTAGGGTTTTCTATATAAAGAATCATGTCATCTGCAAAAAGTGGCACTTTTATCTCTTCATTCTCAATTTGGATGCCTTTTATTTCTTTCTCTTGCCTGATTCCTCTGGCTAGGACTTCCAGTACTATGTTGAATGAGGGTGGTTGAGGTGAAAAACCTTGTTTTGTTCCTGATATTAGAGGAAAAGCTTTCAGTTTTTCACCATTGAGTATGTCATTAGCTGAGGGTCTGTCATATATGGCCTTTATTATGTGGAGGTACTTTCCTTCTATACCCATTTTATTGGGTGTTTTAATCCTAAATGGATGTTGTGTCTCATCAAATATTTTTCTGCATCTATTGATAAGATCCTATGATTTTTGTCCTTTATGTTGTTAATGTGCTGTATTACATTGATCAATTTGTGTGTGTTGAACCATCCTTGTGCCCCTGGAATGAACCCTGCTTGATCATGATGTATTATTTTTTAATGTATTGTTGTCTTTGATTTGCTAGTATTTTGTTTCGGATTTTTGCATCTTTATTCATCAAAGATATTGGCCTGTACTTTCCTTTTCTGTGTGTCCTATCTTGCCCTTTAAATGTCTGTATTTTACTCTGTAGCACATAAACCACATGGCTCATGTTGCCTTAGCAAAGAGGTGATCAGGCCTGTGCTCCATCTATCTGATGGAGAAGGCTGCCATCTGCTGGGAGAAAGAATGATTCAAAAGCTGTTTGTTCCTGAAGCTGTCTGCATTCTTACCCAGGCAGACCCATTGCACGTAGAAGTAAAGCATTTTGTAACATGATATGAACAAATATCAAAATATAGCTATTCTTTCTTTCTTCCTTGCCCTCACCCTGCCTCCTAAGGAGCCCATGCTTAGCTGCTCAGCCTCTAGCCCTTGGTTGTAGTGAATGGGGTACCAGTGCTCTACAAGGAAAAGGCCGGGAGCACCTCTCAGAACAGATCTAAAGGGCACGGGAGGAGTGGGGAAGAGAGAGGCAAGCTGGAGCTTGGGAGAAATACAAAGGTCTTTGCAGGGAGTTGCTGTCTTGGTGACAGGGACTTGGGAAGAAAAATGCCTCAAGAATATTTGAACAAGTTTTGCTCTATGTCAGATGGTATAATTTCTTTAAAGATACTTCAGTAAGTCATATAGTACTTTTCAAGGCTTTTTAAAATAGAATTCATGCTTGTTTTAGGTGCTATTGTTTTGAAGACCGGATAATCTTTGATATGATATATTAGGCTCTATGATCTGATACTACTATTCATTCTTCTTTGCTCCTGGCCTAGCTAGGCACAGCTCCCTAGAACCGTGCTCTCCACCGCCTCTGCTCAGGGTCATGACTGGGGCAGAGTGAGCAGAAGGGAGAATGATAGAAGGTGAGACCATAGAGCCCATGGAGCGCTAGAGACCCCTGCAAAAAGCTTGGGTTTACCCTAAGAGCAATGGGAAGCCACAGGAAAGACTATATAGTGAGTGAAAGTCATGATCTGATTCGGTTTTTAAAATACCCACTCTGGCTGCATTAGCAAAGAGATTGCAGGGGATGAGAGTAAGCAGGGAGACTGCTCAGGAAGCTAATGTAGAATTCCAGGTCATCAATGACCATAATTGGGATGCGAATGTTAGCAGTAGAAATGAATGAATTTGGGAAATATTCTAGAGAGAAAACAAACAGAACTTGCATTGGATTTGTGGGTGAAGAAAGAGAAATCAGGGAGAAATAATAGATTGTTTTGTTTTTGTTTTTGGTTTTTTTTTGCTTAAGCATCTGGATGCCATTTTCTGCAAGTATCTAGTTGGAAGACTGAAGGAAAAACAAGAATGAGAGGAAAATCAAGACTTCTGTCTCAAAATACATTACATTTGAGATGCCTATGATATATCCAAATGGAGATGTCCAATAGGCAGGTGAAGTGTAGGACTTAGGAGTGAGAGTAGAGCTAGAATGTATACATTTAGGAGGCAGCAGCATAAACATTCTATTTAAAGCCATGATTATAGATATGACCACTTAAGGGAGAAAAGTGTAGGTAAAAAGGAAAAGGGTTAGGTTTCAGTCCTTTAGAGTTCAGGAGAACAGGGAAGCCTCAGTAAATGAGAGAAGAAGCAACCAGTCAGGTCAGTGATAAACTGGGAGATTGTGGTGTCATGGAGGTTAAGAGAAAGAGGTTTATGTTTCAAGAAGGAAGTGGTCAATTGCATTAAATGCTGCCATGAGGTCAAATAAGATAATAATACTAACACTACTACTACTAATTGCTAACATCTACTAAACACTTACTGTGTACCAGTCTGTTCTAAATGCTTTACTGGTATTAATGCATTTAATCTTAAGAAGGAACCACTGGATTTGGTAACACAGAGGCTGAGTGAAGAGAGCTTTCACTCAACAATAATTGCTCAGTCCTGACTTGTTCTAGGCACCACTTGAGGCACTGAGGATGAAACGGTGGGAAAGAGAAAGGTCCTGCCCTCTGAAAGCTTAATGTAAACAGTAAACAAATACATTTGTAAATAGAAACAAATAGATAAGTGATGTAAAGTAAATGAACAGAGTGACCTGGTACATCTTTATAAGAAGGTGACAAATATTTGAGGAAAGAGTATCCTGGCAGAGGAAAAAGTAAGTGAAATGATGGTGAGGTGAAAGCAAGGAGGCCCACGTGGCCGAAGAGCAGTGATGGTGGGGAGTGATGGGACATGAGTCTGGAGAGGCAGGCAGAGGCCAGATCATGTGGGGCTTCATAGGCCTGCTAAGAATTTTAGATTATAAACTATGTGAAATGAGAACCCCCTCTGGAGAGCTGAGAGCAGGAGAGTTGCATGTAATTTATGTTCTAAGGGATCCCTGTGACCACTATATGAACAATAAACTGGGGTGGGGAGGTGTAGCGAGAATGGGGCAAGAATGGAGCTATTGCAATGGACCAAGCAAAAAAGATAGTGGCTTACAAAGATGATAAAGGTTTAAGATGTTAAGATATGGCCATAGTCATGATATATTTCAAAATTAGGGTTTGCTAATGATTTGGAGGCAGGGTGTAAGAGTAAAATAGGTGTCAAGAATTACTTCAAGGCTTTCAACCTGAGCACCTGGATGAATGAATGGGGGTGACATTTGCTGAAATGAGGAACAATGGGGGAAGAACAAGTTTGGGTGCAGCAGTGAGAGTTCAGCTATGGACACATTAAATTTTACATGCCTACTAGATGTTCAACTAGGTATGTTAAACAATTGGTTAAAAACTCGGGAGCTTAAGAAAGAAGTTGAGGCTAGAGATAATTTGGGAAGTTACCAGCATACAATTAAAGCCATGGAACTGATGACATCACTCAGGGAACAAGTAAAATTCTAAAGCATCTGAGAGAACTGATCCATCACTCACTTCAACCTAGAGGCTGGGAAGAGAAGTGGCATTTAGCAAAGGAAACCGAGTCAGCAATAATCAGTGAGGCTGGATGACAATGAAAGCGGTGGTATCCCAGAAGTAAAGAAAGACTTCCAAGAAAGAGGGCGTGTGTGTCAAATGAGTATGATGAGGATGGAGAATTAACACTTGAATTTGGCAAAGCAGAGGTCATTGTGACCTCAACAGAGCAACTTCAGTAGAGGAGAAAAGCTTCAGGGTATTCTCAAGAGAATGGGAAGAGAGGATATGGACATAATGACTTATAGATAACTGTTTCAAAGAGTTTTTCTCTAAAGAAGAGCAGGAAAACAGAAGTGGTACCTGGAGGGACACAAGGGGTTAAGGGAAGGTTTTTTGGTTTTTTTTTAAAGAGTAGTTATTACTGTATGTTCATGTGCTGATGGGAATGATCCAGTAGAGAGAGGAATAAATGATGTAGGAGAGGGCTAGTTTTAGGAGCCAAGAGCTTAAAATTGGATGGGATAGGATCCAACATACAGGTTGGGAGATTGGCCTTTAATAGGAACAAGGACAGCCCAGCCGGTGTGGCTCAGTGGTTGAGCATCGACCCATGCACCAGGTCGTCACCGGTTCGATTCCTGGTCAGGGCACATGCCCAGGTTGTGGGCCTGATCCCCAGTGGGTGGCATGCAGGAGGCGGCCAATCGATGTTCTCTTTCATCGATGTTTCTATCTCTCCCTCTCCTCTCTCTCTAAAAATCAATAAAGAAAAAAAATTTTTTTTAATTAAAATAGGAACAAGGACAGTTCATCCATTATTAATGGAAGAAAAGGTAGAGTACATAGACAGATGCTGGTAGTTTGGTAGCTTCTGTGTTGGAAAAAGAGTTGACTAGGGACATACAGTATGATTGCCAAGCAGCACTGAGAGTCCACTTAAAGTTTGAGATCATGAATCTGAAGAGGTCAGAATAATTGTTTGTTTTTCTGTTGTCATCATCTGTTTTATCAAGTGCAGACAAGAATTGGCAAGAATAACAGAAAGAGAGGCAAGGGAGTTAAGGATATTTGCAAAGGAGTAATTCCATTGGTGGACCATGGACTATAAAGTGAGTGAGAGCAGCCAGAAGAACATATGATAGTGATATATAATGAAAGGTTAATAGCATCAATGAGTTAGAGGTCCCTTTGAGGCTGAAGAATTGATAGAGGGGGTACAAGAGTGAGTGAGGTAGAAATATTAGATATAGTTAAAGATTAGAGTGCTTACAATAAAGATTTTAGAAATGGTACAACAATTGACATTATTAAAGACTAGAATAGTGGGTGCCCAAGATGGAGTGAAGGACAAGATCATTCACAGTGAAGGTCAAAGAACTGAGAAGCCAGTGACTCATCCATATGGATACTGAAATCTCCATACATGATGTTGGTGTTGGAGAGAAAGGCAATAAACCAGAACAATTTCATTGGAGTAGAAGGGAAAGAAACCTAACTAGGTGCATTGAGGAGAGAAGGATAGATGAGAAAATGTAGTCAGTGATTATAGACAACTCTTTTGACAACTTCTGCAGTGAAGGGGGATGGAAAAGTAATGGGAGAAGGAGGGGTCTGAAGAAGACATGGGGTCAAGAGTCATTTCAAGATGGAAGCTTCTAGAGTATATGCATATGATCATGGGACTGATTGATTAGAAAGTGAGAAATTGATGCCATAGGAGGAAGAAGAAATAACTGCAGGAACGGAGTTCTTCAGGAGGCAAGAGTGGAATCCAAAGCACAAGTGGAGGATCTTGCTTTTCATAGAAAAAGGCACCATTCTTCCCGGCAATGTGAGGAAAAGCAGAAGCAGCCCTGGCCGGTTCTGCAGTCCCATGCTCCAAAAGGTTGCCGATTTCATTCCCAGACAGGTGTCCTCATACAGTTGCAGGCTTGATCCCCAGTAGGGGCGTGCAGGGGGCTGTGGATTGACAAAGATGTCTGTCTGTCTCTCTCTCTCCCTTTCCTTCCTCTCTCTCTCAAAACTCAATAAAACTTTTTTTTTAATGAAAAGTCAGAATTCAGATATGACAATACATCAGTGGTGAGAAAATAAGAGAGTTTGTGATTGATTACTTCTATTTTCTTAAAGTGTGAGACAAAATCTTCAGCTGTTTGGGGGGTCAAAGGTGTGAAGTTCGGAGGAGTGAGAACTAACGAAGTGAATAAAGTGGGCTTGCTAGGCAATTCTGAGTGACCACTTGAGAGCTGTGGCCATGAAACTGAAATAGAAGCACACAGAATGATTGTTCGATTTTGTACAGCAGTAGTTAGCTGCTCAGGTGAAGGCAGAAGGTAGGTGGTTGGGGTTTAGCCAGGAGAAATATGGTGGTTAGCCAAAGAGCCAACAAGGTGGTCGATCAAGTGAGCAACTCATGTGATAGACCATAAAATTGAGGCTGATAAAGAGTAGTTAAGGAGAATACGAGATTTAGAAAATGGTCATCCAAGGAATTGGAAGTCCAATGTGAACAAAGAATTGTTTTGGGTGGGGTCATCAATGAGAGGTCAGAAGTGAGCTGGTATGGTCAGAGCAAAAGATGTTCATACCCAAGTCCCATCAGCCCTGTTACCCTGTGAACTTGGTGAGGGTTGATCATATAGTAAGAATGTAGTAAATGTACTCTTTGAATACTTGCTCAGTGAGTATTCTGTTACTAAAACTTTAACAATGTAATAGCTAACATTTCTTGAGTGTCACCATGTGCCAAACACTGACAAAATATTTTCCCTTCAGCAATCCCTCCCTTTAGCTGGGGAAAGAGATAATGATGAAATACAAAATTTTAAGTGCTATAACAAAGGTAATGTTCCAAGTGGCAACCCAGGGGCAAGCAACAGCACTGTAGAGAAGACTTAAGAAGGGCTTCGAAAAGAAGTGACCATGGATAATCAAGGACAGCTAGGAGGTCATCAGCTGGAGGGAGGAAAGAGTGAAGAGATTCCGTTTCTCTCACTACTAGAGGCTCAATCTCCCACCAGGCTCCCTTCAAGTCCAAAAATAGGTGACTGCAAGGCAGCAGGTGAATGATACAAGAGTTATCTTCCTTTAAAACAAAGCGAGCATGCAAACCTTCACATTAGGACCCCCAGTTTTAGGTGGGGTCGGGTTGCTCAGTGCCTTGGAGGGTCCCCAACACCTACCGCTCAAGGTAGACAGGGGAATCCTTGGCCGGAATTTGGTCACCAGAGATGGGGCCATCATCATGGTGGTCCTGGGAAGCAGCTCAGCTTCGTGGGCCTTGTGGGGCTCTCGGGGAGCCTGGGGCCCCTGGGGCTTACGGGACGTGCTGGGCTTGCGGGGCTTGCGGGGTGCATGGCGCTCCTGGGGCTCGCGGGGCGCATGGGGCTCCTGGGACTCGCGGGGCGCATGGGGCTCCTGGGGCTCATAGGGCTTGTAGTACTCATAGGGTTCGTAGGATTCGTAGGGTTCATGGCACTTCTGGGGCTCCTGGGACTCATAGGGCTCGTAGGGTTCGTAGAGGTCCTCGGGCTCCTGGCAAGCATGGGGAGTACGGCGAGCCTGGAGCTCAGAGGGTTCGTATGGCTCATAGAGTTCGTCGGGCTCGGAGATCTCGTTGAGCTGGTCTCGCTGGCCTTGCTTGTCGGCTTCCTCGGATACTTCGGGTCTCTCCAGCTCCTCAGGCTCCGCGGGCTCGTCGTGAACTTCGGGCGTCTGGAGGGCTTCTGAGCCAGGGGGTGTTTGTGTCGCATCATGTCCATCAGACAGCTCTGACGAACCCGAAAACTCTTGGTTCTTCATGAGGGCCTGGGAAGCTCCGGCTGTGCGGGGCGCCAACCCTAGCTGGATTGCTGCTGGCCTCGGGCGCAACGCGAGGGAGACGAGTTACCACCTGTGCCCTGCCCCAGCCCACCCCCACGGGATACTGAGGCAGCGCCACAAGTCTTGTCCCCGCCCCATCCCTGCAGGTTCTCCAGTTGCCAAGGGAACGTGACGCGCCCCAGGGGCCCACAAGCGCTCTCAGACTGCAGAACAGAGCCAGAGACGCATGTGCGTGGAGACTAGGAGCGAGCTCCTGACCAGCTGTTGCGTGTGTCAAGAGCGAGTACTTTTGTTTGCTCTGGGTTGCCAAGGCCCTGGTGCAGAACGTACCAGCTGCCAGACTTGTTACAGAGCCACTCAGACAGCAGAGCCAGGTCTCAGGTTCCCTGGCGTAGGTTCTTCCACAGGCTTTAGTCCCCTAATCATGCTCGGAGGGAATGCTGAGATTGACAGTCTAGGCCACCATTATCTCTCTGTATTCTGCAATGCCTTCCCAACTGGTGTTCTGACTTGGCCGACCTCTTTTCAAGATAGTCCAAACTGTTTAGAATAAATCCCAAGCTTTTCCCCATAAGGCGCCCTGTGTGTGATCCAGTCCTTGCCTCTCTCTCTCCAGTCTGCTGTGGGCTGCTCTGCCCTTACTGGCTACATTCCAGCCTCCTTGTTCCTCTCTAACATGTCAAGCAACTTCCCATTTCAGCTTCTTCCTACACCTGGAGCCCACTTCTCCCCCTATTCACATTTGCCCAGTGCTAGCCTGGGCAAAATGACCACAGGGATTGGTTCAGGGGTGAATATGTGACCCTAGCAGAGCCGATCAGTGCCCCTCCGTGAGATCTGCTGGATGGCTGCTTTAAAAGGAGAGGGTCCATCTTATTCTGGGATCATGAGCTATGAAGGAATTGGTGCAGTCCCTTGCCCAGGGAATCTGAGAATGAAGACAAGTAGAGGTTAGCAGGGCCAAGAGATGGAGAGAAAGTTGTATTAACTTTGAAACCCTGAATCTACACATGGCCAGATTTCCCAGTATGATGAGCCCCCCAAATCCCCTTTTCTTGGCACACAAAAATCTAACTTGAATTTCCATGATTTTTAACAGATCGAGTTCTGACACATTTTCTGGCACATAGTTGGTGCTCATAAATGCTGACTAAATGAAAAGACAGATCTACTCTTAGTGTGCTCACTAAACCTATGGTTTCTGAACCTGGAAGGCTGGCAACAGACTCCAGATTGTGGTAAATTCTCCAAGGCAATGAATGCCACCCCCACGAGGTCTGTTGGGAAGACCACCAGCCAGACAGCCTCTTTGACAACACGCCAACCTGTCTTGGCTGAGTGCCATTTCCATTAGAAACCCCTGGGACATGTACCTCTCTTGATAGCCTGGGAGCATCTCAAGTCTTTGCTTTAATCATCCCCAGCATCAAGCAGTGACCACTATGTTGGCATTCAACAGTTGTTCACTGAAGGAAAAACACCAACCACGAC
This sequence comes from Tadarida brasiliensis, assembly GCA_030848825.1. Lineage (NCBI taxonomy): Eukaryota > Metazoa > Chordata > Mammalia > Chiroptera > Molossidae > Tadarida > Tadarida brasiliensis. Next base: position 38,094,222 of record CM061257.1, on the reverse strand, counting down.
ATTTATTGCCAAAATGCAGAATCTAAAGTCAAAATGTGAGAAAAGGCTAAACAAGGAAGGAGATATCACTTTCTATCTTAAAGCTTTTGGCATCATCTTTGAAATGGGCATCCAGGAACGTATGTATTCCCTTGACCACCCTAGAAAACATAATAAAAAGATACCTCATAGAATCAGAGTTTGGGGCTGGAAGCAGTCTGCAGTTGATTTAGTCCTTTTGCAGAGTGCAGACTGAGTAAGACACAAGATGGTTAAGAAATTTGTCCAGGGCCCAGTTCGTGGCCATCCTTGGGCAGAGACTGAAAACCCAGGGTTTCTGATAATCCTGAATCATTGTGTGATCCAATCTCCACAGGCCAGACAAAAGAAGGTCTGACTTGTAATATACCAGTAAATGTCATCCTGCAGCTCTGACTGTGAGAAAGCTAGTGACCTTAAAGGCACATACTCTAACGTCTCACCTCTCAGAGGCAATAATCAGTGTGGACACGCATGCTGAAGCTCAGTTATGTTCATTTAGACCCCAAGTTTAATAGAGAAGGCTATGTGCTAATAATAGGGGGCGGGGGCCTGTCTTTTTTTATTTTGCTACAGATTCCAAATTTTAAAGGGAAGAATTTGCAGAACAAATCCTCTCTCCTAATCTTCTTTTCAACTAATGGTTTTCCCAGTCTTTTAAATAGACTTTTTTAGAACAGTTTTAGGTTCACAGCAAAATTAAACACAATATACAGAGATTTGCCATATACCCCCACACATGCATAGCCTCCCTCATCATCAACATCCTCCACCAGAGTAGTACATTTGTCACAATCAATGAACCTACAGTGACACATCATAATCACCCAAAGTTCGCAGTTAACAGTAGGGCTCACACTTGTTGTTGTGCATTCCATGGGTTTGGACAAATGTGTAATGATGTGTACCCACCAGTATAGTATAGTGCAGAATAGTTCCACTGCCCTAAAATTCCTCTGCGTTCCACCTATTCATCTTTCCCTCCCTCCCACCTAGCTCCTGGCAACCACTGATCTTTTTATTGTCTCCATAGTTTTATATTTTTCTGGAATGTCATATAGTTGGAATTATACCGTATGTAGACTTTAAAAAAAATTACTTTTGCTAATCTTCACCCAAGGATATTTGTCCATTGATTTTTATTTTATTTTATTTTTTAGATAGAGTGAAAGAGAGGGAGAAAGGGAGAGAGAGAGAGAGAGAAACATCTATATGAGAGAGACACATCGATTGGCTGCCTCCCACAGGGACCCTGACCAGGGTCAGGGATCAAACCTGCAGGTCAGGTAGGTACGTGCCCTTGACTGGGAATCCAATGCTCTAACCGCTGAGCCAAACTGGCCAGGGATAGTGTGTAGCCTTTTTAAGTGGCTTCTTTCACTTAGTAATATGCATTCAAGTTTCTTCCATGTCTTTTTTTAACATTGAATAACATTCCATCGTCTGGATTTATCTATTTATCTGCTGAAGGACATCTTGGCTGCTTTCAGGTTTTGGTAGTTATGAATAAAGCTGCTGTAAATATCCTTGTGAAGGTGTGTGTGTGGACATAGTTTTCAGTTCCTGCGGGTAGATGCCAACAAGTGTGATAGCTTGATCGTAGGTTAAAAGCATGTGTTTAATTATATAAGAAACTGCCAAACTGTCTTTCTTTCTTTCTTTTTTAATCCTCACCCAAGGATATTTTTACATTTATCTTCAGATAGAGTGGGAGGGAGAGAGAGAGAAACATCGATTCAAGAGACACATTGATTGGTTGCCACCCGCACAACCCCAACCAAACCGCAACCGAGCTATGTGCCCTTGGCCAGAATCAAATCCAGGACTCTCTGGTCCTTGGGCCAACACTTGAACCACTAAGCCAAACCGGCCAGGGCTGCCAAACTGTCTTTCAAAGTACGATTTTGCATTCCCACCAGCAATGAGAGTTCCTGTTGCTCCACATCCTGTTCAGCATGTGGTGTTGTCAATGGTCTGGATGTTGGCCATTCTAACAGATGTGTGGTGGTGTCTCATTGTTTTAATTTGCATTTCCCTGATGACATGTGATGTGGAGCATCTTTTCATATGTCTAGTTGCCATCTGTATGTCTTCTTTGGTGAAGTGTCTGTTAAGTTTTGACGTCCATTTTTAAATCAGGTTGTTTATGTTCTTATTATTGATTGTTAAGAGTGCTTTGTATATTTTGAGTAACAGTACTTTATCAGATGTTTCTTTTGCAAATATTTTTTCCCAGTCTGTGGCTTGTTTTTTTGCTCTCTTGACAGTGTCTTTTGTAGAGCAGAAAGTTTTGTTTTTAATGAAGTTCAGCTTATTAATTCTTTCTTTCATGGATCATGCCTTTGGTTTTGAATCTGTGATCTGGTTTGTGAAGACTGTGGAGTCTGGATCTAGATTCTTTGTTGTTTTGTTGCATATGGATGTCCAGTTGTTCAGCATCATCTGTTGAAAAGACTATCTTAGCTCCACTGTATTGCCTTTGCTCCTTTGTCAAAAATCGGTTGACTGTATTTATATGGGGGTCAATTTATGGGTGTTCTAATCTGTTCCATTGACCTGTTTGTCTAGTTTTTGCCAAAACTACGCTATCTTAATTATTGTAGCTCTAGAGTAAGTCTTGAAGTCAGATAAGAGTCAGTCCTCCAATTCTGTACTTCTTTCTCAATATTGCATTGCCTATTCTGGGTCTTTTGCCTCTCCGTATAAACTTGAGAATCAGTCCAGCTGGTGTTGGCTCAGTGGATTGAACATTGTCCCATGGACTGAGAGGTCCTGGTTCAATTCCCAGTCAGGACACATGCCCAGGTACAGGCTCGATTCCCAGTTGGGGGCATGCGGGAGGCAGCCAATCGATGTTTCTCTCTCACATCAATGTTTCTATCTCTTTTTCCCTTCCTCTCTCTCTAAAAATCAATAAAAACATATTTTAAAAAATTAAAATAAACTTGAGAATCAGTATGTCAATATCCACAAAACTTACTGGGATTTTGATTGGGATTGCATTGAATTTGTAGATCAAGTTGACAATATTGAGTCTTCCTATCCATAAACACAGACTATCTCTCCATTTATTTTGTTCTTCTTTGATATCTGTCATCAGAGTTTTGTAGTTTTCCTCACATAAAGTTCCATATTTTGTTAGCTTTATTTATACCTAAGTATTTTATTTTGGAGGGATGTGGTCAAAGTGATCATTGATATAGTTGAATTAATAGCTACCATATCTGTTGCTGTTTTCTATTTATTGCCCTATTCTTTGTTTCTATTTTTTGTCTTCCACTCTTTTTCTGTCTTTTGTGGTTTTAATTGAGCATTTTACACAATTCCATTTTCTCTCATTTTTAGCATATCAGTTATACTTTGTACTTTTTTTTTTTTTAGTCCTCACCTGAGGATATGTTTTTATTGATTTTTAGAGAGAAACATTGATGTGAGGGAGAAACATTGATCAGTTACCTCCCATATGTGCCTCGACCAGGGATCAAACCTGAAACCTAGGTATGTGCCCTGATCAGGAATCAAACCTGCTACCTTTTGGTGTACGGGATGATGCTCCAACCAGCTGAGCCACATGGCCAGGGCTACTTTGTACTTCTTTTAGTGGTTGTCCTAGGGTTTGTAATATACATTTATAACCAACCCAAGTCCACTTTCAAATCACACTATACTGCTTCACAGGTAGTGCTAGTACCTTATAATAACAAAAAAATCCTAGTCCTTCCTCCTATCCTCTGTATCATCACTGTCATTCATTTTATTTATACATAAGTATATGTAAACATAAATATACATAGTTGAATAGTGTTATTATTTTGAACAAATTATTATGTTAGATCAAGAATAAGAAAAACAAAAGTTTTAACTTTACCTTCACTTACTCACTTATTCCTTTTCCAATGCTCTTCCTTTCTTTATGAAGACCTGTATTTCTGATCTATATCTTTCTTTCCTTTTCTCTAAAGAACTTCTTTTAACATTTCTTGCAGAGAGGGTCTGCTGGCAACAAATTCCTTTAATTTTTGTTCATCTCAGAAAAATCCTTCTCATTCACTTTTGAAGGATAATTTCACAGGAAACAGAATTCTAGGTTGTTGTTGTTTTTTTCTCTCAACACACAATATTTCACTTCACTCTCTTCTTGCATGGTTTCTGAGAAGTTTAACATAATTCTTATTTTGTTCCTCTATTGATAAGATTTTTTTTCCTTACCTCTGGCTTCTTTCAGGGTATTTTTTTAATCTTTGATTTTTCTGCAGTTTAAAAATGACATCTGTAGCCCTGGCTCAGTGGTTAGAGCATTGGCCTGGCTTATGGGTTCGATTCCTGGTCAAGGGCATGTACCTGGGTTGCAGGTTCGATCCCTGGCCCTGGTTGGGGTGTGTGAGGGAGGCAACCAATCAATATGTTTCTCTCACATCAATGTCTCTCTCTCTCTCTCTCTCTCTCTCTCTCTCTCTCCTTCCCTCCTTCCCTCCCTTCCATTCTCTCTAAAAATCAATGGAAAAAATATCCTCAGGTGAGGATTAACAAACAAAAATGACACTCATGTGTGTAGTTTTGGGGGGATTTATCATGCTTGGTGTTCTCTGAGCTTCTGGGATCTGTGGTTTGGTATATGACATTAACTTGCAAAAATTGTCGGTCATTATTGTTTCAAATATTTGTGTGTTTTTTTTCTCTCCTTCTTCTCCTTCTAGTATTGCCATTACATGCATGTTATATCTTTTGTAGTTGTCCTACAAACCTTGGATATTCTGTTCTGTTTTTTTCATTTAGTTTGGGAGATGTCTATTGAGATATCCTCAAGCTCAGAGATTGTTTTCTCAGTCATGTCCAGCCCACTAATAAGCTCATCAAAGGTATTCTTCATTTCTGTACAATGCTTGCTCTGTTTCTTCTGTGTGTTTTGCCTTTTACGATGTCTTTTAATTTTTATTGACACCAAGCATGATGTCCTAGGTAGAAGGAACTGCTGTAAACAAGTCTTTTGTAATGTGATGGTAAGGTGTCGGGGGAGGGAAAGTATTTTATTTATTTATTTATTTTTCTTTATTGATTTTTAGAGAGGGAGAGGGAGAGAGAGAGAGAGAACATCGATTGGCCACCTCCTGCATGCCCCCCACTGGGGTTTTGGCCCACAACCTGAGCATGTGCCCTGAACGGGAATCGAACTGGCAACCTCTTGGTGCATAGGCTGACGCTCAACCACTGAGCCACACCGGTCGGGCCGGAGGGGAAGTATTTTATAGCTCTGTGATTAGCTCTCAGTCTTTTATGGACCCGGGCCTCTGGACTGCAAACTTCTACACATGCATCTCAGTTTTCTCCCTACCTTATATAGAGCAGGATGGCTAGAGTGTGCTAGAGTTGGGCATTTCCCTTCCCTTAGACAAGTTAGGCTATGAGAATATCCCAGCAGGTTAGGCTCTAGTTACCTAGTTTCCCCAGAAGGCAGGCCTTGTTAAGAAGGATAGAGTGGTGTGGCATATTTAAAAATGTTTCCTTTTCTCCAACCCTGGAAACACCAGGGGATTTTTCTCTGATATTTACTGTGGATCTAAGCTCCCGGAAGTAAATCTCACAAAACTGTAGGGTCCCCTGTATGACTGGGTCACCCTGAAGTTTGACTCTCAGAGTTGTCCACGCAGAGCCTCCAGCAATGTGTCGATTACAATTCTGGTTCCCAAACCCTAGCTCTGGAGGGTGGTTTCCCATCGTGAGTCTCTGCTGCGGTAACTTGTTCTTCTCTGTATTCTCCTGCTGGTTTCTCCAATCTCGGGGGCAGCAGCTTGCCCTGTGCCCTCACCTCTCTTACGGATCCTAGAAGAGTTGTTGATCTTTCAGTCTGTTCAGCTTTTTACTTGTTGTTAGAGCAGTGGAGGCTTCCCAGCTTCTCACATGCTGGACTGGAAACTGGAAGTCCTTTTTTTAAACCAAGACAAGACACTAGGTTAAAAGTTGGATTTGTGTCATGTCTATAGGTAAACAGAGTTATCTCTCTTACAAAATATTTCTAGTGAAGAAAGCTTATATCTAAAAGAAAAAGTTCAAAAATTTAAAAAACAAATCCCTGCAATGTTCTTCATCTAGTATAATAGGCTCCTAAGAAAAGTCTTTCCTAAATCTTTCTGAATGCTGCTAATTTATATTTTTATGTGAGTTTAATAGTGCTTACCTTTTTCTCATTGCACTACCCCAACATTTCTTTCCCTACAGTGTCAAACACATACACTTAAAGGAGAGACACCTGGATTTTTACTTGAAAAGAGAAAAATGTATTAAAATGTCTTAATATAAATCTCATGTCATTGGAAAACTACAAATGGGATAAACACTTGCTACTGTTCACTTTAATTTTGTTGCTTAAACTCCAAATTCCCCCCAGTACACTGTGTTACCAATATTTTTGCAGTTCAAAGTCTAAATAAAGAGATGCTCTTAATCAATTAACATTACCTTCATACATATGCCATGCACTGAGATAAGAGGGAATGGCTTATGTTTTATTTGAAAGTGGAAACCTTTGGCTTCAAGCCTGCTGTGCAACACTCCTGGGTGACGCTTAGCTCGGGCGCCTCACAGTGGCCTCGCCTGCTCACTGCACATCTGCGGCCAGGTGTGCGATCAGGTCTTTGGCATCTTGCATGATGGAGGGTATCTCCGAGCCATTCTCAGTCACTTGGGTCCCAAACAAGAACATCTTCCTGTCATTTCCCACTTCAGACAATGCCAATGCTTCGTGGATGTCTGTAATGTGATAGGCTGCTTCAAGATCCTTCCCCAAGAATGAAAAAAAGAATAGAAAAAGTTGGTTATTTTGCATTTATTACTTTCAAAGACCCTACATTTATTTATTTATTTATTTATTTATTTATTTATTTATTTATTTATTTATTTATTTATTTATGTATTTAGTTAGTTAGTTAGTTAGTTATTTTAATCCTTACCCGAGGATATTTTTCCATTTATTTTCAGACAGAGTGGGAGGGAGGGAGAGAGAAAGAGAGAAAGACATCGATGTGAGAGGGACACATCAATTGCTTGCCTCTAGCACAACCCTGACCAGGGCTGGGGACCAAACTGCAACCGAGGTACATGCCCTTGACCAGAATCGAACCCATGACTCTTTGGTCCGTGGGCCAACGCTCTAACCACTGAGCCAAACTGGCCAGGGTGACCCTACATTTATTTTTATATGTAGGGTATTGTGACCCCATTATTATGACCCTAGTGATTGTTTGAATATAAAGATTTTCATCGGAATTCATGTATTTATGAGTTATCTTAAAAATATATATATTTTTTAATGAAGCTAAGCCAATATAATACATTAATCAATTTTCTAAACAGTGTGCTTCTAACTTTTTCTATTTTCCTTTTTATTTCCCCAGAATTATATTTAACAGAGTCAATTTTAAAATTTAATCTTTAATAGATATTTAATTCATTAACTGGTTTTTGTCCATATCATGTTTTATTGATTATAGCATTTGCCATTGTGTTTTCTTTTATTTCTTTAAAATTTATTTATTGACTTAAGAGAGAGAAAGGGAGAGAAAGAGAAACATCGATTTGTTGTTCCACTTATTTATGCATTCATTGGTTGATTTTTCCCTGACTGGGGATCGAACCTGCAACCTTGGTATATAGGGATGACACTGTAACCGACTGTACTACCCAGCCAGGGCCCAGTGTGAGTTGTTGTGGGTTTTTTTGTGACCATTAGTTCTACTGAACCAAAAAAATTTTGCACCAAATTTTGCAGGGAGGAAGTGGGTTTAGAGAATGAAGTGGTAGAAGGAAGCTGAGAGAGGAGGACAGGTGGAGAGAAAGAGTACCAGAGGAGAGACAGGGAAGGCTCACAGGAGGGAAACCCAGAGAGAGAGGCAGAAGGAAAAGACATTAAAATGAGACAAAAAGCCTGTGCTTCTGCTGCATGGCAAGGTCAACATCTTCCTGAGGTCAAATGGGAAAGTCAAAATGTACTTCTTTGCCTTTCACACATTGATAATTACTTATGCAAATGACCTCTGATAGTCCCTTTCTTAAATACACACAGAGATTTCAGGTATGGTTTTTAAGTCCTTTGCAAAAGTTTTAGCATTTTCACTCCTAAACTGCATTTGTAATTGGCTTTTTGTTGTTTCATAGTGTTCTTCCTATGCTTTAGGGGATCTTTTCAAATCCCTGGGAATAATACAATATTGTGTTATTTTTTTCTTGTACCAATATGAACTTATCAGGCTTTTCCTGATGTGTTGTACTTGGCATCTGGCTGGAGTTGCTTACCTCTCTGAATGTCAGTCATCCCAATATATTGCCTGTCTGACTCCTGAATTCTTTTAGTCCTAGAGGCTGCAGTGACTTTTGTAACAGTGTTAATGGATCCAGCAACATGTGGATGATGTCCCAAGTTAATAAATTCACTGTTGAAATTGAAGAGGAAATAAATAGGAGAAGGAGAGTGTCGGATGGGAGGAAGGGCTCCTTGCAATGATAAAAGTCCATCAGGGATAATTCTGCTATGAACATGGGTGTACAAATATCTGTTTGAATCTCTGCTTTCCATTTTTTTCAATTGCTGGATCATATGGGAATTATATTTTTTATTTTTTCAGGAACTGCCATACTGTTTTCCATAGTAGCTAGACCATTTTACATACCCACCAACAATACACAGCGCTTGATTTCTCCATGGATGTTTAAATTTTTTTTTTTAATCCTCACCCAAGGATATTTTTCCATTTATCTTCAGATAGAGTAGTAGGGAGAGAGGGAAGCAGGGAGGAAAGGAGAGAGAGAGAGAAAAAAAAAACATCAATGTGAGAGAGACACATCAATTGGTTGCCTCCTGCTCAACCCCGACCAGGGCCAGGGACCAAACGGCAACTGAGGTCCATGCCCTTGATGGGAATCAAACCAACGACTCTTTGGTGCGTGGGCTGATGCTCTAACTGCTGAGCCAAACCAGCCAGGGCTAATATTTTTAATGTATGTGTATGAGATAAATTCAGGTCTGTCTAATTGTTCTAAAACAATTTCTTTATACATGGTAGACATAAATATTTTGTTGAAATCAACAATCAGTAAATGTTTATCGAATTAAATGGAACACATATTTGTTAGATTCCTACTATACCAAGGCAGTATACAAGGTGTTATAAGGGACACAAAGATGACTACTAGTCTCTACTCTCAAGGTGTAGAGACTAGTAGATCTAATAAGTATAAATTGAACTGATTATACAGCATATTGTTTAATATCTACTTGTTAATATCTACTTTCTATTTCTTGTATTAATGGTAAAACTATTGAGTATAAATGATACGTGCACAGATTTTTACCTGTTTGTTTGCAAACACAACCAGAGGGATCATTGGGTTTGTATCAGTTAGTTGATGAAGGTGTTTCTTGGCTTCAGGTAATCTGTTGTGATCTGCTGAATCCACCACAAAGATCAGCAGTGTTCCCTTGGATACATACATTTCCCAGTAGGCACGGAAAGGTTCACTGCCACCAACTACAAAGCAGAGTAGGGAAAGAAGACACACAAGGAAAGTCACAGCTGCATGCACCGAGTGGGGCAGGAAAGGCACACTGAGACCACTTCGGAACGTTAGACAGTGTGCTACACCACTGTGTTAGAGTGGACCAGTGGAGAACGACCGGAGAGCTGTTACTGGGGAAAGAGTTGGTGGACATATTTACCCTCCACGAGTGACTTACTCATTCTGGAATATGAAAGGTCAGCATAAAATACTGAATACTCCAGCGGATGCCTCCTGCTGTTACACATGCAGCCATGGCAGTCCCTGCATGCCCATCGGTTATAGCTCAAGAAATGGGAATAAACTACTAAAATAATTCAGGATGGTAGATTAAAACACATATTCCTCTAAAGTAATTTTTAAATGGACTGAATGTGCCCTGGACAGTTTGGCTCAACAGTTAGAGCGTCGGCCCTCGGACCAAAGAGTCCTAGGTTCAATTTCGGCCAAGGGCATGTACACCTCGGTTGCGGTTCCTCCCCAGCCCCATTTGGGGTCGTGCGGGTGGCAACCAATCGATGTGTCTCACTCACATCGATGTTTCTCTCTCTCTCTCTTCCTCTCTCCCTCCCTCCTGCTCTATCTGAAGATAAATGAAAAAATATCCTCGGGTGAGGATTAAAAAAATAAAAAAATAAAAAATAAATGGACTGAATGCATTGGGTAGTCTCACTTGCACAATTTTTTTCCTTTGTCAAAATTCCAGAACTAATTTCTCCTCTTAATATTGCACTGGGAGCTAATATGATCCTGTGGGCATTCACTAAAACTTGCCTTAGAAAAAAAAAGTACCTTTGGATTATTTCACTGTGCTGATTCTTCTCAAAAGAAACTCTCTGGTTAATGACAATATGATATATACAATGAATTTCGTTTTTATTTTTCTCCTAGGATGGGGTAGGCAAACTATGGCCCACAGGCTTGTCCCACTGTCTATTTTTGTACAACCCGCAAAGAAAGAGTGAATTTTATATTTTTAAAGGTTAGAAAGAATACTCTTTCATGATATGTGGACGGTGTCTACAAATCCAGCCTTTGCAGACAGACGTGGGTTGTGTCCACATCGTCTGTGGTGCTCTCACACCAGAGCCGGAGCTGGGTGGCTGCAGCAGAGACCCTGTGGCCCACAGAGCCTGAACTGTTCCCTCCGCGTTTACAGAAATGGTCTGCAGAGCCGTCTTAGGAACTTAATGGGAAAGGGTCTTCATTTGCCTATCCTTTGTTTTACTTGTATTGAGTCAGCTAGTCATTCTTTGATGTTTTTAAAAAATATTTTATGTTAATCCTCACCCGAGGATATTTTTTTTTCCATTGATTTTTAGAGAGAGTGGAAGGGAGGGAAAGAGGGAGAGAAACATTGATATGAGAGAGACACATTGATTAGTTGCCTCCAGCACACGCCCCGACTGGGGCCAGGGACTGAACCTGCAACCCAGGTATATGCCCTGGATCGGGGATTGAACCTGAGACCTTTTGCTGCATGGGCTGATGCTCTAACCATTGAACCACACAGGCCAGGGCAAAGTATTTTGTTTTTAATTTTTAAAAGGATGTTGTATAATTTTTCTAAGTAGTTCAGATGGTTTAAATATATTTAGTTTAAACAAGAATAAACATATGAGTTGCTCCTCTTTTTTTTTTTGCAACACCTTACATTTTACCTATATAGGGAATTTTTTTTTTCTTTATCCTCACCCGAGGACATTTTTTGCATTTATCTTCATACAGAGCAGGAGGGAGAGAGGGGGGAAGAGCGAGAGAGAAACATCGATGTGAGAGAGACACATCAACTGGTTGCCACCCACATGACCCCAACTGCGGCGGGGGAGAAACTGCAACCGAGGTACGTGCCCTTAGTGGGAATCGAACCCGAGACTCTCCAGTCCACGGGCCGACACTCTAACCACTGAGCCAAACTGGCCAGGGCTATATAGGGATTTTTATCTTCATTTATTAACTTCTAATTTAACTGCAGTGTAGTCAGAAAACGTGCTTTGTATGATGCCTCTTCTTTGAAAAATGTGTGAAGACATGCTGTACGGCCCAGTAAGTGGTCAGTTTTGGTAAATGTTCAATGAATTTTTTAGAAGAATGTATATTTTAGCTTTTGGATGTAGCTGAAATTGTCTAATTAGACAATTATATATTGTCCAATAGATCAAATTTGTTGATTATATTCAAATTTTGTGTATCTTTGCAGACTTTTTTCTCCTTGATCCTATTTTTTTTTTTTTTTATCCTCACCAGAGGACATTTTTCCATTTTTTGTTCAGATAGAGTGGGAGGGAGGGAGGGAGGGAGAGAGAGAGAGAGAGAGAGAGAGAGAGAGAGAGAGAGAGAGAGAGAAACAGAAACATCGATGTGAAAGGGACACATCGAGTGGCTGCCTCCCGCACGACCAACCAGGGCCGGGGACAAATTGCAACCGAGGTACGTGCCCTTAGCGGGAACCGAACCCAGGTCTCTCTGGACTGCAGGCCGAGGCTCTAACCGCTGAGCCAAACCAGCCAGGGCTTCTTGATCCTATTAATAATTGACAAATATGTTGAAATCCCTCACTCCATTTCTCCTGCTGGCTGGATCCTTCCCTTCTTCTTCCCTTCCTTCCTCCCTCCCTTCCTTCTTCCTTTTCATATTTTGTATTTTGAAATAATTTTCTAAAAATAAAGACATGACAAACAAACAAAAAAAAGAAATAATTTTTTTTTAGCTATCTATTTGGTCAAAATAATTATTTCTTCTATAGCCTCTGGGCAAGTTGAAATCTCTATTCCTAATAATGTTTTGGGGTTTTTTCTTAACGATTTGCCTACAGGTTTACCAATTTCTCTGCTCACCATTTTGACTTTGTAACTGGACAAAAGCAAAATTAAAAAGGTGATTGCAGAAATCTAAGTAGGAGACAATGGAGGTTCCAACTCAAATAAAGGTAGTGGGAAAGGCTGTAACTGATGAATTTGAGATTTGTTGTAGAGGTAGAAAAATTCAGTGTTTTACTGCAGGTGGGCACATAGGAGGAAATAAGGGTGACTCCTGGTTTTCTTTCTTGAGCAACTTGATGGGTACTGACCAGTGGATTATAAGGAAAGGAATAGCTATGGAATTAACTCAGGCATTTTTTTTTTTTTTTTACCATGTAAGGTTTGAGAGGCCAATTAGACAGCCAGGTGGAGATGACAGGTGACATTAGAATATATCTGGGGTGGATAGATAAATCTGGGAGTCCTTAGCCTAGCCAAAAGAATGGATGAAATCATCCGAGGACAGTGTAGAGAGACTAGAGGGCCTGATGAAACTGTGGGGAACAGCAATGTTTAGAGCGTTGGTTACTCCAGAATTACTACAGAGCAGGGGCTTCTCGGCTGCCCTACAAGAATGGTTTGGGGTTTTTCTGTAGTTGCGGTTGCAGAGAAGGAAGCATACTATATTTACATTTACTTAGATTGCATGTTTATTTGGGGTAGTAAGGGAGGACGGAGGCTGTTATAGGAGGGGGTATAAAGCCATCCTCTCAACTCCCCTTTACCACCACTGTAAAAAGGAGAAAATGAAAAGAACAGAAAGTGATTTCCCCCACAGTGCACCCTAGTATTAAACTACACATGCTTTCTAAATATCTCGAAAATCTGACACAGTGTTACTTTTCACAAGGACCCAATTTCGATCATATTATCTCTGGCTTAAGGTATAACAAAATGAGGCTATCCCGTAACTAACGAGAAAGAGGGCTTACTCTCCAGGAACTCCATCTGGCTGTCTTCAGTGTTGATGCGCACTGCATTGAAACCTTGGGTGGGTGCCTTGCTGTGCTGGACTCTGTTTAAAGCTAGAGAGTGAAGAACACTGGTCTTTCCTGCTCCGTCGAGGCCCAACACTAGGATATGATTATTTTTCTCCTGTGAAACAAAGGATAAATCAATAAACCTATGCTATCAGGGCCTTGTTTTCCTGGTCCCTGGCAGTGTGCCTGCCTGTGGTAGGATCCAATAATACTTGTGGGATTGTAAACCAGAATGAAACTTCATGAAGTATTTAATAGATCTAGAATAAACTGTACCAATCAGTTTGTATTTTATAATCAGCCATTAGTTATGTGATGTTAATTGCACATTCCCTCTCCATCCCCCAACTCCTGATCAGTCTATCAAATAAATTATATATATATCAGGATTTTGGGGAGGTGCCAGAGATCACAGGGCCAATTATCAGACTTCACTTTGCTTCTTGAGTTCCTGTCCATTGCAGAATGCACCAGAATTCAGTTTGTTGTTTGGGATCTTGGTACCTCCATGGTGCCTCCAGTACTGACTGTGCCACTCAGCACCTAAGCACCTAGGTCTCATTAATCTGTCCTGTCTTCCCAATTGGATCATTAGATTAAAAGCTCATAAGGCAAGGTTCCCCTTTTACACTTTTAAATATAAGTATCATGATAAATGAAAAGGCTACGATTATGGAAGTTGTTAAACCAGTTCCAATCACAAATGAGCATTTATTTTAAAACCTGATGTTAAAACCTTTTGAACTAGATGTAAATTTTAGATAGAAACATTCCACCAACATACAGCCCTAGAAATTTTTTTTTTTTTTATCCTCACCCAAGGACATTTTTTCATTTTTTGTTCAGATAGAGTGGGAGGGAGAGAGGAAGAGAGAGAGAGAAACATCGACGTGAAAGGGACACATCGAGTGGCTGCCTCCTGCATGACCCAACCAGGGCCGGGGACAAACTGCAATCGAGGTACGTGCCCTTAGCAGGAACCGAACCCGGGTCTCTGGACCGCAGGCCGACGCTCTAACCGCTGAGCCAAACCGGCCAGGGCCAGCCCTAGAAATTTTTATGACAAATGATTGAGGGACAAGAGCAGGCTGGTATGAAGAAATAGAAAGTTTGGAGTGCTCAGAAAGGTGGCCTTTAGGGTACAAACTTCAACGTAAATAGTAATAAATGAGCAACAATACAGCCAGACTGCTCACAGAAAGTAAATTCTATTTTCCAGACTACCAAAGAGGTTTCTCGTGCACAAAAACACTAGAAAATGTCTTCAGTGGCACTGGTTTAAAGATAACAATTATACATTTCTGCTTGAACACTAAATGTTGACATTAATTTAGACTGGATTTCAGGTAAAAAAGTGATCCCAAACAGCACTAGAATGTCTACCCCACCTCTTTTTTTTTTTTTTTTAATAAGATCTGTGTGCAAGTAAGATGCTTTAAGGTGTGGTCTAAAAGAGACGTGTAGAGAGCATGCTTTTGAAGACTGTCTACACAATAACAGAATTCAAAAAAGTATGTTTGATTTTAGAATGAATTCTTGATGGTTTTTAAAGCAAATGGTGGTATTTCCATAGATGTTTCCTGTCTCTATCCTGACCTCCTTCCTCATTCCCTCCCATCTGCATCTAAATGTTATGTCACTCTGGGAGTGTGATGGTAAAGAAGAATGACTTGATGTACAAAGGAGACTTGATTGGATGGTTTAAAATTCCATCCTTAAGCCCTGCTGGTGTGGCTCAGAGGTTGAGCATCAGCCCATGCACCCCTAGGTCACAGGTTTGATTCCTGGTCAGGATACATGCCCTAGTTTGGGGCTCGACCCAGTAGGGGGTGTGCAGGAGGTGGCCCGATGGAAGTTTCTCTCTCACATGTTTCTGTCTCTTTCCCTTTCCCTTCCTCTCTCTCTAAAATCAATAAAAACATATATATTTTTAAAACTGCATCCTTAAAAGCAATGGTGGCACCAAGAAATGGCTGCAGGGTGTGGCTCGTATCCCCTCATCATCTCCACCAATGGTCCTAACTCAGGCTACTCCAATATTTGATCAATTCCCAGAAAAAATTTTTTTTCACATTTGGATATCTCTGAAATGAAGGTTTTATAATCCGTGGTATGTCTTACTTTGATTGGAAACATTTTTATTTCTTAGTGGTACCTAAAATAATGGCCTCAGAGCCCGTTAAATATTGTGAGGAAAAAAACCAGTTCCCTATTCCCTTTCTGACCACATCGCTCACCCTAAGTTCACCCTATCTAGAAATTCAGCAGGCACTGATGCTTTACATTTTGCTTACTTTTCGCTCTAGCTTCCTCGT
Organism: Tadarida brasiliensis; assembly: GCA_030848825.1. Classification (NCBI taxonomy): domain Eukaryota; kingdom Metazoa; phylum Chordata; class Mammalia; order Chiroptera; family Molossidae; genus Tadarida; species Tadarida brasiliensis. The sequence goes on along the minus strand of CM061257.1, from coordinate 38,078,559 downwards.
GTTTATATAATCTCTTAAGGAAATCTAGGATTATGTAAAGCAAGAATTCAGACACAAAATGTGATTATGAACACCACTGTGCCTTGTCAGAAGCTATTCTTTTAACTATAGATGGATCTATGCAGTCTGTGTTTTACCAGAGATCAAATCTACATGAATGATTCACATTGTTTAGAACCAGAAGGCAGGAGCACAGAGCTCACTAAGCTGATCCAAACAATGCCTGGTTTTCCTTTCTCCCCTCACCCCACCCCCAATCTTAAAATTTTGGTAAAATACACATAATAAAATGTATCATCTTAACCAGTTCTAAGAGTACAGCTTAGTGGTATGAAATACATCCATTCACAATGTGCTACCATCACCACCACCCATCTCCAGAATTCTTTTCATCCTGTAAAACAAACTGTGTACTCGTTCAATACTGACTTCCCGGCTCTCCAGGAGCTGGCAACCACTGTTCCACTCTGTCTCTACGGTTCTGACTACTCTGGGTACCTCATATAAGTGGAATCATAAGATTTGTCTTTTTGTTTCTGAGACCTCTCAGTTTAAACCTTTGTCACCTCTCTTCTGGACCTCTGAAAACAATAAAAGCAGTAACCACAAGGCCCACAGAAAAGGTCCAGACAATTCAAAAACACATCCGGCACAAATTAGGAACCCAGCACCTCCCGGCAAAGAACTTATTCAATGGAAACGGCTTGGACGGAGAGCCTGTGCGCGTGGGGGTGGGGGTGGCGGGGGCGGGGGGGGTTGTCTGTGACCTAGTTCTGAGTGCTGGACAGAGATGAAGCAGGAAAAGGACAGTTCCCTGCGTCTCTTCTTCGACACTAGACCTGCCGAAGGTTGGGACGCAGGTCAGGGTTAGGGGTGAGGGTAGGCAGAGAGAAGGGGCTGGCAATCGGTGGTTGGAAGCGTGACACATTCCCTTCCATCCACAGGAAAAAAGACCCCGGAACCAGACCCAATTCCCTTCCGCGTGGGTCGGGGCCTGGGACGTAACAGAGCTGGTGCTGCGGCCTGAACGCCTGACAATGGCCTTGGGGAGAGGGGTCCGAGGCATCAGTCTCTTACCAGCGGTTCCCGCAGGGGATTTGCCATGACGCTGTTGTCCTTCTCTTCTTTTCCCTTAAATTGTTCCTTCTCTTTCTCTGTCTCCCGCTCTTTCCTCTTTTCCTCCTCTTTACTCTTACTTTTCTCCTCCTTCCCTTTTTCTTTCCCCTTCTCCTTTTCTTTATCCTTAATTTTCCCCTTCTCCACCTCCTTTTTCTCTTTCTCCTTTCCCTTTTCCCGAATTTTCTCTTTCTCCAGCTCCTTTCCCTTCTCTTTCTTCTTCACTTTCCCCCTCTCCATCTTCACAGCCCCTTTCCCTCCCTCTTGCGCGCCCGCACGCTGGAGCCCTGGGTCCTGGCAGGTGTGGCCCCTGTGGGGCGCAGGCGGAGTCGTAGATCCACGTGGCGCAGACCACACCCACAGTCACCTCGGAGGCAGTCACCAGTCCCAGGGCGTGCGTGCGGACTGCCACCCACTGGGCATCTGCTGCTCGCTTTCAGGGGGCTGCCAGCCGCGGATTCGCCAAACCTGGGGGCAGATGGAGGATTGACCAGGGCGCGGCCGGCGGAGGAGCTAGAGGAAGGGTGGAGCTCACACAAAGAAATCCTTGAAGCCCGGCTTGGCAGATTGGCCGCTCAGGAAAAAGCGTCCCCAGGTGCCACTTCTGGAGGGCATACTATGGCGTGATTCCCTTGAGCTAGGAAGGGTGTCTCAGAAAGGCCTTCCACGTGGGCCCAGATTTAAGCCTCCCACCTCTCCGGAATCATCCCCAAGCCCACCCAGCTCACGCGTCTCCCACCAGGAGAGTCCTGAGAGGTCAGAGTGCTGAGTGTCTCCAGAGGATTCCCAGCCTCCCCCGTTAGTAATCGCAAGCTTGGAAAGTGAAGTTGGGTACCTACCTGCCCTCCAGCTTGTGTCAACTTAACTAGCAGAGTCTAGAGACTGTCCAGGATGCTTAGGGATAAACAGAGGAATGAGAATTCATTCCCTTATTTTAAATTCTTGTATTTTGCTTTTAGAAATTTCTTGACTAAATTAGTAGTCTGCCAGGATCACAGCCACTACTAATGCAGGGTATTAAACAACTAAAAAAAATTAATAATTTGTAGCCCCCAATGATCTAACATGCAACAAATTAGGAAACCCACAGGGCTTTTCAAAGGTTGTGTAATGTTGTTTAAACTGGGAAGTATATGGACGGTTCTTTTATTTTGTTAAATTGGACCCTAGTATAATTTCACAAACAAAATAATCTTACTGCAATAAACTGACTTTTCATCAGATTTATGTTTCAAATAGGCTTGTAAGGAACAAAGAATGAATGGCAGGATCCAGAAGGCTTGAGAGATGCAGCAGTATTTAAAGTTAGCAGTGTCCAGGTAGTCTTGAAAATGCTGTGCTTAATAACTTAATAAAATGTTTGCTCCTTGCCCAGCCGGTGTGGCTCAGTGGTTGAGCCTCAACCCATGCACCAAGAGGTCACTGGTTCGATTCCCAGTCAGGGCACAAGCCCGGGTTGTGGGCCCGATCCCCTGTGGGGGGCATGCAGGGGGTGGCCAATCGATATTCTCCCTCATCAATGTTTCTATCTTTCTCCCTCTCCCTTCCTTTCTCTCTAAAATCAATAAAGAAAAATTATTTTTTAAAAATGTTTGCTCCTCAATTCATTATATGTACTTATCCACACAATGAATTTTCAGTGAAGTTAAAACTGGGCTCTCTCAACTCTATTAGATTAGCTTTGTGGCTTTGCTGGGAGGTACCAGAGAGAATTTTAGATACGCAGTTTAAAAAATTCTCAGATGTACTAACCAGGAAGTCCTCCATAAAATGCCAACACCCCAAACACCTTAATCCATACTCACTGCTGGAATATTTTATTTAAAAATGTGCCACAGTGAATGAATGGATGTATCCATATTGGTTTTTTATAAATGTAGACACACACATATATATACAAAGTGTATATGTCATTGGTTAAAAACCTGTCCAAAAGAAGAAATAATTACTAGAGAGTTAATGTAGATGTTTACACTTCATTTGACAATAACTTCTTTGAACTGAGGTTTCAGTTGCTTAGTAATGACTGGTAATAGCAATGACTGGCTAGAGAACTGTAAACTTCACTTTGTATCTTGCGTCAAATTTTTCAATGATAGATAACTTTCACCAAAATTCTGTAGCTTAGTTAAATCTAAAAAATGATTATCCTTCACCACAGAAATTTAATGGAATCCTAAATAACAAATTTACTCACAATTATTCTTGTAATGGGGTATATATTTAGAAGGAATGAATATCTGTCACTGTTACCAAAAGACTACTCTCTATGACCTCAAAAAGTATTATGCCATAATAAATCATTCATATATAAGAGGGTCTCTTGTTTTGATGCCACTGCAAATTCTGATTATGTTAAACAGAAATGCAGCACCACATTTCTTACTCTTATAAAGGAGGAAAGCCTTTAAAAAAATGCTTTGAAGAAGTTTCAGTAGATATGTTCAAGAGTCAAACACAGCAGCACTTTATTAACAAGGATGGAGTAATATGATCACAAGGAAATAACTCAAGTCTAAATTCAATGCTATCTTGGGCAGCATAAAATGAGTACTAACCAGGGTGGGCATCCCAGTGTGTCTGTCTCACAGCTGTTCAATGGGAAAGTGGCTTACAAGCAAGGAAAGGCCAGAGCAACACTGACACAGTAGACTGACTGTATAATACTCCATTACTTTGGGAAGGGCAATGAATAGTCATACCCTAACTAGAAAGAGGAACCATCTGAGTATTTATTAATTGGGCCAAACAGTACTGTTAAGTTTTAATACTGCCTGCTACTGAACTCTGGTATTGATTTCCTCTCTATATAAGAAGTCAATGTTCATGCTCTTGATAGGTGCCATTAAATCTGACTGAGACAGTCCAAACCCATTTGACCTCAGAACACTGGGTCTAGGAGTCAACTTCTTACAACATTGATGTTTTCCTTGAGTTCTTTATAGTGCTAAATTAGCACAATGTTATCATAATCTGAAAATGATATGGGGGCACAAAGGAGTCCTAATTTATATAAATGTGTATATATGTATGTACATATACAAACATACTTTTCATATATATATATTCCCATATTCCAGTATCACATGACAGAAATTTTATGGTAAAAATTAATCAAGACATTTAGTTTTCCTGTGGCCACTCATGTAATGAAGTGAAGAACACCAGTGTATTAATAAGGTCCCTTTTTATCACATGATATTTCTAAGTAGATATTTGGAATGCTCAGAAGATTCCACTTTCAGTCTCCCAAGACCTCCTAAGACATAATTTAAAGTGGGACTTGATAGGAACAAGTATCTCCGTACTTTAGTTAAAACAGCAGAAGTAATTTCTGTTTATATCCTAGGAAACCTTAGATAACATACTTTGTGAAATGGAAAAAAACACCACCACCAGTTCAGCACACAAAGAAACATATATCAAGGTGGGTAAATGCCCAATTATTGTGAGTCATCATCTGTGCAAAGCTAAGTGGTACAAGTAGGATAAGTCTGACTAGGCAGAGTTTGAGGAAGATGTTTTCCTTTTTGATGCACAAGAAAATAATTTTATGAAAATGTGGGGATGGGAGAGGGAGCAGCTCTGTGCTTCTCGCTGTGTCACCTTTATTATGTTCCTAGTGTCACTAAGACTAGTTTAAAAATAGCCTGCAATAAGAATGTTCTAATCACCAACCACCTTTTCCACCTTTCTTTTTTTTCTGTTGCTGTTTCTTTTTTGTTGCTGGAGCCCCTGCAGGCTTCTGGTGTCTTGGGGGTATGATATTACTTGCAGATGTAGATGCTGTTGCTGCACTGCCAGGTCTTGGGGAGGTGGGTGGGCTGCTCACAGTTTTACTGGCATCCCTGAAATCATCACATTTAGGAAAGTGGTCATTCATACATTCCACAAAGAAAAAGGCTACAAAAACATAACACATGGATTTCACTTTCCACCCCTAACAATCTCCCACACACATTCTATTTATTTTAAGGTGGGTTCCCCAACTCCCTATCCATTTTCGTTTTGAATACAATTTTTACTGCTTTATGGATAATATATGATACATGCCAATTCTTAGAAAGCTTAGAAAATAAAGAAAAAAAAGTGTAAAATGGCATAATCCTATCATGTACATATTATTTATTTAGTAACATTTTTAAATTTTTATTATTTTTTTGGCCTGGCCAGTTTGGCTCAGCGGTTAGAGCACTGACCCTCAGACCAAAAAGTCACGGATTTGATTCCTGGTCAAGGGCACATACCTAGGTTGCAGGTTTGATCCCCGCCCCGGTCAGTGTCACATGGGAGGCAACCACCATTTGACGTGAGTCTCTCACATCAATCTTTCTCTTTCTCTCTCTCTTTTCTCACCACCCCTCATCCCCTCCCTTCCACTTTATCTAAAAATCAGTGGAAAAACATCCTCGGGTGAGGATTTAAAAAAATTTTTTTTAATTTATTATTTTTTTACATCCTCACCTGAGGATATGTTTTTATTGATTTTAGAAAGAGAGGAAGAGAGAGAGAAACATCGATTGGTTGTCTCCTATATGCACCCCAAATGGGGATGAACCTGAAACCTAGGTATGTGCCCTGACCGGGAATCAAACCCCCTACCTTTTGGTGTACAGGATGATACTCCAACCAACTGAGCTACCCAGCCAGAGCAGTAACATTTTTAATACTTCTTTCTAGTCACATTATTTATTATTTATATATTTGTTTATCTAGATATTTAGTTTTCGAATGACTCAGTGTATTAGTTTCCTTTTGGAGTTACTGGAATCCTGTTATTTATGATACAATCTATAATCCAAGTATTTGCAATACAATCCAACCAGAAATACATTTTCTTTCCTTTACAATAGCATATCGCAAAACAGCCAAGATATCTGAGTGTACTTCTCATACTTAAAATGCATTTAAAAAATCCTCACTAATGACCCTGAAGTCCATCTCAGAAAGTTCTGACCTATGCTCTGAGTGACCTCATTGGGAAGCAATGACTTACAGTTCAGATGAGGCTCCTGCAGTTGCTCCCTGGGTCCCCTTTCCAATCTGATCCTTCTTCTTACCCTTCTTTCTTCCCCGGTAGTAAGATCGTTCACGCATTGGTAGCCACCTTTCTGGATCTGGGGTCACTTTTGGGTCATAATTCTTAGGCAGTTTTCCTGTGTAACAATTAATTGATGAAAAAATGAGAAATCTGTTCATAATGTTTTCAAGGTAGTTGTTTAAACAATATGTCCAAGCCTGGGAACAAATAACATTAAATAAGTTTATCTGAGAAAGTTTTACTTATATAATCTAGTGATATGTTCATATCAGCTTTGTAAAAACTTTTATTGCCTGACCATATAAATGTATATGTATGTTATATATACAAAAAAAGTTAATTAATTACCTCTGGGAGCATGAATATGGAGTAGGGAATTTTTACTCTTTATGTCATTCTATTACAATACAAGTCTATTAATTTTTGTTTATTTTTATTTTATTTTACTTTGTTTTTCGAATAAGCATATGTCACATGTAAATTTTTAAATATGCCCATTTGGAAACCAAAAAATATAGAAAAAAGTGAAATTGCAGGTTATTGCTATCTATAGTTATCATTTGTTCCCTTAAAGTATTACTAATACATAAAACAACACAAAATAAACACTTAAGTTTTTACCAATTTGCAAGTACTGTGACAAAATAAGACTTCTAAGTAAAGATGGTGGATTCGAATGCAAACATTACCTTCTGCACTATCCCAAAACTCCACTAAAATGACAATAAACACAATAGAAGGAAGAATAGGAGAAAAGAATTATCACTACAATTTTGGATGGAAAACGGGTGGAGGAGTAGTGATAAACAGCAGATTTGGGAAAGCTGAATCCTAAAATGGCACTGGGCAAAATCAAGAAACAAACTGATTTGGACCAAAGATTTCCCAAAGACTCAGGAACAGATAACCTTTGATTAAGTGAAGCCAAGCATTGTAATTCCACCCACTCCTGCCATACACTAAGACAGCCTAAGGCAATCAATGCATGGCATTCCCCCTGGTTATGGTTCAGGGCTAGACACTGACCTATGTTGCCTCAATCAGGTTAATGGAAAAGATTTGCCAGATGCAGAAGGGCCCTCTCTGTCCTGCTGTATATAAATGACAAATATGTGGCCCTATTTCCAAAAAACATCCTAAGACTCTAATGAGATTCAGTTTCGTGTACAGCAGAAGAGCTACCACTACTGGATCAACCAACTTTGATGCTAACTTCACTGACAGTTTCATAAACAGTAAATTTTCTTCTTAAGCCAGTTTGATGGTACTATGGTACTTATAGCTCAAAGCACCCTAATAACACCAGGCACTGGTCTAAGAGCATTAAAAGTAGTATCTTATTTAATTCTATGAGGTACATACCATCATATTCCATTTTACAAATAAAAAACTCAGGTAGGTATATTCACAGTCACAGTGAAAGAGCAATACTACTCGAGCAACAGTTTGAATTTAGGCAAACTCCAGAGTTGTACTCTTTAATGTAATAAAATTAGATGCTAGCTACAGCCAAGACAAAACTCAAGTGTTCAAAGACACAAGAAGAGAGGACAGTTTATTTGTTTGAAGATTTTTATATAGGGCTAAACTCAATCTTTATCTTATAGAAAGAAATCTAAAGATTTTAAAAAAAAGCCTTACCCTTCTTTTTTTTCTTCTTCTTTTTCAAATCTCCCTGTCTACAGAGAGAACAAAAATCATTACCATCAACATGATAAAATATAGTGTACTAAGCATGTGCAAAAGAGCAAGCTGAGTATTTTATCATAAGGTATTCAAGATTTCCTGAATGCGGGCTCACCAAAACTAATAGACTAGTTGGGATATTTATTTAGGTTAAATTTAATCAAGCTTCATACATAGTAGTTTATGGGAGAGGGTTTAGAAAAGAGTGGTGACACCCGGCTGGTGTGGCTCAGTGGTTGAGCATCGACTCATGCACCAAGAGGTCGCTGGTTTGATTCCCGGTCAGGGCACATGCCCAGGTTGTGGGCCCAATCCCCAGTGGGGGGTGTGCAGGAGGTGGCCAGTCGATGTTTCTCTCTCTCTCCTCCTCTCTCTCTAAATCAATAGAAAAAAAAATTTTTTTTAAAAAGAGGGGTGACAACTGTTTTCAGAAGACAGATACCATTTACATTGGCACATACATATTGAATTTTATGTAAAAAGATACAAAATTTGCACAAGCATGAAAATCTACAATAAGTCACCTCATGTTTGGCAAAACTTGAGAATAGATAATTAAACTCTTTGCCAGAAGTACATGTATAGTTATAATACAGGCAAAGAATATCTCTGGGATGATAATGCAGGAAGACAAGTAACATTGGTTTTAGCCTTGGGAAGGAGGAGGGCAGAGAGGGGTTGGAGGAAGACTTTTTATTTCGCAATTTTTTATTTTTCAGGTTTTTAACCTTGTAGGTTTATTGAATTTTTTAAGTAATAAAATCTTTATTAAGTATACTGACCCCCACCAAAGGGCATTAAAAAGAGCACAGGAAGTCAAGAAAACACTTCAAAATAATTGCTAAGTACTATGACAGCTACAGTAAAAAGAGGAACACATTAAAAGACATCTCTGGCCTGGCTGGTGTGGTTCAGTGGTTGAGCACTGACCCATGCACCAAGAGATCACTTGGTTCGATTCCCAGTCAGGGCACATGCCCAGGTTGTGGGCCAAATCCCCAGTAGGGGGCATGCAGGAGGTGGCCAATCGATGCTCTCCCTCATCGATGTTTCTATCTCTCTCTCCCTCTCCTTCCTTCTCTCTCTCTCTAAAATCAATAAAGGAAAAAACATTTTTTTTTAATTAAAAAACATCTCTGGCCTTGGCCAGGTGGCTCAGTTGACTGGAGCATCATCTTGTACACCAAAAGGCTGTGGGTTCAATTCCCAGTCAGGGCACATGCCTGCGTTGCTGGCTGATCCCCAGTAGGAAGCATGCAGGAGGCAGCCGATCGATGTTTCTCTCTCACATCGATGTTTCTATCTCTCCCTTCCTCTCTCTCTAAAATAAAAAAATCAATAAAAACATATTTAAAAATATATACATATATTTTTATTCCTTATGCAATTTAAATTTAATCAGCATTGTTACAATGAAAAACATTACCCTTGCTCCTTTGGTTGACTATCTCCAGCAACTTTTCCACCCTTCTTCCGAATGTATGTAGCACCAGGAGAATTTTCAAGAGCCTCGACATCTACTTTTAGAGACATGCTATCTGACGAGGGCAAGTGTTTACTAAGACTGGGATAGAACAGGAGTTCAGGAACACAATATATATACATATATATGCCTAACAATATATCTATGCCAGCAGAGAAACACACTGTCTTTTTTTATGCCCTTTGTCAAAAGCAAAAAAAATTCTTAGATCTGCTATAGAACAACAAATCAGAGCAGGTCATAAGGTCAATTATAGATCATATATTGTGAAAGGAAAACTTGAAAAAGGAGTCATAATCTAATCATCTCTTCCTTAACTCAGTGGCTGCTCAGCATCCACTCCCGCCCACCTCAGTTTTGGGACCACACACACTGGAGTAGCACACGTGATCCAAATTCAGCCAATCAGGGCACCAGTTTCTCTCACTGTTTGAGATGAGCATGTGACCTAAGACAGTTCAATCAGAATGACATTTCAGAATTATGTACTAGTTTCCAAATAAAATATGTTTTTGTTTTTTGTTTGCTATTAGACTTGAACCTGGAGAGATATAAGCTGCATGTTATTAACTTCATTTTTGCTTATGGATTAAGCTGAACCCCAAGTTGGATCTATCATTGTATTTTCAGTCACACTGATCAATAAATTTTCATTTTTGCTTTTAGTAGGTAGAAGGAGGTTTTATTTGTTGCAATTTGCAACAAAAAATGTCCTGCTCAAACAGGTACTAGAAGAGATCTAGTATGCTACTTTACAAAACATACCTCGTTAGTTTCTCCAAGTCCTGTGAGAAGACAGAAAGATTACCGACCCAGGTGCTTGTCAAACTGAACTGGTCCCCTTTCCACCTAAAACCTTTCTGGGTTTCTATCTTGCTTTAAGCCGCCGCCATCCTCCCAGTATTGTAGTTAAGATACCGGCGGAGCGTCCTGAACACCAAATCACGTCCATTCTACCTTGATGACATCCCCAGTGTGTAGCATATCCATCTTCATGCCACTGCCTAATGCCAGCCTTCAGGGCTTCCCACGGGGGTTATTTTACTAGAGCCCCTAGCAGTTCCCTGACTGAAGTTTTGACCCCTGAATTCTATTCTCCACATGGCTAATCAGAATCACCTCACTAAAAAAAAAAAAGGGAGCAGCTTGGAACAATCAAAAGGATACGCTTTTGCTTTCTCAGGGTCTACAAGTGAGTAAGCAGAAATAAGCTGCGCCAGGGTATGAATATCTTTTGGATTTTGTCTAAAAGAAGAAATTGAAAACAGTTATTCAACAATTTATAAAACTGAAGAAAATAACATAAACAAGCAAAATAATTCCCTCATATCAAATAACAGGAATAAAATTTGGATTTATACATCTCCACCCTTCAGAGCTTACTTCCATAGCTGTTCTAGGTCACTAATTGCCTCCTTCTTCCGCCCATATTTGAGTTTGAAGTTTGCAGCTTCTCTTATCAAGGACAAATGAGCAGAAGATTTGGGCTACGGTTTTAACAAAAAGAGAAAAAAAGTTTTAAGCTAAATATTTATCAAGTCAATGAAGTTATTATATTCATTAGACCTTTAAAACGGACTGACCGATCCATTAAATTTTTCATCTTAAGTTTTACAGAATGCATGAAATATCATAAACAAATTTGCACACACAAACAGGAAGAGGAGTAGACAAATTAGTACACGTGACTAATTTATGAATTTGGAACACAACCTATTCCATTTAGATCATCCACAACTAGAAATAATCCCATAATCAAATATATGTCACCATAGTTCTCAAATATTAACTTAATAGTTTCCAGAATATTGCTCTCTCTCCACTGGTAACATGCTAACAATATATAAATGCCACCTAAGTTGGGTAATGCGTAATGCAGAAACCCATACTGGAAAAAATAAAGATGTTCCTATTAGATGGAGACATGATATACAATTATTCCATGTATAGTTGACCTTTGAACAATGTGGGAATTAGGGGCACCGACTCCCCGCACAGTTGAAAATGTGAGTATAACTTTGACTCCTAAAAAACTAAACTACTAATAGCTTACTGCTGACCCGAAGCCTTACTGATAACATAAACAGTCTATTAACACATATTTTGTATGTTACATGTATTATATACTGTACTCTTAAAATAAAATAAGCTAAAGAAAAGAAAATGTTAAGGCAATCATAGAGAAAATACATTTATAGTACTTATTGAAAAGAAATCCACATATAAATGGACCCGTGCAGGTCAAACCCATGTTGTTCAAGGGCCAACTGTACTACTGTTCTACCAATTACTGCCATCCATGGGCTCCCTAGCCACTAAAGATGAGTTCTCTTATATGTAATCACGTACTATTATTATTACTTCTTGAGATTACACACACACAGAGGAAAGAAGTTTAGAAAACATAACTGAACAGTTTTGCGTTTTTTTTGTTTTTTTTTCATTTTGCAGCTATTTCTTACTTCTAATAACTTTATTTGGACCTGGTATACTTAAGAAACAGAATATGACAGTAAGAGCATTCCATCTTTTAAATAGTGAGTTGTAATGTTTCAATTATCCTAAATTTTGAGTTCAGTAATGCAGCTTTTTATTTTTATGTAAAAACATATCCTTATAACATTTTAGTCCATTTACTTACCTGATGGCTTTGATACCACTGAATAGCTTGTGTGAAGACCTCAATGGCACTATCAATATCTTCCTCATGGCTGTACATGGTCACTAATGCAGATACCTACCCAGCCAAAAGTACAAATTAGTGAATAAAATTCCTCCTTCTCTCCCAGAATAAGCTCTTTGAAAATGAAAAACATTGAAGAAACAGCAAATAAAGTTGCTAGGCTCTTTTCACCAGTACCTAATTCATCATAAAAATTAATATCATGAACAGCAGCACTGTTTTCCAAATACAAAGTTATCTATATTACCCTTCCCCTAGAGCAGTGCAAGTTCACAAAGTTACCAGTCCACAAGGTAAGTATAGAAGTTGAGAATAAGCACTTAGATAATTAGTTTGTATAATAAGACACTGCTGGGACATCCAAGTACATTATCAAAGAGGCGCATATACTCGCGTGGCTAAACTCCCGTGATGAGTCACATGTGGCCTCAGCCAGTGAAAACCTTGCCTAGTGTGTCTGAGGGATAGCAAGAAGGTCCATGTGGCTGGAGTGGAGTGAGAAGGGAAGAGCAATAGGAGACGAGGACAGAAAGGACAGGAACAGAAAGTTGGAATTTTGAGAAAAATCAATAAAACTGATAAGCCCCTGGCGAGACTGACCAGAAAAAAAAAAGATGTGAATAACCAATATCAGAAACAGAAGGTTCTACAGATGTTAAAGGATAAACTGGGAACATCTGAACAACTTTTATACCAATAAATCCAAGAATGTAAATGAAATGAATAAATTTCTTGAAAGATATCAGAAAGCAGGATATTAAATATTAGAAGCATCTTATTTTCAGCCACATATATTTGATTCTAACATAAAATAACTATAGCCCAGTCTTTAAAATATGAATCTTCAAAAGAGAAAAAAACTATCATAATACTATTATACATTTACTGAGTCTCACTGCAAACCAGCTGTGTTAGAGAATACAGGCATGAATAAAACAGTCCTTGTTTAATAAATACAGACCACTGCTATAAAATTAGTCTTTACTTCAAAATAGATGCTTTCACAGCTATATTAGTGATCTAAACCTGTGATGCTAGAATAATCAGGGAACTAAAAACTACATTTATTGGCCACCATTACTAAATTATTTTACCTCAAAGAAATCACACTGAGAACATAAAATAATTTAGGCTAAGGAATTCCCTATAAGGATCTTAGGTTATTTAAGGTTGGCTCTCAGTGCTAATATAAGGCCTAACCAGTGCCTGGCACATCTGACTAAAAATAGACCAGTGCAAAGCAGAGCACAAAATGAAATGAAATTTATACCAGAAAGGAAATGTTATTATTTTAGCTATTATGAATATAGAAAGAAATAGGCAGAAATTAAATTGAATACAAAAAACATAAACATACCAATGGACTATTAATTCTATTACTTTTTCAATCTTAAGAGATTTTAGTTATAAACTCACCATGCCTGGTTTATGCTTCAACTCCTCTATGCTTCTCAAGATTAGACATGCTTTGGAAATATTACCTTAAGAAATTAAAGACAAAATCAGCCCAGCCATCACAATGAAGAAAGTATAATATGAAAAAAAAAAAAAGACAAGAAATTTAAGAGTCCTGTTTTATAACATCTCCAAATACTCAAGCTTTGGGATCTTGGGAAGAAAGTACTCTATTCATTTTACAGGTAAGAAAATTGAGTCTTGCTTACGCTCACAAAGATAATGGCAGATGACCAGAAAAGTCACCTCCCAACTCCCAGTCTGTTGAGTTCTATTTCTCTTGTTTCAGACTGTAACGTAAGGGTGGGAGTCCTCCCCTAAAGGCCTAGAAATATGTTACTGTAGATATGAGTACAATGGAAACTTTCCTACAATGTTAAAATTCTTATTTTCTACTCACTGCGAACCTAAATAACAAAACCTATCAAAGTCTTTAAAAACAAAACGAACAAAAATCATGATAGGCTCTCTCTTAGTAATTTTAGTATAATAAATAATCCTTGCAAAAAAAAAACCCTGAAAACCAAATGAGGAAAGAAGATAAAGAAGAGAGCAAGAAAAAGAAAGAGGTGGGAAAAGGGAAAACAAACAAAAAGGTAAGCAAGTCTGAGAACAGGGTAACAGGGAGACCAGAAGTGTTTCTCAACCTTGTTTTCATTACTACCCCACTAAGGAGCCTTTTACACAATTTTTTTCCTAATTGCCAACTAACACCCCTGCCCTCTACCCACAAAATTTTCATTGTAGCCATCATAATATCCAGTATCTTTTTGGACCCCACCCCTACCCCAAACCAATGATCATCCCCACTGAGAATGCATACTCTACACCAGAGCTGTCTGACAGAACTTTCTGTGATGATGAAAACATCCTATATCTTATTCTGTCCAACTAGCCAGATACAGCTATGAAGCTTCTGAAATGGGGCTAGCACAATTGAGGAATTGAATTTAAATTTCATTTAATCTTAACTTAAAAGAGCTACATGTAGATAGTGGCTGCAAAATATGGTGAACATTGCTCTAGATAATCACTCAAGGTTGGTTCAAAATCATGGACAAAAACACTAACAGTTTTCTGTAAGATCCAAAAATATCAGTTCTCATTAAATTTCCTTGCCCCAAAGATATGAGTTGTAAAGCATAAATAAAGGATAAAGTCCTGAACTAAAAAATTCTAAACTGGGATGCAAAGTAACCCTTATTTCATGCAAATACTACTAAGTGACAGATTTAGGCATTTCTACACAAGACACAGCCAAGAAATCTGAGTTAAGTACGGTCTTTTGGAACAGAGAAATCCTTTGGTTCTATAGACTTTCAAGGTATAGCCTGAGAATCATCCTAACAATTTAGTAATAACCCAAGAAAATGCCAACTAACTCACTACTAAGTCTGTTGGAGCTCACACCATCTAGCTTCATGTTTGAAACAACAATAATTATGCTTCACCATTATGCAAAAATTTAAAACTCACATAATCAACTACTTCAGAATCATTCCAACCATATGTTTCCATTAAAATGATATTTGAATCATGATGAAATCATCATTAATACCTTGGGAAATTTTCAGCTGTGCCATGGTCAGCTTAATTTCAGCTGCATTTTCTGGATGCTGATCTGAAAATTCCTGAAAAATTTTTAATTGGGGGGAAAAATCATATTTTATTTATACAACTCACTGCACACATTCCAATTACTTATCTTAGCTGCATAAAAATTTAAATCCGGTTTTAAAATATTAAACTTCTGGTTCTAGGTCAGAGTTTTACTTGGGAAAAATTTTAACCAACACCCACTATGCTTTAAAATTATGCTCTGAAAATGAATACTATAATGTCAAGTTTCCAGAGAGTAACTAACAGAGAAATAATAATTAAGATTGACACATAATTTTTTTTAAAAAAAGGTAACTCAAATAAATGATACCTCCTCTGAGGGTCCCTGCTAGGCAACTCTGCTTCCCAGGATGGTCCTAATTTTACTTTGTCCAACTTTCCAATGTATTTTACCCTCAGAAAATTCAAAAATAATCTAACAGCTGATTTAGGCTGATAAAAACCAAGTCAGTATCTCTGTAATTACTTGAGGTTAGATTGGGACTTACTGGAGAATACATTATTGAAAAAAGGGTGAAGCATGTTCTAATATTATAAGCCTAAAACAAATCCTTAACTAGTTAAACAGATCTCAAAATGAAAAGCATTTTTTAGGGTTTATAGCAAATACATACTAATGCAAATTTATATAAAACAAAGCTGTAGCCCAAGAATTAACTAAAGTGACACTCCAGAATTTGTCTAGTGGTATATCACCTATTAGTTTGCCTATGAAATTTACAAGCTTTTATACATAATGAAAATGAAACAAGGCTGCAACTATCTGATAGCTCCCTAAAAATTCAAGTAATTCCTTTACCTGAAGCAACTCTATCGCTTTTGTGTGCTGCTTTTCACGACAGAGCTGAGCAGCTTGGATTAACACAGGCAGGAGATGCTCAGGACTTTGGGACTGTAAACTGGCAGATATTTTCCGGCACTGTTCTGCCTAAAAAGACAACGTTTCCCCCCCACACAAAAATAAGCTGGTTAATGAAATTAAACATTAAGCGAGTGACCAAAAAGAAGAAAAGGATGGGGGGAGAGGAAGAAAATCAGTTGAAACAAAACAGTAAGTAAGAAACTGCCCAGGGTGAGAGAAGTGGTTTATAGTATCTATTCTCAATTTTTTCCTATAAGAAAAGGATTTCCATTTATTAAATTTAAACTATGAGTTCTCAAAGCATTTAAGAAAGGATGAGTTATAAACATTCATTTGGATGGTTAAATTCCAGAATTTTGTTTAAATAAAATACATCCTTCTTTGCTTCAAAACAACAAAACGTATAGGTATTTCTTGCTGAAGTATTTTAGACTATTTTGACTGAGTTCTAAATAATGAACATGTTACTGCCTCTCACTTTCCCACTGAAAATCTCTGCTCTTGAAGAGCATGAAATCATAATTGAATTGGAATTAATACATGTTAGGGATAGAACTGACACCCTTTAACACTTATAACTTGATGTATTTTGCATACTTATTTTACTTTAATTCAGAGATAACGTATTAACAAAATTTTCTCATTTATAGGTGTGAACGGTGTTTTCTTCCTCTTAAAAGCCACCAATAGCACACCTTTACAAAGAATTGGGCAAATTATTTGTTTAACCAATAAAATCTATTATATGTGACATTCTGAAGAACACATGGGTTTAAAACAAAACATAAACTGATTGCACTGATACATCCATTATGCCTCAGGTGCCATACTCTAAAAGGTTTAGCCAGGGGAACTAGAGATATGTTACCTACCTGGTTTGTGTACATAGCAAGTAAAGCTTTGTTAAATTCTATAGCTTGCAGCTGTTTCTTGGAAAGCTTAAACTCTACTCCTTCTGCATTGGTTAATTTCACCTTCTTCTTGGAGTCAAAGACATTTTGGTCCTGACAAAGAAAAGTTCATCCATCATTAATAGCAATCTCAGACTTCTACTCTTTTAATGCTCCAAGACCTTATTCCTCTTTCATTTAGTTAATTTATATAAAAACAAGAGAGCCTGGAAGATAATAATACATCTGCTTGGTTGGGGTGCCTATGCTCCTAAGATGCACATAAATTTATCTTGGGTTCCCAGTTTTCTTTTGTTTTATATTTCCACTATTAAATGCTTGTTTTGAGCTTTTTGAAGAAAAGTACACAGGGATAGCACTAATCTTACAGTGGAAATTAGGACTACAAAGATAACTAAATTTGCAAGTTTTACAAATTATGCCCTTTAGAATTTAGATGACAAATGATGAAAGTAACTCATTCCTCTAAGAAATACTGTCATTATGTAAGCAAATTATTAAAATTCAGATATATATATTACACCTCTCTTGAACCCATTTTTAGCAAAAAATACTAATATAACATAGCTACTGTTTTTCCATTTCTTAAGGCTCTTCTCACCTAGGCAGAGGTACAAACAAGTTCGATTTCTGAAATTTCTGTGTGGGGCCTAAATGTTATCTGCCTAAAGAAAGTCACATACCTTTCAAGGAAGGAACACAATTAAGTCACACTGCATCCTAGGAAGGACAAGCTTAGCATCAGCGTGTCTACTATGTGCACAGTATTCTAGCTTTGCTGAATGATATACGTATTTGCAAATAATTGATTTACCACTGTGCTTTTTAAACAAGGTCTAGCAGTTTAAAGACTAAAAGGAGACAAAGAAGAAATCTAAAATAAATTCTACCTTTTCTGGGTGTAAAGATCCAAACCAAAGCAAAATTATTTTAATGTACAGCAAGAAACTGGCTTTCATATAAATCAGTCCTCAAAAAACTGTATTTCTAGTTGGTACTCCTATATCACTATTTTGACACTTCATCATGCATGCCACTGCCAGACCTCTCTTAAACTTTGCTATCATGGCACTTATTATTCAAAAATTTAATTTTCAAGGACTCCCATACTTTGGTATCATTTAATCTAATCTACTTCCCCCCCCCCCTCACACGAGGACATTCTTCCATTTTTTGTTCAGATAGAGTGCGAGGGAGAGAGAGGAAGAGAGAGAGAGAGAAACATCAACGTGAAAGGGACACATCGAGTGGCTGCCTCCCGCATGACCCAACAAGGGCCAGGGACAAACTGCAACCGAGGTACATGCCCTTAGCGGGAACCGAACCCGGGTCTCTCTGGACCGCAGGCCAACGCTCTAACCGCTGAGCCAAACCGGCCAGGGATACTTTTTTTTAATTAACCAGCATGTATATGTTCTCTTATCTTCTGTTTTCTCATGCCCACCCCCCCAAAGGCCATAAATATTTCTTCATAATTCATTTGTTTATGCTGTTGCTTAACCTTCAAACTGTATTCCTCTTTCAAGGGTAAGCTCAAATTTGCCAACCCAGAGATCTCTTCTTTCACCAAATACTGTAGTTATAAAATAAGAAATTTAAAGATGCACAGTTTCTTTCAACATCAGAATGAGAGTTTAAAACTGTAATGATTAAAACCGTGTTTCATTATTATCTATTGCATCCAGCACTATTTTGAATAAAAAGAAATAAATACCTGTTAGCTGAAGAAAGTTCAATGTATAATTACTTACATTAACTTTGAGATATCTAGTATTTCACACACTCTCCTCCTCACAATTATATAGCACATAAAAAGAATCTGTACTCACTGGCATTTCAAATTATTCAGAAACATAGGTAGGTATATATTGCTGCTAAGATTCAAAAGCCAGCACCAATTTTTGGAAACCTAAACCATGCCAATGGCCTGCAACATCCTATAACTACTATCCCCCTTAATGCCATTATCCCACCTCTGGGGACTCTGAATTTCTGCTATATAGGAGAGAGGTCCCATGAAGGACTAGAAGGAGCAAGCCTTGGAGTCAGAGACTAGACTGTGAATCCAAGTTCTACCTCTTACTAGCTGTGACCTTATACAAATTACTTAACTCCTGTCAGCCTCAGATTATACTCCTATAAATTAGAAATAAGTACTGCCACCTAAAAAGATAATGGTGAGGATGAAATAAGATGACTCTTGAAAAAAAAATCACATGGCATTATCAAAAACCACCACAAATGTTACTTTTATTTTCTATTGACCTGAATTTCAAATTTGAACATGAGAAAGAGAACCTACCCACATCTCCCCTCCCTTAAACTAAAAACCACTGAGAAGAAGAAAATTATCTCAGAAAACTTTCATTGAGACTTACTAGATGAAAACATCACTTAAAACATGCACACACAAAGTTTAAAAGTCCAAACATTTTAGTTTTCTAACAAATAGAGATTCTCCATATTATTATAAACTAAGAAAGTAGCAAGATTTTAAAGTCCAGGGTCTGTAACTACAAAAATGTTTTATTACTTGAATATACTTTGCATAATCATCATCATTAGGGGAGTTAAATAACTCTCTACTGTGGTTTACTACAATTTTGGACTCTATCATAGGAAAAAAACCCACTTATCCTAGAAAAAAGCTGAGTAATATGCTTTCAGTGTAAAATATAAGTAGGATAGCCACGGCTATTTCATACCTTGTTAATGGTAATGATGTTATTTGCAATCACAGCTAGCAACCCCACATCTGTCGGCCTGTGAACAACAAGCAAGTCAAAAAGGAATAAACCTTTAAAAAGAAACCTCCTCCCCTATAAAAGACACTTTATTTTAATAACTCACTTTAGTTTTATTATCTGATTGTAAAGTTGCAAAGCCTCCTCAGTACGACCCTGAAGCTGCAGAATATAGGCCATCTGCCCATGAATGATGGCCAGTTCTGCCTGTGGGTCTTCCTCAGTCCCATCCTAAACAGAATAAGAAACAAAAATTCTCCAAATTGCTCCACATATTTACCAACATTGAAAAGGTACAGAATACTAAGTAAAACATAATTTTCTGGAATTTTCCCTTAGACTCAGTTTGTCAAAATTTAGGAATTGCCACCAAAAGAGGAAAGTTTGTAAAATCCTAATTATCACCATACAAAGAACTGAAAAAGCTAAAACTGTAATTAAATCAGCAGCTCTCTTAACTGACACTCCAGATTAATCCATATTCTCCATTCCTCTGGAAAGGCTGACTGATGCCTACATAAAAGTATAATAAATGCTCAAGGCTGGGGGGCTGTTCTCTTTTACCACACCCAGCACTCCTGCTCTCACCTGGTGAATGCATGCTGACTAGTGGTCAGATGTGTTTGCTTCCAATCCCCTTATGCCAGTTATGTTTGATAAGCAAATGATAAAACTTAATTATCATAGTAAGAGAAGAACTATGAGTGTGAAAAGAGATTTGTTTCAATGAAAACTATGTTGAATGCTCAGAAGTATTTGATAAAAGTGAGTTCCTAAAGAAAATTACTAATTAGGTATGAGCCAGAAAACGTTAAGAGACAGGTAAAAAAGTTAACATCTAAAAAGAATGTAATGGAACTACTTCACAGTTGTCTTTAAAATAGTGTTGGACTTAAAAAAACAAAACAAAACTGGAAATGAAATCATGAATGCTGACTATGTATGATATATGCATAAAATTCCTATGAATAAACCCATACTCAAAGACCTGAGCCCCATATCTAAAATAGAATTATTTTATATTTATATGAATTTAAAATAAAATGCATCAGGTATATAAAAACTTTTGTATTATAATTTCTCACCTTAAGAAACCCCTTCAAGTAAGGGATTTTCTACTATGATTCCTATTCATAGTAGAAAACCCCAATCAGGAGGTTTTCTATTATGATTTCTATTCAATGAATCACTATCTATTCCAAAAAGTCAATATACTACAATGAAGCCCCCTACAAATTTAAATATTATATGGGTTTAACAACAGTGGAATACTTACAGAATCTTCTGATAATGAACAGCGGCAAAGATCTATGGGGAAAATGGTTTTAAAATTAACATTGCTGGGCAACTCTCATTCCTTTCACCATTCCAAAGAACAAGAAGATTTCAAGATAATTTTAATAACAAGTAAATTTGAAATTTATTATTAGCATTAACTATACTAGATATTATCAATCCCTGGTTATTCTAGCTCTTCCACATTTTTCATTCATTTGTAATCTCTATGTTTAAAAAGTCTTTCAAGGGCATTTAAAAATATAAATATTGCCCTGACCAGTTTGGCTCAGCGGTTGGAGTGTCTGCCCTTGGACCAATTCCAGGTCAGGGGTGCGAACTTGGGCTGCAAGTTTGATCCCCAGCCTGGGTTGGGGTCATACGGGGGCATCCAATCGATGTGTTTCTATTCCTCCCTTCCATTCTATCTAAAAAAAAAAAAAATCAATGGAAAAATATCCTCCAGTGAGGATTAAAAAAAATAATAATTATGTTGATTGCAAAAAATTCACTTTCAGAAAAGCATAAAGACAATAATCCCACCACCCAAAGATAACTATTAGCATTCCAAGTTTTAAAAATTTAAACATACAGCTGCATTTCTTTTTTTAATCCTCTTGAGGATATTTTTTCCATTGATTTTCAGAGAGAGTGGAAGGGGAAGAGGGGGGGAGAGAGGGAGGGAGAGAGGGGGAGAGAGAGAGAGAGAGAGAGAGAGAGAGAGAGAGAGAGAGAGAGAGAAACATTGATTGGTTGCCTCCTGCATGCAGGGATGGAACCTGCAACCCAGGTATGTGCCCCTGACTGGGAATCAAACCCGTGACCCTTCAGTGCAGGGGCCAAAGTGTGGGCTGATGCTCTAGCACTAACCAGAACTACAGCCACAATTTAAAATGAAAGTGTGATAGTCTACACACTATTTTGAAATCTCCCTTCCCCCATTTAATATACAATGAACATTTTTATGTTGTAATAATAAATATAGGTCTACATTCTTACTATTTTTAACATTATATATCTTAACAGTATATATATATTATTATTTTTTTTAACATTATAATTTTTAATGATTGCATGGTAATCTCTTTGGGTGTTATGGTAAAACTTAGCCAATCCTCTAACAGAACAGAAACTCAACATGTTTCTAAATTTTTTTCTTAGAACATCCCTTCAATTATCATTCATATAGATACATATATGAATTTATCTAATTATTTCTTTAAAATAAATTTCTAGAAATAAAATTCTTGGATCAAAGATATGCAAACTTTAAAATCAACTTCCCATTGCAGTTTGTACTACTTTTACACTGAAATCTGCAATGTATGAGAATGTCCTTCTTCCATACCACTGCCAATACTGGATAAGATCAAGAAATTATAATTCTCAAACGTATTTTTCTTTTCATGATGCTCTAACCTTTGCTCTTATTTTAACCTTCAATATTTAAAAGTAAAACAAACCCTGTTTCACCTTTTTTCCTCTGCATGTTCACCGCAGTCCCTACATCACTTTTATAGCTTCCAGGAAAAATGTATGCAGAAGAAAAGTCTAAATGTTCCAGGAGTTAAGACCAGACATAAGTTTGCCAATAAATTATTTTTTTTTAATTAAAAACGTCAATGAAACTAGACCACCTTCTTACACCACACACAACAATAAACTTAAAATGGATTAAAGACTTAAATGTTAGACTCAAAACCTAAAATATCCTAGAAGAAAACATAGGCAGTAAAATCTCACGCATTCCCCATAGCGATATTTTTTCTGGTATATCTCCTCAGGCAAGGAAAACAAAAGAGAAAATAAACAAATGGGACTACATCAAATTAAAAGGTTTTGCAAAGAAAACCATCAACAAAATGAAAAGACAACCCACAGAACGGGAGAACATATTCATCAATGATACATATGATAAGGGGTTAATAT
Source organism: Tadarida brasiliensis (assembly GCA_030848825.1). Lineage (NCBI taxonomy): Eukaryota > Metazoa > Chordata > Mammalia > Chiroptera > Molossidae > Tadarida > Tadarida brasiliensis. The sequence goes on along the minus strand of CM061257.1, from coordinate 38,055,754 downwards.
CCAAAATTTATGAACTTATAAAACACAACACCAAAAAAAACAATCCAATTAAAAATGGGCAAAGGACCTGAACAGACCCTTCTCCAAAGAAGACATATGGATGGCCCAGAGACATAAGAAAAGATGTTCAACATCAATAATCATCAGAGAAATGCAAATTAAAACCACAATGAGATATCACCTCACACCCATCAGAATGGCTATCATCAATAAAACAACAAACAAGTATTGGTGAGGATGTGGAGAACAGGGAACTCTCATGCACTATTGGTGAGAATACAGATTGGTGTAGCATTGTGGAAAGCAGAATGGAGTTACCTCAAAAAATTAAAAGTGGAACTGCCTTACAACCTAGCAATTTTATCCGAAGAAACCCAAAACAGTAAGATCTGAAAGCAGCCAAGTGCCTATCATCAGTAGAGGAGTGGATAAAAAAGCTGTGGTACATTTACACAATGGAATACTATTTGGCTGTAAAAAACAGAAATCTTACCCTTTCAACAGCATAGATGGACCTGGAGAGCATTATGCTAAGTGAAATAAGCCAAGTCAGAGAAAGACAAGTACCATATGATTTCACTCATATGTGGAATCTAATGAACAAAATGAACTATCAAGTAAAACAGAGATAGATCCATGGACAGAGAGCAGGCTGACAGCTGTTGGTGAGGGGGAGATGCACGTTGGAGGGGTGGGGGCAGGGGGGAGGGGTTGAGGAAAAAAGAAAAAAACTCATGGACACGAACAACAGTGTGGGGATTGCTGGGGGAAGGGAGGGTGGGGGTAGTGGAGGAAGGTATAGGGGGGATAAATAGTGATAAAAGGAGACTTGACTTGGGGTGGTGAACAAACAATGCAGTGTACAGATGATATGCTGTGTAACTGTGGGCTTGAAACCTGTATAATTTTGTTAACCAGTGTCACTCCAATAAATTCAATAAAAAGGAAAAAATAAATAAAATTTAAAAAATAAAATGCATGGAATAATAAAAATAAATAGTGTGAACTTTAAAAAAATTTTAAGAAACAAAGCTTCAACACATAAATATTGTATTGTATATGAAAACATACTTAATGGAGTAAAAATGTGCTTGAATAGTGTTATCAATGTATAAATATAGTATGTGTGCATATGTGCACACATATAGACACACCATATTATTACTATACTTGAGTGCCTGTTAATAACAATAATAATGTTTACTGAACACTTATATTATATGCCATGTACTAATGTAAATGCTTGACATTAATTAATTCAATTTACATTTAACATGTACAGTCACTTGTCCAAAAACCTATTCCTCAAAATTCATATTTTAATGTCCAGTGTGGTTGAAAATGAACAAGCAGTATGACTTATGAATTAGGCAGAAATAGAGAGATAATGTCAAAAAACCCAAGAGAAAGGTTAGAAGAACTTTGAGAAATTCCCACTAATCAATCATTTCCCCTCAAAAACATCACAAAGTCAAATGAGGTTTTTGGAAATACTTTGCAAAGTTATATATACATTATAATTACATATAATTTTAATAAATTTCCAACCTTCAGCTTTCTGTAGGATTTTCATTGCCTGACTCAGCTGGCCTTGTCCTATCAGTGCACATGCAGCATTGTAGCACAGTTCATGTGTACCTTCTTGGAGGCCCAAGTTCTCCTGTCATGGAACAAAAATACCAGTCAAATACTAGACAGGAATATCAGTTCATGGCTGTGTGGGTACTCAGGGATACTTACTGGAACCACTTTTTCCCAATTGCTTTGAGCTGCAACAACTGCTGAAAGGTTTGTTTTTCTCTCTTCATCATAATCATCTTGGGAGTTTCGAACAAGATCTCTATACACAGCTAAGCATTCATCATAGCGTTCTAGCCGGTATAACTGAAGAGACAAATAGCAAGTAAAAAATGAAAGGAGAAGAGAAATACATTGTTATGTCTCTAACACTATACAAATCCTTTTTGGAACCACTAAGAAGGAAAACTAATTCAGCATAACATGGGCAATCAACTATTTTTCCCTTAAAATTTTTCATTTAGTTCTACATGCTACTAACTGTTTCAAAAAGTTACTTGTAATGAATCACTACTACATTGCATGTTTGTAGGTATTATCTGGTTAGAAAAGTCACTGTATCACTGTATTTATCTCTTCTTGAGGTTAGGTAAATGCCTAGGTGGGGTGTAAAAGAAAAGCTTTTTGTAACAGAAATCACCCTATTACCTACAATGACTTACAATGAAATAATTTTCCCACAACACACAACAATTACTAAACTCCAGTAAACAGAAACAAAATGAGATGTTAACAAAAGGACTCAATATTTCCAGGAGTTCACTATATTTAACCTTCTTTTTCTGTTTCTTAGAAACCAGTGATCGTATAGGGTAGTATGAAGTATACACAACATGACTCCTGCTTATTTCACTGAAGTTGTCCTAAAGGGTAATAAGAACCATCACTGAGTCCGTTACTCCACCATGTGTGACAGAGACTAGTGCCCTTCATCAATTTCAAAATGCCAGAATTTACCCTAAATTTATCCAGCTTACCTTAGAAATTCTTTATAAAACTACAATCCATGAACTTGCCCAAATCTTTCTTCAACCCATTTATATTGTTAAACTCATACTAGCTCTTGGGACCAATTCAGTCAATACAACATTATTTGCTCTACATTGACATTTTAAAAATCTTTAAGAGGGTTTTTTGCTAGTTCTAACATAACATTTCTGTCCTCTTATCATTAATAGCCCTGTTTTATATTAGGTTTAATTATGTGTCAAAACACTTTTAGAATAAGATATTTTCAAGGATTTCATGAACTAGCTGAAGTTATCCAAATTATTATCACAATTTTATTTTAAACTTAGAATAAAAGTTAAAAACTAGAAAGAAATACAATTTCAAAACCAATTAAGTATATAAAAGCTCCTTTCCAACTAAAAAGTCCAAATTTCACAGGACAGTTCTTAACTTTAAATTACCCTGGGGAAGTCATTTGCTCATACAACGTTATAAATGCAACTTTTGCATGAAGATCAAGAAGATGGAATATGTTTAAACCTCAAGAACTGGTTTGGTGGCAAGTTTTGTGGAGCATCAGGTTCCTCATCCGCACTCTTTGCTACAGGTAGAGTCATGCTCACTCAGGATGATTGTCAACGGGTATTTAAAAGCAGTAATTACCACTTGTCCATAAAGCTCCTTTAGTTTGTCTGTTTGCTGGTTGGCACTTTCTATTGTCTTCAAGGCATTCTCAATTCTGTTCAGCCTATACTCACAATATGCCTTCTCAAAAGAAAGAGAGTTACTGAAAAGGAAAAAAACAATATCTGATTATTAGCTCACACAGCAGAGCACTCACCATATGCCAGACACTGCTCTAAGCACTTAATATATGTTATTCAATTCTCATTAAGAAGAGATGAGGAAGCTGACAAAGGTTAGTGATTTGTTTGAAAGTGTATCTATTTCCTTAGCCTCTCCTGCTTTCATGGATATTCTAATTAGAATTATTTGCCTTTTGAAACAAACATTTAAGAATGAAATCATGAATCAGCTAAATAATTGTCTCAGATACAAAGATAATCTGAACATTATTTTAAATAAATTATTATAGAAGTTTCTTAAATCTACTAATCAAATAATAAGCCACATAATGCTGCTTTTAACTTGTTCAAGATGCAAATAATTAGCAAAGAAAAAGTAACTAGAAATCTTGAAAGAATATAGTATTTGTATTCAAACTGGTAAAAACACAACTACAAATACACTACTTAACATACATAGACCTAAACTTCATCTACATTATTGTGACACCTGAACTCATTTTGAAATTTCAATCATAACCCATGAGAAATAATATGTATCAAAGCAAATGGCAATATCCTTTATTTATTGCCTAACAAAAATTAACTCAAAATTTCCCAATCTCACAAAATGGTCAAAATTCAAAATACTAAATTTCAGCATGAACATAGTTACTGGTAGAAAGCAGTGTTCCATTTATTTATTTATTTTTGCAATTTTTATTAATTTATTTGTTACAGTTGTTTCTCCTTTTTCCCCCTAGACACCCTCCTCCCCATCCTGCTCCCCCCCAAGCATTGTTGTCTATGTCCATTGAAAGCAGTGTTCCCTTTATTTGCCTTTTATTTTTAATAAAGTTTTAAAGTAAGTTTCCAATCTGTAATACACGTATATGGCTCAAATAAAAAACCAAAAAGATATATACTAAGAGGCTTTACTCCCACTGCTTTTCAATTCTACCCTGTTCCTCCTCACCTCCTACAAGTGACCTTTTTTTTTCTTTTTTAGAGAAGGGAAGGGAGGAAGGGAGGGAGGGAAAGTGAGAGGGAGAGAGGGACGGAGGAAGGGAGAGGGAGAGAGAAACATCGGTGTGAGAGAGACACACCAACTGACTGGTTCCTCCCGCATCACCCTGACCTGGGCCGGGGATTGAACCTGCAACACAGGTAAATGCCCTTGATGAGAATCAAACCCAAGACCCTTCGGTCCAAGGACCGACACTAACCACTGAGCCAAACCGACCAGGGCCAAGTAACTATTTTTACACGGTTTCTCTGGCTAGTGTTTGTTTTTGCACATACAGAAAAACACACATAGAAGTTCTTATATCCTCTTTTTCTTATACAAAAGGAAGTATACTATATACTGCTCTGCACTTTATAAACCAGAATCTTTAATTAAAGAATAAATATGCTGCAAACTTCATTTCAATACACATTTCTTTTGGGGATTAGGCATAACTGTTTAAAAAAATCAAATTAGAGTAACAATTCAGAATATAAGTTCACATTTCATGAAAAGAGAAATGAAGTAAATAAATGAAAAATATTAACAACAAAAATACTACCAGTCTCAAGACTGCTAAAGAACTCTAACAGTGAAAGATCTTGGCCTGAAATCAAACTCACATAAACAATTCTCAAAGGAAGTAGGCACAGAGGTCAGGCTAATACTGCTATACCATCATAGAGACCTCTACTTATACTGCCCTACCACACGTTCTGACTTTTTTTTCCTTCCAAAATTAAACTTTCTGCTAAGTTGTTCTCCCTATGTCCTCTGAGAACACTTGTTACATTTATGCTCAACATCCCTCCACAATTTATCTCCTTCTTAGTGGTTCAAGAGGAAGATGGGGTAAAGAAAAGGCTCCCCAAGGCAGAAAAGAACAAAATTACCATTACTCCATCCAGTTTCAAAAACACTACTGAGAAGTAACAAAAAAAAGAAAGAGGTCAAAAATCACTGAATAGTGATGAAAAAATGAATGTAGCTATGGTAAAATTGTTTCTAATAACTGTACAAACAACCAACTGAATCACTTACTTGGCTAACACTTTGGTATGAGTATTGATGACATTCAAGGCTTCCTTGAAACTTCCATTCTGGATAAGGCATACCACTTTACAGTGCAGGGCAGTTACATCATCTTTGTTGATCTGCAGTACTACGGAATAATTAAGGAAAATAATTTTTAAATCTATTTCTTTTTCACATCTTTACTAAATTTTTCCACCATCTGCCTCAGGAAATTACGTTTCCAATTGTATTGCAGCGAAAATAATTTGTCATACTTTTTTAAAGGTGGATCTTCATTTTTAACTTAAGAAGTGATAAAAGGAGAGTTATAATTTAGTTAGATTTTCAATGAGATAGATTTCCAAGATGCATGTTTCCAAAAAAGGAGTGTGAAAGAAAGCAGCTATTTTGTCCAGCTTTTTCATGTTGGGATGTATGCTACATCCTACGTATTTCATTATTACTTTACTTTACAGGGAAAAAAGAAAGTTCACGTAGAATTTGGAAACAAATTTAGTTTTGAGTACAAGATTGTCATTAGATGCCTTGAGATCTTAAGCAAGCCCTCTAACTGCAAATCTAAATTCTCTGAACTGCAAGATGAGTATGAAAGCATTACCTATTTTACAAAGTTATCAAGAAGATGAAATGAGAATATTCTGGCAATATCTATAAGCTCTAAAGTACACAAATGTAATTTATCTTGCTGGTTTTAGTTCCAAAAACCATTCAAAATTTCCCTTTTCACCCAAGATGATGACCAAAGAAAAGTACAAGGAAGGAGTCTGGTAGCCAAATTTCAATGCTAAACAGCTGCTCTGTGTCAAAATAACCAGGATCACTCCCCTTGCTCCTGAGCAACTATAGGAACCCAATTCTAAGAGTCAAAGGAGCGTCTGCCAATGAAGAAAATATATACTGTATTGGAGAACAAACTGAGAACTGCTGATTAAATAGTTCCTGTAACTTACTACATTGTGACTGAGTAGTACTGGCTGCAGGCCTAGCCAAAAGCTAACCTTAATTCAAAACAAGATTAGGAATAAAATAATTGTAATTAATTTCTATTTTCAATGCCTGAAATCACACAAAAAAATTGCTTTGTGAGCACAATCACTTCTTTTCACGTTAAATGAACAACAGGTTGTTTAAAATTATTTATACAACCTGTATGTTACTACTGTTTTAAATAGCAAACCCTGTCCCGGTAATTACATTTCCAAATCTACCAAATATATGCGGCATCTTCAATAAAGAAGAATTTAGCACGACAGAGAACATTAAAAAGCACAGCCATATTACAGTTAAGTTCTAAACGATAAAAGCATATAATAAATAAACCTCATACCGAAGGTAGTTTATTGGAAATTATCAGTTACGGGGCAAAAAACAGGCCACACTTTTCTTCCGACGTTATTTTAAATGTCAGTGCTGTCACACACACATTTTCCGCTCTAATGACATCGGAGAGGTGCTATCTGTGGGAATGCAGGCCTGACATATACATCCAGCCCTTCCCTCTCCCGAGTCTATGCAGCTTCCACCTCGTGAGCACCAGCTTCCAAATTACGTGTCACTGGCAGGTTCCTCCCCGCGCTGAGGCCCAAGAAAACAAACTCCCTCAGCAATACTGTCTCGATCACTCCGTTAAATAGAAAGAGAAAAGAATGCAATGTGGAATATTTGCGAAATAAGGCGTGAAAACAAAGGAGTCAAATAAGAGAACAGTTTGGATGAGGCGCTGGCAGCAGCGGTCTCTTTAAGTCCCTCCCTCGCTTCCCGCGGTGTAAAGAGGAAAGTACACGTGGCTCTAAACAACCCAAAACCCAGGGCCGGCTTGGTGCAGCCGGGGCTGAGACCCAAACCCAACACGCCCGCCAGGCGTTCGCTCCCGGGACGCTGGCAGCTCAGGTCTCCCTCCCTGTGTCTGCTGAGAGGTGGTCGCGCGCGCCGGAAGGAGACCGCATCCTTCCGCCGGCCCGGGCCCGCCCCGGCACCCGCCCTGACACTTACTCTTGTTGACGGTCTTGAGAGCGCGCGTGAAGTCACCGTTCTGGCCATAACGGTTCACTTCGCTCCAGAGCGCAGGCACCGAAACCCCCCCACTGCCGCCGCTCGCCATCTTGGAGGAAACGCGGGCGGGACGCGGTGACCTCTGCCCCGGAAAAGGATCTCAGAGGTGGCCAGGCGGAGGAGGAAGCCGCCGGTTGCTACGCGCTCGGAGTCGGAAGCGCCTTTATCCCCGAGTCAGCGTCAGAGACCGTATCTTACACCGTCGTTGCTGGAAATCCGTGGATAGAGTCGATACACCTTTCCTGAAGCGGGTCTGGAGGAATGCGGCGTCGGACCCCGGGAGGGGGTTGAGATGGGTTTACCAAACAGTTTCGGTGCAAAGCATCGTGTTTCCAGGGCGACCGCAGCCGGCGAAGCGGTGTCCTGGTACCACACGCCGGAGCTGGGCGACGATCTATGGAAGATAAAGAAAAGGTCTGTGGGGTGGTGAGATATCAACTAGAAACCGTAGGGAGTCGTTTGAAGAAGAGGGAGAGAGGCGGTTTCTTGCTGCTTGAGAATATTTATAGAGGAATTGACTTTTGAAGGGCATCTTAAAAGATAACAGGAAAACCTGGGGTTGGTTCTGGTTCAAGTTCCGGCAAAGAAGCGAATATGAGAAAAGGCCCAGAAGAGGAAAAGAATCTCCAAGCGCACAGCACGTTTGGTGAAACCCTCTGACTGCCCTTTGGCCCCAGTTCAGGAGCAGTCGGCAGTAGGGGGAAAGGTCGAGTGTTTTCGGGTGAGAATGCCGGGGTTATCCTGGCTCTACGACTCACTGACTAGATGCTATGAACAAGTTACTTAATTTATCGGAGTCCCAGTTTAACCGACTGCAAAATTGGGATAATATATAACTGTTCTGGGGAGAAAAGATAATTCATGCATGCTGGCATAGTAAGCACTCAAGCAACACCTAGACGGGGTTTAGTGGGTTTGTAAGATTTAATTATCAAGATGTGCTTGACTGTCAGAACAGAGTACCTATTGAGTACCCTTGATGAAATGACAGGACATTTTATTGAACTCCTACACTTTAGACTCCTATCTTACCAGGTTTCTACCAACTCCTGCCTCTTTCCCTCCCCTCTCTTTCCCAGCGACCTAGCTAACTACTTTTCATCCTTCAATATTTCTGCATCCTGGTTCCAGGTTTAAATTTACTTCTTTGACCTTCATAGAGCTTTCTGTTTATGAGGCTTAATCATTAAGGCCTGTCTCTTAGATGGACTATAATTTCCATAAGACCAGGGACCATATTTACCTTGCTTGCAGCAGTATTGCTAGGGTCTATCTAGCACACTGACCTTTTTGTTTTGTTGTTTCTGGTACTCAAACTTTTCAACTGAATGAGTTTTTGCTTATTTCTCCCCTAATCTGTAAGTTCCTTGAGGGCAGAAACCATGTCTGGCTCAGGTTTTTTTTCCTATGGTGCCTGGAACATTTCATGTCTGGTCATTATAGTACAATGCAAAAACGGCACGAATGGTAGAGTGGACTCTAGCTCAGAATGATATATAATCTGTGAGTTAGTAAAAATCATGGTAAGAGTTGTGGACTTCTCACTGGCTGTGGAACTGTCACAGGTTTCATGCCTAGATTTCAGGGGGGTTAATGGATTTCTAGATGATATTTGGTATACCCAAAATACTGTGTGAAGTTTTCTGAGAAAAGATTCTGTAGCTCCCATTGGACTCTCCAAAGGTGTTTATACCAACCCCACTCCTCCAAGGTTAAGAATCACTGCTTTAGTAGTGCTTTTCTAACTTTTCAGATCATTGACTTTATACAATTTTAGTTTCTGTTATCAGTCTGATCCCATATACTTTGTAACTTGTATAAATTCCTCAGAATTCCTCTACCACGAATTTCTGTTTCCATTTCCCCTGTCATTTTAAAGGGGTTTTCTGGCAAACAGGATATAAAAATATAGATTTAATCTGCCATTTTTGAAACAGGAGTCTTCCAAATCACAGTGATCTTTTAAAGCATATATAATATCACTTTCCTACCCCCAGGATAAAATCCAAACTACAAAGCCTAGCAAAGTAAAGTCCTTTATGATCTTGCTTATGCTTGCCACCTCCCCAACCCACATAGGTCTTTTGTTAACTCACTCCCCTTTCAAGTTATGGTCCTCCAATGTGTGTGTGTAGTTCCATGTTACCGTACTTCTGGGAATTTGCACATTTATTCATTCAACAAATATTCAAGTTCCTTATATATGCTGGTGTCAGGCATTATACTAGTTGTTAGGGATACAGTTAACAGGACAACCCAGTGCACTCATATAATTTATTTTCTATTTGGAGGAGGCAATAAAATACTATATTTGGTGGTAATAAATTCTATGAAGGAAATTAAAGAAAGGTAAGAGGGATTGAGATTAGAGTGCAAGGAGTTAAGGGCCCCTCCTTTTCACTCACAATATACACTTGTTCTTCAAATCCTCTCCTCTGTGTATTCAAAATACTCTATCCTTTACTCCACATTATGACAACAGTGTTTTGTTTTGTTTTTTAACTTTTTTCTTTATTGATTTTAGAGAGGAGAGAGAGAAACATCAATGAGAGAGAACATCGATTTACTGCCTCCTGCATGTCCCCCACTGGGGATTGGGCCCACAACCAGGGCATGTGCCCTGACTGGAAATCGAACCAGCGACCTCTTGGTGCATGGGTCAATGCTCAACCACTGAGCTACACCAGCAATAGTGTTTTGAAATTGCCTGCCCTAGAGGAATCCCAAAACTTATTGAGGACAGAAACTGGATTTTGTTCATTGTTGCATCCCCAGGGTTTGCACATAGTAGGTACTCAAAAACTTATTTTTGCATTAAATGAATTTAGCAGTTTATGATTTCTGAGCTTCCATATACAGTGTCTTGTCATTTTACGCAGAGGTAGGCATAAGAAATGTTCTGTAGTCCACTCTACAGGTGAGACCTGAAGGTCAAAGAGTGATGTACCCAAGGGAATCTTTTTATTCCCATTTCAGTGCTATTTTTGCTATCTCACAATGCTAGGTTAACAACTGCACTGCAAGTATTTGAGGTTGTGGGTAGTTCAATGCAAAAAAAACCCAAAACACTCTTAAAGGTAACGCATTTTCATTGGCTTTCCAAGCACTGCTGGGCTGAAGGTAGCGGGGAGAGATTGGATGTTCCATGGCATGTTATGGTTAAAGCACACTATGCTGACTCTACCGTTTTCTCCTATTTTTAAATAATTTTTTCGTGTGTGTGTGTTTTTTTAAGACATTGATTTTTAGAGAGAGAGAGGGAGGGAGAGGGAGAGAGAAAAATATCTATGAGAGAGATCAGCTGCCTCCTGCATGCCCCCCTACAGGGGATTAAGCCTGAAACCCAGGAATGTGCCCTGACCTGGAACTGAACCAGCAACCAGGGCATCCCCTATTTTTATAAATTAAATCAGCTGAAGGGCGTGCCAAATTCAAGGACATTTTCATGGTGAATGAATGCCACTCATTTGGTCTGCCAAATGGATATTACATAATGCTTTCATGTGTCATGGTATACTTTTACATATATTGACTCATTTAATTCTCATAACCACATGAGGTAGTATTAGTCCCATTTTATGCATGAGAAAATTGAGGCACAAAAAAATTTAACTCATCCGGCTGGTGTGGCTCAGTGGTTAAGTGTCGACCCATGCACTAAGAAGTTGCTGGTTCGACTCTCAGTCAGGGCACATGCCCAGGTTGTGGGCCCGATCCCCAGTGGGAGGCATGCAGGAGACGGCCAATCGATGTTCTCGCTCATTGATGTTTCTCTCTCTCCCTCTCCCTTCCTCTCTCTCTAAAATCAATAAAGGAAAAAAATATTTTAAAAAAATGTAAGACCTGGCCGGTTTGGCTCAGCGGTTAGAGCATTGGCCTGCGGTCCAGAGACCAGGGTTCGGTTTCCGCTAGCGGCACGTACCTCGGTTTCAATTTGTCCCCGGCCCTGGTTGGTCGTGCGGGAGGCAGCCACTTGATGTGTCCCTTTCACGTTGATGTTTCTCTTTCTCTCTCTTCCTCTCTATCTGAACAAAAAATGGAGAAATGTCCTCAGGTGAGGATAAAAAAAATTTTTAACTCATTGAAAGTCACATCATTCCTTACCTGGACTACAACAGTCTCTTAACTAATGTCCTCGCTTCTCCTCTTGTCCACACAATAGCCAGAGAGAATTTTAAAACATGTTAAATAGGCAACGTCATGCTGTTGCTCAACTTTCTGGTGGTTTTTCCTTTCACGCTTCAGTGTGGCCTATAGGCTCTAAGTGATCTAGCCTGTGCTTACACCAACATTCTCCCTCCCTCCACTCTTATCCTTGCTCACAGAGCTCCAGCAATACTGGTGTTTGCAGGCCCTCAAAAAGACAAAGCTGTTTGCCCTGGCCAGGTGGCTCAGCTAGTTGGTGTTGTTCCATACATCAAAAGATTGTGGGTTTGATTCCTGGTCAGGGCACATACCTAGGTTTCGGGCTCAATCCTCAACACAGGAGGCAGCTCATCAATGTTTCTCTCCTTCCCCTCTCTCTAAAATCAATAAACATATCCTCAGGTGAGGATAAATAATTTTTTTAAAAAGGCAAACCTGTTTTACTTCCTAAAAGCTATTTCCTTTACATGGCTTGCTTGCTCTTTTATATCATAGCTGTGCTCTCATAAACCTTCCTCGTATCCCCATCACTGTCCTTTCACCTAGGTTGTTCTTCATATGCACTTACACATCCCTGAAGCTATCCATTTATCTTTTAGTTTGTTATCTCTGATACAATGTAAGTTTTGTGAGGGTGAAAGCCTTGTCTCTGTTCAGTGCTGCTTTCCTAGGGCCTAGAATAAAATCAGGCAAGACATGTATTTCATGAATGGATGAATGAAGCTTCACACAAGAGCTTATTCTTTGTCTTTTATTTGGCTACAATGTTTACATTTAAGAAGGCAATAAAGCAACAGCAATTCTAAACATGAAACCAAGTTTAAGCACAGCATTATTGGGTACAATTTTTCTTCCTCTTTTCATGTTTAGCTATAAGCCCATAGAAAGTATAAACAGCCAAACAAAAACAGCAAACCAGTTAGGTTTGGGTAAGTTACTTTTTACAACAGCTAAAATACTTTTAAACAAGTATTTACTCTAGCCCTGATGAACTACTGAGGGTATGTGTAGAGTACACATACTAAGAAACGGACAGAAATTGATAATGGTCAGTCCTATCCACCAGTCTAAATAAATGTTTGAAATGTTTCTAGTACTGTGCAGAAATAGGTGCAGTTGTTAGGTAGGGATAGAAGAGTTGAAATAGCAGCCATGACTCTTGAGAGACCATGAATCCAAAGTTTAAAAGATGTTAAATTCAAATTTTTTAAATTGTTTTTGAAAACACAGAAAATTAGGAGTACATAATTTTCATAATTCCCCTATCTCAGATAGCTAGGAGAGCATATCAGATCATAAGGCAGTTTGAGGGAAATAAAGTATAAAATTGTATTTTCTCTCTTGAAGTTTATAATCCAAAAGAGAAATAACTGCTTGTAGCCATTGCAGCGAGAGGTCATTAAGGAACGTTTTGTGGAGACAGTGAAAATGAAGCTCTAGTAACTAATAGATTTTAATGATATATATGAGGACATTCTTAGAACTAAAGGTACAAAAAAGACGACAGTCCAAAAATTGTAAGGAAAGCAAGTTCCCTTTTTAACCTACAGATCACGTATAGGCTTTCAAGGGCATGGTAGAGAACCAATGGGATCCGTTGGCAACTTTTGTGCATACACTTTTCTAGAGAAGATAAAGAGCGTTCCCATTTTCAAAGGTGTCAATGTTGCAAGAGATTTTTTTAAGAGTTTATATTGTATGTCCTTGGACTATCAACTTCAAAAAGGTTGGGTTAAGGATGAAGACCTTCTAGATCACTCTAATAATGTAGAATTTGACCTGTACTCGAGGGTTTTGTACAGGGAATGGGTAAACAGGGTAAATTCAATATTTGGTGATGAGTCATATGTGAAAGGTCAAGAAAAACAAGCTTTTGCTTTGGGACGGTGAGTGTAGCCAGTTACAGGCTTGGTGGAAGGTGAATTAAGTTTGGAGCATTCAGACAGAGAGAAATGGACAGTTGAAAATACAAGTTTACGGACACAGTTGGGAGTCAGTAATACTAGTTTTAGCTGAAGGAGTTAAGATGATCCAACCATTATCTGTAAACAATGGAAAGACTCAATAGTAGGAAACATCAAATATTTAAGGGGAAAGAGTATTATTTAAGAGAAATGATCAAGAGAGGTGGAATACCTTGGTGTCTAGTCCAAGAAAGGAGTGGTTAGGTCAAGCACACCCCACCAGAGATTTGGTGAAAGTAGTGATAAGAAATGCCAGCTTGTTAACGTTTGAGAAAGAGGTGAAAAAGTATACACAGTGTAGGCTATTGGTAAGGGTAGTACCAAGATTTCATCTGTAGTAGAGATTCTTAACTTTTTTTTTTTAAATAAAACTAATTGCCCCTTTTCATAAAAGTGAGCATATGCATAAAGTTTAAGGGGTTTCATGGACACTTGGATGAAAGTTTAGTGATCTATAAAATCCTCAGGGCTGCATAATGTAACAGTGACTTCCAATCTACTTGGTTTATAGATTGAAGATGAACTATAATAGCTCTCAGTAACAACTTGCTGAGTACACTGCTCAGATTTACTATTATAAGAAATATAGTAGCTATGATCATCACCTGGGAGATACCAATTTCTGAAAATGATGGTACACTGGGGATTAGTGTGGCTAAATTATGTATTATCAAAATTAAAAGAATTTTATGATTCACAGAGACACCCACCATAGCCAAGTAAGATTCACTAAATCTTTCATTTGGAAGGCAAAGGTGGCTCTACTTTTTTTTCCGTGGCAAAATGCCCTGACACTCATCAGAAGTTCTCAGAAAAGTCCCCTTTCCATGGCTTCTTATTTTGTGTCTTCCCTACCCCCATCACCAATCTCAATTCTTTAAAAAAAAAAAAAAAAAAGAAAGAAAACAAAACATCTCTATCAACAGCTAGAGATACAAACCATTTTCTGAGATATTGACTGCAAATAAAAATGTCTTTAGAATTTTGTAAAGATCAAATTGAGAAAGAGAACTATATTGCTCTTATCACCCTTCCTAAGATAAAACCATTTTAACTTTCTAGAACTTATGGGTTGAGATTTATGTAGTAGTGGGTAAGAGGTTAATTTTAAAATGTTCTTAAATATGTACACGTAGTCCACTAATCCATGAATCTAGAGAAGCATTTATTCACTAATAAATTTTGTTTTCTCTGATTGATTTAAAATCTTTTCATCTTGCCTTTGATTTTTTTTTCTTTCTGCAGCTAAACTAGAAATTTATGGTTTTTCTCCTAAAAAAATGCAATGATATTTTTTCTTAGAAACTGCCCTCTTGGATTTTCTTGTCAGACTGCTTCAAGGAAATCCATGTATTCAATATACTTGCTCGCAGTTTGGCCCATACCAAATGGTTGTTTAATCCAAATATCTGAGCAGCAAACTGAGCTGATCCTTCTGGAGAAAGTATAGTTGAACAGCCAAGACCTATTGGTTCAGAAAGGAAAAGAGAGAGAAATTGAGCTGTCAATTAATACTGAAAATACTGCTTAAGCAAACTATTTTATACTCAGAGAGGTCTTGTTAGCCACAGACAATAAAAACTACTGTATTATTCTTGTCTTAAGTAGTATCTGCAGAAGGAGTTACTATCTTTACTGTTGTAGAAATGAAGTGATTAAAAGAAGAAAGTAATATTTATCTGCTATGAGCAGGTATTTTATATACATCATCTATCATTCTTTCTGAATCCACTGGCAAAGAAATTCACCTTTTTCAAAGTTCTTTTTTTAATATACACAATCCCTTTAAATCCCTGGTGAAGGACAATACAAATAAAACAAGGGATAAGGTAAGTGGGTAGAAGTAGCTGTTCTTAGGCAAACTTGAGGTATGCTAATTGTTTTAATAATATCTTAGCTACTCCTTTTGTCTTTACACTCTAACTTTTTTTTTAATCCTCACCCGAGGACATTTTTTATTGCATTTATCTTCAGATAGAGCTGGAGGAAGAGAGGGAGAAACATTGATGTGAAAGAGACACATCGACTGGTTGCCACCCGCACAACCCCCACTGGGGCCAGGGCTGAACCACAACCGAGGTATGTGCCTTTAGCGGGAACCAAAACCTTGACTCTCTGGTCCGCGGGCTGACACTCTAACTGCCGAGCCAAACTGGCCAGGGCCCAAGGATATTTTTTACATGTATCTTCAGACAAAGTGGGAGCAGGAGAGAGAGAGAGAGAAACATCAATGTGAGAGAGGCACATCAACTGGTTGCCACCCGCACGACCCCAACCGGGGGCCAGGGACAAACTGCAACCAAGGTATGTGCCCTTGGCTGGAATTGAACCTGGGACTCTTTGGTCCACAGGCCGACACTCTAACCACTGAGCCAAACCGACCAGGGCTATTCCAACATTTTTAAGCAGTAAAAAAAGTCAAATCCAAAGAATAATCTTGATAAATATCAGGTTATAAATAAATTCAATAGTAACAAGATCTAAAAGACTACAGAGTAAAAGTTACTTCCTTGGGGGCCACATGTTTGCCAAGGTAGTTTCTTAAGATGGTACTATTATGTCTATCACTAAAATCAAGGACTAGTTAGTTTATGGATCCAAAAGCTCCCCTTTCCCAATATTCTTGGAATTCATCAGGCTTTTTGACTCTAACTATACTATCCCCAATAAGAACAGGTTATGGTACAAATCACAAGGTTAATTTGTTAATTTATATTAATTTATGTAACTCTACCACTTTTAAGTGACATTAGTCACTTCAGTTAATGTCAATTTTAGTGTCGCCCCAAAGATGACACTAAAGATGGGAATGATAATATCAACATAAGAAACATCCCAAACCTATAGATAATTTTTATGAGTTTATTTAAGCCAAACTGATGACAACTACTGGGAAACAAAATCTCAACGGATTTAGAAAATGCTCCAGAAAATGGCAGTTTACCACTTATTTAAATATTAGTATCAAAGGGGAAGACATAAGGGGGTTTCCTGAAATCCACTGGTGATAGATTAGGGAGCTGAGAGAGAGCAAAGCAGGGAAATCTCTTAGATTGGATAAAAAGTAAAATGGATAGACACATACTTCTTCTACATTGATGGGTATAGGATAGTTAACATTTACAACACATAGAGATGGTATGCAGGAGAACACGGTAACAATGAGATGTTCTGTGGTCTCATGTTCTAGTGGAATACTGTGCTGTGAGAGGTCTGGCAAAAGGGGGATTACTCTGATGTTCCAAGGTAGATTATTGTAGATGCAAAAAGGCAATAGACAGGACCAGTTAAGATAAAGATTGATCTTTGTCAAGAAAGATACCGGCCTAAAACATGACTACTCACCATGACTTGCTTTTAGCTAGGAAGTTTTCATTTCAGACCATCCTATGTGGTTACTTTAGGTCTCTGAGTTTGTAGGCTTGCCATGCAGACCTCCCCTGAACCTGTCAGGTTAAGTATGTGGCTCCTTTTTCATCCACAATAACTAGTAGCTATCTTATGTGAGGAGTCAATGAGTTAATACAGATTAAGTGCTTGGAGCAATGCTGGCAAATAGTGCTCAGTGGATGTCAACTGTTATTAGTCGCATAGTAAGTAGTGCTTCACTCTAGTAACTGAAATACCTGTGCCTACCACCCAGGACTCCCCTTTCTGATATCAGGAAAGCTTCATTAGGAAAAAAATTAGGTTATCTAGTGAGTGTACCATAAGAGAAAGACAAATGGAGTTTTCAGGATTTTACCCAGGCCACTGTAATGCTGCTCCTCAAAAGGTCATCCCCAATTCCAGTGGTCAGAATGTACAAATCTTCGATTCCGTTTCTCCTTGGACAATACTAAATAAAATCTGCCTAATTTTTGCTCATCACATTCCCATGGATAGCTTTTCTAAGCTCCCATGGGTAATACCTACACTATTCCTCTAGTATAGATCTGGTTTGAGCTTTATTTATATATAGATATACAGTCGTCCCTCGCCACTTTGCGCTTCAACGTTGGCGGCTTCACTCTATCGCGGTTTTTTCAACGCCAACGTTGAAGCGCAAAGTGGCGAGGAACGAGTATATAAATAAAGAATCCTACTTTGAGGAAATTCATTTATTGCGGTAGAGCCTGGAACTGATTGACCGTGATAAACAAGGGGCAACTGTAGCAGATTTTAACTTGAGAAGTTGGTATAATCAGATATCTAGTTAAAGATGGATTAATCACAAGATGTCTCTGAAATTGTGTAAAAAGCAGTAAAGGGAATAAAGAAAATAGACATAAACACAGCTGAAAGGCAAACGGAGTGGTCACTACTTAGCATACCAAGAAAATTTAATCCTAAACTGGAAGCAGGGAAAAGATGAGAAGCAGCCTGACTGATCTTATAGAACCCACACAAAGGTTGAGGAATTAGTGGCACCAGACACATTTGAAGGGAGGAGTGGGAGTGAAAATGGGGCTAAGAAGAAGACTGAAAGTCAAGAAGCAGTTTGGCTCTCAAATCCCCTTCCCCACTCTATGTACCTACGTAATTACCCCTTCTGGGCCATGGCAATTTTAAATATTTATGAAGGCAAAACAGTCTTGTCCAGACTTCTGTGGACTGGAGGACACCAGGCACAGTTGAGACAAGGGAATACCATAGTGAAAACAGGATCAAGTTTACAGACACATATTAAGATCCCCAGCTTCCCAAATGCTGGCAGCCAGGCTTATTCCTCTAGGTAGGAGGCTAAGACTAGAAAGGTACTCTAGGTAATTCTGGTCAACACATGAGAAAAGACTGAATGACAATGATGTGAGGGGTTTTTCAAAGAACAACCTACCAGATCACCCCACCCACTTGCACAGGGCTTCTGAATGGCTTGTTACAGTGCCCCACTCTTATTTTGTTTTCTTTTTCCTTATTGATTTTAGAGAGAGAGGAAGGGAGAAGGAGAGAGAGATAGAAACATCAATGAGAGAACACTGATGAGAGAGAATATAGAATGGCTGCCTCATGCATGCCCCCCACTGGGGATTTGGCCTACAACCTGGGCATGTGCCCTGACCAGGAATCAAACTAGCGACCTCTTGGTGCATGGGTCGACGCTCACCAGTGAGTCACACCAGCCGGAGTGCCCCACTCTTAAACACAGCTGAGGAAAGGAACCAATGTGAAGGAAACAATAATAATCATAGATAAAAGAAGTTACTACAAAGATTAAACAAGAAAAGGAGTTTGGGGGATAAGGGGAGACCAGAGAACAAAAAAAGAGCTCTTGGAAATTAAAAATACCATATCCAAAATGAAAAATAGAAAGGTTGAGAAAATATTCCAGAAAGTATAGCAACAAGAGAAAGAAAACAGAATAGATATCAAGGAGATCCAAATTTGAATAATAAATCAAAATGAAAGAGAGAAAATGGAAGAGGAAGGAAATCATTAAGTAATTCAAGAAAACTTCCCAGGACTAAAGAATCAAAATTTCAGATTAAAAGCCCTCACTAAAACCCCAGAATGAAAACACACTCACCAAGACATATCTTAGTGAAATTTAAGAATGGCTAGACAGTCCAGCCAGTGTGGCTCAGCGGTTGAGCATCAACCCATGAACCAAGAGTTCACCGGTTCAATTCCCGGTCAGGACACATGCCCAGGTTGTGGGCCCAATCCCCAGTGGGGGGCATGCAAGAGGTGGCCAATCGATGTTCTCTCTCATCTATGTTTCTCTCTCTCTCTCTCAAATCAATAAAGGAAAAAAAAAAAAAAGAATGGCTAGACAAAAGATCCTACAAGTTTCCCAAAAGAAAATTTATAAACAAATGAGAAAATTAGAAGAACTTCAACACTAACTGGAAGTTAGATGATTTTAAGAAATTACTATTATTACTATTATTACTATTAATTTTTCTTAGGTGTCATGATTACGATTTAAAAACTAGAGTCATTACCACTTAGAGAGGCATATTTAAATATTTAAGTAAAAAATGCCAAAGCGTCACCCTAGCTGGTTTGGCTCAGTGGTTACAGCTTCGGCCCACGGACCAAAGAGTCTAGGGTTCAATTCTGGTCAAGGGCATGTACCTCGGTTGTAGTTCGGTCCCCGGCCCTGATCAGGGTCATGCAGGATGCAACCAGCTGATGTGTCTCTCTCACGTCAATGTTTCTCTCTCTCCGTCTCCTTTCTACTCTATCTGAAGATAAATGGAAAAATACCCTCGGGTGAGGATTAAAAAAAAAAATGCCAAAATGTCTAAGATCTACTTTAAAATAATCCAGAAGAGGGCCACAGATGCAGTAAGATGTTAATTGCTGAAGCTGAACAATGGGTACATGAGATTTTATTGCTACATTATCCTCTCTACTATTGTGTATGTTTAAACTTTTAAATAAAGACTTTAAAAATATAATGTATCTTACCACTGGGTAGTCGAAGAGAAGACCACACATCCTGTGCTCCCCAGTCTGCAGTGAGGGGAGGACAGTTGATAACTGGATATGCAGTGTTACCAGACATCACTGGTCCTAAACCATTGCTTCTGCCTGCCACTGCCACAAATACTGTAGGAATGCCGTCCCCTAGGGAAATCACAAGTTTATAATTATGCTAAATCTTCAAAAGATAGTTTAAAAAACAGGGCCTATGTGTCCTTCAATTCCTTCATCAGTCTCTAGAAAAAGCACCAATAAGACTTACTACATACATATTCAAAATATAAGGTTCACTCTGCCACTTATTGTACGTCAAGTAATGAAGTAGCAAGAATAGGTTTGGCCATCTTTGAGATCTATAGTGTAAAGGAGAGGAGGGAGTACCAGGGTATCAGTGAGGGAATGGTTCAAAGGCCCCTTTTACTATTGCTACTTAGGCTCAAGGAAATGGAGAATGACACCACCCAACCTCTTTAAACAATAGTTGAAGGCAAATTCAATATAGTACCCAAATATTTAAAACCCTTCAATATATTTTCTAACACATCTCTAAAACATTTCATTCTTTGATAAATTTATAAATCGCTCCTTTCCATTTTTCTGGAGAGAGAGTTCTGGTTTTTACTACCTTATCAAAGGATTCTGAGACCTTCCCCATCCCACTAAAAAACTTAATAACTTCCGCTCCTGTAGCAACTACTTCTGAAAAGAATACTGAAGAAATGTGTCCTCCAGTTGAAAAACATTTGGTTGTGTCTCCAGGGCTCCATTATTTAAGATCACTGTTATCCCACGAAGACATTTCTTTTATATACTAAATTCTGAAATTAATAATTTCATGTTTGAGTGCCTCCCAGGAAAAGCTGGTCATTAAACATACTTGACAGGATCTGCTGCTTCAACCTCAGGCCTTCTGTAATGACATGGGCCCTATTTTCTGTTGCAACATAATAGATATAGTGCTTGAGGGGCTTCTTATTAGGTAAAGACTAATTCTAACCTTTATTTTCCTTCCATGCTTGAATTGTCAAATCATTCTCTCTAATCCATTCTTTTATAAGCTCCTAGAGCACCTTAAACACTTGGAGGTTGAGTATCATGAAAGCCTAGAATATCACATTTTTTCCCTTTGGAAATGTGGTAAAGCTCTTTTTCAGCATTATTAGTTGAAACATAACATTCTTTGACAAAATCAGAACGTCCTGAAATGCTCCAGTTATTTGAGGTTTACCTTCATACTCAGCTTTAATCTTTAGAGTTTCATCTGGTCCTTTATGTGCAGAGGTTACCCGAAATTCACAAGGAATGCCAAAATTTCCACAAGCCGCCTTGATTTTTACACAGTGACTGAGATCAGAAGTTGAGCCCATCAATACTACAACCCTGCACTGACCTTCTGGTTTCAGAAGCAACTGGAAAAGAAAAACATGGATATGCAAAAAATAAGAACAAAAATGGATAAATATTGGAATGAGTCAGTTTACAGTTACAGTTTATACTAAAATTATATCTGCACAGAATATTTTCTTACTTAATAGACCAAATTTAAGATAAACAGAACAAAATAATGAGAGTTTATTTTTCTTTCTTTTTTAAAAATATGACTTCATTGATTTTTTAGAAAGAGGGAGAGATAGAAACAATGATGTGAGAGAGAGACATCAATTGGCTGCCTCCTACACACCCCCTAGTGGGGATCGAGCCCGCAACACGGGCATGTGCCCTGACCTGCAACTGAACCGGGACGTCTCAGTCCATGGGACTATGCTCAATCCACTGACCCACACCAGCCAGGCAAGAATTTATTTTTCAAAATAACCTCCATATATAAAGAAAAGAGTTCTTAATGGAGGTTTTAAGGCATAATCACCCAAAATACAGAGGTCACATTATAAATCGTAGTTGCATGGAATGCTAATGTATATTCCTCCCCTGGAGATGATATTCTAAAAAAATAGTTATGCCCCCTGGAATACCACAAACTGTATTCAATTTCCATGGAAGTATAGTAATCATAATACCTCCCATATGCACCCCGACCAGGGATGGAACCCGCAACCTGGGCATGTGCCCTGACTGGGAATGGAACCCGAGACCCGCTGGTGCATGGGATGATGCTCCAACCAAATGAACCACAATGGCCAGGGCTATTTTCCTTTTTAAAGCAAGAAGTTCTTGGAGAAAAATACCTAATACAGTGTGGATTTACTACAAAAGATTTACCTCTACTCTTTCAGCAACCCACTCAAAATTTTTCTTTACCATCTGGAGCCCTTCAGGAGTTACTTCCTTGAGGTCACGGTATGACTAGAAAATAAGACAGAACGTTTAGACTGCAAGTATTCTATCAATAATATCCTTGCTATCTGAAATTATTTGGTGTCTGAGTTTGGGTACAGATTATGATGAGTTTGCCTAGCAAAGGATATATCTGAAAATGTATCTGAGTCTACAAATTCATTTCCTGAATTAGACTAAAGAAACTTTAGATAGTGATGCACACTTATATTTTCATTTAAGGACATGTGCTTTCTACACTAGAAACTACAATTAACTGCCACGACAATTCTTGTATATATTAAGTGTAGAGAGAGTCCTGCCCTAATTTTTTCATAGGAAAGAACAGAAATAGAACCTGGTAAGATTCAGAAGACTTGGGATAGAGTTCTAGACCTGCCACTTATTACAGCAATTGTGAAGATATCTATCCTTTCACAACCTTAGTTTTCTTTTTATTTATTTATTTTTAAATATGTTTTCATTGATTTTTTTAGAAAGAAAGGAAGGGAGAGACAGAAACATTGATCAGCTGCCTCCTGCATGGCCCCTACTGGGGATCGAGCCTGAAACCCGGGCATGTGTCCTGACCGGTAATGGAACTGGGATCTCTCAGTTCATGGGACGATGCTCAATCCACTGAGCCACAACCTTAGTTTTCAATTAGTCAAACAAAGATAACACTTGTTGTGTGAGTCTATTAAAATAATAAATGAGAAATCTGCATGGTAAATGTAAAGTATTATTCTTACCTCTTTTTACAGGATATAGGAAATATGAGAGAGGTTTATCCTTAAAAATAAGTAGCAATCAACAGACAGGTGCATATAATAATAATAATTGCCTTTTCTTTGCTTCCCACTTTCTCTTTCTCCTCTACCCCAGCCTGATCTTGCAAAGGGGAAAAACGAAAAAAAAAAAACCCACCTGAAATATCACCTACCTGTTTGTCTTTCTGTTGGCTTCGATCTCCTGATGGCCAGAGTCTCCAGGAATCATTATCAATAACATCAGCAAGAACAATTTCCTTGGTGGTGACATCAACACCAAATTCAATCTAGAAACAGCAGATCACCAAAGAAAAGTTTTTCAAATCTATACTACTAGAAACATTTCTCAGTTGTAATTTTTTACTTTCAAATCTCCATTTTATTTGTACCTTCATATCAACCAGTGTACAGTCCTGGGGCAACCAGGATTTTTCCAATATTTCAAAAATAGCCTGTGTAGCATGACTCATGATATCCACTTCAGTCTGGCCTATAACAAGTCCAGCAAAGCAAAATTTTGCAGCAATGAGTTGTTCCTCAGACCACTGTGGGTCATTATTGGCATCATCCTGAAAAATATAGGATTACAATTAATTTAAATATAAGATTTTTAAACTTTTTAAATAATCTGAAGTCCTTTTTTCTTTGGGCACGAAGTCCTCAGAAATATTCATTTCCTCTAAAGATTTAAAATACCTTTTAATTCACAGCAAATATTTTTAATTGGTCTACTTTCTATAGCTACTTTAAAATTCAAAATATTTAGGTAACTTATTCTAGTTATAAAGTATTGAAAAAATTTGCCCTCTCTCTATAAACTAATTTAAACACAAGTTTAGAAAGAGAAAAGCAGTTTCAATAAAGAAAACCAATACAAATTCATAACCATGAATTCCTACATCCTTTATTGTATATTTTTGCTTATAAAAGACATTGACAATAGTTTTTCTGTATTAGAATATAAAAAGATCCCTCATGTTAGCCTTTACTTCAAACTCTTCAACAGTAAATTAAAAATTCTTTTGAATTGTTACTTTTCTTCCTAATAACTGCTCATTTGAATTCATTTTGTTAGTCACCTTGGTCGAAAGTAAGATAAACAGATTTTCATAGGTGTTTCCTTTTTAAAAGCCGAATTATCATTGCTAATGGAAATATATACTATTGACATGTTTCTGGAATGACAATTGCAACATAAAAAGCTTTAATGTTTAACTTTTTGACTTGGTTTTAAGTTTGTGGCTATTTTATAGCAAGACAGATGCACAAAATAAATACCTTAAAAAACATCTCCACTTTAGGAGGGTAAAACTTGTACCCTTCCTTGACACCAGGATTTCTTTTGAGAAAAGAACCAGTTGCTATTCTTCTACAAACCCATTCAATTGGAATCATTTCACACTTGGGTGCAATGAAAGCTGTCTCTCCACATTTTCTGGTGAAAGCAGTTTTGATACCTATACATTAATGATAAAAAGTAAAATAAAATAAAAAACCATTAAAACTGTATTTTAAAAAGATCTGAGGCACACTATCAAAACTAAATGTAACTTTATCTGTTTTTAATTTATTTTTGTTACCAATGTTTCTCCTTTTTCCTCCATTGACATCCTCATCCCATCCTCCCTCGCCCCCAGCCCCGTTGTCTATATCCACTGGTTACGCTTATATGCATAAATTCTTTGGTTTTTCTTCCCTCTTCCCAGTCCTCCTCCTCTGAGGTTTGTCAGTCTGAACCCTACTTCTATGTCTCTGGGTCTATTTTGTTCATCAGCTTATTTTGTTCATTATATTCCACAAATAAGTGAGATCATGTGATACTTCTCTTTCTCTGACTGGCTTATTTCGCTTAGCATAATACTCTCCAGGTCCCTCCATGTCGTCTCAAAGGATAAGAGATCTTTCCTTCTTACAGCTGCACAGTATACCATGGTGTATATGTACCACAGCTTTTTTATCCACTCATCTATTGATGGACACTTGGGCTGTTTCCAGATCTTAGCAATTGTAAACAGTGCTGCTATGAACATAGGGGTGCATATATTCTTTCTGATTGGTGTTTCTTTTAAAAAGTAGAAATAGAAAAATTAATATGGCTTTCTACTGCTTATCAAAATACTCAAGACTATTTCACTTGTATGTCACATGGCAAAATATACACTGTATCAGAAGATCTGCACCCCAGTATCTTTACTATTAATTTATTCATTCAAAAATATTTATTGCCCGGCTGATGTGGCTCAGTGCACCAAGAGGTGGCTGGTTCCATTCCCGGTCAGGGCACATGACCATTTTGTGGGCCTAATTCCCAGTAGGGGGCATGCAGGAGGCGGCCAATCAATGTTCTCTCTCACCAATGTTTCTATCTCTCTCTCCCTCTCCTTTCCTCTCTCCCTCTAATGTCAATTAAAAAAAAAAAAAAAAAAACAACTTAAAACAAAAAACAAAAACGTATTGAATACCTCTGCCAGTGCATATTGAACTTTGCACAATACACATAACTTATCTAAGTGGCACTAAATAATCTCTAAATCGATTCAGTTGCAGAAGTCTCATATTCTATGGTCCATTATTATACAGGCCTTGTGAAATATCAATCCATTTATCACAATCAGATACAGCCTTAAATTTTGGATAGCCTTTTTTCTCTTAATATTAGATGCAAATAATCCTTGAAAAACTATCCAACAAGTAACAGCAGGAACAAAATGGCCAATTTGGCCAAGAGCAAATAAAATATTTGTCCTTCCTCTCCTTTCTCTCTTATTCAAACTAAGCATGCAGGAGGCAGCCGATCAATGTATTTGTCTCACATTATGTTTCTCTCTCCCTCCCTCTAAAAAATCAATAAAAACATAAAAAAAAGGAAATTCTAATAAATACTACAACATGCATTAAACTTGAGAACGTTATGCTAAGTGAAATAAAGAATATAATTCATTCCACTTATATAAGGTACCTAAAATAGGCAAATTCGTAGACAAAATGTAGAACAGAGGATACCAGGAGCTAGGGAGAATCGAAAATTACTATTTAATGGGTCAGGGTTTCTATCTAGAACAATGAAAGTTATGGAAATGGATAGTGGTGATGGTTGCACAACACAGTGAATGTACTTACTGCCAAGAACTGTACATTTACATATTAAAATGATAAATTGTATGTATGTATGTATATTTTACCACAAATTAATTTTTAAAAGTATCAAGACCTAAGTTATGTCAGGCATTGTCAATTCATTTTCTTTTTGTTTAATCCTCATAATACCTGATAAGATAGACGGTATGACCATCGAACAAAACAGATAAGGTGCCCAGCCGGTGTGGCTCAGTGGTTGAGCGTCGACCCATGCACCAAGAGGTCGTGGGTCTGATTCCCAGTCAGGCCACATGCCCAGGTTGTGGGCCAGATTCCCAGTGAGGGGCATGCAGGAGGTGGCCAATCGATGTTCTCTCACATCGATGTTTCTATTTTTCTCTCTCTCTCTCTCTCTCTCTCTCTCTCCCTTCCTCACTCTCTAAAATCAATAAAAGAAAAGAAAAAACAGACACTGAGTTATGTCAGCTAGTGGTAAGTATAGCAGGGTTTCCAACCCACATTGAACTCTGTGGGCTGCCCACTTAACCACTACACATACTGCCTGCTCTAGAAGTGTTATATCACAATACAAAGTAATACTAGAACATTAACATGAATTAAACTATCTCCTGGAAAACTTGCATGGGCTTACCATAATAATGTTCATCTCGAGGCTGCAATGCCAGTACCTCCATTCCCAATCTAATCCTCTAAGATCAATTTTTTTCTTATCAGGAAAGGATTGGAGATCTTTGATCTTATGTATGTATCCACACATGAAGGGAACCTTCATTTATGGAAACCCTGCACTGTGCTGAGTGTTTTATGCCTTATCTCATTTAACAAAACACAAAATATTTGAGGTAGGTATTATTATTTACATTTTACACTGAAAGAAACAGGCTCAAAGAAATTAAGTAAGTCAACAAGCTAGGTCATGCTGCCAGTGAGTAATTGTGCCTGGACTTCAACTGCACTGACGAGTTCCAAAACCTGTACTTCTTCCTCTGCATTCCCTCTGAGTCTGACCAGTAAAATTCAAGGGAAACAGGGTAAATAAATTGTGGTATGCTGAATAAACAGGAACTCTTAGAAAGAATGTAAGTAAGGTCATTTAACCTTTAAAGAATGACTGGGAACATGGGCAGGATATTGACATCAATCCTTAACTTGAGGTGATTAACTAACTACACACCTAGCTTCAAGGGCTCTTCTTTTTTAGACCTGTTAGTCATTAATAATATTTGCTTATTTGTCTATCAAGTTTGACAGACTAGTATCCAAATCTATGGTTTAAATATAAACAATATTTACTTTTACCCAGAGGAACACTCCAGCCCTCACCCACCGACACGCACACATGTAAGGGAACTATAAAAACACAGAATCAATTTATGGTAATAATCTCACACAGAAAAAAATTGCTTTTAAAAAAGAGTGATTTAGCCCTGGGCGGTTTGGCTCAGCAGTTAGAGCGTCGGCCCACGGTCTGGAGAGACCCGGGTTCAGTTCCGCTAAGGGCACATTGCAGTTTGTCCCCGGC
Organism: Tadarida brasiliensis; assembly: GCA_030848825.1. NCBI lineage: Eukaryota > Metazoa > Chordata > Mammalia > Chiroptera > Molossidae > Tadarida > Tadarida brasiliensis. The sequence goes on along the minus strand of CM061257.1, from coordinate 38,028,164 downwards.
CCCGGTTGGGGTTGTGTGGGTGGCAGCCAGTTAATGTGTCTCTCTTACATCGATGTTTCTTCACTCTCTCTCTTCCTCCCTCTCTCCCTCTCGCTCTTATGAATGCAAAAAGTGTCCTCAGGTGAGGATTAAAAAAAAAAAAAAGAGTGATTTCAGTTTAAGTGATATGATTCCTTCTAATACACATACTAACCACTAAAGTAAATTTCATGATTACATATGATAAAAAAAAAAGAACTTCCCCCATTTGCCTCGATTGGCTACAATATTCAAAGCTATCAAGATTACTAAGGAGCCCAGCTGATGTGGCTCAGTGGACTGAGCATCACCCCATGCACCAAGTGGTCACTGGTTCGATTCCCAATCAGGGCAGTTGCACAGGTTTTGGGCTGGATCCCCAGTAAAGGGCATGCGGGAGGCAGCCAATGGATGTTTCGCTCTCATCCATGTTTCTCTCTCTCCTTCTCCCTTCCTCTCTCTCTAAAAAAATCAATGAAAACATTAAAAAAAAAAGATTACTAAGAAAATGTAAATGTTTCTTCATACTTTGAATTACAATGGCCATGTATGATAGTAAACAGCCCACATATTCCTGAGGCCGTCTATGTATTAAGGCTGCCCAGGTCCCCATCTGTGGTTTGGCAATTGCAGGATTGTTATTCATATCACTACTCTCACACCTAAATGTAATGGGTTTCTATGGGGGAGCTGAAACTTAAAGGTTAAATTTTTATTTTTAATTATTGAGACCAAATCCACAAATCTTGTAACTCAGCTACAGCACAAAATATTATTTCTATGGAAAAACAGTGTTACCTATACTTATCATTTGTTCAGTATCTTACAATTTGTTCATGAATGACAATGAGAAAACTAGAATCCTGATTTACTGATTCTCTTTCTGGTGCTCTTCCTATTCTAATTTCTAAAAATACCTTAATTTGCAACATAATCCTGGTTGTAAAGAAAGCAATTTTAAATAGACTACTGGTGGTCAACTAGACATAGCATTTATTCAACTATTAGCAAATAAAAAGTACATAAGGCTTAACAGAACTCCTAATCTGTCCTCTAAAACTGATTTGTTTAAGAATTCTTAAAAACCTAGGTTTCCCTTAATTTTACAACATATAAAAAGGCTGGAAAATACCTTTCAACATTTCCTGTGAGCCAAGTAAGTTTTAGCTATGTTAAATGTGTCAAATATGGTAGTGTACAGAGAATTGTTAGAGTACTTCATTTAGAGTGACCAACTTTCCTAGTTAGCTCAGATATGGGACTTTCAAAACGAGGAGGTACCTACCCTAAACAACTTGGATCACCCTACTTCACTTGCCCTTAAGCCCCAGAAAGTAAGGCACTGAATAGTGCCTTACTGAATAAGCAAATAAAACCTTGGGCCTGTACTTATCTTTCATTACTTTAAAGTATATATATAATCCCCACAGCTATGTACATTACTATGAGTACACATAAACTAATTTATTAACAATTTACAGTGTTAAATAACTTTAAATTTTTAATGTGTATGGGGAGAAGGAAATAACTTGGGAAGTTAAAAATGAGTCATTTATCCGAACTTCAAAAGATACCTAAAATCAGTTTGATGCTTTCTAGAAATCTATTCAGTCACTGGGAAACCACTAATCAAGGAAACCTTAAAATAAATATGTTGAATCATACTACTTAGAAACTGTGGGAGGTCCTTTAAATTTACAGCAATATACTTACTTTGAATGCATAGAGGGATTTATAATGTGGATGACAATTTAGGTTGGCAATTAAACTTTTTTTGTTCACTTAAAAATGTGAAATGGTTCGGCCGGTGTGGCTCAGTGGTTGAGCGTCAACCCATGCACCAAGAGGTCGCCGGTTTGATTCCCGGCCAGGACACATGCCCAGGTTGTGGGCCCAATTCCCAGTGGGGGTCATGCAGGAGGCGGCCAATGGATGTTCTCTCTCATCGATGCTCCTATCTCTCTCTCCCTTTCACTTCCTCTCTCTCTAAAATCAATAGAGGGAAAAAAATTTTTTTAAAAAAGTGAAATGGTTGCCCTGGCCAGTTTGGCTCAGCGGTTAGAGCATCGGCCCACGGACCAGAGAGTCCCGGGTTCGGTTCCCTCTAAGGGCACATACCTCGGTTGCAGTTCGTCCCTGGCCCCGGTTGGGGTTTTGTGGGTGGCAACCAGTCGACGTGTCACTCTCACATTGATGTTTCCCTCTCTCTCTTCCTTCCTCTCTCCCTCCCACTCTATCTGAAGATAAATGCAGAAAAGTGTCCTTGGGTGAGGATAAAAAATAAATAAAAATAAAATGCAGATTCTGGAAAAAAAAAGTGAAATGGTACTTTGGAAGAGGCAAAACTATCAAGAACCCATTCTGTACTGACAGAATGGATTTAACTTGAATTATCCTATTTTGTAGAAGGCAGGTATTTCGACTGACAACAAAAGTATTAAATTCCCCTATGGATTTAAGAAAGATTAATGCTTGCTGGAAGCTCTAAGGAATGAAAGGGCAACGGGAAATAGTGCAAATAAAAGGAAACAAAGTTATTAAATTATAAAATTAGAACTGAGATAAAGAACAAAGCTTTCATTTTATAGATAAGGAACCAGAGGCTTCAAAGGTTGCGTGATCCAAGACAATGAGGCCACCAGAAGAGCTCAAATCTTTTACTAGCTGAGATTTCATATAATACAGCCCAATCAGCTGTTGACTGAATCCCTGCAGAAAAATTCATTATCCTAATACCCTTTCCTTTACTCCAAATGCTCTCCATACAATATTCTGAGCTTGTTTTTATCTAATAGATTTCTCTACTAAATAGTCTTCAGTTTTGGAGTAGGAGGTAACCCCTAAAGATCTTTGAACTAGTCCAAATCCCTCACTTGGGGAATGGCAGCATGTCTTCAAACACTTTTCAGAGCTTTCAAGTGTTTGAGAAATTTTAAATTCTGTATTATCTCCAAGGGATGGAACAAAGAATAATTGTATAGAATTATAGGGACTAAATTTCAATTCAATTAGAGCTGCCTAACACCAGAATTTGCTTCCTTCATAGGCATGTTCCTCACGCTCCTTCATAGGTTAAGTCTCTTTTAGGAAGATGTCCTAGGGGAAGTTGCAAGGAGGATACATGTGCCAGACAAAAACTAGCAAATTGTTAAGACTCCTTTTAGCTAACTAAATAATACTACTTGCTAATTCCAAACCAAGTAAAGTGTTATGATGAAATCTGAGTTCCTGGTTTGATTTAGATAAGCTTACTTGTGAAGCATCTCCAAATAAAATGTTAACACAAATAATGTCACCTACCCATGAAAGAGATCAGAGTGTGTTGTGCCTATATGCCCATGTTGAAGGGAAGACGTTGTGAGGGAAAGCCTTACCTGCTTCCTATAGTAACTAAAAAATAATGTAACATGTTAATAAAAACAATGTGTCATTCCCCCCACCCCACCCCGAAAAGGACCAACATGGTATATGAGAGAGAACCAAGAAGGGGGAGGCTACCGGGAGAGCCACTTACCTGCTTCCTGTAACAACTGAAAAATACAACTAGTAATTTTATTTGAGATTGCAGCTTTTCCTTCCAGGTGATTCTTTCTGGCTGCATTTCCTGCTGTAATCTGGTCCTTGGACTGCAGGAGGACTTTTCCTGGACTATCTACCAATTCATAGACTTCTTTTGTTTTACCCTCATAGAGTTTTTTACCAATGTTCAGTACTGTGGAAATAAAATGGAAATATATTTCAGGAAGAATTTTCCTAAATATTGAAGACTAAATACTTAGAATGATGAATCAAGGAACATACAGAGTGGTTAAAGGAACATACAGAGTGGTTAAGTAATCATTTAAATAAAAATAAACTCATCTGCAGAGAAGCTTAAACTCTACAAAGCATTTTTACATTTGAGTCACACAATTTTGTGATGAATCATTATATAAATAATTATAGAGATTAGGAAACAAGTAGAAATCACGCAGTTAGGAAATGGCAGAGCTGGACAAAATTCTAAATCTTCTGATATCAAATTCTGTGGTCTTTCTACTATAAGATCCATTAAAATGAATGTAAATACACTAGTATTTTCACATACATATTTACAATACAATCACTAAACTAGCTTGCAGCAGGGAGGGAATGCTGTTATTTTTTCTGACTTCTGCTTTCCATGGCAGGTGAAATAGGAAAGTTCAGCCAGATGGGTTCTTGATTTCAAGTTAATGTGCAAGAGAGGGCACCTCCACCCACAGCCCATTTGGAAGCACCTCTTTCTATTTCTCAATCCTGCTTCCCAAACCCCCGCACTTAACCCTTTCTCTTAACAGTTGCAGGAAACTATGAGGAAGTAAGGACCAAAGAATCCAATTTTGATGCAGGTTGTAAGAGCTAAAGAAAAGTAGACTCTAATCATCAGAAAGAATGACTTAGATGACGATCAGAGATAACAGATTAAGGACTGAAGATTTCCAAGGGGAAAAGCATTTTTAGTGTCCATGTGTCAGGTAGTAGGGATATACCAGTAAAGGAGACTAAGTTTCTGCTATCAAGTGACCTGAGTCGGAGGGAAGCTGAAATGACATAAGACATTATAGTAAGTACAATGTGAGAAATATACACACCATGGGATCACAGGTTCATAGTGGGCCACCTAACCTAGTCATCAGAGAAGAAAGTCTAAAACAAAGTGAGGATTAGGTTGAGATCTGAGGAATGATCAAAACTTAACCAGAAGAGGGAAAGGGGTAGGTAGTAGTAATGAAAAAAGACCATGGGGAGAAAAAATACATGGCAGAACGTCAGTATATTTAAAGGAGCACTGTCTGTGTGTACATTGTTGTTGGGCAGGGGAGGGTGGCAGCAGCTAAGAGTAGAAAGAAATGGCAGGAGATAAGACTGCTATAACAGTTGGGGAAGGGGGTCATCACCAGCTAGTGGAGGTAACCATTAAACAAATCAGTTACAATTTAGTTTAACAGTCACCAGTAATTTAGAGGATGAATCCCCATCTCCTATTATGTCTTGACTCACCAACAAGGTTTAAAAGGCCCTTCAAGATAACCTCAGCTTAGTGGTCCAAATCCAGATGTCTCTATTCCTTTCCTAGAACTCTAACTTCTGTAACCGAATTACTATATCCCTCTCCCAGGCTCTGGACATGCTCTTCCCTATACCTAGAACAATGTTTCCTTCCCTTCCATTTCACTACCCATCCTTTAGGCCTCATAAGCCATGTTTACCTAGTTTAGACTTAACCCTAAGAACAAACATGTGGCTTTTAAGCACTTAGTACTTAGTAGAATGACAGATTTCTATATTAGAAAGACCATTATGGCTACTGTGTGGAGAATGAAATTGTTACCAGAGAGTTGCATGAACTGCCTTTCTCTGTCACTAGTGGGAGTGGGGTTCTTGGGGCGCCACTGGAATAAGCACTTTCGGAAGCCCCCATGGGAGAATGAGATGTGGTAAAAAGCTTTGTGTGTAGTTACATCCCACAGTATGCAAAGTCCCATTTGTCTTAGTCCAATCCTGGAAGAGGGTAGCTGGAAATTCAGCAAAGCTAGAAGCAAAGCCAATGTCCAGGGTTTCCATTCCATGGAGGAATCGAGTCTGGTGTAGTATGAGGAAAATCACAGTCCATCAGTCCATTGTGTATGGGGCCCATATGGCTGTGGGCCATGTAGGCTAGTGCAGGAACGTGAGAGCCCTGTAAGCCAGGAGTCGGGCAGAAGCAGCAAGAGAGAAAAATGGGCCAAGAGAGCCAAGAGTTTGAACCCCTTGTTTAGGAATTTAAATATCTCAGATTGTGTGCCCTTGCAGTAGCCATGCCTATTCTGGCCAATTACTAGATCCAAGGTGTGACTGACAGGTAAGAATCTTCCCACATCACCCAGACCTTACTGGGCATGTGTCTAAACTGTCTCTGTCCAGTCCCTTCGCCCATCGATCTGTGGGAGAATAGACTTTGACAATATTAAACTGCAGCTTTCTGGCAAGCTGTAAAAATGGCATGCCGTCCAGCTGGTGTGGCTCAGTGGTTGAGCATCGACCCATGCACCAAGAGGTCGCCAGTTCGATTCCCAGTCAGGACACATGCCCAGGTTGTGGGCCAAATCCCCAGAGGGGAGCATGCAGGAGGCGGCCAATCGATGTTCTCTCTCATCGATGTTTCTATCTCTCTCTCCTCACTTCCTCTCTCTCTAAAATCAAAGGAAAAAAATAATTTTTAAATGGCATGCCTATATTATCTAGTCTGCCCTTTGCTCCTTTCCTGTTAATTAATAACCAGGTTATTACAACGGTATTAAAATGAAGAAGTGGGGGAGGAGGAGTGGAAGAAAACTAGAGGCTGAGAGAATAGTTAGGATGCTGTTGCAGCAGTCCAGGCAAGAGATGTCCTGGTCTAAGGAAAAAGTAGTGGGAAAAAAGACTCGAGATATTTGAAAGATAAAAAACTTAAGAACAATTGATTCACTATGGAGATGGGAAAAAGTCAAGACATTGCCTAGGTTAGACAAAAGGCAAAACAAAGTTTGTACCTAATGCCCCTCTTTCCCCATTTGGTTGAATCAGTATTTATTACCTAGTTATTAAATAGAGTAAGAATTTCAATTAATGGGTAGAAATAACTTAAACAATCATAGGAGACATGCTACAACTACCAAAATGCCTGCTACAAATTAGTGGATGAATTCAGAAAAGATTGATGAGGACTGAGACTAATTCATGGAACTGAAACTTAAGTCTTGAAAAGTACAGAACCTGCACAAAGAGATAAGAACATCTAGGAGTATGCTGTCTAAAAAAGGTAACCACTAGCCATATGTGGCTATGAAATACTTGAAATGTGGCTACTCAAAATTGAGACGTGAGTTGTGTAAAATGCACAATGGATTTCGGCATAAAAAAAGGATGCAAAATGTCACAATTTTTTATATTGATATGTTGAAATGATACTATTTTGGATATACTGAGTTAAAGAAAATACATTAATATTCATCTCACCTGTTTCTTTTTACTTTTTAAAATATGGCAGCTGGAAAGCAAAGTTACAAAAGGTTCCACATTATATTTCCATTAGCACTGTTCTAGAAGAAACAGCATAAATACACACAGAGAGAACAAACAGTAAACTTGGATCTTACTGGAACGTAGGCTTAGATCACAATATAGAAAAATCAAAGTTAAGCTTCAAGAGGAAGGAAGAAAGCAGTATGTAGGGTATGAATGAAAAGGTCTTCAGAGTGGATTTTAATAATTCTTGGATTGCCATTGAACATTTTTGAGCAAGAAAGTGCCTTTTAGAAACCATAAAAGTAACACTTTGGCAATATTAACTTACCAAGAATATGCAAGACACAAGGAAGTAAGAATCAAGCTTTTTGCAATTCTACCAGTTTAGAGATATGTAGGAAAAATTCTGATCTAATACTTTGATTTCATGGAGTTGTTTTTCATTATCACCTGAACCTTTTTGTTTAGTCTAAAATTTTTAACCTTTCAATTTTTTCTATGTGGAAGAGAATGTACTGACCTGCCAATACAAGGATTTTGGTTCAACATAAATTTAGAAATTTGATGTGTGGGGAAAAACATTTTAACATTTTACCAGCATAAAGGGCACAATCTTTCCTGAGGATTTAATCACTTTCCAACAAAATGATTATGTAAATACGATAAATGTAAGGTGAAGCAAGGAAACTTTTTGCTGGTGGTTTTGGAGCTCTCCAAAGCCATCATGGCATCAAAACACTACTTTAAAAACACATACCCGCCCAACCGGTACATGTAGCTCAGTGATTGAGCATAAACCCATGGACCAAGAGGTCGCTGGTTCCATTCCTGGCCAGGGCACATGCCTGGGTTTCCAGCCCAATACCCAGTGGGGGACGTGCAGAGGAGGCAGCCAATCGATGTTCTCTCTCGTTGCTGTTTCCATCTCCTTCTCCCTCTCCCTTCCTCTCAAAAAACAAAACAAAACAAACAAACAAAAAACCCCACAACACACACACACACCCAAAATCTGGACAGAAAATAGCAAAATTTTCAGAAGGTTCATTATTAACTTTCTGGAATAGAAGGTTATTATTAACCTAACGAGTCACCTAGTTTGAAGAGTCAACACTAAATGTTCCCGTGTTTGTTTTTCAATACCTATTGATTACAAAATTGATTTCCAGGCAGCTCTCCAACCCCTGGCCATTTCTCGTTCTAATTACCCTTTTTCTCTACTTTCTTCCTTTACCCCATCCCAGACGCAGTTCTGGGTGTTTCAGAAAGTTCAGGGAGGCTGGGTGCGCTTTATTTACAACGCGCTGCCCAGCGGCGCCTGGCCCGCGGCGCACGTGTCCGCCCGCCCATCGGCCTAGAGGGCGGGTACCGGGAGGTCGGGCATTGCCAGGGGAAGGCTGCAGTCGGGGCCACCGTGCGCGCACGTGTCCGCACCAAGCGCAGGAGCACAGGGCCGTGGCGGGGGCAGGGAGTCCCCGGCGGACTCCTGGGGATGCCCGCTACTCACCGTCAGCTGTCGCCATTATCCTGGGTGGGCTGGGGGCGGCGTCCGCGCTAGGAAGAGTCGCAGGGCTCTGGAAAAGTGGTAAAGTGGTCAGAGAGGCTCACAGGGCGGGGGAGGAGCGCCCACAGACTTTCCCTCGGCGGGGCGCTGGAACTTAGAGCGCTCACTCGCACTCCGGTCGAAAACCACAGCGGAACCCCGGGGTCTCTGCCCACCCAGACGGATTTCGACTCCGGGAGCGAGCGTTAGCCAGGACGATTCCCGCCGCGCAGACGCAGCAACGCAGACCGACCGCCGCCGCCCTCGCCTCGCCCCCGCCCCGCCCCGCGCCGGCGCGGTTCCAAGGAGAGGGGAAAGTGGCGCGCACGGCGGCCCCTCCCGACTCCGCAGGAGCTCGCTGACGGGGCTCCCTTCGCCGCCGCGAGAGCGGTGCAGGGGTTGGAGTGTACCACGTCGTGATGGGCGGGGGAAGGCGTGTGGGTAGAGGCACACGAAGTTTACAACCTCTGGGAGAGAAATGACGTTAACCCCGCTAGTCTCAGCACCCCAGTCTCGGGTGCTGGAAAATAACGGAGAAGTCCACGTGCCGAAAAATTAGCTTCCCGCAGGGCTCCAGTGAAGAAGTAGCTCCACCCCGCAGGGTCCGTGACTCCGCCCCTCCGCCGCCGAGCCTCTCCCCCGCCCTCGCTGCTCGGTGGGCCGGGAGGAGTCAGGAGGGTGGCCGGGGGCAAGCTCAGCACGCTTACTCGCTTACTTGGGGAGAGCACGCGCCGCCGCAGTAGCGAGGCTTGAGCCCTGGGAAGGAAGCGGCTGTCGCAGGCGCGAGCTCTGAGGCGTACGGGCCGTGCGGGCAGCTGGTTGGTGCTTAGACCCCTGCGGCGGTGGCGGCGGCGGCTCCCTCCACGTGCTTTTTCTGGCAACATGGAGCTGGAGGAGTTGGGGATCCGAGAGGAATGTGGCGTGTTCGGGTGCATTAGCTCAGGAGAGTGGCCCACGCAGCTAGATGTGCCGCATGTGATCGCTCTGGGACTCGTGGGGCTGCAGCACCGGTGAGCAACCCGGTGAGGGGTGAGGGTGGTGTGGCGCGTGCTCCTCCATCAGCCCGGGCTGCTTTCTGCGGCCCGAGCTGGCGATCTCCTGGAGGCCGACTTCTCCGACCTGAACCTGCCTGTGGCATCCACGAGGTTGCCAAGACGTTGGCGGGGGCTACCTTGCCTCCTCGGGCTGTAGCCTGCCTCCCCACCCCCAACCCTTAATGTTCTTTAGGGTCTCTCGTCTCCCTCCGGTGTGTGCACTCTGACTGCTGGCCCGTTTTAATTTCTCAGAGCCTGGAGCTGCACTTGTGTGGGGTGGCTGCTAGTCCAGGACCCACACAAACACCTTGAGATGTTTGCGTGGAGCCTCCGGCCACCGCAAGCTTTTGTTTGGAAAGCCAGAGCTATTGAGCCGGTTGTGGACTTGAATGTGTCATAGCAATGGGAACTTAGAGGTCCCAGAGTTCAGACCCGGGAAAACAGGACTTGTTGGTGTTCAAAAGGAACTACCGGTTGTAGACCTCATATAAATTAATTGAAAATAAACCAATTACAGGGAATAGTCCATCTGCAAAAGATTCATTGATTTACATTTTAGATAATGAATGAAAAGGTTAGTAGTAAGAAGATGCCAAAGAGTAACTGCCTTCTTTAAAATAGGAGAGGGGTGTAGATCCTGTGTGGCAAAGATACACATTGATTTTGAAAAATTGGTAGATCCCTTTGAGTTAAGTAAGTTTGCTTCTATGATCTTTCTGTTTCTTACTACCTGACCTGTGAGTTGATATAAACAATTCTCTTTGGGTTAAGAAATATAAACTTAGGTTTGACATTATCACTGAAAGTATTCCAAAGTTTTCACAAGGCATTGCCACAGAAACAACTTCTAGAACAGTTAAGGATCCTGGCAATAACACTTATCAGAAATATGGGTACAACATGTATAAAAGGCATTTCAAATGATTAGCTTTCCCTCAACAAGCTTAAATTAGAAGTAGTCTTTTTTTCTCTTTTCAGGGTCCCACAAAGTTGAGTTTGAGTTTCACATATTGCATTCCGTGTTTACTAAGAGTACTTAGAAGCTGGGATGAATCAAAAAGAATATTTTTAACTTGAGTGACTCTAATCTTTGCTAATTGTGGGTTGACTGTAATAAAGATCTTGTTTTAAAATATGGAGAGGATTAGATATATAATGAAAGGAAAAAGTAAAAACTATATGGTAGTCCAGAGCAATATTAGTTATTTTGAGTATTCTGTCATGGGAAGAGGTGTGTAGAATCTAGGGGTCTGTAGAGTTGCCTGCTGGTTTGTGGGAAATACTGTGATTTGACCTTGACTTTTTTCTTAATATTTACTTTTTAGCTAAAATAACTCAGAAATTTCATCCCCATTATCTCTTCATTAAATACGTGCCTGAAGAGAAGGAGGCTGTTTTGTTGTTTTTTATTACAGCTTGATTCCTATTTACATGCGCTTTCTTTCTTTTTTTTTAATGTTTATATTAGTTTTTTTGTGTGTGTGTGTGTTTTTTTTTAGAGATAGAGGAAGGGAGAGAAAGAAACATCGGTTGGCTGACTCCTACACGCCCCCTATTGGGGATGGAGCCTGCAACCCAGGCATGTGCCCTGACTGAGAATGGAACCTGGACCTCTCAGTCCATGGGACAATGCTCAATCCACTGAGCCACACTGGCTGGGTCTACATGCACTTTTCTACAGGTGCTTTTAATGTGAAAGAATTATGAGATGAGATAATATGAGATATGGGCAATAAAAATGTGATTGTATGGTTATATAAGATTTTTCTTGTATAGGCATAGAAATTAGGGTGCCCTGAGAGGGCTGCTTCTCTACAGTAATTCTATTGAAGTCAAAATGTTAAATTAGTAAAGTCCTTACCCTTTAGGGGAACTGACTCTGATTGGAAAAACAATGAAATTCCCTTAGGTCTGGAAGATAAAATCTCTGTTACTCTAAATTGGTAGGTAGGGGGTTAAAGATTAAGCACTAATGTTTTTATATGGCATCGAGTCAAGGAATGTCAAAACTGCAAGCCTAGATAGGTTATCATTGCTTAATTAATATATAGTGGTTGGTTATATACACTGTACACTGATAAGTAGTGATCTGTTGCCTACTTCTCTCCACTGAATGGTTAGTTTTAAAACAACAACAAATTTGATTTTTTTCTTTTTTGATGAAGAGATTTCTGCCTTATACATTATCTTCCTAAAACAAGGAATCTAGAAGGTGATATTTCTATTACTTTTGCATTGTATTTGGTTCTGTTTTGTCTTAGGCATAATCCGGCCCAAAATATTTAGTATCAGGGATAACAGAATACATGAAAGTTATATTATGTATTTCATATAAAAACAAATGGATTATCAATTGCTAGACAGTCATGTACTGGATACTTAAATCCAGATAGGTTCATCCAGAAGTACAGTGGAACCTCAGTTCTCGAGCTTAATTCATTCAGGAAGCCTGGTTGAGAAGTGATTTGTTTGAAAACCAAATCTTTCTTCCCCATTAGAAATAATGTAAATTGAATTAATCCATTCCAGACCCCCAAAAGATTCCCTTTTTAAACCTTTTTTATATGCATTTCTTTTTATTTTTTATTTTTTTTTATTTTATTTTTTTTGGTATGTGCCCCTAGCGGGAACCGAACCTGGGACTCTGGTCCGCAGGCTGAAGCTCCAACCGCTGAGCCAAACCGGCTGGGGCGCATTTCTTTTTAAAACTCTATTGTTGTTCTCACAACTTTCCGTTTCACTCTGCTGTTATCACTACTTCCTTAGGACCCATGGTACGTATTTAATAATAAGCAGCAACAAAAGCAAAAAAAAATATGAAAATAGTCACAGCACAATTTCCTGAGATGTTAACAACTCAAGGTTTAGCAGTAAACTGTGCATCCTCTCCTTTGTTTGTTGCCTGAGAGACATGGCATGAAGAGGTTGTCTGGTTGAGAACCAAAGTGTTGTTTGACAATTGAGACATTTTTTCCTGTGAACAACTTGGTTGAGAACTGAATTGTTAGAGATGAGAGATGTTCAAGAACCAAGGTTTGACTTTGCTTCTTTTTAGTAGTTCTGGATGTTTGCAGATTTGTTCTATAGCTCTACTTTTTGTCAGTGCAATGTTAGTTTAACATTGAAAATTAAATTGTCATCGTTAGCTGTATGAGCTGTGTGTGTGTGCATGTTCGTGCTAAATTTCATATAATCACCAAATAAAACATCATTTCAGTAATTTGTAGAGTTCTGAAGAAGCCACATACCCCCTTGTAGAGCAAAAATCTTAATCTTTAAACTAGTCACATTTTATGGGAACTAAAATAATACGGACATATTTGAAGATTCTATAAAAGGAATTACTAAAACTTCATAGATTTATCCCATCAATCATCTAGTTAGCCTTTCCTTGGTTAGTTAGGAGATGAAAATGCCCTTCAGTGAATTATTGCTTCCCTGGGTTAGGAATTGAACCCTACAATTGATAAACATTTTCATTCCTCTTCTAAAAATTTATGAGATTTACCTGATGAAGTTGGGTCACAGAGGGGGATCTCCTGTCTACAGAAACAGTCTGTAGAATCTTTTGGGTCTGTCATGCTTTGAGGAAACCAATTTGTAATAATCTCAGGAGCAGTTTTCTTAAGCAATATAGACACTGGCTCTGCAAACAGTATATAACATCATCACTAGAAGGACACTTATGAAAAAGAGAGATGCACTCAGATAAACCTCTATGGAATTAGTTCCTGGTTATTTTTATTTAGTTTGTTGGAGAACACAGAGTAAGTTGTCAGAGAAATTGCTTTGAGTTGCCAAATTAAGATTGGGGATAATTTTATTTTAATTTCCATTTCTTAGTAATAATGACCAAATATGTCACATTTCTATAGTGTTTTACATCCCCTTGGTTGGGAAAGTGACTTATTTTAAAACTGTCCTTGTTGATTGTTCCAGTCTTCAATTTGGAGAGACTGAATTCAATTACTTTTGTAATTTAATGATTCTCAGTTTTAAAATCAATGTTTTCAATTCTTCCAGTTATAACTATTATTTAGAACTTTGCATTTTACATTAGTCTGAAGCAGAATTTATTTGTCCCCAAGCATCTCAAAATACTATGGCTTTTTGTCATTCTGGTCAATATTGGGAACAGCTCCTTAACAGAAGACTTGAAATCTAGCCTCAAGTTTGCTCGTAATATCAATTTGATCTTGGGTAAGTCTCCTAACTTCTGACCAAAAATAAAGAATAAAATTTTCAGCTCACCTGAGGTATAAGGGTAGGTCCGTCGCTGGGGTGGGGGTGGGGATAGTTTCTGCTATTCTCTACTATTTTATTCAAAACATATTTGTTGAGTTATTCCTATGTACATATTGTTGTAGGCACTAGGAACACTACCACACAGGACAGGTGTGGTCCCTGCCCTTGACAGAGAGGCAATTTAGCCAACTGGTTGAAGAACACAGTCTTCTCTATGCCTCCATTTCCTCATATGTGAATTGGGGATGACAGGCCATACCTCATAGAGTTGTGGTTGGTAGAGATTAAATGCATTAATATTTGCGAAATGCTTAGAACAGTACCTGGATATATGCATACCCATGACCCTGCATCCCACTTCTGGGTAAATACTCAACAAAATGCATACATGCGTTTATTGGGAAACGTGCAGAAGAGTTTTTATAGCAGCATTATCCATAATAGCCCCAATCTGGAAACAGTGGAAATACTCAACAGTGGAATGGATAAAGCCGAGAGTGCAATGTATATTCCTATAATGGAATAATCTACAACAATAAAAAAGAACAAACTCCCGCTACAAGTAAAATCATGGATGAATCTCACAAGCAATGTTGATTAATCTGTGCTGACAGAAGTCAGAATAGTTATAACCTTTATGGAGGCTAGGAGTATGATTACTAACTGGAAGGCCTCTAGGGTGCTAGTGCAGTGTTTTTATATATATATATATATATATATATATATATATTTTTTTTTTTTTTTTTTCTTCTAATGTTTTTATTGATTTTTTTAGAGAGAGATAGAAACATCGATGTGAGACAAAAACATTGATTAGCTGCCTCCTGCACTCCCCCTACTGGGGATCAAGCCTGCACCTGGTCATGTGCCCTGACTGGAAATCAAACCAGGACCTCTCAGTCCATGGGACAACGCTCAATCCACTGAGCCACACCAGCTGGACCAATGTTTTATGTTTTGATTTGAATAGTGGTTGCATGGGTGCATTCACTCTGTAAAAATTTAGTTCTTCGACTGTTTGTGTGTACTCAAAACAGTTCAGTGAATTATAAATCTATAAAATGCTAAAATTGGATTATTTTAGAGATCCAAAGAGATGTAGTCATTTGCTCTGTGTTGAGTTACTAGGGTCAGAGACTAGAAGTCAGGTTTTCTGATCCTCGGTCTGGTGCTTTTGCTTCTATTCTGAATTTTTCTTCTATATGCTATACTACATTTATTTGCCTTTCCTGATTAATGGGTCAATTTGGAATTACAGCTCACATAATTAGGTTGGCTTATTTGTAGAATGACTAAAATATTATACCCATTACTAACTACCTTTGGAGAAAACCAAAATTCAGCATTTGTTAGCTTGTGGGTTTGTTTGTTTTTTTTCCTTTTACATCCAAGTCTTCTGGTAGCAATCACTATAAAGTATAATTTAAAGGCTCATGGTAAATGTATAGTTGTGCAGAAATTTCTAACTATGGGAAAGTTTCCCTTTACTCTGTTAAATTCATTCTTAATAAGCTACGAAGGAAATAATTTTTCAGCATTTTTTGCTCTCACACTGCCCATAACAATGTATTTAGTCTAATTTGCCAAAGTCAAGAATAAACATCTCTGTTATCAGGAAAAAGCAACAGAAGTTTTTCTCAATGTGGAAAAACTTTTCTCAATGTGGAAAAAGCCCATTTCTCAGGCTCTTATCATCTTTATGTGCTTTTCTCTTGATGTTGAAAGGTCTCATATTTTTGGCATGACCTTCAAATAATTCTTAAACCAGAAAACAAAGGAAAAAAATGATATGACATTATTTAAAAAACATTAGTCTTCAAGTATTCAAGTACACGAGTAAGAACATTTAAACAATTGAACAGAAATAATGACTTTAAGAATTAGGAATATTTTGGTACAAGGTTAGGAAAGAAATTGACTCGACTTAAATTAGGTGTGTATTTTATAAATTTTGGATCATTTGAACATAAAGTAATGTGAGGATTTTATTTTTAAAGCATTTCTTGTTAAGTTAAAATGCAAAGAGGAAAGTTTATAGAATTTCTGTTTTAAAAGGTCAATTCCAAGGTTACCATGTTTCCCTTTGGCAGTTCTGAGAGTAGGTTGTCTTAGGCTGCAGTCAACTTCAGGATAAAACCTCATTTTCTTTGAGGGTTGCCATTTTTCTTTGGTAAAACTCTGTATTCATATTTAAACTTTGTATTTGGTACGACATTGTTTCCAATCTCTGTCTATTCCAAACTGCATTAGTCTTCTGGCAATTTCCTCAAATATTTCTTTGTTTCTTGTGGCCCCTTCAAGCATTTGCTTAGTTTTTTTCATCAGACCATATGTGTGTGAGTGCTCTGACCTCATTGTCACACCAGTGTTTTCCAGCCTCTGTGCTGCTTACTGTTATACTCTGTAAATGACTTTTGGCAACATCTAAAGTAATATGATTACCTATAAATCAACATGATTTACAATTATTCAACCTTAAAGATAAATCTTGCATTTGAATATTATTCATTTTTAACAACCTGGATTGACATAAAGCACTGAGAATTACAGTGATTTCAATGTGAGGGTTAAGATTTTTTTTCATACATTCATATGCAATGAAATATTTTTTTTATTTTTATTTTTTATCCTCACCCGAGGACATTTTTGCATTTATCTTCAGATAGAGCGGGAGGGAAAGGGGGAGGAAGAGAGAGAGAGAAACATAGGATGTGAGGGAGACACATCAAGTGGCTGCCACCCACACGACCCCAACTGGGGCCGGGGACAAACTGCAACCGAGGTACGTGCCCTTAGCCGTGACCAAACCCGGGACCCTCTGGTCGGCGGACCAACGCTCTAACCTCTGAGCCAAACCGGCCAGAGCAAAATATTTTTTAAATTATAAGGCAGATGAATCCCCAATATTAGTGAGAATAATTTAGCTGCTTTTCTTCAATAGGTAATCTTCATTGGATATTTATGAATATGGAGAGTCTCAGTGTTTACTAATTTCTTTTACTAAGAAGTAGGAATAGATATTTTCTTTCCTCCCCTACCATATTGTCTACCAGCTCAGGTATAATGAGGCAGTATACATGACAGAGTGTCCCCTTAAGTACTTAAACTGGTATATATTAGACTTTCAATACCAAGATAACATTTAAAGTGGAATGATTTAGCCCTGGCCGGTTTGGCTCAGTGGTTAGAGCGTTGGTCCGCGGACCAGAGGGTCCTGGGTTTGGTTCCCGCTAAGGGCACATACCTCGGTTGCAATTTGTCCCGAGCCCTGGTTGGTCATGCGGGAGGCAGCCACTCAATGTGTCCCTTTCACATCGATGTTTCTCTGTCTCTCTTCCTCTCTCTCCTTCCCACTCTATCTGAACAAAAAAAATGGAAAAATGTCCTTGGGTGAGGATAATAAATAAATAAATAAAGTGGAATGATTTAGATCCTGTACCTGATCCAATTATGTATACTTTGTGGTGCTTTGGGGCCACCCACCTCTTCTGAAACTGTATTTATGGTATCTTCCTCTGTCAGAACACAAAGAAAATAGCAATTTAAATTTGTTTACAAAACTCTAATCTTTTACAATTGAAGATTGTGCTGAAAAACTATTAAGGCTGGGTTCCATAATCAAAACTGTAACCTCGAAGACAAGAACATTGCTATCTGTGACCCAACTTTTAAATGGCTGTGTAGAATTAACCACCTTCAAAATCTTAGGATTTTGAATACTTAGAAGTATTCTATCTTAAAAGTCACAAGGCAGTACACTGTATGCTCTATTTGGGAGTATGATAGCACTTTTAGACCCAATTTGGTAACATCTTTCATTGTTAGATTTTAATGCTTGACAAAGAGCTCTTATATTTGTTTTCTCATTTGATCCTCATTGTAAATAAGAATGATCCTTACTGCAATACATATAAAGGAGAGTAAGGATAAGTGATTTTAAGCAACTTTCACATTCAGACATTACAGCAGACAGGTGATAAGCATTTTAAGAAGCTGATGGGCCCTGGCCAATTGGGCTCAGCGGTTAGAGCATCAGCCCGCGGACCAGAGAGTCCCGGGTTCAATTCCCGCTAAGGGCACGTACCTCGGTTGCAGTTCGTCCCCGGCCCCGGTTGGGGTTGTGTGGGTGGCAACCAGTCGATGTGTCTCTCTCACATCGATGTTTCTCTCTCTCTCTCTCTCTCTCTCTCTCTCTCTCTCTCTCTCGTCCTCCCTCTCTCCCTCCCGCTCTGTCTGAAGATAAATGCAAATATGTCCTCGGGTGAGGATTAAAAAAAAAAAAAAAAAAGGAATAAAGAAGCTGATGGTACTTAGCCTAGGTATTTATTCCATGGATTTATTCTAGTGTACCAGGATGTTTCCAAGTCAGCTTTTTGTAATTTGAGGAAATCTCCTCAGATGCATATCGCTCTGTTGAAGTGTGACAATGCTACTGTGGTAGTATTCTTTTATGCCAGCTGCACTTTCCTTTACTCTGGGACATTTAAAAAAAAAAATTCATTATTATTATTTTGTATTGATTTTTTTTTTTTTATCCTCACCTGAGGATTTTTTCCCCCTATTTATCTTCCGATAGAGTGGGAAGGAGAGAAAGGGAGAGAGAGAAACATCGACATGAGAGGGACACATCGATTGGTTGCCTCCCACACGACCCCAACCGGAGTCAGGATGAACCACAACCGAGGTACATGCCCTTGGCTGGAATCGAACCTGCAACTCATTGGTCCACAGGCCAATGCTCTACCACTGAGCCAAACGGGCCAGGGCTGATTGGTTTATTTTATTTATTTAAAAATGTTTTTATTGATTTTTTTTTAGAGAGAGAGAGAAACATTGATTGGCTGCCTCCCGCACACTCTCCACTGGGGATTGAGCCCACAACCTGGGCATATGCCCCGACCAGGAATCAAACTGGGACCACTCAGTCCATGGGACAACTTTCAATCCACTAAGCCACACTGGCTGGGCTTGATTGATTGATTTTAGAGAGAGAGAGAAACATTGATTTATTGTTCCACCTAATTCATTGGTTGCTTCCTGTATGTGTCCTGACCGGGTGGAATGCAACCATGGTGTATGGGAACAACACTCCAGTCAACTGAGCTACCCGGTCAGACCTGGGACTTTTTTTTTTTTTTTTTTTAAACATACTGTATACAGAAGTTTATGCATTTCTTGTAATGATTATTATAAAACTAGACAATGGTTTGTATTAATAGACCAGTGAGGCAAAGCAAGGTGGTTTATGTACTGTTAAATATATACAGCAGTAGGTGTGGGGAGATTTACCACAGGATAGTACCATATCTTATTCAGGACATGTTTGCACAGTGACACTGGGATGAAGATTAGGTTATCTAGCAATATCAAGACTTAAATGACAGGTTATACTCTAGAGCCACATAGGGCCACCTAGTAAGCTTTTTTTAAAATTTATTAATTTAAGAGAGAGAGAAAAACATCATTTGTTGCTCCATGTATTTATGCATTCATTGGTTGCTTCCTGTATGTGCCCCAACTAGGGATTGAACCCGCAACATTGGTGTGTGGGGACGATGCGCTAAACAATAGAGCTACCTGGCCAGGGCTAGCTACTTTTTTTTTATATTGAAATTTTTATTAAGATAATTGTAGATTCACATGGGGTTGTAAGAAATAACGGAGAGAGCCCCTCTACACTTTGGCCAGTTTCTTCAGTGGTAAAACTTTGTACAACTGTAATATATGCTATTAAATCAAGAACTTTGACATTGATAAACTCTGGCTGGGTAGCTCAGTTGGTTAGAGCCTTGTCCTGATATGTCAAGGTTGCAGGTTCGATCCTGGGTCAGGACACACACAAGAAGCAACCAATGAATGCATAAGTAAGTGGAACAACAAATTGATGTTTCTCTCTCTCTCAAATCAGTAAATTAAAATAATTTTTAAAAGTTTGACATTGATATAATCCATTACTCTGATTCAGATTTCCCTAGTTTCACTTGTGATCATTCGTGAGAGTGTGTGTGTGCAGTCTATAATAACTTTATCACCTGGGTAGATTCATGCTTCTACCATCAAGGACACGATAGTCAACAGTTCCCGTACCATAAGGATCCCTCTGATGGCCCTTTTATAACTACACCTACCACCTCCTTCCATGCCCAAACCCTTCCCACCCTTGCCCCAGTGGCTACTTTTTGGAGAGCACAAGTGCAAGGTAAACTTTGAGCTCAAACCTTATTTCAGTAGAATGTGAATTTATAACATTTTACTTAAATGACTAAAACCATTAGTGTTAGGCTCATGCACATGTCCTAATTCTGGGAAATAGAAACATTTATAGAGATTAGTTAGGTATTATGTAAAATTTTTGAATAATTAGTCATAGAAAATAAGATGTCATATGGAAAGGGGGAATCCCTAAATTTAGCATCTTTTAAGGAAAGAGAATTTAGTTCTGTTATTTTTCTGCCCCACTGTAATTTAATTCTTACACTAACACACTAACTTTCCACAGTTAGCATTAGACTAGGGAGCTTAAAGGGCTTAATCTTCCACGAGATTGCCCTTTCTTCAGATGCTAGCCATACTAGCTACAAATCAGGGTGCTATGACCCCTTAAAGTTCTGTAATGCTAGAACTACTCACAGAGCTCGAGAAAGTGCTATACTTAGGATTACAGTTTTATTATAAAAGAAGAAACTCCAGAACAGCCAAATGACGAGACACACAGGGCAGTCTGGGAGGGTCCTGGATGCGAGCTTCCTTGCCCTCTCTCTGTGGAGTCAGGGCATATCATCCACCCAGCACATCAATGTGTTCACCAACCAAGAAGCTCTCTACGCCAGAGTTTTTATTGACGTGATTGATTATGACATGATAAATTAAATCATTGGCCGCATGGCTGAACTCAATTTCCAAACTCACTCCCCTGTTGGAGGTCAGGCTGGCCCAAAATTTCAACCCTCTGATCACAACGTTGATCTTTCTGGTGGCCAGCCCTGTTCTTAAGCTACCTAGAAATCTACCTTGGGTTACCTTATTAGAATAAAAAGATACTTCTGTCAGTAGAAATTCCAAAGGTTTTGAAACGGAACAAAGGCCAGATATAGTCTTTACTATATCACAGCTTCTTAAAAGTTTATTAAAGTAAAAACAGTAAGAATTAGGAAAATCACATCTTTATATTTAAAATGTTGCCTGTATTTTAATTTATCAGCTCACCTACATCTGAGCTTTCTATTTTTACACTTATAATTTTGGGGTTTTCTGAAATTTTAACACATCTTACCTGGATCTTCTATTGGATTAATAATTTTATAAGTTCTTAATGTTGTGTCATATGACTAAAGTGCATTAGTTTATATAATAATTTTGTTGCTAAGATTATCCAGATTGTATGCAAAATATACAAATGTGTTTAAATATTTCATTTTAAAGAAAATTGTTTCTGCCCTGACCAGTTTGTCTCAGTTGTTGGAGCGTTGGCCTGTGGACCAAAGAGTGGCGGGTTCAATTCCAGACAAGGGCACATACCTCGGTTGTGGTTTGGTCCCCAGCCCTGGTCAGGGTCATGCAGGAGGCAACCAATTGATGTGTCTCTCTCACATTGATGTTTCTCTCTCTCTCCCTCTCTCTCTTTCTCTCTCTTCCCCTCCCACTCTATCTGAAGATAAATGGAAAAATATCCTTGGGTGAAGATTTAAAAAAAGCAAAAACTCACGAACATCAAAAAAAGAAAATTGTTTCCAATTTTTGGTCTATTAAAAACAATAAATGAATTAGAGAAAACAAAATGGCTCGCATGCCTTCTGATATTAACAATAGGTATTTTAATGATCCCTGCTAGCCATCACATTGCTAAATTTTGTTAAATTACAGGGAGAGTGAAATTTTTTTTTTAATCTTTTTTTTTTTTTATCCTCACCTGGGGACACTTCTCCATTTTTTGTTCAGATAGAGTGGGAGGGAGAGAGAGGAAGAGAGAGAGAGAAACAACGTGAAAGGGACATATCAAGTGGCTGCCTCCCGCACGACCAACCAAGGCTGGGGACAAACTGCAACCGAGGCACGTGCCCTTAGCGGAAACTGAACCCAGGTCTCTCTGGACCGCAGGCCGATGCTCCAACCGCTGAGCCAAACCAGCCAGGGCTTTTTTTAAATCTTTTTATTGATTTTTAGAGAGAAAGGGAGATAGAAACATTGACAGAGGCACATCAACCGGCTGTCTCTCACACACCCCAGTGCAGATTGAGCCCACACCCCGAGCATGTGCCTTGACTAGGAATTGAACTGGTGACCTCTTGGTCCATGGGTCGATGCTCAACCACTGAGCCATACCAGCTGGGCGTGGGAGAGTGAAATTTTTAATTTTGGAAATACATTTTACTACAGCCAAAAGGAAAATAGTTTTTAAGATTACTTTTAAAGGAACAATGTAGTCTTTCACTTGTGATTTTTTAGGTTGAAGACAAGACAGACCTCCTCTAATAGGATATATTTTACTCCTGTAGAACGGTTTTTTATTATTTCCAGCTTCATCCCTCTGAGCCAAAATTGATCTGCCTGTGACTGTCCTAACACTAGAAAGCACTGACTTGCAAGAATACCAAGATATTAAGGTATTTCAGATAATATAAATGGCAACTGATATTGGAGGTGATTAAGTCAGTTTTGTTTTTCCTACCAGAAGAGAGAGGTAGTTAAATCATCAAACACAAATTTCTCTTTAGGCAAATGATCCTTTCTCCTCTGATAACTTTTTAATTCCTTTATCCTCTCTTGCATATGCCTTAGACTAGGGAGAAAAATAAATTTATTTTAGATCCAAAGAAGTAGTTATTCAATTTTCATGAGCCATTTCTTTTAACTTGTACTAGGCATAGCCTAAGAACTCTTATGATTTTTTCCAGGGATTAACTTCTTTCATATTGCATTAGTTATTCGTTTTTAAGTGATAATGTATTAGAACTAGATAATTTTTATCCCCTGATTGGAATCAAATTGGAGTTTATAGCCCTGGCCGGTTTGGCTCAGTGGTTAGAGCATCGGCCTGCGGTACAGAGGGTTCAGTTCCCGCTAAGGGCATGTACCTTGGTTGCAGTTTGTCCCCGGCCCTGGTTGGTCGTGCGGGTGGCAGCCACTCGATGTGTCCCTTTCACGTCGATGTTTCTCTCTCTCTCTCTTCCTCTCTCTCCCTCCCACTCTATCTGAACAAAAAATGAAAAAATGTCCTCAGGTGAGGATAAAAAAAAAAAATTGGAGTTTATATATTACTCTTTTCAGCTTTCTGCTAGTCTTAGTCTCTAAACATGATAACCTGACTAGTTTTCAATCCTGGCTGTGTTTGATGAACTATGAAAATACAGGTGCCTGAACCCACTCTCCCACCTGTACTAGACCAAAATCTCCAGGAGTTCTAAATTGGGAAATACGCCCAGCAGGTGTGGCTCGACGGACTGAGAGAGGTCCCGGTTTGACTCCAGGTGAGGGCACATGCCTGGATGGTGGGCTTGATCCCCAGTGGAGGGCATGCTGTAGGCAGCCGATCAATGTTTCTATCTCCCTCTCCCTCTCTCTCTCAATAAAAACATTTAAAATAAAATAAATAAATTGGGAAATAATTAGTCATCCAGAATCCAGGGAGTCCATAGCTTTAGCTGAACTTTTTTTGGGGGGAGGGGCATGGATTTAAAAAGAAGCTCGTTGCATACATTTAAGATAGGAAAGAAATTGCTTTGTGAGATCAATTTTATGACCAAATCCAGTGTTCTCAGTAAGGAGCAATAACAACTCCAGTTACAACATTTCATCAATAAAATCAAAATGAGGTAAACTCTACCTATTTTTACCTGAAAAAAATCCATCACTTTAATGTGTTTTTATTTTTATTTATTTTATTTTTTTAACTTATCTTTATTGTTGAATGTATTACAGATGTTCCCCCCTCACACTTTTTTTCCCCACTGACCCCCTCCTCCCCAATCCCACCTCCCACCTGCCTTGGTTATGCATATATGCACTGAAGTTCTTTGGTCTGTCTCTTCCCGCCCTCCCTCCCCCCTTCCCTTTGAGGTTCATCAGTCTAACAACCAATTTGTATTTCTTAATTCCTTCATCTTTTTCACCCATCCCCCCAGCCCCTTCCCATCTGGCAAGCAACAAAAAGTTCTCTGTATCTATGAGTCTGTTTCTGTTCTGCTTGCTCATTTTGTTTGTAGACTCAATTGTTGATAGATATGTATTAATTGCCATTTTATTGTTCATATTTTTGTTCTTCGTCTCCTTCAAGAAGATCCTTCAACATTTCCTATAATACTGGTTTGGTGGTGATGAACTCCTTTAGTTTTTTCTTGTCTGGGGAACTCTTAATATGTCCATCAATTCTAAATTATAGCTTTGCAGGATAGAGTAATCTTGGTTATAGGTCATTGCTTTTCATCATCTTGAATATCTCTTGCCACTCCTTTCTGGCCTGCAAAGTTTCTTTTGAGAAATCAGCTGACAGTCTTATGAGAGCTCCTTTGTAGGTAACAAACTGCTTTTCTCTTGCTGCTTTTAAGATTCTCTCTGTCTTGCCCTGGCCGGTTTGGGTCAGCGGTTAGAGCGTCGGCCTGCGGTCCAGAGAGACCCGGGTTCGGTTCCCGCTAAGGGCATGTACCTCGGTTGCAGTTTGTCCCCAGCCCTGGTTGGTCGTGCGGGAGGCAGCCACTCGATGTGTCCCTTTCATGTCGATGTTTCTCTCTCTCTCTTTTCCTCTCTCTCCCTCCCACTCTATCTGAACAAAAAATGGAAAAATGTCCTCAGGTGAGGATAAAAAAAAAAAAAAAAAAAGATTCTCTCTGTCTTTAACCTTTGGCATTTTGATGATGATGTGTCTTGGTGTGGACCTCTTTGAGTTCATCTTGTTTGGGACTCTCTGTGTTTCCTGGACTTGTATGTCTGTTTCCTTCACCAAGTTAGGGAAGTTTTCTGTCATTACTTTTTCAAATAGGTTTTGCATTTCTTTCTGTCTCTCTCCGCCTTCTGGTACCACCATGATGTGAATGTTAGTACACCTGAAGTTGTCCCAGAGGCTCCTTACACTGTCCGCTTTTTTCTGTTTTTGGATTATTTTCTCAAGGACTGGTTGTGCCCACTAGCCACTGGCCTCTGACTCCCTTGGAGGATCAGCTGTGTAGGGGCCCACCACACAGAGCAAGACTTACCTCAGCAGGGCTCTGGTACCCACTGAGTCCACTCACTGAGTGTATCACTTGTGGAGGTGGTTGGGTGGTGGTGCTTCAATGTGGTCTGAAGCTGTCCACTGGGTGTGCTGACTCTGGGGCAAGGTCAGCCACTGCCTGTGTTTTACCTGGGGCCACCTGGCATAAGCTAAGTGATCTGCTGATGGCTTCTTGTCAGGGCTTGGTGGTGCCCAGGAAAAGCCAAGTTGTGAACCAAGACTAGCTACTTCGAGTGCCAGGCCTGGGGCCACTTAACGAGAGGTATGGGGCTTGCTGAGACCAGATGCTGCTTTTTTGAGAGATTTTAGGAAAATCTGAAACAGGATCCAAGACAGGCCAATCCTATGGTAAAGCCATTGGAAACAGCTTGGGTGGGCCCGAAAGTTGGGTGGGGCAGGGCCTCAGGGAATCACCAGAGCAGGGCAAACAGCGTGAGCCAGGTTGCTGGAGTTCTAGACAGGCTCACCAAAGGAACAACGGCCCTCAGCCAGCACGTCTGTCTGGGAGAAAGCTGACCCTCCAACTCTCGTCCGAGGCCAAACTACTCAGTTCTTCACTGTCTTTGGTGCCATTCAAGCTGCCTCCCCCAAGCTGGAGCCTGGAGGGTGTGAGTCTGAGTCAGTCAGTGGGCAAGTCCATGTGTGGGCCCTTTAAGAGGAACTGCCTGGGCCTCCAGCAGCCTCAGCCTCAGTTCCCGCTGGTTTTACAGCCAAAAGTGATGGGGACTTCTCTTCCTGGCACTGAAACCCTGAGCTGGAAGCCTGATGTGGGATGGGGACCTCTCACTCCTCAAGGAGAACCTTCACAGCAGAGGTATCCTTCCTGATTTTTATCTGCCACAGGTGGGCCTGAGACCAGCCCATCTGCGCCTCCGTCCCTCCTACCAGTCTCAGTGTGGCTTCTTCTTTAATTTCGTAGTTGTAGGACTTCCATTCAGCTCGATTTCAGGCGGTTCTGAAGGATGGTTGTTCTATAGTTTCATTGTAATTTTGATGTGGTTGTGGGAGGAGGCAAGTACCGCTTTTACCTACGCCACCATCTTATTTGTTTTATTTTATTTTTATTTTGAAAAATGAAAGAGGTTTTATTCAAATACCAGTCATCTGAGGAGATCATAGCCCATCTCAACATCTCAGTGCATGCAGAGGTTTTTATAAGGAGGGAGAGGCAAACCAGAACAAAGAAATCAAGTGGAGGGGTTTGAAAAGTTCTGTACATGTAGTCCAGCATAGTCCATTCTGATAGGGATCCTGAAACTGGTCCAGTGATGTTCTAGTGTGCGTCATACTGGTTTTACCATTGTAGGTCAGCAGTTCTAGAGCTGAGATGACTAAAGGTCAGGATCCTGGGAAGTAACTTCACGTTATATAAACATGCTGTTTATCTACAGGCTAAATATTAGAGTCAGCATTTTACAGAAACAATGTCAAAAGAATGGTGGGGTGGGTTACAATTTTCTACAGTTACATATAGACTTGGGTGAATTCCCCAAGTTCTTGAGGTTCCCAAAATATCTTGAGGTCCCTTCCTTGCCATCTCTCAGGAAAGCAACCTTCATTCCTTACCTGGAAATTCTGCCATGAACCATATGAATAAACAAGGTACCAGACCATTTCTCCAGGGAGCTCTTACTGGCTTTAAAGTTGGTCTTCATTCCTTAAGGTTTTTGGACATGCAGAGTCCAGGCATGTCTCTCAGGCATGACATTCAGTCAAAGTCTTGGGTAATAAAACCACAATTGGAAACTGGTCTTACTGAATTTATGCAAAGAAACATATTGCCATAACTCACTCATTAAGAATTGCCAGATTCTGGAGGGATTAGGTAGGGAGAAAATATATAATTTGCCAAATTGCTTTTTAAAATGTCTCCTTATATCTGAAAAACAAGAGGAAAATCCTTGTCCTTTTAACAAAGTGGAAAAGAATCAAACTCTAACTTTATATTAGCTTATTTTTTATCTTTAAATGTATTTATTTAATTAAATTCATTATTCAGCTAAGCTATAATTTCCTTTCAAGATTTCTTTTCACAAACCTTATTGCCCATTCAGAAATAACGAGCTTTAGAACAACTTCCTTTCTTCCTTTTCCTTCAAAAAATATCTCTCTGCCTTTTAACTTCTATCACCAAAACCATACAGTTTCTTTCCAATTAATTAGAATTCTTAACTCTTAGAAACCTTGACTTTTTTTAATGACAACTGAAAAGTAAGTAATTAGCATCCTTTAGATTGGCAAGTGCGTTTCATAACTTCTAGAGATAGGCTTGGTACACACTCACACATTTAAGAGGCATACTTTTTTTTTTTTTTACTTTTTGAATATTTTTCCATCACCATTTATCCCCTCTATATCCTCTTCCACCTCCACCCATCCCCCTCCACCCCACAATCACCACACTGTTGGCCATGTCCATGGGTTCTCTCTTTTTTTCTCAATCCCTCTACCACCCCCCTACCCCCAACCCAGAGCTATCTGTCTGCTTATACTTCTAATAGACTATAAGACATTTACTAACAGCTTCAAGTGTATTTTCTAGCTTTTCTGTTAAACAAAAGCCAAAAGTAGGTGAACTTAAGACTTGTCCAGTAATCAATGTTTGACAGTTGAAATAAGTTCATTTGATCTGCTTAGGTGGCTAAGGTTTTTTTCCTTTTAATGAGGATTACCTCCCAGAAACTTGGATTTTAAAAAAGATGGTTCAGGTAAGATTGATAGGCTTTGAATTGTTTCAAGGACAGTCATTTGGTTTGTTTGTTTTGTTGGTTTTTGGTTTTTATTTGTTGGTTTTTTTTTGACAAAGAACAATTTTCTTTTTTTTTTTTTTTAATATATTGTTGAAAGTATTACAGATGTCCCCCTTCTTTCCCCATTGACCCCCTGTTTCCCACTCCCACTCCCTTCCTGCCTTCCCCAGCCTATTGTCCATGTCGATTGGTTGTACATATATGCATATAAGTTCTTTGGTTTATCTCTTCCCACCCCCCATCCCTCTGAGGTTTGTCAGTATGTTCTCTACTTCTCTGATTCTGGATCTCTTTTGGTCGACAGCTTATTTTGTTCATTATGTTCCACAAATAAGTGAGATCATGTGGTACTTGTCTTTCTCTGACTGACTTATTTCACTTAGCATAATACTCTCCAGGTCCCTCAAAGGGTAAGAGATCTGTCTTTCTTACAGCTGCATAGTATTCCATTGTGTAAATGCACCACAGCTTTTTTATCCACTCATCTGCTGATGAACACCTGGGCTGTTTCCAGATCTTAGCTATTGTAAATTATGTGCTGCTATGAACATAGGAGTGCATGTATTCTTCCTGATTGGTGTTTCAGGCTTCTTAGGATATAGTCCAAGAAGTAGGATCACTGGGTCAAATGGCACTTCCATTATTTTCTTTTTTTATTGATTTTTAGAGAGAGACGAAGGGAGAGGGAAAGATAGAAACATCGATGAGAGAGAACATTGATTGGCTGCCTCCTGCACGTCCCCTACCAGGGATTGGGCCCACAACCTGGGCAGGTGCCCTGACCTGGAATCAAACCAGTGACCCCTTGGTGTATGGGTTGACACTCAACCACTGAGCCACACCAGCTGGGCTATTTTTAATTTTTTGAGGAAACACCATATTTTCCACAGTGGCTGCACCAGTCCACATTCCCACCAACAGTGTACTAGAATACCCTTTTCTCCACATCCTTGCCAGCATTTGTTGTTTGAGGATTTGTTGATGGCTGCCATTCTGGCAGGTGTGAGGTGATATCCCATAGTGATTTTAATTTGCATCTCTCTGATGATTAGAAATGTTGAGCATTTTTTCATATGTCTCCTGGCCATTTGTATGTCCTGTTTGGAGAAGTGTCTATTCATGTCCTTTGCCCATTTTTTAATTGGATTGTTTGTCTTAAGGACAGTTGTTTTTAATACCTTAAAGACTGGCAAATGTTGGCAAAGGACTGACAAATTCTTTCACCCATTTATGGAAAATATTTTTTCCATATGGGTACATTTTCTTTCATGCTCTGTAGCAATTACAGAGAGATCTAGTTTACCAGTATCACATAGCTGAGGGTCATTTCTGAGATCTGTAAAGACTTGGCTGTATGGAAAAGACACATTGATCTAAGGAGGCCTCATCCTCTACCAGCTTCCCTTTAGAACAGCAAAACACATCTAGTTGTAGGACAGCATTAGACTTAAGGGTGCCATTAAGTGGCCGGATCATTCCATCGCCCATTTTATAGGAGCGCCAGGCTATGTTGCAAAAGAAGTTTGAGGAACTTAGGGTCAAATTTCTCCCAGTTGGCGAGTATGCATCCCAAAAGGGTACCTCAAGGCACTGTGGACTGGTTCCCCATCTACAGAGCAACAGGTATGTTCCAACCCAAGAGTTAGAGTTGTCACTACTAGTTCTGGGCTGTCCTGCAGTTACCCAAATCCTGCAGGCACCTGGTGCCCCAACAAATATGGCTTGTTCAAGTGAGGTGTCCCTCCTTTGATGACCTCCAGCCTTGGCTGACCTTACCAGGGATCACCTCTATCATGTCTGTCCGTACAGGGGGTGCCTATTACCTTTGTCGCCTTGAAGAGAAAACTCATCCTACAACTCTGGTCTCTAGTAGTCGGGCTAGTGACCCATTTCCCTGTCTTTCATGTGCCCAAGAGCCCTGGCCCTTTCAGAGGCCTATTAGGGTGGAGAAGCTGCCGCTTATCATTTATCCTGCAAAGGTTTTGTTCAGACCCTCAGAAAGCAATTCCAATTGAAAAGCCAAAGTTAAAAAGCAGCCTTCCATTTTTTTCCTGCTGTCCTTTGTTATCTCAATTCTTATCTTTAGCCTAGGGACACTCCACCCTATCCTTTAGTTGCACCACAAGGATTTCAGAAAAAAACAAACAAACAAAAAAACAGTTCAAAGAAATTCAGCCTCTTAATTCAAAACAAAGAGGTCCAGAATTCCAAGAAACTCACCCAAATCCACCTGATGCAAAGCAAAGAGCCAGTGGGGCACAACGGGTCCCAGCACTGGTCCGGGTCTGCAAGGTGATTCTGGGTGGCTTCTCTGGAATCCTTCCACACAAAACAAGTCACAATCTGAGTCACAGCACTGTGACTGTTGGCAGTGGAGGGCCAGGTGTTAGACTGGTAGGTTCACACAGAACCTGAGTTCAGCAACCTCAGTACTTGAGTTATGGCTAGGAAAGAATTCAGAGCCCAGATTCAGACTATAAGAGAACGTTTATTTGGAAAAGCATCGAGGCAGAAGTAATTCATAGAAGAAATGGGCTTAGGAAATAGGTTATAAAGGTAAAGGAAGGGCCTTTGAGCTTAGAAGTGAGGAAGGTCAAGGTGGAACATTGGGAAGGGGGAGGGGAAAGGTGTGGACGTCCTCTCAGAAGGGAGAGCACCTGTTTTTGTTTATAAAGAAAATATTTGATATGAATTTTTTCCCCGAAGATAAATATTAATATCTTTATACTTCAACACAACAACTTTCTAAATAGTGAAGTGGTAATTTGTACATCAATAGGTATATATTGCAGGTGTGCCTAAAATCCTTGCCTATTTAATTTTTTTTTTAATGTATATTTATCTGCTAGGATAATTATGGGTTTATACCTTTGTTTTTATTTTGATCTGAAAGTTTAAAATAACATAATTTCTAGAATGACTGTAAATATATTCTTTGTTATATTTTCTGAATATATTGCTTATTAACATGAAAGTTATATTGGGGGTTAGGGCTGACTGAATTGGGGTGACACAGTTCAGTCCATAGCAACATCTTACAATAACATCTTAAGTGTTTTGTCTCTCACACACACATAAAGAATATTGTTTTACCTGTGTCAGGACTTTGTTTTATATCTGTCTCTCTTTGTTCTTTTGACATATTACTGAGCAGGTCATCTCTCCAGCAATGACTGTATAACATAGTGAGATAACACAATGGTTTGTTTGTTACTCACTTTCAGCCTTGTGTTTTAAACTATTATTTTTCCCTTTGAGAGTGAACCTGATAGTAAATACTGTGGTTGTTTTGCTTTCCTGCAGTTTACTTCTCCATCTGTAAACATCTTTTAGTGTTAGGTCACTATAGCTCCCTGGGGTTAGACTCACTAATTTGGTTTTCTGACATATCATCTTCAGCTGCATCTCCAGCAGTGACTGTTGGCTCTTTTATGTATGGTCATTTTAATTTTAATGGGGCAGATATATAAGTTCTCTAGCAGACCAGTATCTTTCTTGTCCACCAGTGAAACATTTTAGGACTTCTCACCACCATTTCCCAATCCTAATTCTCTACCATTCCCCTCTCTTTCCCCTAGACCAGTGGTTCTCAACCTGTGGGTCGCGACCCCTTTGGGGGTCGAACGACCCTTTTACAGGGGTCGCCTAAGACCATCCGAAAACACATATTTCCGATGGCGATTCATAACAGTAGCAAAATTACAGTTATGAAGTAGCAACAAAAATAAGTTTATGGTGGGGGGGGGTCACCACAACATGAGGAACTGTATTAAAAGGTCGCAGCTTTAGGAAGGTTGAGAACCACTGCCCTAGACAAACACTCATACTATGAGAATTAGGACTGCATCAGTTAAGGCAATTATTGAGATCTAGAAACAATTAGTAGAAGTCTAGAAGACCACCTTGGCCAGTCCTCCATTTTATAGTCAGGTCTAAGGAGACACTTGGTTGATTCAGCGTTCCGGAGAGACTCTTAGAATTTGGATTTCCTGACTCCTGATCTAGAAGTCATCCAGTGTATTTCCTGCTCTCATGTCTTTATGTGCGTTGTCTCTAAATCCTTTGGGTTAAACACATTTTAAAGAACTTTATGATGTGTCCCAAAAGAATTTACACTTCCAAAACATTCTTAGAAGTTTTATACTTTTCTAAGTTCTTCAGTGCATTTTTCTATTTACTCACAGTTTTACCACAATTGGTATGAAGACTTGTTTTAATTTCTGCCATCTAGAGTTGCATTTTTGCTTTATTAAAATTGGTCTATGCCCTGGCTGGTTTGGCTCAGCAGTTAGAGCGTCGGCCCACAGACCAGAGAGTTCCCGCTAAGGGCACATACTTCGGTTGCAGTTTGTCCCCGGCCCTGGTTGAGATTGTGTGGGTCACAACCACTCGATGTATCTCTCTCACATTGATGTTTCTCTCTCTCTCTTCCCCCCTCTCTCCCTCCTGCTCTATCTCAAGATAAATGCAAAAAAAAAAAAAATGGTCTATTATATAGCTTTAGGAAAAAGCATAGGGAAAAAACTGGTCTGTTGAGTAGAGGTTAAGGAATGAAATGATGGGGATAAAAAAAAGTGGATCGGGATAGTCATGAGAGGAATTCGAAGATGACTGTGGTATAACAGGAGGCTGTGTGCCCTTCCTCCTAAACACAGACTGGATTTACAGCTAAAATACTGCAGAGTCAACTTGAAAAAATAAGAGAAATGTAGTGGATTGGACATCTGAAGAAAATGTAGAGACATAAGAGAGGGTGAGTCACGGAAAGGGGGAGCCCCCCATGGAGCCGGTGCTTGGCTGAGAGGCCAAAGTGATATTGGCTGCAAAGCTCCCTCCCCTTGGGAATGTCGGCTGGCATTCCCACACAGGGATCCCAAACCCAGAGCAGCAGAGACTGCAAGGAGAGCCTGCGTAGCATCCAGCAGAAGGATCCAGGGGAACTCTGTTTGCCTGGGAGGCTCAGTCCATACCCTCCCAGTGAAAGAGCACACATAATGTTGAGAGCCCTGGCGGGAGAGGTTCACTATGGGCTCTGATTGCTGGAAAGGCTGTGCTGTGGTGTTTGGCTCCAAAATAAGGATGGGGGTTGGTGGTGAGGGCTGCACCCAGCATTGACCCTCTGCTTTCCTGAAAGGCAATGTGCCAAGCCCAAGACAACGACTAAACTGTGGTGTGGGAAAGGGGGGTAGGATTCTCCCACCTTGAATGTGGGGTTGGAACCCCTTCCCCCACCCGTGGAACAGCACAGACTGCTCCATCCTGTGGAGTTGGCGGCAGAGCAGATCGGGGATTTTTGATTCACACTGAGGAGAGTTGGGAGTGCGAGCAGAGCTTGGATTCTCGGCCCCAGCTTTACTGAGACCAGCCAGAGAGACAGGAGTCCTGGCTGAGGGCTGACTTTGTAACCCTTCTGCTTGGACCTGTGGTGCAAGGCACCGGGTGCTTTCAGAGCAGGGTTGTTTTTTTTTTTTTTGGACAGCATCCAGCGGCATCCCCCGTGAAGGCTTATACTGGAGAGATAGATGAGTGAGAGTTGGGCTTTGTGACTGCATTGTGGGAAAGCTGATCCGAGAGCCCTGTGAGTTTAGCCAGCCAGTCCTGGGAAGGAGGGGTGGAGCACGTCTCCCCCTCCTGAAGGCTGGGAACACCACCCCCAACAGAAAGGTTTTTGATCAGCTCTCTGAACCCCAGATACCCCCTCTGGGTGCAATTCAGTGGGGGTTGAAAGAATCAGAGCAGGACATTTTAAGAAGTAAGACCCTCAGAGGCTATTCTCTGGGATCAGGAGGAAATGCTACACCCCCTCCTGTGGGCTAGACAGACAACATTCTCAACCACAGACTCTTGATCAATCCCACTGAGCCCAGGGCAGCTGAAACATCTGTAGAAAAGGTGGCAGGCTATATCCAACCTGAATCTGTACCAGGCCACCTTGGGGGAAGTAGAGTTGGAGGATATGGTAGAGAATGAGGAGTTTGGCTTTGAAGCAGAGATTAATTTCCCCTCATTGAGTGCCTGACAGAATAATCTCTAAGTAGGGGGCCCACTAGCCCTTGTTATGCTAGCCTGGCTCCACCCTAAAGACTATTTTAAGAAGATATTGGAGTAAGACCAGGCAACCTCGAAGGAGAGGCAGAGTAGGTGACAGGAGGAGGCAGTCCTCAGAGAACCTAAGATCAATCACAGCTACAACAGGAGACCGAGAGCCAAACTTAGCTCCTAATATTGGCTGACACAAAAGTACCTCCATGGAAGTCTGAAATCAGCATACAAAACAGTGAGTCTCAGACAACATAATCTGCCTAGATTATCTTCACTTGGTTGGCTTTTTTTGTTGTTCTTTTTTCAATATTTTCTTATATATTCCTTTGGTATTATTATTGTTGTAAATATTCTTGCTCTTTTCTCTCTTGTTTCTTTCATATCTCTTATTGGCCTCTTTCCTTTTATTACTCTATCATTTTTCTTTTCCATTCTTTCTTTTGCTTTACCTTTCTCTCTTTTACCTTTGCATAACTATTTTTTCTTTCTTTCGCTGTCTTGTCGTTTTTTACCATTTTCCTTTTCGTACTCTCCACTCTTTTTTTTTTTTTTTGCCCCCCTTTTTTTCCTTTCAGAATCTTTTTTTCTGTCTTTTTTCTCTTCCAGTATTCTCTTTATTTTTTATTTTACTGTTAGTAATATTATCTTTTTCCTCTATTTCTTTTTTGTTTATTATTCTTATTCTCTTTTCTCTTTCATAAATCTCTTTTCTTTTGTTGTGTTTTTTGCTGTTGTTTTCAGGGTCTTTTGTATGTTCCTGTTTATTTCCTGTTTGTTTTGTTTAATTTTGCCCTGTCAGCACCTGTATAACAGCTTGCATGACGTGATTGTGGGTGAGCCTTACAGTTAGCCAGCCTGAGAGGAGAGCCCACCCACTAACAGGACAACAATGAAGGCGCAATTACAACAGGAGAGTCCAAATAATCCACAAAAAAGGTCACTCCTAAAACATACAGGTCAGTAGTACAAGGAGACCACACCACTTGGTCCCACAGGACATTTACTACAAAAACCCACCCCATGAAGACTGGGAATTATAGCCAATATATCTTAATACATACATACAAACATGAAGAGACAACTAAAATGGGGAGATGAAGAAACAACCCCCAAATTAAACAAAAGGAGGAATTGCCAGAAAAAGACCTAAATGAGATTGAGGTAAGCAAGTTATCAGACATAGAAGTCAGAACAATGGTTATAAAGATGCTCAAGGACCTTAGTGAGAACTACAAAGAACTCAATGGAACTACAAGGAACTAATTGGGAACTACATCAGCATGAAAAAAGACATAAATTATGAATAAGAGCCAGGCAGAAATGAAGAATACTACCTGACATCAAGAATACACTTGAAGGAATTAAAGGCAGGCTTAATGAAGCAAAGGATCGAATAAGTGAATTAGAAGACAAGGTAGAAAAAAACACTCAATCAGAGCAGCAAGAAGAAAAAATACTTTAAAAGTATGAGGACAGATTAAGGGACCTTTGGGACAACATGAAACAGAACAACATCCAGAGGGAGAAGAAAGTGAGCAAGGGATAGAGAATCTGTTTGAAGAAATAATGACAGAAAACTTTCCTAAGTTGGTGAAGGAAAAAGCTATATAAGTTCAGGAAGCACAGTGGGTACCAATCAAGATGAAACTCAAAGAGACCTACTCCAAGACACATAGTAATTAAAATGGCAAAAGTTAAAGACAAAGAGATTCTTAAGGGCAGCAAGAGAGAGACAGTCATTGACCTACAAGGGAGCTCCCATGAGACTGTCAGCTGATTTCTCAACAGAAACACTACAGGCCAGAAGGGAATGGCAGGAAGTATTTAAAGTAATGAAAAGCAAAGATCTAAAACCAAAACTACTCTATCCAGCAAACCTATTATTCAAAATTGAAGGTGAAATAAGGAGCTTCCCAGAGGGAAAAAAAAGGCTAAAGGAGTTTATTGCCACCAAACCTGCAATTCAAGAAATGTTAAAAGGACTGCTGTAAGAAGAAGAATAAATAGAGAGAGAGAGGAACATAGCCATAAGAATAAAAAATGGCAATAAATAAGTACATATCAATAATAACCTTAAATGTAAATGGATTAAATGCTCCAATGAAAAGAGTTGATAATTTCTAATATGAATCCCAAAATTGTATGCAGGGGATACATGCCCTAGAGATCTTTTTTCTTTTTACAATTTTTCTTTATTGATTTTTAGAGAGAGAGGGAGATAGAGACATCAATGAGAAAGAACATCGATTGGCTGCCTCCTGCATGCCCCCCACTGGGGATCGGGCCCACAACCTGGGCATGTGCCCTGACCAGGGAATTGAACCTGTGACCTCTTGGTACGTGGGTCAACACTCAACCACTGAGCTACACCGGATGGGCAGCACCCACATCTTCAGTAGGCCAACCTCTTGTTAAAATCAAGGCTGTTTAGAAGCTGAGTGATTTACTTATCATTGGTCAATATTGAAAGCATTGAAATGATGAAAAGTACAAGGTGATTAACTGAATAAAATAATGTAATTGCTATTTAACATGATAATGACTGTAAAGCTTTTTTAGAATTTAGTATAGTATTAGAAATATAAAGGGAGTATGTAAATGGGGTGGATTTTTTAACCAAATGATTTATTAATAAGCTTTAAACAAGTTGTTCAGATAACCCAAGGTAACCCAACTGTAATCTTATCATTTTAACCCCCTTCTCATTGGTACTTTTATTATACCACTTACCATTTTCTCTTGGGTGTTACATTTATTCATGGTTCCCTTTTCTGTGGTTAGACTGAATGCATGTAGCTCAATGCTATACAAACACAGTAGGCATTACAGATTTTGAGGTGAATTGAACAATTCTGCTCTTAAAAATAGTATCTGTAAGACTTTGGCTTTGGGAGAAATCTCCTTACTGCTTTTGATTTCCCCACTTTGCCTAGTGATACATTTGGCTTCTGCAGACAGTGAACAATTTCTATGTAAATAGTGTTGGGCTTAACAACACAGCAGGTCAAGAATCTTGTTTTAACATCTAAATCATTTAATTATAAGTCATTTAATCTATCAAACCTATTTTTGTTTTGCGTATTGTTAAAATGTAGCTGTTCTTTCAAACACGTAATGAAGTTGTTTATCAGTTCTTAGTATTTTAGTGTTTTTATTTATAAATTTAGGAAAATGAGAATGTTAATATAAAGCAGAAAGATCTGTTTTGTTTGGAGCTGTGGGAAAACAATAGTTGAGCAATATAGGATTTTTTTTTTTTTTTTTGCCACCCTTACTAGATTAAAACCTAAAATAAATACTTTCATAAACTACTTTATTTTACAAAAACATATCAGATATACATAAGGATCAGTTGGCACTAGCAGTTGGTGTCATTTTAATGTGGGGTTTATTTTCTCCATTTTACAGATTTTAAAAGTGGTGGTATTTTACCTCTTTTTAAAGTTAACTTTTACCTTTTGCAAAATATCATAACAGATTAGTTGTTTTAATCAACTATGATATTTCAGTCTATATTTATCATATGGACTGAGAAGTCCTGTACTTTTACAGTCGCTTGAGTAAAAACGAAAAAATGGCACTTTTTCTCTTTACCTTCAGTGGTCTCTACTTTGGCTCAGAGTTGCCAGGCACCTGCCATTTGCATCTTCATCTTTTTGTAATTGAATGGTAGGTTCATACTGCAGAACTGCATCCAAATCATGGAAGAATTTCATAGTTTTAGAGCTATCTCCAGAGTTGTGAGCGTATTTAACTGTTCTGTATTCATATTTGAGATTTTTGTTCTTTGCCCGGCACTGTTTCCAATCTGTGTATACTCCTAGTGCTTGCAGCCTTTTAGCAGTGTAAATAAATATTCCTTTATTTCTTAGTGTTCCATAAAGTTGTTTTCATATATTTTTTTCTGCCCAGACACTTAGTAAAGCTTTAACCTCTTCCTCAGTCCAGTGCTTTCCTGCTCCACTCCATGTTGAAAGTGACCTGAAAATGATTCACAATTTCTAGCCAAGGTTTTTGTTTCCTAGGAAACCAGAAGGCTCCTTTTCTATAAGCTCCAAAGAGCTGAAAGGATCTAGTTTAACTGGTTCAAGCTGCCTGAGGGGAGTAACTTGAGAAACTGCCAAATAAGCAGGCTTTGTGATAAAAGAAGCCAGGACCTAAATGATTCCAAACGTTATTCATTTCAGCTTTTAAGGAAAATGACCCATGAGACAAAGGGGGAAAGAAAACCATTTTTTATTTTTTGAAAACCATTTTGTTTAAAAATGTATTTTCTTACATAATTTAATCTGGTTTACTAAATGATAATTGATTTTAAAAATTGTTCTGGAAATGGTTGGCAAAGGTTCTTTCTGCCCTAAGGTTTATGGCTGACGTTAATTATTTATCTTCTGATATGAATCTCTTAGTCTTCTAGCATCAACAACTTAAAGACCACTAAATAAAGAAATCCTAAGTCACAAATTTAGTCTTTTAGGGTGTATAATATTATGCTATTTATTTTCAGCATAGTATTTAATGCACTGATAATTTAGTAAAATAATTTCAGTTTTAATTTTTTAGAATTTTACTTTGCAAGTACATTTAATGTAGTTTTTCTTGTTATTAAAATGCCTAAACAATTACAACATGTAATTTTGAAAGAGATTCTTTTTACCAAATAAATCAATATATTAAAAATGTATACATACATATATGATAGAGATTTACTTTGTATTTCTATACTGATATATAGTCTTTGGAACAAAATTTTGTTAATAAACATTTAATTCTTACAGATCTTATTGAAAATTATTAAAAATTGTTGAGCAATTAGAAGCTTTATTTTATCACTTGAGTTTGTACTACAGGGTGGTGCAGATCCTCTAAGCCTTACCTGTTCCCCTACCTCCGGGCTAGCTTTTGGCTTTCTTCTATGTCTCATCACCTAAAAATGAGGAAATGAGATACACATTGCCTGAAACACATTGCCTGATCAGCTTAGGGTTTTTAAAAGCAGCATTTATTTTTTTCTGAAAACAGAAGTGTTATTTGTTGGAGAAAATTTGGAAAGTGCAGGAAAGCAAAATCAAAATTCATAAATTTTGCTTATAATTCCAGTACCACATTTTACCTGCTATCTTATTTGGAGGTTTTCATTTATATATTCATCTACACACTCAACCTTATTTAGAGGTCTCATAGTACAGAGGTTAGAAGCATAAGTTCTGGAGTTGGATTGTCTGTGTTCTAATCTTGGCTGTGCCGCCACTTTTTGAGTGGGCAAGTTATTTAACTTCCTTTTCCTTAGTGTCCTCATCTGTAAAATGGGAATGGTAATCATAGTACCTGCTTCATAGGATTGTTGTGAAAGCCTAATAAGTTAGATCATGCATGTAAATGCTTAGGACAGTACCTGGCATGTTAGTTAGAAGTCAGACAATGTCATCTGTTAGTGCTAATCATCAGCATCATTGTCATGAGTAGAAGTGACACTAGTGCTGGTAGCATTTAATGTGTTGTCAGACTGAGTTCATCAATTCTTTTGTGAAAAGGATGTTTCATAAAGTTTATTAGCCTTATCAATGGAGTATATTTAAGTTGACACTTTTTTGTATTCACAGGGGTCAGGAGAGTGCTGGTATTGTCACCAGTGATGGGAATTCAGTACCAACATACAGAACACACAAGGTATATTTGAACATTTTAAAATAATTGATTATAAAAGTAACAGTAGCCAGATGTGAACAAGTATATGGGGGTGGGAGAAGTAAATTTGAATAAATAATTTGCACATAGAAGTTACTCTTTGTATCAAGCATTTCTATTTGTCAAATTAGGATGTATTTCTTGCCCAGTGATAGCTTGCTAGACTGACACAAACAGGTAATATATTTAAATACTTTAACATGCTTTGAATTTTTAAAATGCAAATAATTGCCCTGGCCGGTTTGGCTCAGCGGTTAGAGCGTCGGCTTACAGTCCAGAAAAACCCGGGTTCGGTTCCCACTAAGGGCATGTACTTCAGTTGCAGTTTGTCCCCGGCTCTGGTTGGTCGTGCGGGTGGCAGCCACTCGATGTGTCACTTTCACATCGATGTTTCTCGCTCTCTCTCTTCCTCTCTCTCCCTCCCACTCTATCTGAACAAAAAGAATAAAATAAAATAAAATAAAATGCAAATAATTTAGTATACTATATTTGACAATTTTTATTGCTTAATACACCTGTCCTTCAATGTTTTAACAAAAAGTATCTCATAAAGCAACCATTTCAACATTGTGGATGTATTAAATACCACTGAATGGTTTTCTCTGCAGTGGTTAGTTTATTATGTGAATTTCACCTCAAAAATGTTTTTTTAATGTTTTACAGTTCTTACAATTTGGTTAGTCTTTTTTAAAAATTAGAATTCTGAAGCACAGAAAAATTCGGTGAACTGCATTGTCTGATTGGGAGTGCCTGAGCCAGAGGCTTATTAAAGCCTCCACTCACTCCCACTGGTCTATTTTTTTCTAACATGAGCTTCTACTTTGACTTTGCAAGGGAATGGGTCTTATAAATCATGTCTTTACTGAAGAAAATTTGAAGAAATTATATACTTCAAATCTTGGAATTGGACACACGAGGTACGCCACTACAGGAAACTGTGAATTAGAGAACTGTCAGCCCTTTGTTGTTGAAACACTTCATGGGAAAATAGCCGTGGCACATAATGGCGAATTGGTCAATGCTGCTCGATTACGGAAAAAGGTAAGGCTTTTTTAAAAAGTGCTTTTTCCTGATTGGGATAAATTAATGAAAAGAAGTTATTGAGGATCTTGGTAAAGAATATTTTCTAATTGTTGCCACCCGTTACCTAACTGCAAAGAACAACTATCAGAATTAACTGGAGGACTTGATATAATTACAGATTCCAAGTTATCACCTCAGGGTCTTCGGTGGGGCTGCTGCATTTAATATGTTCCTAAGGTGATTCTGATGCACTGCTTTAGAGATTTGGAAAAATTGATTTATGGTTGCTATTAGAAGCACAGACAAATTAGGGTTTATGAACCCTTGCTGTCACTTTAGCTTTGTCTCTCTGTTAAAAGCATAAGAAGAAAATGGAAGATAAATTTGCAGATGATAAATATAAGAAAAAAGTGATTTGGAAATAATTATAGGAAACACCCTGAAAAAAAGAGAAAAAGAGAGTTATATTCTGTTTTGTTCATATCTCGATTCATATTTCAGTTTTAATTGTGCTGTTTCTTCATCATTTTATCCACCCCTGCCCTGCTTTTTTGTGTGTGCTGGTTATTCCTCACCTGAAGATATTTTTCCATTGATATTTAGAGAGACTGGGAGGGAGTGGGAGAGAGAGAGAAAAAAAATTATGTGAGAGAGACACATTGACTGGTTGCCTCCTGCACATACCCCAACCAAAGCTGGAGATTGAACCTGCAACACAAGTAGGTAGGTGCTCTTGACCAGGAATCAAACCCGTGACCCTCTGGTATGCAGGCCAATACTCTAACCACTGGACAATGCTGACCAGGGTCCCCCCCTCTTTTTTTAAATACCTGGTATTTTTATATTCCTAGTAACTTCTTATTCATCCATTTTTTGCCATTTATTGATTAATGTCATATTTCTTTAGTTCATTAGATTCCAATAATCTTGATTTAGTAACCTCAGAAATAAAAACCTTAGGTGGTATTTAATAGTAGGTTACACACACACACACACTCACACTGCATTATCTTTTTAGCATTCTAGAACTAGGCATTTCATATGGGATAAATAGTTACAGAAATGAAATGATGGTGAATTGGTGGGTGAAAAATATGTAGAACCCATGTTTCTGTACCACTCATCCTTCTATTTTTTATTCTAGTTTAAGTTATTTCCCAGAGTTTTGTCCTTCCTGCCCTGTTCTTAGGCTCTGGCATTCCAAATAACAATAATAATATGTATGCTTTTCTGTCCCCAAATTTAAAAAAACATATATTTTTAAAATTCAGATAATCACAAAAGTGTAAGTATGAAATAAAATTAATAAAACACTCACCACTTAAGAGATAACCACCAAAAGTTCATTCAGTTCAATACCTGCATCATTATTGCCAGACATAACCCCTTAACCCAGATGCTGGATTTTATCTCTACACATTCAGCTGCCTACTGAAAATGTTCTGTAGTGTCTCTTTAAATTCAGCCTCTGCATGACAGTGGAGATGCCCTTGTCCTGATCAGTCTTTCTCAGAACTTCGTAATCATCATAGATGTTAGGGTGGCCTGTGACACAGGCTGTGAAAGAGTTCACAAAGAAGAAAAAATGCAGTGAGGAAATTTATTTTACTTTCCAAGGGAGGAAAGGGCCAAGTACTGATAGGACAATACCGGCCCCAAAGATAGAGTGGGTTGCTCTTTCATTGGGGTTTTAAGGAGTAAGCAGTTGCTATAGCAAAATGATAAGGAAGGGTGGGGGTTGTGCTAAGTTAGCAGTTCATCTGCAACCAGATGCCGGAAGTTATCTTGAAAAGTTAGTTTGTTTTCCAGGAGGTGGTACTGCAGATGTACTGAGGACATACCTTATCAGCATTTTCCCATGCATGTAAAACAAGCTTAGAACAAAAGTTATGAAGAGTTCAAAGGAGAGGCCTGTTAGAAGGGGAAGGAAAAAAGTAGGGGCAGAAGAGGAGGAAGAATCCTCTCACTGTCCACAAACTCCTTAGTGCGAATCATCCTGAAACTGTTAGAACAGCAGGGAGGAGGGATATTGAAGAGTGCAGCCATATCTTGTCCTGCTATTTGAACAGCGGAGCCAACAGTCTCCGGATTTAGTTATCAGGTGCTTCTCATAAATTGTGGAAAAGCCACAACAAAGAAAACGAGAGGCCTGTTTTCTGTCCCTTCAACGGAGTGTATGCAACCAATTTTTATTACATCTACAAATACTTATTCAGTACAGTTGATTCCTTTCCTCTACTCTATTCGTGATAATCAGTGAGCCCACAAACCTGGCTTGAGAATCCCCACTATAGTGTGTCACTCTTATGGGAATGTGTCCTGTTTGTCAGAAGGGTCAGGGGCTGAGAAAGTTAGAACCATATCCCCAAATCCTATGCCTTACCAGCCCACCCCTCCCCCACTGCAGCTGTACATTCCTTCAAACTTAGCTTTCAAAAGCTTTTCTATACACTTCCTAAAGCACTTTTTTTTCCTGCTTGAAAACCTTCAGAGACTTCCCAATGCTTCCAGCAGCTGTTCTTCATTATTATATACACATACCATTAGTTGACTGCAGGATTTTCATAACCGATCATCCACACAGTACCCAATCTCTTCCTGTTATGGTGGGCTATTGGGTGAAGGGTGAAGTGGAGCTTCTCTAATGATTACACTTTTCTGCCTTCTAAATAGCTTCTGCGCCATGGTATTGGTCTGTCAACAAGTTCTGATAGTGAAATGATTACCCAGTTACTGGCATATACCCCTCCTCAGGAACAAGACGATGCCCCAGACTGGGTAGCAAGGTAATTATAAATTTAAGCTTGCCACTCTGATAATGAGAGCTTTGCCTAGCATGTGTTTATAAATGAAATTACTTATTCAATTATTTAATTAATTCTAGGATTAAAAACTTAATGAAGGAAGCACCCACAGCATACTCCCTACTTATAATGCACAGAGATGTTATTTATGCAGTACGAGATCCTTATGGAAATCGTCCTCTATGCATTGGTCGTCTTATTCCTGTATCTGATATAAACAATAAAGGTAAT
The DNA here is from genome assembly GCA_030848825.1 of Tadarida brasiliensis. NCBI lineage: Eukaryota > Metazoa > Chordata > Mammalia > Chiroptera > Molossidae > Tadarida > Tadarida brasiliensis. Next base: position 37,984,575 of record CM061257.1, on the reverse strand, counting down.
GAACTTCAGAAGGAATATAATTTCATAATGATTTTCCAAGTCATTGTTCTGTTGGCACACCCAAAAATCGTTAGGTATATAGGAAAGGAAGCTTATGAGTAAGAAGGGGCTAGGTGAAAAAGAAAAAAATGATACTTATTTTTAAAGTGCATTTCCTTGAGTATTTCTGAGGATGGGCCACCTTTAATATTTTGAAGAGACATTCCTATTTTTTTTCTGTCTGAATTGCTTATTCCTATCCTTTATTCAGCTTTTTCATTTGTGTAGTATGATTTCAGTGATTTTCTTTTTACTTATCAGATGTGTTGTTTGAGCCATGAAATTATAATGTTTGAAGGTATCTAGGGATCATTAATTTTTTTTTGAAAGCTCACCTGAGGATATGTTTATTGCTTTAAGAGGGAGAGAGAAAGAAACATCAGTGTGAGAGAAGCATTGATCAGTTGCCTTGTGCCCCAGTTGTGGATTGAACCCACAACCAAGGTTTGTGCCCTGACCAGGAAACAAACCCACAGCCTTTGGTGTACAGGACGATTCTCCAACCTACTGGGCAACCCGGCCAGGGGTTGGATCATTAATTTTTCCCCCCCACAAACCATAAAAATAAATCAGTCTTATTCTTTAACAATCATAACAGAAGTACATTTTTGTTTTGGGATGGTGAAAATTTTTAGGACCACACATGCCTCCATATTTCTTTAAACTACTATATTCACTTGTATGGGCAGAGTTCTTGTTTGAAGTGTGGATCATTTTTTTATCTTTGGCTCAAGTCAAATGAAGATACATGTACTCTTAAAATCATAGAAATGATTCTATGGGTTTTTTATTATTTATCTATTTGGTGTTTAATTGTCTTGAAATAACCCTCTTTTAAAATTTCTTGAATCCAATAACTGAATTGATTGTCTTGTGATTTACAGAGAAAAAATCTTTAGAAACAGAAGGATGGGTGGTATCTTCAGAATCTTGTAGCTTTTTATCTATTGGTGCAAGGTAAGTTTTACCTTACTCAGTATATTAGGTTTTTCCACATCAATGAAATTTTTAAAACATTTTTACTTAAAAGTTTTCTTTTTGATGTCTCCTAGAAGACATTTATAAATGCAGGGTTTTTTGTACATGGTGCTCAGCAGTTGCACTGACTTTAATGTTCTAGTAATACCTTCTAATTCTGAAACTAGAATATTGCTTTCAAAATGCCATGAGACTTATTTTAGAAAGGAAGAATTCTCCTCAACAAGGAATAGTTATGATTAAAAAATTTAAACCAGGATAAAAATGTTCTCTTCAGCCTTTATTCTTTCAAAAATCAATAAAACTTAGGGATTTTTCTCTTTTTAAATTCTAAGTTAGAATGTAGGGGTGACAGATTTACAGAAATTACTGCTGGTGGAATATTGTTTATTTTTTAAAAGCCATCTCTAGACTTTATATTAAATTGAACCATTTTTCCTTTATAAGGGAAGGGACTCTGTGTGTACTATATAATAGATGTTATTATCAGCCTTAAGGACTAGTTTATTTAAAGTCTTCTTTAACATTGTTTCCTAAGATATTACCGAGAAGTCTTGCCTGGAGAAATTGTGGAAATATCTAGACATAATGTCCAAACTCTTGATATTATACCAAGGTCTGAAGGAAACCCAATGGCTTTTTGTATCTTTGAATATGTTTATTTTGCAAGACCAGATAGTATATTTGAGGGTAAGTAAAATACCTTTATTAATGTAAATCTGGTATTTATCTCATTGCACAGAGGCATACTTGGCTCTTTGAAGGCACATAGTCATACGTTGTGGATGTGGCACTGAGCCTACAAGTCCCTTACATCTGACTCTTTTTTGGATGTTGTTTTCCTTTGAGGTGTAAGAATTATGATGATCAGCCCTGGCCGGTTTGGCTCAGTGGTTAGAGCGTTGGCCTGCAGTCCGGGAGACCCGGTTTTGGTTCCCGCTAAGGGCATGTACTTTGGTTGCAGTTTGTCCCCGGCCCTGGTTGGTCGTGCGGGTGGCAGCCACTTGATGTGTCCCTTTTACGTCGATGTTTCTCTCTCTCTCTCTTCCTCTCTCTCCCTCCCACTCTATCTGAACAAAAACTGAAAAAATGTCCTTGGGTGAGGATAAAAAAAAAAAAAAAAAACACAAAACAAAACAAAAAAAAAGAATTATGATGATCAGATATGCATGAAGGTCACTTTTTTTTTTTGGTATCCTTGCCTGAGGACATTTTTGCATTTATCTTCAGATAGAGTGGGAGGGAGAGGGGGGAGAGAGAGAGAGAGAGAAACATCGATGTGAGAGAGACACATCAACTGGCTGCCACCCACACGACCCCAGCTGGGGCCAGGGACAAACTGCAACCAAGGTAGGTGCCCTTAGTGGGAACCGAACCGGGACTCTCTGGTCCGCGGGCTAACGCTCTAACCACTGAGTCAGCCCTGCCAGGGCAAAGGGCACTTTTTAAAAAAATAGTGAGTTCATCAGTTTATGTATTTCCACTTCAGTGTTTTTGTGTCTTGCTTTTTTTTCTGTACTCAATCTGTAGAGTTCTAATGAGATAGTTTCTTAGAATAGTGATATTATGCTGTTATATTATACTACGTAAAAATAACCTATTTCCTTTTTCAAACATTTCAGACCAAATGGTTTACACAGTAAGATACCGGTGTGGTCAGCAGCTGGCAATCGAAGCCCCTGTGGATGCAGACTTGGTTAGCACTGTTCCGGAATCGGCCACCCCCGCTGCTCTAGGTTACGCCGGAAAGGTAATTGTTCTTCCAGCAGTGGAATTAGAAATCTTTGAGTATAAAAAGAAACACATTAGTTTACTGTAAGGAAAAAAGAAATGTTGGTTCCTTTACAAGTTACTTATTTTCCAGCCTTTTCAATCCATGGTACTATTTATTAGTAGAGTCCACAAAAAGGTTCTCCTGAAGACTAGGAGAATGATCTTCATTTTAAAAAGATAATATCATCATATATATAGACATTAGTGGTAATATTTACTTATTATTAAAACCTATTTCTTGAAGTACCCTCATAAGCCATTAGTGTATTTGTTCCTTATTGAGCATGGATGAAAATAAAGCCATTTTTATTCATTTAGTATAATGTTCTTAGTACTATGCTTAATTTCATTTTTCATAAGTAGGTAGATTATGAAACTATAGTGGTCCTGGAATATAATATTCAACATTCACTATGTTGGAAAGTTTAGTTTATTAATTTTTAAAAGAAATAATATGCACACATTTTAGAGAAGTATTGCCTTCAGAGATGGATAAATCTCCTCCTATACTGCAAAAAGCATTTCCTTAGCCTATTGGTTTTCATTTCTTTCTTTCTGCTAATTTTAAAATATATCAGTTTTTCTGACAGTGATTTATTCTTTGGCATTTCTTCACATGCTTAGTGTTCTCTTCCAAGATAGAGAAATAATAATATTTAAAAGAGAAGCACTACAAATTCTAGCAAAATGAATTGGTTTTCCCACCAAGTATATTGCCATCAGTGATTTTTCCTTTTTTGTCTTTTTCCTCCTACAGTTTAAATAATGAAGGAAAATTGTAATCTCATAATGAAGAGATCAGAATAACAACCACATTTTAAATTTTTACGTACATATTGAAGAATTACCTAGAGAAAATAGAAACTTAAAGTTCTCTGTATATTGCTGCTCATTATCCTTTTATTTATTCTCTATCAGTGTGGGCTTCCATATGTGGAGGTGCTATGTAAAAATCGGTATGTAGGAAGAACCTTTATTCAGCCAAACATGAGGTTAAGACAACTTGGTGTTGCAAAAAAATTTGGAGTATTGTCGGACAACTTTAAAGGCAAAAGAATTGTTCTTATAGATGATTCCATTGTGAGAGGAAATACCATCTCACCCATAATCAAATTGCTCAAGGAATCTGGTGCAAAAGAGGTAAGTAATATTAAAACCTATCCAAAAGCCCCAGTAGTTAAGAATATGATACTATCATGAAAATTGCAATTCAGGACAGTAAATGTCAATATAATAAACTGACATTTTTCTAATTAAGTGTGTTTAGGAATAACTGCAGCAATGTGGAAAACATGTAATGACCACTTTTAAACTACATGCTAAATTAATCCTTAATAGATTAAAAAGCTCAATATAAAAGCTTGAAATTCTTAAAAAGTAATTTAAAAACTAACAAACGCCACACAATAGAGTACTCTTTCAAATTTTTACAGTATTGATTACTTAAAATTTTTTTTTTTTTTTAATCCTCACCCGAGGACATTTTTGCATTCATCTTCAGATAGAGCAAGAGGGAGAGAGGGAAGAAGAGAGAGAGAGAAACATCGATGTGAGAGAGACACATCGAGTGGTTGCCACCCGCACAGCCCAAACTGGGCGGAGACAAACTGCAACCGAGGTACATGCCCTTAGCGGGAACCGAACCCGGGTCTCTCTGGACCATGCTGTAACCGCTGAGCCAAACCGGCCAGGGCTACGTTATTTTTTTTGAAGATGTAGAACCTATCTTACTGTAATAAATTTGACACACTGTGTTATATTTTTAAATCTGAAAGCTTATTCTAACTAAATATTTCAGTAATTTAAATTATAGAAGTGACATGTTGATTTAAAGATAAAATCAAATGATGAGAAAGAGGAGAACAGAAGAAAGAAATGTCCTCGTTAATAGATGACAGAAGGAGACAATGGGAAGCTCTGTGAAAGGAATCCTCCTTTACGAGTGGCTGACATTTTGAAATTCCTGTCCAGGACACTTTAGAATCTAGAGCCAGGGCTGTTCAAGTAAGATTCTTTGGTAATGAATGAATTCTAAACATAGTTCTGACTAGACATTGGAGTTCTATATCTATACCACATGATGTTACAGGATTCTTTTTGTGTCGTATTCCATGAAAGAAATTTTGGCCCAGCCGGTGTGGCTCAGTGGTTGAGGATCGACCCATGCACCAAGAGGTCGCCGGTTTGATTCCCGGTCAGGGCACATGCACAGGTTGTGGGCCAAATCCCCAGTGGGGGGCATGCAGGAGGCGGCCAATAGATATTCTCTCTCATCGATGTTTCTATCTCTCTCTCCCTCTCCCTTCCTTTCTCTCTAAAATCAATAAAAAAAGAAAAAAAAATTTAAAAAAAAGAAATTTTGTAGTTTGTGGCCCCAGCCGGGTATTTCAGTTGGTTAGAGCATCGTCCCAATACACCAAAGTTGTGAGTTTGATCTGCGGTCAGGGCCCAATGAATCAACCAATGACTGCATAAATAAGTGGAACAACAAAAATCCATGTCTCTCTCTCTCTCAAATCAATAAATTTTAAAAAACACAAAATTTTACAATTTGCTTTATTTCCCATATGTTGTTATTAAATATTCTGTAAAACAATCTTATGTTACATTTGTCACTGAAAGAATTTTGTGTAATTATTTTTATAATGAATGTGTGCAATGATTTCTTTCCTAGATACACATTCGAGTAGCTTCACCACCAATTAGATATCCATGCTTCATGGGAATAAACATACCAACAAAAGAAGAACTTATTGCCAATAAACCAGAATTTGAACATCTTGCCGAATATTTAGGTAGGTATTAAAGTTTCTATAAATTTTATATTTACTCATTTATTCACAGAGAAAATCCAAAGCTTGTCAATCTTTCAACTTTTAATTTTAAAAAAGTGTTCAATATTTGTTAAAAGTAGATGTTGTATATGTTGAGCATATATTGGACACCGTTCTGAATAGTGAGGGTGCCTGGTGTGTATATACACCATAGTAAGTGCTGTGTTGGAGAGCTAGATCAAGGTGAGATCAGGGGAAAAGGATGGAAGACTTTCCAGGTTGAGGAAACTATGCATGTCAGTTAAAGCCTCCCAAATGTCAGATCCCAAGAAAAAAAAAAAATGATTTCACCACAGATCCTACTAGAAAAATTTGGATATGGATACAAATAAAATGACGAGCTTATGTAGGGTCAGGAGACTTAGAGATCTAGGTTATCCTGGATAAGACAGTTGCCTTTTAAATTCAGGTGAAGTATACACTGTTTAAACAGCAGATAGATGTTTAGCCAGCGTGCCTTGGGACTTACCTCCACACTTGTTGTTAGTAGCTGGTGTTTCTTTTCACTGGTAGTGTCTATGCCTTACCAGTTAAATATTTTGAACATCACCCAATTTATATCATATTGTGAGCACTCACTCACCCTGCTAGGAACATATCTATATTATTGTAATAACTATATTATCATAACAACATATCTATATTATCTCAAAAAGTCTTGTTTCCCTTATCTTAGAGATGAAAAAATAGACTTAGGAAAAGTAAATGACCTTGAGCATCATCTTGACTTCAAAATCTATTTTCTTAATCATGGAAATTAACTCCTGAAGCCTTGTGAATCCATTCTAGACTTAACGCTTCCACTGCTCTTTTATATTACGTTATCTCTTAAAGTCCAATTTAAAATTTAAAAAAAAAAGGCCTCAAGTTTTATTGATTTACCCCACCTCCTACACACACACGTACACACCACACACACACACACTTTTTTTTTTTAAGAGAGGCTAAAGGAGAAGTTTTTATCCCGGCTTAAGTTTTTGCTTTGTTTTTTTAACTTTATATATATATATATGTATATATATATTTTTTTTTTTGGGGGGGGGGAATGAGACCTACAGTTTTTTTTTTTTAATTGATTTTGAGAGAGAGAGAGAGAGAAATATCAATTTGTTGTTTCACTTATTTATTCATTCATTGGTTGATTCTCGTATGTGCCCTGACCAGAGATCAAACCCACTCATGATCTTGGCATTACAGGGTCGATGCTCTGACCACCTGAGCTACCTGGCCAGGGCCAGTTCTTCCGAAAGAAGTCTCACATCCTTTTTCTTTTTCCTCTTTCCCCCTATAGGAGCAAACAGTGTTGTATATCTGTCAGTAGAAGGACTGGTTTCATCTGTACGAGAAGGGATAACATTTAAAAAACAGAAAGTGAAAAAGCATGATATTATGATTCAAGCAAAAGGAAATGGTCTGGAGTGCTTTGAAAAGAATGGTCATTGTACAGCTTGTCTCACTGGAAAATACCCTGTGGAATTGGATTGGTAGCTGGTAGGGGTAGATATGATATTTCAAGATATAAAGTTTGTCAAGAAGTTATAGTGGTTACACCTTGTCCATTTAGTGTGGTACTCAGTTGGTACAATATAAATGCCACATGGTTATGTATGTTTTTGACATTATTTTTTTCTGAAAAGGGTACCAAAGTGCTGTGCTATCTTTAATAAAACCTAGATAAATATTTTGGTGTTATCTAGGAACTTGGAAGTGTTATTTAGTAGTTTAGTACTTTGGGGCTATCAATTATGAGATCGTCAACAGTAATATAAAGGATGGGTAAATTTTCTGTTTTAGAGGGGATTTCCAGGTGCTATACCTTACCACAAATTCTTATAGAATTTTGTGAAATGTTTCTTGAGAGTTATTGAAATTCAGTTATGGAATATTTTCATAATTGAACCTTGTTAGTTGCATATGATACAGCAATATTGGTATTCTTTTCTTACACAAGCATCAGCTAGCCATTTTCACCTGGTCAGAGAAGGCAGGTGGTAAAGTCGCATTTTCCAGATCCATGCTTTAAAAAGTTTGCAAACAGTTAGACTAAGATGGTGTGATACAAACAGGACAAGTAACTTAAATGGAACATTTCATTCGAATTTTGAATCTGTTATATCCCAAAGGTGTCAAGCCTCTAGAGTTCTGATTGTAGTTATGACCTTGGCTTCCTTGTCTAACTTTAGACAAGTTTTTTTAATGCCTTTTTGTGCCTCACTTTTCCCCACCTGTACAATGGGGTACTTACATTACTAAATTAAATAATTAATGGGAATGTGAATCTGTCATACTCTTGGTGGTTAGAGCCATCATTTCACACCTGTATTTTAAGATAGTGCGTGATTCTTTTTTTTTTTTTTTTTTTTAATGTTGGCTATTAGTCTGCAATTGAGATTTCATTGTGATGCAGGGAGGTATACAGTTTAGCAGTGTTTTGCCACCTGCCTTTGAGATGCCCTAAGAATGATTGTAAAAATATGTCTGTGGAAAAAGTTTTCCTGCATTTGACTAGAAAGTGTGATCCATACTGCTTAGTATCCTGAAAATATAAAGCCCAGCAAGGAACTTAGTACATTTGAAGTAAAAAAATAAATATTTAGATTCTAATAAACCTGTAATTCTTACTTGATCACTTGCAAGCATATATACATCTACATGTATATACAAGTACATATCATTGCAATTAAATGATCAAGTAGAAAAACTGTAGGGACCACTTGTATTAAAGGATTAAAAAGACAACTACTTTTTTTGAATTAGCATACCCATTTAATTCCAAACATGAACTTGCCACTTTTTTCTACTTAGTTTTATTGGGACTAACAAATTTTTTTTAACTTTTTTTCTTTTAACATCTGAGATTTAAAATGTTAAGACAACTTGCCCCCAATTCCTGTTTTTGTAAGAGTTTTAAAACATAAAAGTGTTTGTTTCTGTGTTATTGTTATAATTTGATGTATATAGTTTCCAAATCCATTTGGAAATTTAATATTTATTAGTAACTAAAATCTTGTGTCTTCATTTGGTATATAGCCTCACATGTTATATTATGGTCGGCTGAGAAAAAATCCTGACAGCTCTTCAAGCCCAAGTGCATCCAGCAGTAGTGGGGCAGGTAGCCCTGTGTAGGTGACATAAGCAAATTGCATTTAAATAAAGCCCTGGGAGAATGTTAGTGTGTAGCCTCTGGTCTTAAATGTGTTTCTTATAGCGGTGTGGAGGAGCAAGACTTATGGGTCAGTTTTGAACAGCCTTACTTACCTTTGATTTTTAAAAACAAGAGACTCAGGGAAAGTACTAAACCAAAATCTCTTATTTGACTTTTGTGTTCTCCATAGTTTTTATTTTGTTTTTCTGGTTTTCATTTTGTCTTGTTGAAATACTTTTATAATGGAATGTGGTACTATGACAGTTTTTGGTAATTCTTCAATTTTCTTAATATATCTCCATCATGGCCTTTTATTTCACAAGTTTCTTAAGTCTGAATTACAGTTTTTTACCAATTTAATCTGAACTGTTTAACTGCTTTAAATGTATACAAGTAGAGTATTGTAAACATCAGAGAAGATGAAAAACATGTTTTCGCAGGATCTGTGTTGTTGTGAACTAAACTAAGCCTACTTTTTTGTGACTTCATTGTGATGTATTGGTGACAAATGTATATAATTATGTTTAAATGTGTGTGTGATTTTTGAAAATAAAATAGTGACTTTTCAACTCTCTCTAGGTGGCTCAACTGGTTGGAGCATTGTCCTGTTCACCAAAAAGGTTTTGGGTTCAATTCCTGGTCAGGACACATACCTAGGTTGTTGGCTTGATCCCTGGTCGAGGTGGGTAAGGGAGTCAACTGATCAATGTTTGTCTCTCACATTGATGTTTCTCTCTCTCGCTCTCCCCCCAACCCGCACCCCTTACTCTCTCTCTTTCTAATCAATAAAAACATATCCTCAGGTAAGGATTGAAAAAAAATAGTGACCTTTAGTGCATTATGGTGAACAGCACAGTGACAGTCATGTCACATCCAGGTTCCATATGTGGCACCAGCTAGTCAGATCTTATTTCTGAGATGCAGGCCTTTCAATAAATAGGCCATCTCTTAGGAATCAGGGAAAACTGCTGGCTGAGTAGGAGCGACAAATAATTAGAAATGTAATCTATGTAAGCACTATGATAGTGGCAAGTTCTGTGAAACACTAGCGGGAATGAGAGAGTGTCACAGAAGAGGCTTACATTTCCAAAATGTGTGTGTGGGTTGGGGGAGTTTCGTTTTTAAATCAGATAAATGCCCGTTACTGAGTGAAAAAAAAGCCAGTCTGAGAAGGCTACATACTGAATGATGTACAGTGGAATCTCGGTCCTCTAACTTATCCGTTCTGGAAGGCGGTTCGAACCCGAATCATTTTTTCCCATTAGAAATAATGTAAATTGAATTAATCTGTTCCAGACCCCCTAATGATTCCCTGTTTTAACCTTTCTTATGTACAATACACATCTAATGTACTGTTTAATCTATAAACACTTTAAAAACAAAAAGGACATGAAAATTTAACAAAAAGGAAATGACATGTACAGTAGAAAATGAAAATGTAATAATAATAAGCAGCAACAAAAGCAAAAAAAAAAAAAAAACATGAAAATATTCACAGCACAATTTCCTGAGATTTTAACAACACAAATTTTAGCAGTAAACTGACTCATACTCCCGAATTCTCTCCTTGGTTTGTGTCCTGAGATGGGTGACTGATCATACAGGTATCAGCATAAAAGGATTATCGGGTTGAGAAGTGAAGTGTTCAAGATGGAAGAGGTTTGAGAACTGAGGTTTGACTGTATATGATATCCTGAAAAAGGCAAAACTATGGAAACAATAAAGAGACCGAAAAAAAAAAAAGAGAGTGAGAGAGAACTCATGGACATGGACAACAGTATGGTTATTTGGGGGTGAGGGTAGAGGTGGAAGAGGGCATAGAGGGGATAAATGGTGATGGAAAAAATAAAATAAAATAAAAAAAGAATTCCAGCCTGGCCCATGTGGCTCAGTGGTTGAGCGTCGGCCCATGTACTAAGGTCTCCGGTTCGATTCCTGGTCAAGGCACATGCCCAGGTTGTGAGCCCAATCCCCAGTGGGGGGCATGAAGGAGGCGAGCAATTGATGTTCTCTCTCATCAATATTTCTGTCTCCCTCTCCCTTCCTCTCTCTAAAGTCAATAAAGAAGAAAAAAGCATTCCAGAAAAAGAACAAAAAATGAAAAGAGAAGTGACTGTCAGGAGCTAGAGGAGAGAGGGATAAATAGGTGGAGCACAGAATCTTTAGGACAGTGAAACTACAGTTGACCCTTTAGCAACATGGGTTTGAACTGCACAGGTTCACTCATACTCAGTTGTGTGTGTGTGTGTGTGTGTGTGTTTTCAATAAATACAGTTAGAGGTACTTTCTCCTGATTTTCTTAACTTTTTCTCTCCAGCTTACTTTATTATAAGAATACAGTATATAGTACATATAACAAAAAATATGTGTTTATCGACTGTTAACTGGTAAGGCCTCTGGTCAACAGTAGGCTATTAGTGGTTCAGTTTTGGGGAGTCCAAAGTTAACACAGATTTTCGACTGCGTTGGGGGTTGGAACCTCTAAACCTCGTGTTGTTCAAGGGTCGACTGTACTTTATGATACTGTAATGGTGGATGCATATCATTCATTATACATTTGTCCAAACCCATAGAATCCACAACACCAAGAGTGAACCCTAATGTAAACTATAGACTTTGGGTGATATTTATGTATCATGTAGGTCCAACAGTATACCGCTGTAGTGAGGGATGTTGATAATAGGGGAAGCTCTCCATATGAAGGGGCACAGGGTACATGGGAATTCAATTTTGCTGTGAACCTGAAAATACTCTAAAAAATAGTATACTTAAAAGTAAAGATACCAGGGTCACACCTCCAGAAATCAAAAACTAATCAAAATAATACATGCATATACTTTACAAGTTAGAAAACAAAGAGGTCACTGCCCTTTCCAGTACTCTTTAGTGCATCTGCATTTTAAATGTTTTCTGTTTTAACCTGTATGTTTTAAATAATTAACTCATACTATTTTTTTTAATTTTTATTAATTTATTTTTGTTACAGATGTTTCTCCTTTTTCTCCCCTAGACACCCACTTCCCCATCCTGCCCCCCACCCCCAGCATTGTTGTCTATGTCCATTGGTTACGCATACATGCATATAAGTTCTTTGGTTTATCTCATCCCATCCCCCCTTCCCCCTCCTCTGAGGTCTGTCAGTCTGAACCTTACTCCTTTCTATTTTGCCAACTATCGCTGGCAAAAATAGTCTCTGGGACTATTTTGTTCATCACCTTATTTTGTTTATTCCACAAATAAGTGAGGTCACGTGATATCTGTCTTTCTTATTGGCTTATTTCGCTTGGCATAATGCTCTCCAGTTTCCTCCATGTCTTCTCAAAGGATAAAAGATCTTTCTTTCTTACAGCTGTATAGTATTCCTTTGTGTATATGTACCACAGTTTTTTTTATCCACTCATCTACTGATGGACACTTGGGCTATTTCCAGATCTTAGCAATTGTAAATAGTGTTTCTATGAACATGGGGGTGCATATATTCTTTGTGATTGGTGTTTCAGGCTTCTTAGGATATATTCCTAGAAGTGGGATCACTAGATCAAATGGCAGATCAATTTTTAATTTTTTGAGGAAACACCATATTATTTTCCATAGTGGCTGCACCAGATTGCATTCCCACCAGCAGTGTACTAGAGTCCCCTTTTCTCCACACCCTCGCCAGCACTTGTTGTTTGATAATTTGTTGATGGCAGCCATTCTGGCAGGTGTGAGGTGATACCTAATAGTTGTTTTAATTTGCATCTCTTGCCCTGGCCAGTTTGCCTCAGCGGTTAGAGCAGACCAGAGAGTCTCGGGTTCGGTTCCCACTAGGGGCACATACCTCGGTTGCAGTTTTTGTCCCCAGCCCCAGTTGGGGTCGTGAGGGTGGCAACCACTTGATGTGTCACTCTCACATCGATGTTTCTCTCTTCCTCCCTCTCTCTCTCTCACTCTATCTGAAGATAAATGCAAAAATGTCCTCGGGTGAGGATAAAAAAATAAAAATAAAAAATAATTTGCATCTCTCTGATTAGTGACATTGAGCATTTCTTCACATGTCACTTGGCCATTTGCATGTCCTTTTCGGAGAGGTGTCTATTTAGGTCCTCTGCCCATTTTTTTATTGGGTTCTTTGTCTTCCTTTTGTTGAGTTGTATGAGCACTCTATATATTTTGGAAATTAACCCCTTATCTGATGTATCGTTGGCAATTATGTTCTCCCATATAGTGGGTTCCCTTTCCATTTTGATGGTTGTTTCTTTTGCTGTGCAAGCTTTTAAGTTTGATGTAGTCCCATGTATTATTCATTTTTTCATTTGTTACTCTTGCCTTAGGCATTGTATCAGTGAAAACTCTGCTGCGTATGATGTCTTCAACTTTTTTGCCTACATTTTCTTCTAGGGTTTTTATGGATTCACAAATCACATTTAAGCCTTTTATCCATTTTGAGTTTATTCTTGTGTATGGTGTAAGTTGGTAGTCTAGTTTCATTTTTTTGCATGTAGCTGTCCAATTTTCCCAACACCATTTATTGAAGATGCTGTCTTTACTCCATTGTATGTTCTTGCCACCTTTGTCAAATATTAATTGAGCATAATGTCTTGGGTCAATTTCCAGATTCTCTGTTCTGTTCCATTGATCAATATGCCCGTTCTTGTGCCAGTACCAGACTCTTTTGATTACAATGGCTTTGTAATATAACCTGATATCCAGTAATGTGATCCCTCCTACTTTGTCCTTCTTTTTCAAGATTGCTTTGGCTATTTGGGGTCTTTTTAGGTTTCATATGAACTTTTGAAGTATTTGTTCTAGTTCTGTGAAATATGTCATTGGCATTGTGATGGGGATTGCATTGAATCTATAGATAGCTTTGGGTAGTATGGACATTTTAATGATGTTCATTCTTCCTATCCATGAACAAGGTATGTGCTTCCACTTTTTTATATCTTCCTCTATTTCTTTTTTCAATGACCTGTACTTTTCTGAGAAGAGGTCCTTTGCTTCTTTGGTTAAGTTTGTTCTTAGTTATCTTAATTTTTTTGCCACAATGGTAAATGGGATTGTTTTTTTAGTTTCTCTTTCTGTGAGTTCATCATTGGTGTATAAGAATGCCGTCAATTTCTTGATGTTAATTTTGTATCCTGCTACCGTGCCAAATTCGTTTATTAAATCTAGCAGATTTTTGATGGAGTCTTTAGGGTTTTCTATGTACAATATCATGTCATCTGCGAATAACGACAGTTTCACTTCTTCTTTTCCAATTTGGATCCCTTTTATTTTTGATTCCTGTCTAATTGCTGTGGCTAAGACTTCCAGCACTATGTTAAATAAGAGCGGCGAAAGTGGGTATCCCTGTCTTGTTCCTGTTCTTAAGGGAAATGCTTTTAGTTTTTGCCCATTGAGTATGATGTTGGCTGTAGGTTTTTCATATATGGCCTTTATTATGTCAACTTATGATCCCTCTATTCCCACATTGCTGAGCGTTTTTATCAGAAATGGGTGCAGGACTTTGTCGAATGCTTTTTCAGCGTCTATTGATATGATCATATGGTTTTTATCTTTCATTTTGTTTATGTGGTGTATCACATTTATTGATTTGCGAATATTGTACCAGCCTTGCATCCCTGGGATGAATCCCACTTGGTCATGGTAAATGAATTTTTTTAATGTATTGCTGGATCCAATTTGCTAATATTTTGTTCAGGATTTTGGCATCTATGTTCATCAGGGATATTGGCCTATAGTTTTCTTTCTTTGTAGTGTCGTTATCTGGTTTTGGAATTAGAATTATGCTGGCTTCATAAAACGAGTTTGGAAGTCTTCCTTGTTCTTGAATTTTTTAGAATAGTTTGAGGAGGGTGGGTGTTAGTTCTTCTTTGAATGTTCGGTAAAATGCCCCCCGTGAAGCTACCTGGAACCGGGCTTTTGTTTGCTAGGAGTTTCTTGATTACATCTTCAATTTCCTTAGTTGTTATTGGTCTGTTCAAGTTTTCTATCTCTTCCCAGTTCAGTTTTGGGAGACTGTGTGTTTCTAGAAATTTGTCCATTTCACCAAATTGTCCAATTTGTTGGCATATAATTGTTCATAGTATCTGTTAATGATCCTTTGTATTTCTGGGGTGTCAGTTGTTACTTCTTCTCTCTCGTTTCTGATTTTGTTTATTTGAGTCTTCTCTCTTTGTTTCTTGGTGAGTCTAGCTAAGTGTCCATCAATCTTGTTTATCTTTTCAAAGAACCAGCTCTTTGTTTCATTGATCTTTTGAATTGTTTTTTTAGTCTCTATGTTGTTTATTTCTGCTCTGATCTTTACTATTTCTTTCCTTCTATTTGCTCTGGGTTTTTCTTTTTGTTTGCTTTCTAGTTCTTTAAGTTGTGAGGTTAGGTAGTTGATTAGAAATGTTTCTTGAGGTAGGCCTGTAGTGCTATGAACTTCCCTCTCAGGACTGCTTTTGCTGTGTCCCATAGATTGCTCTGAACTCTGCCTCTGATAACTTGCTTAACTGCATTTCATTTATCTCATCTTCAGTAGAGTTCTCTTGTTCTTTCATTTGGGATTTGTTTCACCATTTTGACTATCTCAGTGGGTTTTGGAGCCTGCCAAATTTTCCCTGTGGGTGTTGGTGTTCAGCAGTTTGTGGCTCCCTCTACTGGGTTTGGATGAGTGTGGGAGGACCCACATTAAACACCACTGTCAAATCTTACTTCCCTGGGTAGATTTGCAAGCCCAGGAAAGGTTCAGTTTCAGTTATCCTCTAGCTTTTTGCCTGGAGGCTATTAGTCTCAGTTACTTGGGTTGTAGCCCTCAGCTGAATGAAAAACTCCCTCAGGTGTTCAGGATAAAAGAATTTGCAGAGGGTGGGGCAGATGCTGGCTGTTAATGAGCCTCAATTTACATTTCTATGGCCCAGCTGGGTGGTGTTAAATTTCTGAGGGAATGGCTGTTGCTTCTCCCCGGGGCTCTGGGAAGGGGCTCTTTGAGTAAGATGTTTACCGTCCTGTGAGGGAGTGAATCAGCACAAAACTCCCAATGCCCTCCCAGCTGTCCTCAAGCTCCCGAGTCTCCACACTGTTTTAGTCCAGTCCTCCCTCCCTCTGCCGGAGCCCAAGGTGAGTGGCTATAGCTAATTTAGTGCTCTGTCCTGGCCCTCTGTGCTGTGGAGCTGGCTTGGGATTTTAACCCTGAGGGACCTGCTCACAGCTAAAACAGCTGCTGTCAGCGGGCTCCCAACCTGCCCTCTCTTGCCTCCGCAAATCCTACCAGGCTCGATTCGGTGTCCTTTTATCCTTTCTCTGGTTATATGGGTCCTCTCCAGCTGCTTTTCTGTTGCTTTTCCTCAACGATTTGTCTTTATTATAGTTGTAATTCCAGTTTGGGCCTGGGAGATGGTCTGTATAGCTTCCATTCACTCCACCGCCATTCTGAAATCTCTCATACTATTTATTAACTGTACCAATTTTAGACATCTCTTTCTGCTGCTCTGGAATTTAGCAAAGTCTGCTTTAACAGGGAGGCTTAAATCGTTTAATCATTTTAATGTTATTGCCTCTGGAAATCTTGCCCTAGAGTAAAGTGAATCTCTAATGCCTCTTTTCTTTGGATTTTAAATACAGATGTACCTCAGAGATATTGCAGGTTCTATTCCAGACCACCACAATAAAGCAACTATCACAATAAGGTGAATCATATTTTTGCTGGTGGAGGGTCTTGCCTTCAATTTACGAAAAACAGAACACCTGTGAGGTGCAATAAAGTGAAGCACAATAAAATGAGGTATGCCTATAGAGCCCAGTCAACTCGAAGGAAAATTGTCTTCATGTTTCTTGAATAGGTCAAAATGAAAATCCAGGCCTCTCAGAAAAAGCTGCATGCTCCTTAGAAAGACATTTTGGAGTAAGCTGCAGTATGCAATGTAAATTTACGTTTTTGTGTGCAGAAATTCTCTCAAGTAGCTGAGAAATTGGATGGTAGGAGTCAATGCGTTTAGCCTCTTGAAAAGTACTCACAGCCCTGGCTGGTTTGGCTCAGCGGTTAGAGCATCAGCCTGTGGACCGGAGAGTCCCGGGTTCGGTTTCCACTAAGGGCACATACCTCATTTGCAGTTTGTCCCCGGCCCTGGTTGGGGTCCTGTGGGTGGCAACCACTCGACGTGTATCTCTTGCATCCATGTTTCTCTCTCTCTCTTCCTCCCTCTTTCCTCCCTCCCTCCCTCCCTCCCGCTCTATCTGAAGATAAATGCAAAAATGTCCTCAGGTGAGGATAAAAAAATTAAAAAAAAATAAAAGTACTCACAGGATTGACCATAATACTGAATTTCCTGCATTGTGACAAAATGGAAAATAACTATACAAAGGAGACCCACATGGGCCCTTGTACTCTTCCTCAGTTGCTGAATTTGCTTTATTGAAAATTATTTGTGCTTCACTATTGACATACTGATGGATATGTTGGATGTGATGGCTAATTTTATATATCAACTTGCCTAATTTATGGTGCTCAGTTGTTTGTTCAAACACCAGTCTAAATGTTACAAAGGTACTTTTTGGATGTGATTAACATTTAAATCAGACTTTGACTACAGCAGATTATCCTTTATAATGTATGTGGGCCTCATCAGTTAGTTGAAGGCCTTAAGAACAAAGATGGAGGTTTCCTGAAGAAGACGAAATTCACAAAATTTCGTCAGAGAAACCCTGCCAGAGTTTCCAGCCTGCTGGCCTGCCCTACAGATTTCAGACTTGCCAGCTGCCACAATTGTGTGAGCCAATTTCTTAAAATCAATCTCTCTGTGTGTGTGCGTGTGTGTGTGTGTGTGTATTGTCGCTGTTTCTCCAGAGAATCCTTATTAGGCTCACTCTCTTACAAACAGCATGAACTCCCTTATCTTTCCATTCTTTTCATTAGCTGCCCACTAATTTTCTCTCTGCCTTCAACTGGGCAGCAGAGTATTGCTAGAGCAAACCACACAACACACCATTATCCCAATTGTGATATGTGCTACAAAGCATATAACAGACCTAGACTTGTCTTGGGGGTAATGTGATATTGTGATTCATAATAAGAAATACATATTCTGTCTTTGTCCCATTTCTGACACAGAAATCCTATAACACTTGGGATTTCCTAAGTCATAACAAATCCCATCCAACTGCACCTGAGTTTATGTCAATGCTGGGAATGTTGGAAAACACGTAAGGGTGGGGGGGCTGGTTGCCAGGGGAACCAACCATGTGATTAGAGGGTTGGAACTTTCAGTCTCAGTGCCTTAACCTCCGTGGATGGGAGAGGGGCTGAAGTTAATGGCCAGTGATTTAATTAATTCTGCTTATGTAATAAAGCCTCCATGAAAACCCAGGACAGGGTTTGGAGAGCTCCCCAGCTGGTGACAAGGAGACTGGGGGAGAATGGTGCACAGAGCATGGAAACTCCATGCCCCCTACCCTCATACCTTACCCTATACATCTCTTCCATCTGGCTGTTCCTGAGTAAATTGTTTGGTGGTATGGTGGAAAAAACCCACACACTGAAGGTAAGAGCAAGGATTTGCAAAATTATTTTTGAAATTTTAATTTTTGAAAGAAAGAGCAACATTGATAATTGAGTAGGGGATTAAATAGGTGAAGATAAGCAGCAAAATTAGAATGTACCAATAAGTGTGCAAATGATCAGCGAGATACTGGGTAGGCATTTGATACTTCCCAGGAATTGGAAAAATGTACTTGGAATTGTAAAAATTGGAAGAAGAGTAAAAAAGAAGAGTTAGGGAAACAGGTGCGTAAGACCTGAATCCCTGCTTTCAAGGTACTTGCTACTTAGCATGAGAAGTCAAACTTGGAAATAATGTAGCTCTTACAGATTCTATGAGAAAGTATAAGTCACCGTTTGAGAAGGGTCTAGGCTTGTACCCTACTTAAAATCTAATAAGCTAGCCTGTACTGTTTTGTGGCAGTAGTCATGAAATTCCTGAATTGAAGACACAGAACTTTATTACTCATGGCAAAAGGAGTAGCCAGAAGTTCACGTTTGCATCAGTTCCTCATGCCTCCCACGTCCCACTGAGGTGATGGATGTCTTTACACGCAGTGGGTTGCATTCAAGGAAAAGAATACTAAGTTTGGGGAACTCAGTACTTTTATAGTAAGTGAAGGCAAGCCTGCTCCTTGGGAAAGACATTACAGTAAAGCCTCGATTTTACAGACTTTGGATTTAGCAGACAAAATTTCCGGTCCGTGTGTCATATGTGAAAATTAACACCCTGTTCATTTTAAAATGCTTTTAACCAAGATTTGCTTACCATTAAATTAACAGGTTATTTTTTTTGTTATTAATTCACTGTTATTTTGAACAAATTTTAGCGAATAGGCCATATGTTGGAAAAAACTGTAGTAATTTTGACGACATAAATAAATATTACATATCTACAACTATAGTGTACATATATAAATCCAAGAGTGACGACTCATAAAACATTTTCAGTGAGTGATTAGCACATGATCAGACCACATCCAGTAATTGGTTCTGTTGTCATGTGGCGTGACTTTCTGTGGCAGTTTTAACACCTGCCACTGATATTCCAACCTGCGCTGAGCCACGCCCCAGCTGTGTTCACTTGCCGTGACTGGTGAAAGCACAAATTTTTACTAGACCTATTCAGTGTAAATTTAAAATTACAGTAATACATATAGAAAACTTTTCTGTGAAATAAAACTTTTTATACATATTAATTTTGATTACACAAACGTGTTTACTTAAGTTAAAAACAGGTAAACTAATTGGTCAACTTTTTAACATACGCATTCAGAAAAGCTACTTTATTATATAACAGACTTTCAGCTTTAGCGGATACCCCCTCACCCAAATTAGTCCACTATATCGAGATTTTACTGTACTTCAGCTCTGATGATTGATCACCCCAAACAACCCTGAAAAATGACCTGAAAAGAGCAGCTAGTACCCTGCATTCTCGGCATACCCAGCAAGAATTTGCAGGGACACTTCTGGCCCATGGCAGACTGTCCCTCCCAACAATTTGCTAGGTTCATGGGATGGAGGTTGGAGGTGGATGGGTAAATTATCATGCAAGGCTTGAAGAAAGACATCGAGGTGATGTTTAAGCTGTGTTTTCTGAGGAGTAAATGTTTATCAAGCAGGCATAGGGAGAGAGAGTATTTCAGCCTGAGCCCCAGCCAGGTGTGGAAACTTGAAAGGGTGTTGGTATGCTCAGAAGACTTCCTAGAGTCTCATTTGAGCTGGAGCTGGATTGGCTAGTGTGGGGGATGGGAGTTGGAGAGCTGTGATCCACTGAGGGATCAGGCTAGAAAGATAATGAACCGTCTTGTGTACCTTGCTAAAGAGCCTGAATGTCATGCAGGCAATGAGGGACCACTGAAGCTTAAGCAGAGAGTGCTGTGAAATAGGACTCCAGGAACTCCTTTATAAGGACTGGCTCAGATGGCAGAAACAGGGTGCAGGCGAGCAGTCCAGGGCAGAGGTTCTCCATCCAGTGCAGTTTGCGTGAGAGCCCCCTTTGTAGAAATGGCTGCTAGGCTCTGCATTTTTTTTTTTTTTTTTTTTAGTCCAGTTAGCCCTTCTTAATCCTCAGGGTTCACAGTATGCATTCCCAAATAGAGAAACAAAGATAAGTTACACGTAGAGACCCTTCCTCTGCGCCCACCCCCCACCCCCCACCCCACCAAAGACATGATCGTTTAAGTGACTTGTAGTCCATTCTGGAGAAGGTCTCATGGGCAGGTGGAGATATCTCTTGGATTGCTGCTACAGTTTCTTGCCAGCAATACCTAGAACAGCAGAATATCCTATGTGTTGTTCATATATAGTTGTCCACGCTGGACTGCCTTTTTTGTCCTCCCCTCAGCCAAAACAAACTACACACAAAAAAATGATTATTTCCTCTCTGCCACCTCACAGTGGCTTCAAAATATCACCATTATTGCCCTGGCCAGTTTGGCTCAGTGGTTAGAGCGTTGGACTGCAGTCCAGAGAGACCTGGGTTCGGTTCCCGCTGAGGGCAGGTACCTCGGTTGCAGTTTGTCCCCGGCCCTGGTTGGGTCATGCGGGAGGCAGCCACTTGATGTGCCCCTTTCACGTCGATGTTTCTCTTTCTTCCTCTCTCTCCTTCCCACTCTATCTGAACAAAAAAATGTCCTCAGGTGAGGATTAAAACAAAAAAAATCACCATTATTGCCTTTGACACTTGTAGTAATTTACGTCTCAATCTATAACTCGCTTGCAAACAAATTATTATTTAGGTGTATAGTTTATGTAACTCCCTCTCAAACCTTTATTTTCTTTATAGCTCCTATTGAAAGCAGACACTTTCTTAGTTATCCGTCTCTTCTCTTTGAAATGTCAGCCTAAGTATAACGGGGACTTCATTTGCAGGTTTCATCGCTGCAGTCTAGGGCAGGTTCTCAGAAAACATTGGATAAGCCCTGGTCAGTTTGGCTCAGCAGTTAGAGCATCAGCCTGCAGACCAGAGAGTCCTGGGTTTGGTTCCCGCTAGGGGCATGTACCTTGGTTACAGTTTGTCCCTACCCCTGTTGGGGTCATGTGGGTGGTGACCAGTCGATGTATCTCTCTCACTCAATGTTTCCGTGCATTCACACTTCACAAAGACTTCATCTTGCTTCACATCAACCCTAGGAGATATCTTTTTAAAATTTTATGTATTTATTTTAAATTAATTTATTTTAGAGAGAGGGAGAGGGAGAGGGAGAGAGAGAGAGTATAGATTGGCCGCCTCCTGCATGCCCCTTGAAAGGGTCAGTAGTGTTTTAAAGGGTAAAGGTAAAAGCCTGCAAAAGGTGGAAACTGTGAAAAATGTGTCACTTGCATGACCTTTGCTCAGGCTTCTGTTGAGTACAGATAAGGATTACCTGGGTTATCAGCAAGACAATGAATCACCCAGCAGATGCAGGACAAGATACCAGACCAGTCCAACTGCAAAGTGGACAATGGGCCAGGCAGAGTATGTCAGCAGGAACTGCTGGAAGCTAAAAGTAGAGTACATAACCTACACCCCCAACAATTACTCAATGCTGAACCCTTTTCAGCTCAGCCTGCCTGCACCCAGGTGCATGCAATAAAGCTGTTTTGCTCTACATTGGCCTTGTGTTGTGGATGTGATGCCCCCCCCATATGTTTTACACCCCCCCCCAACACACACACACACACACACACACACACACACACACTCACTCTGGGGATTTGGGCATGTGTCCTGACCCGGAATTGAACCGGTGACCTCTTGGTGCATAGGTCACTGCGCAACCACTGAGCCACACCAGCTGGGCAAGGAGATATCTTTATTTCCACTTTGTGAACATGGAGACTGCAAATCAGAATTCAAGTATCTTGCCCAGAGATTCTTGGCAAATACGCAGAAGTACTGAGGGCTCCAAAGCCCAGGACGGCCACAATGGCTTCTGAGCCAAGAACCCTCAGCGAGGACACCGCCAGCTCTTCCACCTGGTTGGCCCGAAGCTTCCGGAAGGGGCGGGGCGGCGCCGTGCCCCGTCGCTTGTCGCTCGTGCTGACGTCAACGCGCGACTCGGAACATTTCCCGGAGAGCTGGAACCTCCTAGATCCCCGCACACACGGTCCTGTGGGCTGTCTTTAAGGCTTTGTGGGTGACTGCATTTCCACCGCGCGAGGCTAGGTGTCTTGGTGGGCTGCCAGGAGGAGGTCTGGACAAGCTCGGACCTTCCGCTCGCCTCGCAAGGCCTTTGGAGTGGGTGGAAGCGGGAGGTGGCATGCGGCAGGGGCTTGTGTGAAGGAGGCAGGGTACCACGACACCTGGGGCTGGCTGTGCACAGGTGGGCTCAGCTTCAGGGCGACCGTCTGGCCTCTGATTCGAGTCAGTGATGTTTGGCGGGCTGTAGTGCAAAGACGCTAATTTGACCCAGCCTTGGACCCTCGGCCCCTTCGTTGGAAATAAGCCTGCCCCGCCTATCTGCTAACCTGGTTTCAAAGGGCAAATGAAAAAGTCTTTTGGAAGCTATAAAGTGCATGGTTATTAAACATGGTTGATCATGTAAGTTAAGAAGCCGCTGGATGGCGGGGTGGGGGGATAAAGTTTCTAGATTACTTACCTGTCTTTAAAATAGCCGGTAATCTTGGAAGAGTCCCCAAAGCAAGAGAATTTGTTGACACTCCTGTGATGACTAAATAGCAGCTCTGCGGTTGTAAAATAAATACCTTAAACTTAATAATCCCGTTACTTATAAAATCTGTTTATGGGATTTTTTTTTTCTTGGAAGATCCAAGAAATGTTTGGGCATCCAATAAATACAGTATTCTTTGTTGGAGAGAATGTACTTAATATAACTAATGGATATTAGAACCTTAAACAAGAATAGATTTTGCCCTAATTTTCTGTAGCAACCACTGGGAAACTCAAAAGTAGAAAAACATCCTAAGTGTATAGCTATGTGTGATGAGTGTTGTAATTTGTCATTAAAATGGCATTAAAAAAAGAATTTAGTTCATTTTCTAATCTTACCCCTTACTTTGATGTCAAGTAATTTTGGAGTGTAATATATTGAGTAGATGGTCCTCAGTGGAAAATTAACTGCTGTATGTTTTTGCATTTTAAAAATGCAGTTTTTTTTTTGTACATAGACTTCAAATTTTTGTAAAAATTCTTTACTATACATTCTATAATGGAGGCAGGTTATTTATAGTCTCCAGAAGGTATCCTTATTGTTTCTTGTAAAGAGGTCATTCCCCATCATTTTAATGCATGCTATGGAAAGTCTTACACAGTGATCATTTGTATGTATGAGGAAAGCTTAAATTTTTTATCTTGTATATCACAAAATAGCTAGATTTTGTAGAAATGCTTATTAAAAAGAAATACTGTTAGTACTAAGGTTATCTTATATTTTTTAACTTTATATTTAAAAATTATAGCATTTCTTAACCTTATGGGTCTCAACAGTTAAAGGTTTATTTTGCTCTCTGTAGAAATGTCTTATCAATGTTCTCTAATTAATATTAATTAAATGTCATGGATGAAAATGTATTTTGAATCAGGGAAATCAGTTCAAATAAGTATGGACAAATTTTAAAAACTTGAATGATTGAATCTTACTTGCTTTGAAATCTGAAGTGTAGGATTCAAAAAAATCACCTTTATCGTCAAGAAAATATTAGCAGTTTTGAGGTTTTTTTAAAAATGGTGATTCCTAAAATTTTTTTGATGAAATAGTTTCAAATCTTTTTGTTTAATCTGCATTGAGAAGCCCTGAGAACATTATACTGATGTGTTACTGACTTGTAATATTACATTTAGTCTAAATTTAAATGAAATTATTGGCAAGTAAATATCAAATAGAGTATTAAGAGCTTACTTCGTAACAATTATAAAATGCTTTGATGTGACCTGTGTAAAGCATTATGCTAAATAGCAATTAGCACAATTTATATATAGTGGACTAAAACTGGATGGATTAGGGGTAGAATTTTTTTTCCTATCAAAGGTTGATTTTGTTTCCTCCTAAATTCAGTCCTAAACACAGACTTTATTTGCACTGGTCTGTTCAAAGTCACTGTACAGGCTTTAACCACTTTATCTTAATTTGTAACAAGATTGAAGAAAAAATTAAGCATGTGGTGCTTTAAATTTGATTTTATTGGTTAATCACACACACATTTACACTGTGGTCAGTTGAGAAAGAATTCTACATTTCTACCTGTTTCATCTTCATCTGTGTATACCACTGCCCTTCCAGTTTTTCTTTCACCTCTGACACAGCATTAAGAATGATTGTATCAGATTAATTTTAACATCATTATTTTCAGCGAAGTTACACTAAACAATTCATAAGTTTAAAGCTTCATTAATTCTATGTCTTTGATATAGTTATTTTTGTGAGGAGTGACTGTATTGAAGTTTCTCTCTCTCTTTCTCCCTCTACCAGGCTTCTTAAAACTCCATCTCCATTACACTTCTGCTACCAATGATGTTTAGATAAACTTCAGTGAAATGACTCTTCAGGAATTGGTGCATCAGGCTGCCTCCATTTATTCTAATAAAATAGCTGTATGTTTTGATGAATGTAACGACCAGCCTCCAGTTTATTACACCTACAAGACTCTGGTTAATGCTGCTTCAGAATTATCAGATTTTCTGCTGTTACATTGTGACTTTCAAGGAATTCGGGAAATTGGTCTCTACTGCTATCCTGGGATAAACTTACCCACTTGGATTTTAGGGTAGTATGTTTTAGAACTAAAAAGTTGATGTTACTCTAACCTAATTTATAATTCTTTAATACATAGACTATATTGTAGGTTATTGTTCTGTTTACTATTGAATTTTTCTGTTTTGCTTGGTCAAGTCTAGAGAGGCTAAAGGAGTTTGTATTTCCCCTAGGATTGTTTTATTTACTTATTATTAGTCCTTGCCTGAGGATATTTTTCCATTGAAACATCGATAGGAGAAAGACATTGATTAGCTGCCTCCGGCCAAATCCCAACCAGGGCCAAGGATTGAACCTACAACCCAAGTATGTGCCCTTGACTGGGAATTGAACCCAGGACCCCTCAGTCCACGGGCCCATGCTCTAACTGCTGAGCCAAACAGGCCAGGGCTCCCCTAGGGTTATTTTTAATTAATTCACATGAGCTTATTTAGGAGCGACTAGAAATTTTCACTAATAGTAGACCATTTAAATATCTCCAAAATAAAAGGGCTTTGTTTGTCTACCAAAGGAACAGTCATAAATTCTGTTGTTAGATTTAAAAAACAACTATTTCAGAAATAATGTGACTATATTTTTTCCTCTAAGACTGAAGTTTCAGGTATTCATGTATTCAGTAAGTGAATGAATATTTGACAGTTTTGGATAATGAGCCATAAAAATTGAGATATGAATCGAGGAAGATACTAATTCAAACATATTTGCAAAATGTTCAATTATTTTAGTTGTTCTAGAATATTATTCTCATATAGTGATTTCTATATTAGGGTTCTATAGTAAATAAAAACTATAAGGAATTAGAGAAGTTGATATGCATCCCATAGTAGGTGTGTTAGTAGATTAATTATATACATGTAAAAAAAGTTTTAAAATTTTTCATTCAATCATTGACATAGTTTATTGAGAATTTACTTTGTGCAAAGATCTAGTGTCCCCAAAGTGTACCTCAAAGTACTTTTAGTTAAAACAACTAACTTATCTTTGATCTTATTTATGCAAGTATTGCCACTTACAAATCTATTTTAAAGGTTTTTTCCCCCTTTTAAGTTATACTGGTTTGAGTGAAATATGCCTTTTTAGTATGCAGATTAATAGACTCTGCATACTAATAAGTTGCGTGTGGATATTTAAGTTTATGTTACCCTACATAGATGAAGAAATAAGTCTGCCACCTGATTGATATGTTAGTAGCCAGTAAACCAAGTATATTTTACTGTAATACATCAGCTTTTAAAAAATCTTACATTTCTTTGTGTCAAGGAATGAGAATTTAATACAGTAAATGCTCAGGATATTCATTCTTAAGAGTCAGATAAAAATAACTGCGTATAAACAAAAACGTGTCAACAAAAACATTGGGAATTTCTGATGAAGTCAGTAGTAAAGTACATAGAGAAATAGAAATGCTTAAAGATTGTTTTCAACATATATTGTATGCTGACTGTATACTTTGTTTCTTTAGAATTCTGCAAGTCCCTGCTGCTTATGCTCCTATTGATCCAGATTCACCACCAGCATTATCAATTCATTTTATGAAAAAATGTAATCTAAAGTATATTCTTGTTGAAAAACAGCAAATTAATGTAAGTGTATATATTTAAATGTTTTTTATGTATTACATTTATCTTTCAATTGAAGGTCTCCCCTATTGATTTCTAAATTTACTAACTCTGCAGGGTTTCTTAGTCCCAGCATTATTGACATTTTGGGTTGGGTAATTGTTTTTTGTGAGGAGTGTCCTGTTCATTATAGGATGTTTGGCAACATCCCTGGACTCCAGCCACCATATGCCAGTAGAACCACCCAGTTCTGACAACCAAAATTGTCTCCAGACATTGGAACATGTCTGCTGGAAGTACCCCCAGCCCCCAGTGCTCAGAAACACTGCTCTATGGCATGAACATATATAGCTTTATAGTCCTGTATTGTATATTGTTTTGAATTTTCTTTCTCTTTCCAAAGTTGTTCCTACTAGGAAAATTTTGTAATACTTAAAACTTTTATTTTTATATATTTATGGCAATTTACAGTAGTCAACAGCATTAAAGAATTATAAGCAAGCTTAGATTTTGAAAGAGATTGGTACTTAGACCAGACCTTTCTGGAAAATGTATTATATTTTTAAAATGTTTGACTGCCAACCAAAGGTCTAGCCAAGAAATACTGCTTTAGGCCTGGGGGCTGAGTGGAGGGGATAAAAGGGTGAGAAATGGGGGACATCTGTAATACTATCAACAATAAATTAAGTAAATAAATAAAAAAGAAACACTGCTTTAGGAGCAAGTGTTGGTATTATATGTTCAGCAAGATGCAGCCCAGATTTCATTATTATTTCTTTTCTTTTTAATCCTCACCCAAGGATATTTTTCCATTGAGTTTTAGATAGAGTAGAAGGGAGGGAGGGCGGGCGCTCTGGAGGGAGAGAGAGAAAGAAAGAGAAAGAGAGAAACACATCAATTGGTTGCTTCCCTCATGACCCAACCATGGCCAGAGATCAAACCTGCAATATAACAATTAGAAGTATCAAGAGCTTGAGATAGTTGAGG
Source organism: Tadarida brasiliensis (assembly GCA_030848825.1). NCBI lineage: Eukaryota > Metazoa > Chordata > Mammalia > Chiroptera > Molossidae > Tadarida > Tadarida brasiliensis. The sequence continues at coordinate 37,957,060 of CM061257.1, read as the reverse complement.
ACTTCCTAGAGCAGCGGTTCTCAACCGGTGGGTCGCGACCCCTTTGGGGGTCGAATGACCCTTTCACAGGGGTCGCCTAAGACCATCGGAAAACACATATTTCTGATGGTCAAATGAACTGAGACACCGCTCCTCTATCCGTCTCCAGGCGGGTCCGCCCACATGCAGATACGACCACATACAACATGAGGAACTGTATTAAAGGGTCACGGCATTAGGAAGGTTAAGAACCACTGTCCTAGAGAACCTTGGGTATTTGAGTAAAGCCTCCAGAAAGCAACAACTGAAAGTATTCATTTGCTTAATAAATATTTTCTAAATAAACATATGTTAGTGTCTGGCCAAAGTTTTGTCTTCTCCTCAATCTGATTATTCCTTTGTTGTTGATGTAAGCAAAACTAAAATGGGGGCGTGACATTCGTTTTTCTTAACAACCTTGGTGAAAGTTTTATAAAAGAGGTGATTGGGTGTGCGAAATAACTGCTTTACAGGAAGGAGTTGAGCACATAGCAAAACCCCATAGAAAGTTCCTTACTTCCTAGTCCATGACTTTGATGATGGTATAAGTGTTCTTCCTTCACTTAGCACAGGAGCAATGGGGAGGTATTTACTGAGCATCTACTGTATACCCAGCACCCACCAGAGCATTGGTTCTCAGCTGGGGATGATTGTGTCCCCCAGGAGACATTTGGCAATGTCTCGTGTTTTTTATTGTCATGAAGGCCTTGGGGTGCTACTGGTATCTAGTGGGTAGGGCCAGGAATGCTGTTAAAAATTCTAAAAGGAACAAGACAGCTTCCCTCAAAGATTTTTGTGGTCCAAATTGTCAGTGTTGAGATCAAGAAACCCTGCACTAGAGTCGTTGTCTGGGAAGGCATTGGTATGTGAAAGAAGCCCAAGACATGATTCTTGCCCTCCATCTGCTTATAATTTAGTTGGAAAGAAAAGGTTAATACTCCTAAACCTGTAAGTCTGCGTAGTGTGCTGTTGTCCTAAGTGAAGTAAATGTAGCCTAGTAGAGATAGGAAAATTTTAATGGCAGAAGATGGTTTTGAGCTAAGTCTTTAGAATATGTAGGCCCTTAATTGTTTGAATATTACAGGCCACAGGCCACCCTACATCTAATATACACACGCCAAACAGACCAAACACACTACAGGCTTCTGAGTTTTTACCTTTTTCTATTATTTATATTGATTTCTTTAATGTGAAAACTTAAGTTATGTGTCATTAAGCTGCTTTTTATCAAAATGAAAAGATATATTCAAGGGAACCTCACTTTCAGCATGTGCAAACTGAATGCAGCATCTTCTCATCTGAACTTAGTTCTGTATTAATCTATCTTTATCTACCAAATACCTGACCCAGAAACTCAGTCTCCTTGGGTTCACTCTGTATACAGAAAGTTACCAAACCCTATTGATTCTTTGCTTATAGACCCTTTCTATCCACTCTGGTTGCAACACATGAGTTCAGGCCCATATAGTGTATCTATATACTTGTTGCAAAAGGTTCATTAAATGGCTGTTACTTATCAGAGTTTTTGACAGAGTGAAGTCTAGTCTGTGCTGCTGCACGTTCAGTTGGATCCCATCACTCACGGTTAAGGTTTAAATGCCTTGGTGTTGAGTATGCAAAGTTATTAAGGATTAGCATCTCATCTCCTATTACCAGCACTATTCACATTCTTCCTCTTCTCCAATTCTGTAGCATGTTTAAATGCTTAATGTTCTCCACAGTTTTCTTGGGTCTTATACTCTGTATTGGCTGTTTTCCTGAAGTACCCCTTTTCTTTATTTGGAGAATAGTTACTTATAAACACAAATACTACATATGAAGAAGCAATCTCTGACCTTCTAGGCAATTAAGTTCAGCCTCCTCTGTTCCCATGAACATTTCAAGCATATTTCGTTGTCACACTTACCACATTGTACTGCAGTTGTGTGTTATTTTATGTCTATTTGTTTTGAAGGTGGCTTTGAAAGTAAGGACAGCACTTTACTCTTGGAGGGTTCTAATTTATTTTTTATCCCTGGATATGTAGCACTTTCTCAAATTTTTTTAAGCTATAATGAATGAATAAATGAACACTTCGTATTCTATGTAAAAAAGATGTCTTTTAACATATTGGAAATTTTGTTCTCCATTTAACAGAAATTCAAATCTTCCTATGAAACATTATTGAACTATGATACATTTACAGTAGAACATAATGACCTAGTACTTGTCAGACTTCACTGGAAAAATGTTGAGGTGAGCTTGATGCTAAATGACAGAAAAGAGAAATATGAAAAAGAAAAAATGGCAAAGAGCACGAGTTCTGAGAATAGCAATGAAGAAAAGTTGGAAGAACACATGGATGTGAGGCTAAAACATTGTTTAGCCTATGTTCTCCATACATCAGGCACCACGGGGCTACCCAAGATCGTCAGAGTCCCTCACGCATGTATAGTGCCGAACATCCAGCATTTTCGGTAAGTTCAATCCTTAGACTCCCTTAGAACTTGTAACCCCGCATTATTCAAGGGTCCACTATACAAGTTTATGTAACACAGGACCCTTCATAAGGAATGAAGACCCAAAGCGATGGCAAACCTGCTTGTTTTTATACTGGGTTGAACAAAGAGTCAATTGTGGAAAAGCAACTATAAACTCTGTGGGGAGGCCAAGGGAAGGTAAGAATTATTTTAACAAGGTCTGTTTGTATAGAATTCCCTGAGTCTCAACTTCTAGTCCTTAAAAGTAAGAATGCTACTTTCTCCCAGCTGGTGTGGCTCAGTGGTTGAGCATTGACCCATGCACCAAGAGGTTGCCAGTTCAATTCCTAGGGCATATGCCCAGGGCCAAATCCCCAGTGGGGGGCATGCAGGAGGCGGCCAGTCGATGTTCTCTCTCATGAGTGTTTCTACCCCTCTCCCTTCCTCTCTCTCTAAAAAAATCAATTAAAAAAAGAGAATGCTGCTTTCACCCTGGCTGATTTGGCTCAGTGGTTAGAGCGTTAGTCCGTGGACCAAAGAGTCGTGGGTTCGATTCCAGTCAAGGACCCGTACCTCAGTTGTGGTTCAGTCCCCGGCCCTGGTTGGGGTTGTGTGGGAGGCAAACAATCAATGTGTCTCTCTCACATTGATGTTTCTCTCTCTCTCTCTCTTTCTCTCTCTCTCTCTCTTCCTTTCCCACTCTATCTGAAGATTTAAAAATGGAAAAATATCCTCGGGTGAGGATTAAAAAAAAAGAATGCTGCTTTCCTCCTGGGATAGGGAGGATGTCTTTCATATGGGAATTTCAGCTCCTCTCTTTATGGAAAAAAAGAAATAAGGACCATCAGAGTGTTTTTCAAGGGCCTTTAATTCAAAATAGTCAATATGCCAGAGCAGCATATTTTGGGGTGGCATGTTCTGAACTCCTTGATCATTAAAAGGTTACAATTGGAACGCTTATATACCTAACTTGGTAGGGAAAAGGGAGGTGGGGGGAAGAAAAGGCTTGTGTGAGAAGAACAAAAAAGTTTAGGAAAGGCAGAGATAAGGAACTTTGTGATAATGTTGGTTTATGCTGGTGAGAATAGTCTTTCCTGCTTCAGAGTCATAAAACTCCCCTGCAGAGGGAATTACGGAGGTTTACTCTTGTCCTTGCTGGGAGTAAAGGCCACTCTGAGGAAGGAATTGATGGCAGCCTCATTTCCCAGAAGTTGCTGCTGTTAGTCAGATAAGGGATATTCCAAGAAGGCTTTTTTTCTACATCTGTTGAATCCAAAGTGTCTTCAGCTTAAAATAATCTTCATACCAACTTGGGTTCTGAGTGGGTCCCCACAATACCATACTTGAAGATATTTTGAAGGTAAGATAATCCCTGCATTTAGATAGAGTAGGTTTTGTGTGTTCGAATTGAAGTAGTGCCGTAGGCTCAACACTGACTATCCATGATCTATGATATCCTCATTAAATATATTCTGTTTTTTGTTCAGCAACTAAGAGAAAATGCCAAATAGTGGGAAAAGGGAGTCAGAGGTCTCTCTTAAGCATCATTGAACAAGTAGGATAGAATAAGTCCAGATTCCTGCCAGAAAAGAACCAGGAGGATATATTAGAGGTTTATTAAGGAATTGGTTTACAGTTGTGGGGGCTGGCTAAGCAGCACTAACGTACGTAGGGTAGACAACTAGAAAGGGGTGATCTTGAGCAGGCTGAAACCTATGGGCATGTGCTTGTCCACAAGCACGTCAGGAAAGAAGATCAGGAGGTGGGGAGAGTAATTGCAGACTCAGCTGATGTTTTGGAGTCTCTTCCTCAGAAAAGACCTAAACATTCTCTTAAAGGCCTTCCAGCTGACTAAATCCAGCCAACCCAGGTTAAGCTCTGTGTTGATTAAAATCAGCTGATTAGGTACTTGAATCATATCTACAGAAAACCCTTCACAGCAGCACCTAGAATAGTGTTTGGTTGAATAACTGGGCAAAAGTGTGTGTGTGCTACCAAATGCAGTTGCCTCCCTTCTTGTCTTCTAGCTGTCAAGAGAGAATATACTTTGTCTTCTACCCTAATGGGAAACATACTAGAAAGGGAATTCTGTGGACTGTAGTTCAATCCAGCCAAGATGACACATCGAGAAAGCTATCACAGATGATAAACCATGTCATGGTAAAAAGTGTATATTGCTTTAAATGGCTTTTAATCCTTATATTAATAAAGAAGAGTTCTAGAATTAGTAGCACCACTTTGGTTAATCTAAGAGAAGAATAAAAATCTGGCCTGCACCCAAAAACTTAATGGTCATAAATACTTTGGTAGGATATGTGTTTACCAGATAAATGTTAGACATGTCTCATAACTATATTTTGTTTTGCCTTAGGGTACTTTTTGATATCACACAAGAGGATGTTTTATTTCTGGCTTCACCTCTGACCTTTGATCCTTCAGTTGTGGAAATATTTGTTGCTCTATCAAGTGGTGCCTCTCTGCTTATTGTACCAACTTCTGTCAAGGTGCTCCCATCGAAATTAGCTGCAGTTCTCTTTTCCCATCACAGAGTGACTATTTTGCAGGTACATTTTAGGAGCAAATGAAATGTTTAGTCCTTCAAATATTCTGTAAGTGTTTTAGAGAATATTTTGCATTTCTGTAATTCTTTACAGTGGATTAATGATAATCTAGTTAGATTATCAAAGCCTGTCTCCTGATGATCTCACTTTTTTGTTTGTTTGAGAATGTAAAAAAAAAAAATCAGCTAATTCTGCCTAGAAAATTATTTTATTGTACATTTTGTACATATTGTAATAACTAGAGGACTTGGATTTCACTCAGTTCTGTTGGGATATGCTGCCTTTTCTGTCTTAAAGTTTAAGTTTATTACATTTCCCACTAAAAACTAGTGTAAGTAAGTTAAATTATAATTGAGCTAGGAATTTAGATTTTCTGATTTTTATATCAGTATATTTAACCTACAGAAACATATTTTAAGTTTGACATTTTTAAAGATTTAAAAAATATATATTTGAGCCCTGGCTGGTTTGGCTCAGCAGTTGGAGCGTCGGCCCACGGACCAATGAGTTGCAGGTTCGATTCCGGTCAAGGGCACGTGCCTTGGTTGCGATTCGTTCCCGGCCCTGGTTGGGGTCGTGCGGGAGGCAGCCACTCGATGTGTCCCTTTCACGGGGATGTTTCTCTCTCTTCCTCCTTCTCCCTCCCACTCTATCTGAACAAAAATGGAAAAATGTCCTCTGGTGAGGGGGGGGGGAAATATATATATGTATATGTATATGTATATGTATATGTATATGTATATGTATATGTATATGTATATGTATATGTATGTATGTATATGCCTGAAAGTATGTTACTGGTACATAAGCCTGAAGATATTAATTGCAATATTAGAGAGAAATAACAAAATTATATGCATGTCATGATAAACTAAAAATACCAGATTTATATCTAGTAAAATGAGACTCGAGAGGATGTAAAATTTCTTCCCCAAAGACAAAATTTGAGCTTTTCATCCTAAAAAGACAAACCCAAAACATATATATACACACACATTTACAGAATGACTCACCAACAGATGAGAATTTATATCCATTGATACCCAGCAAGCTTTATTGCTATACTCAATTCATTTATTTATATATATATATATATACATATACATACATATATATATATATATATATATATATGTGTGTGTGTGTGTGTGTGTGTGGTATATATATATATGGTATTTCATTACAGCAGCCTGAACAGACAAAAAAGAATGAGCTACTGATACACACAACATAGAATAATTATAAAGTATTTCTGTTGAGTGAAAGAAGCCAGGTCAAACAGAATACATGTTGTATGATTACTTTTTTTTTTTTTTAATTTTTTTTTCCTTTATTGATTTTTATAGAGAGAGGAACAGAGAGGGAGAGAGAGAGAGAAACATCGATGAGCGAGAACATTGGTCGCCTCCAGCATGCCCTTGACGGAATTTGGCCCACAACCTGGGCATGTGCCCTGACTGGGAATCGAACCGGTGACCTCTTGGTGCGTGGGTCGACGATCAACCACTGAGTCACACCGGCCGGGTATATGATTACATTTTTATAAAATTCCATCTGATCGTGACAGAAAATAGATAAGCAATTTTCTGGAGAAGGGGTTCAGGTGGAGGGAAGAATTACAATGGTACATAGGTAATTTTAGGGGTGACGGATGTGTTTATTATTTGGATTGTGATTGTTTCACAGATATATCTATATAACTATATCTCAAAATTTATATTGTATATCTTAAATATGTACAGTTTATCATGTCAGTTATACCTCAATAAAACTTTTTAAAAATCTTTAATCATATTGTTTTCCTTAGGCATATTTTTAACCCTTTTTGTATACTTTTTACATAGAGATAATGGGAAAGGGAATGTAAATTGATTTTATAGATTTTGTCATTTTGTCTGTAAACCTTTTTGTCTAAACTATATAATGAAACATAACTAGTATTTTTCTTTAGTGTTTTGCTAAAGCAAATTGATAACCACTTTAAGAAGATAATGCTGCCTCAGGAGTTTTTTAAATATGATTTGCCACTTAATAAGCATAGGCCTAATTTCCATGTGGGCTTCCAGTGTTAAGCTTTGAACCAGTCATTGCACTGTTTACCTTTTTAAAGAAGTGAAGGGAATAAATACATTATTTTCAATGTATCTACAGGCAACACCGACATTGCTTAGAAGATTTGGATCTCAGCTAATCAAGTCAACTGTTTTATCAGCCAGTACTTCTCTTCGAGTATTAGCCCTTGGTGGTGAAGCATTTCCATCACTGACTGTTCTCAAAGGCTGGAGAGAAGTAGGCAATAGAACACAAATATTTAATGTTTATGGTATCACAGAGGTATCAAGTTGGGCGACTTTTTACAGGATTCCAGAGGAGATTCTTAACTCTACTTTGAAGTAAGGGTTTTAATTACTAAATAGGGTAGAGAGAAACTACTTTTCCAGTATCTTAACACTAATGGTGTTTTTGATAGGCACTGGAGTAATAATTTTAGAACACTATTTTTATCTAGAATTTTAAGCTGGGAATCCAGAACCTTTCTTATTATAACTAGTGTTCCAGATCCTGCTAGAACATTTTGTGACAAAAATAACTGATCTAACCTTTTCCTCTTGGCAGCCTTTGAATTACAGCATAACAAAAATTTTTGTTTCTTTATTTGATGTGATTTAAATACATTGGAAATACTTAATTCAAATGAAAAATTTTAAATCTGGTTTGGGTTGTGTTTTCATAGATGTGAATTGCCTGTACAACTGGGATTTCCACTGCTTGGAACAGTAGTTGAAGTCAGAGATACTAATGGTTTCAGAATTCAAGAAGGCAATGGCCAAGTATTTTTAGGTTGTTTTATATTTATTGATTGGGAATAATTTTCTTTTTCAAGAAAAATATCTGTGTTGATTTTATTCTTTCCCCAGTTTTTCTTATGTTTAGTATTCTTTTCAGTGATGATAATTTTTAATCTCATCTTCATAGTGATGAAACATTTAATAAGTTACCATAATTATTTCAGATAAAATGTCTGATAGTCTAAGGGAAGATATAAAAGTAATTTAGAAACTGTTACTTGGACCTTTATATTTATAGCTAAAATTCTATTTAATCAGTGTTGTAAAGATTTTTAAAATCACATTTATGTTTTTAGAAGAAGGTTTTTTTTATCCTTTTCTTATTTTACTTGAGGTTATTATATCTAATTTTAAAGTATTTAAAAGTGAGCCCCCCCTTTCTTATAAATATTAAAAATTTGAAACTGAGTAATTGAACTTTTGGAGATATTATTGATTTGATGGTTTTTAATATATTTTCTATGGACTTTTTTTATTACATTGGTATTTATATCATGTCAAGGTGGCAGAAACAGAGTGTGTTTTCTTGATGGCGAAATGACTGTACCACTTGGCACAATGCGAGCCACGGGAGACTTTGTGACTGTGAAAGATGGAGAGTTATTTTTCTTGGGACGAAAGGACAGTCAGATCAAACGTCATGGCAAACGTCTTAACATTGAACTTGTGCAACAGGTAGAACTGTTTATTAGATATCTGTCAATATATGTAGGTATCAGAGAGAGCCACCACCAATTTTCTGTACCAGGATTCTCTATCAGTATCATTTAAGCCTAAGATTTTTGTATTAGTGATGAATTACAATATAAGGTATGGATAATTCAGTGTGTCCTTTATTCCCAGCATGAAATGACAAAATGGATTTTGTTAATTGGTTTATTTTTCTATAAAAGCTATTATTTTTGAAAAAATGTTAGGAACCCTGTGTGCTGGTAATAGTAATAGCACAATTTTTAAAAAAATCTCTAGTGTATTTCATAATTTAACTTGACCATGTTGATTTCAGACATAAGTTTGAGCCTTTGGGAAGTTTGTTTTTTAAATGTCCTCATTGGCAAATTGGAATAATCTCTCTCATAGGTTGCTGAAGGACTTCAGCAAGTGGAGTCATGTGCAGTTGTATGGTATAATCAGGAAAAATTAATTCTGTTCATGGTGTCCAAAAATGAGTTAGTAAAGGATTACATCTTTAAAGAACTGGAGAAACATCTTCCAAGTCATGCAATCCCAGATGAGCTTGTGCTGATTGATTCTCTACCATTCACATCTCATGGTAAAATAATTTAAAGCAGATATGTTTTAGTGCCAAAAGATACTATTGTATTCATAAATAGTTTAAAGGCCACGTAAATCCTTATTATAAGTTATATGGAATATATTGTGGTAGATCCTCTGTTAAATGCTTTGTATAATTGACTCATTTCATCTCCAGAAAACCTTATGAGGAGGTATTATTATTCCCATTTGCAGATGTGGAAAGCAAGGCTTAAAGAGATTAGGTAATTTCCCCCAAATTACATTGCTGGTTACTGGTAGAGTTGAAATTCTGTCTAGGATTGTTTGACTTCAAAACTTTTACTCTTAATTACCATGTTATATTGCCTTTCCAGTTTCATCTTTATTTAATATTTACTTAAAAATGCAATAATTCCTCAGCTAATAGTGCCATTTCTTTAAGTCTTTAAATGAGAAACATTAGTTAATCATTTTTTTTCTTATTTGTGTATTTATTACCCATTACATTTTTGGTAGCATGGGACTGCTTTCCTTAGAACTGATTATCTGTGACAAACTGTTCTGTTCTGTAGGATTTCTAACCTTTACACTGAAAAATGTGTGTATTCTTGTGACTAACAAAGATAGAAAAGATTTGAGCAGAAATTTAAAAATTTTTTCTCTTTTATAAGGCAAAATTGATGTTTCTGAGTTAAACAAGATTTATTTAAACTACACAAAGTTGAAGTCTGAGCATAAGCTCAATGGAAAAGAGGAACTTTGGGAAAAATTACAGCATTTATGGAAGGTACACCTTTTAAGAGACAAATTTGTTATCGTAAAGAGGTCAATATCTTTAGAGAATGATAGCATCCTAATAAATCTGATAAAAATTTCTAAGAATGTTATTGCTACCCAGGTAATAAGAAGTATACCTTTGTTTATTCAATTTGTATTAAAATAAGGGTTAGATTCTCTGCTGTAAGATTAGATTAAGCTCCCTATAAAGAAATTTACTGGAAGTGAGGTAGTCATAAAAGGCATAAGTAGACAAAACCTATCTTGACATAACTTTTCCCTAAGAGGGCCAGTGGAGTGTTGTAACACTCTTGTCAGAGTTGAGAAAATAGCCAGATTTTGCTATACCATAATCTGTGGTATAAGGGCTTATTACATCATTATTCCAGAGGAACTGTTAGCCATAACATGTGTGTTTCTGCTTAAGAGAATTGACATATATATAAAAATTCTGATTTAATTTCACAGACTAATATTTATATATGACAATTTTTAAAATTTATTTTGAATATATATGTATTTTTTATTACAACCATAAGTCAATATAATTTTTCTTAGATAAAATGTGGAGTGTTCTAAAGGGTTCTGAAAAGAGGGTGTAATTGTATATGTGGTCTTGTCTGAAAATAAAGGATATCTAGATAAAGTCTTAATTTGCTTTGTTTTTAAATTTTAGAAAATTTTGGTTTATATGAAGCAAATGAAAATAAATATTATTCTCATAGAAATATCAGATATTAGTAACTTTATAATTAATAAATCAGATGTTTTTATAATCCTATTCCCTATTTTATGGTTAGGAAAATTGCTCTAAATTTTGAAGTTTTAGAGTGAGTTTGTGACAAAATTGGTAGCATAGAGATGGTCTCCTTTACTACAAAGAAAATAATTTTAAAACTTAATTAAAAATATTTATTTTGTGTGTCTATGTTTATATCATTATTGTAGGTACTGTTATTTCTATATATGTTACCTATAAATGTTGAATTCTTTTTGGATTTAGGCCTTTATTTCACCATATTTCTTCCTTCTCCCATCTGTAGTCTATTCTGGGTCTCTCAGAAGATTCTTTGAAGGTTCCTGATGAATCACTCTTCTTAAATAGTGGTGGAGATTCCTTGAAGTCCATACGGCTCTTCAATGAGATTGAAAAACTTGTTGGCTCATCAGTACCTGGGCTCCTGGAAATTATTCTTAGCAGTTCCGTTTTAGAGATTTACAATCACATTCTTCAGACAGTGTTTCCAGATGAGGATCTGACATTTAGCAAGAATTATGCCACAAAAAGAAAATTCAGCGACATTAATCAAGAAGAAACCAGTGGAAAATCTTTACATCAGAAATCAGACATGCCTTTACATTTAGACAATGAGATAAATGCTTTCATTGCACTGAGCAGAGGGAGTCAGATTTTATCTATGAATACGTCTAGGTTTTTAACTAAGTTAGAACATTGCCCTTCAGCCTGTTCTTCTGATTTAATTTCACAGACTAATATTCAGGAAGTGAAAAGCTTAGACCCTCCAGTTCTTATTGGGAAGTCAAAAGATTCGACCTGTGTTGAAAAAGTTTATGAAGATGGAACACCTGTGATAGGGGCCGAAACAATGGAATTACGTGTGAGGTGGAGGTCAGACACAGGCAAATGTGTAGATGCTTCGCCTCTGGTCGTAATACCAGCTGTGGATAAGTCATCTGCAACTGTGTACATTGGCTCCCATTCTCACAGAATGATGGCAGTTGACCTTTACTCTGGGAAGGTGAAATGGGAACAGATTTTGGGAGATCGAATTGAATCCTCAGCATGTGTATCTAAGTGTGGAAACTTTATTGTGGTGGGTAAGTTTCTGAATTTGAGGTTTATTGAGTTCAATTTAATTACCATATGATAATACTAGTTAGGACTAAGTTAAATTAAAAAAAAAAAAACCTAAAACAAAACAAAAAACCCTTGTGTAGGTAGATTTGGTTGCTGTCAAAGAAGAATAGTTCACCATGTGCTGATTGTCTGTGTGGGCCTTGGGGTCAGAGTCTCTGGATTTGAACCTAGCTGTAAAGCTGTTACCAGCTTTGTGACCTTCAGCAAGTTGCTGAACCTCTTAGAACTTCAGTTTTCTCTTGAGTTTATGGGCATGGTAAATAAAACATGTTGCTACATCACAGATTACCCCAAAACTTAATGGTTTAGACTTTAGAGTAACAAACATTGATTAAACCTCACGGTTTTTGTAGGTCAGGACTCAAGGAGCAGCTTCGCTGGAAGTTCCGGCTTAGGGTCTCTCATATGGCTACAACCTGAAAGCTTGACTTGGGCTGGAAAATCTGCTCACTCACATTGCTGCTTTAGTTCTTTGCTGGATCTTGGCCGGAAGCTTCAGTTTCTTGCCACATGGGCCTTTCCATAGGCTGTTTGAATACCCTCACCACATGGCAGCTATATTCCCTCAGAGAGTGATCCAAGAGAGAAAATGAGGAGGAGTGCAGTACTTTTATGACTTTGTCTCCAAAGTTGCATACCATCATTTTTGTTTTATTCTATTCATTAGAAGTACGTCATTAAATCTGGCCCACACTCAAGGGGTGAGTGGCAGGGTGGGGGATTAAGCTCTTAAAGGAAGAGTATCAAATAATTTGTGGACAAATTTTAAAACTACCCAAATCTCACAGAGCTTTTGAGAGGATTAAATAAGATAATTGTTTATGAATCTCTTAGTACATTGCTAGGTACAGGCTAAGTGCTCATTAAGTATTAACTGCTACTCAGTTTCATTAAAGTACGGATGACTTTACTAGGAATATGGTGTAATGCCTCTCCTTTTTATTCCCCAAACTACATTAGGTTTCACTTTATATGGTTATGGAATGTGTTCATTAAAGCTTTTCTAAGTGCTTAGAAATACAGTATATCTCCCTACTAGTGCTATCCTAGATGGGATCTACTTGGATCTGTGTTTGATCCTTCCCTTTTGAACACTACATTTTGAAAATTATACAGGAACTGTTCAGTTACACATGGGAATGATCATGAGTAATCCCCATCCATGTAAGTAAGCCCCTTGAGGTTACTATTTGCATCCCAAGTGTCTAGAGTCAGCTTATGGCTTATGGCGGTCACTTAGTACTTTAAACATTTTAAAAATTAAGATATAATTTATATATAGTAAAACTCACCCTTTTTAGTATAGAGTTCTGTGTTTTGACAAATGTATACCTTCATGTAACCACTACCACAATTAAGAGTTCATTACTCTAAAAATATTTCATGTCACTTTGTAGTCCTCTTTCCTCCCACCCCTCACTCCCAGGTAACCACTGATCTGCTCTCTGTCCCTCTGGTTTTGCTTTTTCCAGAAAACTATTTCATTGTGTGGATGTACCACAGTTTGTTTATTCATTCACATTTGGGTTATTTCCAGTTTTTAGTAATTATGAATAATTATAATAAGCATTTGTGAACAGGATTTTGTGTGAATATAAGTTTTTATTTTACTTGGGTCAGTACCTAGGAGGGGCGGGTTGTATGGTAAATATAGGTTTTAATTTATAAGAAATGGCCAAATTATTTTCCAGAGTGAACACTTTGCATTTCTGCCATCAATGTATGAAAGGTACAGTTGCTCTACATCTTTGTCAGCACTTGGTATTGTGAGTTTTAAAAGATTTTAAAAAAAGTAATAGCCATCCTGACAAGGATGAGGTGATACCTCATTGTGATTTTATTTGCATTTCTGCTTAGTGATGTTGAACACCTTTTCCTAGATCTGTTAGGCATTTGTATGTCTTCTTTTGAGAAGTCTATTCAGGTCCTTATCCTATTTTTTATTTGGGTTATTTGCTTATTGAATTCTTTGTCAAAGATCTCATATATTTCCATTTCTCTTGTGTCAGTCAGTGTAAATTTATTGTGTTCCTTTGGTGGTATCATGCTTCCTTGATATTTCATGTTCCTTGGAGTCTCGCATTGGTGTCTTCACATCTGAAAAAGTTGCTACATCTTCCAGACTTCATGGACTGGCTGCTTTAGGTGAAGATCTTAACTTGTGTGTCAGTGTGAGGGCACTTGCTCAGTGAGGTGCACTGTTGTGCCGAGTCTGGTGCTGGGTCCAGGGTCATGCAGGGATGCCAGTTCTAGGGACCCCGGCCCCAAGGGTTGCATGTGCAGCAGTGCCATAGCTGGGGGGAGGGCGTGGTGGTGCTGGCTCCAGAGGGCGCCATGGTTTGGCCTCTGGGAAGCTCTGGCAGCTGTAGCCACATTAATGAAATTTATTATCATTTTAGTCAGATATTTATGGAGTGGTATTTTATTGTGCTTTTAATTTGCATTTCCCTGGTGACTAATGATGTTGCGCCTCTTTTTAGAAGCTTATTTGCCATCTGTGTATCTTAAGTGTTCAGATTCTTTTACCCATTTTTTAAATTGTGTTTGTTTACTTAGTGGGTTTTGAGAATTCTTTATGTATTCTGGATACATATTTATCAGATGTTTTGCATGTTTTCTGCCAGTCTGTTGCTTGTTTTTCATTTTCTTAACATAGTGTCTTTTGAAGAGAAATTCTTAACTTTAATGAGGTTCAATTTATAATTTTTTTTCTTTTATGGATCATCATGCTTTTGATGTCATATCTAAGAAATCTTTGCCTAACCCAAGGTCACGAGATTTTCTTCTGAACTAAAATAAATTTTCATTATCTTGCTGAGTCCTGGGGTGTTTTACTATGTAGGGCATTTCTCTTTACCGTCATTAAGCAGACCATTCTCTTGCTACAAACAGTAATTGCCAGAAAAACAAAACAAAACCAGCATAGCAAGTGTTCTGGAAATTGGGTCTCAAGTGAGCAGCAGTGGTTAAAACCATAGGCAGAACCATCTAGAGAGGGCTGGGCCAATGCCCAAATTAAACTTCCCCTGGTTTACGGGCATTCCAGGGAACTTCAGTGATCTTTGCTCTGCAGATTTTGACCACCCCTACTTCCACCTGGGTTACTTTGGCTACACCAGGTCAGGAGCTCCTGCCCTGTCTTCTCATCCATACCAGCAGTTTGGGAAGAGCAGTCTGTTGTAGCTGTGGAGAGCACAGGCTCTAGAGCTTGGTTTCTTAAATTCAAAATCATCTCTGCCACATATTAGCTGAGTTCTGCCCTAGTAATTTTGTAATCTCTATGCTTCAATTTTATCATCTATAAAATATAGATATAATAGTCCTTGCTTCACTGTGAGGATTACATGAGTTAATAGATGTAACATTCTTAAAATAGCACCCTTCACAAGGCAGAAGCTCAATAAGCATTGGCTACTGTTAATGTTAGCATTTTTTGAATACTTTCTTTGCACTGGGCGTTTTTCCACATTATATTAATTGCCACAATAACCCTGGAAGTAGATGTATCCACATTCAGCAGAACAATAATCTGAGGCTCAACGACACTGGGTAATTTGCTCAATGATGACTATGATAGGATTTGAGTCTGGGTCTGTCAGCCTCTCTCCACTGCAGAAAGCTTCATTGTTTCCTTAGCGGTGAAGCACTTTATTTTTTAAAGATAAGGTGCTGCCAGGCTAGAGTGGCTCAGTTGGTTAAGTGTTGTCCTGTGTACCAAAAGGTTGCCAGTTTAATTCCCAGTCAGAGCACATGCCTGGGTTTCAGATTCAGGTTTGGTCCCAGGTTGGGGCATGTATGGAAGGCAACTGATGGATGTTTCTCTCTCTCTCTCTCTCTCTCTCTCTCCCCCCCCCCCCCTTTCCTTCCTCTCTCTCAAAAATCAATTAATAATAGCCCAGCTAGGCCCTGACCAGTTTGGCTCATTGGTTAGAGCATCAGCCCGCAGACCAAAGAGTGGCGGATTCAATTCCGGTCAAAGGCACGTACCTTGGTTGCAGTTAGGTCCCTGGCCCTGGTTGAGGTCGTGCGGGAGGCAACCAGAAGATGTGTCTCTCTCACACCAGTGTTTCTCTCTCTCTCCCTCCCTCCCACTTTATCTGAAGGTAAATGGAAAAAAATATTCTTGGGTGAGGATTAAAAAAAAAAAAAAATAGCCCAGCCAGTGTGGCTCAGTGGATTGAGCCTCGTCCCATGGACTGAGAGGTCCTTGTT
Source organism: Tadarida brasiliensis (assembly GCA_030848825.1). NCBI lineage: Eukaryota > Metazoa > Chordata > Mammalia > Chiroptera > Molossidae > Tadarida > Tadarida brasiliensis. The sequence continues at coordinate 37,941,069 of CM061257.1, read as the reverse complement.
CCGTTCCCAGTCAGGGCACATGCTGAGGTTGCAGGCTCAATCCCCAGAAGGGGGCGTGCAGGAGGCAGTCAGTTGATGTTTCTCACATTGATGTTTTTCTCTCCCTTCCTCTCTAAAAAAATCAATAAAAACATATTTTAAAAAAATTTTTAGTCAATTAAAAATATATTAAAAAATTATAAGGCATACCTACCAGATAGGTGTTTTACATAAGTGACTACTGTTTGGTTCTGTGCTTTACATTGTTGAAATTTAAATCTGAGCTGAACATAGAGCCCAAGTACACACGAAGAGCATTGACTATAAATTGTCATGATTTACGCTAAAGAATTATTTTCCAGTGACATGTCTAAATCTCATCTTTCACATTTTGTTTCCCAATAGGCTGTTATAATGGGTCAGTTTATGTTCTGAAAAGTAATAATGGGGAGAAATACTGGATGTTTACTACTGAGGATGCTGTCAAAAGCTCGGCAACCATGGATCCAACCACAGGATTCCTTTACCTTGGCTCTCATGACCAGCATGCGTACGCTTTGGATATTTATGTGAGAATTTACTTTATCAATCTCATATGTAGAAGAGTGTAAAACTGTCAGGTGCTCTTGACTAAGGGGGCAGGTGTTAACGATTTTCCAAGTTTAGCATTGTGATATGGGAAGAATAAGGAGTTATAACAGTCATACCTGAAGATATTTTTAACTTTCTTACCAAATTTTCACAAATAAATTTGCTACTCAGAGTTTTGAAATATAAAGAACTTAGAATTATCATCTTGACAATAGAAAAGAGCCACAAAGGAAAATATCAGTAATACCTGATTACATAAAAATAAAAAAATTTTTTAGAATTACAAAATTTAAAAGATAGAAGTTTTGGGAAAAATTTAAACAAATGTAACAGTTAAAACTAATTTATATTTATAAGTATGAATGAAAATAAAGAGTAAATGCAATTTAATAAGAAAAATATAAAGACCCAGATAGAAAAATAAACAAGGGACTCCAAAGAAATGGCTAGTAAATGTATTTAAATGTTTCAATCCTTTAATAATCAAAGGAATGAACATTTAAAACTGAGAAACAAATGGTATTAGATTAAAATGATAACATTAAATGCTAAGGTTGTGACTAGTGAAGCCTCTGAGGAAAACAATTTGGCCGTAGGAAACAATTTCATATCCTTTGATTCAGTAAAATTCTTCTGAAAATCTGTCCTGGCAAAATAATCAGAAACATGGACAGATATATGCACCATCATGTCTATTTCCAAGTTGTTTATAATTCCAAGAAATTAGTTCTAAACAATTTTCAGTGATTAGGTAGATAAAGTATTTTATGTTCATATGGGATATTATGCATTACAGTAATATTTAAAGAGAAAAAAGTGAGCTAAATTAGATACCAAGTGTATATTCAAAATGATCTCAACTATATATATATATATTTTTTTTTTTTTTTTATTTATCCTCACCCGAGGACATTTTTTCATTTTTTTTGTTCAGATAGAGTGGGAGGAAGAGAGAGAGAGAGAAACATCGACGTGAAAGGGACACATCGAGTGGCTGCCACCCACACGACCAACCAGGGCCGGGGACAAACTGCAACCGAAGTACATGCCCTTAGCGGGAACTGAACCCGGGTCTCTCTGGACCGCAGGCCGACGCTCTAACTGCTGAGCCAAACCGGCCAGGGCGATCTCAACTATATTAAACTCTGTGTACCATGTATGTATGTGTACCAAAAAGATCAAAGGGAAAATGCTAAAATGTTAGATGGCCCTGAGCTTCTTTATATCAACTGATTCTCCACAGTGAGCTTGTATTACTTTTATATTGAAAATAAAAACTTACATTAATTAAATAGATATAGCATGTAATAGATAGGATATGTAAATTTGTTAACCACCAGTAGAAACCAATTAATTCACTTCCTTATTCGCAGGAAAAGAAGTGTGTGTGGAAGTTAAAATGTGGAGGAACTGTCTTTTCTTCGCCGTGTTTGAACTTGATTCCACATCACTTGTATTTTGCTACACTGGGTGGACTTCTACTGGCTGTACATCCTGTAGGCATAAAATAATGTGTATTGATTTTGTTACCTATTTTTCTTTAATATTCTTTTATTTTTATTTTGAATTCTGAAAATTGGAGGTAGTTTCAGTTAGATATAGTCCACACATCATTGAACCAGAACTCATTAAGAATGACTGACACAAAGTCTAGAAAGATGACAAAAATCAACTACAATCTGTGCATGTCTTTTTTCTGCCTTTTAAATCGATAGAATTTTCTCATTCATATTAGAAGTTAGAATGGTCTAAGGATAGATATTATGTGCTAGTTATTTCTTTCCTAGTTTTTATCTTAGTCTCATAGATAGCACTGATTGATTTTATAGCCGTGTATATGTGTACTAGCTTCATTTATATATTGGCATGCCATTATAGCATTTTCTGATGTTTTATAGCTTTCCTACGGGAGATTTATGAGTTTGTTTTATACAGGGTAATTGATTAGAATGATTGAAATGTTATGAATTGCTTTACCTGTGACAGGCCACTGGAAGTAGAGTTTGGAAACATTCTTGTGGGAAACCACTCTTCTCTTCTCCACGGTGTTGCCTACAGTATGTTTGCATTGGCTGTGTAGATGGGAATTTACTTTGCTTTACTCACTTTGGAGAACAGGTAAAGTTTTCTAGTTCTATTTTATATATCTTTCTCCAAGGAATAGTAGTTGGTATCAACTGAAGTAAAATTTTAAATGCCATTATTCAACTTGTGTTGAAAGCTAGTTCTGTTTTGTCAGGCCATGGGTTCCTTTTTTTTTTATTCTCACCCGAGGATTTTTTTTCCATTTTTGTTCAGATAGAGTGGGAGAGAGAGAAACATTGATGTGAGAGGGACGCATCGACTGGTTGCCTCCCGCACAACCCCAGTGAGGGCTGGGGACAAACCATAACCAAGGTATGTGCCCTTGACTGGAATCAAACCCATGACTCATTGGTCCGCGGGTTGATGCTCTAACCACTGAGCCAAACCAGCCAGGGTGGTTTCTTTCTTTCTTTCTTTTTTTAATCCTCACCTGAGCACATGCTTTGAGGAAGAGAGAGAAATCCATGTGAGAGAAACATTGATTGGTTGCCTTCCATAGGTGCCCTGACCAGGGATCGAACCTGCACCCAGGTATGTGCCCCAACTGGGAATCGAACTGGCAACCTTTTGGTGCACAGCTTGATGCTCAAGCAGCTGAGCCACTCTGGCCAGGCTGGGCCATGGGTTTCTTAATTTGTGCATGGTGCAATAGATTTATAAGATTTATCCAAACATTGTTATACTTGTGCCATTTCCCCTCCCCTAATTTTTAAAAATTTAGTTTTAAACTAATTTTATTAAAACTTTTATTGAGGTTATGAAAATTTAAAGAAGCCCCTGCTTTTTCAATGAAAACCAAAATCTGTTGTATAACCCGCATTCCATTGTATGGAGATCTCATCTTCAACTTCATGACTGGCAGGGTAGGCTCCTTCTGGGTTATAGTAGATCTTGTGTTGGGAGCAGTGTCTCCACTTCTTTAACTACCTGCAAGTGACTGTTCTTCATGGCACAACTGCAGCTGTGGTTTTGACTTGGGGGATTACTTTGTGGACTTGAGAGTACTCTAACCCCAATGTAAGTTAGCCCATAGATGGCCAGAGCTGATTCTGTGTGCTCTTCATTCCACATTCACCCTTCACTGCCTAGCAGTTTCTTTTGCTCTGTGAGACAATCACTTTTTGATGAAATCTTTTTTGTTCACATGATGTTTTTATTTACAAAGTAGTTTGAATATATTTTAATAAGTGAGAAGAGGCAAATGCTATTACTCCCATTTGTTTGGATGAACCATAGAAAGATTAAAGTGACTTTGTCCCAGTCAGGGATGGAACTGAGATTATAAATCATATTTCATGATATGCTCATTCTTTATTATGTTTGTTTTTTATTATGGTGCTTGCACTGTGCATTTGGGAATTCTACCTTAGACTCCTGCCTTTCCTTCCATCTGTCTTTTCTTCAAAATACTGGCCAACAGGTTTATCCCCAGTAATAGCTTTTTTTTTAATCCTCACCCAAGGATATTTTTCCATTTTTGTTCAGATAGAGTGGGAGGGAGGGAGAGAGAGAGAGAAAGAAAGAAACATCGACGTGAGAGTGATACATCAACTGGTTGCCTCCTGCATGACCCCAATCAGGGGCTGGAGCCGAACCGCAACCGAGGTACATGCCCTTGACCAGAATCAAACACGCCACTCATTGGTCCTTGGGCCGACGCTCTAACTGCTGAGCCAAACTGGCCAGGGCAGCTTTTTTTTTTTTCTTCATGTTTTTATTGCTTTAGAGAGAGAGGAAGGGAGAGACAGAAACATCAGTGTGAGAGAGAAACATGAATCGGCTGCCTCCTGTACACCCCCTACTGGGGATCGAGCCCGAAACCCGGGCATGTGCCCTGACCAGGAATGGAACGGGGACTTCGGTCCATGGGACGACGTTCAGTCCACTGAGCCACACCGGCCAGGCCCTAGTAGTAGCTTTGAAATAAGTAAATATTATATATTCACAGGTCAGGCACACACCTCATAGCTTTTTTTTTTTTTTTTTTATCCTCACCCGAGGACATCTTTGCATTTATCTTCAGACAGAGCGGGAGGGAGAGAGTGAGGAAGAGAGAGAAACATCGATGTGAGAGAGACACATCAAGTGGTCGCCACCCACACGACCTCAACCGGGGCCAGGGACAAACTGCAACTGAGGTACGTGCCCTTAGCGGGAACCGAACCCGAGACTCTTGGGTCCGCTGAGCCAAACCGGCCAGGGCTCATAGCTTCTTGTTTAAAGCTTTAATTTAAATAACTGAACATGAACTCTTCCTTTCAGTCCACTTACTGCCTTCTCCCTACATTAGGAGACTACAGTAAGATACAGTTTTTGATAAGGTACATTGAAAACTCAGTGCAGGTTTATTTTTGAAGTCAGTGTCTCTGAACATACTAGTCATAATTTTTGAATGGGATTCAAATTTATTTTATTTTATATCATGCATAGTAATGACTCATGTAATAAGGACACTGGTGTATTTTGTGCTAGATTTCACCACTGGGACAGAGGTCTAATATGAGGGTGCTGCTTTTCAGAAAAAGCCATTATCATTCAATAACCATCTCTTCTATTGTTATTAAGAATTTCATAAAGCGTTAATATACAGAATTGTTGAAATGAGATGAATGAATTATTTCTGCCTTTATCACCCTTCAGGTTTGGCAGTTCTCTACCAGTGAACCAATCTTTTCATCCCCGTGTCCCTCCACATCAGAGCAAGACATATTTTTTGGTTCCCATGATTGCTTTATCTACTGTTGTAGTATGAAAGGTCACCTCCAATGGAAATTTGAAACTACCTCAAGGGTGTACTCAACACCATTTGCTTTCTGTAACCACGAGCGTAGCAGTGAAATGTTGCTGGCAGCAGCATCTACTGATGGGAAAGTGTGGATCTTGGAATCTAAGAGTGGACAACTGCAAAGTGTGTATGAACTTCCCGGAGAAGTATTCTCTTCCCCTGTGGTGTGGGAATCAATGCTTATTGTTGGATGTAGAAATAATTATGTTTATTGTCTGGATTTATTGGGTAGCAATAAAAAATAATCAAGTACAGCTTTTATTAGAATATATCTGAGATGTTTGGAAATATTTACCATTATAAAGCATGTAGATAGTCTTATGATAAAGATAATATTTTAAGAAACTTGTCTATTTATTGGAGAACAACCATATTTTATTTCCTGTAGGAGCAACAAATACTTTTAAAAGGAGTTATAAAACAAAACACATCAATATATTTAGTAGGACTTTTTAAAATAAGGCTACAGATATTTTATTTTTTATAGAAGACCTCTGCAAAAATAGTCAGAATATACTTGGTGGCTTAAAAACTTAATCTGTGAGGTCATACACCATTCACTCATTTATACTGAGATTCATAACAAAAGATTTTTAAAGGTAAGAGCTATTCATCAAATTAGGTTCCTTATTTTAATTTTTTTTAATTTTTTTCCCTTTATTGATTATAGAGAGACAGGAAGGGAGAGGGAGAGATAGAAACATCGATGAGAGAAGACATCAACTGGCCGCCTCTTGCATGCCCCCCGCTGGGGATTTGGCCCACAACCTGGGCATGTGTCCTGACCAGGAATCGAACCGGCGACCTCTTGGTCCATGAGTTGACACTCAACCACTGAGCCACACTGGCCGGACTAATTTTAATTTTTTAAATAAAATTTGTTAGGATAGCATTGGTTAACGACATATATAAATTTCAGGTGTACGGCTTTATGACATCTGTGTGCTCTACTGTGTGCTCACCACATGAAGTCTAGTCTCCTGTCGCCATGTATTTGACTCCCTTTATCCTCGTCATCCTCCCCTTACCCCTCCACTGTGGTAACCACCATTCTATCGTCTCTGTGAGTTTGTTTGTTCATTTGTTGCTTTTGGTTTTATATCCCACATGTGAGTGAAATCATATGGTTCTTGTCTTTTTCCATCTGATTTATTTCTCTTAGCCTAATACTCTCGAGATTTACCTATGTTGAGTCAAATGTCATTGTTTCAAATTATAAGAGAAGGTGTATTTAGAAAGTTATAGAGGTAGTAGAAGAAATGGACTAAGGAAACAAGTTATAGATGCAAAAGAAGGGTCCTTGGAGCTTAGGAAAATACACTTTAAAAGAAGATTTGAGCAAGGTCTCTGGGGAGAGAGTGACTATTGGGTTCTTTTTTAAAGTTTAAATATCAGTCTCCAGAAGGGGCCGCATGTGTGCGGGCTAAGACACCCTCCTGATCCTGCTGGATCTAGCTCCAGGAAGGATGGCTGGGGACATGAAGTGGATAGAACTCCTGCCTGCTGTCCAAGTGCAGGGGAAATGTAAACAAGGACGCTCACCAGTTCCTCCAGTGGATAGTTCCCTCCACTCCCAGAGGGCTCTTGTGGTTCCCCAGCCTTTTCCACGTGGTCTCGGCTTGTCTGTTGTGCAGAAGCTGTTCAGTCGGCCCTCGGTTGTCTCTGAGGAGGAACTGCTCTAAATATAGGTATATCTTTGTACTCCAAAACAGTATTTGTCTTGAGTTTTTTTTGCACCCAAGGCAAGGACCTCGTTCACACCACTCACTTTGACCTAGTCCAGCCATGTGGGTCAGTAGGTCTGGCCTGGGGGACCCTATGGCTGTGTTTTTCACGTGCTTTCAGCTTATGTCCATGCTGCTGTTCCCGGACCCAAGCTTTGAGGAAGGAGGTGGTAGGATGATCATACTGTCTGAGACACAGACCATTTGATTCCAACTCAGGATTGAGAGAAACATTTTATTTGACCCTATTCATTATTTTTCTCCAAAAACACCTAGTAAAAAATCTAATAAGGTAGGTACCATATAAAATGCTTTGAAATTGTTCTTTTGCAACAAAAGATAAGTAAATATGAGCTTGCTTGAAATTAATAAAAATGTAAACATGAAAAGGAAATTCTGTTGGTGCTGAAGATCTTGTGGGTATTTTTTATTGAAAGATCCTTTTCCTTCATTAATGGACATTTTACATTAAGAGTTTATACAACCAAAATCTCAAAATAATATTAAAATCACACTAAGGTATTTTCATGGTTAACTTTCTACTTAATTTTATTGTTGGTAAAAATATTGCAAGACACTTGTAACTCTCATATTTCTGCTTTAAAATAAGCAATTAAATGTCACAAGAAGAGACAATGAATACATACTACAATTTTCTGATAACTGGCTAAAATGATAATTTAATAGTAATTAATGTATAAGAAACAATTGCACTTGAAAAATTTAAAAAGTAAACAAAAAACTCTAGTTATATATATATATATGTCTATGAACAGAGGTTAATCATCTATAACCTTGCCAGGAGAAGTGTTTGTTTTAATTTTTTTAAAAAGCTGTGTATTTAACATAGCAATAGGATTTTTTAAAAAGTCTTGAATTTTTTATGTTTTTACAGAATTTCCCCCATAGTTTGTTGATGAGAAAAGACTGCAACACAACCAAAGCAAAATAACACTTCATTGGTATTTAGTGCAAGTTTGGAGTAATTTTTACATGAACTATTAAACATGGAGCCATCATGTTGCTGGAAGTGAGTGCGGTGACTGTGCTTGCCTCAGTCTGTCTTAGAGATGTTGAGGGAAACTCTTTTAACTGAGGTGTTTCTCCTACTTCAAATGGCCTTTACGGTAGGTGAGCCAGCACAGAGCGGACTCATCTGCATTCTTTGTTAATAATCTGATTTCTTGGCTTGCTCTCTGCCATTCTGTGATATTATCCAAAGCTGACAGGATGAAAGAGAAAGTCAGTTCAGAAGAATTACTGTAGCACTAAAATTCCAGGACTCTAGATGGAAAAATTCCTATTAAAAAGTGTTTTATTAGTGAGGAAATCATTGAAACTAACAAATGTATACATATTTGATTTAGAAATGAACATCAGTTGGAAAACGTGCAGTGGAATATTGCTTCTCATAGCAATAAAAACATTAAAGTTACATTGATTCTTAACAGTCTGAAAGTCCAGTATATATATATAAAATATTAACTCCAACTTGCAAGAGTACAACTATCCATATGACCACACATGCTGGCTGCTACCATAAGGCCGAGCCATCGTTTCCAGAAAGAAAATGCCTTCCCTATGGTAAGTAACTTTGCTGTCATCCTTTCTTTAAGGTAAATGGTAGACTAACAGCACAGAATAACAGCACATTGCCTTTTGAGTGCGCATACAGGAAAATAATGATGCATACTAATAAAATGAGGGTTTTTTGTAGGAGAGGAAAAGATGTAATTCTCACTGCTCTGGGCGAAAGATCTGTACTTAGACTTTGGAGTCAGGGGCTAAGAAAATGGGACTACGCCAACACCATGAAATGTGAAGTCAGTAGCAGCAGCGTGTGGGTTTGCTGTGTGTCTGTGTTACATGTAAAGCAAACTTAGGGAAATAGTAAATATATGTGGCTTTTAAATAGCCAGGTCCCTTCTTCATATCACATGTGCATAATAACAAGGCCACTTAAAACTCAGATGTTTTTAAAGGTAGCAAGGTGAGTGCTCTAAATTATAAGAGCGATTGAATATTTGACTCCAAAGATGAATCACTCAGTTACGGTTCAGAAAGAAGCTTCCCCCCAGGAGGTCCTTCGTACAAAGGCCCCAAGTCTTATCTTCCTGGTAACTTTCTCTAGAGATGGAAGGGAATTTTCAGAGACATGCAATGTCAGTAGCCTCTTGTATCTTTAATAAACAGCTGGTTTAGGAGTTGTTTTATTATTTCTCCTGTCTCACTTTTGCGTTTTTGGGTGAAATGAGTCTCCCTTTCAGAGCTTTAAAAACTAGAGTATACTAGAAGCAGTGTATCCCAAGGTTCTCAATCTTTCAGATGTATCAGAATTCATTTGAAGAGTTTTTGCCAGAATATACATTTCTGGCCTTGTCCTCACAGTAGGCCTAGGATGGAACCTGGACATTTTAAGAACAACTGTACTCGATTGGGGAGTCTCAGACAGAATTTATAGCTTCCTTTCTGTGTCTTATTAAATAAAAGTGTTGCCTGGGAGCCAAATGGGCCAAATGTTTAACATGTCCTTAAGGAGAGTTCTGGTCTAATGGGGCCTGTAGATCAACAGTGTGGTAGAAGTGTGGATGGATTTGCTTTCTGTGTTACAGTCTCAGACAGGGAAAATTCGTGGAAACCAGACATGAGCACAGAGTTGGAAGCCAGACTATTACTTGCAATTCAGTTACTTGCTGCATTCAGGAGAATGGGCCTTCTTATTTCTATGTCTGTATGGTCCTTTCACTATTTTTGTAGAAAAAGGTAGAAATCCCTAAACATAATGGCAGGGTAAATGCTTTGGATAAAAGAAATTGGAGCATAGCATCAAAAAATATTACAAAGATTGGCAAAAGTATGTACTCAGTGGTTTGTGGTGTGTAGTGCGGAAGGGCTGTGGAGTGGCTGGCAGGCCCGCCTGAGGACTTCTTAGTTGGGAGATTTTGCTTCCTGGGGTCCCTCAGACAGAACTTTCTCTTCAGAACTCGAAGGAGCTCAAGGCACCAGGACCTAGGGTTGTGCAAATACACTCTTTACAAGGAACACCACTAGTTCAGTTTCTACGTGTTATTTTAGAGCCTATAAAACATGCTGCTTTTCCCTAGCTTGGTTTCTTTACCTCATATAAAAAATAAATAAATAAAAAGGGCAAGAGAGGTGCTATAACTGGGAACAGGAATGGATAACAGTCACTCTTTACTTAATAATCTGTGGGCAGTCGCTCCAGGCCTTGGCTTTCCTTTTGGCCAAAGCCAGCCAGGCTGGTTCTGTTGACACCGGGGCAGCGTCTGGGGTGGAAAACCTCTTCGTGACTTCTTTCACCAGTGGCGCAGGGGGAGTCGAATCAGAGATCTCCACTGGGTTGCGTTTTGAAGGAAAAGGAGAAAGGTGTAAGTCAGAGCCACACTTTGATTTATCATACAGTGGGATTCAGAAAGGGAAACTAGTGAAACACCGGGCATCTGCAGTGAGAATTAGAGAAAGAAAGCTATGTGACCGTAACTTAAGTACAAACTTATAGTGATCGCAGTGCAGTCCATTCTAATTTCAGAGAATTTCTCGAAGCATATTTTTTTTCTGTGCACAGAAGCTATGTCTGCATGATAATAAAAAATAAAAGGTAAATTTTGTGATTCTACTCATAGCCAATCACTTTGGCGAAGAAAAAGATCAAACCAGCAGTTTGAATTTTATCAAGCTGGTGAGATCAAAAGTACCTGCCTCCACCAAGCATGCCCTGGGTCCTGTCCCTCTCAGCCCACAGATCCTGCCACCTCTTAGGACTCTCAGTTTTGTCTAACAATTATTTGCATCATGTCACTTTCATACCACACCTAAAGGCTTCAGGTGAGGGTTCCCATCTTCTCTCTGGGTCATATTTAGTGCCTGTGGCAATGGCCCACACACAGAACTCAGGAAATACTGACGGAAAAGACACGGCACTTCAGAACAAAGGCTTGTTATTATCCAGAGCCACTCGGAACTGCATTAACCCTTTGAAGCTGCCGGGAAATCAGGCAGAGAAAGGTGTGATCTCTGACTCTGGAGCTTTCACTTTATGTTAACTAATTCTCTCTGACACACCCATGCACCGTATAGAACCCTTAATTCCTGGGTATAAAAATCAAATGAAATAATACCCATGGAGGTTCTTGAGGAATTGTACAGTGCTCCAAAGGGGTTTTCACTTTCTTCTCACCAAATAGTAAATACAGCTGTAATGGCGAGACCTCTACATTTCCAGAACTCAGCAAGCAGGTAACCAAGGCATACAAAAACCCTGGGGAAAACATGCCCTATCAACCCCCGGAGGAGACTTGTTTAGATTCATCCATCCTCCAGGTGATGTGTAATAAGCAAATAGTTGGAAACATTACTGGATCATTTTACCTTTTATTAAAATGAAGAATTAAAAAAAGTATGTCTTTTACGTGTCACGAACGAATACACAGCGCTGTTCATTAGCACCAAGGGCTTCGAGCTGAACCACCCTGCTCTCTGAAGTCACAGCAGGGTTAGACATTTGCCACTTGAAACCACAGCAGTGAAAGGGACCATCCCACTTTGCCTGGAGCATCTGAGCCTCCCGGGTCACGGACTCAGCTTCTATTTCCACCCCAGGTGCAGAGCCCCAGGTTTTCAGACACAACTGTCACACACTTATTTTAACTTTGTAGTGTCAAAGGAAACAGGGCCTTGAGTCCACTTTTCAGCTCAGGCTTAATGTCAACCCCTTTATGTACACCCCACACCCCTGCTTTGCTTTAAGCCTATCCATACACTGGTCCATTTAGACTTTACCTGGATTTCACCCTTTCCCACTAATCCTATTATCATCTTATCTCCTCCTTTGTTTAGAGGTCCTTATGATATGAAGATTCCCTGACTACAGCAAGTTAATAACCTAATTTTATTGGACTACAGGCAGTGGGGCATTGGAGATGGCTCATAGCACCTTGTTAACTTCAGAAATTTAGCAGACCACACTGACAGCTTGAAGCTGGCCGGGGTGGGAATCTTTACCCACAGTAAATGGCAAATGCTACAAATCAGAGGTCTCCCTACTCCCTCAGGAGCTGACTGTTAGACAGTGACCATCACACCGTGGCAGTGGGTGAGTTTCTGGGGCTCTTTGATTACCAGTGTCAAAGATTATGAACGGGGTGCTGAAACAGCCTGTGCCTGAAATGCCCGAAACGCTGTGTCATTGCACTGGAGGAAAGCGGGCATGCTCTAAGGGGGAAAACCTGTAACTGCGTAAACAGAAATGGTCCTGCTCCTGCTACCTGTCACCGACGTGGGGAGGGTGTTGGCCTTCTTTAGCTGCTCTCTGCGCTCCAGCCTGGACACTGCCGTCTCCGGCTTCTCTTCTGGCTGAGCCTCGGGCTTGTGCAGGGATCCAGCTCTGCTGACACTGCTGCTTCCTGGCTGTGGACTGACACTGACCTGCGTGGGCAGAGAAAGCCAGGGAAAGTATGTTTTCCACCTAAGCACGCGGAAAGACGGCCAGTGCAAGGTCTTGGGGGCTCTGCCTGCCAGCCCCCATCCTCTGCTCCAAAGGAGCAGGTGCAGTGCATTTGGGAGCAGTGGTGCCCAGCTCTGGCCCCCATCACGAAGCAGCCCAGTGCAAATGTCCCGGAGGGAACACCACTTTCCTAGACCAGCCCCATCAAATTAACTAGAAAAGCAGGCTCACAGAGGAAGACTGACTTCCTCCCCGCACCCTGCTCGAACAGAACCGTTTTCATATGTCTCACATAACTGTTGTGTGTGTGGATCGCTGCTACTAATTACATCACGGATGCTGCCAAATCAAAGTACCCTGACAGCATCAGGAAACAGAATCAAATTTCCAACTGAAAATGCTTTTTTAGTCTAACGGTGGTTAATTTGTGTATTGCTCTCCCCTTTCTAAATATTCTACACCACTCCCAGCTCCCCTGCCTTCCTTTCTTTTTAAATCCCTGCAAGCACAGAAGAGCCACGCTCAGAAAGGCAAGGTTCAAGCTGAAGGCCAGGTACTCACGTGGTCTTTGGGGAGCTTTCCTGCCTGCTTGGCCTCCCTGGCTTGCTTCCTCTCCTCTCGAGTGGCTTGCTGCTCCCGAAACCCCTTCTGCTTCTGCAGCGCTAACGTTATCCACAGCGGCTGCGAGGTTTCAGCTTTCTCCACGAGTTTGGAGCCATCCAGAGAGTGTCTGCTCTGCAGCACCGGCTTTTCTGTGGGGGAAAAAGACTGATACTGTGATGTAGAATAAGAAATATGTATGTTTGGTCTTCTGTTTCTGGCACGGAACACCTAAGTGATGAGCACAAAGGTGTCTCATGTTATGTTCATGAGGCTACCCTGGGACTACACTTAAGGAAGGGGGACTGGTTGCCAGGTGAACCAGCTATGTGATGAAAGGGTTTGAACTGTCCCAACTCCCAACCTCCTGAAAGGAGTGAGCACTGGAGGTCTAATCAGTCATGCCTGTGTAATGAAGTCTCCATAAACCTCAAAAGGACAGGGCTTGGAGAGCTTCTGGGTTGGTGGAGGTGCTGGGAGAGTGGCCACCCGGAGAGAGTCTGGACCTCCGTGCCCTCTCCCTGTACCTTGTTGTATGCCTCTCTTCCATCTGGCTGTTCCTGAGTTACATCCTTTTTAATAAACCAGTGATCTAGTCAGTGAAATGTTTCTCCGAGTTCTGTGAGCTGCTCTAGCAAATTAATCAAACCTGAGGAGGGGGTTCATGGGAACCTCTGATGTTAACCAGACAGAAGCACCTGGATCTGAAGGCACAGCCTTATGGCACTGAGCCTTTAACCTGCAGAAGCTGACACTGTCTTGAGTTGAATTATAAGACACCCAGCTGGTGTCTGAGAATTGCTTGGTCGCCCTGGCCGGTTTGGCTCAGCGGTTAGAGCGTCGGCCCGCGGACCAGAGAGTCCCGGATTCGGTTCCCGCTAAGGGCACGTACCTTGGTTGCAGTTTGTCCCCGGCCTCGATTGGGGTCGTGTGGGTGGCAGCCAGTTGATGTGTCTCTCTCACATCGATGTTTCTCTCTCTCTCTTCCTCCTCCTCTCCCTCCCGCTCTATATCTCAAGATAAAGTGCAAAAATGTCCTCAGTGAGTATAAAAAAAAAAAAAAAAAAAAAAAAAGAATTTCTTGGTGGTGTGGGAACCCCTCCCCCGCAACACACATCTTGGAATTGTGATCAGAATTAGTAACGACAAAAGCCAGTTTGCAGTGAAACTAACTGTTCTCTTATCTCAGTACCTCGCCCCCTAAAACTCGTGACATATGAATCAGCCCACGAAACATTCCACTGTCCCTTCCTAATTCAAACTCTGTGCTGATGCCTGAGTGACTCCACTGGACAGGAAACGAATGTCTCTGATCCACAGAAAGCAAGAGCATTTCTCTTCCCTCTAAATAGAAACAAGTCTCCAGCCCTGGCCAGTGCGGCTCGGTTGGTTGAGCGTCATCCTGTACACCAGCAGGTCACACAGTTTGATTCCTGGTCCGGGCACATGCCTGGGTTGTGGGCTCGATTCCCAGTAGGGGGTGTGCAGGAGGCAGCCAGTCTATGTTTCTCTCTCATTCATGTTTCTGTCTCCCTCTAAAAAAAATCCATAGAAACATATTTAAAAAATATATAAAATAAAAACATTAAAAAAAAATCTCCAGTGTCATAAAATCTCAGACCTACAAGGGACCCAGGCAGTTATTTGATTCATTGTTGTTCTTTTATTTATTGCTTTTCAAAGTTTATTTTTGCAAGAACCTTTCTCCCCTGCAAACAGTATCCTATGTGGAACCCCAAAGTACGAAAGGAAAATGGGACCTGCTCTGCCTCGTGGGGGCCAAGGGCAGCGGGGCTCCAGGGGCACAGTGGGGAGCCGTGGTCTGGGTCCAGTGCCCTCCTTTGACAGACACGAGCACTAGGGCGCACTGTGATCAAGTCCTGTGCCCGAGGTCACCCAGCAGTTAGTGTACCGGCTGCATCTGAACCCAGGGCTTCTGACTTCCCGTCTGTGTTTCTCTTGTGGTGACTGTCTCGCCTGTGCAACCGGGGGAAACACATTTCACAGGTGGGTGGCAGCAGACGCTGAGCTCTGGAACTGAGCAGACTTGGGTTTGGCCTTGTGTGGCCTTGGGAAAGCTGCGTCACCCCTCTAAGCTTGAGTTTTCTAGTCCACAAAGTGGAGACGATACTGGCACATGCCTCATCAGGCTGCCACGGAGACTAAACGAGATCCTGGGTATCAGAACATTTGGAACAGTGCTTGGCACATGCAAACCACTCGACAAAAGGGAGTGTTGTTGTTATTATGCCTGTGAGACAGTGATCCCCTTCTCCCTCAAGGAAAAATTACGCACTTTTAGAGATAATCATCCTGGCATTTGAATCCTTTACTATCTTCAAAGGAAGAGGGCTCACTGTAGTCCCGTTCTTTTGAAACCCAATAGAAGTTTACTCTTTGATCTTCCAGAGCCGTACCAACCAGGGCTCTTTATATTGAAAAGAAAGAACCATAATACATGCAAATTAGGAATTCAAGCACAAAAAAAGGGCAGATTCTGTTTAATTTTCTACACCCTTTAGATCTACAATGCTATACAAAGAGAACTCATATTTATAATGAGCCTTTTGGCCCTGGCCGGTTTGGCTCAGCGGTTGGAGCGTTGGCCTGCGGTCCAGAGAGACCCGGGTTCGGTTCCCGCTAAAGGGCATGTACCTCGGTTGCGGGTTGTCCCCGGCCCTGGTTGGTCGTGCGGGAGGCAGCCACTCGATGTGTCCCTTTCACGTCGATGTTTCTCTCTCTCTCTCTTCCTCTCTCCCTCCCACTCTATCTGAACAAAAAATGGAAAAATGTCCTCGGGTGAGGATAAAAAAAATATATATATATAATGAGCCTCTGGCATCGCAGGATCCCTAATCATCAAATGAAGTCAGCTATGGCCTCACACAGGACAGGAAGTATTTCTTAAAAGCTGAAAGTGAAAGGAGCTCCGTTGAGCCCAGAAGTTTTACAGGTCCTGGGACCAACAGTTCCGGTTTGTATACTCAAGGGCAGTGCAACACCTGTTTGTAAAATGTCTGAAAACCAAATTGCCAAGATCTGAATGCTTTCTGTTTAAAGCTATCAGGTAAAAGGGAATCCCCGACTAACAATTCTGTCGGAACTTGCTGAGGGAGGTCATTAAAGCAACCGGCCAGTTTCCTGCCAGCAACTCGGAACGGGGTTATCACAAGGGTCAAACTACCTTCACCATGTAATTGCCTGAATTTATAACTGACTACACAAATTTGAAAAGACAACTCTCTAGCCAGATTTTCATTTCCTTGGAGCTGCAGTTTGAATAGCTCATCCTGGAGTGAGGGGCCAGATGTTAAACAAGATTATATACCACAATACGTAAAGGGCCCAACAGGTCTGGGCCGTGGTTGGGGATCAATAAACAGAAAACAGGATGTTAAAAGGGGACTCCTGTTTGAGTTTCAGTCAAGGAAGCCCAAAAGGCCTGCAACAAAATAACCCATGGCACCCACCCCCACACAGTGAAGTCAATGCTGGGTCACCTCCTCAAGACGGGGCCGTGAGCTGGCCAAACAGCCACCTCAAGGTCACAGAGAAATCAGAGTTGAGGCAGAAGAAGCCAGAGTAGAGAATGTCTTTGGAAAAGACCCAGAGTCAAAGAATGTCTTTGATTCCAAAGCTCTGGGGTGGCCTGTAGGAAGCACCCCTGATGGGAATGGAATTGCAAGAGATGGAGAGTCCAGGTGGCAGGTGAGGGGTCTGAGGAATGCACAGAAGCGCCCCACAGAACAGCACTGAGCAGCCCCCGAAGCAGCGAGCACCAGTGCCTCACCTCCCTCCTCCTCACTCCAGCTCTGGAGCCTGTTTCCGGGCTGGGAGAAAGGGCGGGAGTGGATCACGCCGCATCCCCACTGCAGGGTTTCAGCCCGAAGCAGGCCAAGTAAGAAGGGAGACACTGATCTGAAATGGCGTTTGGAGTTTTGATGACGACCCTGGAGGGGACATACTACTTACCAACATGAGGCTGTTGTTACTGAGATTCCCTAGAGGACTTTTTCTTTTCAAAAAGTGACTGAAAATATAGGAAGAACTCCTACAGCTTAGCAAAACCCAAGATAACCAATTAAAAAATGAGCGAAGAACATGAATAGACATTTTTCCTAAAAAAACACACAAACGACCACCAAGCACATGAAAAGATGCTCAACATCACCAGTTACTAGGGAAAAGCAAATCAAAACCACAGTGAGGGTATCACCTCATGCCCATTAGGATGGCTACTATAAAATAAAATCTAAAAAACAGAAAATAACAAGTGTTGGCGAGGATGTGGAAAAATCAGAATTCTCTGCACCGTTGGATAGAATGTAAAATGGTGCAGCTTCTGTGGAAAACAGTAGGGTGGTTCTTCAAAAAACTAAAAATAGAATTACCATAAGACCCAGCAGTTCTACTTCTGGGCATTTATCCAGAAAAACTCAAAGCAAGATCTCAAAGGGATATTTGCATACCCACAGCCATAGCAGCACTAGTCAAAATAGCCAAGAGGTGGAAGCAACCCAAGTGTCCATGGACAGATGAATGAACGGACACACCAAATGTGGTGTATGCACAGAAGGGTGTGTGACGAAGGAGGGACATCCTGTCACCTGCTACAACACGGATGGACCGCGAAGACATCATACTAAGTGAAATAAGCCAGTCACAAAAAGAAACACTGTACGATCCCACTTCTGTGACGTATCCAGAGCCAGACCCAGAAGACAGAGGGTGGGGCTGGCGGAGGGCAACTGCTGAATGGGTACAGAGTTTCAGTTTTGCAGGATGAAAACTGGTTGTACACAATGTGGATATGCTTAGGAGTACCAAACTGTACACTGAGAAATGGCTAAGACAGTAAATTTCATGTTACGCATTTTTACCACAATAAAATCTGTTTTCTAAAGTGACTGAAAGAATGGGGCCCAAAATATTATCCAAGAGACGTGGGGAAAGTGAGAATCACAGGTCGGGTTTACGGGAACCACAAGGAAAGGAGTAAGACAAGGCTCTGCCAAATCCTACTGCGTTTTTAAACAATGTTTCTCTGAACAGATGCATGACTAAGGTCCAAGAGGTAACACGAGGACATAATGAGAAGGTGTTTTAAAGGCTTACGGCATCTCACAAATGCAGGCATGGTCACAGGTGAGAACTGCTGGAGGCCGCCCTGGGTTACTCACCCCGGCTCTACCACCGTGGAGAGCGGGCGCGTCACCTAACTTCCCAGATGTCGGTGTCCTCACCTGTCAAATGGAGCCAAGACTGTCTACCTCTACATGTGCGGTGAGACGGAACTGGACAGCAGAAATGAAAACACTCTGAAATGATGAAGCACAAAGGATGACTGCTGAAATCTTCCAAAACTGAAATCGCTCATTTCATTCAAGGCTTTGAAAGAGAGATGTTCTTTGTTAATCACATAACCTTTTGGTCAGGAAGTTCAAAATACCTAATTAAAATTTTGTTTTGCTGCAGTATTTAAACTTACTCTCTCCCACTCTGAACTCGGCGGACAAGCAGAACCACACGCAGTCCACTCAAATTCCCGCCTTCAGGTCCTGGGGAGACAAGCAGGAACCTCCTGGCATTACAGGGTTCTAGTCACTGCTTCCTAAGGTTAGTTCTTGGAGAAAGGGCTGCTTACTATCTGTTCTACTCACCATAGGGGGTTGGGAATTTCAGAGTGAGATGACATCTGATGATATCTGTCATCAAAGTGTCAGGGGAGAAACACAGGGACGATCGTTGCTATTTTAACGCCCATCAGGGTGGGTTCAGAGTCAACGCCCTCCCAGTGGCTTCACTAGGCATCGGTCCTCGTTGGCCTCAGTCCCAGGAAAAGAAACCTCTTTCTAAAGCAATGGTCTCCAAGAAAAAAGAGGGGGGGGGGGAGCCCTAGGGGATGTACAAGGCAATTCACTGGGGGTAAAGGAAGAAAAGCTTAGAATTTCTACTTATATATCTTTAAATATAAAAGTAAAAGTGGAATCCAGCTTTTCTAATATTTGATGCTTAGACGGGCACCGACATCCTCAGTCAGCCCACAGATCAGAAGGCCAGGTACCAGGTATGTCTAAAGACCCCGAGGGAAGCTGGAGCGCTAGCGTGAGGTGGGGCGAGAAGCAGCCTCTTGTCCTCACGTGTTTGGCCTTTAGCATATTGTGAGGTTCTGCGGTAAGTTTATGGGGTATCACACCTCCTCTGATCTAAACGGTCCCTTATGGAATGGACCATTCCTGCAAACAAACCACAGACTTAATATACTCCCCAAATGCGTAAGGACAGAGCAGAGCTGACAAGCTCTGTGCCTGCCACTGAATGAGGAAGTCAGACCTGACAAGAAGTTGGCCAGAGAAAGGAAAGGTAACACCATGATTACGACCACTACTCTCAGTGAACTGCCCCTGCGTGGATCTGTGGCGCTCCAGGGGTTTAACACGTACACAGTCAACGACTGAATCAGAGGTGCGGGCATTTTCACTCTGATGGGGTGTTTAGTCAAACAACTTTGCTCGGCCCGGGTCTGGAGTTGGAAAGGTCTCTGGGCAGCAACTGTTCACAAGGCACGCGGCCCTTGTTTTCATGCTTCGTCGCTACTAAATGAGTGGAGTCTGACAGCCTAGAATCTGGACACTGATAAACAGGGGAAGTAACAGTTTTTGGTAGAAAATTATAACCAAAGGGACACGTGTAAGAGAACGACGCAGAGCTGGAGCGTCATTTCTTTGGGAGAAGATTAGAATATGGAAGAGCAGGCCAGGCTGTGAGAGGGACTTGGATGATACCCTGAAAGCTAATGATGCAAACATTAATGTCAAAACTAAAAAGGGGGGGGTTCTGGTTCAAGATGGTGACATGGGTCCCGAACCCCCACCTCCCACAGACACACGGAGTCTGCAGCTACATACAGAACTGCCTCTGAGTAAAATCCAGAAACAGGCTGAGGGACTCCTACACACTGGGCACGTGGGGAGGAGAGGCTGACACACACTCACCACAAACCCCGCCCTGGGCATCTAAACTCACAACCCTGAGGGGCAAAGGGTTTGGACCCCACATTTGGTGCCCCCAATCTTAAGACTTCTGCCTGAGAGACAGGCCCCCAAAGCACCTAGCTCTGAAAGCCCAGAGGACAGAAGAAAAACCCCTACCTGAAAATGGGCTCCTCACTGTCAGGGCAAAAACAAACACCAAGGTGCTGACCGACAGTCCGGGGACCCGGGCGAGGCTGGCTTCAACAGGGCACCGGGGCTGTAGTGAGGTGAGCAACCAAACCAATACCCCCAGGGCACTTTTCTCGGTGAGAACCACCCTAACTCTAAACAACTAAACACAAGAAATAAAGACAATCCTTCCTGAAACACCTCACGGGAGAATTGCTCTGAGAAGCGTGAGTGACCTCTGGGCTGTGTCCCGCACTTGGCCTACTCTGCAAGCAGAAATGAGAACGCATCAGACCAAGGCTCCCAGGGGCCCCCAAGCCCATCCAAGCGGTCAGGGAGCCACCCAAACACCCGGCATGAAGGAACATGAGGGGCGGCCAGAGCAGAGGTGGCTCTAACATTCCCTTATTGAGGGCTTCCCAGGGGTGGGCTGGTGGGGCAGGGAGGTGTCTGCAGATCACTGTGCATAGAACTGAGACCCAGCCCACTCCGCAGAGACCCCCAGCGGCGGAGTGTGAAAGCCCCCAGCCTCCCACTGCGGAGCAGTCTCTGGGCCAGGAAACTCGTCTTTCCCATCCAAGCCCCGGGTGATGAAGGACATGTCACTGCTGTGAGCCTTTCCTTATTTCTTGTGTTAAGTATCATGAATGGCTGTGAGCTGCAGATATATACATCAGAGTCCGTTCATGTTCCCACCATGGTAGAGGAGAGTGGAAAAGTGGTGAGGAACATTTTGAGGTGTCCTCAATTAAATGACAGCAGGCCGGAGAAGCGGGGAGAGAGAAAGGCAGTTTGCCAGTTGATGACTGTTGGCAGAAACGAAAGACTGTCCCCAGTCTTGAGAGTAGGCTGACACTTGGAAGCAGCTTCCAGGTAGCCGTTTGCGCGTTTAGTGTCCAGCCCATGGGCTGCATAAGGCCCGTGAAATCAAGACCAGCTAACATCACAGCCTCACCAAATTAGTTGGATCAAATACAGCAGGCGAATTTTTAAGTTGATAATTTTGTATGGCCCGCAAATGATGTTATAAATATCCAAATGGCCCTTGGCAGAAAGAAGTCCCTGACTCTAGAGGGACTTGGCCGACCACCCAGAGGCCACTACATCCTACGTACACTTGAACTTTCGGACTGTAGCCCACAGCCAGTCCAAAAGTAGCACAGACCCTCCCTTAGGGACTCTGCACCTATCCCAGAACTGTCTCTGCTTCACCTTTTCACCTTATCTTGTCTTTCAAAACAACTCTCATCTTTCTTCCCCAAACCAGTACAGAAAAGCCCCCTCGGCCCCAGGCCACGCTGCCTTCTCCACCCAGCCGGCAGCTGCTGGTTCAGAAAGCACGCCCCAGCTGTCTGGTCCTTTTTCTGGCTAGCATGTGGCTCAATAAACTCTTTCAGAAAAGCTTTGGGCCACAAAGGTTTTCTTTTCACAAAGTGAAGAGCCTCACTAATTCCCTCCGGGATGGCGAGCGGGCACGGAACTCCCCTGGTCACTCCAGCCTCCGGGAGTGCTGGCTCAGCTCTGACAGGGGTGATGAGCTGGGCAGAGGCCGTTTCCCAACCGATGGCTACGTACCTTTCCTCCCGGCCTCGGGTGTTTGGGAAGGCTTCTCTGGGGGGGCTGCAGACAGAGCTGGGAAAGCAGCTTTCCTCTCGGTGTCCACCTCCTCCTCCTCCCTCTTCCGGGCCTTCCTCTCCTCGGGGGGTGGTGGTGAGGGCGGCCGGGGCTCACTGCTCTCCTGGCCCTCCTTGCACGGCTCACTGGGCTCCGGCTCAGGCTTCCCCTGCCGCCCGGCCAGCAGCTCCATCAGGCAGGGCCTGCTCAGTCTGCAGAGCGGGGAGGACGGTGGGGTCTGACCTGCGGGCTTGGGCGCCAGGGCTGGCTTCTGTGCCAATGGCGTTCTGTTTGCTGCCTTGGGCTCTGGAGCTGGGGTCTGGCTGCTGACTGACAGGGGTCCAGGCTGGACTGCAGGGGAGGGGCTGGAGGGGCTTAAAGCAGAGTCCTCCCAGGTGGGTGGGGCTTGCTTCCTCTCGGGGGCAAGGGATGGGCCAGGCTTGAGGGCCACACCCTCTGTCTCCTTCTCTCCCTCTGTGCTCCCCGGGGCCGGGGCCGGCGGCCCCCCATCGGCACCGTCCCCAGTGCTGCTGTGCCTCTTCTTCTTCTTTTCTGTCTGTTGGTCGCAGTGGAAGCGCAAGGAGTAGTTGGTCCTTCTCAACTTTATCCCAAAAGGTGAGGCTTTTTCCTCCCCGCCTGGCATCACGGGGTCTGGCTTTCCTATAGTGCTGGTGGTCTCACTGTCCAATGTGCTCACGGGCTCTGCCTGGGCCACTGCTTTCTGCGGAGGGTAAGGAAGGCTTGGAACAAGGAAAGATGGAAGGTCTTTGGCAAATTTGCATCCCTCAGTGGTGTCCGTTGGCTCCTGGTGCACCCCCAGATTCTCTGCGCCCTTGCAGTGGTCATTGCTATCGGCAGCCGGGGGCAGGGGTGCTGCCTTGTCGCTGGCCCCCAGCATGGGTCTCCTTCTAATGCTTTCAGCTTCCGTGTTCTGTTTGGAGGTCTCCGTGCCCCCATCAGAGAATTTCTGCCAGGCAGGCATAATAGAGAACTTTGCATTTCCTGGCGGGGTCTTCTGGAGGTTCCCACGGGAACCAGACCGGGCCCTGGGAGTGTGCTCATCGCCAGGCTGGGGCTGGTCCGTCTTGCTGTGCTGGTCCCCCTCTGCGTTCTTCAGGATCCTGGACCGAATGGAAGCCCATTCGGCCAGTGCAGCCGCACTGCTCGGGGACCCCTGGGGGGGCCTGGCCTTCCCGCTGCCGGCGCGGGGGTCGGCGGGGGCGCGGGGTGGGTTCTCCAGGGTGGGGACATCCACGTGCTTCTTTTCTTCCGACAAACCCAGGAGAGACTTGCATGCCGTGTCCTTGATCTGGCTCAGGTTGACAGCTGGGCCGCACAGCTGTGCTCCCGTGACCAGAATGGCCGTGTGGGGGATGCTGAGCGACAAGGGCAGAGCGTGGGAGGCAGGGCTGGCTTTGGGGGCCTTTGGCTCGTGGGGAGCAGAGGCAGGTCCTGCATCTTTCCCGGGCGTCACTGGGCTCAGGTTGACTTTGGGGAAGAGAATCTGCTTCCCTCCTGATGACACCTGGAAGGTGTAGGGCCGGGGCATGGTCTGCCTCTCATCCACTTCCTGCCACCGGAGCTCCTCCACCTTGCGGTCTTTCTCTGGAGCGGCAGCTTCTTTCTTCTCCACTGGAGCCGGCGCCTCTCCCAGCCCCTCTTGTTTCTGGGGTGGGGGCAGGCTCGTTTCTTCTCTGTTTTCCTGACCGACACAACCGCCCGGCCCGTGAACATCGCCCCGCTTTTCCTGCTGCTCGCCCGAGGGCTCGGCCTCCTGGCTCTGCTTCTGGCAAACGCTCGGCTCCCAGGGATCTTCTCTCTGCTTGTCGGGTTTCAGGAGTCCTTGCTCTGGGTTCTCGGCAAGGTCAGCCTGAGGTGGGCTCCCGTCGTCCAACTCCTGACTCGCCTCCTCCACTCCCGGTGCCTCCGGAGGCTCCGTTTCCTCTTCCCGCCTCCGCCGCTCTTTCCTTCTCTCGGCCTCCTCCTCCTGCGCCCGTCTCTGCTCCTCCAGCTCCTCCTGCCTTCTGAGCTCCCTCGTCCGTTCCTCTTCCTCCTCCCGCCGCCTCTGCTCCTCCAGCTCCTGCTGCTGCCTGAGCTCCTCCAGCCTCTTCTTCCTCTCCTCTTCCTCCAGCCGCTGCTTCTGGGCTTCCTGCTGCCTCTGCTCCTCCAGCTCCTCCAGCCTCCTGAGTTCCTTCTGCTCTCTCTCCTCTTCCTCCTGCCGCTGCTTCTCGGCCTCCCGCCTGCTCCGCGCCTCCAGCTCCTCCGGCCCCGCTCGGCCCTGCAGCCGCTCGGCCTCCTGCTCCAGGCGCTGCTGCTCCTCGGCCGCCTGCTGCCCTCCTGCCCCGGGCTCCCTGCACTCCCGGCCTCGGCCTTGCTCTCCCAGCCTCTGCCTCTCCTCGGGGCACTGCCTGCTGCCTGCCTCTAGCTGTGGTTCTCCCTCCGCGCCCTCCTCTTCCTCTCCTTCCTCCTCCAGGAGCTCCTGCCTTCTGTTTTCCTCCCAGAGCCTCCTCTCCAGGGCCTGGAGCCTCTGCTCCTCCCGCCGTCTCCTCTCAGCGGCCTCGGCCTTCTGCCGTTTGCACTTGGCCTCCAGCTCCCGCCAGTATTCTTCCTGGCGTCTCTGCTCCTCCTCGGAGTCCAGGGGCTCTGGCTCCTCTTCAGGCCACGTGGGCTTGTCTTCCCCGGGATGTCCATTCTGGTCCAGGGACAGCTGACTCGGGAGGCCACCTTGTCCCTCTGGTCGCTCCTAACACGGGCAAGGGAAACAGAGTCAGCCTCTCCTTTCGCACAGGCCGCCATTCCGCACGGTCACAGTGCAGGTGGCCCTCGATCTCAAAAGGAGGGGGCAGTTCTCTTGGTTTTGGGACAGACTTTTAAATGCTCCTGTGCGCCCCCTGGGAGCCCTGTGTGCTGACCCTGTGCCCCAGGACTGCGGCAAGGGGAGCCCTTTACTTTCCCAGACCTGGGTCAGGAGCTCAGCAGGGCCCTGTCGTTGCAGGTGACTCCTTAGGTCTTCACTGCTTCTTTCTCCCTTAAGCAGCAGGAAATCCCTTTCGTTATTGCCCAGAGGAGCTGTTTTTTGGCTCAACACTTGGTCATTTTCTCCACGGGTTATCTTGATTTCACTAGAATGTCAACCCCGGGAGCTCTGTAAGGGCAAGGGTTTGTCTGTGTGTCTGCCGTTCTGCCAGCACCCAGGCCCATGTCTGGTGTCTCGTAGGGGCTCAATGAGTGGAAAAAAAAAAAAAAAAAAAAAGAAGGTGCGTCCTAAGTGCAGAGATAGGTAAGCTCAGGCTGTCAAGCCAAGAGTAAATCGTGGGGGTGGAGGAAAGAACGTCATGTGTACTCCCTGGTCCCTTTAGGTGTCCTTCTCAAATCCATGGTTCAGGATTAGAAAGAGGACAAAATTAGATTCACACTTCGTCTATGTCCCCTGAAACGTGTGTCTCAGAGACCACCCCCCCCCAAACTGAAGAGCCTCTGGCCACGCCTGGGCCGGGCAGGCTGGGCCCCTCCCTGCCGCAGAGCAAATGCCAGGTGCCTGGAGCCCCTCAAAGGCAGCCTCTCTCTCTGAGGTCCCTCAGCCCCTCCGCAGGCGACAGGGCGATGGGCCGCGAATGGGCCTGCTCGCCGTCCGACACTGCAGCCCACCCCTTCCTGCAGCAGGCCAGCACCCCACTCGTCTGGGAGAACGAGTGCCCCCAGCAAGGGCAGCTGCCTCGCCTGCCAGGGCGGGCTCTACGTACCCCGGCAAGTCCAAGTCGCCTGTGCTTCTTCGACACCCTCTGGTTTTTTGGCTTAACGGACAGTTTGTGCTTGGCGGCACTGTTGTCCAGGCGAGCGATGGCCAGGGGGATGGCGTCCAGGTTGACACTCTCGATGGTGCCCCCGGAAGAGAAATGCCTCTTTGGCCGAGACGGTTTAGCTGGAGCCACCTAGGGTGGAGATCAGAACACGTGAGCGGTCTGGGTCAGAGCGCGGCCCGCGCGCGGGAACCCGGGAAGGGGACCACCTTCGGGTGCCTGTGCCTCGCCCGGCCTGGCCCAGGGATGCTGGCACGCGGGGGTCTCATCGGACCGCGAGGTGAGCACTGCTTCTGGAATCAAAAGGCAGGACACGGACTATTGGCTCTGCCAGGGCTATCTGCATTAACTTGTCCTCTAACCTTTCGGGGACCAAACTCCTACTCTGAATGACATGGAGGTCAGATGAGGGGCTGACAGAGCCTGGAGCCGCCCGCAGCCTGAGGTGCGTGGTCAAGTTCTGCTGGCACACGGCCACGCCCACCCTCGTGGTCCTCGGCTGCTTTCTTGCTGCAAAGGAGTGCAGAACGGAGTCTCGTCGTTGGACCTCTGGCCACAAAGCCTGAAATAAGTCCTCATTTGCTGAGCCCTGGACAAGCTCATCCGTGCAAAGAATGGAACTCTGAGAGCGTCCCCACTACCTCCAATACTGTGTGAACACACCTCCTCTCCTACCTGACAGGGAAGGTGTCATTTTCATCCTCAGATCAGTCCCCTTTACATCCAAGGAGCAAATCTCGTCTGGCAAGTGCTCAGTAAGTATTTGTTGAAGGACTAACGGAACAACAGCATCACATCTCTGACTAGGGCATGACGTTGCTAACAAACACGTTTTCGCTCATCACTCCAAAGTCACGAGCACGAGGGCCGGGGGAAGCTCAGGGAGGAGCAGACACGCGGCCCACGCCGGGGAGAGGGCGACTCTTCAAAGGGTGAACTGTGGCACCCCCTGCCTGCAGTCTGTCATACAGACGCCATCACTTATGCACCACAACCTCAGGTGAACTGCACAGATTTGGATAGGTCAGAGACGGTGGCTCAGCTTGAACCCAGAGGCCACACCAGTAAGTACAGAGCATCTATGGGAGGCAGCAAAGTAAGGGCTCCTGGCCACGCCTCGTGCCACATCAAGGTGTGGCAGACGGCGCTCCCGGCTCACGCTCTCAGGCACGGAGCCCAGAGGAGGCCGCGGTCCCCTGACTGTGTAGCCTCAGTGGGGTTTCACCGAGGGCTTTGCTTTCCGCAATTGCCTTCCGTATATACACACAAAAGCTGAAGCACCCAGAGCAAAGGGATGCTCAGTAAACAATAATTCACGACAAGAAGCACAAGAAGTACGGAAAAGGAATTACAGCCTTTGGTCCCCTAGCTTTTATTTATTTACGGTTATCTTTATAATACGTTTCAAACCCTGAACTGTTGTTGTAGTTACTGGTGTGGCCCCTGAGTTCAAGCATCACCTAACAGATGCATGAGCAGAAGGAATTCGAACCAAGTGTGGCAACTGAAGACATCGGTTAGCACCAGAAGCTGAGATTTAAGTGCAATGTTTTGTGTCTAGTTATTCCAGAGGGGCCTCTTCGTCATCGGGGTGGTGGCACTGTCCTGGGCCATCCCTTCAGAAGACCCGGGACATACTCTACTCACTGTGCCGTCTGCCAGGCCCCGGGAGGGCACCGGACCCCTGTGTAGGCGAGAAGTCCTCATGGAGCGGACTGGCCTCACGGGAGAGTGCCCACGGGCCCCGCAGGGCTCCCCGCAGGGGAAGGCCAGGGTTTCATGGGCACCCAGAAAAGTTAAAACAACAAAAATACGTACAAGTAGAGAAATGACAGGGTCCTTTTCGGGGCATCTCTAAATAGAAGGAGACTTTTTTCCTTATAGACGTGGGTACCTTCAGGAATGTCTTTTCAACCACTTTACAGGGTCCTGAAGTACATAATACGTTTAGGACAGCCCCCAGCGTCTAGGACCCCCGACGCGGGCGTGCCGGGCCGGTGGCTGTTTCTCAGAGCAGGATTCAATTCCGACAACTGCATCGCCATGGAAACAGACGCTCCAATGTCTGCCCCGGGTTGCATTTTGAAGAAATGTAAAGTAATGGATGAAGGCAGCAATGATGAATGGGAAAATGAGGCAGAAGATTGTAAAAAAACAAAAAGGCAGGAGGACAATAAGGAAGCTAAATATGTAAGTTCAAACCACATTACCTTCTCTTCCATCTCACTGCTGGCTCCAGGCGGAGGCGGAGAACTCGGAGAACCTGGTGTGCCACTGGACTGCAACGGCAAAGAGAGCGCTTAAGTCACACGCCAGAACTGGAAGTTTGGGGGGGCCTGGAAAGGGCGGCCCCCTCCTCCACACGGGGGCGCCGCTGCCTTCGGAGAGCCGGCAGGAGTCACAGTGAGGACGTGGCTAATGTCCAGGCCCCACAAGGACTCCTCAGGCACAGAGGGTGAACCCCCCACCCTGAGTCCAGCACATTTCCCAGCGGGCGGCCTCCAATCTCAGGCCCTGGTGCTGAGAGAACCTGGGAGGCAGGGCTCTGACCTCAGAGCTTGCGCTTTGCTGGCTGCCTTCCACCCCTGCACCTGCCGACCTCTCACCTCTGAGCCAGACGTTTTCTCCATTAGGAGGGAAGAAGGCCCTGCCAAGGCCACACGCAAAGTGCTGAGCCGAGGAGGCGAATGACCAGAGGAGGCGAAACGACTCAGGCAAGAAGGAAGAAACAGAAAGTGGCCGAAGATTCCCACCCTGGTCGCATCGGCCTGCCCTGGGTACACGGCACCATGTCCGTCACCTGCACCTTTCTGATGGCCCCTACGCTTTCTCTCTTGTATCACCGATATTTACAGAAGGGTCTTACTGTCCCTTCCAGAGTGGTCATGTCAGCTTGCCCTACCTCAGCCTGTTTTCTGCACACTTAGAAGCAAGCATCTTTAGAAAACATAAATCAGATTATGTCCCCTCCCTGCTTCAAATTACTCAGAGGCTTCCTCTTTCAGAGGCATTCACCTGCTCCCAGGTTCTGCATGAGCCCTCCCCTAGACCACACCTACCCTCCTGCGGCCCCTGTCCCGGAGTCCAGAGGGCACCCTGGCCTGCTCCTCCTTCAAGACAAGCTCCGCCCCTTCTCCAGGCCCTGGCCTTGCTCCTCCCTCTGCCTGAGACACGCCCCACTCCCAGGTCTGCTTAGGGCAGCTCTGAACTCCTTGTCTTTCCACCTCCCCAACAAGTCACTCACTCTTCCATCACCTAGTTTTATTTCTACTTTTCTTTTCTTTTTTTTTTATCCTCACTCAAGGACATCTTTCCACTTTTTGTTCAGATAGAGTGGGAGGGAGAGAGAGGAAGAGAGAGAGAGAGAAACATCGATGTGAAAGGGACACATCGAGTGGCTGCCTCCCGCACGACCAACCAGGGCCGGGGACAAACTGCAACCGAGGTACGTGCCCTTAGCGGGAACCGAACCCAGGTCTCTCTGGACTGCAGGCCGACGCTCTAACCGCTGAGCCAAACTGGCCAGGGCAATTTCTATTTTTCTTGATCTGAAATTATTATATTTATCTATTTGTTGACTTGTTTGTTGTCTGACTCTCATTACAATATAAACTACCTGGGGCAGCCCCTTGTCTGATCTTGTTCATCTCTGTGATACCCACAGCTGGGGTAGCGGCTGGCTGAACAAATGACCCTCCCTCTCCCCCAGGCCCCAGCACCTTGCACGTATCAGGTTGTCAGTAACAGTGAAGACACTTGCTTGTCTTTGGGAAATCCCTGCTTCAAGGATGGGGGCATTTCTGAGCACAGGGGGAGGAACGGGCCCATCCCTGCGTCACCCACCACCTACGTGTGGGAGTGCCAGGAGCCATCAGGGCAGGCCCAGGCAGAGATGGGCAACAGGTGGGGACAGTCCTTTTCTTTCCTTCCACACTTGGCTCTGCAAATTGTTCATCTTTCTTCACCCTTGGGACTTATTTGCTGATGACAAGCCTGGCTGCTTGGGGGCGGGGCACGCCCATTTCAACAGCACTCAGTGTCATTTCAGCACCCTGGCAGGGAGAGCACGGAGAATGCCACAAGACTGGCAGACTCGGTGCTTCATCTCGGGAACTCCTCACTCTCGCTCCCTTTTTCGTAAGAGGCCTGAAGGTGTCCTGCTGCTAGAAGGACTCTCATTTCAGAATACACTTACAGTGGGTTTTGTTCAGTGTCAAAAGACCACACTTAGGGAGGACAGTGCTAAACCAGTGTGACTTTCTTAAGTAGACTTCACACTGGTCTGTTTGACATGTTCTTTCTTATTAGCAAACTCCGGGGGGACGGAGGTGCGTAAGATCCAGTTTTGTCCTTAAGGAACTCAACGTTTAGGGATGGAAAGACAACAGTTAGGTGGACACAGATACAGATGGGCTCCGGATATGTAAGAAGTGCTGAGGAGCCTGGCTGGTGTGGCTCAGTGGTTGAGCGTCGACCCATGCACCAAGAGGTTGCTGGTTTGATTCCTGGTCAGGGCACATGCCCAGGATGTGGGCCCAATCCCCAGTGGGGGGCACGCAGGAGGCGGCCCATCGATGTTCTCTCTAATTGATGTTTCCATCTCTCTCTCCCTCTCCCTTCCTCTCTCTCTAAAATCAGTAAAGAAGAAAAAGAAGTGCAGAGGATGCATAGGAAAGGCAGGAGCAGAGTTCAGTTGGGGGTGAGGCCAGATAAGGCTTCCCAGGAGAGGGTCAACCCGAGTCTCAAGGAGCGCGTGGAAGACACCGGGAAGAGCCCTGCAAAGGGCACGCCTCCTCTTCCTCCGCCTCCTCCAGGTGGTCCCAGCGCAGATCAGGGCACCCGCCCGGAAGTGCTCCCCAGCCCAGGGCCCTCGCCCGCCGCCGCCCTCCGGGCCGTGAGCAGCCTCACTTTGTTCTCGGCGTCGGAGAGGACGACCTCCTGCGGAGTCACAGTGTCCATGGGACGGGTCAGGGGCAGATCCTCTTCCAAGCTGGCCTCCCCACTGTCCGCCTTCTTCATGGGAGTGGCACTGGCTGGCGGCTGCCCAAACTTGATGTTCTTGCCCAACTGTCGCTGGGGAGAAACAAGACAAAGCGTTCTGAAGCCCGGCCTAGTCCCAGGACCACAGCGCCCGCGGCTGGTGGGACCAGGGCGCCCCCTGCGGGGACCAGGACGCGGCCCTGGGACAAGGGGGTGGTCTCCGGCCTCTGCTCCTTTTCTCCCCCACCTTCGAGCCACGAGCTTTTGCATCCAGCCACCTCTTTCATGAGGTCAATTTTCCAATTGGGCTCCGAAGACAGCCCAATTTCGGAACCAAAAGTTGGGATATATGTTATGACAACGTAATTTTGATGGACCTCTAAATGAATGTATATAAAAAGCCTTTTTAAAGTATAAAAATGGCATAGAAAATGCTCCCGTGAAGTGCAGGAAGCCTGGGGGAAATGCAGACCCTAGTGAGGGCCGCAACCAGGGCCCGCCAGCCCTTTGGACACAGTCCTCTTGAACAGTTACACTCGGCTGCCTTCCTCACCAGCCTGGGCCTCATGTTCGGTCACAGTGGGCACCACTGCCAAGGCGAGGGAGGCCCCGGGGCCAGCACTCTCCCCTGATCAAGGCTGAAACGGTGGAAGGGACCAATCCGTCCTGCCAGCAGGCCCCCCTCCACCTGGCTGCAGCTGCCCACTGTGAGCCAGGGGACGGGAGCTGGAGAAGGGACAGAGAATAGGCAGGAGAAGAGCAAGGGAGGGGCTGCTTACCAGGGGGGGGTGGCTGACAGGATAAGGAGAAGGGATGGAAAAACGGGGTAGAAATTCGGAAGAAAAATCGTATTTGGAATTAGAGAAAAGCTCTAATTTGGAAGATTAGAAAAGGAATATACTCCCTAAAGAAAAATATAGAAGGGGCACAGTATTGAAAGGACTGCGGCAGAGAAAGTGAACGACATTCAGGAGGAAGAAGAGCTATGCCGCAGCCGTCGGGGCGGCCAGGGCACCGAGTGTGCTGTGCCAGCTACTGACCGCCTTGACCTAGGGCAGGGTTTCTCAGCCTCGGCCTAATCACCTTTTGGGCCAGATAAATCTTCGTTGTGGGGAGCTGTTCTGTGTGTGACAGGATGTTTAGCAGCACCCATGGCCTCTGGACATTAGATGACAGTAGCAATCCTTCTACCCCAGTCCAGACAACCAAAACTGTCTCCAGACGTTGTCCAGTGTCCCCTGGGGGGTAAAATCACCTCCGGCTGAGAACTGCTGCTCTAGATCTAGGTACTTGGGTTTCATAGTCCTTTCATGTCTCAAAAAGAGAAAGAGGACATTATCTGATACTTGTCTTTAATCCGGTTAATAGGTAGTCCCACAGAGCTGCAAAGAACCTTAGCAATCAGATAGTCCAACCCCTCACTTCGCAAAAAAAGTCAGAGTTCCAGTAGGGAGAGGTGACTGGCCCAAGCTTATGGAAAGAATGCGTGGCCTCAAAGGAACCTGAATCTAGGTGTTCTGAAACCACATTCAGTGTCATTTTCATCACACGCCACAGGTTCTTATAAATTTGACATCGCACTTCCTTCTTACAGGGGCAGGAATAAAAACACGATGCAGTACTTCTACACCTTCCTGACGTTTCCTGGCCGAGAACCCCTGCAGGACATGCCCCTTCTCCCTCCAAACTCAGCGTACCAGATGCACCCACCTGCACCCAGCTCCCCCTCAGCCTTGCATGGTGGGTGTAAGACTGCAGTGGCAGGACAGAGGTGACCCCAGCATGCCCAGTCAGGAGCACAGGAAGACAAGGACTTTGATCTGCTGGCATTTCAGCCTGAGCACGGCCCCCAACCCCCCAGGGAAGGCGCACACATCAAAGCCGGAGGCCAGCCAGTGAAGTACAGCTTGAGCAGCCTTAAAGGGTTTCGGGAAGGAGAAGGTGAAAAGGGGTGTCTTCTAAAAACAAGTTCAGCAGGAAGCGGCAGTTAGTGTCTACTCAAAGCAGATCAATAAGCAGGCACAGTTAGAACAGCCGATGGAGTCAGACGAGAGGACGTGGTGTGATGAGGTCACGGCCTGGCTCCCTCTGCTGCCCTGTGGGAACCGGGTGGGAACCTGGGCAGGAAGGTGGGGATGGCTCCTGAGTCGACTCCCTGCCCAGCCTTCGGTTGACCTGTTATCCCTTCTCTAGGAGTGTTGGTCAACAGCTGAAAACTGATCTAAGTCCCAAGACAGAGACCTCCAGCTGTCCGGCTCTGCCATCTACTAATGCTCCTGAATGACGCCACGAGGGGATTTCTTCTGCTTACAATGGAAAGAACGATGCTGTCGTGAGCTTCCAAGGAGAACTAGCCTGACACGACAGTGCCATTTAGTTAGGATTTTTGTCGCTATCACAAAAAAGAAGAACTGTCCTGATATTTTACTTCATTAGGGCCCTTTTTAGAATACTGCTGTTGGTCCACCCTGATACTTAGGGGACAAAAAAGAACAAGGCAAAATGTAATCACAGGCCCAGCCAGTGTGGTTCAGTGGGTTGAGCATCATCCCGTGCACCAAGAGGTGGCCGGTGTGATTCCTGGTCAGGCACATGCCCAGGGTTGCAGGCTCAGTTCCTGGTAAGGAGCGTGCAGGAGGCAGCTGATCAATGATGCTTCCTTCATTGATGTTCCTATCTCTTTCTCCCTCTCCCTTCCTCTCTCTCTCAAATCAACAAAAACATATTTGAAAAAAATGTTATCATAGTCTCCCAAAGATGGGATGGCTGCTATGGCTACCGATGGAAAAGGAGAGAGAGAATGGAAAACAAAACAAAAAACCAACTGGGTAAGAACAGGAGCAGTAAGGACCATGGGACAAAGCTGGGACATGGAAAGAGCAATGTTAAGAAATGAAGTAGAAGGTAAGGAAGAGAGACCAACAGAGGAAGGTGCAGGGCCCGCGGAAATGCACGGAGAGGAAGAGTGATGAGGGCCCAGGAGGAGCTGCAGACCTGACTGCGGGGAGGACAGCCGCAGGCCGGGGTGAGGGATGTGTGTGGATATCACAGGGGTGATTGTCACAGATAGGTCCGTCCTGCCAGAAGAAACACATGCTGCTGCCTTTGTGAATGACGGTGTGCATCTCCGTAAAGCAGTGGATTTAAATTCCCTCCAGAGAAAATAAGTTCAGGCTGGTGGCTAGGGGGCCTAGGAGGGGAGGACTCGGGTCATTAAAGACATGATGGCCACCATGTAGGGATAGCTATGGCTGCACACCCCTCTGTCCAGACAACGGACTCTCTTCACAGACACATCCTGCAGCTGTCAGAAATGAGAACCCCAAGGCCAGGCAGGACTTAGGGCCAAGGCCACGGGTTGACCCTCAGGCCCTGGAGGTCAAGCTCTCGCACCTGCACATCTTCCCTTCACTGGGGGTCCTGACCGGAAGACCGGGCTGTCACCACACTCTGAGATTTATGGACGATTAAAATCTATTGCTAAAACCTGTTCCGCAATCTCAGGTGTTGTGTGAATTGAACAGAGGGATAACTGTGGCTCTTTGGTGACTGTTTCTGCGCACTGTTATAAACTCCGATAAAAGCAATCACTGAGAGACAGACGGCTAAGGTGAGCTTGCCCTTAAGTTTTCAGAGAAAGAAACTACGACCACTCCCTCCACCTTTCAAAACAACACACCTATGGATCCTTATACACACTGGGATTATCGCCAGAGGGGAGAGTGTGAAGTGTGCCCATACTGTGAGTCCGTGTGGCTTGTGTCTGTGAACGGTGTCACTGTCGAGACTGGAATGTGAGCTGCAAGGGACTATATTTAATTCACTCAAACTGGGCCATTCTGCTGTAATATGGAATGCTGGAGAATGATGTTACAGGACTGCACATCCACACGAGAGGCCTTTCTTACGGTGTGGAAATTCCAAGCATATCCTATTCTGCAGCTCGCACACTGCCAGTGTTTAGAGCGCCCCGCCCCCCCGCCCCGGGTTTTTCCTTCTTCAGACCACGTCTGTAAGAAAAAAGCAGAGGAAAATAAAGTTGCTGTCTTCTTGAGTGAACTACAGATACTCCCACAGTTAAAACAAGTTTTTTTGTTTTTTGTTTTTTGTTTTTGTTTTTTAAAGCACACGGATTTAAAGACACCTGCTCCCTGCAGAAGTGGCTAAGAGCAGGTATTTATTCTTTGTGTCCTCGACAGCTGCACGAGGTGTCAAGATCCTCAAGTGTATGACATGGCATTTTTAAGTGAAATCCAGCTCAGCAGGAGATAGAGGCGACTGAGGGTGGAAGTTTTTCCTCCTGAGCTAACAGTCTGTAGACTAACGGACTAAGCGTTTTCTGTCAAAGGTGCAGCTAATTCTACAAACTACCTGCAGGCGTAGACCGCGGCGTTCCTGAGCTTCACCATTTCTTGGTAGATACCTCACAGCCTGGTCTGATCTAAAATAAACAGGAACCTCCCCCATCTGTGGGCATCTGCCGGAACCGGCAAGGTCACTGTCGTCCAAATGCAAGGAAGTGCAAAACTTACAAAGCCACTCTGTGCTACACCAGATGAACAGTGATTCAGTCATCTGCCACAGACATTTTTGCAGGTGGTGGATTTATTTTATTCAGAAAAGTGTAGGCTTATTTATGCTGTATTCAGTCATTCAGTGCTCAGTAGAGAGATACTAACCGCCGCGGGTGCAACATACGAGTGTTAGCGGAGATGACTATATGTGGCCACTAGAGGGCAGCCTTCCCTAAAGCAGTCATTACAGGCACAGTTCTGCGGGTTTCCAAGGGGCTCGGAAGTTTCTTAAGCCAGAGAAAAATGGTTTTTTGTTTGTTTGTTTGTTTTGTTTTGTCTTAAATGGCATTCCAGTAAAAATCTCTTTTCAAAAGAATGTATTAATAATGGAGGCTAATTAGCTTGCCAGGTCATTTACTGTCAAATAGGTTTTATCCATTACTTCTCTCTCTCTTTTTAAAATAAATATACACAGATACACAAAGACAATTTCAGACATTAAAAAAAAAAACATGCCTCTGACATAACTAAACACTCTCATTCCATGCTGGAGTCTATGAGGGGTGGTCTTTTGTGCTGCTAACTAAGCATCAATACCAGCACAACGGTGTCATGAAAAAATGCAAAGCAAGCATGCAATTTAATACAGTTTACTGCTATGTCTACGACTTACCAGGAACATGCTGCTTAGTCGACTGAAAAATAAAGCACAGTCTTTTGGGGGTGATACAGTTATATCTTATGTCGCTCCAAAAATTACATTTTCTATGATAAGGGTCCCATTTCCCTCTTCGAAGAGCAAAGCCTTTTATTTTATAGTTTCAAAAAGTATAACTATAGAGCTGTAAGGAAGCTCGTGAATCCACACAGCAGAAGCAAACTTAGCAAAACCTCGTATGAGTAGATACTGTCAAAAGAGAGCATCCAATTAGATAGTTACTCTGCTTTTCTCACATTTCTCTTCCTGTGTTAGTAGAATTGCAGTTTCAGGGAAGTTGGTCGTTTTACAATTTGTTAATTATGGGATCAGATTCTTTAAAACTGTGCCTTACTATTGAATAGGAATAACAGGCAGTCGCATATTTTATTGGGTTTCTGTATTTCCAATACTGTAGAAGTGTCTATCATTTACAACTCCAAGTCCACGTCGTGGCGTGGCAGTGGCGTGTGCTGGGATGTCACAGAGCAGGTATCACTTAAGCCAATAAATGAACTGTCACCTGATTTCTAAAGAACTCCGAGAAAGCCTTCATAAAACACGCTGCTTTGTGGACTGAAATCTGTCAGTCGCTCCTCTTAGAAAGCAGATATTATAAGCCAGGGGTTCTGAGCTGCTAAGGAAGAATATTCCAGGAATCAAAAGACTTCAAGAAGAAAGGGTAAAAAGGAGGGGGGGGGGGTCAAGGTTTTCTTTAGCCATCACCATCCTACCCTCTTCTTCAACCTATGAGAAGTGACAGCTTCCTTCTTCTTCTAAGTCTATACAACGTGTAGCAGCACAGCGGCGAGAACCAAGAGTGCAGCCCGGTTAGGAACTGGTGGAACTGGAAGCAAGTGCCTGGGTTGCCTCCGAGGGCAGGACTCTGTCCTTGGGCAGTGGCAGCAGCAGGTGTAAAGATCCCGGCAAGCCTGGGTGTGGTGCCAGGGTGTTGGTTAGCTCCCTGCCTGCCATATGCTATACTCAGCTGAGTGTGTGTGGGGACTACATGACCAAACT
The DNA here is from genome assembly GCA_030848825.1 of Tadarida brasiliensis. Classification (NCBI taxonomy): domain Eukaryota; kingdom Metazoa; phylum Chordata; class Mammalia; order Chiroptera; family Molossidae; genus Tadarida; species Tadarida brasiliensis. The sequence goes on along the minus strand of CM061257.1, from coordinate 37,904,053 downwards.
CTGATCAGGAAATACGTAGCTAACGTTCAGAAGAAACAAGAACATTTCAAGAAAACAGAAAATTTTGAGCACAATGCTTCATCATGTCAGTAGCTACTCAAGCCAGCTGCTTCTTTTTCTGCTCATTCACTCACTCACTGCTGCGGACTTACAGATGGAAGCCAGCGAACCAGATTCCCCCGTTCCTAACTTGGATCACCTCCAGGCCCTCCCGTCTCAGAGAAGTGCCTGCTTAGCACTTCTGTCGGGTGAGCGGATTCTTCCACGCAATTGGGCAAACCGCCACAGTCAGATCCCAGGTGTCTTCACTCCCTTACCCTTCCTGGAATCCCCATTATCTGAGCCACATTAGTGAAGAATTCTTTTATTATACAGTTGACCCTTGAACAGCGCAGGGGTTAGGGGCACTAACCCCCATGGCAACTGAACATCCACATATAACTTTGGACTCTCCCAAAACTTAACTACTAATAGCCAACTGTTGACCAGAAGCCTTAGCAATCATATAAACTGTTTATTAACACACATTTTGTCTGTTATATGTATTACATATAGTATTCTTACAATAAAGTAAGCTAGAGAAAAGAAAATATTAAGAAAATCATAAAGAAGATACATTTACAATATTTATTGAAAAAAATCTGCAGTTCACACCCATACTGTTCAAGGGTCAGCTGTATTTTCATTATCAAGGAGGTACCACCTGAGTCAATTTTATGTAGGAAAACCACCCAGTCCTGCAGCCGGAGGGGGGGAGGTTTAAGGGCTCCATGGTGTTCCTCTGAGAAGTGGCCCAGGGGGAGCCAGACTGATCAACACAACAGAGTGAGAGTCTCACCATTCACTGTCCAGTAGGGAGACTGTGAGAACCCTCAGCAGACAGCCAACCCTGAACTTGGGGATTATGGCCCACACTGAACGGTTAAGGACTCCTTCCCCCCATCCGAGTCATGCAGCTTCTTTTGGGCACTTGTCCTCATGATGTCCACATAAAAGAGGGAACAATTTGCGAGAACAGGAGAGGGGGGGTTATGAAGGCAGGTACAACGGTGACAGTGTACCTCTCACAGGGGGACAGAAGGCTTAGAGAACAGACTCAGGTTCAAAAAAGTGCGAATTCTCATCAGGAGCTCCCCCTGGACCTCCCAATCCATCACTCAGGGCTAAGCTGGGCATTTTCCCCACTTCCCTCCACAGCCAGACCCCTCCTACGGCTCTAACCTTCCGGTCTCAATCTGTCTTACCTGAAGAGTTTTGACTTTGCCCAGGATGTTGTCCTGTGACATTGCTTGAACTGTCTGCTCACTTTCTGCTCCCCCATCAGGGATAAAAATACTGTCATGGGAAAACGCCCGGGTTCCCATAGAACAGTTGAAGGACCTGGAAAGCAAACCATGTGCTTCATTTTATTAGGATGATAAAATTTCTTTTGGCAATTAGTTTCCTGTTCCTCCTGATTCGGGGACTCCACCCACATCCCTTCTCTCGCCCAGCGCTGTCCTTTTCTGTGATGGGTCAGCCAAGGAGCTGGGTAGACGGACGGGTCCCACAGGAACGAGGGAGCATGCTCCAACACACAGCTTCCAGGACCGCTCACGGAGAACCCAGGCGCTTCTTTACTGGCAGGCCAGGACAGCAGGCCCTGCAGAAATCGATCTTCACTGGGGGGCCTTTCCCCTAATGAGCTCTCACTACCGGTCTACCCCTGTCGGTCTTGTCAACCAGCACCATTTAAGTCATATTCAGAAGTAGAAGTAAGAGGCCAGAGCGTGTCCCTTTCAGAGCACAGTCAAATTGGAAGGAAGCTCTTCACGTCTAAAACAAGGACTAGAATGGCTGGTAGGGATGGTAGGAATACAGAATCTCTCTCCGGACTGCCCAGACATGCAGAGAAAGGGGAGAGAAGCGTGGTAGGGCAATTCTGACGGGCTCCTGCACACTGATCAGCTCAGGGGTGGTAGGGAGCCAGCAGCAAACCCGTCAGGCGGAGGCTTGGGCTTCAAGCCGGACTTCTACCTGATGGGGGTACGGGCAGGGTGACCTGCAGGAAGGGGAAGCAGCAGAAGCTAACTGTTCTTCCTGGATCTTGGAAACAACCTACTTCTGGGAAGGAACACACACCCAGGCTTCCGCAGGGCAGGCAGAATCGCACAACCTCCGTGAGGCGAGGCAGGCACCCCCACGATGCCAGGCACACAGCACCCCTCGGTGACAGACTGCCACTTCTTCCCCTCCCCTCCCCTCCTCTCTCCTCCCCTCCCCTCCCCTCCCCAGAAAGGGGCGCCCCTGGAGGTTTTATCAGCGACCGAGTGCCAAATGCAGTGGGCAGGGTCCCAACCAAGTGCAGACCTAGTTGGGCAGACTGAGTACCAAATCTAATTTGCTAAACTATAGGCAGCATAGTAAAAAAAAAAAGCATCTGAGGTTCAGAAAGGAAAGACTGGGATGTGAGCCTCCTGGGTGTGTAATCTGAGGCAATAACAACAACAGCAACAACAACCATGCCTTACTTGGATGAAAGCACTGTGCTGAGTTTTACTTTCATCATCTCATCACCAACATCTTGTGGCAGATGAAACGCTCAAGTCATCCAAATGCAAGCAGAAGAGTGAGAAACTGAATTCAGATCTGGTGAAGACAACCTCACGCTAGCGAGCTGGTGTCTTAAAGTGGTGGAAGGTCTGGGGCATCCCCTCCCGTGAGTGAGGGGTACGGGGGGGTCAGTGGGAGAGGAAGACAGGATGGAAATGCCACGTGGGGTGGAATGTGGGAGAGTTGAAGATACTAAGTAGCTAGAATAATGGGTAAGCCTTCAGCTAACTAACACAAGATGCCAGAGAGCAGCAACCCACTTCATGCAATGAGGCATGACTGGGATATGACTACGAATACCGAGGAAAAGGAAATACGGCATGATCTCCCTGTCCTCAGAGAATTCGTGACCGCTGTTAAAAATGAACTTCCAGGTTCATCTAAAGATGCCATGTAATAGACTTTTCAAAGTTATGGAATCCAACCTTTTAATATTCTTCCATCTAAGTGTCTCCCTCGGATTTCTGGTATGATTCAGCTGAGAGAAGAGGTAACTGGCTTCCTTTCTACACAGTGTTTTTACAAATGGCTTACGTACACACACAGGCTCTCAGATGTCCCTACAGACACATCTATGCACAAGTCCATGTTAGATGCTTAATTAATGTCTAATAATGTCTCACAGTTGTGCTGTGACTGAATCATGGAGTTTATCTCCCCGCTCCCACGCTTTTTTCCAAACAGGCTAAGAACTGACACTCCCCCGCTCTCCTGTGTTCCCCAAATGCTCCTGGTTGCCAACCAGGATTCAGTGTCCACCCATTTCAGATGATCACATTGAAAAACAGAGAAAATGAACAGCACAACTACTACTACTGATAGTAAGGTAATAATTATAGTAATAGTGCTCGTCACAGGGATAATATTAATTCTGGCTAAATTTTATGCAGCATTTACTATGTATCTTACACGTGTTAACCTCTTTAATATAAGATCTAAATCACTTTGATATAATACTTAAACCTTATGTGGTAGGCACTATTGTTAAATCTATTTTATAGATGAGGAAACTAAGGCGTAAAGATAGTGTGTGACTTGCCATAAATTAAGTGACTAAATATATTTGAATCTGTCTCTGGCCTCTGTTCCATTGGTCTGCTTGTGTTTTTTATCTGTATTTTTTTTAGCTTCTTTCTTTTTAAGCAATTATCCCACAGTCTTAATTACTATAGCTTTTTTTTTTTTTTTTTTTTTAGTATAGAATGCTCTTTATTTTTGCTTTTTTCTATTTCTTGAGATATTACTCATATAAAGTGCTAAAATCATCAAGGATACAGCTTAATAAATTTTTACACATGTATGCAACTGTGTAACCCCCACAAAGATCAAAATATTTGCTTCACCCTGGAGGTTTCACAGTGCTGCTTTCCAGAGGAAAAAAAAATCCTCCACCATTATTCTGGTGACCACCATTGCTAGGTTAACTCCACAGGTTAAACCACAGCTTTTTTTTTTAATATGGAATTTTATTAAATTCCATATTAAAAAAAATGACACGAATGTGCGTGTCATCCTTGCGCAGGGGCCACGCTAATCTTCTCTGGATCGTTCCAATGTTGGTATGTGTGCTGCCGCAGCGAGCACTAAACCACAGCTTTTTTTTTTTTTTTCCTTTATTGATTCTAGAGAGAGAGGAAGGGAGAGGGAGAGACAGAAACATCGATGAGAGAGAACATCGACTGGCCGCCTCCTGCATGCCCCCCACTGGGGATCGGGCCCACAACCTGGGCATGTGCCCTGACAGGAATCGAACCGGCGACCTCCTGGTGCATGGGTCGATGCTCAACCACTGAGCCACACTGGCCAGACTAAACCACAGCTTTTTAATGAGTCTTGGCATCTAACAGTTTAAGTTCTCCAGTCTTGATTTTTATTTTTTCAAGATGGCTATTCTTATCTCTCGGTATTTCTACCATCAGGTTGTCTATGACAAAAGAAAGTTTAATTCAATTTTCAATCTTACCTTTTTGGGCACACTGCATTAGCTAGGATTGTCATACAAAGCTGAACAGGAGTGGGGATGGCAGACTTTGTCATGTCCCCAAACTAAGCAAGGAAGCAGTCAACGCTTTACCGTGACGTTACGATGTTACCCGTAGAATTTTTATAGATCACATTACTGCTTCTTTGAAAAGACAGGCAGTCTATCTTTTATTTATAGCTGATTTTAAGCTTTTTTTCTGTCTTTGGTTTTCAGCAGTTGTGGCTAGGTGTGTATTTCTTCTACTTTATTCAGGTGGGGGTAGAAAACACTTCTTAAACCTGTGGCTTGGTGTCTTTCATCAGTTTTGGAAAATTCTCAGCCATCACCTTTGAACGTTGCTCTGCTCCGTTCCCGCTATTCCCCTCTGCGTCTTCCCTGTCAGAACCTGTCACCAGGAGCCACACGTCCTCACGCTGTTTTCTGTCTCCGTCATTCTCTTTACTTGATATGATTCAGTCTGGATTTTCCCACCAACTTAGCCTGCAGCTCATGAATTCTCTTTAGCTGTGTCCAATCTGCTGTTAAAACTGCCGGCTGAGTTCTTAATTTCAGTAGGGTTGTTCAGATACAGACTTTCCACTGGATTCTTTTTAATAGATTCCAATCCTCTGGTGAAATTCTCCATCTTGCCAACTGTTTTGTTGAATAGATTAGTCACAATTATTTAAAAGTCTCTCTGAAAGTGCAGTATCTTAGTCCCCTTTGGGTCTATTTGTATTATCTTGTTTTCCTCAGAGGCTCCTTCTTAGCTGCTTAGTAATTTTTAAATTGAATTCTATACATCACGAGTGAAAACTTGTAGAGCTGGGTTGCTCTGTCCTTCCGGAGAGGATTCACTGGCTTCTCTAACTGACCTCAACCCCATGACCTCAATCCATCTGGGGCTGAACTAATCAAGGCTGGTTAGCACGCCTTGTAAGGTTCACACTGCCTCTGCTTGATCCCCACTCTGGGTATAGGCCTCCTGGAGTCTCAACTAAGAACCTGGGTTATTTCCTAAGGCCCTCCTCCTCAGTGGGTCCCAAACCTCACCATCGACTGCCAAAAACGCTGCCCTGCTTCCCAACCTCCAACCCACGCAGCTTCCTCAACAAATGCCTCCAAAGGAAAACTGTTGCCTAGATTTATCTTCATTCTTCTGGTCTTCTCTTCTCTTGGGGATCTTAGTGCCTCAAGTCCTGGTTGTCTGGGCAGCCTCCAACTCTAATTTTTGTGTTCCTGGCCCCATGAGAGGGCCTCCAGCTCTGCTGCGCCCTCCCCTCTCGGCAGCCAGCCTTCTCGTCCCCCTGCCCTGCACCAAGAGGCAACCAACGCCCACAGGACAGAAGCACTTTGCAGAAAGTTGGGCTCGACCCAATGGGGTTCCCTTCTCTCCAGGATCTCACTGCTCAAGTCTGGTGTCTCGTTAGCAATCCGACGCCTTCAAACAGATGTCTTTAATATTCTATCCACGTTTCCAGTCGTTCTTGGTGGGAGCACTGATCTGCTCCAAGCGACTTCATCACATCAGAAGTGGGAGTAATTAAATAACTTTTCGACACTTATTAAGTTTCTACACATCAGAACATACTTGTTGATATGACCATTGTTTTCAAGAGGATTACTCTGCAAAGCGACCAAAAACATGTGTAACTTTTTCTCCTTATATCTGCATTTTGTCCCATTTCAAAGCTCTGAGAAGAAACAGTGGAGGAGAATGGTAATTGGTTTATTAGTTACAACAATGAACAATCTCTTCGAAATAATTCAGTTTACATAATGCAAATCAACATTAGATCCTTGTTAATTTGGTTAATTAAAAATTTTTGGTGATCATGGTTACCAATTCTGACTCCAAACAACCCTACAACATAGTGTATTTCCTGTTCTCTAAAGGGGAAGCTGAGACAAAGAGTGAGGAGAAACACTGCCCAAAGTTCCAGAGTGCGAGGCGGGGCTGGGATGGAAACCAAACAGGCCACATGTGGAGGTCTCAGTGTGAAACTATGTTCTCATGAGCAAAGAACTCGGTGGAGTCATTGTCCTTAACCAGCTGGGAACTACGAATTACATGATTGGGAGGCCAAGGGGTAATTCACCACAACTCACACCTTAGCAGAGTTCATCTGGACTTCTTTATTCTCGACATTTAAAGATCCTTCAGAATTGATTACAAAGCAGGCCTGTCCTCCCCCTCCCTTCAATCATGAGTGAGCCAGGCGGCGGGGGCCTCTAGCCTCAGTGTGGCAACCTTGCCGCAGACTCCACGTGCTTGAATGGAGGAAGCCAAGCTTGCTGTATGGGAACCTTCTCTTTGGATGTTGAGAACACAGAGCAGCCTTTTGATCATGAAGAGGGATGTGTAAAGACCTCCCAAGTCCCCCAGATTTCTAACTTCTAACTGGAGGGTTGTTGATACAGTCATTTGACAGTCATTTTAATTGAACCAAGATCTGAAGCCAAATGCAAGCATATGTGGTACAAAAACAAAAACAAAAACAACAAAAAAAAACACTCTAGAGGAAGAGGGGCCCACTGGGAAATTGAGAACACTGGTCTCCGAGGAACAGTTTTCATTAACTTAGAGAAAAATCACAGACATGACTTAAAGAGGCTGGAAAAAATGGTCCCTTGGGACTTGGAGGTCCAGGCAACAGAAGTTCTTGGGGCCTGATGGACAGAAGGGAGCATGGCTGAGATGCTGTAACTCATTCCTTCGTGTCGTTGTTGTTGTCGTTTCCCTCAACTCGTCACGGACTCCTGGGGTTGTCTTTCCAAAGGTGCAGATGGCAGAACAGCCTGAGGTGCGCTTCTGGCTTTAACAGTCCCTTTTAATACTGTCTGACTCCAAAACTACACTCTCTCCATCTACCCGTGTGTCTCCATCTCCAGATACATACTAGACCCTACTACTTGACTATGCCCTTGTCTCTGCAAAGTCAACATGAATAAAACCGAATTCATAGTGTTTCCTATGAAGCTCCCATCTTTTCTATGTGTTTGTTACTGTCATCCCTCAGGCTCTGTGCTATACTATTTTATAAATGAGGTCAGATTCCATGGACACAGACAATGATGGGGTAAAGGCTGGGGTGCGGTGGGGACTGAGGGGGTAAAGTGGGGGAAAATGGGGGATATCTGTCATACTGTCAACAATTTAAAAAATGAGGTCAGATTGAGGTCAGGGGAACGATGTAGTGCAGAAGGCCTTACTAGGTAATATTATTTGTCCTTTCATATTCAAAACTCCTTCAAAAACAAGTAGGATTGTAAACCCTAAACTCCCGGACCCATTTCAAGCCTGCATTCGAGTCTTCCTGCCCACACTCCTCTCTGACGCAGCTCTCCGCGTCTCCAGGTGGTCTCCACGTCTCCAGGTGGTCTCCACGTCTCCAGGTGGTCTCCACATCTCCAGGTGCTCTCCACGTCTCCAGGTGGTCTCCACGTCTCCAGGTGGTCTCCACGTCTCCAGGTGCTCTCCACATCTCCAGGTGCTCTCCACATCTCCAGGTGGTCTCCACGTCTCCAGGTGCTCTCCACGTCTCCAGGTGGTCTCCACGTCTCCAGGTGCTCTCCACATCTCCAGGTGCTCTCCACATCTCCAGGTGGTCTCCACGTCTCCAGGTGGTCTCCACATCTCCAGGTGCTCTCCGCGTCTCCAGGTGGTCTCCACATCTCCAGGTGCTCTCCACATCTCCAGGTGCTCTCCACATCTCCAGGTGCTCTCCACGTCTCCAGGTGCTCTCCACATCTCCAGGTGCTCTCCACATCTCCAGGTGGTCTCCACATCTCCAGGTGGTCTCCACATCTCCAGGTGCTCTCCACATCTCCAGGTGGTCTCCACATCTCCAGGTGCTCTCCACATCTCCAGGTGGTCTCCACATCTCCAGGTGGTCTCCACATCTCCAGGTGCTCTCCACATCTCCAGGTGCTCTCCACATCTCCAGGTGGTCTCCACATCTCCAGGTGCTCTCCACATCTCCAGGTGGTCTCCACGTCTCCAGGTGCTCTCCACATCTCCAGGTGCTCTCCACATCTCCAGGTGCTCTCCACGTCTCCAGGTGCTCTCCACGTCTCCAGGTGCTCTCCACGTCTCCAGGTGCTCTCCACGTCTCCAGGTGCTCTCCACATCTCCAGGTGCTCTCCACATCTCCAGGTGCTCTCCACATCTCCAGGTGCTCTCCGCGTCTCCAGGTGCTCTCCACATCTCCAGGTGCTCTCCACATCTCCAGGTGCTCTCCACATCTCCAGGTGCTCTCCACATCTCCAGGTGCTCTCCACATCTCCAGGTGCTCTCCACATCTCCAGGTGCTCTCCACATCTCCAGGTGCTCTCCGCGTCTCCAGGTGCTCTCCACGTCTCCAGGTGCTCTCCACATCTCCAGGTGGTCTCCACGTCTCCAGGTGCTCTCCACATCTCCAGGTGGTCTCCACAAGGAAACTGGTGCAATGGGGGGGGGGGCTGCCAATCCAGAACAGCGTCGGCTCTGACAGCTGGCAGCCCTCACACGGCCAGCAGTCTTGCCGACTCTGTGGGCTCTCTGTGATCACAGAGTCCACGACACGAATCTTAACAGACAAGACGAGGTCCAGGAAGGCAAAGAGAGAGACTTGATCAAGATAGAACTGAGCCCTGGCCCATGTGGCTCAGGTTGCCTGTTTGATTCCCTGTCAGGGCACACGCCCAGGTTGTGGCTTAATCCCCACTAGGGGACATTCAGGAGGCGGCCCATCAATGCATCTCTCTCATTGATGTTTCTCTCTTTCTCTCTCTCTCCCTTCTCCCTCTCCCTCTCCCTCTCCCTCCCTCTCTCTATAAAAATCAGTACAAAGGTTTTTAAAAAGACAGAACTGAAACCAGAACTCAGGCTCCTCACTCACAGCTGAGAGTCCTCCACTTGACCAGTGGTCACTGACGCATGGATTTCTTGGGGAACAAAGATGCTACGTGAACAGAGCTGCTGGACCATGACAAGGCAGTGACATTAAGAGAGTTCCAGTTCACCCACAACTGAAAATATTATACAAAAGAAGGCGAACCAGTTTTACTGCTTAAACACTGTATCTGTCAACACCAAATAGGATGCCAGCACCCATTAATTTTTTTCATATTTACATAATATTGACTGAGATGGTTATTGTGGTAAAATATACACAACATAAAATTTACCATTTTAATTATTTTTATTTTTTAAAAATAGGTCTTTATTGATTTTTAGAGAGAGAGGAAGGGAAAGGGAGAGAAAGAAACATTGATGAGAGAGAAACCTCTGACTGGCTGCCTCCTGCACGCCCCCCACTGGGGATCGAGCCTGCAACCTGGGCATGTGCCCTGACTGGGAATCGAACTGGTGACCTCTTGGTCCATGGGTTGACACTCAATCACTGAGCCACACTGGCTGGGCCCATTTTAATTATGTTTAGTATATAGTTTAGTACCTTTAAGTACATTCATATTGTTATACAACTATCACCACCATCCATCATCTCAAACTGAAACTCCATATTCATCCAACAATAACTCTTCATTCTCCCTTCCCCCAGGCCCTGATAACCATCGTTCTCCTTTCTGTCTCTATGAATTTGACCACTGCATGTACCTCATATAAGTGGAACCATGTAATATTTGTGTTTTTGTGACTGGCTTATTTCACTTAGCATGATATCTTCAAGGTTCATCCATGTTGTAGCATGTGTCAGAATTTCATTCCTTTTTAAGGCTGAATAATTTCTGTGTGTGTGTGTGTGTGTGTGTGTGTGGCACATTTCATTTATGCATTCATGTGTCGATGGACATCTGAGTTGTTTCTACCTTTTGGACATTGTGAATAGTGCTGCTGTGAACATTGGTGTATTAATCAAGATTTAAAAAAAATGTATGAATGTAGCATTATGACTGATAACTATGTGTAGACATGGCTGAAAGAGTAAGTAGGTTCCATAAGTCCTCATTTCACACCAAAGATCTGACCACTTCCATATCCTCTACCCAGATTAAACAGTCACCATCTATAAAGACTAGTAGAGACTATAGGAGAAGAGAAGAAAGAGGAGAGGGAGGAGGAGGCGGTGGAGGAAAAGGAGAACAAGGAAGAAGAGAAAGAAGAGAAAGAGGGAGGTGGAGGAAAATGAGGAGAACAGAGAAAGAAGAGGATACGTCCTTCACGTTTGCCTAAAATCCTGGGAAATTCTGAAGTGCAATGCTTGGAAAGCTGATCTTGGTGTCTGATTCTCAGAGAACAGCTCCTGGGTTCCATCCCCACCCCTCCCACCACAGGAGTTTAAACACCATGAACAGGACCTATTCACTGGAGACCAGAAGCTTCTAATTCTAAGGACAGGTATGTTGTATTAGCATTAAGACCGACTCGGAGTGGTAGGGGGGTCCTACATCTTACATTTAAGCCCTTGCACATGTCACTTTGGCTTTGGAAGGCCAGGAGAAAAGGCCAGCTGCTTTCTCCTGTTCCACTTCCTTCCCTTTCACTTACCCAGGCAGCCGGACTGACGGTCACAGTTCTACCTAGAAGCTCTAAGAAGCTCCTTAAGAACCAATACTACAGAACTCACAGGCACACTTTGGCAGCACACAGACCAAAACACAGGGTTGTTCTGAAGGGCCTAAAAGTTGTGAATGATTTCAGGAAGCAGCTGAGGCCTGGATGGGTCATCCCACTCTGCTCTAACTCCACAGATGGGATTATTATGCTAATGACTGTGCCAAAAGAAATATAAAGTTCATACTTTTTCAGCTTTGCTCAGGAGAGGGTTTTATTTTCATGATTATTTTTTATGTTGAAAGCCTTTAAGACTTATAAAAACACTGCAAGTGTAGTATGAAGAACTCTGTTTCCCTAGACCATTTGACAGTTAAGTTGCTGGCATGATGCTCCCACCCCCGGGCCAGGCAGGCAGTGCAGGCTCACACATTAAACACATAGGAAAACATGCCCGGCTGGTGTGGCTCAACCCATGCACCAAGAGGTTGCCGGTTCGATTCCCGGTCAGGGCACATGCCCAGGTTGTGGGCCAAATCCCCTGTGGGGGGCATGCAGGAGGCGGCCAGTCGATGTTCTCTCTGATCGATGTTTCTATCTCTCTCTCCTTCTCACTTCCTCTCTCTCCAAAATCAATAAAGAAAAAAATTTTTTTTAAAAAATAAATAAAATAAAGAAAAAAAAAGAATAAAATAAACACATAGGAAGACATGAGTGAGGACCCTTAGGGAGAAGTGGAGGAATTTCGGAGGGCAGTTGCAGGGCCAATGAGTGTATCACTGTCCCTGTGGCCTTGGCTTGACCTCCAGCCCACAGTGACATGATAGACAGCTGTAGAAGACCTTCACCTGAAGTCCTCCCCAACTCTGCTCTCTCTAACCATATGCTAATCTTAAAGCAGTTAATTAGCCAGCTCAGAAACCTCCAGTGGCTCCCTTTTGCCCAAATCCCACCAGATGAAGCTGCAGTGGTTGCTCAGCATTGGAGGCTCTTCCCGGTAGGGCCCAGACTACTCTGGGCCGGCCTGTTCTCCTCATCTGCAAATGAGGTTGCCAAGAGGACCGACTTCATGGACCTTATTTTAGGATTTAAATGAGTTACGAAATGTAAAGCACTCAGAACAGCGTAAAAGCTATGTGTTACCCATATTATCAAATGTTACCCTACTTCAACCCAACCACTCGTTCCCCCAATATCCTCTCTGGGCTCTATCACTGCACAGGCTCTTCCTCTCCAGGGACAGCCCAAGGCCAATCTCTCAGCTCAGGTCCTGCCCACCCTTCAAGGTCCAGCTCAAATGTCATCAACTCCACAAAGTCTTCCCTGCTTCCCGGGAGGAAAGGGATTTCTTCTCCCCGAGAGCCCTATGCGTGTATTTCTTTTTTTTTTTTAATCCTCACTCGAGGACATTTTTGCATATATCTTCAGATAGAGCAGGAGGGAGAGATGGAGGAAGAGAGAGAGAGAAACATCGATGTGAGAGAGAAACATTGAGTGGTTGCCACCCACACAACCCCAACCGGGGCCGGGGACAAACCACAACCAAGGCACGTGCCCTTAGCGGGAACAGAACCCGGGTCTCTATGGTCCATGGGCCGATGCTCTAACCACTGAACCAGACCGGCCAGGGTTGCATGTATTTCTTGCTGTTTCATGTTACGGTTACTATAATCATGCCTTAAATGAGAGGGAAAATAACAGTGCTTTGCACACTGTATAGTGCTCCTCAGATGTGATTCTAATAATAATGGCATCAGCTCATCTCCACCACAGCACCAGGAGTTGCATGAGGGCAGGGATCACATGCATTATCTTTGTTTCTCCCAAAGTCCTTCATACAATAAAATTTGTGAGTGAACTGTTTCAATGGATGAGTAAATGATTAATATTGTAGGGTAGTTAGTTTATCAGATGGGTTTCCCGTGGAGAGGTCACTGAGGGAATGCAAAACATGATGCAAACCTGCTGATGGGAGGAGGGAGTGTTCGGACCATGGCGTGTTTCAGGCAGGGCGGGCCGACACAGGAGCCACCATGGAAAGCGCTGAGAAGCCAATGGATGGGCAATTCAGGAGGATGTTCAGCATCTCTCTTTTAAAGGAGCCTTCCTTTAACTCAAACTAACAAATTACTCCAGGCTTTGCTCCCCACCTTCTATTTCAAACCTCCCTCTCACCAAGTTCTCCTGGTTTCATTCTGTGTCAGCTACAGTCTTGAGTCGAAAGCTACAGAAACGAGGTCTCACTCAACCAAAAGGAAATTTGCCAGAAGGACAGTGTGGGCTCAAAGGACAACGGAAGCTCGTGATGAGGCTTGGATAAGACAGGATTGGAGAGAACTCCAGCAGCCTAGGCACCAGGACCCACAGCAACCGCCAGGGCGCAGGAAGAGCCTGGTCACAGAGGGCTCGCCCAGGTGTCTCCCTTACATCCTTGACCCACCTGCCAAGTCAAAGCCCAGGAGAGAGAGACGATTGGCTGGGCTAGGTCACGTGCTCATGCCAGGCGGCGGCGGGAGAGGAAGTGGCCCTTTTGGCTTCTGTCATAGGAAGCTGGTGCTATGTCCTATCTGAGGTAGATACAGCGAGACTGAATTCCTGAAAGGAAGTCTGGGTGCTGCTGAGAAGGGGAACCGGATGTTAACAGCTCAATTACCAAAAATGGCCACCACAACGTGCTTTGGGATCTGTGCCTTGATTCTCCTTTCTGACCTAGCCCGTTTGGACGGACAACTACTTGTACAGCTCTCTGGTTTTCATTCTACTTCTCTTTTAAGAGGTTGTCTTTCTTTCCCGGTGGCATGTGATGCTGCCTAAGAGCAAAGGATGCCACACTCCATGCCACCGGGATGCCCGAGCCCTGGTCCAGCGTCCTATGCCCATGTGTATCAGCAGAAATGGCAGAGATCAGACAGGCTGCTTGGTGGCCTGTGGCCTAGAGCTCAGGGCACTAGAAGCTCACAGTAGAGAGAAAGTGAGAAGTACAGCAAAGTTCGCCCTGTGGTCCTGCTATTCCATCCCTCAGCCACTACCACTTAGAGCTAAAGACAGTAGTTATCGGGAACTGCTGTCTGCAGCAGGGTCTGGTGTGAAAGGAGCAATGGAAAACTGGGGAGGTGTTTCTGGGAAAGTCCTCCTCATTCGCAAACCATGACCCAAGGCAGGGACGGTCCCCTTTCTGTCACTGGTTTTTGTCATCTGCACCTGACACCTGGAACCGTGGTGGGCCATCTCGGGCTATAAGGGGATGAGCTCGAGGACGAGAGCCTACTCCCCAAGGAGCCTACTCCCTGAGGATAAGAAGAGGAATCAGCCCTGGCCGGTTTGGCTCAGCAGTTAGAGCGTCAGCCTGCGGTCCAGAGAGACCCCAGTTCGGTTCCCGCTAAGGGCATGTACTTTGGTTGCAGTTTGTCCCCAGCCCTGGTTGGTCGTGTGGGTGGCAGCCACTCGATGTGTCCCTTTCACATCGATGTTTCTCTCTCTCTCTCTTCCTCCCACTCTATCTGAACAAAAAATGGAAAAATGTCCTTGGGTGAGGATAAAAAAAAAAGAAGAAGAAGAGGAATCAGACTAGATCTTGATGATGCTGCGGGGCTGTTTCATGAACGAACTTTGGAACTTGGAAAGTCCTCCAGATTTTCAGATACGTCAGATCAGATACTGCATTACTGTCGAAGACGCTAGTAGTTGTGTTTTCTGAAATCATCCTATCTGACGCCGCCTTCCAACCACGACTGTAGGCACTGGGCACATTCTAAGACCCACTGACATCATCTAACCTTGGAGCCTGCAGACGGAAATTCTCCCCACCCCAAAAAGGAGACGCTTTCTGCAGCTGGCTAGTTAACACGTGTCTCGGGCCAACCGCCACCTCCTCCTTATCCTTTGTCTTTTTGGGACAAGCATCATGTAATTTGGGGCCATAGATATTGGGTAATTACCAGAGTGATGATTAGGGATTCACGTCAGGGATAAGGAAATATAATTATAGTCCCACTGCAGCCTGTTTCCATGACAACAGGGGCAATTGCAATTGATCAGCAGTTTTCTTCCTACACAGATCCGTGAGTCTCATTCAAATGAAATGCTGAAGAGCAATTAACTATCCTCATCAAACCAACTAGAGTTGCTGAGAGAGACTGGAGTCAGATTATACTTTGTGTGGCATCTTGGAGATTCATCCCCAACTTGAGTACTCGATGAATTTATTTGGTACCTGATAGGCTATGGAGTACCCAATTACCTAATAATTACAATAGAATCATCATACATCATTAAAAATTCAAGGAAGAAGAGAAAAGTTTAGTCTTAACACACAGACACTTAGAACTGGAAGCCAAAGGTTCATCTACTCCAGCCTCTGGGCCTGGTCCGGCGTCACAGGGGACAATCATCTAGCCTGCCTCTAAGGCTCTGCAGGGACCCTGGGCCTTCATGCTAACTATTCCACTCCTCAGCTGCCCCACCTGGAGAAAGGCCTTTTCATAAAAGTCTTTAGCCATCATCTGAATCCACTGAGTCTTGGTCTATGCCCTGGAAATAGGAAACTAGTTATCAACCTTCTCTTTATCTCAGTAATAACATTACCCTGCATTTGTAAAGTGCTATGTCAGCGCAGATAGTATAATGTCACATGCATTTGTTTGTCCTCGGAACAATCCTGGGAGATAGCACAGCCGTGTAACAGATGGAGGAGCTGGCTAAGGGCTCCCAGCTCCCAAGTGAAAGCGTCGCATTCACAAGAGGACCCTGGCTCCCGACCTGCTCGCTCCCACATACTGTGCCTCCAATAACGGCTGTAATCGATTCATCAACCCTCTTTCCCCCTAGACTTATTCAGCCCAGCTTCGTTAATTCCCCCGCTTAGTCCCTAATTTTTATTCATTTAATGGTTTTTGTACCTTCTCTCTAATCCCTGTACCTGCCAGGTTCCTAGGGGTAGAAGATAAATGACCAAGTGAAATAAGTCTTTCCTGACTTCATCTTCTGAAAAGCACACGGCGAAGAGACCCGAGTCCCCCACCAGAGAGCAGGGAGCCTGGGCGTCGCGTCAGTGACGTAGACATATGCTTTCATTTCTTTTGGGTTTATACCTAGGGTTGAATTGCTGGGTCATGTGGTAACTCTACATGTAACATTTTGAGGATCTGTCAAACTGTTTTCCAAGGCAGCTGTACCATTCACATCACCACCAGCAATGTGTGAGGATTCCAATTTCTCCATCTCACCAGCACTTGTTATTGTCTCTCTGTTTTACTGTAGCCTTCCTAATGGGTATGAAGTGACACCTCACTGTGGCTTTGATTTGCGTTTCTCCGACTACGAATGATGTTGGGCAAGTACGCTTCCATATGTTAATGGACATTTTTATATCTTTGGAGAAAGGTCCTTTGCCTGTTTTTAAAATTGCTTTGTTTTTGTTGGTCTTTTGATATTAAGTTATAACAGTACTTTACTTACTC
The DNA here is from genome assembly GCA_030848825.1 of Tadarida brasiliensis. Taxonomy (NCBI): domain Eukaryota; kingdom Metazoa; phylum Chordata; class Mammalia; order Chiroptera; family Molossidae; genus Tadarida; species Tadarida brasiliensis. Next base: position 37,887,543 of record CM061257.1, on the reverse strand, counting down.
TGAATATCGTCTTATCAAATAAGTGATATGCAAATGTTTTCTTCCATTCTGAGGACTGTCTTTTCACCTTTTTTTTTTTAGAGGATTAACTTTTTTTTTTTTTTTTTTATTGATTGATTTGAGAGAGAGGAAGGGGGACGGCGGGAGAAGGGGGGGAGAGAGAAATGGGGAGAGAGAGAGAGACATCAATTTGTTGTTCCACTTATTTATGCATTCATTGGTTGCTTCCATGTGTCCGAACTGGGGACTGGACGCACAGCCTTCGGGAGTGAGGATGATGCCCTAACCAACCGAGCTATCCAGCCAGGGCTTTTCACTTTCTTGATGGTACTGTTTATAGCATAGACGTTATTTTTGATTAAGTCCAATTTATCTATGTTTCTTTTGTCACTAGTGCTTCCTGGAACCTATAATATCATTGCTGATCCAAGGTCACGGATTTACTCTTTTGTTTTCTCCTAAGAGTTTTACAATTTTAGAACTTCCATTTAGATCTGTTATCCATTTTGGGTTCAACTTTTGTGAATGGTGTAAGACAGGGGTCCAACTTCAAGTGTCCCAGCACCGTTTGCTGAAAAGACTATTCTTTGACTTGTCTCGGCACGCTTATTAAAAATCAGCTGACCACAAATGTAAGGGTTTATTTCTGGACTCTCAATTCAAATCCACTGATCTGTATAGCCGGTACCACACTGTTGAGGTTACTGTAGCTTTGTAGCAAGTTTGCTTTTAACTCAGGAAGTGCGAGCCCTTCAAGATTGTTTCAGCTATTCTGAGTCCCTTGAATTTCCATATGAATTTTAGGACCCACTTGTCAATTTCTTCAGAAAAGGCAGATAAGTTTTGATAGGGATTGCAATGAATCTGTAGATCATTTTGGGGAGTACTGCCATCTTAACAATATTAAGTTTTCTGATCCATAAATAGGGGATGTCTTTCCATCTATTTATATCTTCTTTAATTTCTTTTTTTTTAGTATATGCTTAAGTAACTTTTTTATTGAATTTATTGGGGTGACACCGCTTAATAAAATCAAATAGGTTTCAGGTGCACAACTCTGTGATACATCACCCATACACTGGATTTTTTGTAACTGCCCTTTATTATGCTAAAGAAGTTCCCTTCAATTCTGCTTGAGTGTTTTTATCACAAAAAGGTGTTGGATTTTGCCAAATGCTATTTCTGCTTCTATTGAGATGCTGTGTTTTTTGTCCTTTATTTTATTAATATGGTGTATTATAGCAAATGATTTCTGTATGTTAAACTGACCTTGTACTCTTGGGATAAATCACACTTGATCATGGTGTATAATTCTTTTCATAGGTTGCTGGATTCAGTGTGCTAGTATTTTGTCGAGGATTTTCATGTCTATATTCATAAAGGATACTGATCTGTAGTTTTTTGTCTTTGCCTGGCTTTTGTATTAGTATCACTGGCTTCGTAGAGCGAGTTGGAGAGTTCCCTCCCATTCTATTTGCCATACTCATTCTTACAGGGAAGTCTCCGCTCCTGCCATTCCAGATCTGAGATTTTCGTGCCTTTTCTCTCAGCCAATCCAAATCTTGCCCACCACTTGGAGCCAGCTCAAGGGCTCCTCACTTCTGACCCTGTCCTGACAGCTCCAGTCCAGAAGCGCCCCCTCCTGCGCGCCCGGTCAGTCCTCACTGCGGCGTGCAGCGGGCACTCCCTGTGAAGTGCTGCGGCTGGGCACGACTCAGTTAACGCTGGGTGTCGGGCAGAACCTGGACGCAGGACAAGTAGAGTCCCAGTAAGTAGGAGAGCCCCAGTCAGGCAGCGAAAAGCAGGAAAACGCCTGAGCCTGGTGACTCAGGACAACTCAGGGCCACTGCCTAGCTTCCTGGGAAGGCTGCTGCAGATTAGGGGATGGTGAAGAACGGACTCTTCACTGCTTGTGGAGTGGCTCAGCAACTTACCAGCAAGTCAGTCTCTGGCCTATCCTCTCACCTTTGAAATGGGGATATGAATGTCAATCAGAGTGTCTTTGTAATATCACATGAGTTCATCTCTACAAAACACATTGTATCAAGTTCAATAAGTGGCAGCTTTAATATATGCTACAGGATAGATATTCTCTATGAAAAAAGGGTTTGCGGTTAAAGCAATCTTGGAAACGCTCTACACAGGTGCTACATCCTTCTTCTTGCAGGTTCCCAGGGTACCTTAGCACCATGAAGGCTCTCAAAAGTCCTATGTAAAGGATCCTATTTACTTTGTTTTGGCCCAGAATTCCCCAAACCTATTTGCCAAAACAACCCTTTCTCCCCTTTTAAATTTAACATCCATTTTGGGAAACACATCATTAGTTGTATTTAATTAATAAAGGAAGTCACATTGGGCTGTTAAAAACGGATCATGATTTACTGGTTTGCTTTTCCCACGGGCATGCATAATTTAAAAGCAGCAGCCTAGGAAAAATGAAGGCTTCTAATCCAGAGAAAGAACAGAATGCTTTAAAAGCCCAAAGGAAACGGGAAATTTCAGGCAGAAGGAGCAGATCAATAATGAGCTATTTTTGGCCATGGAGACGTTGCTAGAATGACAGGTTCTTAGAGTTCAAGTTCAGCTCCTTTAAGTTCCCACCAGCTCCGAAATTCCGAAATTCCTGTCGGTCATCAGTCCGGAACCCCTGCTGGCACGCACACAGCCCCCCACTGTCAGGCAGCTCTCGTAATTAGGAAATTCTCCCTCACCTGGGGTTGAAATCTGTCTCCTTGGGACCTCTACCCAAGATCACGCGAAGGGAATTTTCTGTTCTAGTGAGAGCTGTCTGTTTTGGGGATGGCAAATAAAATGCGCAGAAATTTTGTGAATCATTACACAATGCAAAGTAACACGTCCACTGATGGAGCGGTGACCTGAAAATAACTGTTGGAAACAACATCTTTTATCATCTCCATCTGTAAACAGGACAAAGAATCGGAGGTTCAGCCATACTGTAAGCAAGGAATGGAATACTTAATTTGTGGGGGGATGTATATGGCAATTGTCAATTTCCAAGAAGAAAAGGAGAATGCATGTTTTAAATGATTTCTATATTCCTGTCTTTTTTAATTTTAAAAATATTTAAGGAGACATTTTTGAAAACTCTTCATCCAAAGCTTATCCTTCCAGCTTCATTATAGAGACAAGTGTTAATGAAAATATAGGGTGTGTCTCACCAATGTGGGTTTATCAACAACAGTCAATAATAAGAACAGGTGACATGACCTATATTTTTATAGACATGTAGCTGTTTGAGCCAATGTGGAATTTCCAAGGCTTTGTAAAACTTCAAACCCAGAGGAAACTTCAAGGGGTAAGTGAGAAGCGAACAACCAGGTACAATTCAATAAGGAATCAGGGACTTGGCAAAACCACAGAAAGGACGAGCCCCGTTTTCATAGGACAGTCCTCCGGAAGGAGAACTTCCTAGACTCGATCCCATGTTGCATTAAACAACTACTGGGTGGCATTTTGGTGCCTGTACCTCAGTCTGACACTGTGAGGCAAAAAGGCTCACGTTCTGAATTTACAGCTGGGGCAACAGAAGGGGAATGAAAACTGATTCAGACAGGACAAGGCTCAACTGCGATCAGTACTGACATCCCAACAACCAGGTGAGTTCGGTGCTAGCTGGGTTCGCCTTCCAGGAAAGTCATTTCCTTTGGTGAAATTCACGTTTTCTTTCTGCAGACGAGGGAAAACAAACACGGGCCCGTGGAGGAGAGTCCGTCCTGGGACCAGCGAACACTGTGGGTGAGACCATGGAGCTCAAGTACGGCTGGCCTGTGGACTCTGCGATGTGTGCTCACCTGTGGTGTCCACTAGAACCTGCTCACGGACACACACCGCAGCACGTTTCCCCCCGCCCCTGCAACACAGTGAGACCCTCGCGATGACAGCACCCGTCCCTTCAGCACGTGCGGGAGGACCTCGCCCTGTCCACAGGCTCTTCGAAACCGCAAAGGGAAGTGGAACAGCACATAAGGAAACCGATTTTACTGACAGAGCTGATGTCCTTATTTCTGGTCACAGAAACATCATTAAACTTCCAAATAAAGACCCCAGGCACTTCTAATATTAAACACTGAGATAAATGTGAGCTGTATATACATTTAAAAAAGATGAATAAAATCATTCTTCTCCAACCCACTTACTCCAGTTCAGGGTGGCAGGTGGCTGGAGCCTATCCCTGCAGCTCAGGGCACAAAGCAGGACCCAACCCTGGACAGGACGCCCTTCTATCAAGGGGCCACCCTCACCCACACCCACACCCTGACCAGGACAGGGCAGATATGCCAGCTCACCCACACATCTGTGGGAGCCCCTAGGGAAAACCCACATAGACATGGGGAGAAGGTGCAAACTTCACAGGGACAGTGGCCTGGCAGGGGATCACTTTCCCCTTATCAGTGTTACCATGAAACGGTGTTGAGCGGGACATTCTTCAAAGCCCTGCTGCACCGTATGAGGGCAATCAATGCAGTGCCAGGCATTCGCAGAAAACATGTTTTGAGCACCTAAGAGGAGGCTAAATAAAACCTGGTCCCTGACTTCATGGAACTAGCAGTTGAGTGAGAGAGACAGACAAGCAAATCAGTAATTTCCATACAAAGTGACAAGTGCCAGGGGAGCCAGGCACGTCACAGGCAAGGGCCAGCAATCGTATCGGGGAGCAGGCAAGGGCTTCTCAGGGGAGCTGACTCCATCGTCAATTCCCAGCACTCAGAAACAACCTTCTGACCCTGCTTTCTGAGTTCTTTACACGGTCTCGGCCAGATTTAGTGCCTGTGTTTGTCCTGAGGGAGGGAGGGAGAGGAAGAGAAAAACACAGAAAACAGAGCAGACTCTGGATGCTCATTGCAGACAGGCTCTGGAAGTTGCTGGAGGTAAGAAGGGCGACCACCCTGTGCCTGAGCAGTCCATGTCCTTGACATGGCTGCAAAACCTCACCCACGACCAACCTTTCTCTTTGCCAAACAACAAGACACGGAAACAAGGTCTTCCTCAACCCAAGGGAACTTGCTGAGACAACAGTCTGCTGCCTCCTGTCCCCCAGTGAGCATCGCGAAATGAAGGCGCAGCTCTCGGGGCCCCTCCAGAAAGCAAGGCCACCTTCGTTTACCGGCCCCCAAGTGACTTCTCCACAGGACACACCCGGGATGGAACGCATCTGGGATTCGCTCCTGCCTCCTGTGGGGTCCCACTCCCTACCCCAGAACTCCGCCAAAGATGAAAAAAAAAAAGGTGTGAGCTCTTACCTCAGACTGTCCTCCAGGGTCTCCTCATCGGAAGAGAAGGTGCCATTGCTGACACTCTGGGGAGAGTGACTCTTCTTTCCTGAGGACGCCTCCCGGGGAAACGAAGTGTCTTTCTTTTTCCTTTTGCCAAACAACTTCTTAAAAGGCTGGAATTTGCCTCCCTTCTTCTTGTCTGTGGATTACAAGGCAAACACTGGCTGCAGTCTGACAGGCTGCACCCCGGGGCCCAAGAGCAAATCACAAGTGAGCCACCTGCGCCCCAGGGAGCAGGGCAAAGGGCAGCCATCGCAGGGAGTGACGACCAAGCCCTGTCCCAGGAACGCAGGGCTGCCCTGTCCTCGCACAGCCAGGCGGGACACGCCGAGAGCCCAGCGAGTCTTCTGCCTCCCGGGCTCCCAAGGAGCACCTGGGACAACACGAAGGGGCGCCAGCTTCGTGGCGGCGGGCACAGCACCCCTGCGTACACGCCACGTACACACAAAGACAGTGTCTGCTCTCTTTAACAAAGCAGGTGGCCCCTGCCCTTCTCCACGGAAGAAGCTGAGAAAGACACGTAAGCCACACAGTTGGGACAATTTATGTGTGTGTATAATCTCTTCTGAGAAACCCTCTGCTTCAGCCTTTATACAAAGAAGAAAACTGCTAAACTCTTGGTATAAGTTTGCCCCCCAAGTCCCTCCATCCCCAAATACTTCTACTTTATCTCTCTTGTCTCCTTTGAAAACGACTATGAAGAGCCCCAGAGGGCTTGTTATGAATATTTTTCCATTTATTACTTCATCCAGTCAGGACCCAGGCTGACGGCCAACATTTCCTACAGATTTTTTAGGTAATACCTTTCAGTTCTGCTTCTTCAGATACAAATTCCTCCACATCATTCCACTCCTACCTCGGCAAAGGAAGTATCAATCACCCCACACCAGAAGCATCTTCTCAGATCTTTCCTTTTCTTCAAGGCGTTTAAAGAATCGCTTATCCAGTGGTCAGGCAATCATTTTCTTAAATTATTTAACCCTAACTATGCATCACTGCTCTAGGAACTTTACAAATATTAATTCAATCCTCCACAATTCTATAAGGTAGGTATATAAACATCCCCACTTAACAGATGAGAAGCCTGAGGCAGAGAGAGATGACGTAACTTGTCTATGTCATGGGAAACATATCTTTGAAGCTGGGGTCAGGAGCTCTGAGGGAAAAGGAAAGTTGAAAATGCACAACGTGTATAGGAAAATACTTGTACAAAACACAAAGATATGGGCCCCCAGCTTGGTATCAGAGCCCCCAGTTTTGCTCGCCAGAGTCTACAGAGAGATCTGGGTATAAAAATTAGGTTCATGATGTTCAAGGTAGTCAATCTCATTTCCTCTGATCTTCAGTTCTGGCTTTTCTTTCTTTCTCCATTGCTTTTTAGAGAGAGTGGGAGGGAGGGAGAGAGGAGAGAGAGAGAAACATCGATGTGAGAGAGACACACTGATTGGTTGCCTTCGCACATGCCCTGACCAGGGCTGGGGATCAAACCTGCAATCCAGGTATGTGCCTTTGATGGAGAATCAAACCCGAGACCCTCTGGTGCTCGGGCCAATGCTCTAACCACTGAGCACACTGGCCAGGGCTTCAGTTCTGGCTTTTCTGAGAGAAAATTTGAGGGGTGGAAGAAGTGTTTTAAACCACTTTGCCTTCAGCAGTGGCATAAGACAGTGAAGAAGCAGATAATTACTAATTACAAAAAGACATACACTGGGATCCTTCGTACAGGTGCAAACACACCTTGAAACTTCACCGGTCCCTGACACAATGCTATATTGTATCACATTTAACAGGAAAGCGGATTTCTAACGTATGAGATGCCTCTTATACTCAAGGCAACTTTCACTGTGCATTACTTAAAAGACAATAAAGTGTGCAATACATTTGAGACGGCATGGTTAAAAAAGGTAAAAACAAAAAAATTTGGACGGTGTGATTTCAGAATGTTTATATGCTTTCAGTGGTGACTTACTCAGGAGTATAAGCCAGAGACTTTCATGACATGTACTTTTGGTCTCCATGAGTAAAATCTCCAATGGGTAATTTTTTTAAATCATCACTTGCGGATTTTGAAGAACATGAGTCAAGTGTTAAAAGAACTGCCCTTACATAAAACAAATCAATTAAGTATTTTAAATTTAAAAAATTTCTCTAAGGCACTACAGGTATCATTGCATTATTATATAACTGGTCTTTGGCACTGACGGATAAAATAAGTGAATATTTTCTCTATGACTATCCAAGGCTCAAAATATGTAAAGGACACCATTATTGTAAACAGTCATTATTAGAAATGGTCAAACAACAATTTATGCTACATTTCACTTATTTCTGAGATAAATTCTTCCTTTTCCCCTTTATATCAATTGCCTTTTCCCTCACTGCAGAAATACCTAACCCCAAATTCTCTAATCAGGAATTTTCTAAAAGACCATAGCAAAATTCTCAAAACATCAGTTATGACATCATTACTCCAGGCCTGGGCCCATTAATCCAGCTATTTATTTATTTATTAATTTTTATTACAGATGTTTTTCCTTTTCCCCCCATTGACACCCCCCCACCCTGTCCCCAGCTTTGTTGTCCATTTAATCCAGCTTTTAAGCTAACTAGAGAATTGTAGATTATGTCGAAATTTATTGATAGAAAAAAAAAAATCATCATTTGCCCTAAAGTCAAGGTGGATATGTTGGTGCTCAGTTGAGCTGGAACCAAGGGAGTTAACTATAATTAGAGACAAATTAGCTTCTTGAACAGGTTACTTGCATATTTAACTAACGGGTGACTTGACCAGCCGAGAAGGCTGGCGAGGTCCTCTGTATTGCCTCAGTGCCCAGAATGGTGGCAGCCGTCACATAAACTATTCACTACACTGCTCATATTGTTGGGGAGACAGAAAGTGAACAGGACCTGGAAAGAGCTAATTACCAACCCAAGGATGAGATAAAAACAGCCTTGGGGAGGATGCCCAGACATGGAGCCTTAGCTCGGAGAACTTGGGGGGCAGCCTGAAGCCCAGAATGGCCTCCTTTGGGGGCGCCCGTCTGCACAGCCGGCCTGTGTGGCACTACTTGTGAACCAGGCACTCCAGCCCTTTGTGCTGCACTTTATATGGGCAGTGACTTGGCATGAGGACACACGTATTACCCTGGAAGACATGTCAAAGTCCAAACGTCAGCGAGCACATTGCTCAGAAGTACTTGGGAAAGGCTGTTTTAGCAATGCCTTAGTTATTATCAGGAAGGCAAAAGAACAGTAAAAGCTACCTCAAGTATCCATCCAACAGCCACTCCTTCCTACCACGAGGAAAAGAGCCTCTAAGTCCTAGGGACACTCATCTCTCTTCAGAGGGGGCATCAGAACACAGAAGCTTACAATCTGTCCAAAGACTTAAGAGTTTGGTCACATCTCAGTTATAAAAAGCAATTTCCGCCCTGGCCGGTTTGGCTCAGCAGTTAGAGCGTTGGCCTGCGGTCCAGAAAGACCCGGGTTCGGTTCCCGCTAAGGGCATGTACCTCGGTTGCAGTTTGTCCCCGGCCCTGGTTGGATCGAGCGGGTGGCAGCCACTCAATGTGTCCCTTTCACGTCAGTGTTTCTTTCTCTCTCTCTCTCCCACTCTATCTGAACAAAAAATGGAAAAATGTCCTCGGGTGAGGATAAAAAAAAAAAAAGCAATTTCCCCCTTCCTCATTTTCAAAATTAATAATACATTTTCTGTCATTAATATCTTTACATTTTAAATAAAATTTAAAAGTTTGTTTTTATGATATTGTTACCATTAACCATGGTAATAAACTAATTTTCCAGGGCTCATTTATAAAACGTCCCAGTAACCACATCTAGGCCCACCCTACACTGACAGCAAACTGATTAGACAACATCGATGGGGAATGAAACTGTATAAATCAGAGGAGGAGTTATACTCTTATTCACTTGATCCCCCAATTTCATTCTCAAAGTTCAGTATAAGATCTCTCACATCAAAAAAACAAGTACCTAAATTTTATGAAACATTCGCAATTTTATGCCACAACAACCATTATGAAAACCTGAGATGTGCCTAAATATGCACTAAATGAACTATTTTACCATCAATTTATGATTTGGGGCTGTATTAACAGTCTGTCTCTACAGAATCAACTGGCTAAGTGCATGGTCATTACTAGCAGCTATTTTCTTGATGGATAACACCCACTGCTATTGTGACTATTTCTGTACAGACAGGGCCTAGAAGATCAAAGCCATTTTAACAATGTAGCAAAGCAGAGCACTTCTAGTCCCCAATATCACTGCCACAGAGAAGGAGCACGGCTTAGCAATGTTTCCTCCGACCTTAAGAGTATTTAAGATGGCATTTTAGAATTTTACAACGCAAATTTACTTTGGTTGGGTGGTTGGTGCAGTGAGGAGAAGCAGAGAAGGGGAAGGAAGAAACGGCCCGTCTATTAAATTGTTTTTTGTTTTTTTTAATTGGCTGCAGCTCTAGTTAGAGGTTAAGTATATGGGCCCCAGAGATAGAATAGTTGGCCCATATCCTGATCCCATCTCATACTAGCTATGAAACATCTGCTTACCAGCCTCTCTGGAAATGTACCATCTTAAGATGTAAGACCGAATTTATTGGGGAAAAGACAGTGGTGCCACATTGTCTTAATATTTCACCATTTTTGTGTTATAATTTTTCACATGAAAGAACCTATATATGCATATATGTTGCCTTAGGGGATGATGGCAATTTTCATTCTTTAAGTACTGAAAGGAATTAATTTATTTTCATCATCCAACAATTACTTCAGGGAATTTTTTTCATTTAAAAAAGTACTCACTATCCATTACTTCATAGATATAATTATATACTGTTTTCTAGCTGCATCATCATAATTGCTAGTTTACAGAGAAGATTCTAAAAATTAAAAATCACTGGGCAAATCAAGCAAATCTGATTCATTTTCCAGTTGTCATAAGGAGGCAATTCTTACATTTTGATTTCCAAACCTAAAATAATACAAGCATTACAATTTCTCTGCATTGGACTATTTATATGGTACGCTTTCAAATGAGAAACAGAATTTCCTATCATAGTTCATTTGGAGCATCATAAGTGTTTTAGTCTGGGGTTTCTCGGGCTGGGCTCTGTGGGTCCCTGGGTCGAATGGTGAGAGGCCCGGGGTAGTAGGACCTGCAGCTTTCGCAAGTCAGGGGCCACAGGGAGAGAAGGTGGTGACTGGCCCATATTTGAACACCAGGTCCTGGACGCTTGGGTGGATGGGCTATGGCATGTGTCGCCGACTTCTGAGGAAGGACTAGAGCTTGGATTTGTGTTGTATGCTCACTCAGAAATGTCAATTCCATTCTTCTCAATGTGCTGACATCGTATTCGAAGAGCTAGGTCCTTGAAGCTGTTCCCAAGTCCCCAAGCCCAGTGATAATTAATCACACCTCCCTCTGGCTTCCATGCACTTTGCTCATACCTCTGTTGTACCACACCGTGTGTCAGAAGCGGAACCATGTCCCCCAACATTTTTATGTTGAAGTCCTAACCCCCAAGAACCTCAATGTGACTATATTTGGAGAAAGGGTCTCTATAGAGGTAGTTAAGTAAAATGAGGTCATTAGGTGAGCCCTAATCCAATATGACTGGTGTCCTTATAAGAGATTAGGATATAGAGGGAGGACCATGTGGGGACACAAGGAGAAGAAGGCCATCTACAGCCAAGGAAAGAGGCTTCAGAAGACGCCGATGACACCTTGATCTTAGACTTCTAGCCTCCAGAATTGTGAAAAAATAGTTGTGTTGTTTAAGCCACCCGGTCTGCGGTGCTTCGTTATGTAGCCCCAGCAACCTAATACACCACAGTATAGTTGGACAGTACAGACAGCACCTTGGATCAGCTGTTTCACAACTGTGCTTTCTTCTACCTGCACTGCCTTTCTCCGTCCGCCTAGAGAACTCCTAGCCATCTCCCCAAACACATTCCAGGTGTCACATTCCCTTGAAAGTCATCCTTGAACACTCCAGCCCGAAAGAACGACCCCTCTTCGTTCTCTGTGCATCTATTCCAACACCACGAAGCAGCCGCAGCCGCAGCCGCAGTCCCCGGACTGCAAGCTCCCTGGGTACCAGGACTAAGCCGTGTTTGTTCTGCATCTGCAGCGCCTGTCACAACCCTGACGCAATCCAGCACACATCAGTACGGATCCACTGCTCCCTAGCCCCTGAGCGCCACGTGTGGTGAGAAATCAGAATTTTCCCGATTGCTAAAAGGTATACTTAGACCCCAGTGGGGTCTCTGATAGCACTTTTTAACCAAATGAAATAGTTCTGGAAAAACCTATATTCACCTTGAGTTTTGCTACCAAACGAATTTGTGTCAAACTTACAAAGAACTCTGGGGATGGTGACCTCTTTACGCAGTGCAGACAGTCCTGGAATCTTACTTGCTTTGAAAATGCAAATTTGTTCCAATGTTTGATCTATGCTCTCATCCATGAGAAACACTAGACGAATGAGGGCAGAATATTGCACCCAGCTGAAATGAGGTGTAGGAATGCACAACAACGACATATGTGCACCTCAAATACCTACCAGTTACCCCAGATTTCCGCCTGTGTTACATGTACCCCACGCACGTGATGTTACAGCTTTCTGTCCAATTTCAGATAACCCTCCTCCCCCACCTCACAATAACTCACAAGCTGTCGCCCTCCGATGGTTCCCCAGTTCACAAGCAAACTGCAGGTCTTCTGCAAGGTAAAGTGCTATATTTGTTGTAGAATTTATGAATTTCATTACCATTTATGCAAATGTAAATAAACATAAAAGTGCTCCATTTTAAAAGTTAAGTTGCTATCCTTTAAAAATGTCACTTGTAAATTTTAAAAAAAGTTTTTATTGATGAGAGAGAGAGAGAGAGAGAGAGAGAAAACATCAACTGGTTGCCTCACGTATGCACCCTGACCTGGGATCGAACCTGTTACCTGGGTATGTACCCTGCTCAGGAATTGAACGGGCGATGTTTTGGTGCACAGGACGATGCTCAGCCAACTGAGCCACACTGGCCAGGGCAGTCATTGATACAGTTTCTGTGTTGTGCTACTATCCCGTTTTTCCCATTAGCTCTTGGTTTCACGTTGCAGTTAGTAATGCATACGTCACATTATAGCAGAACTGACTGTGCATATAGAAACAGAATCTCCTGGGATATGTTAGTGCTTGCCTAGGTCTACTCTAGGATCTAGCGACTTGGCTGTTTCTTGGGTCCCCTATTTCTTGAAACCACATCAATTTTTAATTTTTCTAGTTTTTCCCATTGATCTGTCTCAGAACCCCCTTTTATATGTTTCGCAACAATTTAAAAGAAACAGCATTTAGAAATAGTAACAGAGGCAGATAAGACTTTTCATGTGCAGTCTCAGTGTTTGGCCACAATGCTCCCACACACTAGAAGATGTGTGGGTGCTGATTCTTTTCACTGCCAATTTCTGCCACTTGAGTTTCAGAGGGTGCTGTGAATTAATGGCCAACTTTGAGTAGAAAGTAATTGGCCAGCATACTTAGCGCAGTAGCAAAGGGTACCTGAACACGAGGGCTGAACACATTAGATTCATTTCAATTCAACACATTGAACACCCAACACCCGTAGGATTGGTGTGGGCCCAGCCGACAGCACTGATGGATAAAACAAAATCTTTAGGGATATCTGAAGCTGCACTGATCAGGGTTTAATCAGAGAAGCAGAACCAGTAGAAAATGTGTGTGTGTGTGTTTAAGATATGTTAGGAAATGTATTGCAAGAAATTGGTTAAGCCAGGTAGGGGCTGAGTAACCAAGTCTGAAATCCGTATGGCAATCCATCAGAAAGGGCAGGCTGAAATTCGTAGGCACAGGCTGAAGCTGCTGTTACGGGTGGAATTTCTTCTCTTAGGGAAGCCTCAGTCCTGTTTTTAAGGCCTTTCAATTTGCTGAATCAGGCCCACCCTGATTATCTTGAAAAATCTCCCTTACTTAAATCAACTAATTATGGACTTTAATTACACTACAAAATACCTTCTGAGCAACAGCTCAATTAAACAATATTTGTGTTTGATTTAAAAAACTGGGGAGCCCTGGCCAGGTGGCTCGGTTGGAGCATCATCCTGTACACTGATGTTTCTCTCTCTCTCTCTCTCTCTCTCTCTCTCTGTCTCTCTCTCTTTCTCTGAAAGATCAATAAGCACACCATTGGGTGAGGATTAAAAAACAAAAACAGCTCGATTGGTGTGGCTCAATGGATTGAGCATCGTCCCATGGACTGAGAGGTCCCGGTTTGATTCCTGGTCAGGGCACATGCCCGGGTTGCAGGCTCAATCCCCAGTAGGGGGCATGCAGGAGGCAGCCGATCGATGTTTCTCACATAGATGTTCCTATCTCTCCCTCCCTTCCTTTCTCTCTAAAAAAATCAATAAAACATATTAAAAACAAAACAAGAACCAAAAAAACTGGGGACTTCAGCCTAGCCAAGCTAACACATCAAAATGACCATCACACGCCATCCTTTGTCAACTTGGTACCCATACACATCTCCTTAAACCACACTTAACCTCCAAATCAGGTCAGCAACAAAATAATATAATGTCCACTAACATGCTACAAAAATCCCACGTACATCTGAAAACACACTAACACGTTTCCCAGATGAGGATGGAGGTCCCTGGGTGGAGGTCACACTTCCCCTGTAACATATACTGAGATACAAAGTTCTTATTTAATACACCTGATGTCAGGCTATAAGGGGATAGGAGAGGGAAGAAAACAAAATATTTATTTAATATATATACAAACATATCCATAACAAAATAAAGAAGAAATTCCCATACCTACTAGGGTCCTTGTTTTGCAGCAGGTCATGTGGTGGTGGCTGGTCTTGATAGCCCTCTTGTCCCACTACCTGTTCCACATTCCTTTTGCCCTCAGCAAGGACCTCAGCTGGTTGGGGTTCTTTGCCTGGTGAGGTGAGCCAAATGTGGATTTCTGAAGAACCTGGCCATTAGCTGTCCTGAATTGAGTTGTTATAGCTTTTGATTACTCCACAGAACAGGGGAGTACTAGAGATGCCCTAAGGGATCTCTTGTATTCCAGACACACTCTTCTTTACATCCACTGTGTGGGAGCAGCCCGACTTTCCCTTGGTAGCTGGATCAATCACTCTGGAGAGTACAGGAACCCCCTTCTTTGCCTGGTGATTGACAGGCACAAGGAGCTAAAAGCGGCTTATTGGCAGTCTCAACTACCAGTTCAATGGAATGAATCACTGCTGTGTCTCCTGGTGAAAAAATTCCTCCCACTGGAACTAAGAACTCAAGACAAGCAGAACCTAAAGTCAAGGGGACGGGAAGCACAAGTGTTCCTAGGGAGTCACGAAGGGTAACAGTGAATGGAGCCACTTCCGTTTCTACCCCTGGACTCCTGGACCCTGAAGCCTGGTTATGAGAGAAACAGCACCAAAGATTGGATACTGACTTAGACTGCATCCTAGAGGACACGGCCCAGCCCTGCAAAGTACGGCCACCTAGCTAGCACTATAACCGAGTCTCCTAAAGGCCACTCCACCATTTGGTCAAGCCAGCAGCTTCAGGATGATGGCGAATGCGGTGAGCCCAGTGATTTCCACGAGCATGGCCTATCGAGTTCCTCGATCAGAAGTGATGTCTGTGTGAAATACCATGACAGTGGACAAGGTATCCCATCAGTCCCTGGATGGTAGTTTTTGCAGAAGCACTTCACTCAAAAAAGGCAAATCCATACCCAGAATATAAGTATCTATTTCAGTACGAACAAAGCACTGTTCCTTTCACGATGGGAGCAGTCCAATGAATCTGCATCTGGTAGGTAGTCGATCACCCCAGGGAATGGTGCTGTATGGAGACTCAGTGTTGGTCTCTGTTGGCCTTGGTGAAGTGGGTAAATGTTGTTGAGCTCATGAATAACTTCTATCCCTGCCACCACGGCCATTTCTCATAGGCGCATTGACAAGTGACAGGGTAAAGAGGCTAACAAGTATCCACAGCATGGATCCGCCTATGGACTTGATTATAAAAATCTCCCTTTGGATGTCACCCTTTGGTGAGCATTCACGAGACACAAATATCTTTCAATCCTTTGCTCATTCAGAGCAGTGTATCCACATACCTCTTCCCCAGACCTCTCTGTCACCAGCTTTTCTAATCACATTCCTTCCAAGTCCACGACCATCCCGCCAAGCTACTGGCCACTCCCTACGCTTTGTCATAGACTTGTACCTCTGGCCATTTCTCCTTATAAACAAAGTGAACGATCAGATGTACTGACGGAAGTTCTGGCCGGTGGAGAATTCCCATCAGCACTGCCCTTCGGGGCTATCCCAGAACGGGGCTAAAGCATTACAGCTTCAAGTGGTACCTGACGACCACGCAGAACCATCCCTAAACCAGGCCTGCGCTTGCCCTTCCTCAGTCAGCTGGTCACAGGGAACTGTCCATGGGGTCACAGGTGCAGGCTGGGAGAGAGAAGGCAGTGTAGCAGGAGTGGGGACCACGGGTATCTGGGCCACTTCTTCGTGTAATTTACTTGTGCCTTTGGGGCCTGCTTGAATCTGATCTCATATATACCACTTCTTTTTTTTTTTTTTTTATAAGTCATAAATTTCATTTAAAAAACTTTAGTGTACAATACAAAATGAGAATGAGGTAAGAAGGTCATAGTTCAAGTAAAAAAGACTTGGGATTGTAGCTGACTCCAGGATATTAGTTTCCTAGGGCTAAGTTTAAGCCGCACAAATTGGGTTGCTAAAACAACAGAAGTGTATTCTCTCACAGGTCTGGAGTCTAGAAGTCCAAAGTCAAGGTGTCAGCAGGGCCACTGTTCTGAGGCTGTAGGGGAGACTTTTCTTGGCCTCTTCTAGTTTCTGGTGTTCCTTGTACCACTTCCTTTTGATAAGGGAGTGCTGCTGAGCACGCCCAGCTTTATGGCTCGTGGGTCAGACCACACCCAGTCCAGGATGGACAGCTCAGGTCACACAGTAACTTGGTGGCCCATGGGTAAGCCTTCAGTTTCTACTAAGACCCATAGCAAGACAGAAGCTGTTCCTTAAAAGGTGAGCAGTCATCCGTAGAGGATGGCAGGGGTTTGCTCCACAATGGAAAGGGCCCGTGCTGCGGTGGACCCACAGGGACCTGCCGAAGGCTCCATGGCAACCCTCTCTGAGAGTGGCAGCTCAAGCACCGCGGTCTGGTGGCTCACAGCGGTGTCAGCAGCCGGAGCCTTCTCTCACTCTGGACACTACTCCTTAACGACAGCAAGTGCTCTTCATTTCAAGTGGTCGTGTGGAGGTGGGGAAACACGCCCCGGAATCTGAAAGAGCTGTGTTTATTTAGTCACCTCTGCCATTTTCTAGCTTCTTGGGACCTCAGTTTCCACATCCGTAAAATGGGGAGACTGAACTGTATACTATCAAAGTCCCTCCCTGTTCCAAAATTCTATGAACTGTTTCTTTAAAGAGCTAGGCAAGTTTACAATATATATTGGCTCATAAAATGTATTACTCTTTGCATAAATTATCTATTAATTATATTCATTATGCTTTCTCCATTCCTTTTTGGTCTCCAAATTACACTGGCTTTGTTACCATCGCACTTATTTAGCAAAAGTAAGGACCTTCAGGGCTTGGGGGAGGCAGTAGCATAGTCTGCAAGTCCAAAAAACAGAGCCAAGTCATTCCATCTCTTCTTGTCAGGATCCGGGTCCCTGTTCCTAGGTATGACAACGCTGATGAAGAAGGAATACTGTCACAGTTCTAGAATCTGGATCCCCAACCCCACCACCCACTGCATCCTGGGGTCTGACTCAGTGAGGTTTTCTGAGAAAAGTAACTAACGCGTGAGCTTCAAATCTGGGCAAAACATGTGGCTCTGCCTTCAGACACATTTCTAGGGTATCAGAGATGACGTCAGCCACTCAGGGCTCCTTTTGTTCTGAGGGACAAAGTCAGATGGGCCCCAGACGGCCTCAGACTTATGGGCCAATGATACAAATGAAGACAGCTTTAGCTGCTGACCAATTCTGCTCCAGTCGGTTCAGATTTTGCTAGTCCTGAACCTGTCTGTCTGCTGTTCTTGTCTCTTCAGGAACGTACACCCTCCCTGGACTTGTACTCCACCTCACAATCCTGCAACTTTATATCCTGTCTATTCAACTCAGCCCATCTATGGCAAAGCCGTGTTATTCTGTCTGGCACAGGTCAGCGCTATCTCTGCGAGCCCCGTGTCCACAGTGCTCAGTCCAGACCTGGGGCTGTGACTGATGGACCGTATCTGCTCGGTCCCACTGTGGGCACTGGCACAGCACAGGAATCACAGAGCTCCCAATGCCAGCTAAGGGGAAGAATGCGTACATTTAGTAAAAAAGAAATTAATAAGCTGTCTTTCAAATTCACAATGTTTTCCAGATTCTGGCCTCCTATGAGAAAAAGTGGAGTCTTGCTAGGTGAAAAAATCCTGGTAGCAGCTGATGGGGCTCTGTCGACCTGAGGGTCCAGGAGGTGCTCGAAAGGGTTTAGCAGTAGTGGCGATGGTCGTGATGGTGGTGTGTGTGTGTGTGTGTGTGTGTGTGTGTGTGTGTGTGTGTGTGTGTGTGAATGAGGGTATAAAGTCCTCCCTCGAGGGCGTGTGAAGCCCAGGGAGGTTTGGAGGCAGGGGCATCCTAAGACCAGTGTTCTTCAAATAGCAGGTGACAGCCCATTTAGTGAGCCCTGCACTCAATTTAGTGGGCTATGACCAAGAGCCCTGGAAAACTAAGTAGAAAAGAATAGAGTAGAATACAAAATCGAGGAGTACTTCATAAAATTTTTGTTTCTAGCCACTCACGGTTTCTAGTTTATATGTGTGTTTGTGTGTGTGTGTATACATAACTTCATACACACATATGTTCTGGTACGGAACATTTCTCGCTCTAAATCCAAGACGAAAATATGTGAGAAATGCTAATCAAGAAAAATCAGCACACTTCCCAGTCAGTCAGACATGTCAATGCAAGAGCCAACGACTGCTCAACACAAGCCACTGCACGCGTGGCAGTCACTCCGGCTGCGTGGAGACGAGAAAGCAGTGCGTGCGGAAACGAGCTGGGAGCTGCCGAAGCCATGAACCCAGCTCCTACACACTGCCAAAGCCAGAGCCGACGGTCGTGCCGCTGAAATCTCTGTTCTGGCCTCGATCACTTTGCCTCTCAAGTATGAAACTCTCTCAGAGATCAACAAAATCTTCCATTTCCTCACTGAAGGAGGAGAAAAGCTTTAGTAAACCTAAGACACTGTGGCTGCTGAGCTGGGCTTTGAAGCATAACTTAAAAACTCGTAATTTGGGGCATCACTTTAAAAAAGGATTATGCTTTTCCTTTTGTATACCTTCAGTAGAAAATTCCTTCAGTATACAATTTCACGCAGGAAATCAAATCTGCATGCACCAGATTCATTTCCGCTGACTCGCATCACTTGATATTTTTCAAGTGCCTTTCTCAGGACAATTTCAAAGAGTTGGGAGTGACGGTGAAGTCACTACGTGCTTTCCGCATCAGACTAGAGAAGCTGGCTTAGCTGAACAAGGTCAGAAACCGAGTGAAGAAACCAGGTCCCTGAACTCCGAGCCTGACCTCCACCCATCTAGCTGGGCAGGAGCTCGGATCAGAAGACGGACGGTTGAGGAATACTCTGCTCCTCTCCCTCTGCTCCTCGGGGATTCCTTCCGTAGACCAATATCCAAAGCACTGATGAAGCCCTAGCGTATTAGGCAAAAGACTGAAAAAGATCATTCTGGAACTGTTAAATGGAAGTGTAGTATAATGCTCCTTCACACATCATGTGGAAAATGTTAGAACTTGTTATTAACCTCCAGAACTGCACAGAACGAAGACATGAACGGATTCAAGAACTCCTTAGACACATTCGTTAATGATAAATTCCCAGTGGTTACAGAGGACACAAAGATATTTCACAATATGATTGTAATTAAGTGAAGTTGATAGCAGACTAGCAAATAGCAGAGGGGCAAATGCTATTTTCCCCCCATAAGCAATAATACTAGTAAACATCATTAAACTTTGGGTAGGTGCCAAAGTTTTACGTGTACTATCTCACAATCACTCTAAGTTCTTCCCCCATTTTATAGATCAGGAAACTGAGGCTCAGAGAGGTGGGAAAAGATCTTGCCCCGTGTTACGTGGCAATAAGTAGCAGTGCTGAGATTCAAACCACGACTGTTTATTCCAAATACCATGCTCTCCCCACTCTGCTGCATGCTGTCAGTATGCCCTGGTGACACTACTGGACTGAGAGCTCATTCTATGCAAAGGTGCGAGCTCTGGAGTCAGACACTGGGTCTGAGTCTCAATTCACTCACTAGCTGTGAGACTTTGGGCAATTTCCATAATCTAAGTCCTTTGTCTATAAAACAGGGATGATAATAATTTACAGTTTATTGACCTGTAAAGATTAAATTAAATACTGCATATAAAGCATTTAGCAGAATGTCTAGCATATAGGAAGTATGCAAAAAAAGCTATTATAATGCTAGCTAGTATTAAGAAATTCACTGATTTGTAAAGTCTATGATTGTGTACCCACTACGCTGTACATCTGATACTAATACAAAATAACACTGACTGCAAACTGCAATTGAAAAAAAAACACAAGAGAGAAATTAATTGAATTAATGAGTGGGTATGTGTTGATCATTATATGGTATTTCTTAGTTATTGTGAAAAACAGAAAAGAGACATGGAAAAGAGACAAGAGGGAAATACAGAAGCAGAATGGGAGAAAGAAGAGAATGAAGAGGAAAAAAGAAAGTTAAAGGGCTTTAGATATTTTTTCAGAGTAACTCAGATTTACTCAAAGATACAGAAAGGGTTTCTTCACCTTATTTCACCCCAGTCTCAGACCATGAAATCTCACTGGGATGCGACAGTATTCTGGAGAGCGAGAAAATAATGTTAACCGTCTTTCAAGGTGCCTATGATCCTAGACAAACATAAACAGTAAAACAGTCATGTTTGGAATATATCAGATCCTCAGGCCATCACAGACACATATACAACTTAAAATGAGAGTTCAAAGAACCACGAGATAGGGCACTCTCCTTCTTTCTTGGAGGGCTAGAAACCAGCCTCCATCCTAATAACGGCAGTGAACCCCACAGGGAGGCTGCAAGGCTCTGGGGTAAAGGGCAAACAAATACATTCTCAGAGGCATCCTTCTCCTCTGAGATCTCTGCGGAGATGGAGACTTTAGAAGACTCTGAAAGACAGCTGCCAAGGCAGGCGCCTGGTGTTTCGTAAAATTTAGTGTCTCTAAGTCATCGAGCCATGACTGCACCTTCTCGTTCAGACATCCATGCTTCTGTTACCTCTCCAAGCTGCCTCCAGCTGCGTTCCGCCCTCTGCTTCCTCGCACCCCTCCTGTGACGACCTAACTGTGGTGGGAGCAAAGAGACACGTCACTGCTCCTGCCTGAGCTGTGGTTCTGGCTCACTGAAAGTGAGCGGACTGCCAAGTGTAACATGGTCTTCTGTGTCTGAGCGGCACCAGTTCCCCGAAATGTGCACTTCTCCTCGGAAGACACCAGTTCTGACTCAGGACGAGTTCTTTCCAGAAGTATCTTTGAATAACTTGAACGAAGGAAGCGCTCTGAGAACACATTGCACTGTGCCGGTCCCCACAACGCTCCTGACTCTTCAGTGGGAAACAAGTCACGCGCCCGGTCTGTCTGCGAGAAGAGCCTGCACCAGGGCGATAAGCTGAATATTCGCTAATGGATCCCACAGCCCTGCCACTCGGAAGATTAATTCCACATCCTGGCGCTGCTGTGATGTTTAATTCATTTGCTTATTTATTTGGGGGGTTATAGCACACTGAGTCCTCAGCCTCGAAGAATGCACTGTCCCGTATTTTTGATCTGGGTAAAATCCTGTGGCATGCTGTAGGGACGAAGCGTCCCATGCAAAACCCAACAGAAGTCTCTATGTGAGTTTCCCTCTCCCAGTTACGGAAAGGCTTCCAACTATGAGGGGAGAGGAAAGGAGTTGAGATCGCTCACGTAACTCTGAAAGCCAAAATGGGCTTTTCTTTAGATTCCAGGGTTAGTCAGCTGCCACTCAGCAACTGCTAGGTCACACAACTGCCAGCGTAGCTGATATCTTATCAGTCACTCACAACACAGGAAATAAAGCCAGGTGGGAAAAGGCTATCATCACGAAGGGCGGACTTAGCAGAAAGATTCAAGGGCTTCCAAAGATACTGATGACACCTGGGCCCCAACTCGAGCTTATGAAGCAGAAAGAGAGAATATAGTTTGCAAAAGGGTCTCAGGCCACAGTGGTTTTTAGGCTTACTTTTCCCACCAGCCCCAGGACAGGTGATCCCCACAGCACACAAAGCTTGGATTACATGCAGTTCCCTTGCCCTAGCGACAAAGCATCCCTTTCTGTTACATTCAACAAAGCTTATTAAAAGGCAGGTAATAAGTGGGAAGGACTTACAGAGGGCTAACTCTGAATGCATGCTAACTTTTGAGAATTTAGGTACTTCACTAAGAGTGCTGGGGGCATACACCTTTGTAGACATGTGCTGCCCCAGAGGCAAGAAGCCGGAGGTCATTCTTTGTCATTGAGGGTAACAGTGATTCCCCCCACCCCCCCGCCATTTCCCAATTTCAGAGGATGAGTCCAGGGTCTTCTTTTCACATTTCACACACTCACCTTCTGTACTGACTAAAGCCTAAAGTTTCCCAATCAAACAGGAGACTCTCCCGCCGGGTAAATGACCCCAGTCAAAGACTCAGGGTAGGTCCAGGCACCACTGGGTTGGCTCCTGACAGTTCTAATTCCAGTAAGGAGAAAACAGCTCAGGATTCTGCCTGTGACAGTTGCTCTGAGAAACTGTGCCCGACATAACGGCATAACTGCCCTCCGCGCTACTGCGCCTGCTGTCCTGTGGGCCCCAAGGGCTATCTGTTCCGCACGATGGCCCCTGGTGGAGACATATACTTTCTTCATGAAAAGATATCATGGAGAAAAGAAGGGAAGTGAGAGGCGAGAGATTAGATACTTTAGTTTCATTCGCATTTTCTAGCTTCAGAGGGTAGAAAAATAGCATACCAGGGAAGTTTTATTCCCCCTCTATCTGACAAAGCTTTGCTGAGAACTGCATTGCAGAGCTTACAATCTGGCTGGGTGCAGGCCAGCAGGGTGGGGCTGGCAATCAAAGCCTATGGCCCCTGCAGCCTGGGCGAGGCCTCCTGCCCAGGCCCCTCCCCATCATGAGCGACCTGGGGCAAATGCCAGAGACTGCTTCCCGGCAAGCCAGACTGAGTCAGCGTCCTCACGAGAGGAACGTATCATTGCCAATATTTTGTCCGAATCTCATTTACAAGAAGAGAGAGAAAAGGCATTTAGATGTATGCTAGGAAAAGAAAATGTGTCTATATACCAATGACCTATGGTGCAAATGACTGGCACCAGACATTGCAGGTTTGATTTTTACTTCACTTCTATGAAGGGCACTAGGAGAGCGAGTGAGAGAAATGACGGGTAGCAGGTCCCATTAGGTATTCTGCTCCGGTATCCGACTCCAGGAGACACGTGCCCAGCCAGCGCCGTGACTCACCCTCTGCTGCCCGGGCACCATGGGAGCTCGACTTGCTACAGCCCCGCAGACCATGCAACACTCCTCAGAAGAAAACGCTCTGCTCTAGCATTTCAGAAAGATTAAAGTCAGGCAGAAAATTGAAAATTACTATCACCGTTTTACGTTAAAGAGAGATGACCAAAGCTCAACTTGAAAGTACCAAAACTTAGTTCGGAAAATCAGCAAACAAGTCTGCATTTGTTTGTTTTGGGTTGTTTTGTTTTTGTTTTTGTTATGCAGTGCAATATTATAGGATAGGAATCAGACGCAGAGAGATCACTGGGGAGTCTAAGATGATTCCACACCGCCATTCTAAAGAAGTGATGAAGTTGCTAGCAACTGTGTACCAGAGACACTTGGTAGAGGCCTTTCATTTAGATTCATACTTTCATTACCCAGCAATTATTTATTGCCTGTCCACTAGGAAAAAGACTTTATTGGAAGTACTGAGATATTCCTAATATAAGACAGGAAGTGGTATGTTCCAGGAGAAGGGGATGGTTGTTTCAAGGAGGGGATATCATTTCAAGATGAGGACGGCTTTCTGGTAGGATGAATAAAACATGAGATGTTCAGAAATCAGGGAAAATTCTTTCTGAATAATGAGCACAGAGACATGAAGGTGGGAATATGGAGGGGGCCAGGAAGCAGTGAGTGGATCAGATTGCCAGAAGCATTTGCCAGGGCCTTAGGAGGCGTGGTCCTGGATTTGTGGCAGGGGACACAGACTAAGCACATGGCTATGTGAGAACTGGGTTCAGCCTTCAGGAACTGTAAGCGGGAGTTAAACAAAAAACTAATAGCACAATCAGGACAGCTACAGACCTGCGACAGGGTCCTGGAGGCCCACTTCTGGGCCACGTGTTAACCTGTTAGTTGCTGGACTGTGTGGTGGTTGGTGGGGGGTGGTAGTGTCAAGGAAGGCTTCCCACAGTAGGGTGCTGGGGTAGGGGAGGCATTCAGGGGTTGGGAGATGTGAGTCCACAGTATTTATCAATGAGTGCAGAGTATTTCTGAATTTCACCAACCAGTACAGCCATACCAATACATAGTAGCTGAATTTCAGTTCTATGGTGAAAAAAAAAAAAAAAAAGTGTCCAAAGCTAACAAATGCTTTTGTTTCAGATCTGTAGATGGAACCGTTACTTGGATGTCAAACTCAGTATGTCTAAAACTAAACCCATCATATTCTTTACTAAACGCGTAATAGCTTATGATTACATCAGGAACTGGCACCAAGAAGCCACTCAGGCACCCATTTCAGAAGCCTGGGACTCATTATCAGGCCTATAACCTCGTTCCAGCAAATGGACTCCCTTCCCAGTTTGGGGGAACCATCATTGTGTGAATTTTGATAGGAGTCAAGGCTACTACTCTCTCCTCCTGCCCCCAGCTTTTGACTTTCTGGTCAACTTACATATATAATATTTTAGGGATTTAGTTGAAATTCAGTCAAATGTGTTCTTAAAATATATTAATTTAAAATATTACATTAATTTAATTATGCCTAGATTTTTTATTAAGTAATATATCAATCTGGGAATACTTTATAATTACCTTTACTATTTTCTCTCCTTACTCCTCCTGAAACTGATAATACTAATATGTTGGACTTAATGCCATATTCTCCACTTTTCTTATTTTTCTCACCACTGTCTATCCTTTTGTTTTTAATTTTACTTTTTGGGAAATTTCTGCAACTTTATCTTCCAGTTGTCTTATCGAACTGCCTCTTAAATGATTAATTTCCAACGTTCTCTTTTATCCCCTGCTTGAACAGCAGCCTGCTTTCTTCATGTGCGCAGTACCTCTCCTCTCTGAGGCTCTGACTGCATTTTCTCTGAAGTCTTCTTCCGCTCCCTGCATTGTTTCTGATTCCTCTGAGTTCCCTTTTGCTGTTTCTTCACTTGGGTTGCTGCCTTTCATGCTGGATGCTTTAATCAAATGTCTCCCGATTCTTAGCTGTCCATTCATGTTTAATAACGAAGCACAAAAAGGCTGTTTTGAAGCTAGCACATGGTAAGAACTGGTAGGCTTCACCATAGAGTATTCGGACAAAAAGTCATGTTTCGTTTTGTTTTTTCAATATTCATAGTGCATTAGTTAGGTTACAGGCTAAGTTGCTACAACAAAAAGGCCCCCAAACAGAGTGACTCAAACAAGTTAGGATTTCATTCCTTTCTCTTGTAACATTCCACAGCTGATGGGTGCTGCTGGGCAGGCGGGTGGTGCTGGGCAGGCGGGTGGTGCTGGGCAGGCGGGTGCTGCTGGGCAGGCGGGTGGTGCTGGGCAGGCGGGTGGTGCTGGGCAGGCGGGTGGTGCTGGGCAGGCGGGTGGTGCTGGGCAGGCGGTGCTGCTGGGCAGGCGGGTGGTGCTGGGCAGGCGGGTGCTGCTGGGCAGGCGGGTGGTGCTGGGCAGGCGGTGCTGCTGGGCAGGCGGGTGGTGCTGGGCAGGCGGGTGGTGCTGGGCAGGCGGTGCTGCTGGGCAGGCGGGTGGTGCTGGGCAGGCGGGTGGTGCTGGGCAGGCGGTGCTGCTGGGCAGGCGGGTGGTGCTGGGCAGGCGGGTGCTGCTGGGCAGGCGGGTGGTGCTGGGCAGGCGGGTGCTGCTGGGCAGGCGGGTGGTGCTGGGCAGGCGGTGCTGCTGGGCAGGCGGGTGGTGCTGGGCAGGCGGGTGCTGCTGGGCAGGCGGGTGCTGCTGGGCAGGCGGGTGCTGCTGGGCAGGCGGGTGGTGCTGGGCAGGAGGGTGGTGCTGGGCAGGCGGGTGCTGCTGGGCAGGCGGGTGCTGCTGGGCAGGCGGTGCTGCTGCTCTTTCTAGTCCATTTGCAGCCCCACTGAGCCCAGGGTCCTGCCCTTGCCTTACCAGCACCACACCCACATCCTACCCTCGAAGGGAACAAGAGAAAGGGGAAGACAAGCAAGTTCTTTTCAGAGAGTGAAGTAGCAGCTGCTCATGCCCTGCAGTAGTGGTCAAACCTCATTGCAGGGGAACCTGGGAAATGTAGTCCTTCCTAAGCAGTCAGGTTCCTTGCCAAAACTTGGGGGCATTCTATTATGAAAAGGATAAGAAGGAGAATAGACACTGGGGGACATCAGAGTCTTCTTCAACTTAGGGACTCTCAAGTGCCAGTGTCTCCAGGTTTCTCTGGGGTGGTTCATTTCCTCAAGAGGTGTATCCTCCTCCTTCTCCTGCACATCCAGGCTGCTGGCATTCACTGTCAAGTGTCCAAACTACGGCTCCTCACTCCTACCCCCTCTGCGCCTGAAAGCTCAGAGTGCTGTCCTCTGATCTGCTTCCTCCAAAGAATAAGCTTCTGATTTTACGTGGGGGTGGCGGAGGCCTGGCTACCTGTCAGTGTGTAGTGGGTGCAACTGCTCCTTGGACAGACTTTCTCTTGAAATCCCTATTCTTGGCCTCCCACCCCGCCCGTCTCCTGTGGTCCCCGATGCCTTTATTTCCAAGCTTTTCACGGGTTCTTTGGGAACCTGTACTGTGGGAACTTGGACCTGACCTTTCTGCTCTCTTACTGTTCCTCCACCACCTTTCAGTCTTCACAATATCTGGTTGAGGGTTCCACACACCTAGCATCTCGAAGATGACGTCTGCCTTTCTCTTTCTTGTTCTCTTTATTCTCCAGGGGATTTGAAAAAGGAGAAGGAAGTGAAAATGGCTTTACTCTACTATCTTGAAACTAAAAATGTTTTTTCATCTACACACGAGGCTATCACTAGAAATTTTATTTCAAGCCACAAACATCCATTTGCTTAAAATAAGAACAGTTTTATCTTTCCGTTCATCCTGTGGGTGTACACTCATGATCCTCCACAAAGTAACCACTAATTGTATTTAATTTTAAAGTGATTTTTAAAAGGCTTATTTGCAATGATATCTAAGACTTGCAATTGTGAAGTCATTTCCCACTCCCACCCCCAAATATTTACTAAATGTATACTGAATGTCTTTGCTTCTTTGGTCAAATGACCTCTATAAACGTACAGACCAGCAGTGACAGAAGTAGTCACAGGCTATTGTGTCTCTCCTAAATAATTCTGAAAATACTTTTAGGAACAAAACTTCATATAAAAACTATAATTTGGCATTGAAAAAACTGGACTCTCTTTCACTTTCTTATTTTGCCCATGTTAGGCCATGTTCATGACACACCTTCTTCAGCTTCTTCCTCTACCTCCTACTCATCCTTCAAGACTCATTTCTAGGGTCAGCTCCTACAGGAAGCCTTCCTGGACCACCTCCCAGAGCTCTCCCAAAGGCTGATCGGGTGCTGCACCTGTGCATTTCCATCGCACCCAGCGTTCCCCTTAAACAGCACCTACTATACTGCAGTCACCCGTTGATTTGTCAGTCTCCCCCACTACACTGTGGGCTCCTGGAGGGCAAGGTCCATGTCTTACTTATCTTTACACTCCTGGCATCTATAAACCATGCCAGCAACACAGCAGCTGCTAGTTATATATTCACTTACTGAATGAATAAGAGAAATGCTAGCTTTCAATTGGAAATAAAAGTTCCTCAATGAAATCAGAAGCAGAGAAATCAGGAGGAATACTTCACCTTGGTTGCTCATAATCACTCATTCCCTCAGTGGCTAAATATTAACTGAGCCAAGAAATAGAAAATGTCTTCTATAAGACTCAAGTAAATGGAATTTCAGAAATACATATACCTGGGAGATTTAAGCCCTTGGCTTGCTGGACAGATAAAAAGAGGCATAAACTTGTACTTTTGGTATTTGTTTTAGTCAAGGACTTTTGGTTGCAATGCACAGAAATCCACCCAGGTTAAAACTGGGGGTTACTGAAACCGGGAAGCCCAAACATTCTGGGAAGAAGAGGCTCAGAGGGTGAGTGCTTCGGATCACAGTCTGCCTTTTCCCTATGCTAACCAGATAGATGGAAGAAAGGGCAACTGCTCTGACTCAGACTTTGACTTGTAGATTGCTTTGTTTTCGTTTTGGAGAGGCAGCAAAAATTATACTCAGAGACTATCTGTCTTTGCCAGTGATGTATCTGCACAGGTTCGTTGTGGGAATTATCATTTCAGAAGCCAATCGCATACAGGATAATCTCTTTTAATAAGCTAAATAAAGATATATTCCAAACCAATCACAGATTAATCACACCACTGTTCCAGGCAAGGAGAGGTGAAGAAATAAAGTCCAGATTTAACGAGGTGCACCTTCTGGTATGAGGAGGCACTCAGGATAGCCTGCGACCAACCAAAGAGCTGTTTCCAGGGTTGTAGGCGGGCAGAGGAGGAGGGCCTCACCAAGATAGGAGCGAGTGCCCCAAGGGTCTTCGGGGAGTTTTCGGGTTAGTAAAGAATCGCCTTGCCATAACCAAAATTCTCAAATAGTCCTCATACACTCTCAGTATTTATGGTTCAAATGTTCCCTTGCCACAATTGCTTCTCCACATGTTCCTATCGATAAGCCCCCACTGGGGCCCCCCCGCGCGACTTACTTCATTCTTGTATCAAAGCAACTTTACCTCTAAAAAACTTCTTTTTCTTCTGTCTCTGTCATTGTTGTAAACAAAGGGATCCAAGCAACTCCACTTAAGTCCTAAACAAATGGATCTGAAATCATCTGAAACCTATCCACAACACAGGCCGGACAGCTGCCTGGAAGATCTGAGCCCCTTCCCGTGTTCACCCACTGCAGGTGCGTCGGGGCCGGCCCATCCGTCATGCTGACAGGGCAGCTGGATGTCCCCCAAACCGGGGCGGATGTGCAGACGGACTTAATCACCGTTGCACTAATGGGACTCTTGGGGGCGAGCAACATATGAATACGTTCCTGAAGTGTAGAGGAATAGGCTGAAGGAGCAGAAGACACACCTAGGAATCTTCTTTTTAAGGATCAGAGCTAAATGGAAGAGCGGCTCTGTGACTGAGCTTTAAACCGTGGTGGGTCTCCTAGGACCATGCTATCATGGAAAGTGGCCGACAGAGCAAAACCTAAAACACACACACCGAGCAAGACTGTGTTGATGATTTTGGTGTAGCCCGTTTATTCCTCTAGGGAATCTTTATGGGGACGCCCCATGCCCCACCCCAGTCTGTGTTCGGCACTCCCCTCCTCAACCACCCTGTGCCATGGCAGATCTTTGGCAAATCTCCATCAGGATATTTAAAAAAAATTTTTTTTTCCCCTTTATTGATTTTAGAGAGAAAGGAAGGGAGAGGGAGAGAGAGAGAAACATAGATGAGAGAGAACATCAATTGGCCGCCTCCTGCATGCCCCCCACTGGGGATTTGGCCCACAACCCGGGCATGTGCCCTGACTGGGAATCGAACCAGCGACCTCTTGGTGCATGGGTCGACGCTCAACCACTGAGCCACACTGGCCGGGCACTATCAGGGTATTAACTGTCAGCATCCTTGCCAATCTTCCCCACTTCTTGAGGTTGGGGATGATGTCTTATTGTAAAGCATTTCATATACCTTTTGGTATAAGGAAGGGTATACATTATTTAGTAAATCAATAAATGTTTGATAGCTCTATATTCTCAGAGCCTAGTATGTGCCTGGATCATGTTAGATAGATGAATAATAAGAAAAAGAGAATGAATAAAATTAAAATATCTGGAATTTAACTGCTTTAAAAAAATTCTGTAGTAAGAGTTATAGGTTTAATAATATCTCATGACAATCATCTGATTTTATTTCACACATAAACATCAGCAGAGCAGATGTTCATCTGTCCTTTTTGAAATGCTTGAGTTCTAGAATTCTTTAAGTTTTGAGATAATTACAAGAAAAGCTTTTTATTTTGGTCTGGTGTTCTTAACACACAGGAGACTGGGCTAGGGACTGGGGTGGGGTCTGTGTTTCCTGAAGCTGAGTGCTAATGGACTCTGAGGGTGGCTGTTTCCACAGGGTGATTTAACCCAACAATACCATCTTATTTCTAGATTTAGACACTTTTTTTTAGGTTCAAAGGTGACTTGAGTTTCTTCCAGGCTCAGTCCTGCTTAAATGCACTTAGATGACATTGAGGCCATGGCTCCTTTCAGCTAAACTTGGGGAAAAGGTAGGTTTTGATGGCTCTGTTTATCATTCTTCTATGAAAACAGAGAGTAGATATAGATGTTTTACATTAAAAGATCAATTTTTATATCTGTAAACAGAGCATGCTAACACCCATGTCACAAAGCCATGGAGAGGGACAAGTGAGATGTCGGTTCACCACAGTGCCTGGTACATAGTACGTTCTTGGTACATGTCTGCAGACCTGAATCAATGTAATTAAATAGGAATTCTACTCCAAAGACCCTTCTTTTTTTTCCTCATGGAAGACAACTTTTCTTACAAAGAATTTCTTTCTCAGGAGATTGCAGCCAAGAAAATCAGAAGTGTTCGTGTGTTTTTTAATCCACACCTGAGGACATATTCATTGATTTTTTTTTTTTTTTTGAGCGAGAGGGGAAGGGAGGGAGGGGGAGGGAGGGAGGGAGAAAGACAGAAAAGCATAGATGTGAGAGAGAAACATCAACAGGCTGCCCCCCAAATGTGCCACAACCAGGGATCAAACCTACAACCTCGGCACGTGGCCTGACTGGAATCAAACCCACAGCTTTTCACTGTATAGGACGATGCTCCAACCAACTGAGCCACACACACAACGATGGGGAACCTAAAGTCTGAAACAGAGGACCTATATGTCATTCCTATTTCCCTCTAAACTGCTCCAGCCTCACTCAATTCCATCTGTTGGGAAACCCTAGGCCGCCTTCCTGCTATTTCCCCTCTGCCTCAGGGAGCGATGAGAAGACGAGGAGGAGTCAGAAGGCGTCGTGTGCTCCCCAGCCTGCTGGGTCATCAGATTGGAAAACCACAGTTCACTCTGGACAGCCTGGACAGCCTCGGCATCACAAGACCACGCGGCAGTCACTTGACGTTTTAGTGATGGATTCAGAAGAGGACACTATCAATAAAGGCTAAACACCCCAGTGCCCTGTGATACACAAAGAATCAAAGACCACACTGAAATGTGAAGTGAGAGTTCAGTAACTATTCCCATCCACCACCAGCACCCTTGTCCAAGACACTCTCATTTTTGCCTGGATGACCGTAATTCATTTATATGCTTACCTACCTCCAGCCCCTTCTCCATGTAGGAACTAAGGAATCTTTCAGCAAGGTGGTCAGAGAAGGTCCAGAATCTTTCTTTTTAAAACAAAAAAATTTTTTATTGATTTAAGAGAGAGAGGAAGGTAGAGGGAGAGAGAGATAGAAACATCAGTGAGAGAGAACACCGATTTGCCGCCTCCTGCATGCTCCCCACTGGGGATTTGGCCCACAACCTGGGCATGTGTCCTGACCAGGAATCGAACTGGCGACCTTTTGGTGCATGGGTCAATGCTCAACCACTGAGCCATACCAGCTGGGCCAGAATCTTTCTTATTGGCTCACCTGCCCTGGCTTTGCCTGCCTCTCCAGCCTTATCTCTGCTCACTCCCCCCAGGTCACAGGGGTTTCCTTTCAGAGTTCCTCAAACACACCAAGCTCCCTCCTTTCTTTGGGTTTTTGCTACCTCAATGAAAACTCTTCCCCTAACGCTTGCCTAGATATCTCCTACTCACCTTTCAGGTTTCAGCTAACACTGGCACTTCCTCAGTGATATTTAAATGGAACCCCTGCTGCGTGCTTCCTGTACCCTGCACTTTTCTTTCACAACACTCATTGCAACCTGCAGTTTTCTATTTATTTGTTGACTGTTTACTGTCCATGGTTCCAGCAGTGGAAAGCTCCATGAGGGCAGAGGCTGTTTTGCATACCACTGTATGTCCAGACCCAGCACAGTGCTCGGCTAAATGTTGAGTAAGTGGAAGCAAAAGGGCGTTTGTTAATCATACACAATTTTGTTGAGGATATACTTTGGAATAGTACTGAAACTTTTCTAAGACATACTATATAGGTAGGATCCTTTTTTCAACCTCTCTACAAGAATGTTATTTGCAATCCACCACAGTTCCAAATGGCAAGTTATTTTTAATCACTGCCACATCCACCCAGAGCGTTTGCTCTCCATTGGAAGTGCTGAGTTACCTGACATAAGCTTTGCATGAGTTTACAGAACTTTGAACTTTGGGCTCTTTGTGACTGAGTTTCCCTATCAGTAAAAGGAGGGGGCTGGAGCTAGTTGCTCTCTAAGATTCTAATTTAAAATTTCAGCTATTATTTCTCCAAAAGATGTTAACCAGCAGCTCACAAAAGAAATAAAAATGGCCCTGGCCAGTGTTTCTCAGTGGTTAGAGCACTGGCCAGTGGACCAAGGGGTCATGGGTTCGATTCTCGGTCAAAGACATATACCTGGGTTGCAGGTTCGATCCCCAGTCCTGGTCAGGGCACATTCAGGAGGCAACCAATACATGTGTCTCAGTCATGTCAATGTTTTTCTCTGTTTCTCTGTCTCTCTCCCCCTCCCTCTCTCCCTTCCACTCTCTCTAAAAAAAATAAATGGAAAAAAATATCCTTGGGTGAAGATTAAAAAAAGAGAGAAATAAAAATGGCCAACAAATTTCAGTAGTAACCAAAAATGTAAATTTAAAAAAATGAGACATCATCTTTGCAGATCAAATCAGCAAATATGGGAAAGAATAATACCCTAAGAACAGGAACAAGACAGTGATGTCTGCTTTTGCCACTCTTATTCGACATAGTACTGGAAGTCTTAGAAAAAGTGATCAGACAAGAAGAAACAATAAAAGACATCCAAATTGGAAAGGAGGAAGTCAAACTCATTATTTGCAGATGACATATTGTACATAGAAAACCCTAAAGACTCCACAAAAGAACTGCTAGATTTAATAATGAATTCAGCAAACTAGCAGGATACAAAATTAACATCCAGAAATTGATGGCATTTTTTTTTTTTTTTATCCTCACCCGAGGACATTTTTTCATTTTTTGTTCAGATAGAGTGGGAGGGAGAGAGAGGGAGAGAGAAACATCGACGTGAAAGAAACACATCGAGTGGCTGCCACCCGCACGACCAACCAGGGCCGGGGACAAACTGCAACCGAAGTACATGCCCTTAGCGGGAACCGAACCCGGGTCTCTCTGGACCGCAGGCCGACGCTCTAACCGCTGAGCCAAACCGGCCAGGGCTGATGGCATTTTTATACACCAATAATGAACACTCAGAAAGAGAAACTAAAAAAAAATCCCATTTACCATTGCAACAAAAAAATTAAGATACCTAGAAATAAACTTAACCAAAGAGATAAAAGACTTCTTCTCAGAAAACTATAGGACATTGAAAAAAGAAATAGAGGAAGATATAAAAAAGTGGAAGCATATTCATCATGTTCATGTATCGGAAGAATCAACATTATTAAAATGTCCATACTACCCAAAGCAATCTATAAATTCAGTGTAATCCCTATTAAAGTACCAGTGGCATATTTCACAGATCTAGAACAAATACTCCAAAAGTTAGACAGGGAAACTAAAAAACAATCCCATTTCCAATGCAACAAAATAAATAAATAAATAAAATACCTAGGAATAAACTTAACCAAGGAGGTAAAAGACCTGTTCTCAGAAAACTACAGGACATTGAAAAAAGAAATAGAGGAAGATATAAAAAAGTGGAAACATATACCATGTTAATGAATTGAAAAAATCAACATCACTAAAATGTCCATACTACCCAAAGCAATCTACAGATTCAATGCAATCTCTATTAAAGTACCAATGACATATTTCACAGATCTAGAACAAATACTCTAAAAGTTTATATGGAACCAAAAAAGACCCTGGAATAGCCACAGCAATCTTGAAAAAGAAGAACAAAGTGGGACAGATCACAATGCTAGGTATCAAGTTATATTACAAAGCCATCGTAATCAAAAGAGCCTGGCACTGGCACAGGAACAGGCATATAGATCAATGGAACAGAACAGAGAACCCAGAAATCCACCCAAGACAGTATGCACATTAATATTCGACAACGGAAGCAAGAGCATCCAGTGGAGAAAAGACAGTATCTTTAATAAATGGTGCTGGGAAAATTGGACAGCTACCTGCAAAAAAATGAAACTAGACCACCAACTTACACCATACAAAAGAATAAACTCAGAATGGATAAAAGACTTAAATGTAACTCATGAAACCATAAAAATCTTAGAAAAATATGTAGGCAGAAAAATCTCAGACATCATACGTAGCGGAATTTTCACTGATACATCGCCTAGGGCCAGAGAAACAAAGGAAAAAATTAATAAATGGGACTACATCAAACTAAATAGTTTCCGCACAGCAAAAGAAACCAGCATCAAAATGAAAAGGGAACTCACTGAATGGGCGAACATGTTTGCCAATGATACACTGGATAAGAAGTTAATATCCAAAATATATAGAGTACTTGTACCACTCAACAAAAGGAAGACAAACAATCCAATTAAGAAATGGGCAGAGGACCTGAATAGATACTTCTCCAAACAGGACATACAAATGGCCAGGAGACATGTGAAAAAATGCTCAGCATCTCTAATCAGAGAGATGCAAATTAAAATGACTATGAGATATCACTTCACACCTGCCAGAATGGAGGCCATCAACAAATCCTCAAACAACAAGTGCTGGCAAGGGTGTGGAGAAAAGGGTACTCTAGTACACAGCTGGTGGGAATGCGGACTGGTGCCGCCACTATGGAAATCAATATGGTGTTTCCTCAAAAAATTAAAAATTGAACTGCCATTTGACCCAGTGATCTCACTTCTAGGAATATACCCTAAGAAGCCTGAAACACCAATCAGAAAGAATATATGTACCCCCATGTTCATAGCAGCACTATTTACAATTGCTAAGATCTGGAAACAGCCCAAGTGTCCATCAGTAGATGAGTCGATAAAAAAGGCGTGGTACATTTACACAAAGTAATACTATGCAGCTGTAAGAAAGAAAGATCTCTTACTGTTTGAGACAACCTGGAGGGACCTGGAGAGTATCATGTTAAGTGAAATAAGCCAGTCAGAAAAAGACAAGTATCACATGATCTCACTTATTTGTGGAATCTAATGAATAAATTAAACTAATGAACAAAATAGATCCAGAGACATGGAAGTAGGGAACAGACTGACAAACCTCAGAAGGAACAGGGGTAGGGGGCAGGAAGAGATAAACCAAAGAATTTATATGCATATGTGTATAACCAATGGACACAGACAACAGTGCCAAGAAGATGGGGATGGGGGGAGGAGGGTATCAATGGGGGAAAAAAGGAGGGACATCTATAATATTTTCAACAATAAAGATAAATTAAAAAAAATAAAAGCTCATAAAAAAGGAACAATACCCTTGTTTAACAATTTCAAGAAGAATCATTTTCATCACTATATACTATTTGGAGTGGTCATTTGGCAATATGTATCAAAAGTCTTAAAAATGAATGATGCAGATTATATTTTCCAAAGATGACTGCACCAATATAGCCCATCATCCCATATACTCTTTTTTTTTTTCTTTTGCATTTATCTTCAGATAGAGCGGGAGGGAGAGAGGGAGGAAGAAAGAGAGAAACATCGACATGAGAGAAACACATCGAGTGGCCGCCACCCACACGACCCCAACCGGGACTGGGGACAAACCGCAACCGAGGTACGTGCCCCCAGCAGGAACCGAACCTGGGACTCTATGGTCCGCAGGCCAACGCTTCAACTGCTGAGCCAAATCGGCCAGAGCCCATATACACTTTCTACACTGTTGATACTCCTCCAGTGAGAGCTGGGAGTCTATGTGCCCTCCTCAACCTGGATGGGCCTGTATAATGGAAGTGGAGTTGTGTGGTTTCCCAGGCTAAGTTAGAAAATGTGACTGCTTCCACCTGGTGCTCAACTGGCATATCCTAAGCTGCCATGTAAGAAGTCTAGCCACCCTGAAGTTGACATGCTAGAGAGACCGCACCCAAACGGGGGAAGATGCCCTAGGAGGCCACGCTCTTCCAGGGCCCAGCTGTTCGGCTCTTCGAGCCCTAGCACCAACGAGTGAGTGAAGAGCCTTCAGCAGATTCCAGCTTCGCACCTCCAAGCCACCCCAGCCTACAGTAAGTGGGACAGAAATAAGCCATTGTATCTGAGCCCTGCTCAGACTGCAGATTCATAAGTAAAATCAATGTTGTCTGTAGTACTAAGTTTTGGGTAGTCTGTTATGTAGCACTAGATAACTAGAACATTATATATACTGCTGGGTTAAAATATCTGTATCTACTCATACATATATAGATATAGAGAGTTCTGAGGTAGTTTGTTATATAGTAGCAGATAACTAGATTATTATATATAATATATAAAATATATATTGCTGGGTTAAAATATATCTATATCTATCTATCTCTGTATATATGTCTACATACATATAGGTATAGGTATTTTTTTAACCTAGCAATTTCAGTTCTAGAAATGTATGCTAAAAAAAATATTTGAAAAGTATACAAAAATGGTAACAGCATTATTAATAAAACAAAATACTCTGAAACCATCTAAAATGTTCAGCAACAGGCAACTGATGAAATATATTATTTTATATTCCTACAATCAGTTACTAGGCTGCCACACAAAAATGTGATAAAGTGAAGCTTCATTTACTGGCAAGATAGTGAGTCATGAATCAAAAATTGTAATTAATTCAATTCTTTGCACCCAAGTTCCATTTTTCTTATAATTTTTTATAGGACTTTATGTGCAAATAAAGGACGTTAGGTACAAAATAAGAGACTAATCATCGGTTCATACCTGGCTCTCTTTATTTATTTACTCATACAAAGATATTAAAGCATAATGATTGATCTTTTATTTTTAACAAAAAAGAATTCAACTCTACAAATTACTCTGCAATTTGCTTTTTAATTTCATAATATATCACAGATATATTACATTTAATATATCATATCCCTCCAGGTCATAGATTTGGATTTAACTCATTCTTTTTTTTTTTTTTTTTAACTCATTCTTTTTAACAGCTGTACCATAATTTATTTAACTTTTCTTCCATTAATGGAGATTTGGGTTGTTCCAGTTTTTCTTTTATATACTACAAGCAATGCTAAAATAAATATTTTGTTCATTTATTTTCAGGCACTGATGCTTTTATTTCTATAACATAAATTCCAAAGAAGAATGGCATTGCTGGGTCAGTGTGTATTTACATTTTAATATACATTGCTAAATATACTTTCCAAAAAGGTTATAGCAATTCATATTCCCACCAGCAATATGAATTCAGGGTGAGATTTCCCTGCACCCTGAATAGCAATATATTCTCCCTCTGTCTAATGGGTAGAAAATGGTCTCAATGTTATGCATTTTTTATATGTTTAAGATAAACCAGCCCTGACTGGTTTGGATCAGCGGTTAAAACGTTGGCCTGTGGACCAGAGAGTCCCGGGTTCGGTTCCCGCTAAGGGCAAGTACCTCAGTTGCAGTTTGTCCCCGGCCCCGGGTAGGGTTGTGTGGGTGGCAGCCAGTCGATGTGTCTCTCTCGCTCTCTCTCTCTCTCTCCCCCTCCCTCCCTCCCTCCCTCCCTCCCTCTCTCTCTCTCTCTCTCTCTCTCCCTCCCTCCCTCCCTCCCGCTCTATCTAAAGATAAATGCAAAAATGTCCTCAGGTGAGGATAAAAAAAAAAAAAGATAAACCACATGTCATATGTTGCAAACTTTTTTTTTTTTTGCCTTTATACTTTTCTCATGGCATAATTTGCAGCACAAAAGTTTTAAATTTGATATGGTCAAATCTATCAATCTTTTCCTTTATGGTTGCTTAGACCTTTGTTTTAAAAGCTGAATATACTGTCAATGAATTAGCATTTGTGGGCATGGGAGTGGTTAAATAGATTCATCTGGACAGGCTTGTCCTTTCAACACTGAGCACCTGAAGTATGACCTTCAGTTAGTACTTTGCTGACACTGTCCAGAGAGACTGTGTACTGGTATGACTGAGTTCTAGAAGTGGTTTGTCTGATACCTTTGTTCAAAATTGCTCAAAGAACTTAGCTTTACTGATGGAGATGTGAGCTGGTATTTAATGAGTCTGCAGCGCTACACAACATGCTAATCTATTTCTTGTTCCTCTAAGGAAATAAAAATAACCTTCAAAATAATCTTTCTATAGACATCTCACAAAATGCAAGTTTCTAAGTCCTATAATTTCATTTTTCTAAACAGAATCCTTCAGTGGTTTATGCAAATCCAGGCAGCTTCAGCTTTTGACGTCTTATCTTTTTTTCTGAAAACCTTGACTTGACAAATACCCCAAGATTTATTGCTTCATGGCATCTGGTCAGATATGATAGTTTTTACAATTTCTTACCCTACTCCCACTGTCCCTTTTCAAGCCCATAATCTTGCATTTTCATCTATCTAATGAAAATAAGGTGAGGCATTTAAATTATTTTAAACCCACAGTTTGTGGACACCTTAAGAGTCTATTTTATCATAATAAGTAAACAAATGTCAATGAATTATTGAAAAGCATGTCCTTAAACACAATGAGACTCTACCCTGTAAGATTAGAGGGCGGAGCAGAGGACAGTGGTGCTTAATTCCCTGTTAGTGTCTGGGAGGAAATCACAGAGTTCCCTTGGCCTTAATAGTTCTGCTATGGTAATTTCTATATTTTCATTCTTAATATTTCATCTAAGTTTTAATGATCTACCAAAACTTTCCCGCTTCAGTCATGTCATATATAATTATGTCATATGAAGGCAAATTAATCAACATCTCTACCATTTCCCAATTTCTGTCAATGGTACCCAGGGCTTTAAATATTTACCCCTACCTTTCCTTCACCTTATCAAATCCTGTTGACTTTTTAACCATTTATTTATTTAACAAACATTGATTGCACATCTATATTTTTATTGTGATAGAATTACATAAAATAAAATTGACCATTTTTACCATTTCTAAGTGCACAGTTCAGTAGCATTGTCGTAAAGCCATCACCACCATCAATATCCCTCCCTCCCTTCCACTCTCTCTAAGAAAAACCAATGGAAAAATGTCCTTGGGTGAGGATTAACAACAAAAAAATCATTTAACCATATATACAAAGGTTTATTTCCGGATCCTCTATTCTATTATGTTGGTCTATATGTGAGTCTTTAGGCCAGTAACACACTGTTTTCATTACTATAAGTTTGTACTATTTTTTTCCCCAGTTTTATTGAGAAATAATTTATATATATCACTGTATAAGTTTAAGGGAGACAGCACAATGGTTTGATTTACATATACTGTGAAATGATTACAATAGGTTTGGTTAAGATCCATCATCTCATATAGATATAATAAAAGAAAACCAAAAAAATGTATGCTTGTGATGAAAACTATTAGGATCTATTCTCTTAACTACTTTCCTATATGTTATACAGCAGTGTTAACTATAACTATCATGTTGTACATTACATCCCTAGTACTTATTTATCTTATAAATGAAGTTTATACCTTTTGACCACCTTCTTCCAATTCCCATGCCCTACACTGAGCTTTGAAATCAGGAAAGTGTGAGACCACCAACTTTGTTCTTTTTCAAGATTGCTTTGGCTATTCAGAGACTCCTGAGACTCCACATGAATTTTAGGATAGATTTTTCTACTTTGGCAAAAAAAAAAAAAGTTCTTGGGATTGCATGTCTACTATAGTTAAGGCAGTGTTACTTGTATTTATTCCTTTCCACTTTCACTGGTCATCTTATGAATATGTTACAATAGTCTTCTTGCAAGTACAGGAGGTCCTGGAAAAATGTTATATCAGTATAATGTTAATGAGATGCTGTAGAAACTTAACTCTAGTTTATATCAATTAGCCTATGGTAAAATTGGTTTTGCTATAGTCGTTTCACGCAAAGTTGCAGAACCTATTGATAGCACTGAGGACTTACTGTGTTCCTCTCACAAACTCTCTACATTTTAATACATTTGTTATATACTGCTATAAGATAAATATCCCTAAACATCACATTATTATATTACTCATTAAAGACTTAATAGTGCTTCCTAGTACCTGAATAATCATGCCCATGTACCTCTGCTCGGTGTTTAAGACCCTTCATAGTGTCCTTGATCTGCTTATAATATTTATTTCCTACCATTTCCTGGCATCAAGCCTTGGCTCCAGTCATGGTGCTTTCCTCCCCTCGTGTTCTCCTATCATTTGAAATAACCTCACTGACCCCCTTCATGTTTCTCCATAACCTGGCCCACCCAACAAGATCATTTCTAGTCCATTTCTTCTTTTAAATCTTTAGTGACAGCCCTATCTCACCATGACTGCTGCTTCTTTCCTCCCACCCATTATTTTCCCTTTTTACAATAAGAAATATTTTCATTGTAACAAACTGAGTTTAAAATTAATGGAATCACCACACAAAAACTTGTATACAAATGTTCATAGCAGCATAATGAAGAATAGTTTAAAAGTAGAAATAAATTGTCCATCAACTGATGAATAAGTAAAAAAAAAAAATTGATATAATGCAATATTATTCAGCCATAAAAAGGAATGCTACAACATGGATGAACCTTGAAAACATCATGTTAAGTAAAAGAAGCCAGTAATAAAAATTCACATATTGTATGACCCCATTTAAGTGACATTCTGGAAAAGACAAAACTAAAGGCACAGAAAACACATCAGTGATTGCCAGGGGCTGTTGAGAGGGGAGGAATGGGGAGGGATTGCTAATGGGTTTTGATTTGTGTTTTGGGGTGATAAAATGTTCTATAATTAGTGGCAATGGTGGTGTGACACTTTGTACTAAAAAGCACTGATTTGTATACTTTAAAAGAGTGAATTTTATAATATGTGAACTGAACCTCAATAAAACTTATAAAAAATTATGGAAACTACAAATAAGCTTTTAGAATTAGTAACTACGTCTAGCAAGACTGCAGGACACAAGATCAATATACAAAAGTCAATTGTATTTCTATGTGATAGTGACAAACAACTGGAAATTGAAATGATGAAAACAGTATCATTTGTAAAATACAACATACTTAGGATAAATCTAACAAAAAGATGTGAAAGTCGTGTACACTGAAAAACTACAAAACACTGGTGAGAGAAATTAGAGATGACTTAAATAATTAGAGTGATATTCCATATTCAAAGATCAGAAGACTCAGTATTGTCAATTTCTCCTCTATGGATTCAACACAATCCCAATCAAATTCTCATCAGGCATTTTTGTTGAAATTGACCGATTCTAAAATTCATATGAAATTGCAAGTATCTGGAGTTGCTAAAAAAACTTTTAAAAAGATGAACAAAATTGGAGAAATAACACTGCTTGATTTCCAGACTTATAAAGGTACAGTAGTCAAGACAGTGTGGTATTGGCATAAAGATAAACAAATAGATAAAAGATAAACAAGAAGATTAAAAAGATAAACAGAATAGAGAGTTCAGCCCATATATAAATATATAGACAACTGATTTTTGATAAAGATGTAAAGGCAATTTAGTTAAGAAATGTTAGTCTTTTCAAAACTGATGCTAGAAAACTTGGATATTCATATGCAAAAAAATAAACTTTGATTCACATCTTACACCATATATAAAAATGAACTCAAAATGGAACAGAGACCTAACTATAAAACCTAAAACTATAAACTTGTAGAATAAAACTTATGAGGACACTTTTGAAAACTTGGATTAAGCAAAGATGTCTTTGGATATAACACCAAAAGCATGATCAATAAAAGAACACATTGATAAAATGGACTTCATCAAATTAAAAATTATTCTTAAAAAGATACTGTTATGAGAATAAAATAAGTCATGGGAGAAAATATGTCCACATCACATATCTGATAAAAGATTTGTATCTAAAATATATAAAAATTCTCACAACTAAGTAATAAGAAAACAAATCACACAACTAAAATGTGGGGAAAGAACTGAACAAACATTTCACCAAAGTAGATACCAAATGGTAACTAAGCACATGAAAAGATGTTCAACAAAATTAGTTATGAGAGAGTGCTTGTTTTAAGCCACAGTGAGACAGCACTACACACCCATGACATTAGCTAAAATTAAAAGGACTGAACATGCCAACTGTCAGCAAGTAGGGGAACTAGAACTCATACACTGCTGGTGGGACTGCAACTTTGGAAAACACTTTGCCAGTTTCTTAAAAAGTCAGGTATACAACTACCATATGATCAGCCATTTCACTCCTAGGAATTTTCCCAAGAGAAATGAAAACATACCCAAGGGAAATGAAAGACATACCAAAATGTTCATTCACAGCAGCCCCAAAAGGGAAACAGGCCAAATGTCCATCAACCGGTGAATGGATAAACACACACTGGTATGTCCATACTGTGGAATACCACTTGGCAATGAAAAGGAACGTACTATTGATACACGCTATAACAGGTAAATCTGAGTTATTCAAAGTAATTATGTTGAGTTAAAGAAGCCAAATGAAAAGGAGAACATACAATATAATTTCATAATACTATAAAATTCTAGAAAATGTAAACTAATATATCGTGACAGAAAGCAGATCAGTAGTTGCTTATTGGTGGGGGCAGGAAAGCTGGAATGGGAATAGGGAAAGGGGCAGGAAGGAGGAATTATATATGTCCCCACTGTTCAAGAGCTGTGTTGGTTTCCATTTGTCTCCATAATTGCAATAAATATCATTACACACTAATATTTTTTGCACATAAGTATCTTTTAATGGTGCATAGTATATATTCAATAAATGTTCTTTAGTGAATTAATCATTGGAGGATCAATTTTATAGCTGCCTGAATGTAAAGTCTAAAAAAACTAAATTGCTGGGTCAAAGACTAGCCAGATTTTTTTTTTTTAATCCTCACCCAAAAATATTTTTCCATTTATCTTCAGATAGAGTGGGGGGCGGGGGGAGAGAGAGAAATATTGACGTGAGAGGCTCACATCAACTGGTTGCCTCCAGCATGACCCCAATCAGGGCCAGGGACAAACCACAACCAAGGTACGTGCCCTTGACTGGAATTGAACCCGTGACTCAGTGGTCCATGGGCCGACGCACGGACTGAGCCAAACGGCCAGAGCCAGACTAGCCAGATTTTAACACTTTTTATACACTGGAAAATTTTACCCCAGAAAAATGCCAATTGTTAAGAGATTGTATTTATCTATACCACACCATGATTCATTCATATAAAACAGCTGCTGATTTGTAAGTAAAAATGTTTAGCCTTGCTTTTTAAATTAAATTTATTGGGGTGACACTGGTTAATAAAATTGTATAGGTTTCAAGTATACAATTCTATGATATATCATCTGTATATTGCTTTGTGTGCCCATCACCCAAAGTCAAATCTTCTTCTGTTACCATATATTTGACCCCTTTTGCCCTTTACTATCCTTGACCCCTCTTCCCTCTATATTTACCCTTGTTCCAATTCACAGTTATTTATCTGTTAATAAGTTTGAATATTTTTTAGTGTATTTGCTTATTTGCCATTTTCATTCCTTCTTCTAGCTCTTTTTGCACCAAATTTATACAGCACACAATAAACACTACATATATTTTTATTTGTATTGGACAATTTGGTACTTTATCATCTTAATATACAATGTGGTTACATATGTTGCTGTTGTCGTTTGTGTAGCTTATGTGGAAGCTTGACAGGGCCTCTTAGGAGATGTCATTGTTGGTTTTATAATCCCAGCATGCTTTACTATTATTCACCAATTTTCTTACATATTTCTTTTTCCCCCTTTTCTCTCTTCTTTTTCCCCCTTCCATATTTTCATGTAGATTTTAAGTTAACTGATATAGGGCCCATACTAATTATACATTACCAATACAAAGGCAAATTATATATAATTCAGTTATATATAATTAGTGTATAAGCTGATTCAAGAAATAAAAGATTATCAAAGGATAGGGTAGAGTGTTAGTCTGATATGATTCCAACTGTAGTTCTTACAACACTATTTTTAATTTAGAACATGCTGCTTTATCTGCAGCTCTGTCCCATATCAACTGTGTGCAAACTCAGGAGGAGGGCGCCAACTTGGCAGAGCATCAGAAGTACGGCAGAACAACCACCAGGAACCCAGGACAGTGTAAGAGTGACTGACTGTCTTTAAGTGAAGGATCTATTTTTTCTATTTTTCTACTTTTCTATATTGTCTAGAACGTCTAACCATACTATATTGAACATACATTTTCATCTGAATCCAAAGAGTTCCTAACTGAAGACACCTATGATGTTTAGAAGGTATGATAGTTTCCAATCTGCAAGGAATTTAGTGAATGTTTGCTAAATGACCGGTAACAGAATTCTATGTCACACATCTAGCACATGCTTATGTATGTTCTTATACTGTGTAGCAAAGTCTCAGGCTCACAGAAAATCAGAATTGGAAAAGATGTTAGGACTCATGTGGTCCACTTGCTGTCAAATACTTTTAGTTCTGGAAGCCTTTATTTGACATTTTATATAGAAACTAATATATAAGAGCAAGAGACTCGGA
This sequence comes from Tadarida brasiliensis, assembly GCA_030848825.1. Taxonomy (NCBI): domain Eukaryota; kingdom Metazoa; phylum Chordata; class Mammalia; order Chiroptera; family Molossidae; genus Tadarida; species Tadarida brasiliensis. The sequence continues at coordinate 37,843,059 of CM061257.1, read as the reverse complement.
GCACTGGGAAGAGGCCTTGGGAGCCAGAGCCCTCCCTACTCAGCCCTCTAAGGTAAACAGGTCCCGAGTGGCAAAAATCTTTAGAGACATTGAAAACCATTGATTTGATTCCATCCATTCATTTTTCAGAAAAAGAAGCTCAAGCAAGGCCATAAAAGCCAGTTAGCTGCAGAATCAGATCTTTTGATTTGGAGTCTAGTTTTTTCCAACACAGCATGCTTTTCAAGTGGACTCTAAGCTCTCCAATTACAGGAACACTGCCTTATGCCTCTGTTCCCAACCAGGCCAGCACAGACAGCAGTGCTAAGGGCATCTTTTTTTTAATCAAACAATTGATATATACCTGTTATTCAATTGGAAAAGGAGAGATTACCACCCAAGGTTACTTATACACAGAAAAAGCTATGCATGCCTGATCTCCTCAGTGGCACCAAGGACATTTCCCAGTGCCAATAAGAGGAAGATTAAGAAGTTAAACAATAAAGCAGCTGAGGTATGTAATAGACTTAAAACCAAAAGCAGGAACAAGATCTATAGTGAAGAAACTTCTTCCTGCCCAGAGCAATTAATGTGGTGAACACATGGGAGGGGAAGCAAATTATTTTCAAGCTTTAAAGGGAAAATAAAAGACATGAAGAAATAATAAGATGTAAGCCCACAGGGCAGGGGCGAACAGGAGGGCATGTTTTTCTTTCTTCCAGAAGATATTTTTATTGCTAGCAGTAATTGCTCAAAGTTTGCCCTGTTAGCTGTTTTCTTACGGAGAGACAGAATAAGACATCCAGACAGAAATCACATAGCAGAGACATCAATGCAAGCAATGGGGAGGAAAACGAGCTCCCAAAATCTGGTACATGCCTTACTCCTAGCTGAGTTTACAAAAAGGCAAGCCTCCCTTTATTCAGAAGGTAGCGTACAGTTCTCTTAGAATCAATGTTTACAACGATGGTCATGAAGTGGCATTTGCATTGGGAAGAAACCGCATGGTATATGTCCAGTTATGACTGACTGGACTTTCTATTGTGTTGGAGTTAGTTCTCCAACCCACACATGTGCTACTGAACAAGCTTGTCTCCTATGTCTAGTTTCTTCCATTACAATTGATTTTGCTCACACCTGCATACTCGTCCTGATCCACCACTGTCATAATATCACTGCAATTTCTGACATAGGTAGAGAACTTTTTTTATGACTTTCTTTCTTTTTTTAAAAAATATTTTTTCTTTGTTGATTTTAGAGAGAGAGCAAGGGAGAGGGAGAGAGAAATAGAAACACTGATGAGCGAGAACATGGATTGGCCGCCTCCTGCATGCCCCCCACTGGGGATTGGGCCCACAACCTGGGCATGTGCCCTGACTGGGAATCGAACCAGCAACCTCTTGGTGCATGGGTCGACATTCAACCACTGAGCCACACCAGCCGAGCTTTTTTATGACTTTCAAAACAGTTTCTCATTTTACCTTCATGACATCTCTGTGATGGGTACTTGCATGTGACAGACAAGGAAATTGAAACTCCAGGAACTCAAAATGATGACTGCAAGGCTTCATGGTTAATAAGTGGCAGGATCAAAATGGGAACCCTGAACTTCTGGTTTTTAGTCCATCATTCCATTACAACTTACTTTCCACTGAACTACATAGAACACTAGCAGAAGTTCCTTACTGTCCTCTTGATAAACACCACAGCCTCAGTGTGGCTTTCTGGTCCCTCCCGCCCTGGCACCTTTCCTGTCTAACCTCTCCCACTCCTCTCCAACAAACACTAGCTGCTTGTTCATAACAACACTTTCACCTGGCATGCCCTCCTTTCTTTTTCCTTTTACCAAATTCTACGTAGTCTTCAAGGCTCAACAGAAGGGTCTAGCAGATATAATCTTCCAACAAAAGCAATTTATGTCTGAATTGCATATTCAACATTTCATTATAGTCAATGTAATTTTTAGTAAAACATAGCTGTTAAATTATTTCTTATCCACATGAGTTAAATTATTTTATATTTAATTGTGTTAAAGACTTGTTTCTGTTGAAGACCAAACCCTTTGGTGGTAAAGGGAGGTATCATCTACTTTTATTCATGAATACGTATCAGTGTTTAGAACAGAGTAGGTACTCATTAACAGAAATTAATGATTTTTTGTTTTTGTTTCAACACAGTGCCTAGCATTGTATAAAAAATATGTCACTGAAGTGACTGGAATAAGGAGGACAAGGCAGAATTTTAGTCTTAGAGAAAGTGGGGTATCAGGAGGGCTTGAAGTAGAAATTCAAACCCGAAACTGGGTACACAGTGACAGCAGACAAGCAGCAAGGCTGACTTGATGCTCCATATATCTGTCCTGCTTAAGAAAGACGACCAGCTTCAATACTGGGCTAGGGCTGGACCACAGGTGGAGGGTAAGCAGCCCCGAAGAGACAGGGAGAGGGAGATAAATAGAAAGTGACTAGGCAGATCACTGGTGGGCTGTGTTCTAGAAAACACCTACCTTCTATAAGACAGTATGTACGATATATAACACATCTGTTGCTAATCATGAGAAATAACATTTATTTTAAAATGCCACATTTTTATTTTTATTTATTTTTTTTATCCTCACCTGAGAACATTTTTGCATGTATCTTCAGATAGAGTGGGAGGGAGAGAGGGAGGAGGAGAGAGAAAGAAACATCGACGTGACAGAGACACATTGAGTGGTTGCCACCCACACGACCCCAACCAGGGCCGGGGCCAAACTGCAACCGAGGTACGTGCCCTTAGCGGGAACCGAACCTGGACTCTCCGGTCCGCGGGCCGACGCGCTAACCGCTGAGCAAAACCGGCCAGGGCAAAATGCCACACTTTAAAAAAAAATAAAGTTTTATTGGAACACAGCCACACCCATTTGTGTAAGCACTGCCTAGGGCTACTTTTGCACTATAAGAATGAAGTTGAGTAGTTGCAGCAGACCTGAAATATCTGGCCTCGTACAGACATTTGCTGACCTCTGCTCTAAAATCTAGTTCTGCTTTTTATAAGGAGATCACAATGCAATTTTTGGCAAGGAAGACCCAGAAGCTGTCAGTAGATTCGGAAAGGCCAGAACGTTTCCTTCTATTACTGAACAGCCATTGCTCTGGCCTATGAACCCAACCCATGACCATTTTGTCTTCCTGTATCTATTTGTGATGCTAGATTTTTCTACCCATCCAATGCCTTGGGTCTGAAGTTTTCTAGCACTTGTGCACTGTGTCTAGCTATGATTATTCCCTAATGCTCATGCTCATATGAAGCGTTAGGGCAGAAAAAGAATATGTTGTTTACACAATGGTCAATAAAAGTAGTTCCAGCAACAACGTGCTTAAATGTCTATAAGTAGCAGACTTTTTGAGTTTACAAAAGTGTATCCTTGACATGATGTTTACCACTTTTGGTGGAATTATTTCTTAAATGGATTTCATACATTTTCTCTTAGCAACAGAGTATGTAAAATATACTTTAACCTTCTAAAAATTTTTTTGCTGACTCAGAATCATCATAATGAAATTGGTGCATTACAGCCCTCTGGGCTACTAAAGAATGGAGGCTAATTGAGCCAACACAAGAGAGCCGAGAAAACTGATGTCATAGTTCTGTCTGCTTTTCTCCTTCCCTCCCTCTCAGAAGCCACTCTGCAGTGGATGGCCAAGACTGGACGGTGACCTAAATCAACCACCAATCTCCTGCTGGAATTCCTAGATAAAAAAATTTAAAAAAAGCCCATCTAATGGAATGGTCTTTGTCTTGGTCTGTTCAGGCTGCTATAACAAAATACTATAAACTGGGTGGCTTATAAACAACAAATTTATTTCTCACAGTTGTAAAGGCTGGAAATTCGAGATCAGGGTCCAGCGTGGTTGGGTGAGGGCCCCCTCACTGAAGTCTCACATAGGGATCTCTCTAGGGTCTCTTTTATAAGGGCACTAATAATCCCATTTATGAAGGCCCTGCCTCATGACCTGATCACCTGCCAAAGGCCCTGCTGCCCCAAACCATCACAGTGGGCATTCAAATTTCAACCTATAGATTTTGGGAAAAGACACAAACATTCAGACCACAGCAGTCTCTAGTCTAGTTTAACTCCCAAATCATCAAATAGTTACAATATGCCTCCTCTGGGCCAATCATAATGTTATTCAAAGATGATTAAGACATCGTTTCTGAGCTTATGAAGCATAAGATTTCAACCTCGGTAGAAAGCTCGATGTTCTCGTATAAGACTGTATGTGTATAAGAAGGCCCCACTTCTTATAGCTTCACATTTTGCTCATTCAATGCTATCTGATAAAGCCATTTTGCTTTCAGGGCTCCATTCATACATTTGTTATATTTTCTAATGACACTGAGCAACGTTTAAATAGATCGGAAAGTTCATGAACAGCTGGCATACTTGCTCTCCACGATCAAGGTTTTGCCTCACAAGAGCTTTAAGATGTGGTACTAGCTAAAGTGAAGGATTCTCTGTATTATCCAGTAATACCTCAAAGAATCGTTTTACAACAACTAATGTCCTGATCTTGAATTACTTGCTAAAGGTCCAAGCGGACATTAAGTAGACTTCGACCTGATGCTCCCTCTGTCTCACAGTGATGAGCTAAAGAAAATTCTAAATATTTCTACTACCTAATAAAGCATGGTAAGATTTTTCCTTTATAAGAAGAATTTAACCACACCATGACTCAAAAACATATATAATACAAAGAATATGGGGTACCTGGGGAAAAGAAAGAGGGAAGAGAGGAGAAATAAATGAAAGAGAAGTAAGAAGGGTTCAGGAAGGCAAAGAAAAATGGAGGCAAGAAAAAAGAGGATCGGATCAAGAAGAGAAAGACATAAAAGATACATATTTAATGTCTCTATTCAAACAATTACAATGTTGTGAGAGGATTACAAATGAAGAGCATTTACCCAATTTCCTTACAGGAATAAGGATGTGAAGAGCCTAAGGTTTAGCCTAAGGTTTAGAGGGACATGGCCTAAGGCTTGTATCCTCGGACTCCCAAGCCTCCCTAGATCTGATACCAAGTGATCACACCTGGCTCCCAGCTCCAGGGCAAAGGAAGCAGGTATGTCACCTGCTGCCAGGTAGTGCTGCAAAAGCTGGATTTAAGCCAAAAGCAACCATGTGGTAAAAGAGTCCTAGCAACTGAGGAAATAACAGGTTTGAGCCAGGATTAAGTGGAAGGTTTAGCCAACACAACAGAAAGGCATTAGATGGATAAAAGACTGGAATAGAGTAGGTTAAATCATCACTATTTATAGATGATATGATGAAAAACCCAAGAAAGTCAATGAAAAACTACTAAAACAGAGGAGAATTTAGCCATTGTGATGGACTATGAATCAAGGCCATTCATAAAAAACAAACAGAAGATGTAATGGATGAAAAGACCTCAATTATAATAACAAAGTAATAAAATACCTAGGAATAAACTTAATAGAAATGTGAAGGAAATACATGAAGAAAACTTCAAGACATTTCTAAAGGACAGGCAAGGGACCAATAGGAAAGGTATACAGTCGGCCCTCATTTATCGCGGTTAATCAGTTCCAGACTCGACCGCGATAAATGAATTTCTAGGAAGCGGGATTCTTTTTTTTTTTTTTTTTTATTAATTTATTTTTGTTACAGATGTTTCTCCTTTTTTCCCCATTAACACCCTCCTCCCCATCCCTCTACCCCTTCCCCAGCTTTGTTGTCCATGTCCATCAGTTATGCATACATGCATATAAGTTCTGTGGTTTATCTCTTCCCTCCCCCCCCCCTTCTGGGGGTTGTCAGTCTGTACCCTACTTTCACATCTCTGGGTCTACCCTGTTCCCCATACTGTTATGTTTATTATATTCCACAAATGAGTGAGATCATGTGATATTTTTCTTTTTTTTTTTTTTTTTTTTTTATTAATTTATTTTTGTTACAGATGTTTCTCCTTTTTTCCCCATTCACACCCTCCTCCCCATTCCCCCACCCCATCCCCAGCTTTGTTGTCCATGTCCATCAGTTATGCATACATGCGTATAAGTTCTGTGGTTTATCTCTTCCCTCCCCCCCACCCCCTCTTCTGAGGGTTGTCAGTCTGTACCCTACTTTCACATCTCTGGGTCTACCCTGTTCCCCATACTGTTATGTTTATTATATTCCACAAATGAGTGAGATCATGTGATATTTTTCTTTCTCTGCTTGGTTTGTTTCGCTTAGGATAATACTCTCGAGGTCCCTCCATGTCTTCTCAAAGGATAAGAGATCTTTCTTTCTTACAGCTGCATAGTACTCCATTGTGTATATGTACCACAGCTTTTTTATCCATTCATCCACTGATGGGCACTTGGGCTGTTTCCAGATCTTAGCTATTGTGAATAGTGCTGCTATGAACATGGGAGTACATATATTCTTTCTGATTGGTGTTTCAGGTTTCTTAGGGTATATTCCTAGAAGTGGGATCACTGGGTCAAATGGCAATTCAATTTTTAATTTTTTGAGGTAACACCATAGTGTTTTCCACAGTGGCTGCACCAGTCTGCATTCCCACCAGCAGTGGACTAGAGTCCCCTTTTCTCCACACCCTCGCCAACACTTGTTGTTTGACGATTTGTTGATGGCAGCCATTCTGACAGGTGTGAGGTGATACCTCATTGTTGTTTTAATTTGCATCTCTCTGATGATTAGTGATGTTGAGCATTTCTTCATATGTCTCTTAGCCATTTGTATGTCCTGTTTGGAGAGGTGTCTATTTAGTTCCTCTGCCCATTTTTTAATTGGGTTCTTTGTCTTCCTTTTGTTGAGTTGTATGAGCACTCTATATATTTTGGAAATTAACCCCTTATCTGATGTATCATTGGCAATTATGGTCTCCCATACAGTGGGTTCTCTTTCCGTTTTGATGGTTGTTTCTTTTGCTGTGCAGAAGCTTTTGAGTTTGATGTAGTCCCATGTGTTCATTTTTTCCTTTATTTCTGTTGCCGTAGGTGATGTATCAGTGAAGATTCTGCTGCATATGATGTCCGAAATTTTGTTGCCTACATTTTCTTCTAGGATTTTTATGGATTCACGAGTCACATTTAAGTCTTTTACCCATTTTGAGTTTATTCTTGTGTATGGTGTAAGTTGATGGTCTAGTTTCATTTTTTTGCATGTAGCTGTCCAATTTTCCCAACACCATTTATTAAAGAGGCTGTCTTTGCTCCATTGTATGCTCTTGCCACCTTTGTCAAATATTAGTTGAGCATAATGTCTTGGGTCAATTTCTGGATTCTCTGTTCTGTTCCACTGGTCTATATGCCTGTTCTTGTGCCAATACCAGGCTGTTTTGATTATAGTAGCTCTGTAGTATAATCTGTTATCTGGTATTGTGATCCCACCTACTTTGTCCTTCTTTTTCAAGATTGCTGTGGCTATTCGGGGTCTTTTTTGGTTCCATATGAACTTTTGGAGTATTTGTTCTAGTTCTGTGAAATATGTCGCTGGTATTTTGATTGGGATTGCATTGAATCTATAGATTGCTTTGGGTAATATGGACATTTTAATGATGTTAATTCTTCCAATCCATGAACAAGGTATGTGCTTCCACTTTTTTATATCTTCCTCTATTTCTTTTTTCAATGTCCTGTAGTTTTCTGCAAATAGATCCTTTACTTCTTTGGTTAAATTTATTCCTAGGTATCTTAATTTTTTTGCTGCGATGGTAAATGGGATTTTTTTTTAGTTTCTCTTTCTGTGAGTTCATCGTTGGTGTATAAGAATGCCGTCGATTTCTTGACGTTTATTTTGTATCCTGCTACTTTGCCAAATTCATTTATTAGGTCTAGTAGATTTCTGATGGAGTCTTTAGGGTTTTCTATGTATAATATCATGTCATCTGCGAATAATGACAGTTTCACTTCCTCCTTTCCAATTTGGATCCCTTTTATTTTTTCTTCACGTCTGATTGCTGTGGCTAAGACTTCCAGTACTATGTTAAATAAGAGTGGCGAAAGTGGGCATCCCTGTCTTGTTCCTGTTCTTAAGGGAAATGTTTTTAGTTTTTGCCCATTGATTATGATGTTGGCTGTAGGTCTTTCATATATGGCCTTTATAATGTTGAGATATGATCCCTCTATTCCCAAATTGCTGAGCGTTTTTATCAGAAATGGGTGTTGAATTTTGTCGAATGCTTTTTCAGCGTCTATTGATATGATCATGTGGTTTTTATCTTTCATTTTGTTTATGTGGTGTATCACATTTATTGATTTGTGAATATTGAACCAGCCTTGCATCCCTGGGATGAATCCCACTTGGTCATGGTGAATAATTTTTTTGATGTATTGCTGGATCCGATTTGCTAGTATTTTGTTCAGGATTTTGGCATCTATGTTCATCAGGGATATTGGCCTGTAGTTTTCTTTCTTGGTAGTGTCTTTTTCTGGTTTTGGAATTAGAATTATGCTGGCCTCATAAAATGAGTTTGGAAGTCTTCCTTCTTCTTGAATTTTTAGAAACAGTTTGAGAAGAATGGGTGTTAGTTCTTCTTTGAATGTTCGGTAAAACTCCCCTGTGAAGCCGTCTAGGCCTGGACTTTTGTTTGCTGGGAGAGTCTTGATTACATCTTCAATTTCCTTGGTTGTTATTGGTCTGTTCAAGTTTTCTATCTCTTCCCGGTCCAGTTTTGGGAGACTATATGTTTCTAGAAATGTGTCCATTTCGCTTAGATTGTCGAATTTGTTGCCATATAAATGTTCATAGTATTTGTTAACGATCCTTTGTATTTCTGTGGTGTCAGTTGTTACTTCTCCTCTTTCGTTTCTGATTTTGTGTATTTGGGTTCTCTCTCTTTGTTTCTTGGTGAGTCTAGCTAAGGGTCCATCAATCTTGTTTATCTTTTCAAAAAACCAGCTCTTTGTTTCATTGATCCTTTGAATTGTTTTTTGGTCTCCATGTCGTTTATTTCTGCTCTGATCTTTACTATTTCCTTCCTTCTACTTGCTCTGGGGTTTTCCTTTTGTTTGCTTTCTAGTTCTTTAAGTTGTGAGGTTAGATAGTCTATTAGAAATTTTTCTTGTTTCTTGAGGTAGGCCTGTAGTGCTATGAACTTCCCTCTCAGAACTGCTTTCGCTGCATCCCACAGATTTTGTGTTGTTGTGTGTTCATTTTCATTAGTTTCCAGAAAGTTTTTAATTTCTTCCTTGATCTCCTTGGTAACCCATTCATTGTTTAATAACATGCTATTTAGCCTCCATGTATTCAAATGTCTTTGCATGTTCTTGTTGCAATTGATTTCTAGTTTCATGTCATTGTGATCTGAGAAGATGCTTGATATGATTTCAATCTTCTTGAATTTGTAGAGACTTCGTTTGTGTCCTAACATGTGGTCTATCTTTGAGAATGTCCCATGTGCACTTGAGAAGAATGTGAATTCTGTAGTTTTGGGGTGTAATTCTCTGTAAATATCTATTAAATCCATTTGGTCTAGTGCTTCATTTAGAGTCTCCGTTTCCTTGTTAATTTTTTGTCTAGAGGATCTATCCAGTGATGTCAGCGGGGTGTTGAAGTCCCCCGCTGGAAGCGGGATTCTTTATTTATATACATAGTATGGTATAGTATTTGAAAAAACCATTTGCTGTGCAGAAGCTTTTGAGTTCGATGTAGTCCCATGTGTTCATTTTTTCCTTTGTTTCAGTTGCCTTAGGTGATGTATCAGTGAAGATTCTGCTGCATATGATGTCCGAAATTTTGTTGCCTACGTTTTCTTCTAGGATTTTTATGGATTCATGAGTCACATTTAAGTCTTTTATCCACTTTGAGTTTATTCTTGTGTATGGTGTAAGTTGATGGTCTAGTTTCATGTTTTTGCATGTAGCTGTCCAATTTTCCCAACACCATTTATTAAAGAGGCTGTCTTTACTCCATTGTATGCTCTTGTCACCTTTGTCAAATATTAATTGAGCATAATGTCTTGGGTCAATTTCCAGATTCTCTGTTCTGAAAGGGGACTCTAGTACACTGCTGATGGGAATGCAAACTGGTGCAGCCACTATGGAAAACACTATGGTGTTACCTCAAAAAATTAAAAATTGAATTGCCATTTGACCCAGTGATCCCACTTCTAGGAATATACCCTAAGAAGCCTGAAACACCAATCAGAAAGAATACATGTACCCCCATGTTCATAGCAGCACTATTTACAATAGCTAAGATCTGGAAACAGCCCAAGTGTCCATCAGTGGACAAATGGATAAAAAAGCTTTGGGACATATACACAATGGAGTACTATGCGGCTGTAAGAAAGAAAGATCTCTTATCCTTTGAGACGACATGGAGGGACCTCGAGAGTATTATCCTAAGCGAAACTAGCCAAGCAGAGAAAGACAAATATCACATGATCTCACTTATTTGTGGAATATAATGAACATAACAGTCTGAGAAACAGGGTAGACCCAGAGACGTGGAAGTAGGGTATAGACTGACACCCCTCAGAAGAGGGGGTGGGGGAGGAGGGAAGAGATAAACCACAGAACTTATATGCATGTATGCATAACTGCTGGACATGGACAACAAAGCTGGGGACGGGGTGGGGGGGATGGGGAGGAGGGTGGCAATGGGGAAAAAAGGAGAAACATCTGTAACAAAAATAAATTAATAAAACTAAAAAAAAAACAAAAAACAAAAAAGAAAAAACTGCGATAGAGTGAAGCCGCGAAAGTTGAAACGCGAAGTGGCGAGGGACGACTGTACCATGGTCTTGGGTAGGAACACCTGACATCATGAAGCTACCATTCTCCTTCATTTAACCTAGAAGTCAATTACAATAAAATAAAATAAAAGAATAGTAAGGAAAGCTCTGGGGAAAAAGAGTAATAAAGAGAAACTAGCCCTATCAGATATTAAGATGTTTTATAGATCCTCAATGATTAAAACAGCATGACATTATTGCAGGAATACACAGTCAGATCAGTAGAACAGAATACAGAGCCCAAAAATAGATCCAAATACATTTGGGGATTTAACATGACATGAACGGCATCTTTTTCTTTTTTTTTTATCCTCATCCGAGGACATTTTTTCATTTTTTGTTTAGATAGAGTGGGAGGGAGAGAGAGGAAGAGAGAGAGAGAAGAGAGAGAGAGAAACATCGACGTGAAAGGGACACATCGAGTGGCTGCCACCCGCACGACCAACCAGGGCCGGGGACAAACTGCAACCGAGGCACACGCCCTTAGCGGGAACTGAACCCGGGTCTCTCTGGACCGCAGACCGACGCTCTAACCACTGAGCCAAACCGGCCAGGGCATGAACGGCATCTTAAATCAGTGAGGAAGATGGACCATTCAAAATATGTTGTTGGGATAGCTGGAGAGACAACTGGAAAAAGATAAATTTGGAACCACACTCACACTATACACCAAGATAAACTCCAAGTGGAGCAAAGATTAAAATGTTAAAAACGGAAGAACACACCATTTATGAAGTGATCTTAAAAAAATCTAATCTAAATCTGATAGCATCTGGCTTGATCCAACTACCAATTTAAAGAAAATACAAAGGACAGAGGAACATATAAATTACACCACAGGAATGCACACAGCAAATCCAGACTGTGGGAGACTCGACGGACTCACTCACAGTACAATACTCCAGTAAAAAAAGCAAGAAGAGTATGTCTGGTATACATATTTGCTGTAAGGGGGAAAGAATATAGATTAATATATTCTTGTATATTCATAAAAACAATTTCTAGAGAGATTCACAGAAAACTAAAAACTGTGGTATCTTGGAGCAAGAGCAATTGGCCTGAGAAATATGGAGGGAAGAAGAGTTCACGTTACACCGCATAAATTTTTGAATATTTGATCTCCGGAAATTCATTACCTATCTAAAAATTAATTTAAAGGAAAAAGAAAAGTTAAAAAAAAAAAAACACCAATGAACTTTAGAAAAGCAGCAGCTTTAACCTTGTAATCACCAAGATAATAGCTCCTATGTAGAAGTTACTGAAGGGGTTAACCGCAGCCAAGGAATAATGAACAGCTGAACTAAAGTAAGAGTCTTGCTCTTTTCACTGGAGTAGCCCAACAGTTTCCAAATCTAGTTTCCTGACTGCAGTCTTGCACCTTCCAAACCATACTCCATGTGGCTATCAAGATGATCTTCCTAAAATGCAGATCTAATCATGCTTAAAAACTTTCAAAAAACTGAAAAACAGAACTACCATATGATCCAGGAATTCCATTTCTGAAAGGAAAAACAAAATTCCACTTCTAAAGAAAATGAAAACACCAACCCAAAAAGATACCTGCATCCCCATATTCATTGCAGCATCACTTACAACAGTCAAGATATGGAAACAACGTAAGTATCCACTGATGGTGAATGGATAAAGCAAATGTGGTATGCACGCACACATACACACACACACACACACACACACACACACACACACACACACACATATATATATACAATGGAATATTATCCAGCCATAACAAAAGAAGAAAAACTTGCCATTTGCAACAATAGGAAGGACACTGAGGACATTATGTTATACACTGGACACTAATAAAACGTTATACCTAAATTATTCCTTAATAAAAAAGAAAAACGTTCAGTTTCTCTCTCTTATCTACAGGATCAAGTTCAACTCCCCAGCATGGCACATTCAATATCTTTCATAATCTAGCCTTAAGCTACAGGCTTTCCAGAGGTTTTCCCTGTCACTTCTCATACAAATCCTACCCACCCTCCCACCCCCCAAATGAATTACTGATACGGCTAAAACGCTACATCCTTTAGGAAGCCTGCCCTCATTTACCTCAGCAGAAGTTCCAGGGACCATGCTCATGCTCCCCTAGTAGAAGTAATTCCCCCTTTCCACTAGGCTCACAGAGTGCTTTGTTCAAACCTATAATACGGTGCATGTCACAGCATGTTGTAACTATTATTTGTTCGAGTCAGTATTTAATAAATGAATAATCATGTGTTACAGCCAACCCAACTCCTCTTCCAAAGGTCCTAAGTTCAAAGAAAAGGATTCCAAAAAACAGTATCAAAAGCCAGGCTTAAAAAAAAAAAAAAAAAAAAAATTGCTAGTCCACTGAAATGAATTTATTGGCTTGTCTTCATTCCAGATGGTCCTTGAAATCAACATCCTGTATTATCCACACAGCATACCAAGAGCTGCAGCCAGGCTTGCGTTGTTCTTCAGCAGGCTCCGGCAGGCTCTCCAAGTCCTTCAAATACGAGCTAGTTCCCCTTAGGCATTTACCAACTCAAACCCCACCATCTGTTTCGTAGGGAGCAGAGTGAAGCTCAAAGAGCTTGTTTATAAAGAGTTGAGCTGGTCATAAGCGCAGAAACTAGACATCGCAAGTGTTCCTAATTAGATCCCTGTGCTAATCTAGAAAGCAAAGGAAGCCTGCAATCTTACCACTTTTTTGTTGCATGTCCAGTATATTTGCGCTCTTGGGGAAAGTAAGAATTGGCTGCAGAAATACTTGAAAGGTGGTGAAGATACAGGTGTGGCTGCTGATCACAGTGCCGGAGGAGGCCCCTCCAGACCCGTACCTGCCCACGGTCCCTACACGTAGGTTTCTGAGCACGTTTACTCCTTCTCTTTCTTTCAAATATACTATTTCAGTCTCCTTTCTCATATTTTGTACAACCAAATTTCCCTAATTAGTTTTCTCACTTTACCTCTCGGTGGTGTTATAGTGTGAGCATCAATGCACTGAATAATCATTCATGTTTGTTTTCACAGATGATGTTGACTCTCCTACCCAACAACTTCTAAGACTTCGGCCAATACATACATGTGTTTGAACACTGACCTAAATCATTACTATCCCTCTGAAGAAGAGTCTTATGCAATAGTAACCCTGGAATCACAGGGCTTTAAGCTGGAAGTTCTCTTGAGAGATCACCTAATAATCCAAAGCCCACACACACTGTTCCGTCAGTCAACAGAAAGAGGAATGTATTTGTCCAAGATCACGTTGGTATCATCTAGTTCAGTTATTTCTATCACAGCAAGCAACCCCCAGTCCTTCCATTTCATTGCCTTGATTTTAGATATGGTTTTCAAATTTCTGTTTCATAACAAACTGTGGTCTAGATACCAGAATCCTCAAAGGAATTTCCTGATACCAGGAGCATCTTCTTGAATTATATCCAAACTCCTCCTTGCGATAAGGACTAGGCGTGGGGGCAAGGAAAGAACATGAGTTCATCTTCCATTCTACCAGGTAAACAGTTCTGAGGTGACTGCCAGTATGGACGTCTTCCTAGTCAGTTGTTCAGTAAGTTGTATTCAGGCCAGTGAAGGTCAAAAAACACACCAAGCTGCACTGCAAGTACTTGGCCAAATATCAGGGAAGACTGTAGATTTAATTACTCTGTGTTACAGCCCAAAATAAATGAAGGGAACAATATCATCATAAAATAAATCATTCTGTGAGAGTCTTCCTGTAATTATCCAAAAGCATTTTAGGGCACAAATTGTTTGCAACCATTCTAAGAAAAACATTTCCTGCCTATTCAAGTACACATCTGCTATGGGTTGAATTATGTCCCCCTCGAAAAGATATGTTGGAGTACTAACCCCCAGCACCCCTGAATGTGACCTTATTCAAAGACAGAGCCTTTACAGAGTAATAATCAATTAGGGTGGGCCCTAATCCAGTATGACGGATGTCCTTTTAAAAAGGGGAAATTTGGACAGAGACACACACACAGGGGAAACATCATGTACAAGCCGAGGACACCTGAGGTTATCAGAAGCTAGGAAAGAGGAATGAAACATATTCTCCCTCACAGCACTCAGAAGGAATTCACACTGCCAACACCCGATTTTGAACTTCTAGCCTCCAGAACAGTGAGATAACCAGTTTCTGTGGTTTAAGGCACCCAGTCCATGGTACTTTCTCATGGCAGCCCTAGCAAACCAATACAATATCCGATGACCAATGGGTATCCGATATCCCTAGTCAACCCTGGCAGGAAGCCACTGCAGGTTAACAGAGGGACTGCCTTTGAAATGTTAACAGAAAGTATATAGCTTATCACAGAAAATAAACCCAAGAGCTTTCCACTTCAGAATAATTGACTAATTTATGCAAAGGCCAACAAATACCAAACTGCCACTTTTGGCAACCCAGAGTACAAAAAGTGGCCACACACACACCACAAAGAATGTCTCTCCATTTGGCCTCGAGTAGATCGGAAGCTCCCACAGTTGCTGGGACTATGATTCCAATAATTCCTGTCAGTTTAGCAGATGTGATTGGAGCAGCTGCATCTTCAATACACATCATTGTCTTAAAAAGATGCTCAGAGTGAATTACAATTAAATTACAGAGCTGTCAAAAAGGGTTATAATTATAGCATTTATTCACCACATTTACAAGGCCAGACATACACAAAAAGAACTAAAAGCTGAAGAAGAAGAAAAACGAAAAAACCCCCACTCCACTTTACTTACCTCAGCAGGAAATCTGGTTGAGGGGAGAAGAGAAGTCGGTAATCATGCAAAGAGCCTATTTATTGCAACAACAATGCTTTGTGTTTCCAGAGGATCTTCCATTCCAGAATTTGAAGGCACTTTAAGACATTATCTGGTGGCAACTCATTTCTCTTTTACAACTGGCAAAAGGAGGGCCAGCAAAGTGGCTGTGACTCACCCAGTTACAGACAAGCAATGGAGGGGCTGGGACCCGAACCAAGAGCAAGGGTGACTCCTGCCAGTGGGCTGAGCAAGGAAAGCAAAACCAGGACAGCCAGATCTGCCCCTTGGTGTGCTCTCATCTGGAAGAGGATAATAATTTATCCAGAAATTATTTATCTCATAATAAATACATTATTTATTATGCAGCTCTTGGAGAGGCCTGAAAATTGTCCTTCACTTCTCCTGCCAAAACAACGCAAGGGAAAAGAGAGGAAGAGAATCTTCAACTGACATTTACGCTAGTCAATTCTGCACCTGATCAATAATGCATTCAGAACCACAGGAAGAATGGTACAGTTCACTTAGTCACCTTCAACCTCAGCATCTGAAAAATAAATTCAGGATATTAATGCTTAGGCAGTCAGCAAACTCCCTGAATGCAAAAAAAAAAAAAAAAAGCTAATCTGATTGCCATGCATAGTTTCAGTCCAGCAACCAACAAATGTCTACTGCACTTTCACTTTGCTAGAGACTGTCAGGGACACAGAGGTGTCACATTTAGACTTGTTTCTCAAGAGCTCATAATTAAAGAGACACAGAGAGAGATAAAGAAAAACAAGGCAATACAAACATAGTATTTAAACTGTTGAGTTATTCATATAAACAAGTTCAGTGCAAGGAGAAAATTAATTCTTTCCAATCTTTTTCTCACCCTTTCTTCTCTGAACGGGATCACATCAGGGTGGTTTTCTTGGTGCCTTCAGGTAGGTGTACCAGTGTTCTAAAGGTTTATTTCAGTTGGTCATTCAATTAAACTTTCCTTTCCACCAGGTGCGCTATGTGCCACTGAGTTGGTTCCGACTCCTGGTGACCCTCTGAACGAGTGATGTCCAGGGTCCTGTCCTCGGCAGCCCTGCTCAGCTCCTATGGCCTCTTTTATGAAGTCAATCTGTCTCATCCCGGTGTTCCTCTTTTCCTGCTGCCTCCTATTTTTCACAGCCTTACCATCTTTTCCAAAGAACCCTGTCTTCTCTTCATGTGCCCAAAGTAGGACAGCTTCAGTTTTGTCATTTTTGCCTCCAGCGATGTTTCCAGCTTAAATTCGTCTTCCTGGCACTCGGGGTAGCCATAGAGCTCTCCTCCAACACCATACTTCAAATGAATCAATTTTTTTTTCCTATCAGCCTTCTTCACTGTCCAAATCTCACATCTGTACATAGCCATTGGGAACATGAGGGTGTAGATGATCTTAGCCTTGGTCTCCAGTGACACATCTTTGCTTTGGGGGATCTTTCCTATTCTTCCATTGCTGCCTTTCCAGTCTCAGCCTTCTCTTGGTTTCTTGGCTGCAGTCTCCTTTGAATTGATGACTGAACCACGGTAAGCAAAATCTGTAACAAATTCAGTGTCTTGGGTGCCTATGTTAAAGGTGTGTATTCTTCGGCCGTCATGACTTTGTCTTCTTGATGTTCAAGTGCAGCCCTGCTTTGGCACTTTCTCTTTCCCCTTCATCAGAAGGCATTCACATCACTGCTCCTTTCAGCCAGTAAGATGCTCATCTGCAGAGCTTAAGCTATTGATTTTTCTTCCACTGATTTTCACTCCTCCTTCCTCTGAGTCTAGCCCAGTGTTTCATATGGGATAGTCTAGGTACTGATAAAACAAACAGGGAGATAACATGCACCCTTGTCTGCTGCCCTTGCCTACAGGAAACCGTTCTGTCCCCCCATATTCTGTCCCAACAGGGGCTTCCTGTCCACAGCACTGGTTACTCACTGGGACAACCCAATGCCGAGGCATACCCACTTCAGAGCGACCCACAGCATTTCATGACCCACCGTGAAGGCTTTACTGCAGTCTATAAAACACAGACTAAACTTCTGAAATTCTTTGGTATTTCCATATCATATAAATCCCCAACTCATCCCTCAATTTAAACCCTTGTTTGGTGGCAGTGCAATGAATCCATGGGAAAAAAAGAAAACACCTCTAACAGCGAGGCTGATAACAAAAATCTCTAACTGCAGAAGTTCTCCTCAGAATTAAGATGAAGTATAGCAAACACATGACATTAGTCTCCTCTCGTATGCCCGGGGCAGGTATCACTTACTGATCACGAATAGGACAAGCACAGCCCTACAGTCCCTCAGGACCACAGGCTGCCACTGGCCAATGACCACAAGCTACTTGTGAAAACAGAAGCCATTTGCAATTGAAGTCAGATCTTTGTGTCTAACTTCTTAACAAGTTCATTGTGGCATACAACATTTAGTGTCCTGGGTTCAAAATGTAATGAGCAGAATATGACCTCAAAGGAAAGCGTGACAGCTGACAGCTGTGCCCCATATCCATTCTCCCTTTCCTCACTGGTGTTCAACTCCGTGGTTTTCACCTGGGTACCTGGCTGTCCATTAAAAAGTTTATGGCTAAGTTTTGGCTAATGGGATATAGGCAATTTCCAAAATGTGTGTTTAAAGGAAAGGCATATGCTGTCTTTCTTCCCCATCCTCCATCCTGGTGCCCAGGACGTGGACACGGTAGCAAGCCATCTTGGGCCGTCAGGGTGAACACACACTAGGGATGACCAAGCAGCAAGGAGAAGGGACTCAGGTCCCAGAGGTCCTTTGGGAGTAGAGCTACCACTGTATTGTCCCTGAACTGTCTACTCCTAAGCAGTTACAAGAGAGAGAAAGAAAGTTCTATCATATTTAAGGTACTGTTATTTTGGGCCCTGCTCTTCACAGTCAAGCTTAAATCCTAACTAGTAAAATGAACACACATTAACTCACGCCAACCTAGAGAACCAATTCTGTTATCAGTAATAAAGCAACAAGGAAGAGGAAAAGGCAGTTTCTACATGAAAATAAGATTCTTCTAGTCTGCCTTAGATATTTTTAATGGTAAGCATCTCATATTCCTATAAGTTCTAGATGTATCTAGAGAAAAGATGAGCAAGCACACACATGCACACATATTTTATAGCGTTGTTTATACATCTGTGTAAATTCACAGGCATGATACTGAGCCATGGAAGTACTGAACTGTTTCAGAGCCACAGACCCTGAATTTTTGCTGCCAAAAATGATAAGCAAATCTGAAACAAATTTGAGGATCTAAGCAAGTAAATAGAAGCTTTTTTTTTTCTATAATGCTGGACTTTTCATTTCCAGCCTTCTCCTCAACACACACACAAACACACACATGCACACCTTGCACACTCACACACAGGCATGTTCACACTCCCACATGCACACCCAAAAACATTTAAATGTGGTATAAAAGAGTTTAGAAAAGTTCCTGGGGGCTTAGTAGTCAGTGTTGGATGATTTTGGCTCTTTTGAAGTATATTCCCATAGTCCCTGTCCCGCCTCAACCTACTCCTTGGTGCTGCTGCAGTCTGAAGACCAGGCTACATGTCCTGTAGCCACTCACATGCCCTTCTGCTACCCCAATATCACTCCATGGTAGCAATATACGTGGAATTTAAAGGCAGTATAAACAGAATGCCATCTCCCATAACTGCTTCTGGGTGTGTACATTATTTATTTCTGGTGAGTGTGAAGAAGGAAGGGAATCTGATGTCCTTTTAATTTTTAATGCCAGAACTCAGTTATAAAGCCTCTCGAGAGCCCGGCTGTGCTTGCCCCATCCTGGTGCTTCTCTTATCCCAGTCCTCACCTTTCCCTGGCTTGTGAGCAGGCGGAGCTCGCCGGGAATTACAGAAGGCTAGAAAGGTTGTAATAATTCATTTCTCTCTTTTTGCAGTTCATTAATTTCTTTTCTTTTTTATACATTTGTCATTTAAGGAGTGAGACCTAAAACCCCACCAACTTAGAACAGAAAGAGGGAAGAAGAGTCTAATGGATTTGTTTGGCTGCTACTAGAGAAACTCATTTAGTGACGCTAGGCAGATGGATTGCCAGATCCCAACAACAGACTATTTTTCATCACAAGAGAAGGAATTTTAAAAATAAGTGAGCAAAAACAACCAATAAAAAGGGCAAAGAGCTACAGCCTCGAGTGCAAACCAGAAAAACCTAGGCTCAAGGACCCCAAATCAAGGGCTTTGGATTGCCATGTGGGAACTATTAAGGAGGAAGGACATTCCAGCCTTGTGATCTTGCCACTCTGTGGGCAAGGGAGCCGCCAGACTGTCCCCTAGGCAAGGCAACTGTGTAGGACTTTGCAGGACTCTGCAGGCTGCCCCCTACATGAGGGTGCTCAGCCAAGCGTGCTAGGGGTGAATGAAATGCAGCCTGTCTGGCACTCACCAAGTGCCAGGCGAGGTGCCCAAGCATAGGGCTGTGTTCACCTGAAGGAAGGAGAGTGTTTTTTGATTATGCACAAGATTCCAAGTCAGGGGCCCATGGGGCTGCATCTGCCCAGAGAGGACACTGTAGGACAGCAGAAAATGCCAGCCCAGAATATGCCACTTTAGCATAAGGATTACTCTGAGCTGAAGGCAACTGAGAAGAGGCAGATTCAAGAGAAGCTCTCTGCCTTCTCCCTATGTGCCTAAGAGCAGGACACAATTTACAAAGGTTCCCCCTCCCACCACCCCAGACACACACACTAGAAAGGACATAAGTTAACTATTAGAGACAACACTAGACCCTCATCGGCCTGGAGATGGCACCAGAATAATCTATATAACAAACCTTACTAACTAGCTCTTTTTTGTAATTAATTTATTTTTGTTACAGGTGTTTCTCCTTTTTCCCCCATTGACACCTTCCTCCCGATCCCACCCCCCCCCCACAGCATTGTTGTCTCTGTCCACTCTTCCATTAGTTTCCATATCTCTATCTATCTATCTATCTATCTATCTATCTATCTATCTATCTATCTATATATATATTTTTTTTTTAATCCTCACTCGAGGATATTTTTTCCATTTTTGTTCAGATAGAGTGGGAAGGAGAAAGAGGAGAGAGAAAGAAACATCAATGTGAGAGAGACACATTGACTGGTTGCCTCCTGCATGACCCCGACCAGGGCCGGGGATGAACTGCAACCGAGGTACTTGCCCTTGACCGGAATCGAACCCGTGACTCATTGGTTGGCGGGCCAACGCCCCAACTGCTGAGCCAAACTGGCCAGGGCTAGTTTCGTCATATATTTTGCCTTCCAACAACTTGCTGCCCCTAGAAACTCAAAGTCCTTTTCCCTTGTCTTCTTCTGTAAACATTTATAGTTCCTTTGCTAAGATGCTCTATAAGCCAAAGTTCTAACCACCTCTTGGAGTTCTTCCTTTCTAGATATTCCCATGTGTAAGCACAATGCATGTGTTAATAAGCTTCTGTTTGTTTTCCCCTTGTTAATCTGTCTTTTGTCAATCTAATTTATCGCACTCCAGACAGAAAATCAAGGACAGTAGTAGAAAAGAAAGTTTTTTCCTCCCCTACACCACCTGTCCCTGATTCTCAAACAGTAGTTTTGTCCCAAGGTTTAGAAGGCTGGCAGCCCCATTAGGAGGTAAGCACTAGATAACATCAAAAAAGGAAAGGAGGAGGACTAGGATACTATCTATGTGCCCTCTCTCAGTAATAGGATACTCCTGGTCAGAAGGTGAGGCTAAGGTGACCAGAACCAGATTCTTGGGCATGAAATGTGTATAGTCGCAAAGGGCCCCACACTTGTTTTTTTTGTTTTGTTTTGTTTTATCCTCACCTGAGGACATTTCTGCATTTATCTTCAGATAGAGCAGGAGGGAGAGAGGGGGAAAGAGAGAGAGAGAAACATCGATGTGAGAGAGACACACAGACAGGATGCCACCCACACGACCCCAACCGGGGATGAGGACAAACTGCAACCGAGGTACGTGCCCTTAGTGGGAACCGAACCCGGGACTCTCTGGTCCACAGGCCAACGCTCTAACCGCTGAGCCAAACCAGCCAGGGCAGGCCCCACACTTGTTTCAATGCTTTGCCTGGACTGTCTTCCAGTTCTTAATTCTTAACAGGGGGTACCACATTCCCTTTTTGCACTGGACCCCCAAAGTATGTAGCTATTCCTTAAGGTAAAAGTGGTCCAGTAAAGTACTGAGAAGTTAGGAACTAATTCCTGCTGCACAGAATTCCACATGCAGTTCTGGACTTGGGGGTGAAGGGAGGAAGGAACCTCAAGAAGCTACTGACCAGACCCCTCTGTAAGCTAAGAACGATGATAACAGAGCACCCAGGACCTATCATGGAAAAGGGAAGACAAGTCAAACTGCCAGGGGTGAGAAGCTTAGGGTGGTTAAGTCTGTAATCCAATCACTCCTCCTATGAGGATTTGAGTCCCTCAGCGAATTTCTCTCCACCAAATAACACAGGTACTCCAGGTCAGTAACGGCCCTTTCCATTGTCACCAGTCCCTTGGTGATTACTGGCAGGCTGCCAGAACAAGGCAACAGGAGAGGAGCGACAACGAGAAATTTCTTCACTGACTGGTTTGGTCAGACACTTTTATTCCCTTCTTTAGTTAGTAATGTGAAAACTGAGAATTTAATTGTCATATTTGTCTGCCTTCCTAGCTCCTTCTTTTTACCTTTCAGTATTTCTATCCTTCTCTTTTATTTCTTATTAACAATGTGCAATGTTACCAAAGCTAATTTTTGATAGGAAAAATTCAGGAAACTTCATTAAGATTGTCATGTATCCCCCCCCCCCACACACACACACACACACACATACATGCACACTATTTCAGTAATTAGACAACTGACTAGGGTGAAGTGTACTCTCATCATGAAAATAAAATCTTTCTGAAATTTCAAATTGATAGCAGAAATGAAGTTTTAAAACTCAACCTACTATTATTACTAGGTGATAGAATTAGAGGTAATTTTTATCTTATTTATAGTCTTATTTTTTTCAAAATGTTTTATCATATTTTACCGTTAGGATTAGAAAACAATAAACATTACTTCAAAAGATTTAACCTGAATAAAAACTATTTCCATGTACTTTAGAAACATCCTTTTTCCATATAAACTGCCGATATACTAATTAGAAATCATTTTTACCTATTCATTAAAGCTAGTTCCTTACGGACTTCTACTTGGCAAAATTTTGACATTTTAGTTCAAATTGTTGTATTCTTTCATCTTTGGAAGCCTTAAGAATATCATTTCATTTTTCAAATTTGGGGTTTGAAGAACACAAGGGGGGGCAAGTTAAAATCACTCACAATCCAATAAATTTAAAAATCATATAAAATAATTTGTAAAGAGGTGTAAATACATTCTTATCTGATAATCAGCATCCAGGAATCTTTCCTATGTTTAAGATTAATAATCCACAAATGCAAAGGGGGCATGAAAGGAGATGTTAATTTGTGTGTGTGTGTGTGTAAGTTTAAAGTTTAAAGACAGCCTTAAAATCCAACACAGATTAAATAAATGGTGATGTATCCATTGCTTAGATGAATGAATAAACATTTTCATTATGACAATTTTGTAGTAATGTGAAAACCATTTATAATATGAAATTAGGTGAAAAATAAATGAATATTTTTTAAAGTAAATTATCTCTCAATCCCAGTTTTGCTATACATAGACTTATCTACAAATGCACTCTTTTTTAAAAATAAAAGGGCGATTATAATATTCCCTTTTCATATAAAAGTATATCACACACATCTGCACTGGGAAGTGTGTATGTGTATATATACCTTATCCTTTTTAATGACACTTTGAACCATGATTTATTTAGCCAAGTTTCCTATTGCTGAGCAATAGATTGTTTTCAATTTCTTGCTTTGCAAACATGGCTTCAATAAACATCTTTGTACGTGTCTTTTTAATATAATGCTATCATATCAAAATTCTTAGGAGTGCTAGTCTTCGATTAAAGAGGATAGACATTTTAAATTGTAATAAATGCCATCAAATTAGCCTCTTAAAGGTTGATCAATTATACTCTCAGAGTACCCCATTTTCCACACCCTCTATTGCACTTAACATTATCAATTTTTTCAAACATTCTTTTTTTTTTTTTATCCTTACCCAGGACATTTTTGCATTTACCTTCAGATAGAGCGGGAGGGAGAGAGGGAGGAAGAGAGAGAGAAGGAAACATCGATGTGAGAGAGGCACATCGACTGGCTGCCACCCACAGGACCCCACCGGGGCTGGGGACAAACTGCAACCGAGGTACGTGCCCTTAGCGGGAACCGAACCCGAGACTCTTGGGTCCGCTGAGCCAAACCGGCCAGGGCTTTTCAAACACTCTTAATCTGATTCTAAAAAAATGTTTTCATTCACATCTCCAAAGCACCTTTTCACATATTTTGGCCATTTGCAACGTTTCTGTAAATGTGTTCAGATCCGTTGTCTATGTTTCCACTGACCGGCTTTCCCTTGTTCACTCCTGTTTACCCACCGCTCAGTCCCTCCCACTGATGCTAGTTGAAACCACTCCTTCAACACGTCCAGTGCCGAGTCTGCCCTTAGTTTGAGGGAACAGCATCATCAAGGATACACCAGCTTTATTAATTAATGTAAGTGTTCAATGTTTTCACACCTTACCACAAAGGAATAAAAAACATCTATCTACTACCAGTGAGCAAAAGTCTAAAGCCGTAACAGTACTCTGGAATGCTTAAATGCCAAGAGAGATGGCTTAATGGAAGGCATCACACCACAGCGCACACAGCCATGAAGCTATTTTTTTTTACTTGATTAATTTCATGTGTACACAGCAGTAAGAATCACAGCACACCTCATCACACTGTGAGCAGCGTTAAAGAGACAGAGCCATTAATTCTCACAAGAAAATTTTAAAATAAGGGCACAGGATACTCTCATTCTCTGTAAAATTATCTGGATGTAAAAAATTACACAAAATGTATAAAAAATAACAAGAGTTCAGTTTGAATGGTGAGTTTAGGGGATTACTTGTTCTCCTTTTCTTTAAATTTTCTAAGTGGTATTAAAAAATTTTTTTTTCTTTATTGATTTTTAGAGAGAGAGTAAGGGAGAGGGAGAGAGAGATAGAAACATCACCGAGAGAGAACATCGACTGGCCGCCTCCTGCATGCCCCCCACTGGGGATCGGGCCCACAACCTGGGCATGTGCCTGGACCGGAAATTGAACCAGCGACCTCTTGGTGCATGGGTCGACACTCAACCACTGAGCCACACTGGCCTGGCTCTAAGTGGTATTTTAATTTCATCATTTGAAAGTAAATTTGATTCTGAAACTAGAAAAGTAGGGATGGTTGCATACCTCCATGAACATACTGAAACACACAGAAAAATACACTTTGAAATGGCAATTTTATGATGTGTGTATTACATCTCAATAATGTTGTTATTTTTCTAAAAGTAAGATTTTTAAGGTCAAGCATTACACAGCAGGAGCAAGAAGTAAATGGGAACTCTGTATTTTCTACCTAATTTTGCTGTGAACCTAAAACTGTTCTTTAAAAAAGTGTATTTTTAAAAAACTACAGTTCAGTCTTTGTTAATTTCCCATTAATTTTATGTTGAAAAGTCTGGAAGGCAGTAGAATACATAAAAGATACAGTATGGCAACCTGTTCCCAACCCCTTGCTTTTGGCAACAATGTCTGAGGAGCAGTTGGAAGTGGCTTCTTAAAGTATCAGTGACATGAGTGTCAGCATATTCAAAAACTTCTGGGTGACTTTTATCCTGGACCAACTTACAGACCCTGTGTAGAGTGATCTATGTTCCTGCTCTGCTTATTAGGATTAACGGTGTTAATGTTGGGAGAGAAATATCTATTCCTTCTCTTTCTATTCTGGCTCTGCTCTGGGGTCCCAACTGATAATTAATGAAAATTTCATTGTGTAGAACTATTTCATAGAAAAAATGTTCTAGGTTAATTAAAAACCCACAGAGAATAAATTAGCTCCATTTATCACCAGTGTAGTGTGATGGATGAGAGCACTCTGGGGGCTGGCTGTTCTCGTAGATCTTCCTATTTCAGTGCTAAGCCAAAAAGAGGGAGAACTTGCAACACATGTTGCACCGAGGATGCTGGACAGGAAGCCAGAGTAATACCAAGATGCAGGTAAAACTGTTGCATTATCATGAATTTGGTAAATATAAATATATATATTTCTGAATGTTTTAAAGTTTCTTACTCTTTGAAAGGAAATAAAAGGAAAATCCATTTTTATTCCCAAATGATGAATGGGAAAGGAAGATTACTGTGTCAGGTGGATCTGGTCTGTGGAAAGAGCCACTATCTCCAACTTAGGGTCATAAGAGTCAGCAGTTGAAATGAACTTGCAGTGATGTGAAATCCGCTCTTGGAAGCTCAGGGGAGAGAACACTTCTTTCTGGGAGGACACTTGAGAAGGGTTTAGGGAGTGAGGCCCAAATCACACCGATATTTGGGCCAGGGTCTCTCTAACCACGCCTGTCGCTCACACCTAAATGAAAATACTGCTATTAATAAAAGCACGAAAAAGACCTAAATGATATTAGCCACAAAAATTCCGCATTCTACTTCTAGTTTGCTACCTTGAAAGCAGTGTTTTGGGCTATTTCTCATTCAAGTGGCTGCTTTTTCCAATCATCTTCCCTTGACAGTGTAACTCGGGGAGCAGCTGAGACTGGAGACACTGTCTTTAGGGTTTGTCTCGCCTGCTACACATCAAGCTGTGAAAGCCGACTCCCCCAAATGCTACTCTGCTCTGGAAAAGCTGGGGAGGAGCCCACCAAAACACAAACAAAAATCCAGAAGCTGATAAAATACAAGGGAATCCACTGGATGAGTGAAAAACACAGGGAACTTCTGACTGAACCTAAGCAATCTATGGCTGCTCAGGTGACACTCACTTGGAGTCACCAATCACCGGGACAAAAACCGGTACCCTAAGGTTAATACACTGGTCTCCTTTTAAAGTATATTCTTTTTTCTATGCCATTTATTTTCCCCTTTGACTTTAAGGGCACAAATCTTCTATTCTGCCTCTCTCTTTTTTTTAAGTCATCATTGGGAAGGGACAATTTTTCTTTTCTATCCTGTGGACACTAAAAGAACATGACTCAAAGGCAAACAATAGTTGTGAAGTAATATTAGAGCACAGTGCCGCCTGGCCCACTGTAAGTAACAAAACTCATAGGCAGACAACCAGAGCTCTGCTTATAAAGGTTTTATGCATCTACTTCTTCATAGGTACTAAGCAGTTCAGCTCTTCCTTCCCATCCCCATCCCTCTTTCCCTTCCTTCCTTTTTCTTCTTTCTTTCCAATTTCCATTCTAAATACTCCCCCCTACCTCATTCAAGAAACATATAGAAATTTCTTGCTCTGTTACAGGAGAGTAGGAGCGAGATTATTATGGGTCTATTTCTTCCTGATTAAATACTAGAGTCAACTTCTAATGTGCAAGACCTATGCTAACAGAAGAAAGTGGCCAATGGGCTACATAATTTCCCGTGTCTCAAAGAAATGACAGTTTGAAATATATGGCAGGGGTACTGCTATATGGCGGTCTGTATACTTTTTTTTCCAAACCCAAAATGAAATCTGGTTTATTTGGGGTTCAGATAAAAGAAACTTGAGGAATGACTCCTTCATACTCCAAATAACAACAAATAGCTGTGCAGATGAATCACACAGCAAAGTAAATTTTTTATTTCCAATGAGGAAAGATAAGAAATAATATAGTCAAGGGAATCATCTAAACAATAAAATACATTTCTTAAAAAAAATTCAACCTACACAATAAGGAAATAAGGAGATCTAACAGACTTTGTAACTTCCCTAGAGAGGTAGTAAAAGGTTCAAGTATGAGTCACATAAATGATTTTGGGGCCAGGCTTTCATAAACACTGTAAAGCCGTATTGGCCGAGGGTGTGTGCTGGTGAGCTGTGCGTAAGGGGGGAGGGAGAGAAGTTTACTGCGAGCAGAATGCAGAATGTCTTCCAAAGAGCTCAGTCACCCTAGTTTTTAATATCTAGTTTCCAAGGGAGAAAAGTGTATACCATCCAAATAAGCTAATTTCAACCTACTATTTTTTTAGAGGGAGAAAAACTTCTCTGCATCAAATAAAACAAAAGCACTCAGGACATTAACCAGCAAGAATGAACTAGTATACACATATCTTTTTTTTTTTTTCTCTGCCAAGAAAAGTGAGGTAAATCCAATCACTGGCAGTTTCCATGTAACTCATTTGAAGAAAAAAAATTGAAATGGGAGTTTAAAACCAAAATGTTCTGATCAGTAGTAATAAAAATAGATGTGTTTAGGGCTCATTCAATGCATTCTATTGGGATAATTCTCGTTTATATGGTATTACTGAAGGATGGGGCTAACTAAATGTTATCCCTATCTGTGTCAAAATTTTTAAAAACAAGAGCATTTTAAGTAGAACTTTTTCTACAGTAGATTCTACAGTGAATAGAACCTAAGTTTCTCTTGATGTTTTAGGGCCGTCATTATGAAGCCTAGTTGCAATAAAGCGATATCGTGAGGAGAAACTGAAGTAGACAGGCTGGTCTGCCCCAGTGAATGGCCCTTCTGCTGTAAAGAATGTCTGTGCCTATTTTAAAGTAAGTGTCCTGGGGTGGAGTGGGGGGCATGGGAAGATCCAGGTGCTGGCATTCCAGAGGCCATCCAGCCTCAGATTTGTGTGCAGACTCAGAACTCATCTGGCGTGACCACCCAGCCTTCCCCACATCATCCACCCATCCATAAAACAAAACAAAATAAAATGAAAGTAATAAATAAATGAGTAAAATAAGTATTCTGCCTCCTTTCGCAGTTTTCACTGTCACCTCTTTTTAGGCCAGCGAGTCTGATTCTCTGACTCCTCCTTTCTAATGTAGCGCAGGCTTAGTGCGCCTGTGAGACAGGAGACAGGATAACCAAGCAGGACGCAACATTGCACAGTCTCCAAGCGCCGAGCGAAAGCCTGAGAAGCTCCCCCAAGGGAGAGGATGAATGGCACCTGTGCTAGCTGCCTCTGCTTTGCTTTGCTTACTCTGGGCGCCTCCGCTGTGCCCCAGGTCGTGGAGGTTAATGGACAAGTTATTTATGGTTAAATCCAGGTATTTCTGTCCACGGAAAACAACAGAGAAAAGATGGCTTCTGTCTCTTTAATGTGCGACTCAGTTTGTACCATACCTGAAACATCAGCACTCAGAGCCTCATTATGGACATTCTGTGTAAGCTTAATTTCCTCCATGGCCATGGATTTGTTAAATGTTACTGAAATAAAAAGCACAGCATGCAATCTATGAGCACAAAGCTTAGGAAAATGGGGGTGACGTGCCCCACACTTAGCATGATCAGTTCTGTCCTACATCTTCCACTCCAGCGAGAGAAAGCACTTCATCTTTCAGCATGTCGGATGCATGCCATATGTCATAAAAATGAAAGAGATGGAGGAAACCCAAAGTGATACCTGTAATAAAACACTGAAATCATGATTACATTTCACAGTCTATAAAAACGGCACATTCACCGAATTACAGTCTCCATCAAAACTGCTGACCCCTGCACTGGGGAGAAACTGACTGTATTCCTCGTACCTGGAAAGGAAAGGCAGGATTAGTTCAGGGACACTTTCCTTTTTAGTATTAACAGATCGATGTTTATACTGGATGAAACGATATCATTCCCAAACTATGCAAAAGAAAAATACATCTCGCCAAATTGACAACCCTCTCGCATCTCATCCCTTCCGTTTCAAAATGCTAATATCCGACGATTTGTATTCTGTTATTGCAATATAATTTTTCATAATATTTTTGATGGCATAATAGATTTATATTATCATCATAATTCTTTTGTTCCTGCATTACTTTCCAAGTAATTCAAAATCCTGTTCGGATGTTTATTCTCATAGACATTGTTCATTAGAGAAAAATACTCCGTATTGACAAACTAAAGCAAAGATAATGTTTGAAACATTTAAATTATATAAGGTCGATTTTTATCCTCCTGCTTTGCCAGGTATAACACACGTCCATTTTAAGTTCTGTTTCTTCAGAAAAATTAAATTCCATGTGCTTTTCTAGCTTATGCCCACAGGTTCCGCTGGCATCCATCTTCCTACTTGGTATAATCATCTAAATTGTCTTAATACCACAATGTCATATTTTAACCATTCTTATACTTTTTCAAGTACATTTTTAAAGCATTCATTTGTCTGCATTTCTCTAAATATTTGATCTTTGTAATGTGTATACTTTTATCAGCTATACAACATTTTGCCCGGAAGTATTTGTGTATCTTTTTCTACATATTTATAACCAGCTCCCCTCTGAGCCTTGAAACGCCCATACCCCAGCACAGTGGCTGTGTGAAGCAAGCTGTATACCCCCTACTTCTGCATCATAGTATGAAAGTATTTCCTTAAACTCACAATATCCTTTTCATGACCCGTTTCTTTCCAAGGTCCATCTTATTCTTGGAATGACAACCACTCCTGAAAATCTCAAATAGAAAGATGAATATGAATACTTTTCTTATACATTTTATCAGCATTACAACAAAGTCTCTTCCTTTAAATTTATTTAATTTTTGAATTTATTTAATTACTGAATGTATTGCTATGACAATTAACACAGTCTGAACACAAATGTCATCTCTCCATTTAGACTTGGTCAGATCTATTCAGGAGTAGTTCAAACCACTGGAGGAGGTCGGTCAGCTTTCAGAGAACTATCTCTTTTTCCCATGTTTTCACTTTAAAAATATATATATATGTTTTTATTGATTTTTTAGAGAGAGGAAGGGAAAGAGATAGAAACATCCATGTGAGAGAGAAACATCCATCGGCTACCTCCTGCATGCCCCCTACTGGGGATGGAGCCTGAGACCCGGGCATGCGCCCTGACCAGGATGAAATTCAGCTGGGAACTCTCAGTCCATGGGACGATGCTCAATCCACTGAGCCACACGGGCAGGCCTCACTTTTTATTTCGAAACATAAGCTATAATATTAATGGATCCTTATTCAATTTTGATTCCTTTTATGTATCTCTTAGCTGCTTCCTTTGCTTAATTACTCTACTAGTGGTAACCTGAATTTCCATTATCACTGAAGAACTGGAGATTTTGAAGCTTCACTACTCTTTTTTTCTTTTTTTTTTTTTTTGTATCTGTTACACTGTCATATTGCTGTGAATGTCACAATAGTACCCTTGAATGCAATTTCCTGGGCCTGACTTACAAATGTCCTTTATTAGATTGGCCTGAAATCAGTTACATATTTTCTAATAGGATCTATTGCCACTGTATTCTGCAAAGCATTGCCTGTGAAAATGTCCTTGTATAATTTACCCATCTGATCATGGAATTGTTAGCAAAGAGTTGGGAAAATATATCAATAGAGTTCACTGTATATGGGAATGTGCTTCTAATCATTTTATGCCTATCAACACTGATTTTTACAGCGCTCATATTGGTATGTTTTCCCATTTAATCCAAGTTATCAACTACTTACTGAGTGCCCATTAAGTCCACAATATTAAACTACTCAATTGGGGATTAAAAAAGGTATAAATCATAATCTGTCCTCAGCAAATTTATAATCTCAACAGAGGCAGGACAGAGGATGCTCTAGTACTAGAACACGAAATAACAGAAATTCTTCTTCCTGACCTTCTACATAAAACATACTGGCCTATAAACATTCCTGATTTAGTATTTGTCAGTCTGATTATTTGCAAATGATTCCCTGAGATGATGTATGCAACAGTGGGCAGACAAGAAGTAGCAATTTGCAATTTAGTTGAAGAATGATTCTCATTACTTAACATCAACATCCGAATCTCAATATACTTTGGTTGTTCTCTACTCATACTGCATATGATTTTTTGGTGGGAAATAATATGATGTAGTGAAATGAACACTTTGGAAAAGAAGAAACATTTCAAGACGTGTCCTTTGAAACCTCAATAGCCTACTTCATATCACACTTTTTATTTTTATTTTCTGTTACACCCCTTCTCTTGTCACTCCCTTTCAAATAATTTCCTCCAAATGAATCAGTGCTGGGATGAGCAGGAAGGGACTAACTCTGCAATCATTTTACTTGCTGTTCAACAAACATGATGGCAACAAGCCAAATTATGTGCTAGGGCTGGGACTCTGAGATTAATCAGATGCTGTCCCTGCCCTGGAGGAACTCACAGTTTTATGAGACAATGTTGTCTGCGTCTGCTGAAGGGAGGCTGATACTAATAAATCTTATACCACTCCCCTCTAATTTCTGATATTGTAATTCTAGGTGGAATTTCAAAGCTCTTCTTTTTTCTAAAATATGATTTTATTGATTTTTTAAGAGAGAGAGATAGAAACATCCATGTGAGAAAGAAACATCGATCGGCTGCCTCCTGCATGCCCCTTACTGGGGATCAAGCCTGCAACCTGGGCATCTGCCCTGACCAGGAATCGAACCGGGACCTCTAAGTTCACAGAACAACGCTCAATCCACTGAGCCACATCAGCCGGGCTCAAAGATCTTTTTTTTTTTTAATCCTCACACGAGGACATTTTTGCATTTATCTTCAGATAAAGTGGGAGGGAGAGAGGGGGGAAGAGAGAGAGAGAGAAACGTCAATGTCAGAGAGACACATCTACTGGTTGCGACCCACATAGCCCCATTGGGGCTGGGGACAAACTGCAACCGAGGTACGTGCCCTTAGCAGGAACTGAACCCGGGACTCTCTGGTCCGCGGGCCAATGCTGTAATTGCTGAGCAAAACTGGCCAGGGCGCAAAGATCTTTTAAGCTTATATTTTGTAAGATAAAGTTCACCATTTTTGAGACTGGGGAAAAAGCCTCACTCTACTTATTTGAAATCAAATATCTTCCTTCGATTACTTGGTTTCCTCTGCATAGAACAATATTTATGTTTTTTATTTTTCTGAAAGCCTTTTAAAGCATGACACATTCGATTTTAAGGTATTTTTCTCTTCTAGTTCATCTCTCTACACTTCCTCATAGTCAACCTCTCCCCACAAGTTTCACAACATTATTATCCTCCTCATCTACTCTGTTTCTATTTCGCACTTGTCTCATGCCCCCTGGCAGGCCCCATGCTGGAGAATGTTGCTGACGTCTATGGGCCAGTGGGCATGACGTGGCTAAAAGTAAGACTGCCAGCACCGGACACCTTCTTGAACAAAGAGCACAAACTCATTACAAAATGATCAGTTTTGCTCTTCTTTCAATGTGTAGTGGGTTCACATCTATGTTGCCTTTAAAGGTCTTGAAAAAAATCTGACAGGATAAAAAAAAACAAAAAACACCTCCTGGGCGTTTCTGTCACACAGTTTGTCCGATGTAGTGTGAAAACAGGGACATCTACCTGGGGCTGTGAGAGAGAGAGGTCACGCAGATTCGTGCGCAGGAAGGCCATCAGTGACCTTCACTGTTAGGGTCACCGAGGTGACTACAAAACAGCTTCCAGTCATCCATGGTGGTAGACGAGATGTGAATTTGTTCTGCATCACGACTTAGAGTTATTTGTCCTTAGAAAAAACGTTATAAAAGTGGTGGTGGTGATGGTGCTCCACCCAGACAACCATCGAGGAACGAAGGGCTTCTCTCTCTGACTGCTGAGGAGCACACGTCTGGGGTAGGTAGATACTGACCCCCCACAGCTGGCCACTTTCTAATCCCTAGAAACTGACTATGTTACCTTCCACGGCAAAGGGACTTCGCAGAATCGATTAAGTTAAGAATGTTGAGAAGGGAAGATGATCCTGGAGTCCCAGGCAGACCCAATCTAGTCACAACCATCCTTTTAAAAGGGAGGCAAGAATGCCAGGAGTCACCGGAGGAGATGACAGAAGCAGAGGTCAGAGAGAGCGAGCGAGATTAGGAAATGCTGACTGCTGGCTTTGAGGATGGAGGAAGGGGCCACAAGCCAAGGAGAGCAATGGCCTCCAGAAGCTAGACAGGGCAAGAAAGGGATTCTTGCCTCAAGTGTCTAGAAGGAACCCAGCCTCTGACTCATTTTAGACTTCTACCTCCAGAACTATAAGATAATAAACTTGTGTTGTTTTGGGCAACCAACTGGATGATAATTTGTTATAGCAGCAAACAGGAAACTAATACACAGCCTGAGAAAATTAACCAGGTTTCTATGGTCAAATAATTCGGGGAAGCACACTATTCACTCTCTCTTCTCCTCGATGCCTACCGTTTGGGAAGTCCCACAGTAAAGAACCCTGGTTAATTTTTTAAAAACCAGACCACTGACATTTTAACATTCCTCAGAATTACTGTTCACAGAACCGACTTTGGAAAACAATGGTTCAAAGATTTGTTATGGATGTTAGAGAATGAATTACAAAAGAGCTGGCATGTGCTTTTGTCCTTTGCCGACAACCAGGCTATTGATGGGAAGGGGCAGCGACAGAGAGAGGAGAGGGAGGGCATTCTGAAAGAGTGGCATCAGGGTGAGCCCTTACCTATTACTACAGGCACTACCCAATTTGAGAACTAAGTTGTTCCTAGATGAGGAAAACAAGACAAGCCTTGGTAAGCCACATCCTTATCTGTGTGATAATCAGAATTCTAAATTGGGGTTCCAGCTCCAGAAAAGAATTAAGTCCCACAGAAACACCAATATCCATCACAAATAAAAGCAAAATAATGCACAGATACTTTTGAAATTTGTAAGTATATATAACCAAACACTTAATATAAAACTTAAGTTCAGTCTTAAATGCTCCTTTTGGGGGTATTTTCCTGCATGGAATGGACTTCTAAGGTTTCTTAAATATGTGTCCAATAAAGTTTAGACTGAAGATGTTTTCTTCCTTTTCCTGGTGAACCTTCCAGTGGTATGAATAGCTTTCTTCATTATTCCTTAGACCTCTGAACTTCAGTTCAGAAATAGAGCCATTTATTTATTTATTTTTCAAAATTAAAAAATATTTGTGTTTTTCTTTTTTCCACCACTTTTATCGACTTCAGAAAGTTTCAATGCCAATTCTGTGTGCATGGATGTAACCCAAGACTGCTTTCACAGGGAAGGGCAGAGGAGCTGTGCTGACCTCGGCTTCCGTTCCGTGTCAACCTGAGTCTCCCCGGGAGCAGGAACCCTCTCCCTGCTGGTTCTCTGTAGCCGAGCCCCCGGACGGAGCCTCTCCTGCGGGAGGCAGCCGGTGGACGCCTGCTGCAATGGTGAAAGGATCCTGGAGGCCGATGGGATTTAGGCAGGCCCCAGAAGGTGCCACTTTGGCACGTGGATCATTTCCAGCTGAAGACAGTCGGGCCCAGCACACTCAGGAAGGCTTTTTACCTTCCCCGAAACTGCCTAAAAGAATTTAGACAGGGGCCAGTACCAGGAAGAGAGCTGTTATCAGAGAAAACTTGTATCAGGAAGATTTGTCTGCATGGCATGGCAAACATCTGTTTACCAAACATCTGCTCTTCTGTCTTCCTGAGAACCTTCTCCTCCCCTTTGAAGCCCAGACCCCAACCCCCTTCTCCTGAGCCACTGGGCATCGCAGCCTCTGCTGCCTGACTGTCTGAGCCTTTCGTGTCTCCCTGGGGCTCCTGTATGTATGAAATTAAATTTGTTTTTCTTTTGTTAATCTGTTTTATGTCAATTTAATTATTAGGCCAGCCGAAGAATCTAGAAGGGAGAAAGGAAAACGTGTTCCTCCCCTCCAAAGCGAAATCGTGGCTCCACTTTAGCCAACTTAGAAAAGGAAATAATGTTTTTTTCTATTTATTTCAGTGAGGAAAAGGAAGATTGGAATAGGTGGCATTCTGGGGGTACAGAATTCAACAGAATTTGAATGAGCCCTTAGCAGAAACAAGGCTGTGACTTTCTGGAAGACATGCCTATACTGTCCCTGGGCTTGATCCAAAGCTACTGGGAATCAAGCGATTATTTTCTGAAGTTTCTTTAAAGAAAGAAAGGGCAGGATTTAGAGGATCAAAGGGCCCCTCCCCCAAAAAAACACTCACATAGGTGTGACCTTGAGATTGTACCGCCCCCCCCCCCCTTGCTTGTCTGGCAAACACCTTCTCATCTTTCAAGACAGCTCAGATGACACCTCAGGAGGCCCCTGGCTCCCTTTGGCAGTAGTTTACCTGCCCTTTGTGTTTCCCGGGCACTCTGTGTAAAACTCTCTCAAATATCACTAATCACATTTTATCCGGTTATCTGTTTACATAGCTGAATTCAATTCAATAAAGTTCTGCTAGGGCAAGGCCAGATCCAAGGGCTCAAAGGCAGGAAGGACTCTGGCCTGTACTGGGGGAGACAGACAAGCGGACAACAGCAGGAGAACATAATGCAGTGGACAGAGAACAGGAAGGCAGTGTCTACTGCATATCCTTAACCCTTAGCAAGGTGCCTGGCTAACAAGTTCCACACATGCTAATGAAGAGAGGGAGACATGACAGAAGGAGGGAGGGAGGGAGGGAGGGAAGGAGAGAGGGATGGAGAGAGAGGAAAGGAATCAACAAAAATGCCCCAGCCCATCTCCTTTGCTCTGCTGTATGTTGTCAAACCCGTTAATTACCCTAAAGGTGCTATTTTCAGGCTTCTGGAAGAGGTATTTTGGAGCAGATAGTTGATGATGAAGTCACACCTAGCACATAAGACAGTACCTGATAATCACCATTGGAAGGAGACGAGCCATAATTTGCCCTGTATTTAACTGTCATCCCACAGGGCATGTTAAAACACTCCCAGGGGTCTAAGGAGACTCACAGAGGCTGGCTGGCTGAAACCACTAACACTGCACCACTTTAATTCTTGGGCTTTGCCGTATTATTAGACCAGCAGGCTCTTTTGCTCCTGCAAAAGGATTTAGCTAGAATTTCGGTCCGCTCAGAACCTTGTTTGCCATCCAGTTCCCTGTTTCTCTGCCAGCTTCATCTGTGCAACTCATCTTGGGTTACGTCTGGCAGACGGAGAGAGGAATCTCCTTTCAAGCCTCTGCTGTCTGTGTCCCAGAGCCCTCCCCGAGAAGCCTCTATTTCACCAGGGAGAGAGGGGGACGATCAGCCTCCCTAAGAGATGAGAGCGTAAAGTATTTCTCAAATTTTCATCTTCAATGGTTGGTATCATTTAACTCCCTGGGGGGGAGACTAGGCTTTGTGGCTTTGGCTAGCAATATAATCTCCAGCTATCCCACAGCCAAAATATCAATTACAGGTTCATCTGGATGATGGGATGAACTGGTGTTCAGACCACTAGACAATGGCATAAATTGGAGGTGGGGGAGAAGGCGCTGGAGGAGGCTGAATCTCAGGATACAAATGAAACCAGGTAAAACTGAATTCTTCATATCCTTGCAAACTCAGTAACTCAATTCCAAACTATTTGTCTCATAAAGAGAAACCCACCAGCAACAAACCCGAAGAAGGTATTCCTGAAGGTTTTCTTCTTGGAGGTTCTAATTAGAGAGGAGTTATCACCCCTATAGCTCCCTAGCTCTCCCTGAGTAACCGGAAGGGAAGACTGGAAACACAAATGACTCATAGGTAAAAATAAATGTCTCGCCAAACACAGGGAGTCAGATAGTACTTGATCCCATTTATATGAAATAGCTAGAACAGGTAAATCCAGAGAGACAGAAAGCAGATTTGTGGTTGCCAGGGTCGTTGAGGGGAAGGAGAAATGGGGAGTAAATGCTTAACAGGTACGGTGTTTTACTTTGGGGTGATAAAAATGTTTTGGGACAAGACAGAGGTGGTGTAACATTATGAATGTACTAAATGCTGACGAATTGCTCACGTTTAAAGGGTTACTTTCTTGTTATGTGAATTTCACCTGAATAAAAAATAATTAATAAATATTTTTAAATAAAATGTTTTCTAACTAAAGGCCTCACCATTTCTCATTGCTCAACAATCTACCACGATTGGGAAATAAGGAGGATGTTATTCCTATTCCGCAGTGATAAGAGGGATTAGATAGGTTTCTAAATCCTAATACTTGTCACCTTCTGGCCTTTCCTGTGAAAAGCCTAGTGTTTCCCAGAATGTCTGTAGCTGGGAAGTAATTCAGCCAGTGACCCCTGACTTGCTTGCCGTTCACAATCGGCAGCAGCAGCGACTGTCATGTGCAGTGGCCAAGTGCCAGCTAGATCATCAAAAGTCAATGGGGTGCACCTGTTTACTAGATGGCGCGCCCCCGGCAGACCCTTGGGATCTAGCTGTGTTCTGGGAGTGGGAGTGACATCAGACAACGACTGGAGGTCTTTTACTTCAGTAGAAAAATAGGAAGACCTTGCTCTTTTCACACACTTTCAGCATAAAAGAAAAATCGATTTCAACAAGGAGTAGAAGCATTTTTGGAAGAGAGGCAGCTTTTTTCCCTTCCTTTTGATACTAAGAACAACATATGCTTTGACACCCAGACCCAAAGCCATCAGCTGTTAAGTGGAAAGAGAAGCCCAAGAACTTAGGGGAACAAAAACCTACTGAGAACAGAGATAAAAAGAAGGGAGCTTGAAAAGAAACTGTAAGACTATGAACAACAAAAAATAGCTAACAACCACTCTAGGAAAAGCTGGTAGGGGCTGCCCAGTTTTACCCAACACCTCCCCCCTCTAATCCCCACACTTACAGTCAGGGCCATGGACACACAGGCCTCCCGAACCCTCACCCAACTTTCAGAACCATTCAATTTGTCCCCCACACCACCTCTTCACGGAGCTCTGATCTTTCCAGTTTTGACCCCTGACATTTTTTCCAACCATGGCTTTGTCCCATCTCCCAGACTTAGGCTTGGTTTTAAGCGTTTGCTTTCCTTGACCGAGATTCTGACATTGCTCTGGGACTACAGCCTTTGGTGGCTTTCAGCCTGCCTGGCCCAGGGATGTCGCACGTCACTGCGACTCATGGAAAAGTGTTCCCTATGTTCTGGTGTGTCTTCCTTTTCAGGTGCATTCCTCAAGACTAAGCCTAAAATAAGGCTCTCGTGTTGGTTTCAGGCTCATAAATGGGTAGACAAATTTCATGTTAAGAAGGAACTGTTAAAACATATTCAATGCTTTCAAAATCCCCTGTTTCTATTGCCGTGTTCCAACTGACTCAGAGGGCCATATTTTTTTCCCCTATGTTGTGGGAGAGAAAACATGTGGTCCTGTCACAGAATGTTCACACGCCACAGACACGGCAGTATTACTTTTCTGGAGAAATTCCTAAAGGAGGGGAAAAGCATCTGTTTCCTATGCTTGCCATGCTATGGAAGGACATGCAAAATGGGGAGTGGGTTACGGAAGGGGCGTCTCTTCCCCCCGATGAGAATGCTGAAATAGAGCATCCATGTTGAGCTATGCTGGGATTAGACAGCATGGCATGCATGGGGACTGCGATGTCGACTGTGTGCAGTTCCTGTCCTGAGCCACGGCAAGTCACTGTCCCCTCCACCCTCACGTCCCACAGTGCCGCAGGAGCGGCGGGATAACACTGCATGGCCTGGCCCTCTGCCCGCTGACTGACCTTGGGCACGCCCTTTAAGCCTTCTGAGCCTGTGTCTCCACTGTAAGATGGAAAGAGCAATGCGTATTGTTTACTATTTAAGTGGCTGTTATGGGTTGAGTTGTGCGCCCCGCCCCCCCCAAAGATATACTGAAGTCCTAACCCCAGTACCTATACACTTGTTGCAGATGTAATAGTTAAAGTGAGGTCAGACTGAGGTAGGGTGGGCCCTTAATCCAACATGTCTGGTATCTCTAAGAAGAGGAAAGAAGGCCATGTGAAGACACGGAGGATGCCCTGTGACAAGAGAGGCAGACACGAGTGATACAGCTGCAAACCAAGGACGCCAAGGCCTGACGGCACCACCGGATGCCAGGGAGAGGCACGGAGGACCCTCCCTGCACA
This sequence comes from Tadarida brasiliensis, assembly GCA_030848825.1. NCBI lineage: Eukaryota > Metazoa > Chordata > Mammalia > Chiroptera > Molossidae > Tadarida > Tadarida brasiliensis. The sequence continues at coordinate 37,803,642 of CM061257.1, read as the reverse complement.
TCTGAGGGAGTGTGGCCACCTGGACTCGGGGCTTCGCCTGCAGAACGGTGACACATACGTTTCTGCTGTTTGAGCCCCAGGCTGTGGCACTTCACTGCAGCAGCCACCAGGCACTGACACAGCGGTCGCTTCGGAATTTATTTAGTGTGTGCGTTCGTGTGTTTTAATTGTAGAGGAAACACGCTAAGAAGAAACCAGGTAGACAAAAAGAAACCAAGGTAACTTTTCTTACGTATCTGAAACAGGGAAATGACATTATGTCCTCGAGAGCCAATACTGCCTCTCCAAACTCACCTCCTCATACTCTCCTTCGCATTCAACCCGCCCCAGAGCCCCGGCCTCTGCCTGTACCTGCAAGGCCCCACCTGCTCCTTCCTTAGGGCCTCTGCACCAGCTGCTTCTTCTGCCAGGAGTGGCCCAGGGCTCACGCCTGGCCTCCTGTCTTTCTTCAGTGAGGCCAGCCCTGGCCACTCCTTTGAAAACTGCAACTTGTACTCTCCCCCCACCTCGCACTCCCAAATCCTCTTACTCAGCTCGACTTTCTCTTCTTCCTCTGTCCTTACTGGCTTCTTATATCCTAGTAATTTGCTTATTTCTCTAGTATGTGCATTGTTTATTATGTCTCCCTCCAAGCTAGAACATAAGCTGCACGAGAACAAGCATCCAGAACGGTACCGAGGCCATCCTATGTGCTCAACAAGGGTTTTTAAAAATCCATTCTTTATTTTTAATTAACCAATGCTCGCCATAACAACAATACAGGTGGTTCTTTCCTTTCCTTTGATCCCGTCTCTTACTTCTATCCTTTGCTCTAACTTCCAAAAGGAGGCAGCAGATATCTGAGGCCCGAAAAATGGTATGATGTTGTTCTGAGAGGGGAGGCAGGTGGGGAACAAGACAGAGTTCCCAGATTCACAGGTTCCAGCTCCATGGTCCAAACTCACCACAGGACACAGGACACTAACTATTCCACAGGATTTATAACAGCAGCAAAACAATAAGCAATGATAATTACATTTTTATACTACTCTCTCCCATTTGCAAAACATTTTCATATGAAATTGTCCTTTATAGAAGAAAGAACTGGGGCTCAGAGAATTTCATTAACTTGTCCAAGTGTACTCAGCTGGTAGGAGGAGAGCTGGGAATTAAATCTAGAGCTAGAGAACCATCAGTGACAAGGCTCTTTCAACTTGTATTTAGTGAAATGCGTACCATCCACTTCCAGAGGCCCACTCACAGAGAAGGAAATGCTCTTTAGTATGTTCTCCATAAGCTGCTCCCCTCCCCCCCCCTCCTCTAAACACATGACTTACCTGCTTTAACAGCCTCACACGTCCCTTCCTGGTTGGGCAGCTCTCCACCAAAATGCTCTTCTTGTTAAAAGGAGAATCCACCTTCAGGGGTCAGCGTGCCAGAAAACGAGGTGCATTTCAAGAAAGCCTGGGAATCACCGCCCTTGTGAACTGTTCAGAGAAAAACAAAACATCAGGAGTTTTATATCTTCAATCCTCTCTGGGAATGCCTTCAAAATGAATCTCTTTTCCATTCCTTGGCGGAAGTCAGTACGAAAGAGTGTTTTGCTGAGGTTTGCAATTAAATTTAGCAGTATTAAATTGGCATTCCTTAGCCTAAATTTATTGTAAGGCTTTAATAATGTTTATTATAAACTGTTTCCACTTTTGAAGGGACTGAAAGCATCATATCCATGAATACTGAGCTCCCAATCTTCTTACACACAGAAGTCTCAAACTTATTCTTCATGGCAGTTTAGCTAAGATGCAAGGAGCTCGAGGACACTCCAGCAGGAGTGAAGGTGGTGATCATTCGATTATTTCTTCCCCCAGAGATATCGAAGGCATCTTCTTATTCAGATAGCAATTACAGAGGTAACTAGGTTAACGGGCTCCCTCTGGGCAGGGTACGCACAATTCCTTCTAAACATGCCGGAATGAAAACTGGGACATCATGACTGGAGATTTAATTGCAACGAAGGTAAAAATGTCCGGGCAACAACCCCACAATCAGATATGCCCTTTGCAAAACTCAGGAAAAGAAGACACTTTTCTGGGGCAATGATACAGGAAGAAATTACTTCTAATGTGGGGATGACAATGGTTGTCTGGCCCCGTGGGGAGATCACTGTGTGGGTTTAGAGAAGGGGTCCCAGTTCTAGCTTTGAGGGACTAGCTTGTATCAACCCTTCCCACTGAATACAACGAGAATAGCTGGATAAACACGACTCTAAAAACCTGTTTAAAGACACTGGAGTGCTATCAAGGCAGCCAGGACATAAGAGGCCAAGACCTTAGGGAGAAGAGAAAGAAAACTGAGGCAACTCATACAACCACTTTTTTTCTCAAGACACCTACTGGGCTTGCAGAGGCCGAGGGCAGAACTGCTGAGAAGCCAGCACACAGCAGCGGCTCAGAGGCACACGCAGTGAGCCAGCCTTCTGGCAGACGAGGGAAATCCCAGAGAGAAGGGACATGCAGAGAAGGGCATCCTGCCTCTCCAAGCATTTGCTGATTGATAAATGAGGCAAACCAAGCAGAAAGCAGCGCCAAGCGGCTGGGGAAGTAAACAGAGCTTCTGACCGTTTCGTGATGTTGGAGGAATTAACATTAGAGTTCAGGGCCCACCAAAGAAAGGAAAAGTCCAGGTAGATATCCCCTGCTTTTTGTTAGGACCCCTGAAGGGCTCCTCCTACCGTGAAAGCCTAAAATAACACCAGAACTGAGCCTTGAATCAGCCCCTCATCAGATCAAGGCAGCCTGCCCTACCCTGACTGCCTGTCAGAAGCAAAAGCAGCCTCTGGAGAAAGACGCCATCCTCTGTGTTTCCGATTCTTTATACAAAATGTCTGTATTCAATCAACAATTACTAGGTATACCAGGGCATGGGTTCAAGAAAGAAAGAGTCAATAAAAACAGACCCAGATGTGACCCAAATAGAGTCACAGGTATGGTCCTTAAAATAACTATAATTAAGCCCGGCCGGTGTGGCTCAGTTGAGCATCGACCCATGCACCAAGAGGTCACCGGCTCGATTCCAGGTCAGGGCACATGCCCAGGTTGTGGGCCAAATCCCCAGTGGGGGGCATGCAGGAGGCGGCCAATCAATGTTCTCTCTCATTGATGTTTCCATCTCTCTCTCCCTCTCCCTCTAAAATCAATAAAGAAAAAAACATTAAAAAATAACTATAATTAATATGTTCAAAATTATAAATATTGTAAAATATTTTAACTCACAGAACAAGCCAAAAAAAATTAAGTAAGGATACAAAAGATTTGAACAACACAATTAACAAACTCAACTGTAGCAAGCGTAGTAATGGTGACTACATATTCTTTTAAGGTACATACGAAACATTCACAGAAATTAACCGCACATGGGTCATAAAGTACATCCCCAGATATTTAAACAAATGGAAATTATAGTGTACATTTTTTATCTTATGATTTTGAAATAATATAGATTCACAGGAAATTGCAAAAATAGTATCATGCTTTTAATTGAGGGAAAATTTACATACTGTAAAATACATTAATGCTCTTAAGTGTATAATTTGATACTTTATTTTTTTTGTTAATCCTCACCTGAGGATATTTTTTCCATTGACTTTTAGAGAGAGTGGAAGGGAGGGAGACAAGGAGAGAGAGAGGGAGAGAGACAAACATCGATGTTGAAGAGGTACATCGATTGGTTGCCTCCTGCATGTGCCCCAACTGGGGCCAGGGATTGAACCTGCAACCCAGGTATGTGCCCTTGACTGGGAATCAAACCCATGACTTTCGGTGCATAGGCCAGTGCTCTAATCACTAAACCACACCAGCCAGGGGCAATTTGACACTTTAAAAAAATTTTTTTTTCTTTCCTTATTGATTTGAGAGAGAGGGGAAGGGAGAGGGAGAGACAGATAGAAACATCAATGAGAGAGAACATCGACTGGCCACCTCCTGCGTGCCCCCCACTGGGGATTTGGCCCACAACCTGGGCATGTGCCCTGACCAGGAATCAAACTGGCGACCTCTTGGTGCACGGGTTGACGCTCAACCACTGAGCCACACCAGTCAGGCAATTTGATACATTTTGATAAAGAAATCCAACTGTGTAACTGCCAACAAAATAAAAATATAGAGCATTTCCATCATTCCAGAAAGTTCCCTCATGCTTCCTTTAGTCAATCCCCACATCTCAAAGACAACCACTGTCCTCATTTCTATTACCATAGATTAATTTTGCCTGGTACCGAGCTTCATACAAATGAGCTCATACAGTGTCTGGCTTTACTCACTCAGCATGTCTCTGAGATTCACCTACACTATTGAGTGTATCATTAGTTTACTTCTCTTTATTCCTGAGCAATAAATAGTCCATTGTATGAAAATACCACAACTTATTATATATTCTGTGGATGGAAATTTGGTTGTTTCCATTTTAGGGCTATTATAAATAACACTACTATAAATATTCTTGTACAAGTCTACTTGCGAACATCCATTTTTATTCCTCTTGGGTAAATACTTAGGAGTGGAACTGCTAGGTTATAGGACTGATAAACATTTAACTTTACAAGAAAGTGCCAAACATTTTCCCACAATGTATGTGTGGCTGTCTCCTGGAGTTCAGTGCTGAGTTACCTACTGCAGTCAATATGAGGACCATTGTCTGAATGAGCACCCTCTCTCCAGGCGCCATCGCTTTCCCTCTGTGCTCACTGGGAACAGTCCTGGGCACGGAAGCCAGAGCAAGGCCACTCCAGAACTCGGAAGACGGCCAGCTCTGAGCCCTGTCCCACGGCAAGCCTCGGAGATGCTGCTCTCACTGGTGGCCCTGTCCCAGTAACAGCCCAGAGGAAATGTAACCACGGCTGACTTTTCATTTGTCAGAAGTGTCAGTGACAGAGTCAGTCATTCTTTCATAAACACTTCTAAAGCAATAAACAAATAAATAAAGTGTGGCAAGCATTGATTTTAGGGTTATGAATGCATTTAGCCAGCAGGCAAACTGGCAAATATCGAATCTGAGAATAATGAGAATTGACTGTGTGCCTGGTTCCAGGTCTGAAATCTGGTTTTCCTCTTGTAAGTTTCTTCCCATTTAGACAAAAGGCCTGGTGAAGCCCCACGTAAGTTTCATGACTCCCAGCAAGGTCTGAGCTCAGCTGAAGGGGCGCTGTGGGATCTCAGTCCCCGCTGAGGTGGCAACTTACAACTGGTCCCATGTTGAACACTTGGGTTTGGAGCCCTGGCCCCTCCCTACTCATGTCCTGTTCATTTCGTATCCTCAGGGGGAACTTTACAGAACACTGGAAATGTTAACCGCTTGTCTGTAGTTCAAGAACGACTCTATCTGGGTGCTTATTTCAGATACAAGAAGAAAATCAGCAATAATGGGCCAACTATGTTTGGACTGTACTCTGGAGACAGATGGGAAGCGAAAGGAGAGGGAAGAAAAATGTGACCCTCCAGGGGACCCAGAGTACGCAGATCCAGGTAAACTCCTTTGAGTAAGTTAAAAAGTGGACGCTTCCCATTCGCCATGGCCACCTACAGGATGTGTCACAGCCCCTGTCCTCTGTGGGGTCCGCCACGGAAAACAGGTGCTAGGAATCAGTTTCCTGTATTTCAAGCTCTCAGCCCCGCAGTCAGGAAGACCAGGTGTCCGGACCACGTCTCCAGGATCCATTTACTTCTGCAAGTCATGATGCCTGTGACCTGCCACTTGAGAACAGGCTGTAACAGAATCCGCAGCTGCATCACTCAGAAGGTTTCTGTCTGGAGTGGCCACCGTGCTGCGGGTCTGGCCAGCTGGAATTAGGTTTCCACCTGGGTGACTTTGGCGTGCAGACCGACACAACACGGTCACTTTGAGCAGTGTAGTCTCAACCATTCTCATAGCAACGGCCAAGAGAAGCCGTGACACCAGTTTTAGTGGCTCCCAGTGGACAGCAGGACCCGAGTCGTGATACTATCCTCCCGTCCCTCCTCTAAGGCCCCCAACCTGACAGCAGGGTACAGTAGGAATGATCTGGACATTGGGCCAGGAGACTCATATTCCAGTCTTGGCTGGATGTGAAATTATACTGTGAAGTTGGAAAAAAAAAAGATGTAAATGACCTCCTTCCCTTTCTCCTCTACTTCCAAGTGCTAGCGGAAGGAGTACTGAAAATCTGCTCCTTCATCTCCCGCCTTCCCAGCCTCTTACCCAACAGAATTTCTGGGACCATGGAAGTGCAAAACCTCTACCTAATGCGGTGTGACTGCATGTCTAAAGGGGGAATCTAAAGCCATTAGTATGTAGAAACATCCTCACAGATGTCTTATGAGGATGACACAGGAATCAGGCTCAAAGGTTGAAATCTACCCCTACTCATCCCACCCCACCCCCAGATCTTATAATTTTCTACTATTCCTCTACAGACACACACACACACACACACACACACACACACACACACACACTACTTCTTGGCCAAACTACAAGTTTTGGTTTTCTGTCAAGTTGCTGCTATTATTTTCATTTCTCTTCTTCCTTTCACTGTTAAACTTCAGAGGCAAATGGTGTATACTTTTTCTCTCCACCAACTCAGCACTGTTCTCTGCTTAACGCCCCCAAAGAAAAGTCTTTGGTCAGTTCACGTTTGTCTTGACTCTCACCACCCTGCCATCTACAGTCCCCTAACATAGGGTGCTGCTAACTGGACACCACTATCTGAAATTGTTTCTTCAGTTTCCTTGATTACTGTCTTCCTGGTTGCTTTGAACCCTTTACGTACGCTTTTGCCCTCCACACATAAATCTTTAAAGCAAAGCAAATATCCACCCCTCATCAGCTGGAATGGTAACAGTTTTTCTAAGGCCGACACCTGTCCTTTTACTTTTTCACTCCCATTCTCCTCGACTGGTTAGGTTTGTTTTTTTTTTTTTTATCCTCACCCGAGGACATTTTTTTGCATTTATCTTCAGATAGAGCGGGAGGGAGAGAGGAAGGGAGAGAGAGAAACATTGATGTGAGAGAGACACATTGAGTGGTGCCACCCACACAACCCCAACTGGGGCCAGGGACAAACTGCAACCGAGATACGTGCCCTTAGCGGGAACAGAACCCAGGACTCTCTGGTCCGCAGGCTGACGCTCTAACCGCTGAGCCAAACCGGCCAGGGCTGTTTAGTTTTTTTTTTAAAAAATTATTTTTCTTTTATTGATTCCAGAGAGAGAGGAAGGACAGGGAGAGAGAGATAGAAACATCAATGAGAGAGAACATCGATTGATCACCTCCTGCATGCCCCCCACTGGGTACTGGGCCCACAACCTGGGCATGCGCCATGACCAGAATCGAACTGGCAACCTGTTGGTGCATGGGTCAACACTCAACCACTGAGCCACACCAGACGGGCCTGGTTGGTTGTTTTTTAAAAAAATCTTATTTGTTTCATTCCTTGACTGTCTCTTTAATCTGTTCTCTCTGTCCCCATCCTGACCCAGGCTCTCATCTACTCATGCCTACTTGCTGCAAAATCCTATTATTCAGCCCTGGCCGGTTTGCTCAGTGGTTAGAGCACCGGCCTGGTGGACCAAAGAGTCGCGGGTTCAATTCCGGTCAAGGGTACATACCTCAGTTGCGATTCATCCCCGGCCCTAGTCAGGGTTGTGCGGGAGGCAACCAATCGATGTGTCTCTCTCACATAGATGTTTCTCTCTCTCTATCTCCCTGCCCCCCCCCCCCCACATTCTATCTGAAAGATATTTGAGAAAATATCCTTGGGTGAGGATTAAAAAAAAATCCTATTATTCAGTTAGTCTGCCTCTGCTGAGCCCTAAACATTACTGCCAGATTAATTCAGCAAATTCCGCTTGCCTTAAGTTACCCCCCTTCTACAAAATGTGCAATGACTCCTCACTACTCACAGAATAATTTCTACTGAGTCCGGCAATCAAGACCCCACTCCTGCCCTGGCCGGTTTGGCTCAGCAGTTAGAGCATCGGCCTGCGGTCCAGAGAGACCCGGGTTCGGTTCCCAATAAGGGCACGTACCTCGGTTGCAGTTTGTCCCGGCCCCCGTTGGGTCGTGCGGGAGGCAACCACTCGATGTGTCCCTTTCACGTCGATGTTTCTCTCTTTCTCTCTCTTCCTCTCTCTCCCTCCCACTCTATCTGAACAAAAAATGGAAAAATGACCCCACTCCCACCCCCGACCTGGCCCCACTCAACCCATCCAAGCTTTTTCTGTCACCTAACATCTACCACCCTCAGCACACACTGTCTACTCCAGACAATCCGTGGCCTTGCACCCCACCTCTATCCATGACAAGTCTCAACTTTAAGCCTTCCTAGTTTTCAGTGAGCATCACAGAATCGAACTTGGTTTTCCCTGGATGTTGCACTTAACATCCCCACTAACGCTGTGACTCATGTTCCGAACAGAGCAGCAGCTCACGCGTAATCCCCACAGAGCGCCTGCACTCTTCAGAGCTAAGTGGATCCTACCAGGAACCCTTACTCCACTCAAACCAGAGAGCACGGGACAGGCAGGGAGCTGCCAGCCACGAAGTGAGGGTCCTCTGTGTTCGTCACATTGCTATCAGGAGGTTATTTCATTACAGAGGGTGGAGGAGGAAGAGCAGAGGGAAAGGAGGGTTTTTTGTTCTGCAGGTCAGTGAAAGTACAAACAGAACCTGAGCATCGTAGACTGAACTCATTCAATTCTTTGCAGTTAAGGAGCTCAGCAGATAAATACCTCTGCTGGTTGTCTGAATTACAGACGAGTAAACTAATCTGTTTCTTTACTTTCAACTTCTCAAAGGCAACTGTTCACAAGCACATCTTAGGAAATAAATTGCATCTCCCCGATACTCGGCTGGGGAATGAATGGCTGTTAACTTCCTGTATTCTTAAAGGAAAACCTAAGGTTCCGGCATGAAAGGATAGGCTGGGATGGGGGCATGGACCTGTTCACCTATTGAGACAGAAGGCCAACAAGCCTGACCTTTTGAGAGTAGTAGTCCCTAAGCTAATGCTAGGAGCACGTGGTTCTTGACCAGATGATAAAAATTATTCACACTTTACACATCATGCTAAGACAACAGTCCTCAAGTCTGTAACCTTCTTGAAGGCTCTCCGGAATTTCCATTTTCCTATTTTCATTTTCCCATCTCTTTCCACCTTGTTTTATCTTGTAAAGTACTTTTTGACTTAACTCAGGTCTGGTCTCCTTTGCTGCGATTAGGGAATACAGTAGAGAAGCCTCACTGATTGAGCTACAAAGAAACAGCTTACTCCCTCTCTGTTTGCTCTCCAGAAGTAGGAACAGGCTATTCCATCCACACTCCAGCCCCTGATGACTCTTACCGGTTTCAGTAATGCCTTTATTGTGTGTGCCGTCAACATAGGCAGACTTTAACCTTAAAAAATGTGGTTTGTTCTATGTGATGGTTTGTAAAGTCAGTTGCTGAAAAGCTGATGGTCTTTTCCTAAAGAAACTATGTGATAAGTGGTGACTTACTTATTATAAATGGTTAGGTCCCCGGGATAGCTCTCAATCCTAATTACCCATATCACTCCAGGAGTAAGAGAGAGATCCAAAGTCTTTGTGTTCCTAGAAAGGCAGAAAGGATGGTTCCAGCTTCTTCTGTGTCTTTCCAGCAATCATTTGTATATACATATGCAACTATACATGTATATGTCTTCAACCCTTTCTGTTTCTTAATGTGAAAATTAGATACAATCAATACACACTATCCTACACATTTCTGTTTTTCCTTAACAAGCGACCTTGGAGGTTGTTGCATATCAGTATAATTGATCAGCCATGTTCCTTTTAATAGTTCTATGGGTATAACAACTAATTTTTTTTTAAATTAAAATAATTTGTTTATTCATAATAAATTGGATTATTAAGGTAAATTTAAATTTTCCATTGTAAAAGCAGTAAATAAAATAACAATCACCACAGAATAAAAATCAAGAAGTGAAAAAATTTATCTCCCATCCCATTAAAACTATGTTGATGTAGTTTTTTTTTTCTTTCAAAAATTGAAAATAGTTCTTTTTTTTTTTCCTTTATTGATATTAGAGAGGGAGAGGAAGGGAGAGGGAGAGAGAGAGAGAAACATCGATGAGAGAGAACATCGATTGGCTGCCTCCTGCATGCCCCCCACTGGGGATCAGGCCCAGAACCTGGGCATGTGCCCTGACTGGGAATCGAACCGATGACCTCTTGGTGCATGGGTCGATGCTCAACCACTGAGCCACACCGGCCGGGTGAAAACAATTCTTTATGTAACAGAAGCTCACAAATGATACCAACACTGCTGCTTTGTGGACCACACTAGGGGCACAGGGGGGCTCACCCATATGTGCCAAGGAAGCAAAGATAAGAATGTCTGCTGCCCTGGCTGGTGGGGCTCAGCTGTTTGAGCACTGTCCCGTGCACCAAAAGGTCACTGGTTCGATTCCTGGTCAGGGCACAGGGTTTCAGGCTCAATCCCCAGTAGGGGGAGTGTAGGAGGCAGCTAATCAATGTTTTTTTCTCCCTCTCTAAAAAAGCAATAAAACATAGTTTTAAAAATGTCTGCTGCAAAGTTGTACTAGCAAAACATTAGATAAAGCTTTAATACCATCTTGAGAAGAATCGATAAATTGTAGCATATCTTACAACAGAAAACTATAGAGCATGGCAAATTAATAAAATGGAGCTACATATATCAAATCAATATTATTAAAACTGTGTTAACCATAAAAACAAAGTTCCAGGATGTTGTCTACAGTACAATCGTATAATAAAATTTGAAACATGTAAAGTAATATTAAATATTGCTTAAGAATTTGCACATATATTGTAAAAGTATAAAATCATGCTGGAGAATGATAATACCAAATTCAGACAGTTTTTTTCAAAAGGAACAGAGAACAGAAGGTAAAATGTTACTATTTTGCAAAGATAGGATGGTGAGTCCGCAGACATTTTTTACACTATTCATTACATATTTCAGAATACAAAAATGCTTACTCAACTTTGATTTCAAATATCTATGTGTTAAAATGAAATCATATTTGCAAAAGCTCTAGATAAAGGTCAAATCTGCTCTAAATATTAAGGTTTTTAAAAAAAATTAAAACATTTTTTTCAATTACATTTTACATTCAATATTATTTTGCATTGGTTTCAGGGGTACAGCATAGTAGTTAGACAATCATGTACTTTACAAAGTGATCCCCCTGATATTTCCAGTACCCACCAGGCACCATACATAGTCATTACAATACTACTGACTATACTTTACATCCCCTAATTACCAATCTGTACTTCTTAATCCCTTCATCTTTTTCATCCAGTCTCCCCTCTGGCAACCATCAGCCTGTTCTCTGTATCCATGAGTCTGTTTCTGTTTTATTTGTTCATTTATATTATTCTTTAGATTATACACATAAGTGAAATCATATGGTATTTGTCATTCTCTGACTGACTTATTTCATTAGCATAATACCCTCTAGGTCCATCCATGCTGTTGCAAATGGTAAGATTTCATGCTTTTTCATGGCCGAGTAACATTCCATTGTATATATGTACCACCATGTTTTTATCCACTCATCTATTGATGGGCACTGGGGTTGCTTCTAGAGCTTGGCTATTGTAAATAACACGGCAATGAACATAGGGGTGCATATATTCTTTCGAATTAGTGTTTTGGATTTCTTCATATATACTGATGTAGGTCTTTTTTTTTTTGCATTTATCTTCAGATAGAGCAGGAGGGAGAGAGGGAGGAAGAGAGAGAGAGAAACATCGATGTGAGAGAGACACATCGACTGGCTGCCACCCACACGACCCCAACCGGGGCTGGGGACAAACTGCAACCGAGGTGCATGCCCCTAGTGGGAACCAAACCCAGGACTCTCCGGTCCATGGGCCGACGCTCTAACCGCTGAGCCGAACTGGCCAGGGCCTGATGTAGGTCTTTTAAGATAGTGCCATTAAAGTCTGGTGGATGGAGCATTCATACCAGAATCACCTCGGGTACCTGTTAAACAGGCAGGTTACACAACATATTAAATCAGAATTTCCGAGTATGGGGCCTAAACATCGCAATATTTATAATTGAAGATTGAAAACTGTTACTTGAAGTCTTTTTCTTCCTTGTTTTAATTGTAGTTTACATGCAATTTTGTATTTCCACTTTTTTCTACTGTTAAAGCCAATGTCTTACAATAATGTGGCTAAGTTGTCTTCACTATCATTTTAATTTCCTGCGTAATATTCCATTGAATAAGTGTTTCTTAACTTACTTATCTTTACAGCTCTTGTTGGCCATTTAGGATCATTTATTTCGCCCTCATAATTCTTGGTCTTTCACATTGTCCTTTGAAGTACGTGGTTAAAAGCCAAGGCTAATACTCACAGGCAATGTATCCACTCAGTGCCCAACTAAAACAACTTTACTGTTATTTGAGACACGTTTGCTGAAGTCCACCACCTCCAAGGTACACTGGGGGACAACTAAGATGAGAAATTCAAGACTCTACCTATTGAGGAGATGAAAATATAGTAGATAGTTTGTAATCCAAAAATTATCAGCCACTTGTTGGTTTTCGGGGAGGCAGCTACTCTAGTGCTCTGTTTCACAGATGAAGAAACCGAGGCTTAAAGTAATTAAGTAACTTGCCCAGCGTCACAGGGCTAAGTGGAAGAATTGAGATTTGAACCTGGACACTGTGACCCTAAGGGATTAGAAAACTTTTTCTGTAAAGGGCCAGATAGTACATATGTTAGGCTTTGGGGCCAGCTGGTCCCTGATGCAAATACTGCTGTTGTAGAGTAAAAGCATCCAGAGAGAGTACTTGAATACAGCGATTTGCAACCAGTGTGCCACCACAACGTTTAAAACATGCAGTGCCTGACTATTTAGCCAGGGGCACTGACCTCTTTTTCCTTAGACTGTCGATTAAAAAATGACAACAGCCAACAACACCATAGCCATCCAATGTGAATGAATCAAAATGATACCTATTTTTTTTTGTCAGATTGGCAAAAAAATATATATTTTTTTGGTATGCCACAGAATTTTAGTAATTAGTTTATGTGTGCCATGAGGTGAAAAGGGTTCAAAATCGCTGCTTTGATGAGTGGGCATGGCTGTCTTCCAATAGAACGTCACTGGCAAAAACAGGCTCCTGCTCCAAGGCACACACTCTTAACTCCCAGGCCATTGTGCTGCCGCATTCGGCCAGTCAGATACACTGAGCATCTCCTCTGCCCCAGGGAGACCCAGGGCTGCAAGAACAGTGAAATGAGTCTCTGCCCTCAAGAAGCTTTAAGATGATAAAAAGATCATGTGACTTGGAGCAGGACATTTAACCTTTGTCAATGACTCAATTTTAAAACTACAAAAACTGATAAATAGTATTTTTCCTTACACAACACAGATGTTGTGAAGATTAATGGGCAGTTTATGTACCGTGATTTCCTCAGCCGAATGTATTTTTTTAATGTTAAATTGATGCTTGCTCTTTAGGAGACCCAAGGAGATGAGTAAATACAACAATATATCTTTTGCTCACATGGGAGTCCTCTTATGTTCATAAACCAGCAATTTTTATCCAGTTTGATTGCTATACACTTTATATTTATGAAGCACTTTTTAAATTTGTTATATTAAATGTTCTATTGGGACCAAATAGCTTTTAAAATTTTTGTTGAACACCATGGGAAAAGAAAAAACTCTTTATAATTCAGAAACACTGTAGTAGGTACTCAGCAAGTTACATATCTGCAACATCTTCCTGCTATTTACATCTTCTGAGTTATAAAGTTCTTTGCTTGTATCTCATGGGCATTCTGACACTCACGGAGCTTCTGTAAAAATAGGCAAGAAGAGTCAGACACTGACTTTTAGGGGGTCAAGAGGATGGTTTTTAAATTGCTCAAAAAATTATATACTCAGGAATAAGAAGAATTGAGCTCCTGATCCATGCAACATGGCTGAATCTCAACAGCACTATGCTGAGTAAAAGAAGTACAGCAGACTAGGTGCTGTATGATTCCACTTACATGACATTTGGGAAAGCACAAAACTATAGGGACGTATTTCAGATTGGTGGTTGCCAGGGATTGGGGACAGGAGGAAGGGATTAATGGCAAACGGATATAAGGGCCTTTTTGGAGGGATGGAAATGTTCTATACTTTGATTGTGATATGATTACATGACTATACATATGTCTAAACTACCTTAAAAGGGTAACGTTTACTGTATGTAACTTAGACCTCAATCAACCTGTCCAAAACTGTTATAGAGAGTTCCTTCGACAAAAATAAATGGAGGATAGCTTAAAAGGCTCTGATAAGTAGGTAATATTGTGATTTGGGTCAGACGCACATTTGTTTACTCTCAAAGACAGACCCAGCGAGCACTTGGGGCAGGGCTGGTCTCTGAAAGCAAGTGGGAGGAAAGAGAAACTTAGGCAGCTGGAATGTCCTGACTCAGATGGCAGTTTCTGGCCATCTGCACAGATTCCTGAGATGCTCTCGTTTCCCTGAGTTAAGGAAATTGAGGTAAATTATGTCACTTTCTGCTATGTTCAGTCTGACCCACATTTGACCTCAAACTGCCCCAGAAAGTGCAAAGTGCTGATCGCTGACACTTTAGCGGTCCTATTACTGCTTTCAGCAATGTTTCTAGGGCTAGTCATTTAAGGAATATCCACGGAGAGTCGACTATCTGCTGGGCACTGACAGGGCAGCAAACAAGGTTAGAAATCTCTGCTCTCTGGGAGCGTATGTAACAAAATCATTCTCAGGCCCCAAATTACATCAATCTGTGTTTTTCTTCCTCCCCTCCCCCCGCCATCCTCAAATGCCAGAAGAAAAGAGTTTTTCCTTTCCACAGTCCCTCCTAATTTTGCACACTGCCCAAAAATGTAAATTTATGCAAAAGCAAAATGCTATTTTAGTCCTGATAGACTCACTCTCGCTGAGTGATCTTCCTATAAAAACAAACATCTCATGCTGAGTTACACCTACAAATCTGAAAGACTGAGAACTAGTCATTACAGTCACCAGATGTAATGAATATTTAAGCTAACTATTTTCTTTATAGACATTTCTTTTAAAACTACAGATCTCATTCAGGATGAGGAATATCTCTGCAGTAAAGGCTTCAGCTGGAGTCCTTTACCTGCCTCTACACCTCCCTCCAGCACTAGTGCACGTCTTCCGGGAAAATAGACAACGAGGAAACATGCATAAGTGTTCTGGGCTAGCTGACAAACTGCAGGAGGGTCAAGTGACAGGAGCACAGTGGGCAATGAGTACTGAGAATGAAGCTGGACAAGTTGGCAGAGGTGAACAGACTCGAACTTATGCATAGATGGCCTGTGTAAGCATCTAATCGTTTCATTTTTAGGGTGCCTGGGAAAGGTAGGCATCATTGTACTCATTTTACTGATGGAGAAATTGAGACTCCGGGGGTTTAAGCAGCTTGCCCACGTCTCAGTGACAAGGGGCAAAAGCAGAATTCAAATCTGGATTCAGTGCACAGAGCCTTTTTATTTGGTGTCCTTCATGACCCACCAGTGCAGCACCTGCCCTCTGCAGAAGGGGGCTATGTCTTCTGCAGAGTCTGTTCATATTAATATGAACTTTTTAAGTAGCTTTCTTGAAACAGCAGGTAGTAAAACTGTATAACCGCCCCCCCCCCCACATATGGGATGGTTAAAATATCAAAATATGGGAGCGACTTAGCTATGAGTTTTCTGGTGTGGCTAGATTTTCTATAATAAACATGCATAAACTTTTATACAAAGAAAAATTCCCAAGAAGTTATTTTAATATTTTTTAAGTCCAGGTTAAGAGCACAGGTATTATGGAGCACTGTGCCCCACAGGTTGGAGAAGAGGCTACTTGGGTTCGTTAGCATTGGTGATGACAGCATTTGGACATTGTGAGTACATTTAGAAAGATGTTGCATAAGCTTTATTAAAGAGACCCTCCCCAAAATAGGAGAAAATGTACTATAGAGAGGGCAGTAAGTGCGAGAATTTTCTCCTCCTCCGTGAATACTATGATAATTTTTTCCTCCTTTGCATGATAGCGTCGTGACAGGACTTCAAGAGTGATTCTTCCCCAGAAGGGTGAGGTGCCACAACGCTATGAAGTAATAACTGCCACCACATAACATACAGTATGCAATGACTTCTGTGTAGAGGAGGTGGGAAGCATTCCACAGAGAACGTGACTTTGGGCTGGATATGAAGAAAGAGTCAGATTTTTGCCAGATGGAGAAGCAAGAAAAAAAGAGAAGATCATTTAAAGGTTCAGGAGCGAAAGTGCAAGCTTGTGTGTCTCTGAAGTTCACAAAACAATACTGAAAAAGGAAGCTAAGACTTGTCCTGAAATATGATTGATGGCCATGCCAGCTCAGTCACATCACCCTGATGGATGTGGCAGTTTGCTGTCACCGTGTGATACACATTCTTCTCTCTCTGTGTTGACATATCCTCGCACAGGTGACAGCCAGCCATAAAGATAAGGCATTATTTTTTCCTAAAACAAACAGCAAGTAGACACGTTGTGGGTTTTATGCAGAGATTTATCATCTTCTACAAAATACTAAAAAAACAGTTGCCAATTGAGCTGAAATGATTACATTTCCACAAAAATGTCCTTTTTTGAGAGTAACAGGCAGAGCACCAACGACGTCTACCTCTACCCAAGAAAGTAAGAACTTACCGGATGATCTCTGTTCTTGCCTTCAAGGGAGTGATGAAAACATTAACTTATTTACAGGATTTTCTGTAAGGACCAAGAAACCTTCAGGCAAAAGCACTATTTTGGCAAACCAAAGAACAAAAAAATGTGTTGTTTATTTTCAGAAAGCTATGCTTGCACTGTCCAAACATTTTAAACAACACATTTAACCATAGAAGCCACAGGGACAGCAGAGAAACAGCACTGGGAATTTTCACTTGATCTATGGAAAGGAGATTCTTCCTACTAAGCGCCAGCAACCGAATTTAGAGGCCTTTCTATGAGTTGTTTCAGAACTGTAGGAATGCATGCATGCTTCTGTATTTATTTATAATTTGCCTCATTCAGTAGGGATCTGGGGTGGCTTTTAGTAAGTACATACATTAACAAATACCAGTAAAATATGAGTAGAAATTTTAAAGTCCAGACAGAGAAAATATAAGTGAGAGTAGAAATTCAAGACCACTGAAATGAAAGACACAAATATGCATACCATAATTAAGTTTCCTATTTGGCTTTGGAAATTCCCAAAAGGAGCTTCCTTTGGGACGGGGGACACTACATTGAGAGAGTAGACACTGTCCTCAGAACTTCTGTAATAACTGCAGTTACTGATTCCATGTCTTTCCCCCTTCTATCATCCTTTGACTAAATTAGAACAAAACAACACAGGACAAAACATTAAAACCCAGCTCCATGAAGGGAATGCTTCAGCACATGGGCATAAGCTGCTCTTCTCACCAGCATGGAGTCTTGTGGGGAAAACAGGACAGTAAGCAAGTAAAACCCCAGTGCCTTCAATCCTGTTAAGTACTGTGAAGAACAGAGTGTTTTAACAGAGGATAATGAGTACAGGATGAGATGAACTTGCCTGGTAACCAGGGAAGACCCATCTGAGCAGGGGACAAGTACCCTTTCATCCTAAGCAGGAGAGGAGAAGCGAGCTGTGGAAAGGGCAGGAGGACACGTGTCCAGGTGAGGCCCTGAGGTAGGACAGAGCTCAGATGGGTAAGGACTGCAAGAGGACAGTGCTGCCCGCGCTGTCCACATTCCAGCAAGAGGAAAGGAACATGAGATGGATCTGAAGAGCAAAGCGTGGGTCGGGTCAGGTGGGGACTTACCGGTTTGGGTTTTATTCTGAGAGGAATGAGAAGACACTGCAGGGTCTCGAGCAAGGATGTGACATGATCTGATTTGCATGATAAAAGATGTGTGGAAACGGACTAGAGTGAAGCAAGAGTGGAAGCGGAGAATCCGTGAAGAGGCCGCTGGAAGCATCCAAGGGGAAGCATGAGCCAAGCGGAGCTGGAGACAAGTGGAAAGGCATGAGGCCTATTTTAGAGGCAAATGTACAAAATTTGCTGCCAGACTGAAGCTCAGTGTGGGGAAGAGAACAAATACTAAAGGCTGACATCTAGCCCTGGCTGGTTTTGCACAGTGGTTAGAGCATCAGCCTGCAGTCCAGAGAGGCCCGGGTTCGGTTCCCGCTAAGGGCATGTACCTCGGTTGCAGTTTGTCCCCGGCCCTGGTTGGGTCGTGTGGGAGGCAGCCACTCGATGTGTCCCTTTCACGTCGATGTTTCTCTCTCTCTCTCTCTCTCTCTTCCTCTCTCTCCCTCCACACTCTATCTGAACAAAAAATGGAAAAATGTCCTTGGGTGAGGATTAAAAAAAAAAAAAAAGGCTGACATCTAGGTTTCTGGCCTGAAGAAGGAGGAAGATGGTGATGCAATTGAATAGATGGAGGACAACGGGTGGAATTCATGTAATGGACGAGTCAGAAATTCCATTTTGAACAAATAAAACTTAAGATGCCTGTGAGATATCCCACTGGATATCAGAAAGCATCTTCTGATCTCCCCAGATCTGGGACAGAGGCGCCTCTTACTTTCTCCCACATCCTTATGGCAGCACATGCAACCCTGTGCTTTCATATCCTGCTTTCTCAGCTCCACCCTTTCACAGACGAATGCTCCAAGATGGCAGAGATTTCACTGTCTCGTTCAAGGAATTGCCAGTACCTAACAGCATTCCGGGTGCATAATAGAAATTTAATGTGAGTTTATCAAAGGAATGAATGAAATTTAACATTGACACCAAAGATAAAAATAATAGCATCCATAATAAAACTGTTAGTCAATCTCATCTATGAATATGAATATAAAATCTGAAGATATTAATAAGTCAAATCCAGCAGTCTAATAAAAGAATAATAGCCCTGGCCGGTTTGGCTCAGCGATTAGAGCATCGGTTTGTGGTCCGGAGAGATCCAGGTTTGGTTCCTGCTAAGGGCACGTACCTCGGTTGCAGTTTGTCCCCAGCCCTGGATGGGTCGTGTGGGAGGCAGCAACTCGATGTGTCCCTTTCACATCAGTGTTTCTCCCTCTCTCTCTCTCTCTCTCTCCCCCCCTCTATCTCCTTCCCACTCTATTTGAACAAAAAAAAAAGGAAAAATGTCCTCGGGTGAGGATAAAAAAAAAAAAAGAATAATACATCATGGTCAATATGGATGAGATTAAAATAATAAGGGGATTATACGTAAGCTTTATCCTTAAAAATTTGAAAATAGATACAAAATAAACAATTCTAAGACTGCTAGGATTCAGCATTAGGAAACCTCAGAAGAAAATTATATAATCATTTGGATAAATAATAAAGAACATTTAATAGACTTCAAAATCCATCATGACAACCACTCAGTAAAATTGAAATAAAAAGATGTTTAATCTTTTTATTAGAAAATTCAACCTTAATGATGAATCAACAGAGAAAAAAATGAGTAAGATAGGAGGAGGCCTGTGAAAATTATTATTGTTTTGAACATATTAGCTAAAAGAAAGTAAGACAAAAAAAGAAAGAGTAGCCCTGGCCGGTTTGGCTCAGCGGTTAGAGCGTCGGCCTGCAGACTAGAGAGTCCCGGGTTCGGTTCCCGCTAAGGGCATGTACCTCGGTTGCAGTTTGTCCCCGGCCCAGTTGGGGTCATGTGGGTGGCAGCCAGTCGATGTTTCTCTCTCTCTCTTCCCCCCTCTCCCTCCCACTCTATCTGAAGATAAATGCAAAAATGTCCTCGGGTGAGGATAAAAAAAAGAAAGAGTGAAAATATTGAAAAAAGAGAGAAAAATTAACATTATTTCAGTTTATGACTGTCTGCCTTGATACTACTTAAAACTAATTGGGAATGTTAATGTTTTCCAGTTACAAGAGGACAACTTTCCCACATTAACTAGTCAGAAAATATAATGGAGAAAAAAGTACCATTCATGAAAACAACAAAAATATAAAATTCCTGAGCCTAAACTTAATAAAAATACATAAAACTTAAATAAAGAAAAACTCCCCAAATTAATCTCTAATTTAATCCAAGTCCAACCAAATCAATAACAATTTTGTTTAGAATTGGTTATAATAATCTAAAATTCTTCTAAAAAGGAAGTGACTTAATGTAGTTTCTTTTAAATGTGAAAAACAGCCCTGGCCAGTTTTGCTCAGTGGTTAGAGCTTCAGCCCGTGGACCAAAGAGTCACAGGTTCGATTTCGGTCAAGGGCACGTACTTCGGTTACGGTTCGGTCCCCGGCCCTGGTTGGGGTCGTGCAAGAGGCAACCAATTGATGTGTCTCTTTCATATCGATGTTTCTCTCTCTTTATCTCTCCCTCCCACTCTGTCTGAAAATAAGTGGAAAAATATCCTCCGGTGAGGATTAAAAATAAATAAATAAATGTGAAAAACAAAATCAACGAGAAGGGGCTTGTCTTACCAGATGGTAAAATGGAATATGACACTGAAACGTAAATAATGTTCTACCAGAATCAGAAATATCAAAAATAATCACGGGGCCCTGGCTGGTTTGGCTTAGTGGTTAGAGCATCAGCCTGCGGACTAATGAGTCGCGGGTTCGATTCCAGTCAAGGGCACGTACTGTATCTCGGTTGCGGTTTGTCCCTGGCCCTGGTCAAGGTTGTGAGGGAGGCAACCAGTCGATGTGTCTCTCTCACATTGAAGTTTCTGTCTCTCTCCTTTCCTTCCACTCTATCTGAAGATAAATAGAAAAATATCCTGGGGTGAGGATAAAAAAAAGATTAAAAAAGAATAATCAGGGGGCCAAGCTAGTAAATATATGACTAGATTAAAAAATTACTGGAACTCAGTGTAGGTCTCATGTGAAGTGTTAAATTACTGTGGAAAAAATGTATTATTTAATCATTTATCTTCTGACAAATGAATAAACATTCCAGAAAAATTAAGAAAGATGACTACTTTATAACTTATACCTAAATATGTCCCAGGTAGACCAAAGGAATATTTTTTAAACTCATTAGAATACTAAAAGAAAACAGTACAATGTTGAAAGATGTAGGCTTTTATAAGCATGAAGATAAAGCCAAACACATAAAAGACTGGTAGATATAATTGCATAAAAGTTTAAATTTCAACTAACATAAAATACCTACATTAAAGTTCTTTTTAAAGGTATATCAGGAAAAAGATTCCCAAATTTCTCCAGGATATGGGGAAATGAAATTTTTACAAGGTTGATAGTATAAATGGTGAAACTTTTTAGAACGGTACTCTGGAAATGTTTCCACACAAAAATAAAGATGAAGAAATGAAATAAACCTAAATGCTATCATTAGAGAAGTGGTTAATTAAATGACACTATGCAATAAAATACGACCTCACGATTAAATATCATAGTATAGATCTAAATTTCTTGATATGGGAAGATACCCATGATATGTTAAAAAAAAAAAAAAGAGTTAAGATATAATCTGCATAGCATTATCCCTTTATTGTAAACATTTACATATATATAGATAAATAGACAATAAAATGTTAAGAATGGTTATTTCTGGTTATAGGAAAATAAATTTTTTTTCTTTTATCCTCACCCGAGTACACTTTTGCATTTATCTTCAGATAGAGCGGGAGGGAGAAAGAGAGAGAGAGAAACATCAGTGTGAGAGAGACACATCCAGTGGTTGCCACCCACATGACCCCAACTGGGGCCGGGGACAAACTGCAACCGAGGTACGTGCCCTTAGCGGGAACCGAACCTGGGACTCTCTGGTCCGCAGGCCGACCCTCTAACTGCTGAGCCAAACTGGCCAGGGCTATTTGTTTTCTTTTTAAAAGCTTTTCTTATATTCTGATATTTTTCAATGACTACCTATTACTTTCATAATAAGTGAAGGGTAAGTTGAAATTCTTAACATAGCTCATAAATGAAAGTAAACATGTAAACTGAAAACGAATGACCTTTAAGGAACTTTTATGTCAAGTTCTGGAGTATTTCTTGAAAGCTTTATTGACAGGTAAATCACTGTTAGATGACAAGAAACCAAAACAAAGTATTTCCAATACATTTTACAATCCTTGGTCTAGTATTTCAAGATCTTCCCTCAACTGGCCCAACCTTCTCTTCCAGCCTCCCATTACACCCTAGGTAAACTTTCTGTCAAGTCAAGTCTTTGTTTCTTTTGTGGAAAACACAAAATATATGTTTGGTGTTTACCTCTGGTATGCAGGGTTTAAACAATTTTAGTTTTGTTGTTAAATGTTTGGGTTTGGCTCTTCATAAAATTCTACTTGGTAGCAGTTACCAGAAATAATGGCAGAAAACTGAAGAGAATTTAAACCTCATCCCTCTCTGATTATCCCAATTTCTCTGACCTCTAGAACAATCATGCTGTGCCACCACAACTGTTCACTTGTTCACATACTGGTGAATAGTACTTTTCTCCATTCATTCATTCATTCATTCATTCATTCCTTCATGCATGCATGCATGCTTGGTTGTATGCCTTTTTGTTTTTCAGATGAACTCAACTGCATGAGAACAGGTATGGAAAAAGCAAATAGTTGGGATTCATCCAGGGTTTAATTTTTGCTGGGCTTGCATTCTGGAAGGGCAAGAAAGTTCAGGATATTGCCAAGGGAGTAGCTGTTAGACTGGATATGGAGCCAATATGGATGGGATAAAGAGGAGGACAAGAAAGCTAACAGACAAACAGAAAGTGGACATTTCGAAGAACTAGCCTTATGAAATGCTAGCTAGGCTTTTCGGAATTGTTTTTCATTTATCATTTATTTTCCAGGACTACAAATACACATTTTCAGATAACAGGAATGTCTGTGTGCACAAGTAGTTATATAATATAGGAATATTTATGCCATTCTACTAGGAATAAAGAAACATAGAAATTCAATCTAGTAGAGGGAAGTTCCTTCAATGATACTCATTAAGGAAATATTTGTCTCTCTTTCCTTGTGTATGTGCATGCTTCAGAGACTGAGGTTCTTAAAATAGCCAAACACACACAAATAGCAAAGGGCAGCTGGAGTGGAAGGTGCACAGGACACAAAAGGAGCACAATAATAAACAGTGTCCCTTCCCCAACCCCTCCCAGAATCATCTGCAGTCTCTGCCATGACCCAGAGCGGACGCTGAAGAACAAGGCAAGCTGGATGCACAGGGACAGTGCCTGGGAGACTTCCAGCCCTTTCTGAACTAGGGACCATGAACCTTGGAGAGTATCTCTAGACAGAAGAGATAAAAGGCAAGAGAAGAAAACCGATTCGATTCTGTCTTCTGTGACCATACTTGATAAACACACACAGTGAGAAAAAACCTAAACAAATTTACAGTAATCCAGAAAAAAACTGTTGCATGCACAGAAAATTTATGCTATGTGAAGCTGACTTAAAAAACCTGAATACCATGCTGTATTTATGTTCCAATTTTTTTAATTTCAAAATCATTATGTAGATGGGCACATATTGACAGGGAACAGTGAAGTTAAAATATGTGGGGATGGTTACAGACTTTTTCCTTTTTTCATACAAATATAATATTTGTGCAAAAAAAGAAGAAATGCAAAAACGCCATTTTTTTCTCTTTCGTAAACATTTTCACTTGTACTGTATTCCCAGGGACATGTCCTACCTATATGTCAATCATCTCAACACACTGAAGCACTTCCCTTCCTCTCACTTAGTCACTGTCGCATTTTCGAGCATCCCTTCGGAGGCTGTTTGGAGATTCAGGGGCTGTGATATAAAACGAACACTGAGCGGGCAATGCTCAGCATTCCTTTCAGAACCTCTTTCTTTCATTATCTATTCAAAAACAAAGCCGGCTCTAAACTTTCCAGATACAACATTTAAAGAGGATCGCTTTTCTCCTCTACATCCTTGCCTCTGGAGCTGCAGTAAAAAGGAAGGAACAAGGCTTTTTCTCAAGTAGTCATTCAAAAGTCAGAGAGACAAGGGGGGAGGGTAGAAAACGAATGTTATTTCCAAATTCAACAAGAAGAGAAAAAGGTAAAGCAAGGTTGTTTTTTCTTGTTCCTAAGAAAGCTTTAGAGGCATGACTGTAATATGATGATATATGATGATTATTAAAAATTAAAGCCAAATCAAGTACCACATGGAAAAAGAAAATCACTTAAAGATATCTGCAATATCTGTAATAGAATATATAGAAGTACCTCTTGGTGAAAACAAGTGTAAAAATGAATTTTCTAGCTTAATTTGGACCCACTGATATATAAACACCAGCAACAATTTCATTAGCACTTTGCTTCATGTCATCATAAGCCTTTCATCGGAGGAATTATTATGCAAACTAGCCTAATTCTAAAACCTACTAAAGTTATACTTATTCTTGGAGGCTCTGATAATCAGAGCTTATTGAAATCTTCTGAGAAAAGGGAAGATATCTTCAGGAAAGGATGGGAAACAGGAATCATCGAATGTGTTTTCTCTGTTGATTAAAAGAGGGACAAGTTATTGTTAGTTTCTAGGTTAAAAGGTTTGAAATTAGAAGAGGCAGTTGTAATCTTAAGTGGGGTCAAACCTTTTCAAATCTCATGTTTCAGACTCTTCTGATGGAGGATGATAAACTGTCCTTTTACACACAGAGTTCAAGTGCAGTTACATGGTACAGGACAGTGAATAGATAGAATCTGAATTTAGAATCAGAACTAGAGGGTTAGTGATTTAATATCATTCCTTCATCACCCCACCTATCTTTTAAGGCAAGGATTTAAACCTTTAGATTATAACCTCAGAGAAAGTCACCAAGGACAAATGTAGGACAACTGGAGGTCACTGTCACCTAAACCTGGACTACAATGTCTAATCCCCTGAAAATATAGTCAAAGAAAAGCCTTAATCAGCTAAAGTAGGCTTAATGCAAAACCTTTACACTGATGTTCAGTGGAGAAAGGAGCCATATCCAATTTGTTACCCCTACTCTTAAGTTGAAAAGATCAGAATACCTGAAATAACACTCTTTAAATATGTTTTTGTGGTTTTTTTTTGAGAGAAAGGAAGGGAGAGAGAGAGAGAGAAACATCGATGTGAGAGAGAAATATCGATCAACTGCTTCCTGCATGCCCCCCACTGAGGATCGCACCTGAAACCCGGGCATGTGCCCTGACCAGGAATCAAACTGGAACCTCTCAGTCCATGGGACGATGCTCAGCCCACTGAGCCACATCAGCCGCGCGTAAATCCATACTCTTGTTTTAATTTTTGGCTCAGCGGTTAGAGCATCGGCCTGCGGTCCGGAGAGACCTGGGTTCGGTTCCCGCTAAGGGCACGTACCTCGGTGGCAGTTTGTTCCCGGCCCTCGTTGGGTCGTGCGGGAGGCAGCCACTCTATGTGTCCCTTTCATGTCGATGTTTCTCTCTCTCTCTCTCTCTTCCTCTCTCTCCTTCCCACTCTATCTGAACAAAAAATGGAAAAATGTCCTCGGGTGAGGATAAAAAAAAAAAAATTTTGTTTCATTCTTTAAAGTGCTACCTTAACTGTAGTCATGATGAAGTAAGAGGGAACATACTGTCCATCTCCGAGTAAACAATTAAAAAACTGGACAAAATATATGAAACAATGTTTTTCTGACATTGGATGACAGTCAATGCAGGACAGTGCCTTGAAAAAAGGGAAGTATAAGAGGTAAGCCCAGTTTACTGACTGGAGAGAATGTATAGCTTACAGTGCAGGTGGAAGGAGGCCAAGTGCAGCCCAGTGATTTCTCTGAGTTGAGGAGACAGTCAGGGAAACTTCCAAAGTTAGGGAAACAAGGCAGCTGGAATTCAGGACGGTAGTAATAAGAAGAGGGCTATACAGAGAGAAAGGTCTGAAGATTTGCAGAGGATCACCCTTGAGGCTTTAGTTGAGTACTGACTGGCACAGGCATGTGCAGAAACTACCTAAACCATGGGTTAGAGGACACAATAAGTGGAGTTCACACAGGACCATGAATAGTTCATGTTCCCATCAGCCAGAATGAAAAAACCTTCTAACACATGGCTAGGAGTACAATCCTTAGAAGGATATTGCCTGAGTAGTGGGAACAATTGAGCATTAGATGAAAGGCTATTAATTAGTTCCCATAACAAAGGTCAATAGGAAAACTTGAACAGATCAATTGTTTTTCCAGAAGATCAAATTGTTCCCCAGTTAATTTGCATCCTGGTATAGAGTCTAAACCTATTTCAAGGAATTTTTTTTTTAATGTAGAACTCAACAATATAAAACTCACAATACTCAGTACCCAATAAAAATTCCAGACATGCAAATAAGCAAAAATATGACCAATAATGAGAAGAAAAATCAACCAATAGAACTAGACCCAGAAATGACATAAATGAGAAGCTTAGTAGACAAAGTGTTAAAACAGCTAACAGCCAGAGGGTTTGTTTATCAGAGCCTGAGAATATATAAATTATGCCCCATCTGTTCCAGAAGGCAGAGGAAAGTAAGATCATCATAGAGAAATAAACAATAAAGAAGACCAAATCACACTTCTAGAGATGAAAAATATGCTGGATGGGATTAACAGTAAACAAGATAGTATAGAAGAAAAGATTAGTAAATGTGAAATTAAATATCAACAGGAGAAAGATGTCTGGATTATCTAAAAAGTAAAAAATATGCTTCTAACTAACCCCTGAGGCAAAGAAGAAATCACCAGGGAAATTAGGAAATGTTTTGAATGGAAGAAAAATGAAAACATGATATATCAAAATTTGGGAGATGCTGCTAAAGCTGTGTGCAGAGGGAAATTTCAGGTTATGCGTATATCCAACCTCATCAAATTGCACATTTTAAATATGTGCCATGTACTGTATACCAATTTTACCTCAACAAAACCGTTAAAAGTACCCTGAGCATTCAACTGTTCACTGTTCCTTTAACCTACAATTTCACATTTCTTCATTCCCAACCCACTCAATAACAGTTCGGGAAGTCTGTCTTCGTGGTGTTGGCATCCATCCACAAAATATATTTAAAATAAGATGCCTATTTTCCTTTACTAGAAAAGTAGGTGAAGGTGAAGGGGGTCAGGAAACAACAGAGCAGATGCTTGAACAACACTAATGTGGAGGGTGGAGGGAGTGCTGAAAGCAACTGACATTTCTTTGTTCCTTTTTATGCCACCTGGGTACCCCCTTACCTGGAATTGCTTTGGAGCTCCCAAAGTCAGTGTCTTTCTTTGCCAAATAATACACTTGTTCCAAGAAACTGCTTGAGTTGCCACATGGCTTTTAGCAACAAAACATAACTCAGCTTGTTTTCTATTGATGTACTACATGCTACTCAGAAAAGAAAAGCTTCCTGTTCTTTCCATGTGATCACAGACACAGCTGAAGTTCTATCTTCCCCAAGGCAATCAGCCTTCCCTGTCCACTCTGGGACCTGCTGACATCCTTCTCCCTGATCTCTGATCTCTGTACACTTCTCAGACTGAACCATGCACTTTATCATTAAAACTGTCTGTTTTCTAATCTAGTGCATGGAGATTTCTTCTATTCTTCTCCTCAAATTTTAAGCTTTGCCTATAATGTGGGAACTTCTGCCCACAGTTCTGCTCTGTTAGGGAAGTAATGAGGAAGAAGCTTTCCCTCTAACCAGTAGTCATATTTCCTCCTCTCAAGAAACATCTGACTGGGGAGGTCGGTACTCAGGCACACCCAGCTTCTGGAGAGCCCCTCCTCACTGAGAACTGCTGGTCCATCAGCAGACCACATCCTCCTCTTGAAGGCAGCACTCAGTTTCCCAACTGCTGTGCCTCCAATGGAGTAGCCACGTGGAATTGAGGAGAAGGGAGAAATGCTGTAGGCCTCATTTTGGCCTGGGGTCCAAACCACATTCCTCAATCCAGATGGATCAGCAATACAGCTGATATTATCTGCCATCAAAAGGAGTGGATGAGATGTATGGATTACTACCACCCACATCCAGAATGCCTTTCCTTTCTTTCTTTGACTGTCAAAATGTCTACCGCTCTAGGCTGACTTTTTATTCATGGAGTCTCTCATTATTCTCGGGGTCCTCATGATGAATCATTTCCTAGTCTTTGTCCCCAAGGACTATTTTTGAACCCTTTCTACAGTATTTATTCTGCTTGGCATTCCAGTTAGTTGTATATATCTCTTTCAACACTTAAATTATAAGCTCTTTAAGAGAAGAGGCTGACTATGTCATATTTATCTTTGTAACAATTCAGTTTAACTTTTAAAGACATTTAATTTGGATCACTTCTGTAATTACTTGTTTACTGTTTGTTTTGAGGCAGACTGTAAATTCAATGAGGCAGGCAGTCACTTCTTGTTAACTGCTCTATCTCTTCCACGGGCCTGGGGCTTGACACAGATTAAATGCTCTGTAAATATTTATTGAATTGTACATTTTCTCTTACACATTTATATCAATGCCTAATAAACATTTGTTGACTGATCCATTTATTAACTGATAGGGGAGGGTGAGATGTGGAAAGTGAATCTAAAATCAAAGTGCCATCTTATTTAATTCCAGAATAACTAAAATCAAAACATCACCACCAACAATCATGTACTTCCTCTGAAGGTAACGGTAAAATGATGGCAATTATTCCTTTACCCACATTATATATTGTCCTTTGGCGTTTTCGTACCTATAAATTACTAAGCTACTGAGTGTACTCAATACAAAGGGTAAAATCCAATTTACATAATCACTGATTGCTCTTGTTTCTAAATGATCATTTTCTAATGAAAAATAGGTTTCTCACATTGCAGATATAAGGAAATAATGGACGTAGAATCCAGCCACTCTATCAGTTCTGAAATAGTGACTCAGCGGAAGAGTGCAAGCTACAAGGGCAATCTGACCTCCAACAGCTTTTTGCTGCTTTGCTTGCTGTTGCAAATGGGTCAGATATTCGAATACTCTGCTGTCCAGGGCCAATGGCAATGGTGCATCTTGGCCTCATAGAGGTTCCTTGACTTTCTTTCAATAGCTCAGTAGCACTAGAGCAAACATTTATTGTAGATGTTCAAATTTAAATTTATTAGCTAATTGATTAGAAAGGGAAGGAAGCCCTGGCCAGTGTGGCTCAGTTGTTAGAGCATCAGCCCATGGACCAAAGGGTCCCGGGTTTGATTCCCAGTCAAGGGCACATACCTGGTTTGCAGGTTCTATCCCCTGTTCCTGTAGAGCAGCGGTTCTCAACCTGTGGGTCGCGACCCCTTTGGCAGTCAAATGACCCTTTCACAGGGGTTGCCTAAGACCATCGGAATCTTAGGAACCGAGACACCGCTCCTCTATCCATCCCCAAGCGGCTCCGCCCACATGCAGATACGCCCACATACAACATGAGGAACTGTATTAAAGGGTTGCGGCATTAGGAAGGTTGAGAACCACTGCTGTAGAGGAACATGTGTGGGAGGCAACCAATCCATGTGTCTCTCTCACATCAATGTACCCCCCACCCCCTTCCACTCTCTAAAAATCAATTGAAAAATATCCTTGGGTGAAGATTAACAACAACAACAAAGGGAAGGGAGAAAAATAAAGTACAAGAAAGTGCCTAATAACTTAAACCAAGAACAATGCATCTAGTAAATGACTACTGATTGTCCACTCTTAGGGGGTCCTTCGGGAAGAAAGTGTCTGTCCTCTAGAAGCCTACAGTATGTTTGATTTATGAAGCCATTACAGAACAATGTGAAGTGGAATATATGAGGAAGTGTGAAAGTCTGTGATTTGGCCAATCAGAAGAGAGAAAAAGGATAAGAGGAATGTTTTATGGTGAGTCTTGGAAAAAAAAAAAAAGTAGCAGTTAAACTGGTAGACATGAATAAGGATGCTCAGGAAAGAGGGCAAATCCCAAGAGTTACAATCTATCCGCAATGAGAATCCTTTCAAAAGTCTGACCCTCTCAGAGTAGGTAACAAGCCACTGATCTGGGTGGCAAACTCAAACCTGATTAAGACTCTCTTGAAAGGCTTCTGAGTGGGTCCCAGTTTTCAAAGACCCCTTGAAATTGCCGAAGTCACTAAAGGCCAGGAAAGGGACATCCCACAGTTGATATACATCTCACATGACATTTATTATGACCATCCAATGATTATTATTTTACTGCAGCTTTTCTGGAGGAAGGTATTAACTACTCTGCTGGCAAACCAGGCACCCCTGGGTGACAGGTCTGTACTGACTGCCCACAGCTAAGCTAGTCCTCGAGAGCAGTACTCCCACTTTGTGGGAAACACGAAGTTATTCCAAGGATCCCAATACATTCATAGGAGCACCAAGCACTGCCTGAACACCATATAGATTATGTTTCACACAAAGATACTGCCACGTTCCAAATGTAGATAATTACTATTGTTTTTAATTTTTAAATATCTATTCTAAAATGCAATTGAATTCATAGCCAGTTTCTTCACTATTATCATCTAGGACTCGTCGAAGAGCTTACAGACAATTACCTGACAAATGGTAAGTCTTAAGGAAAGAAGCACAGAAAAGAGGTTCATGACACAGAGTGGTGGGGGTGTAGGGGTGTGGGGGGCATGGGGGTGTGGAAGTGCCATCAAAGGCTTTCCAGAGGAACGCTTGAGTGAGTGCCTCCCAAAGAGGGAAGGAGCCTCAAAAGTCTGAACATCTTCTGTAAGAATTTTTTACCTTATGTTTTTATTCTAATAACATTCTTAAAATTAAATACATACATTCTGGATTATCTGGATGCCCACCTTGTAACTGAGCACGGTAGCAAGGTAAGAGGGGAATTAATCTGCAGTTGTGAAGTGGTCAGGTGCCCAATCACCAGAGTTGAATTACATACTAAGCTAACTGGAGGGTTTAAGATAAAAGTGACACGATCTGAATTATATTTTTGAGATGATTCTTGTGAATGTGTGCAGAATGGAAAATGCTGAAGGGCAAGAGCAGTAGCAGAAACACCAGGCAGGGAGCTTTGAGAGCAGTCCTGACCGGAGTAATGATTGTTTAGACTAGAGGTGCTGGAACTGAGAACGAAGGAAGCAGATGGATTTTTTAAGAACATGATTAGGGTTTCGTTCCTTTAAAAGGGGGTAGCACCCTGACCCAGCAGTTAGAGCGTCAGTCCTCAGACCAAAGAGCCACGGGTTCGATTCCGATCAAGAGCACATACCTTGGTTGCGGCTCGGTTGTCGGGGTTGTGTGGGAGGCAAGCAATTGATGGGTCTCTCTCACACCGATGTTTCTCTCCCTCTCTCTCCCTCTCTCTCTCTTCCTCCCACTCTATCTGAAGATAAATGGAAAAATATCCTCAGGTGAGGATTAAAAAAAATAATAAAAAAAGAGAAGAGGGTAGCCCTGGCCGGTTTGGCTCAGCAGTTAGAGCGTAGGCCCGAGAACCGAAGGGTCTTGGGTTTGATTCTGAAGGTCAAGGGCACGGACCTGGGTTGTAGGTTCGATCCCTGCCCTGGTCTGGGTCGTGCAGAAGGCGTGTCTCTCTCACACTGATGTTTCTCTCTCTTCCTCCCTCCTTTCTACTCTATCTAAAAATCAATGGGAAAATACGCTCGGGTAAGAATTAACAAAAATTTTTTTAAATAAAAATAAAGGGGTGGGGGTGACTGGATAATAAATGTGAAGGGATTAGCTAAAGAACATATATGCATAGCCTATGGACATGGACAATAGTTTGATGAAGGCCAAGGGAGGGGGAGGCAGGGTGGAGGAGGTGGGCAAAGGAGGGGGGAAAGGGAGACCCCTGCAATAAGGTCAACATTATAAATTTTTAATTTAAAAAGAAAGGAAAGCCTATGTCTAAACTCAGGCCTAAAAGATGAGTAGTTTGCCAGCAAAGGGGTGGAGAAAGAGGACAGTGGGGACAGCACATCCTGGAGGCGAAACGGCATGCTACATTCGAAAGAGTGAAAGAAGGTCAGCTGTTTGGGATCTTAACAGTGAGTGGAGAAGCGTGTAAGAGAGAAATCTCCAGGCACGAGTGGGGTCAGATGTGGCCACATTAAGGACTCTGAACTTCATCCCAAATGTAATGATGAAACAATGGTTTTAAGCAAAGCAGGGACATAACCTTTTCGAGGAAGATGTGCACTGAGAAATGCCTGTTGGATTTAGTAAGAAGGAGTAACCCGGCAAAAGGAACCTCACAGGGTGGAGTGCAAGTCAGGCTGGCAGGCAACCAATGCTGTCCCAGGCAAAGAAACAGAAAACAACTGTGCAATTACTGCACATCATGCACTAACCAACTAGAGGATGAGTGAGAACGTCAACTAGAACACAAGCTACCTGAAGTCCTTAATTCCAAGCTACCTGAAGTCCTTAATTCTGACAGATGATAAGACAGACAGATTAGATAGATAGATGATAGATAGATAGATAGATAGATAGATAGATAGATAGACAGACAGACAAACAGGTAGACAGCAAATAAAATAGACATAGAGAGGTAGGGAAGGGAGGATCCACTGACTTTTGATCTAATAGATTTAGGGTAATTTTAAGGCAGTTTTAAACCAAGATTAGAATAAAACTGGTTGTTACCAATGGGAAATTAACTAGCAGATAATTAAATATATCAAGACATTTATAGTCTTTTAAATCTTGCTCTAAATAATTTTCCTACATGCATTCTATTAATGATTTTTTTAGCAATTGGAGATTTATAGTTTTTTTGAGTTTATGGTTACAGTTTTACAGAAAAACACAATTTTCATAAGTCTTGGAATCAGTTGTCTGTAAGATTATCCTCACTTGAAGCTAATTCATAGTTATCCCTCATGGTACAGCTCAGATGGAAGTTCTCTTCAGGACATCTTCCATAAAACAAAGGTTATTCGTATGTGTTTTTCTTTGTTCTTCTGTAGCACTGTATGCATAATTCTGTCACTTCACTGGTTTTGTGTCTGTCTCTCACAAGCAGGGATTCTGTCTCATTCATCTTTGAATAAGATCTTTACATCCCCAGAGCCTCGCACAGTGCTTGAGGCATAGTAAATTCAGTAATTGCTCGTAACTGGTGAATCAGAGATGCCTTCCAGTCTGGACCGTGTAGCCGCGCCTAGGCACCAGCGTCCACCTGGTGGCAGCAGCCCCACAGTGCAGCAAACCCAGGAGGAAGTAAACAGTTCATGGAGAGTTCCTCTAACAAAGCTAAAAAATCTATCAAGTCATAGCAAATCTACCATACTCCATGCTCCCCCACTTCCCCTCACCTCTTCCCCCACCTAAATATCGAAACCCATATAGCAAAAAGCCAGTTCAGACAGTTTTAATGCTTTATCTTTGTTTTCTCAGAATCAGATACTTATAATGAACATGAAAAGAAAAAGTTTTATAAGTAGGTAAAAAAAAAAAAAATTCAGTAGTACTGTTAAATTTTTAACAGATTCCCAAAATACTACTTCAGGAAATCTTACCTCAGAAATATTTTCTTGTTGGTTCAAACAATATTAGTCAATATAGTCAAGTTCATTATTTACCTTAAAGCATCTTTAGCACTTGTCCAGTTATCACAGATTATGGTCTTTGATTACTTTTTTTAACGTAGAAGAGAACATGTTATATGGCACTTTCAAGAATAAGGAATATTTTTATTTGTATCTTATTTGAACTACTATTTCTATCCCTCTAGTTAATGAAAATCAAAATTGAAACACTTTCCTAATTTCTTTGCCAGTTTGGCAGCATCTTGAAACAGCAGAACATGATCCAATCATCTTTGTCAAAAAGCATTTTTAGTGATGGAATGAGGGATCTGCCCAGCAAACCAATTAATTACAAGACCAGGCACCAGACTAAAGAATTCCAGAGTCAGCAGTGACTAAGGATTCCTTTACACACAAGGAGAGAGAAACAGGAACTGTTTCATCCTGATAAAATTCTGGGATCAGTGTTCTCAGAGGTCTGTAAGTAATGCTTTGAAAAGCAGTAAGTTAAAATCATCTATTATTTTATAGACTCTCAGTCTAGCCAGCTTGGGCTGAAATCACTCCCTGGTTTGCCCACATTTTAAGTGGCTAAAATGTTCCAGCCCCCCCCTTTATACCACCACCACCCCCTACACACACACAGCACCCCTCTACACCACCACAATCCCCTATACACACACACACACACACACACACACACCCTCTACACCACCACCACCCCTACACACACACACACATACACACACACACACACACACAGCACCCCTCTACACCACCACCACCCCCTGCACACACACGCATGCACACACACACACACACACACATACACACACAAGCGCACAAACCAGGAACTATTGATACTATGGGACATAGTGACAACTCCTATCTTATTTTGCTCCAATTCTAGTGCCTCCCTGTACTATGTCCTTCACAACAAGAAAACATTAGAGAGAAACGGTAACATTTCCCTCTTCCACCCATTGTGATCCAAGGACAATGTAACAGAAGTACCCCTTTGTGCAAACAAAGCCTACAGACAGCTTGGAGATGTGTTCCCTTGGAGCTGCCTTGGCTCTCTGGAGCAGGGCGGAGATGTAATGAGACTTTGCACACTGAAGGGCATGGTGTTCTGGATAACAGTTTCCGCAGAGAAGCAGCAGCCCTAAAGAACTGCATATGGCTCACAGACAACTGACACATGCTAAGAAAAGACACTTCATGACTGATGACAGCATTTCACCAAGCCAGCCACACATACCCAGATAGCTGTCTTATAAGACCCTAAGGTAACAGGTGCCCTACTATATGGAAAGCTCCTGTTCATAGGTAGAAAAGTCCCACAATCCATTCATTTCCCGAAATATTATGTTTGGCCTTTGCCTTGAAAATTATCAGCCACTTTTCATGTTAAATATTAAGGTGAAGAGAGCAAGAAAAGGAATCCTAGAACACAATTTCAATAACAAAGGATTTTATTCTTTTTAAACTGGAAAACTCAGGTGCCCTGCTTCTAAGGACTCTTGTTCTTAAAATAAAAATCTACTCCTCCTCTCTGCACAAGGCCTTTATTTTTATTTGAAGGTCTTTTTCTCACTACATTCCAGAACTATTGTGAGATATAAATGGGGGTAAACCCATTCTCTTTCATGAGAATAAAAAACAAACAAATAAACAAAAAATCCTAGGCTCTAGTTTATTCCTTAAAGTAGTCACCTAAACCTTCACTGATCCCAAGCTTCCTTATATATAATATGGCACCGCTGAAAGATGACCTGGGATCATTAATGGGGTTTCATAAATGACTGGGCTTTAGAAGTACAAGAACACAAAACAATTGTATGTGAAAATTTTTTGCATATGAGCATTTTCCAGGCCTAGAGTCCATTTTCATCAAATTTTCAAAATGGGCTGAGACTCAAAGTTGGTAGAGAACTACTGGCTAAGACAATTTCTAAGTAAAAAGTTGTAAACTCCAAAGAGTCTACAACCCATGATTCTTTGAGAAAAAAAGAAGAGAAAAAAATTTAAGTCAATGAGAAAAGAGCCTACAAATTTTCATCCTTAGAAAAGAGAAAAACTAGAAATACTGTTCATTCAACCACTGACAATCCTAAGGAATCTACAGAAAGATGCCAACTAATAAATGTAGAAGAAACAATAAAATAAAATAAAAATCAACATTTGCAACTCTCTTGTAATAACTTATTTAGGCAAGAATCATCAATGTATATAAAAATCACTGGGTAATATTTACATGGTCTCAAAAATCACTCAACATATCCTTACTACGAAGATTTCCATTCCCTGAATCTAGATTTTAAGGATAAACACAGAATCGTATATTCTAATTAAAGGATACCCTGATTAATTGAGACTAATTTTATCAAACAACTGTAAACTTACAGTTTTCAAAGAATTAGAACATAGCACTTATATATACTCAGCATCATTTGATAAGTATTTTAGGACTCATAAGGCATTCCTGGTACCTTACTATGCTTCTTTATTATCAGTGTGAAGATAAACATAAAAGAACGACTGTCCAGAAAGAAATCCCCAATAACACCCTGGGATTGTCCAGCAGCTGTTGTCCCTCTTGGCCTCCCAATGGCCAGTGGCTCCATTTAGGGATATCACAGCCCACGTTTGTTCTACTATACTCTCCTTGGCTTTAAGGAAATAAGCAACTCTTTCTCACTCAAAGGTAGGGTGAGACAACACAGCAAATTATATAAAACAAATGACCATGTTTCTATAACAAATGATAAGAGGGAAAGAAATGGGAGAGGAAATGCTTATGGATTAAAAGAGACTTAAGAAACATATCAAGCAAATAAATGCAATCTTATTTGGATCCTGATTCAAACAAACCAACTATAAAAAATACATTTATAAAACAGGAAAATTTGAAAGACACCACCAAAATACTACTATATCTAATAAATGAATTCAGCAAAGTAGCAGGATACAAAATTAATATCTAGAAATCAGTGGCATTTTTATATATCAATAATAAATTCTCAGAAAGAGAAACTAAGAAAACAATCCATTTACTATTGCAACAACAACAAAAAATAAGGTACCTAGGAAAAGTTAACCAAGGAAGTAAAAGACCTGTACTCAGAAAACTAAAGGACATTGAAGAAAGAAATAGAGGAAGATTCAAGCAAGTGGAAGCATACACCATGCTCATGGTTTGGAAGAATTAACATCATTAAAATCTCCATACTACCCAAAGCAATCTATAGATTCAATGCAATTCCTATTAAAATATCAATGGCATATTTCATAGATCTAGAACAAATATTCCAAAAATTTATATGGAACCAAAAAAGACCTTGAATAGCCACAGCAATCTTGAGAAAGAAAAACAAAGTTGGAGGGATCACAATACTAGATATCAAACTAGACTACAAAGCCATCATAATCAAAACAGCCAGGTACTGGCACAAGAACAGGCATATAGATCAATGGAACAGAACAGAGAGCCCAGAAATCAACCCATGCCTTTAAGGTCAATTAATATTTGACAAAGGAGGCAAGAGCATACAGTGGAGTAAAAACTGTCTCTTCTTTAAATCGTGTTGGAAAATTGGACAGGTACATGCAAAAAAAAAAAAAAATGCAACTAGACCACCAACTTACACCATACACAAGAATAAACTCAAAATGGATAGAAGACTTAAATGTAAGCACAAAACCATAAAAACCCTAGAAGAAAACATAGGCAGTAAAATCTCAGACATCTCTCGGAGCTATATTTTTGCCAATATGTCTCAGAGGGCAAGGAAAACACAGGAAGAAATAAACAAATGGGACTACATCAAACTAAAAAGGTCTGCACAGCAAAATAAACCATCAACAAAATGAAAAGGGAACCCACCATATGGGAGAACATATTTGCCAATGATTTATCTGATAAGGGGTTCATCTCCAAAATATATAAAGACCTTATACAACTCACACCAGGAAGACAAACAATCCAATTAAAAAATGGGCAAAGGACCTGAATAAACACTTCTCCAAAGAGGACATACAGATGGCCAATAGACATATGAAAAAATGATCAAGGTCACTAATCATCAGGGAGATACAAATTAAAACTACAGTGAGGTATTGCCTCACACAGAATGGCTACTATCAGTAAATTAACAAACAACAAATGCTTGCAAGGATGTGGAATAAAGGGAACCCTAGTACACTGTTGGTGGGAATGCAGACTGGTGCAGCCACTGTGAAAACAGTATGAAGTTTCCTCAAAAAATTAAGAATGGAACTAACTGCCTTTGGATCCAGTGATCCCACTTCTGGGTATATATCTTAAGAATCCTGAAACACCAGAAAGAATATATGCACCCTATGTTCATAGCAGCATTATTTACAATAGCCAAGATCTGGAAACAGCCCAAGTGTCCATCAGTAAATGAGTGGATAAAAAAGCTGTGGTACATCTACACAATGGAATACTATGCATCCGTAGAAAAGAAGGATCTCTTACCCTTTACAAAAGCATGGATGGATCTGGAGATTATTATGCTAAATGAAATAAGCCAGTCAGAGAAAGACAAATACCATATGATCTCACTAATATGTGGAATCTAATGAAATAAACTGACAAACAAAATAGAACCAGAGGCATAGATACAGGGAATAGACTGAAAATGTCAGAGGGGAACTGGATAAAGGAAAGTGAAGGAATTAGCTAAAGAACATATATACATAGCCCATGGACACAGAGAATAGTGTGGGGAGGGCCAAGAATGTGGGGTTCCAGCAGGGAGGAGGTGGGCAAAAGTGGAGGGAAATGGGGGACATCTGCAATAGCATCAACAATAAAAAATTTAAATTTAAAAAAAGAAATAGGAAAATCTGAACACTGACTAGATATTAGATATTAATTTTAATTTCTAGGTGTGATAATGTAATTGAGGTTACATTTTTAAAAAGAGTCCTTTTTGATAAGACACATATGAAGAATTTATAATAAAATACTATGGTGTCTGGAATTTGCCTTAAAATATTCCATTGGGAGTGGTAGTGGAAGAATAGAGACAAAACAACAGTGGTCTTGTGTTGTCAGTGGTCTTGTGTCTGGGTGATGGGTTTGCAAGGGTTCATTATACTATCCCCTCTACTCTTGCATATGTTTGGAATTTTCCATCACTAAATAATTTTTTTTAAGTAAGGAAGCCCTATTGGTTATGGATAAATTGTGGTTAATCAGGATGCATAGTTTTTCAAATTTTGGATATATGTATAATTGATTTTATTTCAGTCATCATTTACTGCGTGCCTGCTAGGTTCCAGCATTTCTAGAACTCAGGGACACCCAATGGTCCTTTAAGTACCATCAAGAGTGTAGTGGTTAATAGTGTGGTCTCCGGAGCCAGATTATCTAGATTGGAATCCCAGCTCTGCCACCTACTAGCTGTGTGATATGGAGAAAATTGCTTGACCGTCCTATGCCTCCGTTTTCTCATCTATAAAATGGGAATAATAAGAGTTCCTACCTCAGCAAACCCACATGAAGTACTTAGAAGAGAGTCTCACACATAGTAAGCACTCAACAAATATTAGCTGTCATTAGTGATGCTCATCAGTTGATCATACTAAAAGGAAACCTACCACTTCTACTCTACGACCATTAGAATCTCATATAAAACACTGTCTTACTTTGATAGTTAGTAAACATTTTAATGCCATTCCAGATTTTCTAAAATGTAATGGATGTGGCATTTGGCTGTGACACATCTATGCTTATAACGGTTTGAGGGAACATTATGTTCCTTCATCTTAATTGACAAAAAAAATGATACCAAGATGCAGAATTATAAGAAATCACCCCAGCTGCCCTTTCGTGAACCAATTTATTTGGAAACACATTTTGTCCTCAGGCAATACATCACTGATATTCATCTGTGGATTTAAGGTCACACCAGCATAAGCAGGACTGGAAAATGCAAATCAGATTGATTCACCAATAACTGTTTCTACTATTGAGATTTTGAAAGATAACAAAGCCAAAGCTTAGTTAAGAGGGATGACCTCCTGCCTCTTCTCTGACTGATAGTTTGGTGAAATCGCTAGTGTTACTGAGGATGGGGAATGAAGGTCGGAGGAGAAGGCAGTGGGAGCTGCTGAATCCAGGACAGAGGTCAGACTCCACCAAAGCAGACAACGCATGTTTATCAGTGTAGGTTATGCTAAATGGAAACACGAAAGAGAAATCAAAACAATAACTCTGGACCGATCAGTGGTATCTCCAGCGCGGGGCACTGGGAGTGGTCTGCTCCAGGTATAGACAGTAAGAGGTGGCATGTCTGTAGACGATTTTAAAGCATGGATACACTGCCTAAAACTCAGTCTGCTTTTTATTATCATTATGTGTGGCCTATTCAAAACAGTGTCAGTGATAAAATATTCCTCCCCCCAAAATCTTCTTATTAGTCTAAATTCTAAACAATTACTGCAGCCGCTGTGGAGTTTTAATAATATATGTAAGCTTCAAATGGGCACATTTAAAATTTTGTATCTCTAATAAACATGTATTCTATATAGAAGTTAGTTTGGAGAATGTCCAT
The DNA here is from genome assembly GCA_030848825.1 of Tadarida brasiliensis. Taxonomy (NCBI): domain Eukaryota; kingdom Metazoa; phylum Chordata; class Mammalia; order Chiroptera; family Molossidae; genus Tadarida; species Tadarida brasiliensis. The sequence goes on along the minus strand of CM061257.1, from coordinate 37,763,605 downwards.
TTATACATCTGTGGAAATGGGTTCAGACTCAGGTTTCATTTTCAGAATAAGTTTGTTCTATCTGGCTTCACAGTTCATGTAACCCATCATGCTACACATTCCCGCACTTAAACAGCAGATCCAAATAAAAGACGACAGTCTAGCCCTGGCCAGTTTGGCTCAGCGGTTAGAGCGTCGGCCTGCGGTCCAGAGAGACCCGGGTTCGGTTCCCGCTAAGAGCATGTACTTCGGTTACAGTTTGTCCCCAGCCCTGGTTGGTCGTGCGGGTGGCAGCCACTCGATGTGTCCCTTTCACATCGATGTTTCTCTCTCTCTCTTCCTCTCTCTCCCTCCCACTCTATCTGAACAAAGAATGAAGAAGAAAAAAAATGTCCTCAGGTGAGGATAAAAAAAAAAAAAAAAAGACGATAGTCTAGTGGTTATAAGATGAAGAAACAGAATTATAGTTACTTCATCTCTGTCATTTTTGTGACCATTTTAAGTTTTTAATTTGCATTTAAAACTGCAAGATGTGATATTTTTGTTTGGTAAATACAAATTTTATTTTATACAGGAAATTTTTTTACTGAATATGAATAATATATTTAAAATTAAAATTTGTTATTGTTTATAACTTTGTTTAATCTAAAGAAGATAATTCTTTAATAAAATAATGATTGTTTACTGATAAATAATGATCATTATATAGAAAATAATGACTGTTATTGATAAATTATTATTAGTGAAAATAATTATATTGTATAAAGGAGGGGATGTTAAAAGATGATCCATCCCAGGTTAAATACACTAGATACATCACTGTCTGTGGTACTCTTCTGTTCTGTAATTAATCATTCAATAGTATGTATTAAAAAACCCAAAACCTTGAAGATAAGTATCAGAACTAGTTACATTGACTGGCACTGTGTTCTGGCTGTGAAATGCAAGACAGACTAATCTCTGTTATTTTGTGATACCATATGTATAAGGCAGCATGTTTTTTAAAAGGCAGGACAATTCAGTCAAACAGACAATTGTCTTTCACAAAAGAAGTATGAAATAAGAGCCAAACTGCTAATTGCTGGCATTAATGCACAGATTATGGTTCATACATGAATATTTATGAACACTCTCCTAGGTACTGTGGCATACTGTCTGCCTTATTTTCACACCAGATTTTAAGATCTTTCAGGTAAGAAACCATGCATTGGAGCTTTATAATCAGAGTGAAAGGGATACTTGATTAGTAGGCAATGAACAGCCACTCAGATTTTTAAGTGGAGAAATTATAAATTCTGATAGTTAACATTTTTATTGTGTGAATTGAAATAAAGAAGGCTAAGATTTTCTAAAAATTTTGTGATCAGTTGCTTATTAATAGAGAACAATTTGGTAACATCTTAGAAAATTAAATTACTCATTCCTACCCTAGTTGCGGTTAATTGGGTGGGGCCGGGGTTGGGTGGAGGGGGGCAAAAAGGGGGAAAATGGGGGATGTGTAATACTGACAACAATAAAAAAAATTACTGTGACTCGTTCCTCTAACCATCAAATATGAGTAAATGTTTGCTCTGTGCCTGGCACCATGCTTGCTGGTGGTGACCGGGCTTCAAAGACACATAGGACCAGAGTCTACTGTTCAACAGAATGATAAATATAAGCAAATAATAATGAAAACATGACCAGTGAGACAGAAATATACAAAGTGCTACAGGAGCAAAAAAAAAAAAAGTAGCCCACAGTAAGCTCCAAACCTCAACTACTTAGAAATCATGACAGAATTCTGACACGTATCTCAGGAATATAACCTATAAAAGTTGAGTTAGCATGAACTTTTCCTTCATATCCAAGCAGTCTGATAATTTTGACTAATTTCATCTTTATAAGACCTATTAAATTTATTTCACCACAAATCCTAAAATCAGAACATTTTACATAGTGAGTGGGAGCAGTAAACCACAGATGGGAGTGGAGCCAGCTAGGGGTTGTGGAAGAAAGGATAAGCAGCATCAGGCTGCTTGTGCTCTGGGGAAGGGTATGGACAGCGATGCCTCAACAAATTCTGGAACAGAAGGAGCAGATATTGATGAGCAGCTCTCAAGTTTATCTTTAGAGACACTACACATGAGATGCCTAGGGGACAACCATGTGCAGATGTCCAGCAGACACTGGAAAAGCAGGTTTGGAGTCATAAGAGAGGTCCCTATCTTTTACTTCTTTTATCCAGAGTAGTTGTTAAGAGCACGGGCTCTGAGACAGACAGTCCTAACTCTGCCACTCAGGAGCTATGTGATCATGAGCAAGTAACATAATCTCTCTGGGCCTCGGTTTCCTTATCTGTACGATGGGGATATCACAGTAACCACCATGTATGGCTTTTGTGAGAATGAGAGTAGATGATGCATGTAAAATGTCTGGCACAGAGAAAGCACTCAATTACGTTAGCTATTATGATGGTGACGATGATGACTCTTACTACATTTCTGGCCGTATGGGAGGAACTTAATAAATATTGGCTGTATTGTTCCATTAGTTTTTAAAATCTATTTTCATCTCTCAATGGATGGTCCATATAAAGAGTATTTTGTTGCCTGGCCAGTGTGGCTCAGTGATTGAGCGTCGACCCATGCACCAAGAGGTCACTGGTTTGATTCCTGGTCAGGGCACATGCCCAGGTTGTGGGCCAAACCCCCAGTGGGGGGCGTGCAGGAGGTGGCCAATTGATGTTCTCTCTCATCGATGTTTCTATCTCTCTCTCCCTCTCCCTTCCTCTCTCTCTAAAAATAAAGAAAAAACAAAAAGAGTATTTTGTTGATCTGAGTAAAAAATAGTTTACTATATAGTAAATAAAGCCTTAGCTCATTCTCTAATTATGTACTTACAGCTGTCACTACATAAAAGAACCTGACAGAAATGATTGCATTCTTATATTTCTTTCCTGTTGATATTAAGTAGCAACCTGCAGTCTCTGATCTTTTTACACTTTAAACATTCAAAGTATCCATGAGCGAAAACAAAACAAAACCCTAAATTTCCTAATCATTCACTACAACAAAGGATGAAAACATTAAGGCAGAATTAACCAATGTGTCCTCAAAGCTCCCACAGTTTACAGCAACATTGCTATACTTATATTGTATCATAGACATATGTGAGTCTGTTTCTTCTTAGATTTGTAGGTACCTTGAAGTCAAAGAAGGTATTGTATTCATCACTGTATCCTCAGGATCCAACCCAGTACTTAGCATGAGGTAGTACTAAGTAAGTGGGATGGATGGATGGATGGATGGATGGATGGATGGATGGATGGATGGACGGACGGACAGACTCACTCACTTAGGAGCAAGTGGGACAGGGAAAGGGATAATTTATATTATAGCAAATAAGGAGGATGGGCCAAATGATCCCTGTGGTTCCTTCTGATTTAGTTGATGATCAGCCTCTGGTTGATGTGTTATTATAATGGTATTACATATATTCCACTGTCACTGACAGTGAAAATCTATCAGTTGAATAGAAATAAATAATATGGAAGACGGACTTTGTTTTTAGCTGTTTTAATATTCATAAAGTATTGCTATTTTATGGAAAAGCAATTTTAAAAATAAAAAAAACCAAGTCACTTGGAAAAAGCCAGAAAAAATCTATATTATGGCATTTATTTTTAAATTGTGTAAGTTTACTTACAATAAGGAAGCTCAAATAAGATAGGGTAGAGGTTTGACAAATTTGATGAAAACTAAAATTGCTGTACCAAAGCTTGTGACTATCCAGTCCTTTTAAGAAGTCTATTAAGCAAAGATCCCTTTCTAATGTCCTATATGATCACCAAGCAGTACTAAATGGAATGAAAAGGAGCTGGGGTTGAATTACAGCTCCATTATTTACTCTGACCTTTAAAATGAAGACAAGAATGTCTACCTCATAGAAATGAAGACAGTAATGCCTACACTGACTGTGTAAAGGGTCCACCTGCCATGCCTAGGCTCTAGGTTAAATGTGTTCGATTTATTTTTTATTTTTTTACTAAAGTCCCTTTTCCCCTACACTGTTAGGAAGCCAGAACATCAGTGTTATGCTTCCTGAGTCAAAGAGCCGGAGTCGTGTCATTCACAAAACTAGATTAACATCTATGTATGCACATCATAAGGAAAATTTATCATTATCTCTTACAGGACAGGACTGGTACAACTTATTACCACCTTGAACACTACACAGAGAAGATGACTAAGCTTGCTGATTAGAGCAATTATTCAAGAGTGCAGGCAGAGGAAAACAAGGAGCGGCAAACACCTAACACTGACTGGCAAGGAGACAGATTGGCTGATCTTTTGATTCTGAAAATGGGTCACTGTATCCTCAGCAGTAACCCCGGAATTCTAATGACTGCAGAACCCGGAGAATGCTGACCAAAGGAACAGAGCAGTCGGGATGAAAACAATCAACTTTGGTAGTTCTGACTACACTAGTATCAAATAATTTACAAGGTGTGAAATCATTCTGTTTCTAGCAAGAATAGAAGGTTCTGAAATAGCATTCTCCTGGGTTCTCACATCCTCATCTCTCTTAAATTTGCTACCTGGAGACAGTGAAAAAACAGCAATGGGCTAGGAAGCTGCTGACCCAGGTTGGGTTCCTTGCTTATGGTTCATTACTTTAACTTCTCTGAATCTCCACTTCCTCACTATGAACTAGGTGAGGTTGGGCCACATATATCTGAAGCATCTGCCAACACTAAAACTCTATGAGTCTAGGAGCACTTTGGTTTTTAAAAGAATTTTGTTTTACTCTGTTGGCAACACCAATCTTATATTTCTATAATAGCTTTGCCATTATCTTACTGGAAAAATAATGGAGCACATACATGACCCTATTTTTCCAGTAAGATAAGAACAGCAATTATTATTTGATGATTTATCCAAAAGCCACCCTGATATTCTGGGATTTAGAAAATGCAGTCATCTTATTTTATTTTTTTAATCCTCACCCGAGGATATTTTTCCATTGATTTTTTTCAGAGAAAGTAGGAGGGAGGGAGGGAGAGAAACATTGACCTGAGAGAGACACATCGATTAGTTGCCTTCCACACAACCCCAACCAGGCCAGGGATCAACTCCCAAACTGAGATGCATGCCCTTGACTGGGAATAGAAACCGCGACTCATCTGATGATTTTATAGTTTGGTCATCCAAAACTTATTCACAACCTACTTACTCTTCGCCTTCCTACAGATGCTAAAAAGCTATATACTTATCTTCCCAGGTTCCCTTGCAGCTACGCACAGCCATGACCCACTTCTGGCCAATGAAAGGTAAGCAGAAGTCACTGGAGTATTTTCTAGGAAAGTATTTTAAGGAGCCAGATTCTCCTGGCATGCCCCTTTTGCCCTTTGTCCTTCTTCCCTTCTTCTTGCCTGAAATGTGAAGATGATACCTGAAGGCACCACAGGCATCTACTGCCAAGCGTGAGAACAAGGCCTACAAGGAGAAATGAAAGAATGAAAGCCTAAGCTCATGATGACATCATGGAGCCACCAGATCAGCCAAGGGCTGCCTACCCCAGGCATGTATTATGTGAGACAAAGTCCTCACTTCTTAAACCACCGTTAGATTTTTAATTACTTATAGTTGAACATATTGATCAAATTGACCCTTTACTCAATGAATATGTTTAGACTCAATGATCCTCCATAGCAGATACATTTTTTAAAAAGGAAGAGTGCCCTTTCTGAAATTTATTTTGGAGGGCCACAAATGCTTTTATTCATACAAGAAAGGCTTTGGAGATTTCCAGAATAGAAAACACTGCCATTGATTAGTTTATAAAAAAGACTCCTTTTCAATCATGTGTTCATTTAATTTCATCCCCAGGCACAGTGCCACTCACTGAAGAGACCACATATAGAATTCAACCCCTATCCCTAAGAGGCCTATAAGCTGGTGCAAGAAGCAAAGAAATAACAGGCTTGTCCAATACCCTGAGATAAACGCTGTGACCGGGCGCTGTCAGGGCACTGGGAGGGACTGATATGAGGTAGAAAGGATTCGCATGCCTTTTAAAGAGTCACAGGCAATAAAAACTAGCAAATTTTCTTCAATCATCTTAGCAACATTTCTCCTCTAATAATACATTAAAAAGGATTTTTAAAAACTGAATAATGTGGAAAAATATCTCCCCATAGCCTCCAATGAAACCCTTCCATGATCATTAGAAACGTCCCATGGGAAAGAACTTCATTTTTTTCAATTAAGTCTTCAAACAGCTTTTGCAAACTAGAAGAAAGACTTACTGTCATCTCACATTACATTTATTTTACATTTGTCAGTTAAAGTGGTGCAGCGGTGGGTGTTAATTGACTTCTGTTTTAGCACTTTGAAGAAATCAACAACCAAAGATCATTTTTATTCATCTATACATCAGAATAAGACAGTAGACTAGAACAATGAGACAGTAAATTTTGCCAAATAAAGAAGATAAAGACAAAAATTTAAAACAACAGACAGTAGAAATAAGAATTTTTATTAATGTGGAGACTTAATTAATTGAATCAAACTACTTGAGCAAAGTCCACATAAAGATGGGATTGACCGAAACTCAGTGGTTTCACGTGACCACCAGACTCTTAACAGACAGGCAGGCCTCCTACCTGGGATTTAAACTTATTTATTTATTTATCTTTGGTCTAGGATACAACAACTTTACTCACAGTGACCATATTTTCAAACCAAAAATTAATGGGGCTTAAGTACTGAAATTGACACTAACTTAAAAAAACCTAAATCCCAATAACCCAATACAAATAACTGCCATGCCTGACTGCCACCTAGTCAGAATAAATGGTCACGGAGAGAGAGTAAAGGACTGTGTTAAACGCAGATTTTAAGCAACCTGGTCTAGGACAATTTCTATTTTAGGCCTTGAGTGTCTTCTTTTCTCAAAGAAAACAAAAGGCTTTTGAGGAGCTTTAGATAACCAGGACAACTGGCAAGCTGTCATGCACACCAAGTCGGTGCTTCTTTAACCATAAATCCTTCAGTTGCTTTTTATCACTCCGTCTCTTACCTGGTAGAGTCCATAAAAAATTCACTTCTCGGGGTAAATTAAATATTTAAAACTTTTCGACTGTTTACATTTGGCGAATTAGTTTTCAGTTTTTAATTTACTTACCTTCCTTTTTTTATATTTGTTTCCTTTCATACCAAAGTTATACACACGTGTAGTTTAAAGAATGAAATTGATTTTAGAGAGAAAAGAAGGGAGAGGGAGAGAGAGATAGAAACATCGATGACAGAGAACATGGATTGGCTGCCTCCTGCATGCCCCCCACTGGGGATTTGGCCTATGACCTGGGCATGTGCCCTGACTGGGAATCGAACCCGCGACCTCTTGGTGCATGGGTTGATGTTCAACCACTAAGCCACACCGGCCGGGCTACAACCTCTTTAGATGTTTCTCTTGGCATTGACCTCCGTATCTTCAAGTGGAATGTTATGTTGCTACTCTTGATTTTTTTTAGTTATATAATAGATTTATTTATTTATTTTTATTTTTTGTATGAGCCCGATTCCAAAAGGTAGCAGTTTATTCACGTTGTGGCAAAGACACCTCCAAGAGTAACATAAGGGGGTAAAGTCAGGGTCCAACCTGGGTGAGCAGGCCTGCGGCCAAAATGTCTATCTTCTGACTTACCATTATGGAAGTCACCCACCTCCCAGTCCACACCCATACCCCACATCCCATCCTCCCACCATAGCTATATCATCGTTTTGTCTATATTCCACGTCTACATTATCACTACTTAAATGCTATTTACAGCTTAGCCTTGTGGCATATTAATGATTCTTTTTCTTTTCTTGAACAATCCTATTCTCACCCTAACCCTACCCTGAATGACATATTGCCTTATTTTTTCTTTCAGTTTTTTCTTTATGTATTTAACACCAATTAACTTAAAAATTATCCACAAAGTGTTTAAATCTTCTCTTAATGAGTCAGATTTAAAATTCTGTCAATTTCATCTTCTTGGAGAGAAGGCCCTTGAGGAATTCTAACCTCAAATTTGGACTATTTTGCGCTCCAGGGTACTGCGAAGCTGTCATCTTGAGGTTTTCCCTCAACATCATCTGGGGATTCCTTTGACCTCACTTTTGTGTTAAATCCACTATTTCCTGCTTTCCATGTTTTCTCTTTCTTTTTTATACTCTTTGATGAAGCATATCTTCAAGTAACTTCCTGAGAAGTAAAATTTTTGAGACCTTGACTGTCTGGAAATGTATTTATTCCACCCTCATATACTGTTTGCTTAGAGATAGAATCCAAGGTTGAAAATACTTCCTTCAGAATTTGGAAAGCATTGCTTCATTTTCTTCCTATATTCTTTCTATTGCTTTATTGTGTCTATGTTTTCCAACACTGCTATTAAAAAGTTTGATGTCATTTTGATTCTTTTTTTTTTTTTCTTCATTAATCCTCACCCAAGGATATTTTTTCCATTGATTTTTAGAGAGCGTGGAAGAGAGGGAGGGAGCAGAGAGAGAGAGGAGAAAGGAGATGGGGGGAAGGAGAGAGAGAGAAACATTGATATGAGAGAGACACATTGACTGATTACACCCCCACCAAGGCTGGAAATTAAACCTACAACCCAGGTACGTGCCTTTGACCAGGAATCTAACCCGTGACCCTTCAGTGTTCGGGGCTGAGGCTCTAACCACTGAGCAACATCAGCCAGGGCACCATTTTGATTCTTAACTTTGGATATGTAACCTGTCTACTCCCTCCCTTTTCTCTGAAAGCTTCTCTTTATCCCATATTTTGCAATGTCTCACCAGTAAGCTTCAGTGTGGGTCCACTTGAGTATTTTATGCTAAGTGCTTGATGGGACTTTTCCACGTGGAAACTCCTGTCCTACAGTTCTGTGGTTTTCTTGACTGATTCCTTTGATTACTTTCTCCCTTCCATTTTTCCTTTGTGGATTTCCTGTGATTGGGATGTCGATCCTCCTGTACTGATAGTCTTAATTTTCTTATATTTTCTCTCTCTTTGTCTCTTTTCTCTACTTCCTGGAAGTTTTCCTCGTTGCTATCTTCCAAATCCTTTTATTACATTAAAAAATTTACCTATGGTATTTTAACTCCTTCCTTTCTTATAGTCAATTTTTAAATAATTTTAAATTTACAAAAAAGTTGCAGAAATTTTACCAAGTTCATATATACCTTTCACTCAGCTTTCCCTAATATTAACAACTTATATAGCCATAGTGCAATTATTAAAACCAGGAAATTAACACTGGTATAAACTATTAGCTAAACTACAGACCTTATTCAAATTTCACCAGTTAGTAACGACCCTTTTCGGTTCCAGGATCCAATCCAGGATCCCACATTGCATTAAGCTGTTATGGCCCCTTAATCGCCTCCAATCTGCAACAGGTGCTCGGTCTTACCTTTCACGACCTTCACACTTTGGACGAACACTGGTCAATTATTAGTACTTTGCATATTCCCTCAACTTGAATTTGTCTGATGTTTTCTCATGATTGTACTGAGGCTACGCATTTTTACATAACTGTGATGTTCTGTCCTCCCTGGTGTACGGGGTATTAATGACTGGTGTTAATTCTGACCACTTAGTTAAGGTGGTATCTGCCATGTTTCTCAACTCTAAATCTATTTTTCCCTTGTAACTGAAAAAAGGCAGGCAGGCAACTAAGCTAACTACCCCATTTTGACCAAAATCATTGCTCTGGATTAACTAGTTACTATTTTTCATGCACTGTATCTAAAAGAAACCAAAAAAAAAAAAAAAAGACTTTTTTCCCTCTGAAAACTTCAAAAATAAATAGTTCTCCAGGGCAACAGGACTCTCAGCATCCTTTCATCTAACATTTTCTGGGGATCTACATACACAGTGTTTATGTTTATTATCCCTTTTGTCAAATAAGACTGAAAATTTGGCAAGCAACTCGTAATGGCCTAATATTTGAATCCTAACTTCGATAAAAATGTGAGTACCTCCCTGAGGAGAAAAGAATTCATATGCAAATGTGTCAGCCCCATGGCCTATGCTATCATCTCCATCTGAACCACTTCTTCTGCCTCCCAGCAACAGATGCTCACCTCAGCTAGGACACAAATTATGTCACCTTCCCTAAGTAGAATGAACATCCGGGTTCAATGATCTGAAGGAGCTCAAACTTGGAAAGTTTGTAAATAGAAAGGAAAGCTCATTTCACTACAAGAGGTGGCCCTGAACAGATCGAAGGGACTGCCAGGGCCGGTGGGCCCCGGGGAGGTCCAAAAATTAAATTGACAAGTTGGAAAACTGAAAAGAAGGAAAGAAGACATGAAGAAAGTATCAGGTTAGAAATAAGAAGAGAGCATAGAAGAAATAATATTAGCTAAAAGGTATGTGCCAGACATTGTTCTAAGTGCATTGTTAACCCAACAACAACCTTTAAGGTAAGTACCAGCACTGCCCCCATTATACAGAAAGGAAAATGGAGGCACTAAGAGGGTAAACAACTTGTTCAAGGTCACACGTAAGTGGCTGGTCCAGGACATGACCCCAAGCAGTCTCACTTAGGCACTGATGCTCTTTAAATATAACTATACTGCCTCCATTAGAAGTTCACGTGCACGGTCAGCAAGTTTCACCAGCTACCTCTGCTGGCCTCCACGGCACTATCTGTTACCTTAAAGTTACATAGCCGTAGTGTGAAAACATAGAGCTTGGCCTTAAATACACCTTGTGCTTTTATGGTTGTGCATTTCCACCAGGACAACCATCATAGTTCAATAGTGCTTATTAAATATTCTTATTAGGTTCTTGTATGAGATAAATGAGATCTGATTATTAAAGTCCAAGCTATTACAGAGCAACCAAGAAAAAAAAAAAAGGAAAGAAGAATAACGATTTCCTTCACCACATTCAGATAAGCCAGCCTGCTATTTGCTTTAGGGAACTATGTGACCTGCTCTGACTATAAAACAGCTTTCTTATGGCTGATGAGAAAATTTCCACACAGCTGACACTGAAAAGGTTTGCAGATTGGAATAAATCAATCTTGCCAGCCTTGGAATTTCCAAATATATTATTCAGATTGACAGTGTCAGAAAGGCCAAGAAAAGCACAAATCTCCTTCAATAAGGACGAGGGCCTTTAAACATTGGCAGTCTCCAATGTTTAGTTTTATAATTCTTTAGAGTAGGATCTGCTCTTGGGACATGAACTTCTTGCTTTCTCTTACGACGCTCTTTCAGCTGTTCACGGTGTATACTTCTGAGGCTCCCCAGGGCCTTTCCCAACTCCTGCAGAAGTCTAAAGGACAGTGAGGATTTGGCTTGAAGATGTGTGGCCTGGGAATAAATGAGATTACAAAGAGCTTTAAAAAGACAAGAAGCCCAGACTTAGAGACAGGTGGCCTCTGCATCGAGGTCTCTGACTAGGACAGCAGAAAGGACGCTGCCCACAGAAATGCCCCAGGCACCATTTCACCTGGGCCTAAAAGTGCTTCAACAGGAGACCAAGCTATAAGCAGTAACTCAGTGCACACCAGCGATATTCCACAAAGCAGGTTTTAATGAGCATAAGCACCTGTGGTTGGAAGAAGAATCGTGAAGTTAGAGGTCACAAAAAGGATGACTTAGAGACACTAATCCAAACTTCAGAAAGAAGCAATTAGATTTTCCAGGGGTGGATTTGCAGAGTAGCAGGGATGGAAAGAAGGGAGCAGATGTGAGAAATATCCAACAAACATCATAGATATTCCATGTTTTGAATTACATTCTAGGGAATCTGCAGACTCAAGGGGTTTTGACAGAAAACAAAGGTATTAAAGGTTGGAAAAGATGCTGTCTCTTCACTGAAAAAGACAACATAGGTTTGCTATATTGAAAGGCATCAGGTAATAGTAATAGCAATAACATAATTAATAGCCAACACTTACAGAGCTTATGCGAGAGGCAAGCTCTAAACCTATAAACTCACTTATATTACCTCATCTGACCCTCACACAACCACATGGGGTAGGTCCTTAATTTCATTAAAAATGAGAACAGATTGAACTTTGCACTTTGCTCCTACCACGTTAAACAACCCAAGCTCACTGAGTTTGTTAGTTTTACTTTGTCAATCATCAGAATAAAACTGGATGCTCTTAACTACTTTAAGGCGTCATTTGAAAAATCAATAATCTAGTACAGGCAAATGTCTCCTATTTCACAGCAAAAGACATTACACTTACTTGGGGGCAAGTAGTTTTATTTAATTAGCTTCAATGTTCTTACTCAGCATTCATGCAACATCACAGTTGCTCTTTTAGTGAAAGGGTAGTTCATAGAGCGAGTTTCACTGAGAATCCTGCCTTCCCAAAGCTGTAAGCAAAATGAAGACTTGTAGAAAAAGTTCTTCACTCCCTGCCCAAGACAGAGATGCCAAAGCTAAACAGAAAATGTGACAATTCGTTGTCACCCACCTTGAAAACATGTGCATGCTACCTATTTCTAAGTGAATAATTCAAAGATAACTTAAGAATTTCTTTCGATAATGAATTAAGTATAACATATGGCTATTAAGAATTATGGCTACTGCCGTGGCCTGTTTGGCTCAGTGGTTAGAGCGCTGGCCCGCGGACCCATGAGTCGCAGGTTTGATTCTGGTCAAGAGCACGTACCTTGGTTGCGGTTCTTCCCCGGCCCTGGTTGGGGTCGTGCAGGAGGCAACCAATCAATATGTCTCTCTCACATTGATGTTTCTCTCTCTCTTCCTCTATCCCTCTCTTTCCTTCCCACTCTATCTGAACAAAAAAATGAAAAAATGTCCTCAGGTGAGGATTTAAAAAAAAAGAATTATGGCTATTTAATGTTTTAATACTTCTGGATATGCTCATGAAAAGCTAAGGATGTCTCCTCTTTACTTCTACGCTAGGCAATTATGAGATTACAAAAGACACAGGACAGAAAAATCTAATAAGAAAAGCAAGAATCTCACTGTTTGGATTATGCCAGGATCTCCATTATTCTTTAAGGATGAATATAACATAATGATTAGTCATATACAGAACCCACATTTGTTCTTGTGCAAATAAAAGTAATCCTTATATACCCCCATTCTGAGTTCTTCACACCAGAATCCTCGAAGGAAAGGCCCAGATAAGATCTAAGTTACTAACAGCCGCTGCCACGCTACAAGTGGCCCATCCCACTGCGGTCTAGACTGTCTGAGGTTCGGAGCACAGCCAGCCAGCTGTCCTGGAAACCCTCAGAGGGGGTTCAAATGGCCCATTCTGGGGGCCCCCTGACTAGGTAGCTATTACTCTCGCTCTCTTCCTTCCCATGCATAATCCTCTTTTTTTCCTTTTTCTCCTCTTCTACCTATCCCCTTGCCATCTCCTTTGAGCCATGAATACAAGTCTTTAACACAGTCCACATGGTGTAGCTCTTGTCCTGAAGAATGAGTGCAGGGCGAGGCTGAAAAGGAAATGGGTGAGTCCAATTAGACAGAGACGGTTTTGCCTCTAGGGAGTTAGGTAAGATGAACTTTTTGAAGACTGACCATTTATTCATTTGCTCATTCCACAAATATTTATTGAGTTCCAACCATATGTCAGGCACACTGCTAAAAGTTAGGGAGAGAATGGCAGGCAAAAATAAATAAATAAATAAAATAGCCAGACACAGTCCCTGACTTCATGGGACTTAAGAGCTGGTAGGGAAGAGAGACCTTAATAGAGAACCACACGGCATGTAAATCTGCACCTGTGGTGAGTGCTGTGGAAGGTGGAAGGCCTCGTGAACATCAAGCAGGGATGTGGTCCGGTGGGGGAGCTCAGGAAGCCTCCCTGAGGAAGGGACAGCAGGAGCTGAGAGCTGAAGCAAGAGCTGGAGGGAGAGCCGCAGGAGGAGAGGAGGCAGGCCCTGCGAGCAAGAGAGCTGGCAAGTGTGGGCTGTCAGTGGCTGGAGGGGAGACCAGGAGGGATCCCGAGAGTCTGAGAGGCAGGAGGGGCCCAGCCAGCAGACGGAGTTAAGCAGTTCTGACTTTCCAATGAGCAATGGGAAACCTGGGAGGGTTTTCAATAAGGAGGTGATGGTTTGGGTTTTCAGAAAATTCAGATATAACAAAATCACATATGTAATCCTCACACACTCATGAATTAAAACTCTTCTGATGGGTCAGTTTCACCCTGAACCCTGTTCTTAGCAACCCCAAAAAGGCAATTCATCCAAAAGCAAGATCCGATGATGTGGTACCGTAGAAAGAGCAGTGGACTGGGAGTCACGCTGTGACTGAGTGTGTCTGTCTGGGCTCTCCCGTTAGTCACCACATGTCTCCAACCCCGTCTGCTCCTTGGTAAGGCAAAGAGGGTGACCCTAGGACCACTCAGTCCATTCGGCTCTGGGGCTCTAATTAGAAAAAACAAACAAACGATACACTTAAAAAAACCCAAGCGGACAACAAATGTGGAAGAGATGCTAACATTCATAACTAGAGAAATTAAAGTGTGTTAGATTGGCACAGAATCACTACTGACGAGGATGGGGGGGCGACAGGAACGCATACAATTAAGTAGGAGTGTAAGTCAGCGCGACCCCTTTGCAGACAACCTGGCAGTATCGAAAGGACTGAAAGTGTACACAGCCTGTGACTTAGCAGTTCCACCCACAGACGCAGACCCTAAATAAACTTTCACACATATGCACAAGAAAGTGTGTGTGTGTGTGTAAGAATATTCATAGCAGAAGCATTTTGAACTTGAAATAGCCTAAATATCAGCAAGAGAAAAGGGAAATGTAGTATATTCACAAAATAAAAAACTAAATAGCAGTGGAAATGAATGAAATGGAGCAATATATACAGCAACAAGGATACATCTCAAACAAAACTGAATGGAATCAAAACAAATTGAGAAAGATACAGTTGATGTGATACATTTTATATAATGTTTAATATATGTACAATGATACTATATATTGTTTGATAATACATTCATTTAAAAAAATAAAAGTATTATATATGTGTGTGTGTGTGTGTGTGTGTGTGTGTGTGTGTGTGTGAATGTATGAAAGCTAAATGCCAAATTCAAGACAGCAATACCTCTGGGGGATGGGAGGGAACCATGACCAGGGAAGGGGCTTTAATTCAGTTGGTAATATTTTAATAGCTTAAAGTGGGTGGTGGATACGCAGGTAATTATTATGTTATTCTTCATGCCTTTTTATGTGAAAAACATTTTTTTAAAATATATTATTTATTTATTTTAAATCCTCACCTGAGGATATTTTTGCATTTATCCTCAGATAGAGTGGGAGGGAGAGAGAGAAACATCGATGTGAGAGAGACACATCGAGTGGTTGCCACCCACACGACCCCATCCAGGGCCGGGGACAAACCGAAACCAAGGTACGTGCCCTTAGCGGGAACCGAACCCGGGACTCTCTGGTCCAACGCTCTAACCGCTGAGCCAAACTGGCCAGGGCATGTGAAAAACATTCTTAACATCAAAAAGGAAAGGACAGGAGGGAGGGAAGAAAAACAGGTTGCTTCTCTAAATCAGTTTTGCCAAAACAACAGAACCTGATTATATACAGATACAGCCTTGGAAAGAAAAAGGGCTGGGCCCTGCCTCAAACCTGAGAAAGAGAGACTGGGTTTCTAGGGACAGATGCGCCAGTAACTAACCACAAGCTCCTGGATGAGTCCTCCCCCGGATGAATCCTCTAAGCCAGTGGTTCTCAACCTTCCTAATGCCGTGACCCTTTAATACAGTTCCTCATGTTGTGGTGACCCCCAACCATGAAATTATTTTCGTTGCTTCTTCATAATTGTAATTTTGCCACTGTTATGTCTTAGGCGACCCCTGTGAAAGGTGACCCACAGGTTGAGAACTGCTGCAAGCACTCCAGAGCCTCGCTTCCTCCTCTGTAAACGAGGAGGCTGCGACAGATGATGTCTAAGGTCCTCCAGATCTAAAATTGCATGATTTTCTTCTGCAGTCCCCACTCTCACTGGCAACTGGCCACAGAGGCGCTAAACCATGGCTTGGTAAACTCATCTGTAATCCAAATGAAGGTTTTAAAACTTTCATTTACTGATTTACTTATACAATATTATCGTTTTATTCTCTTGCTCACACTTGGTTCATGTACTAGTCTGCTAGGGCTTCTACACCCATCTGGGTGGCTGAACTAACACGTGTATTGTCTCACAGTTCAGTAGGCTGAAGTCCAAGATCAAGGCGTTGGTCGTGTTGGTTTCTTCTGAAGGTCCCTCTCTTGGCTTGTAGGTGGTCATCTTTTCAGTGTTTCTGCAGTACCTTCCATCTGTGTGTATCTGTGTCCAACTTCCTCTTCTGATAAGGACACCTGTCATACTGGAGTGAGGCTCACCCTAATACTTCATTTTAACTTACGTACCTCTGCGAAGACCCTATGTCCAAGTACAGTCACGTACTGAGATACAAAGGGGTAGGACTTCAACATATCAATTTTGGTGAGGACACAATTCAACCCATAACAACAGAAAAGCCCTAAATCTTTGTACTGATAGGCTTGTGGAAGGAGGGAGCAGAATTAATTACTAATTAAAATTTATGAACCACTCTAATCCTATAACTGTTTACTTCTTATCACTAAAATGTCATGCTTCATAATTAACCTAGGGACAATTTGTATCTAGGGCTGCTTAAAACTGAGTAAATCAATGATTAAATTGAGCTATTTATGCTATTCAGCAAGGTTAATGCTTTCTGCTGTTGAAATTAAATAATGATGGTTTTTTTCCCCTTTAACAAAAACTCATTCATTTTCTAGAAATAATCTGGTTAGAAAAACACCACACAACTGGTTTCCAAGGACTAACATCTGGTGCCAAAAATGACATATATGTGATTTCTCTGGCACATTATTTCAACAGGCTCCGCTCATCAAGAGACATCGCCGTTTCCGAGTCAGTCCGCGGCAACACATACGGTATTGTAAGATGTACAGCTGGCCGGCCTGTCCCACCTCCAGCACGCTACTCACTCAATTTAGCCCAGCGAGTGGCAGATCGAACCCTGTCGGCTTGGCCTGCGGAAGTCCCAGTGTCTGCTAACCCACACAGAGCTGCCTTTCTTGAGCCTTAAGTCAGAGGAAAGGGAGCCAGGTTTCATTAGGGCAAAACCATCAAAGGACACTGGGAATCATGGAAACTGGCCATTTTGGAACAGTCAATATGCCAAAACCCAAAATGCCCTGTGTGGGCAGCTGACAGATACTATTATTCCTTAAGCCAGAGACACATCTATTTTTAAGTTGGGGAAACTTGTGGTTTGGGCCAAGTCATACCTTTCACCAAAGGCAGGTGAGTACATCATCAGGGCATGTCCCAAAAGCACAGGTATTTATAAGATCCAACCTCATTTGACAAAATAAAGGTGTCAGAGGAAAGAGAGAACATCAAATACTAATGTCAGATCCTATCCCTGAAAACGGTATGGACTAGAATAAGGTAGTTACCAGCAGATACAAGTCCAGCCTGCCCAAAGTCTCCCATGTTAACTCTGAAGGTGCCTACAATACTCCTGAAAGATGACGGTCCAAGTTCTCGAAACAGACTTTGATGATTCCTATACCTTCAAGTGAAACTAAAGAGCCCTCCTTCCTCAATGAACAGTCACCAAGTCTACACAAATGCTGTTTGTAATGTAATTAACACTCAGGAATTCAGCAGAGTTCATGCTGTTTACCTTGCTTAAGTATAGCTACTGGTGGCAGGGTCAAGTTTAGACATGGAGGTCTCCTGGGAAACAAGTTGTTGACTCCTGCAAATTATCCTGTTGACACCTCAAATTCTTGTTATTAGTAAGTGGAAGAAGTGTTAATTATATCAGTTATTTAAAGTGAAGCAATCATGCTCTAAGTTAGCGACAACTAAAATTATTCTTTAAAAAGTCAGAGTAAGTCTAGTGTTAATATTATTCTTATTTTTTTTAATATGTTTTTATTGATTTTTTTTGAGAGAGAGAGAGATAGAAACATCGATATGGCAAGAAGCATCGATTGGCTGCCTTCTGCACACCCCCTACAGGGGATCAAGCCCGAAACCCAGGCACATGCCCTGACCGGGAATCGAAACAGGACCTCTCAGCCCACGGGACAACACTCAATCCACTGAGCCACACCGGCCGGGCTCAATATTATTTTTAAAGTTGATCACACTTTCTAGAATTTCCCACAACTATAATAATATTTACTTACATTTTTAGCAAAGCAGCATACGTATATGCATATACAAGGAGTTAACATTAAGCTTATGTCATCCTATGTGAAAATAAAAAGCTTTTTTTTTTTTCAAAATTTCATATATGAAAATCTGAAAAGCAGGCAGATTTTAAAACCAGTCCATAGCAGCATCTAACACACTGCTCCGCCAGAAAACTTTAAGTCCGTCATGATTTTCATACCGTGCTTTACGCGACAGCTACTTTTACTTCCATTTCAAAGTAGCCACCACATCCTCTCAGGAGCTGCAGTGAAACACTCACCAAGTCAGTGTGCAAAGCTGGCTTAAAGCACCAGAGCTCCAAGCCGGAAAATCTAAATTCACTGGATTTGCCAAAGGCATTTTGAAAAATATTTTAAAAGACCAGCAAAACACAGCAAGGCATTTATGGTTTTAAAAACTATTTTTGAAAACTAAACATACTTAGAATTTTTTTTTTCCATTTCAGAGTTCCTTTAGAGAAATTTGTGTTGGTTCATAGAATATTAACAACTAGGGTGAGAATAGATTTGACAAAGATAATTCTTTTTTTTTTTTATCCTCACCCGAGGACTTTTTTTTTTTTTTTTTTTTTTTTGCATTTATCTTCAGATAGAGAGAGAGGGAGAGAGGGAGGAAGAGAGAGAGAAAGAAACATCAATGTGACAGAGACACATCAAGTGGTCACCACCCACACAACCCCAACTGGGGCTGGGGACAAACCACAACCGAGGTACGTGCCCTTAGCGGGAACCGAACCCAGGTCTCTCCGGTCCGCAGGCCAACGCTCTAACCGCTGAGCCAAACCGGCCAGGGCGACAAAGATAATTCTTTAAAATAATTACCAACTAAACATCAGATCAAAAGTGAAAATGCCACTTCTCCAAAATTGTCAATAACAACTCCTCCACCCACTTCTCTCTCTCTTCCTTTTCCCCCTCCAAGTATCTCTAACAATTCCTTGACCCCACTGTATCTGTAAGCCATTAATCTATACTGTTCTCCTCCCTCACTCACTGTTTTCTTGTCCTCCAATTTCTTCTTAGCCAGCTTAGACCTAGGGTCCCTCATCATCATCACTTCCTGGTACACACCTTCACCTCCCCAGCCCCTCTTCTCATTTCATCCTATTCACCTATCAAAACACTAAACCTAACGAAACCCAATCCTCACTCTTCCACAACAGCACCAATGTTTTTGAACTTGGCTAGAGAAACACATACAACTAGACGAACTGGTCACATTTTCAATTCACGATCAGGAACCTCAAGCAGCGGAGCCCCTAGTGTGGTCAGACTATCCTAACATATACGACCGTATTATCCCTCCTTCCACTGTCCTGAACAACTGTTCCATACCTTGCCCCTCTGTCCTCAAACCTCCAGCACGGCCTCCCACACCTTCACTCTCAGCTAATGGAACAGAGGCAATCAGAAGAAACCTTCCAAAGCCTTCACATTGCATCAACTTAGCTGCCTGTAGCTGGGCCCGCGTACGGTACTCTCTCTTCCCTCCTATTATTATGGATGTCTACTTCCTGAAGGCCAGCCCTTCCACTGTGTGCACCAGATCCCATCCACTCCTGTCCACGCAGTGGAAGGAAGGCTCCAGCAATTGTCCCCGTTTCTCCTGCACCATGAATTCCCCACTCTACTTCAGCATCCATTGGTGTACATGGGAGCACAGAGACATGCTATACTTCCCATCTT
This sequence comes from Tadarida brasiliensis, assembly GCA_030848825.1. Taxonomy (NCBI): domain Eukaryota; kingdom Metazoa; phylum Chordata; class Mammalia; order Chiroptera; family Molossidae; genus Tadarida; species Tadarida brasiliensis. The sequence goes on along the minus strand of CM061257.1, from coordinate 37,743,680 downwards.
AAAACAAACAAACAAAAAAACGCTTGGCCCTTGTTTTCCTTTATAGCTTCTGTCTCATTTCTCTGCTCTACATTACAGCAACACTCAAAAAGTCATCTCTGTGTGCTGCCTCCAAGTCAACCCTTCCTATTATCCTTTAAATCCATTCTGATCCGTCTGTCACCACCACCACCCCACTGAACTGCTCTTGTCCGTGTCACTGATGACCTTCATACGGGTAAATCCAATGGCCAATTCTGCGTCCTCATCCTCCTGACCTCTCAGCACCGTCGGAGACGGGATTCTTCCTCCTTCCTGGAAACACTGTCTTCTCTTGGCCAGAACTTCGCCATCATCACTGCCTCACTGGAGACTCTCGGTCTCTGCTGAGGCCCAAGCCTCTAGAGACAGAAGTGCTCCCAAGATCAGTCCTTGAACCTCTTCTTTTCATGATTTATACTCACTTTCTGGGTAACTTCATCCAGTCTCATAGCTTTAAATACTAACTATATGCTGATGTTTCCACAAATCTATTTCCAACCCAGGTATCTGCCCTGAACTCCAGCCTCATGTGATCCTCTGCTTCTTCTACGTCTACCTGATATTTCACAGAACTCTCACATTTAATATGTCCAAAACTGAACCTCAGATCTTCCTCTCCACACCTGCTCCTTTCACATCTTCCCCATGGTAACAAATAGCAATTCCATCCTTCCAATGCCTCAGACAGAAAACTTCTCAGACAGAAGAGTCATCCTCAGGTGAAGATTAAAAAAAGGGGGAAAAAAGTACAAATCATAAAGGAAGGAATCGATAACTTTCCTTATTTCTTCCTGACTAAAGACAACATAAATAAAGCTAAAACAAGGAACAGATGGAGAGAAGATCCAAATTATATAAACACTTCCTTGAAATTGAAAAGAAAAAGACAAAAACAAAACACAACAATTAAATAACGGGCAACACTGATGAGGCGGTTCACAGAAGAGGAGGTTCAACAGGTCAATAATCCTGAGAAAAGATGCCAGCCACACTGCTGATCACAACACCGATTAAAACAACCATGAAATACCATCTTATAGAAATAAAACGGACAAAAATTGAGCTGCCAATAGTGAGTGGTGGTCAGGATGTTGATATATTGTAACTCTCATACTTTTCTGGTGGATGTGTAAATTGGAATACAGAATAAATTACATTTCTTTGCTTTCATTACAAGAAGTGTTATTTTAAGATTTCTGATAGATAATTCTGATAAATGTACACAGATAAATGTAAATGGAACTATGGAATACATATAAACGAATATATGTCTATGTCATTATACAAATTCCTTCTATATTGTCCTATGCCTACATTTCCAACTAAACGACTTCAGTGGCCAGTGGAGTAGAGTCTCAAACATTGTTAGGACTTATTAGGGAAAAAGGCATACAGTCTTGAGATACAGGATTCAAAAGAAACAAGTAGTTCTTGGAAGAAAAGACACATGGAAACCAACCCAGCTTTCATTATATTTCAATTAGTTTTCTTTCAAATTCAACTTTAAAATCCCTCAGCTTTTTCACAGAACAGCAAACCATTTTCCAACATTAGACTCAATGAACACACTCTGAACTGGATTAAAATTTAAGCAAACTTCTCTGTGCTATAAAATCAGCTTCTGGTGAGTGAGCGTCCACCTGGAGCCAAACCCAGCCCTCCAAAGATTTTCAAGTTTCCTTACTCAAACCAGATCATCGTGACTGCCAGTGTCCCAGTTGGAAGCCCAGGAGCTGCCAGCCACGGTGCATACATTACAGACAAGGAAACAGAGACCACCTCAGAAGGAAAGACCTTTGTGTTTCTGCCAAAGTAAAAGGCATCAGTGTTTTCTGCCAACCAATCACTATCTGAAATGGCCTTGGGCCAGAGGGCCTCTAATTACCTAATTTCTTAAAGCATAAACAAGGTCTTCAGGACTCTGATATTGTCACTTTTGTAGAACAAGGGTATCAAAAACATTCAGGAGATAAGGCATCAGTTATTTTGGCATGGAACCTGGCACCAGAATTTCTATTCAGGGCTTCCAGTGGAAGGACTCACCTACCCAGTGGAGAAAGACAATAGCATTTAAGGGAAGGGAAGTCAGCCCGGAGGCAGGAGGCATGAGGCCAGGTTCTATGTAGAGGGAACTCTACAAGGCCACTCTGGATATAATGTAATCTCTTTATTTGTAAAGTGGAAATAATTATTTTCATCTTACAACAAAGACCTCAAAAATCTCGCTTGAGCCCGGCTGGTGTGGCTCAGTGGATTGAGCGTCAGTCCCTTGGTCTGAAAGGTCCCGGTCTGAATCCCAGTTGGGGCACGTGCCCGGTTGCGGGCTTGGTCCCTAGTGGGGGGCATGCAGGAGGCGGCCAAATGATGCTTCTCTCTCACATTGATGTTTCTGTCTCTCTCTCTCTAGAAAAATCAATAAAAACATATTTTAAAAAATCTCACTTGAAAAGAATAATGCAAAAATGCAAATTAATATAGTGACATAAATCTGCACAGCAATTTCTCAACACAGTCACTCTCTGAGTTCCAAATATATTCCCAGGCATGACATTTTAAAAACATTTTTTTTTCTTTATTAATTTGAGAGAGAGAGGAAGGGAGAGGGAGAGAGACAGAAACATTGATGAGAGAGAACGCTGACTGGCCGCCTCCTGCATGCCCCTCACTGGGGATTTGGCCCACAGTCTGGGCATGTGCCTGGACCGAGAGTCAAACCAGCAACCTCTTGATGCATGGGTCAACACTCAACCACTGAGCCACACCGGCCAGGCCCAGGCATGACATTTATGTCACATAAGGAAGTGGGGAAAGGGACTAACATTTCTAAATGACAGCATGATTTTCCAGTGCCTAGCACACAACAGGCACTCTTCCAGATCTGATTTAATCCTCAAAACAACCCTACAAAGTAGTAGGATTAGCCCCTGTTGATTGATGAGAAAAAATAATAATAATAACTGAGGAGAGTTAGGTAAACTGTCCATAGTAAAACAAACACAGAAACTGCAACAAAGCCCTAATAAGTACTCAGACCCCGTCAGTCTGAGTCCACAGCATGGCTAACTCACCTGCACCAGCACTATCCAACAGAAACATCACACGAGCCACAGCTGTAACTTTGAATTTTCTAGTAGTCATGTGAAAAAAGTAAAAAGAAACTAGTGAATTTTAAAATCATATAATTATCTAACCAACATAATGAAATTATCCATGCATTGTATAATCAGTATAAAAACTATTGAACTTTTTAAAAAATATGCTTTTATTGATTTTTTAGAGAGAGAGAGAGAAACACTGATGTGAAGGAGAAACATCGATCGGCTGCCGCCTGCACGCCCCCTACTGGGGATTGAGCCCAAAACCCGGGCATGTGCCCTGACTGGGAATTGACCGGGACCTCTCAGTCCATGGGACAATGCTCAATCCACTGAGCCACTCCGGCCGGGCCTACTGAACGTTTTTACTCTTTTTTTTTTTTTTTTTTGGAGTAGCCACCTTTAGTGCTCAGTTGCCACTATAGTTACTGGCCCTGGTACTGGGACAGTGCAGGTCGATACCTGGTGACTCCCATAAGCAAAGGGGCTGTTCTTCAGGGTCCAATCCTGACAAGAACTCTCCACCTCGGAGCTGGCAGCATGGAGAGGCATATTCTCGGAGGCACCATATTTCTTTCTTTCCCTGGGTCAGGTGAAAAGTTCCCTCTGTAGTGATACCTTCCCTGCCCCTGAAACCACCCCACGCCAGCCACTCTCCTCCACAGCACATGTCCTTGACTAAACTATCCGTTCATTTATTTGTTCACTGTTTATTGCCCATCTTTCCTAACTAAAATGTAAGCTCCAAGACAACAGAGCCTTTTCTGTAGCTTTCATCACTGCTTTCAAAGCTTAAAACAGTGCCTGAAATGTACAGAAGGTATTCAAAGAATGTTTGTTGTATTAATAAATGACTACAGCCAAAGGGCAAAAATTCTCCTCTCCACCAACTAGGAAATGCATTTGCCATAGAAACAATGTCATACAGAACTTAGTTTCCCAGACTCAACCCCCAAAGTCTATGTAACTCATAATGTAACTGAAACCTAGAAAGAAATAACACAGCATGTGACAGTGTCAGCAAGTGGTTTAGCAGCAAGCAGATGCTCCCCAAAGGCCCAGCAAATGGTAGTCATTTCACTTCCCCTGTGCCTAGTACGACCCAGGAACACAGCAGGCCTTCAATATGAATGGACGAATCCATTCTAAGGAGACACAGAAATCAATTCCAGCTGCACTGTGGGTTCAGTGATCATTCCTGGTCTATCCAGGGGTTCTAACCAACAATCACAACATGGTGTAAAAATGTTACGACTTTCCCTGATTCCTTAATTTAGGCTGGGTCCCTGGGCTATACCTGCCTGTATTAGCAAAAACTGCTCTGAAGTCATACAATAGAAACTCAACCTAAACTACCTTAAGCAAAAAGAAAGAAAGAAAATGGAAATACACTGCAAAGATTCTGCTTGGGTCTCATGAAGAACTCTAACCAGAAACCCAAACGCTGCCAGAACTTTCTCTCCACCTCTGGCATCCATACCTCTGAGTATCGAATTCATTTCCTCCCATTCTCTTTCTATGGCTTCCTCCCCTGCTCCGGGCCTCGTGGTGACCCTAAAAGCACTCATGCTTTCACTTTACTGTTTAGACACCCAGAAGTTCCTTGGCCTTCCTGCCTCTGCTCCTATTTAAAAATTCCTGGAATTTGGACAGGTGCTCATCTTTGACCCATTCAGCTGCGACCCCAGCATTGGTTCAATTTGCACAAACAATAACCACGTGATGACTGGGTAAGGGGTGATTCCTAGAAGAGGGGTGCCAGGCAGAGGACCCCACTGCAGTCCACTATGGCTCCCTAAGCCGTGCATTTTCTGTTTCATCATATTCCTCACACGTGAGTATAACTACCTATTTGAAGTTTACTTTTCAGATTAAGCCATAATAAGCTCAGGAAAGGCAGCATATGTCTCTCTCGGCCTCTATTCTATCTTCTCACAGGGGGTAGTTTCTGGCACATAGATGCCCTTCAACATATTTTTGTTAAATAAATGAAACCATTTTAAAATGAAAATTTAAGGTAAAGACATACAGAAAATGTAAAAGTTGTCATCAAAAACTTTTTATACATTAATGATAGACTGAAACTCTATCAGCCCATGAAATAAATCCTCCTCCTTTCTAGGCAGGCACCTGGAGAATTCAGCTGGGAATCCAGTATTGCACACCTCGAAATGCCAGAACACCCTCACCAAAACGGCTCTGTCCGATGACTCCTGTGCACACACAGCCAGGCCCCTCCGGGAAGCAATGCCCATAGGTGGCAACTGAACAGTAGCTGTTCTATCAAGGAAAGTGATAGGGCTCAGAAAAAAAATCTGCAAAGTGAACCCTCGGGTAACAAAAGCAGCAACAGAGCCCTGAGGGAGAGGGAAGCATCGTGTTTACAGCTCAACAAAAGGAAGGAGAAGCAGCCCTGTGGCTGGAGCAACACAAGCTCCTTTCACTCAGAAAGTGACCTAATTTAGCTGGCACAGGAAATCCTACTTCGAGTTCAGGGCTGAACTTTTCAAGGCATGTACACTTGTACTCCCAAACTTTTATAGGGCATTCTAAAGGTTGCACTTTACTGGTGATACGAAATATCAATTCACTTATTCCTCCAATTTAAAGGAAAATACCTCGTTTGTAAAGAAACTGAGGTATGATACTGTGAAAAAACTAAAATAATTTGCCAGAATCTGGTCTCTGAGGTGTATCCATATACGTCAACTCAAAAGAGAAACGAAGTGATGTTGTATTAGTGCAGCCCTTACCAGGCACCTCCACGCACAGTGTACTGCTGTGCAGTGCTCATCATGTCCGTTTGGAAGATGAGAGAGGCTAGGAGAGAATAAGTAACTTGGAACGCATCCGTTTGGCTAGAAACGCTGCAAGAACACTCCACCCCAGGACTTTGACACCAAATCCACTGTTCTTTCTTACTGCTTCAAAAATCAAAAGACAATTTTGGCAAAAATGAGTTTCCTTATATTTAAAACTGCAAGTTATTGGCTTGTTCTGGTTGTGTAACTAGAGGTGTAAATACTGGCAAAATCCCAGTTCTGCTGCTACACTAGCTTCATAACATTGAGCAAGACACTTATTCTGCTTCTTTTGAGCTCTAGTGTTCTCATCTGTCGAATGGGTATAATAATGTCAACTGCACAGGTTTACCACAAGAGTTAAATTAGAGGGAGGTTTGGGGGATCAATGAGAAGCAAACAAGATTCCTGTCTTGGAGGCGTGCACAGTCCATAAGGGAGCCAGATGTCAACAAAAAACTTAAACAAACGTGGTAAGAGAGAGGGAGGCACAATGTGTGAGCATATCCGAGCTGGGTTTGAAGTACGTGTGGAGTGAGCCAGGACCAAAGGGCCAGCACAGGGAAAGGCACAGAAACATGAAAGAGCATGGACCACGCCAGGAACTCAAGAACATGGTACTACTAGACGGTCAGGTGGACCGAGGAGGTCGAGGAGCGGTCTGGAGAGGGGGAGGGCCAGACCACAGAGAGACATGTAGGCACATGTTCGGGTCTTATTCTGGAAGTGACGGGTTGCCACTGAAGAATGTGAAGGTCTGTGACATGTAACAGGTTTGAATTTTAGACATGGCTACAGAGGGGAGGATGGATTTATGAAGGACACAACTGGAGAAAAAGCGGAGAGGGGTGATGAGGTGACGAGGGCCTGAATTAATGATGTGGTAGCAGAGTGTACATCTGAGACTAATACAGACTAATACTGAATGGAAACTGTGACTGAAAAATAAGTTTTAAAAAAGGATGTGGTAGCAGAGGAGGGATACAGAAGAGAAGCGATTATGAGAAAACCAACAGAACTTGCTAAGTGAATGGGTGGGGGGTTTGGCAATGGAGAATCTTCGAGGTGTCGGAAGATGCTTACGCGTCGGGCTTGGGTGACTTGGGTAACAGCTGGGGAAGAGAGGAACTCCAGGTTGTGGGAGGAAAGCACTGAGGTCAGTCCTGCATGTGCTGGATTCTGAGACATCTGTGGGGCAGCTAAGGAGTCGTCCAGCAGCATCCGGGTGAAGGAGTGTGAAGTCAGGAAGAAAGGTGGGGATGGAGGGGCACATCTGGCACCACAAACATGGAGGGGGCAGGCAACACCTCAAGAATGAATGAAACCAGCTCAGAAGAGCACGCAGGAGAAGAGGGTTTTGGAAAAGCAGTGGGCAGAGGGTGGGCCCAGGGAGGAGACAACACAAGAAGGAGCCTGAGAGGCAGGGGAAGGATCCAAGGAACCAGGGAATAAAGCATGTCAGTGTATCAATGGCCAACAGTGTCTGCAACAAAGACACTCAGTAGGAAGGGACTGAAAAAGTGCCCATTCTACTTCCTAATGCCAAAATCATGAGTGACCCTTCCAAAAGGAAAGAGGAAGAGAGAGCATGTTTGTGGACTGGAGAAGGCCATTACCAAACTACTGTGGTGGGGAAGCGGACAGTGGGAGAAACAGGACAGTTCAGGCTTCTCTTGCCAGCGTGCCTGTCTGAGGACAGAGGGAAACGTCAGTGGTTCTGGAATCCAAGCCCCAGAGTCCGTCATCAGACCCCATGAATTTAACAGGGTCCAGGCCAGTTTGCCAACTATAGCAGCCAACAGGAACAGTGGGAAAAGCTAAGAAGAAACCCACTGGGCTGTGCTGGAAAAGTGATGTGGACGGACCGTTCCTGACTGCTGTGGAAGTCAGAAAGGAGAAGCACAGGAGGGGCACAGCACGTGGGTGTATGGCTGTGGGGAAAGGAGAGGGGGGACAGGGGAATTTGGGGTGTGTGGTCCATAACGCCCTGCTCTGGGTCCTGTCCTCCAGGAAACCAAAACGCTGGCACATTGCAATGTCGGCGAAGGAGGCTCTTGAGATGGAGCTCTGGGCCACTGGTTCAGTGTGGATAACAGGATTCAACACTATCACAAAGGAAAGACGCGTATTTCTTACCATTCGCGCCCCACCTCCCTCTGCCAGGCCTGCTCCCTCTCAGAATTCAGAGTTGCTGGGGTCTGCTTGTTGAATAACCATTTCTTTGCTTAGGCCTCCGGGGCAATAAAATGGCTGTTTCCCTTTTTGTAAGTGAAAGGTCACATCTCCATCTGTAAAGAAAGCCATTCCTCCCCGGGTGCTTCTCCTGGCCCTTGGTCTGCAAAGAGAAATTAGGGGCGTGCTGGGATTGGTAAGTAGCAGTATACTGGAGAGTTGGAGAAGAACCGGAGATGCGAGTGAAATCAAACTTAAAACCCAGGAAATTACAAAGAGAAACTATCATGAATATGTAATATTTAAAATAAAACAAAACACAGACAAGCAAACAAAACCCTTGCTTCAGAGAACACATCAGAGTCCTGTATCTAAAAACTGTCAGTTCAAACTCCTCCTTTTTATTTTTCTTTTCTTTTCTTTTTTTTTTTAGAGAGACAGAGGAAGGGAGAGGGAGAGAGAGATAGAAACATTGATGAGAGAGAACATCGATGGGCCGCCTCCTGCATGCCCCCCACTGGGGATCGGGCCTACAACCTGGGCATGTGCCCTGACCAGGAGTCGAACTGGCGACCTCTTGGTGCATGGGTCAACTCTCAACCACTGAGCCACACAGGCTGGGCCCCTTTTTACTTCTTTTCTCTCCTTTTCTGTTATGAAGATCAGAGGTCATCAAATAAGGCAAGGGGGCTAAATCCAGCCCACATCTGCATCTGTGAGGCCCAGGAGCTAAGAATGGATTCTCTACTTTTTAAGGGTTATAACAAACATGGAAAAGCAATGTAGAATATTCAACAGAGACCATACGTGTCCTGGGAAGTCTAAAACACTGTCTTTCTGGTCCATTCTGACCCCTGGTATAGATGAAGACATTGGTGACCAGAAGGACAGAGGCTTTCTTGAGGCCACACAACTGGTCAGCGGGGGCGGGGTGGGGGGGCTCACACAAGAATCCATTTCCTTGGCTCAAGTCCAGGGCGCTCTCCCAACCACCACTCTCAGTGCTGATGACTGTCAGCCAAACAGACTTGCAGCAATTCCCACTTGAAGGTCAAAAACAGCAAAGAGGAGTCTTTAGGGTTTCTGAGAGAGCCATAAAAATAAACTTTAAAGATTCTACTAATATTTTTTTACAGACTCCTGGTTGAGTAACATGAAATGGGAAAACAATATTTAGTGATGAGCCCACGGTCCGCATAAGGCCCGAGAAATCAATACCAGCTAACATCACACATCTCACCAAATTAGCCTGACCAAATACAGCAGGCTAATTTTTAAGGTGATAATTCCGTACGGCCCGCAAATGGTGTTATAAATATCCAAATGGCCCTTGGCAGGAAAAAGGTTTCCCGCCCCTGGATCTCACTCAAACTCTCCCTTTCTACTCTTTTCCTCTTAAGTGCCTCCTGAAATCTAATCTTGTCACCCGGATAAGAATGTGTGCAGAGCAGGTATGTCAGGAAGTGATTTGCTCCTGGCCTGGCACCCACACTCCCGCACAAACCGACCCGCAGCTGTGTGGGCTCAGCTGGCAGCACCTGCAGGGAGGCTGCCCTGAAGGATCCTTTCATGTGGTTACGTGGTAATCCAGGTCCAGTGTTTCTCTTTTACAACTTAAAACACTTTCATATGTCATCCATTCACCTAACCTTTGATGAAGTTTAAATGTAATCATCAAAACTCACCTTGAAACTTCCAAGGAAAATTCAAAAGGTAATACTTCCTGCATAGAACTCTCCATGCTAACCGGGCCAGTTTTCCGTTTGAGCGCTCTATCCTGAATGGGCGTTCATAAACCACTGCTCTTGTGGCAGCTACTCAGTGTCATTCACCAAGAAAGAGCAGCAATAATTTTTCTGTCTTTATAAATCACAACACATCCTCAGTCATCTCATCAGACATTTCTGAGTGCCCATGGCCTCGTTCTGTCCTGGAGCCGGCAAGGGCTGACCCTGACGGGTAACAGTGTTTTGAACACCATCATAAATATCCTAAAAGGCCAGAAGCCAGGACAAGAAGACAAATGCAGATTTCATATTAAGAGTTACTTTAGAATTTTAAATTAAAATAGATTTTAGAAATCTAATCTAGTTTTTCACAGAGATACTAGGACATAATTATAAATAACAGAACCAAGGTGTGATGTCTTAAGTGTTCTTTCCATGTCCTCTTAAGGAAATATCATATAAGAATTCAGAAAGGAAGGAAGGAAGGGAGGGAGGGAGAAAAGACTGGGAGGAGATGGGCAAAAAGGGGGGAAATGGGGGACATCTGTAAAGTGTCAACAATAAAAATAAATTTTAAAAAAAGAAAAGGAGGGAAAGAGGGAGGGAGGAGAGGGGATAAAAAGAAAAATCGTCAGACAAATGTAGGTCCTGACTTTTCAGCCCAGTGTAGTTCCATAGCTCTTAAACTTTCTCAATTATTGTTTAAAAGTTATTTTTGCTAAAGTTTCACTGGCCTTTTGGGGTGAAGCATGGTGGAGATCCCAGTAACGTACCTCCTCCTACAGTACACCTGACATGCTTCTTGGTTTTCCAATAATACATTTATCTAAAGTCTGTTTCATATGTCTCCCTGCTGAATTGATCCATTTGTAGGTTCTTATGGATTTCTAGTAATCCCATTTTTAACCAATAACCAACTTTTAGGAATATATGTATACATTTGTTCATGTGTTTACTCCTGCAGCTCAACTTAACCTATTGATGGACTGTTAATTTTTCACTCTTTCCATTAAGGAGAAAGAACCCCTTTGAGAGCCTCTTTTCTTTACAAAATGAATAACTGCACTGCTACTGATATATTTTCAGGTCATTATTGAACCTATTGCTTAGCTAATAACAAACTGAAAAAAACATTTAATCCTGGAAACCTTTCAGGGTGCAATCCTGTTCACCGGTAACCGAATGAAATAAAGACGATTTTCCTACTTCTGAAAAAGATTTGATCTCATTTGCCTTTGGTTGGTCTCTTGGTATCACTTCCACAGTTAATTACAATAAAGAAAAAAATGTTCTGACCTCCTTACAACTGCCTCCAGCATCTCTCTGGAGTTCTCTGTGGAATGCAGGAGAACACAGTCTGTGTGTATGTCCTCTGTGTCTCAATTTTGAGTGTCTCTTTTGTCTGTGACTTTTCTTTCCGTATCTCCCCATCTCTGTGTCTTTCTCTGACTTGCTTATTCCTCGTTTCTATTTTCCACTCTTTCTTCATTTCCCTAACCTTCCTGGTTTACTTTCTCTCCTAACATCACGGAGAAAAATACTATACATTTACCGTGTTTTTAATTTATTGAATAGAATTTGATGTTCTCTGTTCTTGGAAGCATTGACTTTTTTCCCCCCTCCAAATCCTATTCTTTCTTCAAAGCTCACCATCATTTATCCAGTTGTTTTAAGCCAGAAAACTACATTCATCATTGATTTCTATTTCCCTCACATCCCATTTCAAACCCATTAGCAAGTCCTGTAGGATCTATACCCAAAACATATCCCAAATCTATTCATTTCACCCATTCTCCCTACCATCCTCTTTGGGAAAGCCACTATATAATTTCTTGCTTAGACTTCTATAGTCGCTCCCTAATTTGTATCCCTGCTTCTGTTCTTGCCATCCTTAAATCCATACTTTATACAGTGACCAGAATGAAAATTTAAAACATAAACCAGCTCATGGCCCTCCTTTGCTTAAAGCCTTTCCATGGCTCACCACTGCAATTAGCACTTAATCCAAACTCTTCATAAAAAAAAAAAAAAAAGAGTCCTGCCTTGGCCGGTTTGGCTCAGCGGTTAGAGCGTCGGCCTGTGGTCCAGAGAGACCCAGGTTCGGTTCCCGCTAAGGGCGCGTACCTCGGCTGCAGTTTGTCGTGAGGGAGGTAGCCACTCGATGTGTCCCTTTCATGTCGATGTTTCTCTTTCTCTCTCTCTCTTCCTCTCTCTCCCTCCCACTCTATCTGAACAAAAAAATGGAAAAATGTCCTCGGGTGAGGATTAAAAAAAAAAAAAAGAGTCCTCATTCCTCCATTGACACTCTTTTTTTTTTTAATGAAGAGTTTGAATTAAGTGCTAATTGCAGTGGTGAGCCATGGAAGGGCTTTAAGCAAAGGAGGGCCATGAGCTGGTTTATGTTTTAAATTTTCATTCTGGTCAGGGGGGGAAAAGGAGAAACATCTGTAACAAAAACAAATTAATAAAAAAAAAATTTAAAAAAAAAAGAGTCCTACATGATTTGGTCCCTCCCAACCTTTCTGACCTCAACTTCTGTTCCTCTAACGCACTGAGCTTAGAGCATGGGCACCACCGGCCCTCTGCCTGTGCCCAGATCACTGCAGGGCTGCTTCCTTCTCATCACCCAGGCCTCAGCTTAAAAATCACACCTTCAAAGCAGCCTATGTTGACCAACAACTTAAAATACCCTCTTGAGGCGTTCTGTCATAGCACCCTATATTAAAGTTCTGCGGGGCCAAGATCAGATAGTTCTTATTCAGTAGATTAAAAAAAAATTTGTCGTCTTCTCCCACCAGAAAGTAAGCACTGTGAGAGCGGAGAACTGGTCAGTCTTGCCCACTGCTGTGTGCCCAATACCTGGAGAGGTTCCAGGAACTTAGTAAGCTCTCAATGAACTTTTCATGAGTGAACAACAATCCCAGTCTTCCCAAAGCCCTCTCTTACCACTCTGGCCTATAATGATATTTTTCCTTTATGACTTCAAAACATTATTTTATTCTTAATGTCCTGCTGCATCTCTTATGCTGACGCTTTAAATATATTATTTGACTTTTACAGTGTCCTTCTTATCAACCACAAATATTAAATATGTACCTCCTATAGTTGAATGAATAAAGGCAAGAAACAAAAAAATGCTTTTATCAGAAAATTAATTAGCCTTTTACCTGAGCATTCTATCTCGATGAGATCCCTGTATTTCTGGCTGTCACCTATACAGGTACCTAGATCATTAAAAATAAAACTGTATGGGATGCATTCTCTATAGAACATCCAGATGGGTCTTAGGCAAAGCAGTGCTAAGTACAAAGTGTTGTTGGTATGAAAGTATCTGAACAAAAGACAGTCATGCATGTGTTTAATTTGATCTAAGGTAAAAAGATAATTAGGGTATGCCCTGGCTGGTTTGGCTCAGCGGTTAGAGCATCTGCCTGCTGTCCAGAGAGACCCGGGTTCAGTTCCCGCTAAGGGCATGTACCTCGGTTGCAGTTTGTCCCCAGCCCTGGTTGGGTCGTGCGGGAGGCAGCCACTCAATCTGTACTTTTCACGTCGATGTTTCTCTCTCTCTCTTCCTCTCTCTCCCTCCCACTCTATCTGAACAAAAAATGGGAAAATGTCCTCGGGTGAGGATTAAAAAAAAAAAAAAAGATAATTAGGGTAAGAGAGAAAATGAGTGGATAGCTCTAATATAGCTTCAGAAATGATACCTTTTATTTTTTTAAAATTTTATTAAACTTATGGGGGTGACACTGGTTAATAAGATTATACAAGTTTCAAGTGTATAATTCTATAACGCATCATCTGGTTTGCATTGTGTGCATTTAAGAAAGTTTGCTTTCACAGAGAAGGCCGTTATGACTCTGACCATATCAGTTCTCTTTGTTAATAAAGGTCTGGTGTCCGGGCTGCTGGTCACTAAAGGGTAGGTGCCTTTAAAAGCAATAAATATTTCAAGTCTTGCCACCTTGACTTTGCCACTGAAACTCTCTGCTGACGAGAGAGGGGCCTCTATTTTGTAACTATATCTTCTAGAAAACTGACCTTACTAATGAGTTGGCAAGCTACCACCATTTACCGCAACAAGTGAGCTACTCAAGCTCACAGGCAGGGCCATAAAAGTGATTATCTGACAAACAAAACCAGAATTCTTTAGTCATCCACGCAGTAACGTATGTGTGTGTGTATTGTAAGAGCACTGTAAAAAAATTTTTCAAATTACGTAGGAGCTTTTAGGCAGAGGTGATATTTGATCTTTGGACCTGTGCCATACCAGGCCCTTAAGACGAGTGAAAATCTGGTGCAACTGAACATCTGATCCAGTATCCTTGGCTGCCTACAAATAATGTAAGATGATTTATAGACATCAAATTTAAGATTATTTAAACTATCTCTGAAAAAAGAATAGCATTTTATGGGCCAGAACACATAATCCTATTTCCAGCAAATGCTACCGCTTTGAATAAAATTCCTCCTGGTTATTACCAACATTTAAAAAATATTTCACTTTATTTTACTTTTTAACTATAGTTGGTATACAGTAATATATTAGTTACATTAGTTTCAGGTGTACAATATTGTGATTTGACATTTTTATACCTTACAATGTGATCACTATGCTATTTCCACTAATCATCTGTCACCGTGTAAATGTATCATGACAGTATTACCACCATTTTTAACACAGTTCTGAAAGGTATTTTAAAATAGGAAATACTCAGCTAATAACACGAATTATAAGCCATTAGAAAACAGTGTTTCGCAGTCAGTTTTTCTTATCCTGTCTCACACATGCCTTGTCACTCTTCTGGAGCTGGCGTTCTGATCATTCAAATCATTAAGGTGTCCAAATGGTAAACCTACACTTGCCTTGTGTTGTTGGGGAAAAGATTAATCTTTTATTGCACAAGGTTGAGGTTTCTACCTATTAAAAAAGAGAAAGATGAAAAAAATATTACTAGGGGGACATTAGGAATAAGATTGGTTTTGACCCAGATGAAATAAATAATTGTTTGGCAAAAGAGACAGAGAAAAACATTCTCTGAAGGGGGGAAAATGTGATGATTCACATATAAAGTAATTTTAAATATTTTTTTAAATCCTCCTTCCACAAATAAAATCAGAAAGGAGACGTTTTTGCACATACACCTTTGGAGCTGGTCGTACCTTTCACTGCGTCACAGTGAACTGAAAAGCCTATTCAGCCTCGCTTTAAAGTTGTTTTGGGAAAACCTCCAAAGCCCGGTGTCTGGGCCGGCACGGTGCCTTTCAGTGGCTTCCCCTGCCCTGGCAAGACACGCTGGACGCCACATAAAAGGAACCTTCCACCACCAGCCAAATGTCTGCAGACTCGGTTTCCTGTACAGCCTGACTTCACCTGCCGTGTTTCTTGCTCCATGCTCTGGGCCTGCGGGGCCCTCTGAGAGTCCCATCTGGGGATTCTTCCCTTTTAACTAAAACAATCCACCCTCTCCCGGATCCCTCCCAGCCACCCTTTGTCTCACCTTCTTGGCTGAGTGCACACCACTAATCACATGCAGGGTAAACTCTCTGCTCCACCAGGTTAAAGACACCCATATGCTTCAGCAAAGGGGAACCGCCACCAGGCCCGTCCTGGCCTCCCAGATGAGACCCAGTCAGTGGACACTCAAAGGAAAAGGAAACCTGGGTCTGTTTATCACAAAAGGAACCAAGTGGTATCCTGTTCTGTACCCTCTACTAAAAAAATCTAATAACAATGTAGTCACAATTAGACAAAACTAGTTTAATCTGGATGCTAAATTAAGTACAAATATAGGCAATAAGAAATAAATCAATTCATGTTAAAATAGTCAGAAGCTTTTATTTCATTTTTAGTTATGAAAACAACAGGGCAACAATATTAAAAGAAATTCTAAAAAAGAAAAAAAAAACCTACCTATATTTCTACAAACATAAAATACCAACTACTCAACTCTTCACTTGGGGATAGTTCTTTTCAGTTTGTTGCCATATGCATATTCATTTTTAAACCAGATATTCCATCGATTGGTGTCTTTCTTTCCCACTTTTCATCTGGTAAATTCCTCCTCTCCTTTCAAAATCAGCTCATACACGATGACTTCCCAAAATACCTCCAGGCCAAGCAGCTGCTGGGCTTGTCAGGCCTCGCAGCATCCTGTTCCTATCTTTGCTGCAGCACTAACCCTGCTTCGGTAGATTCCATCGTTTTCATGACTCGTCTTCAATAACTGTATCTTTCATGCAAGCAGAGGCCTGGCTTAGTCACCTTTATATCCCAGGACCTAACCCTCGACCAGCAGGGTCTATGTGAGAAGCAGGAACAAAACAATTACAACTGTGGTGTACATTTACTCTGGATTCAGCTTCATTAACTTCACGTTATATCCTGAACATTGTCCAATGCCCATCTCTAGCATCTGCCAAAAGGAAGGAGGAAACTGTCTGTGTCCCAATCTCCAAAAAAATGTTACTGGGAAACTACAAAAGGACCAGCAGGAGACTTCTGCAGTGTGGTAGGTAGCATGAAGTCCTTCGGGGAACAAGTCAAGGTTGAGTCCATTATACACACACACACACACATGCATACGTATGTCATGCATGCATACAGACACGCATACACACAGGCCACACTGCCAGAATGAGAAAGGCGCCTGCAGCACAGTGCAGAGAACAGATCCCACTAGCATCCTATTGCACTCAGAGACAAAGCCACACCCATCAGGACACATGATTCAGATGACTTATTAGAGGATCAGCATGGTATCATTGAGAAAACTGAATGTAGATGATAAAAAGCCAAGTTCAAGTTATTAGCTGTATGATCTGATTCATCCACGAACAACAGATCCTGGCACTCTGCTGGAAGCTGGAAATTCAGTTTTGAAAGCACGAGTTCCCACTCACAGGGCTGCCAGTGTGGGAGAGGAAACAGACAATAAATAGGCAACTGTTTATTGTACAGTACAGTTGGCACCGTGGTGGGGAACCACTGAGTCTACGGAAGTGTGCTGGAGGATAACAGAAGGCCGCCTGGAGGAAGCTATGTGCTGGAAGAGTTAGCAGAGAAAAGGGTGGCACATACGGAGTAGGAAAGTGTCTTTCTAGGCAGAGAACAATATGCATAAATGTCCAGAGGCACCTACAAAATAGGAATCTAATACTAATCACCATATAGAGCAATTTTGAGGTTCAAATTAGATATTGATATGGAAAGGTAAATTCCTTTGCACACAGTATTTGTTAATAAGATTATAATATTGAAAACCAATTTTGCAATATATTAAAAAGAGAACAAAATGAAGTAAAATGGATCAAAGACCTAAATGTAAGAGTTAAACCATAAAGTTCTTAGAATAAAACATAGGTAAAATCTTCATGACCAGAGTTTAGGCAATGATTTCTTAAATATGACACCCAAAGCACAAATGATAAAAGAAAAAAACAGTGTACTATGTCACAATTTAAAACTTTTGTGCTTCACACAGACAATAGTGTGGCGAAGGCCGGGGGGGGGGGGGGGCAGGAGCAGCATGGAGGGGGTCAATGGAGGAAAAGGGGGGAGGACATCTGTAATACTTTCAACAATAAAGATGAATTTTTAAAAAATCAAAGAAAGAAAGGGAGAAGACAACCCACATTATAAAAAAAAGTATTTGCAAATCATATGTCTGTTAAGGAACTAGTATCTAGAATATATATAGAAGTCTTACAAAACAATTTTTAAAAAAACCAACCCTATATAAAATTGGCCAAGGATCTTAAGCATTTCTCCAAAGAAGATATAAAAATGGCCCATAAGCACATTAAAATATGCTCTACATCATTAGCCATCAGAGAAATGCAAATCAAAATCACACTGAGATACCACTTCACAGCCACTGAGATAGTTATAATCCAAAACACTCACAATAACATGTGTTGGCAAGGATGTAGAGAAAGCCCTCACACACTGCTGGTGGGAACATAAAATGGTGCAGCCACTTTGGAAAAAGTCTGGCAGCTCCTCAAACTGTACACATACAGTTACCATACGATCCAGCAATTCCTCTCCTAGGACTGTATCCAAGGGACTGAAAACATGCATCTACTCAAAAACATGTACACATGTTCATCATATTAAAAAAATAAAATTATGTATCCATTCACTCAAAGTTTTAATGAACTCCTTTATGGCACACAAGATAAAAAGTCTGATATAAAAATAATTTATGACAGTGAGAGTATAAACAGAAACATAATTTATGTTTCTTATACTATGAACCTTAGTCAGAGTTCAGACTTTACTTTGGACCCAGATGTTCCAATTCTGCAACTTTTGTTAAGAATTTAAAAAATAAATACAACTCGTCCTAACAGTAATTGTTACTGTCACACATGTTAAGGTATAGGAAGACACTCTAGATTGTCTATTGACAAGATAAATACAATTTTAGAGAGAAGAGCAAAGGCAAATACAAGTGGACAAATCCTTCATTACCGTCACCGAGGACGCTCCGGTATTTCTCAGCCCTTGAAGTAAGAAAGTGCCTACCTGAAAAGAGATTGGCTCCCGCGGGCACACTTCGCTGTTATCAGTATCCTTCTTGCGAGAAATCAATTTTCTCTTTTCCTGGGTTATCTTGAGTTTATCCTAGTGCAATAACTTTAGTAAGAGAATAAAAGTCTTACCAAAAGAACTAAAGTTTTTGATTTTTAGAAGTGGCTATTTTATTTCCAATGATATTATGAGAGGGGTCCAAGTTTAAAGTCTTATAAGGTCTTTTTACAACAAGGTAATAAATGATGGCAAAATGTCACACAGGCCACACCAGACACAACACAAACTGTTAGCAGGCCGTC
Source organism: Tadarida brasiliensis (assembly GCA_030848825.1). Classification (NCBI taxonomy): domain Eukaryota; kingdom Metazoa; phylum Chordata; class Mammalia; order Chiroptera; family Molossidae; genus Tadarida; species Tadarida brasiliensis. The sequence goes on along the minus strand of CM061257.1, from coordinate 37,725,026 downwards.
ATCAGGGCAGCAGCCAAATAAAAACGATGGTTCTTCTCTTCTGCCCAAGAATTCAAAGGTGTACACACACATACACACACCACACACATATGCATGCATGCAGTGCCCCTACTCCCACCCCACCCACAAAGTAGTGTCTGGGAATCATGCTAAAGAATTTCAAAGAGAGTAGTGTGGCTAGATAGGGCGGAAAGAATGCACAGGTGTTGTTAGAGCCCTGAAAATGAGCTCAGACCTGTGCAGACGGAGGGGAATTGGGAGGGGCTGCAGGCAAAGCACTCGTGGGGAAAGTATGGAATCTAGAGGCACCCACAGCATGCACAGAGGACAGGGAGGTGGCTGGAGGCACTGAGCGGAGGGCCATATAAGGGAGCGGTGGGTGAAGAGGGGATGGAAATGGGAGTTGGAACCAGAAAGCAGAGGGCTTTGGGTCGCAAACTAAGAACTTTTCGCTGATTTCCCTTTCTTTCTGCATAGCTTAAGGGAATTACTGTTGCTTCCTGAATAGTATTTGAATCTCAATTTCCTTATCTGTATAATGAAAACTTAGGATTAGAAAATAGCTATTAACTAATAATAATTACATTAAGTTGCTCACCCATTATATGTAGAGTTGCCATGCTGAGCCTGCACACACATTATCACATGAATTCAGCCCCTTCTAGTCTCAACCTGGTATGATTAGTTGAAAGACTGTATCCCTCTAATTGATTCTAATTCCTCCTCTGATCTGGTATATTCTCTTTTGCAGTGAGGGAAAAACTGAAGACATAGCTTCTTTGCTACTCCAGGAATATTCTGGCAGCTGTCTACGCTCATTCTTGAGCAGGACAAAAGGTCCTCTCCATCCTTTTGTCCTCCCCTGATATAAAATGTCCCCTGGTAGAAGACATCTGAAGTTAGCACAGAACAAAAGCTAACTGAGCACCGTAGGAGGTCTCTAACTCAATACATCATTCTTTCCCTTGATATTCAGAAAGGGGAAAAGATTCAGGGCTCCCCGGACCCCACTCCACCCAGACTTCTGCCCAATGAGCTCACCAGCTGGTCTTCCTAAATCCTCCTCACCTGCCAACCTCCGAACATAAGAGAGTCCTGGGACTTGGTCTTTGGACCTATTCCCTTCTGGAGACACTTTCTCCGAGGGATCTCCTCCACTCTCATTGCTTTTAAACATCACCTCTATACTAAAGACGCGCAGTGTTACGTGCCCAGCCCAGATCTTTTCCCTGAAATCCAAATTCCCTGGTCACGTCAGCATCTCCACATTCACGTCTGACAGCATCAGTATCAGCTTCCTAGGGCTGCCATAAAAACTGACCACATACTTGGTGGTTTAAAACAAAAAAAATGTATCCTTTCAGTTTTGGAGCCAAAAGTCTGAAATCAAGGTGTCAGCAGGGCCACACTTCCTCCCAAAGCTCTGCGGGAAGATCCTGCTGCCCTTCCAGCTCTGGGGCTCCCAGCACTCCTTGGATTGTGGCAGCAGAATCTACCCTCATATGGTCTTCTCCCTTCACCCTGCCTCTACCTTCATATGGTCTTCTCCCTTGTGTGTGTGTCCTTTCTCTCCAAGGTACAGCCAGAATCTGACACTTGTCCATCACTATCACTCCAGTCCAATCTATGAATAACTTTCCTAATGATCTCCCTGCTGTTGTCCTGCTTCTCCTGAAGTCCTGCCACTCTGATGCTTAAACCCCTCCAGTGTCTTCTAATCTCATCTGGAGCAGAAGCCAAAGTCCTTCCGATGTCGCCAGGGCCATGCAGAGTCTGCCCCTGCTTTCCTCAGACCTTTCCTCCTGCTGCCAGGGCTGCAGGGTCTCCTCGCGTCCCTCAGACGTGGCAGGCCGGCTCTGCCTCAGGCCCACCGCACTCGCTATTCCCTCTTCTGAAATGCTTTTCCTCCAGAGAACCACGTGGCTTCTTGTTCCCTCCCTCCTTCCAATGTCAGCTTCTCAGAGAGGCTGTCCGACCACCCGTTCTAAAACTGCCAACGCCACCATCTCCCCACCCTCAGACGCCCCTCCTCCTTCCCTCCAAACCTAAACCATGAACTGAAATACTGTAGATGTTACTTATTCACTTGTTTCTTGCCTGCCTCCTGCACATACACACTAGAATGTGAGCGCTACGAGAGCAGGGGTTTTACTCTGTTTGGCTCACTTTTGTTTCTCCAGCATCTAAAACAATCTCTAGCACATAGCAGCCACTCCACAACTATCTGTGAATGAACAGAGTCCAGTACAACTGTCTGATCTGAACCACAACGTGGAGAGAACTGAACTTGTCACACAATGCGTTGCAGAGCCAGGCCCTATTTTGCTGTTAAGTGATTTATGCTAATTAAATATAGTAATCCATGTTAATAACTGGTTACCCCTCCCAGGCAAAGAATTGCATTTTTAAGAGGAAGGCTTTAGAGTCAGGTACTTAAATCCAAAGAAGTAAAGCAAATGATGGAAATCTGAGACATGACAAGGCACGTCTGGGGACCAGCCAGACTCTTCAGCAAACCAAGTCACACCAGTCGCCACCACAGGCCTGAGCGAGGGCAGGAGACTGGCTCCCGACCCCTGGTACTCGTCCTCTCCCGTTTCCCTCGCTAATAAATAAATATTCCTCTCCTGCTTCTGACTTTTCTCTGAAAAAAAATTACTGGAATTTTTTTCTTTTTAAACATCCCTTTTCCCCCTTCTGAATTCCCATTCTTTACTCTTGATACCTGATAAGACCTAGAGCTCCTGGAGAAAGACCCCTTCTTTCCCGAAAAGGCAACCATCTTATCTAATCTTGTGACCCAGATGATCTTTCTTTTATTTTGCAACTTTTCATCTGAACCTCCTTGGCTAATTCTAGCTTTCTTATGAAATTTCTTTTCAATGTATCTGGCTCTGATTTTTACTCTTTTTTTGTCTTCACCCATTTACTTTCTCTTTCTCATCATCCTCTTTCCTCCTCTGCTGCTTTCCAGTCATCTACAACGCCAGGTACTCCCAGTCCTCATGGGTTCATTTATTTTTTATGTACTAATTCAGTGAGCTATTTATTTTCTTCAAGGTACACAGCACCGTAACAGACCTTCACCAGAGTGAGTGTGTAAGTGTGTGAGTGTGAGTGTATGAGTGTGCGTGTTTAGTGTGTGTGTGTGTGTGTGTGTGTGTGTGTTCCAGCTGGACATGTACGGCCAGAGCAAAACAACCCTGTTTACCAAGGAGAGTACCCACCACTATTCCCCACCTGTCTTTGAGCCACATTGCTGGGAATAATAACTGCAATTAAAATTTTAGATACACTACTGATCCCCGCATGAGGTGGAAAATTCCTCATGCAGAACTTTGGAGCTTTGATACGTGTTTAACAACGTTCCCAAGACAACTTAAAGATGGAGGTAATAATATAGTTGTCTAATTTCCTATCTCTGGAGAGGGTAGTCAAAATTAACCAACTGCAGTGGCCGCCTTCTGCTGTTCGTGGAGAAGCAGGTGCCTGGCTGCAGCTCAGGCGGCCTCAGAGCTAGGAGCCCAGCAAGCCTGCAGGACAGCACACGTCAGGGTCAAGGTGAACTGGGCTGTGCTGGCTCTCACCCGAACTTGTCGGTATTACGGAGAAGTTGGGGCTCACTTGTAGGCACATGAGGAAAAGGCAGAGGTATTTCTGCCAGTGGCCTCATCCCACACACAAGTAACCACAGAAGGAAGGTGATGAATCATAGAAAATCACGGCTCCCTGAAGCCTGTGTGATCACAAAGACTCACATCAAGAGGTTCCAGAAGCACTCGACCACCTCAAGGACTGGGGGCTCTGATGGCTCCCGCGTTTGCTGTCTCCTTCCCCACTGCCGAGACCCAGGCTCACTCTCCCGAACCACAGCGCTGCCCTCGGGTGACTCCAGCTGCCTCTGAGGGCGAAGGGCCACTTCATGTGTCTGCGACTGGCCTGTGATCAGATACAGGCTGTAGAAACGGCTGTTTTGGGGGACTGTGGTTGAAATTTCTGGTGTTATCAGTGAATAACAGTTCCGTTCAAGATGGGACTAGGAAGCCAGAATTCAAGAGACAGGGAATTAGTGGAAATTTTAAAAGTTAAGGTTGAGAAGGAAGGCTATACTGAAGAAAGATCTATGAGTGAGTGGAAGAAAAGGATAGAATGGCACGTCAGTGATGGAGTAAGCACCGGGGGCTGTTTTGTGTGTGTGTTTTTTAATAACAGATGAGGCCTGAGGGTATTTATATCAAGAAGGAAAAGAAACTTTGGGAGAAAGGAGATCATCCAAGACCAAGTTTTCTGAGGAGGAGGGAAGTAACAAGGTTAAGAGAACAAACAGAAAGTTTAGCTATGGAAAAGGGACGCTTTCCTCCTGAAACACCGAAGAAGATGAGCTTGGGTCACGCCTTCCCGAGAGACTGCATATGCAAGGACCTTGCAAGTACACCGATCCGTGCAGTGGAAGTCACTGTTATGCAGCGCCTGCCAAATGTCAACGGAGCAGGCACTCACAAAAATATCTGCTCGAGTAACTGAGGTCTAGAGAAAAACTACGACAGGGAGGTAGTTATGGGGGCTGAAATACTTGAGAAGTGTATGCTGACTTTGCTGAAAAAAAGCAAGTGGCTGTTAAGGAGGGAAGGGCAGTAAAATTGGTCATTTCAATGTTTCATTAGTATTTTTACTGGAAACCGATTAGTCCTGACAAATATTGATAGCTCAGTGAAGGGCAGGCCGTGTAAATATGTAGCAGGACCAGAGAAGAGAGCTGGAAGCGGAGGGAAGCGCGGGATGTGCAAGGCCTGGGGTGCGGGGTGTTAAAGGGTGCTGGAGAGGCACCGCTGGTTCCTGAAACATTGCTCATGGAGCCTCGGCTGGGCATGAGGGTAGGTAAAGCCAGAAGACTGATACACTAGGACAATGGGAAGGGGAGAAGGGGGAAAGCCATAATGAAGGCATGAAAGAAAGATGATGACTATGAGCAAATGGTGGGGCTGAAAGGCAAGAAGACTGTGGTCCGAGAGGGGAGCTGCAGTCTGTAGGGCTTGCGGTAAGAAGTCCACGGCACGCTGGTAGGGGGAGATGAGTCCTCTCAGCTCATAGTTCAATCAGGAATCCTGGTTGTCTCCACCCTTTCAACAGTGTGGAGATACTGAGAGATGTTGGACGAAATGCGATCTGCCAAGGCCAAGGTCTGGAAGTTTCACTCTACTGAAAAGGGAAAGTCCTTATTTATTTCTTCCCCTGTCGCAGGGATGGTGGTGGCATGGAAGCAGGCACTTGCAAAATATCTGTTAAGCCTGGTCGGTGTGGCTCAGCGGTTGAGCATCGACCCATGCACCAAGAGGTCGCTGGTTCGATTCCCGGTCAGGGTACATGCCCAGTTGTGGGCCCGATCCCCAGTGGGGGGCATGCAGGAGGCGACCAATCGATATTCTCTCTCATCAATGTTTCTATCTCCCTCTCCCTCTCCCTTCCTCTCTCTAAAATCAATAAAGAAAACATTTTTTAAAAATCTGTTCAACTTAGCTCTGGGACAGATGCTAACACATTCATCATAGCTGAGGGAAGGGGGAGCCAGAAAATACTGAAAGACTCTATAACCCGAGTCTAGGTACAGAGATGGCTCGTTTCTTTTACACTGAAACATTGCTCAGTGCAGTGAAACTCTGAAATATCCTGAGGAAAAACTTGTTTCCTTATTACCTTTCTAAAGATATTGGCTCTCTAACCAATCAAATACACACACTATATTTTGAGAAATAATTTATAAATAAGATTGCACAAAAACTATGTCATAATACATATACACACACATTTATACACATAAGAAATTCGGTAACCATCAAATTATTCCAGCAGAGCAGCTTTGTGATGTTATTCCACTAACGAAAAACAGAGATTCAACTGTATTTGAGAACAACTCTTGTTCTTTTATAAGAAGATAAAAGTTTCTCCCCTCTCCCCAGTTCTATACTGGCTGAACCTATTAATGCAATACTGGGGCCATGAAATTTATCCATTCTTCAGAACTGAGATGGTACCCTGGGAGTGGAAAGAAGATTAAAAGCTCTGTTTTTGCTTTATATCAACCTATTTGTCAATGCTAATTCTACAGCTCACTACACCTGGAGTTGGTCTCATACACAAAGTGGGCTCTTCTACGCACTCCTCTTATCAATTAAAGACAGAATTGTAGCGATCAGTATCTTTGCACCTCTGCAGAGACATGTCAGAAAACGTCACTCTTTCTAAACTTTTAATGACCTTCATTCTCCAAAGAATTTGTTCCATTTTGTTTTAATTTTACTTACTAGACTTAAAGACAAAAGACCATGTACTGAAAACGTATGCTACGCCCTCACACTGTTTCACCATCTACCACACCATAAGGGCCATTTCCTGAAAATATGTATTGCAAGTTTTTTGCTTACTTACTCAGCTTCATATATCACCACAAAGTATTATTTGACAGGCTGAGAGAGCCAATAACTATACATTGGTGTTTTCTTCCTATTGTCTTAAGTACGGGTTTGGGGAGAGTAGCAAAGGCAATTTTCTTCCACTTAACAGTGAAAATCATAAGCACACCACCGAAACTTCATGCTGTAAACAAACGACAACAATTCTGGTAAAAAAAAAAAAAAAAGGCACATTTCTTGAGAAAGTTGGATACAGTAGTTGCAAACACAGGACTTATAATGAAAAACATCTTGCAGATGTAACTGTAATGCATAATCCCATCCCCAAAATAAATAACCAGAGTAAGAGCTTCTCACTGAACTCGTAGGTAGCTTTTCTCTCACCATCATGAAGTATGGGCACATCGGGACAAACGTACAATTAGCAAAATGTGTAATTAGCGCAGAAAGAGGTATGACAGGGAAAAGCAGGTGAATGCCTGAGACAGAATATCAGTGCTGAATCCAAGTGGATAGAGATATATAAGAAAAGCAGAATATGAGGGTTGTCAGCAAAGTCTGGGAAGCAACATGGAGGGAAACTACATGAATGACCAATACCTGATTCCACTCTGTGTCAGACACCCTGGCTGTAGGAAGTTCTGCATTCCTCAGGATTCACTCGTGGCCTTGCCCACCGGCTTCCCAGGAGGAGCACGTATAAACTCTCAGGGAAGCTGGAATCAGACTGTAACTAAGAAACTGTGGTTATCCTGTCTTCTCCTGGAGTCTTAATCAAAGAGCGGCAATATTACCATCTACTTAGACAGCTAGGTTTCTGTTTGCTGCTTGCTTTGTATACTAATCCCCTCTCACATTCATGCATGACTATTATAGGTAAGAAAGCACGTGAACACTATCGAGAGAGTGAAAAGACAACCCACCGAATGAGAGAAAATACTGCAAATCATATATCTGGTAACTCATTACTATCCAGAATATATAAAGAATTGCTACAACTCAACAACAAAGCAAGCAAGCACCCCAACTCAAAAATGGGCTAAGAGGAGAGAATTCTGAGAACATGGCAGAGTAGGAAGCACCAGGAATCTGCCTCCCCACCTAGAAAACAACTGCACTGGCAGAATCTGTCTGATATAACTATTCTGGAACTCTGGAGTCTATTGAAGGCTTACAACTTCCAGGGGAAGACTTGGAAGACTGTAAATTGTGATTAATTTCAGTCACGTTCAGCTCTTAGTACAGTGGCAGCGATATATCCCCACCCCTGTCAAATAGCAGGCAGCTGTGCATGGTTCCTGGAGCAGCTTGCACACAGTCTGAGGGAACGGGGTGGGCAAAAGAACTCCGTCTTCCAAATACTGAGGATGTCTGCTCTGATTGCTGTGTCCTATTACAGAGGTACAGAAAAAGAGCCTGAGAGCCACTGTTGTTGCACCTCCCCCAATGCTACAAACCCTTCTACTCTAGCTAAAGTGACTTCCAGGGGATTTAAAAGATCAGAGTCCTCCCCACTCCCTTCATTTTTCACTTTTTCTTCTTCAGGGAGCCAGCCATTAAAGACTAGGACATTAAAAAGTGACTGCATATATGAGGAAAATCAGAAAGTGACCATGCATACCCAGAAAAAAACTGAGAAGACATTACGTTTACATTTAAAGCTAATCCTCAGCATAGAGACAAATATGGTTATCAAAAAAACAAAAACAATAACAATAACAAAAACAAAAACAGCAAACCCTGGGGAAGGGGGAAAAAATCTGTGTTCCAGAATTATCACATTATTAGATTCAAATATCTAGTGTTCAACAACAACAAAAAGTCACAAGGCACACAAAGAAACAGGAAAGTATGATACATTCAAAGGAAAAGAATAAACTAACAAACTGTCCTTGAAAAAGACAAACTGTCCCTGGCAGATATATTAGACAACAACTTTAAAACAACTGTCTTAAAGATGCTAAAAGTACAAAACGGAGATGTGGAGAAAGTTAAGAGACCAATATGTGAGCAAAATGAAACTATTCATAAAAATACAGAAAACCTAGCTCTGGCCGGTTTGGCTCAGCGGTTACAGCATTGGCCCAAGGACCAATGAGTCACAGGTTTGGTGGTTTGGTTCCGGCCAGGGGCACGTGCCTCGGTTACGGTTCGTCCCCGGCCCTGGTCGGGTCATGCAGGAGGCAACCAGTCAATGTGGCTCCATCATGTCAATGTTTCTCTCTCTCTCTCTCTCTCACCCTCACTCCCGCTCTATCTGATGATAAATGGAAAAATATCCTCGGGTGACGAATAAAATAAAAGAAAGATAGAAAACCTAAAAAGAAACCAAAAAATTCTGAAGCTTAAAAATTACAACAACAGAAATAAAAAATTCACTAGATGGATTCAAAGGCAGGCAGAAGAAATAATCAGTGAACTTTAAAATAGGACAATGGAAATTACTGAGGCTGAAGAATAGAAAAAAAGACATTGAAGAAACGTGAACAGAGCCTAAGGACACCATTAAGTGGACCAACACATGCCTCATGGAAGTCTATGGAAGATAAAAAAGAGAGAATATATGAAGAAATAATGGCTGAAACTTCCCAAATTTGGTGAGATACATAAATATAAACATCCAAGAAATTCAACAAACTCTAAGTAATTTGAACTCAGAGGGACCTACACTGAGACACATTATAATCAAACTTTCAAAAGACAAAGAAAGAATCCTGAATACACCAAGAGATCCTCAATAACATTAACAGCAGATTTCTCATCAGAAACTTTGGAGGCCAGAAGACAGTGGGCTGATATATTCTAAGTGATGACAGAAAAAAAACCTGTCAACCAAGAATCTTGTAACTGACAAAACTATCCTTCAAAAGTGAAGAATAAATTAAAACATTCCCAGCAAACAAAATTCATGACTACTAGACCACCCCTGCAAGAAATGCTCACAAGAGTCTTGCAAGGTGAAATGAAAGGACACTAGACAAAAACTCAACACTGTATGGAGAATAAATACCTCAATAAAGATAAATATATGGGCAATTATAAAAAGCTAGTATTACTGTAATAGTTTTAAACTGTGCCTTTGTTTGCTTTCTACATGATTTAAGAGACTAATACATTTAAAGAAAAAATATAGTGTAAAAGCTAGTATTACTGTATATTTGACATATAACTCCAAATCTTGTTTTCTATATAATGTATGGACGAATGCATTTAAAAGAATTATTAGTTTATACTTTTCAGCACAAAAACATAAAAATGTGATTTTGTGACAACAACAACCAAAAGGAGTGGGGACAAAGCTATAAAGGAGCAGGGTTTTTGCATGTTTTAAGTTAAACTGGCATAAAATCAAATTAGCATGTTATAATTTTATGATATTAAATGTAATCCCCATGGTAACCACAAAAAATAGCTTTCAAATATACACAAAAAGAAATGTAAACATTTCACTACAAAAAAAAATCAACTAAACACAAAAGAAGACAGTAATGCAGGAAATGAGGGACAAAATAAAGGTATAGGGCATAAAGAAAATAAATAGCACAGTGACAAAAATAAGTCCTACCTTATCAGTAATTACTTAAAATGTAGTTGAATTAAACTCTCTAATCAAAAGACAGAGATTGGCAGAGTTGATAAAAACACATGACCCAATTATATGTTAATTACAAGAGACTCATTTGAGATCCAAAGATACAAACAGGGTAAAAGTAAATGATGGAAAAAGATATTCCATGCAAATAGTAACCAAAAAAGAACAGGGGTAGTTGTACTAATATGAGACAAAACAGACTTTAAATCAAAAAAGATTTTAAGACAGAGGAGGACATTATTTATTAATAAAAGATTCAATACAGCAAGAAGACATAACAATTATAAAAACATCTAATGACAGATCATCAAAACATATAAAGCAAAACTGACAGACTAAAGGGAGAAAGACAGTACTACAACAATAGTTGCAGACTTCAATATCCCACTCACAATAATGGATAGAACAACCAGACAGAGCATAAGTAAGGAAATAGAGGACTTAAACAAGATAATAAAACAATTAGATCTAAAAGACATATAGGACACTCTACCCAACAACAGCATACACATTCTTCTCAAATGCACATGGGACATTTTCCAGGATAGATCACATGTTAGACCGTAAATTTTAAAAGATTGATAACATACAAAGTATCTTCTCTCACCATAACAGGATGAAGTTATGAATCAAATTAAAAAAAATAAAACTGGAGCCCTGGCCAGTTTGGCTCAGCGGTCAGAGCATCAGCCCGCGGACCAATGAGTCGCAAGTTCGATTGTGGTCAAGGGCACGTACCTCGGTTGCAATTGGTCCCCGACCCTGGTTGGGGTCGTGAGGGAGGCAGCCACTCGATGTGTCCCTTTCGAGTCGATGTTTCTCTCTCTCTTCCTCTCTCTCCCTCCCACTCTATCTGAACAAAAGTGGAAAAATGTCTTCAAGTGAGGATAAAAATAAAAAAATAAAAAGTAAAACTGGAATATTCACAAAATTGTGTAATTAGACAGTACACTTTTTTTTTTAATCCTCACCTGAGGATATTTTTCCATTTATCTTCAGGTAGAGAGGGAGGGGGCGGAGAGAGAGAGAAATATCGATGTGAGAGAGACACATCGACTGGTTGCCTCCCGCAGGACCCTGACCAGGGCCGGGGACCAAAATACAACCAAGGTATGTGCCCTTGACCAGAATCAAACCCCCGACTCTTTGGTCTGCAGGCCGACACTCTAAGCGCTGAGCCAAACCAGCCAGGGATAGACAGTACACTTTTAAACACCAATGGATCAAACAAGAAATCACAAGGAAAATTAGGAAATACTTAGAGATAAATAAAAATGAAAACACAACATACCAAAATTTATGGGACACAACAAAAGCAGTGCTAAGAGGGAAATTTATAGCCATAAATATTTACATTAAAAATAAGAAATGATCTCGCCCTGGCCAGTTTGGCTTAGCAGTTAGAGCATTGCCCGCGGACCAGAGAGTCCCGGGTTCAGTTCCCACTAAGAGCACGTACCTCGATTGCAGTTTGTCCCTGGGCCCCAGTTGGGGTCGTGTGGGTGGCAACCACTCGATGTGTCTCTCTCACGTCAATGTTTCTCTCTCTCTTCCTCCCTCTCTCCCTCCCGCTCTATCTGCAGATAAATGCAAAAAAATATCCTCAGTGAGGATGAAAAAATAATAATAAGAAGAAAGATCTCAATCAACAACCTAACTTGACAACTTAAGGAACTGGAAAAAGAACAAATGAAACTCAAAGCTAAAAGAAGGAAGGAAATAATAATTAGAGCAGAAATAAACAAAACAGAGAATAGAAAAAAACAATAAAGAAAATCAATGAACCCAAAAGTTGGTTCTCTGAAAAGATCAACAAAATTGGCAAACCTTTAGGTAGCTGCACTAAGAAAAAAAAGAGAGAAGACTCAAATTACTACAATGAGAAATGAAAATGGGAACATAACTACTGATTCTATAGAAATAAAAAGGAGAAATATAAGAGTACTATGAGCAATTATATGCCAAAAAACTTGGATAGCCTAGATGAACTGAACAAATTCCTCAAAACAGAAATCATACCAAAATTAAATCACAAATAAAAAGTAGAAAATCTGAATAGACCCATAACAAAAAAACAGAATCAGTGATCAAAAATCTCCCAATGACAGCTTCACTACTGAATTCTACTAAACATTTAAAGAAGAATACCAATCCTCAGACTTTAAAAACAAAATTGAAGAGGGAATACTTCCTAACTCATTCTTTGAGGCCACCGTAACATTGATATCAAACCAAGACAAAGACACTACAAGAAAAGGAAACTACAGACCAATCACTTAGAAACATTGTTATAAAAATACTCGCAAACAGAATTCAGCAGCTTATTAAAAGGATTATATACCATGACCAAGTGGGATTTATTCCTGGAATCCAATGATGGTTCAACACATGAAAATTGGTCAATGTAATTTGCCATATCAACAAAATGAAGGAAAAATACCCCACGGTCATCTCAATTGATGCAGAAATAAGCATGACAAAATTCAACATTCTTTCATGATAAAAATACTCAACAAAATAGGAATAGAAAAAAACCACCTCAACAGAGTACAGGTCATATATTAAAAACCCACCACAAACATCATACTCAATAATGAGACTGAAAGCTTTTCCTCTCAGATCAGGAACAAGGCAAAGATACCTGCTTTCACCACTTTTATTGAACATAGTACTGGAAGTTCTAGCCAGAGCAATTAGACAAGAAAAATAATTAAAAGGCATTCAAATTGGAAAGAAAGAAGTAAAATCATCTCTGTCTACAGATGATATGATCTTATATGTAGAAAACCCTAAAGATTCCACAAAAAGCTGTTAAAACTAATAAATGAATTTACCAAAGTAGTAGGATACAAAGTAAACAAAAATCTATCGTATTTCTATACACAAATAATAAACAACATAAAAAGAAAATTACAAAATAATTTCATTTATAAAAGCATCAAAAAGAATAAAATACTTAGGAATTAACTAAGAAGATGAAATACTTGTACAATGAAAACTACAGAACACTAATGAAAGAAATTAAAGAAGACATAAACAAATGAAAACATATCCCATATTAATGGAATGGAAGACTGAATATTGTTAAAATGTCAATACTACCCAAAGTGATCTACAGATTCAAACCAACCCCATAAAAATCCTGCTGACTTGTCTTACATAAATAGAAAAACTCATCCTAAAATTCATATGAAATATTTAGGGGCCCCAGAGAGCCAAAACAATCTTGAAGAAGAACAAAACTGAAGGACTCGCCCTTCTTGATTTCCAAACTTACGACAAAGCTACAGTAATCAAAACAGTGTAATACAAAGACAGACATGTTTACCAATAGAATAAAATAGAGAGGCCTGAAAGAAACCCTTACATATAGGGTCAAATCATTTTTGACAAGGGTGCCAAGACCATTTCTTCCTTCTTCCCTCTCTCATTTTCTCCCTCCCTTCCTCCTTTCCTCCAGCTCTATACCAAATAACTAAACATTCTAAGACAGATGCATAAGGGAATTATAATGAGAATTTAATTTTTGAAAGATAAATCATATAAATAGGACCAGCAGAATGAAGTAATCTAGGGCAGGGGTTATAAACAACCACAAGGCAGAAGCAAAGACCCAGGATGTACTGTCTTCAGTAAAAAGGAAAATGAAGAAAGAACAAAAATACATGTGTAAGCCCCAAATTTGTAAGTCGCTCAGTTCTATAACAACTCCTTATAAGTACCTTAAAGGATAGGGTGACTTAAATAATTCAGGCAGGGCCAGTTTCTCTGGCTGTGAACTATTAGGCAAGGAAACAAAGCAACATGGCTTGGATTCCATGCCTGCGTAAGGTCAGGGATCACATCTTACACTATCTCTGAAAGTATAGTCTTCCACGCTAGCTTCCCAACCTGCAGACATAATTTGTGGGAACTCAATTTAAAGCGCTATGGGAATGGCCCTCAATAAATGGTCAGTCCAGATCTCCCAACCCAATACCTCATATAAAAAACAAGTCAGTTTTAGGCATACTCTCCTGCTGATTACCATCTCCAAGAAAAAGTTCAGGGCCAAAGAAGAATGTTCGCATTCTTCAGCCTTTCACTTGATTTGACAAGAATCCTCTATAAACCAAATTTTAAGACCTCAGGAAAAGACCTAGCTTATTAATGATTCTTTTAAAAAACCATAATGCCACTGCTATGATTTTAACTGGCAGAAAGGGTCTCCTAAGATGCATTCCAACTCTAATTAAATCAGGGCTATCCCAGAGCTCCCACTTAATTTTAATGTGTATTAAAATAACTTAGAAGAGCTATTCAATATACTGAGCAATGGCCTGAAATCTGGTTGGTTAAACATTAACATCTGCCCCCTTCCAAAAGCCACAAAGGTTTGAGATGGATGACGTGCTGAGGGAGACCGGCAAGATACAAATTACCAACACGGGTGGCATCTTTCCAGAACACCAAAGAAATTGTTTTCTAAAATGAGATTCTACTGCACTTAGCCAAGCTACATTTAAGAGGTGGAGTGCTAAAAACATTTTGCCCATCAATAACCATACTGGTGGAAGTAAATGAAACTGTAAGAACAACATCTATGTGGAAATCGATTTAAATCAATGTTGAAGAAATTGAACTCCCATAGCTTTTCACTTAATTATACCTACGATTTAAGATCTGGAAGAGATTCCAAATATTTCCATGACTTCTTCCACTTCATTCAAAGTTCTCTGGGCTACTCTATCCAGAAACAGTACCACTTTTTACTCCCCTCACTCAGCTTTGCTTTCTCTATAGCACTTCTCATGACCTGACATTTTATTATATACTTATTTGTTTAGTGTTTATTGTCTATCTCTCCCACCAGAATATCATCTCCAGAGTACCAGAGGCCCTGTTTGCTCTTGTGTCCCAGCACCAACTGGAACAGACTAGGCCCTTAGTAACGACTGTATTTGTTTACTGATGGACTGAATAACTCTTGCCTAAACCTTTTATCTTATACATGAGATTATTTGAGGCTCAGAGGAGTGAAGCGACTTGCCCAGGGTCACTAGGCTAATTAGTGTGCTATGATAGTAGGTCAAAGTGCTATAGGAAACTCAGAGGAACCAGGCCTTCTTAATTCCCAGGCATTCCAAAGTAGATGCAATTATGCCACTCCCTGCTTTTGATAGCTCCCCTAAAAAATGTCAGCACTCTTTGCCTTTCAAACCTCTCCAAATTCTGCCTGACTCACTTTTCTAGTCTTGTCTCCTGCCACTCCCTTCCATGCCCAATGTTCCTGCCACCTCAGCACACTGTGGCGTTCATGCTTGCCCTATCTTTGCTCACTCTGTCCCCTACCTCTGGAATACCTTTCCACTGCTTTCCATCTGTCAAAGTCTACCCGTCTTTCAAGACCCAGCTCAAATACCACTTCTTCTGTGAGCTTCCTCCTTATCTTTCCTCATTCTACCCTTCTTCACCAGAATACTCACTCCTTCCTGAGTTCCCAGAGTGCTCTGAGCCTCCATCATGGCACCCTTTACATGCTGCCGCGTCTTTCTTCTTTACTAGTCTGTGGGTTCTTCATCTGTATATTCCCTACCGACTCACAGTGCCTGGTACAAACAGCTGGAACTGGGGAAGAAAGGGAATACAGGGGATGTGTGCTACCCTTCCATGTTCAATATGATTCTCAATGTGATGACAAGCATCTCAGTATCCCAACTAACTATACCAATGACCCAAAGGAAAAAAATCAGTTACTGCTCGAAATGGGATATGACATTTAACATGACAGCACATGATATCGCTAGTGAATTGCAGAATATTAATCATAATGTATTCGTTCTACACCAATGCTTCTACTCTACTATCATTAGTAGCTAGTAAAATTCATCTTATAAAAATGCTACAGTCTTGCCCTGGCTGATTTGGCTCAGCGGTAGAGCATTGGCCCTCGGACCAATGAGTCGCGGGTTCAATTCCAGCCAAGGGCATGTACCTCGGTTACAGTGCATCCCGGTCCTGGTCGGGGAGGCAACCAATCGATGTGTCCCTCTCACATCAATGTTTCTCTCTCTCTCTTCCTTTTTCTCCCTCTCTCTCCCTCCCCCTCTATCTGAAGATAAATAGAAAAATACCCTCGGGTAAGGATTTAAAAAAAAAGATGCTACAGTCTTTTTCCAGATTAGAAACTACGACAAAAGTTTTGAATGCTTTGGCTGAGATCTACCATTGTCGCATTCAACTGATCTGTATTCTCCCAATGTTTTTCTTTTCATGCTATGCTCACGGTGCCAAGCACACGGTGTGTGCTCAACACCTTTGTGCTGATGTGACATAAACTGGGTTTTCGTTGATGGGCTGAATAGATATGGATGGTCATGGTACTTTGCATTAAACTTCACACCACAGGGGACAATTCCTCTTTTTGGCCTACTCGAAAGCAACCACTCAGATTGAAATCTTGTTTTGTTTCTCTGTACCTAGGATCAACTGGGGTTGTTTGCAACAGGCAAAAAAACACAGAAACATGATAATCTGGGAATGTTTTATAAACCACCATTCTGGAATTAATCACTTATCTTCTTTTAACCTCCACAATACTATTCTTTTTTTTTTTTTTTAATAAGTTTTTTTTTTCTTTACTGATTTTAGAGAGAGAGGGAGGGAGAGATAGAAACATCGATGAGTGAGAACATCGATTGGTTGCCTCCTGCATGCCCCCCACTGGGGATTGGGCCCACAACCTGGGCATGTACCCTGACTGGGAATCGAACTGGCGACCTCCTGGTGCATGGGTCGACGCTTAACCAGTGAGCCACATTGGCCTGGCCACAATACCATTCTTAAAAGGTAAATTCATGCACATTACTAGCTAGTATGGATGGTGAAATTAATTGAAGCATCAGAGGTTGCCTAACAAAGTCCTTGTTCATTAGTTGTCATTGGGTCACTCATAACAAACTCATAATGACTCAGAACTCTGTGTGGGCCAAAAAGAAGGACGAGATCTGAAGCTGCATAAAGTGAACATCTTAAGATGTTAATCTGAGCTACCTATATTGATTTGGAAAACAAAAACCTCAGCTAAAAATAACAAACAACAAATTTGGTCCTGAGGTTTTCTTCCCTCTGATCTTCGCCAATTAAAGACCATTATTTTCACAAAACTGATAGGAAACCCACATTCTGGGATTGTACCAGCCAACCCTGGCTATTTCTTCCTCGACTGGAACATCAGGACTATCCATGGTTAAGAGATAGCAACTAACTGCTCATAGGTCTTTCCTTAGAACACAGGCTAAGCAACCTCTCTTCACTCAGCTCTCCTCCATCCAGAATAGATACAGCCTAAACTTTGCTGCTTTTCCATCAAGGCTCATTTAAAACCATCTGAAATCCTCCTTGCAATAAGAAATACATATTAGCCCTGGCTAGTTTGACTCAGTAGTTAGTGTCGGCCCTTGGACCAAAGGCTGACGGGTTTGATTCTCAGTCAAGGGCATGTACCTGGGTTGCAGGTTCAATCCCCGGCCCTGGTCGGGGTCGTGCAGGATGCAACCAATTGATGTGTCTCTCTCACATGGATGTTTCTCTTTCTTTCTCTCCCTCCCTTCCACTCTATCTAAAAATCAATGGAAAAATATCCTCGGATAAGGATTAACAAAAAAAAAAAAAAAAGAAAGAAAGAAAGAAAGAAAGAAAAAGAAATACATATCAAAGTACCCATTTATTTATTTTGTTTGTTTTGTAATCCTTACCTGAGGACATTTTTGCATTTATCTTCAGATAGAGCAGGAGGGAGAGGGGAGAAGAGAGAAAGAGAGAGAAACATTGATGTGAGAGACACATTGACTGGTTGCCACCCACAGGACCCCAACCGGGGCCAGGGACAAACCACAACCGAGGTACATGCCCTTAGCAGGAACCGAACCCGGGATCTCTGGTCCGTGGGCTGACGCTCTAACCACTAAGCCAAACTGGCCAGGGCTAAAGTACCCATTTAAATGAGCAACATATCTTATTCATCCCAGAATTACAACTATTAATGTCCAATATTTCAATGTGCTTTTCTTAGAAGTAAATAAAGCTGTAGGGCTTCTGACCTATACAGGAGGGTAAAACTGAGCCTAAACATCAATATTATAAACAAAACGAACTTCCCTTCCTAGAGCTGTCTGTACGCACACACACACACTGGCATTACACCTAACATGCAATGACTCGGGCATAGATCTTGCAACGTACAGTTATTGCCATGCACTAAATGGTCCTCTAATGGTTTAGAGTCCCACCCTCCTGAGCACCTAACCTAAGCAGGCAGAGGTTACAGGCAATGGAAAGAACTCAGCTCAGTTACTTAACCTCTGAACCTTAGCCTTCTTATCTGTAAAATGAGGGGCTGGTCTAGAACTGCCCAATAGAAATATAATGCAAACCACACATGTGAGCCCCATGTAATTTTCAATTGTCTAGTAGGCATACTTTAAAGAGTAAACAGGCAAAATTCATTTTAAGAATGTTTTATTCAATCTAACATAGCTAAAAACACTATTTTAATATGCAGTCAATATTTTAAAATCATTAATGACACATTTTACATTCTTTTTCATACCAAGTGTTTGAAACTTAGAGCACGGTTCGGTTTGGATGAGCCTTATTTCAATGCTCGACAGCCACGTGGAACCAGTGGCTACCACAGGGGCAGCACAGGTCTAGGTGGCCTCTGACATTCCTCTCACCACTAAAAGTGATTTTAATAAAGGGAAGACGAGATTTGTAGATCAGGAATACTTAGAAAAACTATAAAGTGTTTCCCTGAAGATTCTCAGTGTATTTGTTCTCAAACTGTCCTTTTGCTTTTTTATAACTTTAATTTTTTAATTCAGTGGAGTTGGGTCTGCGAACAGCTGAGTAGGTGGTTTGATCTCCTCCTTGCAGACTCACCCTGTTCTCGCCCCCACAGCCACTGCTCCACAAACCTAGAGGGAGGTTAAGAACTTTCAAGACAATGGACAACTGCTGAATGAATGAGACTTCTAAAAAATCCTAACTGGGGAAAAACAACCGTTAAAATGAGAGTTCAACAGAAATGACAAAGAAAAATATTCAGCGACCATGTTGTCTTCTACATACTAAGATGACGTATGAAACACAAATTTGCCCATGCTTTTGGAATTGTTTCTCTAATTACTCCACATCCAGGGAGGAGGATTCATGCTGCTCCTCCCACACCGTCTCGCTTATTAGTCCCTTTGTGATCAATGATCTGCCTAGCCAGATGGCTGGTCTGGGTGAGGAGTACCACATGAGAGCAGAGAACAAAGCACAGCTAACTGGCCTTCCCGGGAACTGAACCCATGGCCCTGACCTCACTAACTCTGGAGAACAGTTAACCCATCACAAACATGGCTGGGGCAGCTTCACCATAAGTGCCAAGATGCTCACTGCGTCCGTCACGATGAGACTCTGGTAGACAGAAAGTCACTAAATGTATTTAAAACCAAAATGAAGAAAATCTTGAATGCAATGATCCGGGGCAGCCTGTGTCTCACCAGCTCTGCTAAATCTGTCACAAGCGTCCCTAAGAACATCAGCCATGGCTGCCGCCTGAGACCGTAAGTGGCTTTGACAATGGAGTTCTGAAGTTTCCTCTTCCAAAAACAGTGATCTCGGGACCATGGCCTTCCTTTTTTATTTCTCTCACGTGAAGAAACTGCTAACAATTACAAACGAGAATTTTCACTGATTATTTATTGAATCCAGCTTATCCTAGATTTCAATAATAACCAATGTTTTCTGTTGCACAGCCCCCTTCCCCCTTAGTGCCCGGCAGTCCCTCGCCAGGTGAGGGAGGCGCCCAGTGGAGCTGTGTGTGTGTCGTTCTTACCTTCCCTGGTGAAAAGAGCAACACCTTTTAGCAAGCTGTCCTTTCTTTCTTGTTAGTGGAAATAATTCCTCTTAGCAGCTGCTATATACTCTTGAATTCTATTCTAACAACCTGTCTCTACTGAGCTGAGCACTTACTTCTGATTTAAATATTTCCCAAAGTGTTTCAGGGATGTGCTTTTTGTATCTTTTCCTAAAACACTTAATATTTAATACTGTACTGGTTTCAGAAGCAAGTTTATTGAAATTTCCGCTTCAGCCTCAAAGTATACTGTTTGAAAAATTCTACAAACATCAGGAAGAGCTGGTCAAGATTTTAAAATCTGAAAATATTTCTGCTTTTCTTTTTTTTTTTAAATCCTCACTCGAGGATATTTTTCCATTTATCTTCAGATAGAATGGGGGGGGGGAGAGAAACATCAATGTGAGAGAGACACATCGATTGGTTGCCTCCCGCTCAACCCTGACCAGGGCCAGGGACTGAACTGCAATTGAGGTACGTGCCCTTGACCAGAATCGAACCCGAGACTCTTTGGTCCGAGGGCCGACACTCTAACTGCTGAGCCAAACTGGCCAGGGCTGCTTTTCATTTTTGACATTTTAAATGAAATCACCTTCCACATGCAAACTTACTAGAATATAAAAGCTCTTACATATGGTTGTGCTATTTAGCTTCTAAAATATTTCTGATAACATGTGACTATAAGGCATTGAACATCTCTTCAAAATTGTTACTCAGTTCTTTTATTTTTTTAATTTCCACGAAGTTACTTAAAATAATTTTGTAATTTATGGATTAAGAGTTTGTAATCTTGCTCTTCTCATGTATCTGTGGAAATCACACATATGTGTAAGCCTAAAATACGCATATGCTTCTGCCTCAAAGACACTGGTACAAGTAAATAGGTAGATTTTGCTCTTCCTATCTCTAAGAATTTTCACAAGAATAAAAGTAGTACCAAATGTAACGGTAATTGAGTTTAGTATCTGCCTGAATATTCTAATATACAGTCAACATGCAATTGCTAGAACATTTCTTGATGCTCACAGAAACTATACCAATTCATTAAGGATTAAGTGTTAGACAAAAGGAATAAAGCAATAAAATAAGCATAAAACATAAGCTTACTACATTTGTACACAATTTCATTAAGGGCAAAACGATTTTCTGAAGGCTAACCTAAGCATGAAATCTGATACTCAGCAATAAACAAAACAATACATTCATTCTTATCTAATCTTTTCTTTTTTTTAATCTTCACCTGAGGATATTTTTCCATACATCTTCCGATAGAGTGGGAGGGAGGGAGGAAGAGGGAGAGAGAGAAACATCGATGTGAGAGAGATGCATCAACTGGTTGCCTCCGGTGTGGCCCCTATCAGGGCTGGGGATGAACTGCAACCAAGGTACATGCCCTTGACTGGAATCGAACCCACGACTCTTTGGTCCGCGGGCTAACACTCTAAGCGCTGAACCAAACTGGCCAGGGCAGTTTCTTATCTAATCTTAGTAGAAAATGATGACTGATGACGAGAAATAAACAGATTTTCAAACCACATTAATAAACCATGAAACTGCTGTTCTTTGTCTAAAATATCATCATGACCTACCCAAAGTCTGATTTCAAAATTATCAGTTTGGAAAGACTAACCTTAATTCAACAAATACACTTTTAACATACGGTTAAAGTGTAAAGCTCTATGCATGTAGAAGCTATAATGCAAAAGCAGGGGCATATTTATAATTCTTTAAGCACTTGATAATCATCTTATAAGACACACTCCTAAATGTCGACAGCAATGCACAAACCAGACAATACAAGAGTCAATTTAAAAGAAATAGTGTGAAATTTGCCTTTTCATTGTCACTTAAAATCATCTATTTGTACATTCTAAGTACTATTTATAAATATATTTCCTTTACATTCTTTAAGTCTTTCTCAATATTTTTAAAATAGGAGAAAGTCCCAGAAATGCCATAAATTTAAAATGAAAATACTACTAAAAATTTAAGGAACACTGTAATTAAAATAAAACAAAAAAACTAGTAGGACGGTTGGTGGTGGTTTCTTACAACTATTTTACAAAATAAATACTTTACTGCTTGGTGATTTTGAGACAAATCAATGCACTATAAAGTACTCTTTGTAGCTCTGAAGTCTTCATTTTGTGCCTTAACAAAAGCTGATAATCATTAGTAATTAAGTCTTTTCATAGTTACAAGGCTTTCATGTCTCTTCTGAAGATGTATTAAACCTTTGGGTGCTCCATAAAACCGACCAATTAATTGACTCTACCATAAAAACCTGAGAAGCTATTCTAAAATATTTATATCAAAGACCAGGGAAGTCCAAATAAATTATTCGTCTACCCAGTATGCTCTTACTTTATTTACTAAGTTCAAAATTTTCTTCAAATGGGTTCTTTCAAAGGAAACTATAAAAGATGTACCACAGCAGGTGAGTTCCCAATACTGCCACTCAAATTCACCTAAAGTAAGAAATGATCCATCTTCAGAAATGACTGTGAGGGAACATCGGAACAGAGTTTGGGGGAGAGCAGAGAGCTTTGGGTCAGACAGAACTCAGGCTCCATTCTTGCTTCATCTTTCACTAACCTCATGATGTTGGTCAAGTTAATAAAACCTCTTTGAGTCTTGATTTCAATTATCAAAGGGAAACACAAGGCAAACTACAGGCTGTTGTGAGCACTGAACTAGAAAACATATAATAACAGACTGCTTAGTACAGTAGCTAGGCCATAATAAATATTCAATAAATAACTGCAATTACTAAGAAATGTTTAATAACCCATATTCAGTGTAATCTAATATCTAAATTCCAACTGATGTTGTAAATCATTAGAAGGAAAAATATAAAAATTCAAGGACAGATTTTTCTTTAATGCACTTCACCTGATTATCCTTTACATTAGTGTTTTCTAAACTGCAGGTGATGGCCCATTAATGGGATTGAAATCATTTAGTGGGTCTCAACCAGCATTTCTAAATAAAATAGAATAAAAAATATAAGAATGCATAGCACAGAGGAATTCCAAGCATTGATTCATAAATTTTTTAAAAAATTAAACACATTTGTAGTGTATTTGTATACTGGATAGCAAAGTAAAATGTATCTCTTGCTGTGCAAAAAAAAAAAAAGGTTAAAAACCAGTGCTTTACATTATAAGAATAAAAATAATTAGCTGACACTGACTGCTTAGTTTCTACTAAACACATACACTTTTTCATTTCATCCTCCCCCAAATCCTACAAGGTAGGTGCTATAACTTGCCCGATTTTACTGATGAGCCAACTGAGACTAGAGAGATTCAGTCACTTGCCAAGGATGCAGAGCTACTAACTGGTAAATCCAGGCTTCAAATTTAGTCACCTGACTCCAGAACGTGCACATTTAACCATTTCTCACAAGTAGAGGTTGTAAAATGTGACTTTTCCTTTTATAAAAGTTATTCAAAAGGTAGGCTTTTCCGTGAGGCCTAAGAGTGATTCTCTGCAGGTGCAGCACATCCTGGAGAAGGCGGTGTGATGCGGAGGTGAGAGCACTAGGCGTGAGGTCCAGCTTCCGTCCCTGGCCGTGCTGCTTTAGTGGCGAGGAGTTGGCAAGTCATTTAATCTTGCTGTGTCTGGATTTCCTCACCTACAACACGGGAATGATAATATCTGCCCTGCCTCCCCACAGGCCATTGTGAGAAAGTATATGTACATATAACAAACCCAATGTTCCTTTGTGCACTCAGTTATATGAGATGATCATGAATACCACCCAAGGGGCCCCGTTCGTCATCGACACACATCAAATATGATAAAAAAAAAAAAAAAAAAAAGGTCATCCGGCTTTTACAAACTGTTTGTGGAAACACTTCACACAGTTCCTGGCACACAGGAGGCCTTCAGTAAATGTTCATTAAACTAAAAGAAGTGAACCCATTTGATTTGTATGCGTGTTTTATCCATTTGTACTTTACTTTTCATTAATTTATCCTTTCTACAACACTTTATCAAATACCTACTACACACCAGATTAGAAATGTGGGCTACAAAAGGAAGAAGAAGAAAAAAAAAAAGACTAAAAGACTATCCCTTGCCCTGGAGAATCTCATATTAATTTCAATTAACCTTTCCCAAATTGTAAAATACAGTTTCCTCATCCAGTAACAATAATAACTTCGGTTTACCACAGTGCTTTGTAATTTAGAAAGAAGTACAGGCATACCTCAGAGAGACCTTGTAGGTTCGGTTTCAGACCACTGCTTCTTTTTGCAGGTGGAGGGCCTTGCTTTCAGTTTGTAAGAAAATGCAACACCTGGGAAATGCAATAAAGCCAAGCTCCGTAAAACGAGGTATACCTGTGTATGGTAGCTTTTGTTTCTCACACCAACTGCCTAAATACATTAAGTTTGTATTATCTTCCTGACTCCAAATCCAGTGCCAAGTACTGCTAAGTCTTTAGAGTAAAAGTTTCCTGATGTCAGGGGTAACTGTAAAAATAAGGTTTTGAAGAAAATACATTTTAAATAATACTGGAAAGGGGAGATGTAGCAGAATGATTGTTTTCCCTTTACATTTCTGAGTTGAAGCAATCAATAATGCAACCATATCACCTACATCAGATGCATTTTTTCAAAATATTTCTTTCAAAAACCTGCCTTTGAATTTTATTTCTTAAAGGCAATTTTCTGTTGAATATCTGGAACTAGGATTCAGTTTTCTCATAGAATAAAGGAGATAGCAGTGACGGTGTCCTTCCTTTGTTGACTTTTAAAAATTACTCAAAATTGATTGTTGTATTCAGATATCTGAGTCACATACAATGCCAAATAACTGTTAGCCATTTTATATATAATTCAACTACTATAGGTGGTCTTTACAGGGAAACAATGATTTAATGACAACTTAATGAATTGAAAATTTGCTACAGGAAATTGACCAAGAATCTTTTACTAAAATTGCCTTATCCTTTGTATTCTAACCACTCCCTCTCCATCACCACCACCCTCAACACACACACACACACATTCCCTCACCTACACCAGTTTCTGGGCCGTTATTCATAAAACCATATTAAAATTTCACAACACATGGCCATAGTTACTAGGTTTTGTCCTCCCTTCCCTCATCCAGAGAATCAATGTGTCTTTAAATATACATATTCTCTCTTAAAATCCAAAATCCAGAGAATGATTCTGATATCTCTATGCTGAGAACATCTAACACTAAATGCGAACGTCAGCCCTTCTGCTGACTGATAACCAGGAGGAAAAGCCGTACCCCACCCACCGTCTCCGTAGGGTTAGGAGGTGCAATCTCGCCGCCACAGACCTCTGCAAGAAAGGGCGGTTATAGACCCAGGAAAACCATCGCCAGAACCTCTGGGAGAAGATAAGGAAAACACATTTTTGCACCACCGGCAGCGTGTAATCTCCCGGCTCCAGCCCTTGGTAAACAGGGAAAACCTTTGTCTTGCCTCAGCCATCCAACTGGGGGCTCATCAGAATTGGGGCAACAAGAGTTTGTGCGAAATGACTTGGCAGAGGTTAGACAAAGCAATGCAGCTCTGGCGGGGGAGAGGGCTGACCCCGGTCGGCGTCCCAGCTCCCAGACGGCGAGGCTTCGCCCTGTCCCCGCCGCCACCGCGACCCGAGCCGGGGACCCCGGGGCAGGCACCCCGGCGCGGGAAGGAAAGCGGGAATCCGAAGGTCCCACGCTCTCGGCAAGTTCCCGGGGCGCTGCCCGGCCGCAGGTTCCCTCGAGCGGGATCCAAAGAGGCGCACGCTGCGCGCCGGTTCCTCTGGGAGTGTCCGCGCCACACACGCCGGGACACCGCCCCGAAGTCCACGGCCGGCCGCGCCGAGCCCACACGCCCGGGGCAAGGTCAAGGTCAAGAGCCCCCGGGCGCCTCTGGGGCTTGGCCCCGGTGATCGCGAGCGGCGGGGAGAAGCCCGCCCGCTGCCCCCATTGTCTGCTCCGGCCGCGGGCCGAGAGGGCGCTCACCTGAGGTCCCCGCCCGGCGCCAGGCGGGCAGAGCGGCTGCACACTGACGAGCGGTCCCGCGCGGGCGGAGGACGCGCCTGCCCAGCCCGCGCCTGCCCCGCAGCACCAGCAGCCCCCGCAGCCCCGGCAGCGCACCCGCCTCTCAGGCGGCCACGGCCTCCATTGCTCTCCCCGCCGCCGCCGCCGCGCGGCACTGCGCGCCCGGCCCCGCGCGGCGTGGTCACATGCTCCGCCGGCGCCTCGGGCGCTCGGACCCGCGCCGCGGCCCCGCCCGGCTTTGCCCTGGACGGCTGGGCGCCGCCGCGAGGCACCGGGCACCCCGACTTCCCTCCTGCGTCCCAGGAGTGGCGCGCACCAGACGGCGCCTCTCGCCAGGGGAGCCCGGAAAGTGGGAGCTGGCCACAGGGAAGGGCGTGGGACTGATCGCTGCTCCCTCCACCCCTGCAAGGGGACAGCCCGAGGGACGGCTCACCGCGTGGGTCTGAAGTTATTGCGATGGGTTCACCGGGAAGCTTACGTGGGGCGAGAACCCGGGACCATTAGTCACCACCCCACGGGATGCAAATCTGGCCCTTGGTACCTGGATGAGCCAGAGACTAAGGGGAGCGACCTGGACTCCAGAGGGAGTTTCGCTCTGCAGAGCCCCGATAGTGGGAAATGGCACTGGGACTCCTGATAGTCGAACAAGTTGAAAGATGACACACACAAATAGAAAAGTTCGAAACCGCTTTGCTGAGTTGCTGTACATCAGAACAGAGTGACGTTGACATTTGGCATTATTGTCGCAGCCATAATGAAATTAAATATTGACTTTGATGTTTTAAAGAAAATATTTATCTTTTCCTTTTTTGGCCTAACTGGAAATATTGAGAGTTTTTCTCCATACCTTTTACTATGACTATTTCAGTGTGTTACCAAACTCAAGGGGTTTGGGGTTTGGGGTTTGGGGTTCTATTCAAGAACCAGACTTGGTTGTCCTTAGGTAGTTTTATTTGCTTGCATCAAGTAAAGGAGACAGGACATTCACATCCAAAGCTCTGTTTCCTGGAAGCAAACCTTAGCTACTGCTTATATACTACTTGGTTAATTACATGTTGATTTCTTCTTTGCAGTTGGCTACACTTATCAGGTTAGGTTCCTGGGTTCAGGTGAATCCCATCCTGTTACAACTGCTTCTGCAAAATATTGTACTACATTTTAATGTTTAGCAAGAATAGCATTTAGGAAGAACTTCCCAGACCTTGAGACCCTTGTCCTTATTTAACAAGTGGGAACTCTTGGAAATCAGTTTCTGGTGATCTTTTCCTTCACTATTCATGCAAAGATGCTAAAAAATAATTTAATATCATTATTAAGCAGGGAATTTAAAACAAAGAAAAAATCTCAGTGACAAAGATGGAAAAGATGAAAGGTAACCCCAAAAGATTCTCAATCTTGAGCCAGGTGTCTCAATGCCAAAAACAGGACTATTAATTTTAATGCAGATGCATGACTTAGAAGGAGCAACAACTTTGATACTGCAAGGATCTAGTGCATGTTACCTTATCCAACTGGGTTTTTTTCAGATAAACATTTAAATTAATACCAGCATAAAATATGGTTGTGTATTTTATAAATATAGATACCATTCACTTGTTTAGTGCTTGCATATATGCTAATGAAGAATTTTTTAAAGGGTAGAGCAAGTCCCTTTTGAGTTAATACTATAGCACTAGAAGTTCCCCAAAGCCCAAAATTAAATCCACGTAGAACCTATAACTGGGGTCTTTTTCTTGATATATTACAGTCTTGCCAACTACATGAAAATATACCCTATAAAAATTCAAATTTTGGCCCTGGCCAGGTAGCTCAGTTGGTTAGAGCGTCATCCCAATACTCCAAGGTTGTGGTTCCATCTTCGGTCAGGGCACAGACCAGAAGCAACCAATGAGTGCATAAACAAGTGGAACAACAATCCTATCGACTCTCTCTCTCTCTCTCTCTCTCTCTCTCTCTCTCTCTCTCTCTCTCTCTCTCTCTCAAAAATAAAATCAATAAGTAAAACTTTTTTAAAATTTCAAATGTACATGAATCAAGTGTGGGTCTACTGTCTTTTAATTTTATAAGGTATCCCAGATTATACACCCTTAAAATATTGAAAGAGTTCTAGAGAACTTACGCTCATATTAGAGCTTTCTAGCTAGACTTTGTGTCTGATGGGCCTCAAAATTCAGAGCACCACCTTAGGCCGGTTCTGCTTCTTCCCTCACTTATCAAATGCACTGGTTCATCATTGCTACACATGGGGCTATAATAACTGTGGCACATCAAACCAGCTCTCAGTCTGCATTTCCACTTTGAAATAGCTAACTGCCTTTCAGTTAGGACAGATTTTCAGAGACCATAATACAATGCAAAAGAAAGATGCAGAATATTAGTAATTTTATAAATATTTATCCATTTAATTATTTTGGGGGTTATAGAAAGGATGTGAGAAAGAAACTATATAGTTAAACCAGTTGTTCTCGATCATGGGTAATTTTGTCCTCTAAGAGATGTTTGGCAATGTGGAGACATTTTTGGTTGTCACACTGGTTGGCAGGTGCTACTACTGGCATCTAGTGGGTAAAGGCCAGAGATACTGCTAAACATTCTACAATGCACAGGACAGCCCCACAACCAAGAATTATCTAGTCCAAGTGTCTATAGTGACAAGGTTGAGAAACCCTGAGTTAGAACACAGATTTCCAAAGCCTTTTGAGTCTATACTCCACCACGTCTGCTTACCTAAATCCCTTTCTCTGTGTATTCACATTTTTTTTAGAGTTTAGGAAAGAAATACAATAGTAAAAACTTTCACTGGGAGGAAAGAATAATAAACTGAGTGGGACAAAAAGTAATTGTTCAAATAGAAGTCATATGGATAATAGGTAAAGAGAAAGATAGGAAAAAGCTCAGGTAGTAGAAATACTGTGGTGTAGGAAGTATCTTAACTGTCCCTAGCAGCTTCTTCAGAACCCTGTTGTGTCTTCCCAACAGCCTTGACTTCCAGAGTGAGAAAACTGAACTATACAATCATTTTGAACGTTTCCATTAGTCAGGCATAAGGTTAGCAACTCCCTCTTGGCCACTCCAGGTGATAGCTGTTGTGAATATTCAAAGTTCAAGGTGAGCAGAGTGGGCTTATTTAAGTGGCTCAGAGGGCAGGCTGTAGCTCCTGGAACGGGGTAAGAATGAGAGCATCTTTCCTGTTCATAGGACTGACTTCCTGTCCCTAAGCGGGTCCGAGGATAATTCACTTCAGACACTTCCTCAAATCTGTAAAATGGGGATAACTGTTGTATCTCACATGTCTTACATCTAAATTACAAAGTTATGATGGCATCTGAAAATAATGGGAAAGTATACTAGGTAAATACTAACAAAAAGAAAGCATATGGACAACTGGATATCCATTTGCAAAAAAAATAAAAAGAAGAAGCTTGAAAAAAACTATGAAGCTGGACCACTATCTCACAACAAATACAAAATTACTTCAAAAAGGATCATTGACCTAAAGGTAAGAGCTGAAACTCTTAGAAGAAAACGTAGGAGTAAATCTTCACATGCTTGGGTTTAGACAACAGTTTCTTAGATATGACACCAAAAGCACAAGCAACAAAAGAAGAAATAAATAAAATTAGACTACATCAAAATTAAAACTTCTTTGCTACACGATACCATAAAGAGAGTAAAAATACGACCCACAGAATGGGAAAAGATATTTGCAGATCCTTTATCTGAAAAGGGACTTGTATACAAGTACAGAAGGAACTTTTACAACTCAATAATTAAAGAGACAAATATCTCAATTTTAAAATGGACAAAGGAGCCCCGGCCGGTTTGGCTCAGCGGTTAGAGCATCGGCCCACGTACCAGAGAGTCCCAGGTTCAGTTCCCCCTAAGGGCAGGTACTTCAGTTGCAGTTTGTCCCCAGCCCCAGTTGGGGTCGTGTGGGTAGCAGCCACTCAATGTGTCTCTCTCACATCAATGTTTCTCTCTCTTCCTCTCTCTCTCCCTCCTGCTCTATCTGAAGATAAATGCAAAAAAATGTCCTTGGGTGAGGATAAAATAAAATAAAATAAATAAAATGGACAAAGGATCTCGATAGACATTTCTTCAACGAAGATGTACAAATGGCCAAGAAGCAAATGAAAAGATGCTCAACACTATTAACCAATCATTAGGGAAATGCAAATCAAAAGCACAATGAAATACCACTTTACACCCACTACAACAGCTATGATAAAAAAGATAATAACAGCCCGGCCTGTGTGGCTCAGTGGTTGAGTGTTGACCCATGCACCAAGAGGTCGCCAGTTCGATTCCCGGTCAGGGCACATGCCCAGGTTGTGGGCCAAATCCCCAGTGGGGGGCATGCAGGAGGCAGCCAATCGATGTTCTCTCTCATCAATGTTTCTATCTCTCTCTCCCCCTCCCTTCCTCTCTCTCTAAAATCAATAAAGAAAAACAAATTAAAAAAAAGATAATAACGTGTTGGTGAGGATGCAGAAAAATTGGAACCCTCACAAACTGCTGGTGGTAATGCAAAATGGTGCAGCCACTTTGGGAGACCGTTAGCACTTCCTAAAAATGTTAAATATGGCCCTGGCCGTTTTGGCTCAGCGGTTAGAGTGTTGGCCCACAGACCAGTGAGTCACGGGTTCAATTCCAGCCAAGGGCATGTACCTCGGATGCAGTTCATTCCTGGCCTTGGTTGGGGTCGTGTAGGAGGCAACCAGTCGATGTGTGCCTCTCACATTGATGTTTCTCTCTCTCTCTCTCTCCCCCTTTCTCTCCCTCCCACTCTATCTGAAGATAAATAGAAAAATATCCTCGGGTGAGGATTAAAAAAAAAAAGTTAAATATGGAGCTACCATATTACCCAGAAATTCTACTCCTAGGTATACACCCAAGAGAAGTGAAACATATATCCACACAGATATGTATATGAATGTTTATAGTAGCATTATGTATAATGACCAAAAAGTAGAAACAACCCAAATGTCCATCAACTGACGAATGGATTAAACAAGATGTGGTATATCCATATAATGAAATATTATTGGCAATAAAAAGGAATGAAGTACTGACACATGCTACAACATGGATAAACCTTGAAATGTTATGCTAAGTGAAAGAAGCCAGACATAAAAGACCACATATTATATGATTCCCTTTATAGCAAGTGTCTAGGTAGGCAAATCTGTAGAGACAGTTGTGGATTCATGGTTGTGCGGAGGAGAGTTGGGGGGAAATGGTAAGCAAGTCTATATGGGTATGGGGTTCCTTTTTTGGATGATGAAATGTTCGAAAGCTGATTGTGGTAATGGTTACACAACTCTGTGAATATACTAAAAAATCATTGAATCATACAGTTTAAATGAGTGATTATATGAAAAAAATATAAATTATATCTCAATAAAGCTGTTAAAAGAGAAGAAAGTGTGAGTAGCAATATTAATATCTGATAAAAGAGATTTCAAGGTAAAAAGTATCAAATGCTAAAATGTACAAGCTAACAAAAAATATACATAAAAGTCCTGAAACTTTACATATATAACTATAGAGCTTTTGAATAACTTAAGCCAAAAAGTGAAATACAAAAAAAGTTAAAAATATGCTTTCATAGTGGGAGACTTTTAAACTTTTCTTAGAAATTGACATATCACTTAAACAAAGATAATTAAATAGAGAATTAACATTTAAAAGATGTTGATCTAAGTGATATCAAGAAATGTGTACCCAACAAACAGAAAATATTCATTTTGCACAAAACCATTTGGAACAGTCACAAAAATTAACCAAGTTTCAGGCAAAAACAAGCAAACAGAAAAAAACGACCTCAATATATATTTTTTAATTTTTTTCTTTTATCCTCACCTGAGGACATTTCTCCATTTTTTGTCCAGACAGAGTGGGAGGGAGAGAGAGGAAGAGAGAGAGAGAAAGAAACATCGACGTGAAAGGGACACATCGAGTAGCTGCCACCCACATGGCCCAACCAGGGTCAGGGACAAACTGCAACCGAGGCACGTGCCCTTAGCAGGAACCGAACCCTGGTCTCTCTGGACCGCAGGCTGACGCTCTAACCACTGAGCCAAACTGGCCAGGGAGACCTCAATATATCTTTTTTAAAAAACCAAAATCTATGCAGACCTAATTTTAAAAATCAAAATTCAATAAATTAGAAATTTTCAACAAAATCCTATGCAAAAATTTTAAAACTCCCTTTAAAATAACTTATGCTAAAAATAGGGTTGCCATACTTTCTTGTTGAACCAGAACATCCTGGCTTACACTTAAATACAGTTCACTTGCAAAAGTATCCTAATTTAGATGATAAGTTATATAGTGATCCCATTTAAGGAATAATCCACAACTGGAATTGGAATTTAATTAGAAAGCAATGACAGGAAGTAATGTCAAAAAAGCTGTGGGGTGCCCTGGCTGGTTTGGCTCAGCAGTTAGAATGTCAGCCCGAAGACCAAAGAGCCATGGGTTTGATTCTGGTCAAGGGCACGTACTTCAGTTTCGGTTCAGTCCCCAGCCCTTGTCGGGGTTGTGCAGAAGGCAACCAATGGATGTGTCTCTCTCACACTGATGTTTCTCTCTCTCTCCCTCCCTCCCTTCCTCCCTCCCTCTCTATCTGAAGATAAATGGAAAAATATCCTTGGGTCAGGATTAAAAAAATAAAAACCTGTGAGGCACAGCCCAAGGTACTCAGAAGAAATTTTATAGCCTTTATTGCATATATTAGAAAATAAAAAATAAGCTAAGGAGGAAAACAAAAACTAAGAAAGCAGAAAGAAGGAAGTTAATGAAACAGAAAACAAGTCAAACAGCAGATCTGATCAACAAAATACCCCAGGAAAAAGTGCCATATCTCTGGGATCACATCACGAAAAAAAGAGGTTCAGCTCCTTGTGTTGTGGAAACTGGAGACAGTATGCACCTCACTTGGGCATTCAGTTTGGTCCTTGATATCAGCTCATCCACAAATCAGCATTCTTTGAGTGGGCCCAAACCAATAGCAATGAATGTTCTCTTTGTCCCCTACAAAGACCCTATATTGCAACCAGGCAAAAAATCACATGATCTGCCAGGGTCAAGAAACTACAGTGGCTGGCATTCTGACTGGCTGCTGTATCTGCCATCCCTGCCCGCATGCTACGAAAACAGAAAATCTTATGTGGGCATGGCCTCTTTGAACCATTTTGCTATGCTTAGTACCATCAATGACAGCTCCTGAACATGACTCTGCCTTGCACATGTAGAAACACACAGACCAGCACAACCTTTTAAAAATCTGATACAAATGCATATGTTTCTGACTGCTGAGCAGTCTTGAGGTATGGCACATATAGCTATCAAGGCTGCAGCTACTCAGTGACATGGCCCATGTTTCTTAACCAACGTAATGAGGATCCAAATAAAGCTTAACAACATCCCCCAAACTAGAGTGACTTGTGATCCCTTGGCCTATCTGTACGTGAGGAAGAGATGGCTATGGACTATTTCTCCATTGTGAATGAGAGTTGTTTTGTATTCATCTATTGCCTCATGGGCAATGACACCAGAGGTAGCAGGTCAGTCTAAATTGTACGAGTAATGCCCGGCCCGTGTAGCTCAGTGGTTGAGCGTCAACCCATGCACTAAGAGGTCGCTGGTTCAATTCCTGGTCGGGGCACATGCCCAGGTTGTGGGCCAGATCCCCAGTGTGGGGCATGCAGGAGGTGGCCAATCGATGTTCTCTCTCATCAATGTTTCTATCTCTCTCTCCTTCTCCCTTCCTCCCTCTCTCTCTAATATCTATAAAGAAAAGAAACAATTTTAAAAAATACATAAATAAATTGTATGAGTAACAATGGAAAAAAGATTGGCTTTAGACTACAACCTAGTTGTCTAAAATAACACCCAGTGCTACCCATGATAGTTACAGTTGGCTGTCCGGGAAACTGGCAGCCAAGACTGAGGTCAATACTGCTGGTTAGCTTCTTTCTGCAACTTAAAATCCTATTGATATTAGCCTTAATTAATATAATATGAAACAAATTGAACAGGTTTGGTCCCAGTCTCTGTTGGTCAGATTAAGCAGGATGGCCAATGGAGTGGCCTGCTTATATGAAAACTCAAGTTTGGCTAAGAATGTGTAGGGTCAGGGGGTGGATTATCCTTGGGAGAGACAATTTGCTATGGACTCTGAGTATCCCTGTATATTTTTGTTGTGCGTATGCCAAGAATGCAAGACCCTGATCAATCTTTACCCAAGTCATTTCTCAGCATTGTATTTGCGGTGAGCAACCTTGAGGGATAAGGCAATGTCTCCTTCTGGAACAGAGAGCAGGCTTACTTATTGCTTGCTATAAAAGAGATGGATTCCCTAAGCTCAATGTTCCTAGGTTGTAACATGAACCTCTGCATGCGCAGTGTTCATCTAGGCGTCCCCACATTGCCCCTGTGGGGTTTGGGAGATTAAGGATGAACCAGTGCAAACATGACGCTTACGTGGCTTGCTGTGCCACGAGTAATGAAGAGTGCCTCTGATCTAGTAGTCTCCTATTTTCTGCCAGCATACAGGAAACAGAGATAGGTTAATTTATTAGCTTGTAACTAAGGTAAAATCTAATCCCAGACTCATATTTGACTGTATCTCAATGCCTTTAATGAATATTGTTCTAGTTGAGTTCTACATAATTTTTGTACCAACCTTTAGCATTTTTTTGTGAAATTTATCCATTTTATATATTAGTATATAATCATTCTTCATTCTTTTATTTTTTGATAGCTGATGTATTTATAGTTACTTCCTCTTCTTTGTTTTGAATTTTATATGTATTTTTGCAATAAGTCTTGCTTCAAATAAAGATTATTACTCAGTCCTTTTATAGATTCAATTCTTAGTTTCATCAATATCAATTTTTGTGGTTCATGTTACTGTTCTCTAACTCATTGTTTTTTGTCCTTTTTACCTTGGTAATTTTTTGGTGGAGGGGACAGGGGTTACTATTACTTTTTTTCTAATCTCTTGAGTTAAACGCTTGCTCATTTGTTAAGTTTTTATTTCTTTATTACATATTTAAAGTTACAGGTTTTCCTCCAATTACTCCTACTTTAGCTATGTCCCACAATTTTGGTTCTAGTAGTTTTATCATTTAATTATCAGTCTAGCCCGCCAGGGGTGGCTCAGTGGTTGAGCGTCAACCCATGTACCAAGAGGTCGCTGGTTCGATTCCCAGTCAGGGCACATGCCCAGGATGTGGGCCCGATCCCTGGTGGGGGGGGGCATGCAGAAGGCGGCCAATTGATGTTCTCTCTCATCGAGGTTTCTATCTCTCTCTCCCTCTCCCTTCCTCTAAAATAAAAAAACTATTTAAAAAATGATCAGTCTAAATTATTTTATTGTATTCATGATTTCCATTTTTTTTTTTACAAAAGGATAATTCAGAAAAAAATTTAGTTTCCAAATATATTGAAGTTTTCTCTATCCTAATTTTATGTCTAATGGTCAGATAAATTATTTAAATGATGTAAGCCATTTAAATTTGAGGATTCCTTTCAAGCAGTGGTTCTCAACCTTTAATACAGTTCCTCATGTTGTGGTGACCCTCAACCATAAAATTGTTTTCGTTGCTACTTCATAACTGTAATTTTGCTACTCTTATGTCTTAGGCGACCCCTGTGAAAGGGTCATTCGACCCCCAAAGGGGTCGCGACCCACAGGTTGAGAACCGCTGCTTTAAGGGCTACTATATGATCTATCTTTTAAATGTAAGAGAGATGCTTGAAATATTGTGTATTCTTTATTTGTTGAGTGTGGAGTTTTATACAGGTATCCACATATATAGCTGTATGTTTATGATGGCTATATCTTCTTGTTTTATTGTTCTTCTTTTTCACCAGTATATATCCCTTTTCCCCTAAAACATGATCTTGTCAGATAATAAGATTTGTACTACAGTTTTCTTTTGGTTCCCATTTACCTGGTAAATTTTTTTCATCCTTTTATTTCCATTCTGTGCCTTTTTAAGTACATTTCTTTTGTAGTTGACACTGTTTTTAAAACCCAATCCAATGCTGACTTTTGTTTTATTCATTTATATTTATTGTGGTTACCCTTATATAAGGATTTATTTCTGCAATCTTATTTCATATTTCCATCTGCTATACCTTTTTTTGCTTTCACTGCTTTCCATTACTGAGATCACATTTTCTTCTGCTTACATGTTAAATCACTTAAAAAATTAAGTGATTTCACCAAATAGTTTTGTGTCTGTGGGTAAGTGTTGCCTGTGCCCTCATCCCTAAAATGAGAATAAAAGAGAATATGGTTGTTGGAGGAATTAAATGA
Source organism: Tadarida brasiliensis (assembly GCA_030848825.1). Taxonomy (NCBI): domain Eukaryota; kingdom Metazoa; phylum Chordata; class Mammalia; order Chiroptera; family Molossidae; genus Tadarida; species Tadarida brasiliensis. Next base: position 37,688,778 of record CM061257.1, on the reverse strand, counting down.
ATTAATATATATAAAAGTGTTAGAAAAGTGCCTGGTAAGAATAAAGTTTTATATCATTATGATAGTTGCTCTTAAAACTCACGTTTTGGTTCTTTCTCCTTGTTTTCTGAAACATCAGTATATGCATCTTCTTCTAACAAGACAAGTATTTTACCTCTTCTTATGTTACTTCATTTTCTTTTTCTCCTCTTCCTCACCATTCAGCATGTTGGTATTCTCCAGATTCTAGAATTTTTGGTCTAAATTATTATGAATATACCTTTTCCTTTTTTGTGTGAGTTCCTCTGCCTCTTTTTTGTTAGTACAATCGACTTTATCAAGCTATTTATATTTGATTATTTTTAATTCACACATCTCTTGCAGCATCTCCTATAATTACTTCTCTGATTACTTCCTCCAAACGTGTTTTCAATGTGGCTCTTCACTTGACAAACCTTCTGAGACCTTGTTTTCCTAAGGACGTCTTTATTATACCTTTGGATATGAATGACTGCATAGCTAGTTATTAAATAATAGGTTAAAATGATTTTCTTTCAGTATTCTAAATATACTACGTTGTTCTTGTTTCCAGTGTAGCTATTGAGAAGTTTGATGTTGCCTTAGTCCATTTGGACTGCTATAACAATTTACCACAGATTGGGTAGCTTATAAACAATAGACATTTATTTCTCACAGTTCTGGAGGCTGGAAATCCAAGATGACGGTGCCAGCACGCGTGGGTTCAAGTGAGAGCCCTCTAGGCAGTTGCAGACTGTTGACATCTCATTGTACCCTCACAGGGCAGAGAGGGGAAGAGAGCTTTCTGGGGTGCCTTTTACAAGGGCACTAATCCCATTCATGAGGGCTCCAACCTCATGGCCTAATTACATTTCAAAGGCCCCACCTTCTAATATAATCCCATTGGGGAATGCAGTTTCTAATTCGTGGGGGACACATTTAGTTCACAACTGATGGAAATCTGATCTTTGTTCCTTTTTAGGTGACCTGTTCTTACTCTGAAGCTTTCATTTCTCTCTTTGATACTGTGTTTAACTGTGGGTTTTTTCTTCTCTCCTACTTGGCTTTCTCTGAGCCCTACTAATAAAGACCTCAGGCTGTATCCTTCTTTGATTTGGGAACATTTGTCTCTATTATTTCTTAAAATATTTTTTATATTCCGAATTTCTCTTTTAGGGCTCATTATTACCTGGATGTCCTCACTGCTGCACATTATCTGGCACAATGAGTATTTTTTCTTTTATACTTTCAGTTTCTATTTCTGATGCCTTCTGGAAGAAGTCCTCAATCTTATCTTTAAGTGCACTAATTTATTTTACCCATCCTTTCTCAAAGGAAGACAGGAGCAGTATCAAATAAGGACAAACATAAAAAAAGCACCAAGTGGAAAGAAATATTAGCTGTGAAAAAGGTAATATTGGAAATGAAGTACACATCATGGGGTTGTTTGTGCCTGGACAAGAATGGTTTGGCTGAAGTAATGGGAATAAAGCATGATTGGAAGAGTTCAAGATGGAATGATGGGTGTAAAGGGGGAGGAGGTGTGGATGAAGTGAGTACAGATAACTCTTATCAAGAAATTTTTGCTATAAAGGGTGCAAAAATTAAATGGTAGAGTCTGGGAGGGGTTTTTAATGGATATTAAAAATGGGAGGTGTGTATGCAAGTGGGAACAAGCCAACAGAGCAAAAATGACTCAGGAATATGGGGTTAATTGTAGGAGTCTTTTGAGTAGCACAAGGAATGAATACTGGTCACAACCAGAGAGAACAGCTGGAGGGTAGAGATGGTTCCTGTTATAATAGTAGGGAAGGAAGTCATATGGATACAGATGTGTTAATAGATCTGAAGGGTGAGAAAGTTATTTTCTTATTGTTTCCATTTTCTCAGTGAAAAATTAAACAAGCTGAGATGAAAAGGAGGACGGAAGGTCTGAGTAAAGAGAAGGTAGAAATACTTGGGAGAGGTTAAATGTGAACTCACTAGGAAAGTGTATTAGGACTGTCACAGTGCTGTGACTCTTGATTTTCAGGGCTATAAATTTCCAGTGAAAAGACTCAGCATGGGTGTTGCTTTTTCCCACCCAAGTTCATTCAGCTGTTTCGGTACAGACGCAGAGTAGTTGAAGTAGTTGGATATGAACAAGGTTGGAGTTTTCAGTTCAGAGGATCAAGAATTTAGGGTACACGCAAAGAAAATAATGTCTATGCTAGATAAAGAGGAAAGGGAGAGTGATGGATTCACAGACAAGGGATAGGGGATGGAATCAACTGGAGATCCTGGTAGTCAAAAAATTGCTGGGATAGGCATAATATATAGAATGACTTAGAAACAGGGGTGAGGAGGATGCTATAAGTTGAGATATTGGAGGTAATGACAAGATTTAGAGCAATGTTGTCAACTATAAGCTGAATCCCATCACTGGGTCATGAAATCAATTTGGAGTGTCAGTTTCTCAATAAGCATTTTAAATTTTTGTTGCACATTAGAATTGTTGAGAGAACCTAAAAAAAAAAAAATCCCACACCTCACTCTCAGACTCTCAGAGTGTGATTTATTTGGAATGATGTAGGTTTCAAAAATCAGTGTTTGATTAAAATTGTCCAGGTAACTCTAATATACACGCCTGATCAATAACCATTGTTCCAAGAAGATACTGAAATAAAAAGACTGAGACAATTAATGGCAGGAAGATGGTACAGCAGGTACTAAACTCTTCTGAGAACTGGGGAGAGGGCTATGAGATCAGACGTGCGATCAACTGCAACAGGTGAGGGAGCAGGGGGCACAGTCAATGTAATGAATGTTCTTAACAAAAAGCATTTGCAAGAGAGAAAAAGGTGTGCACACACACACAAAAGCCTGTTTAACCATTTTGTAGATGAATTTCAAACAGAAACTGTAACTTCATTTCTTATATTTTGAACTAATTGAAAATAAATGAAAGAAAAGTCAGTAAAAAAAAAGTGCCTGGCACTTAAATTTGGGAATTCCCTGTATCTCACCATGATAAAGTTTGATTTTAATAAACTGTACTTAATTTTAGAATTATGAATATTGCTAAAATTGTTTAAAAAAAAAAACTATTTGTAAGAAAGAGAAAATAAATTGCCTGGAATGTTTATTGGAAAATCTATGTCAAGCTCCATAATTTAAAATTATTTAAAACAAATTAAAAACATCTAGGAAAGGTCAGAACATTCAGTGTTTTAAGATAAAACTACTTTTAGAAAATTTTAGTATCATGGTTATAAAAACAATTATAGCAAGCTATACATTTTTTATTATAGAAAACATTAAAAATAAAATAAATCTAACAAAATATGTCTTGCTGTTGCTTTGGGGAAAAGGTGGGAACAAATATTTTTATTTCATTTACATATATTTATTAAAAGATTTTCCATTTGACATTGCCAACAGTCCCATTTCTTTTGTACTTTGCTGTAATACATGAATTCACACAAAGGAAATGGTGGTCAAGTCAGCCACATCACACCCAAATACACACTGAATTATTGCAAAGGGCATAACTCAAATACACAAATGCACATATACAAACTCCACTTTATTAAACCAAAGAGGAGATAAAATGTATCATAAGTAATTAGCCTTCCATTTTCCTATGTTAGTTTTTAAGCTCTTTTTCAATCATAATGAAATCTTTAGAGAACAGGATTTTATTCAAATGTGTATGGTTCAAACACGATTAGTTTTTGTATCCAATATTCTATTTTGTGCTACTGTTCTTTTATTAATATTTGTATATATCTATATTCTTTAAAATTAAAACTTTGAAAATTAATTGTAAAAAGCTGTTTTCTACTTAATATGCCATAGTTCGGTGTTTACATACCTTTCTGGAAGACTGATTAAATAACAACATACAGCTTTAGAAACAAAATCTGGTATCATCAAATGTTTGTATATTGGAATTTTAACAAAATGTTTTACTATATTTACCCCATACACTATTATATTCTGAAATTTTATATTAATACAGTGAGAAATTTTATTAACTGAAAAAAGTCCCAAATTTCTGTTCTATGGTTGTACAAAATTTTAAATACAGTTTTTAGTTTGATTTTGATAAATCTGTATTATGTGAAGAGTCTATGTGATAGCAAAAATAATGTTGTATGTAATATATAAATGTATCTTTCCCATCACAGTTCTTCTAGTTGGCAATAACAAATTATATATGGTAATCATTTTACCTAGACCTCTGCTGTTATAATAGGCCTGAATATATTCCCCTCAGTGATAGACAGCAAATTGGTAAATAATTAATTTTACAGTTAGAAGAAAAAAGTTAAGCGTGACAACATAATATCAAACTTGATAATCCTTTGTGAATGCATTAAAGATATGGTTTATAAACACAGGCATGAAAACTAAAAACACTTTAAAAACAAGTACTGTAAGAATATTTATATACAAATATCATGGCTCATTAAGAAAAAGATTATTAAAGCATAATGTGAACAATACATTACATTAATTCACAATATAAATACACTTTGAGGAGTAATTTAAGTCAGGAATAAAAATACAGATATAGCATCAGTTAGCACTATTAATACATATTTTGTTCTGTCATATGTATGAAAATATACACATAGATATAGCTCTTTTAAACCAAATTTTTTACATAAATATTCACTGATTTAAATAAAAGTTGAAAGAGGTAGAATTTGTGTCAATGTTCATGATTTTCAGGAACAAGTACTTCAAATATAGTATTACTGTGCTGTCCTTTAGCAAGTCCATACAGCCAACTCATTGAAAGTCAACATTCTGAAAAAGGGGGGAGGGGAAAAGTGGGTTAAGAGAAAAGTGATAAACCAAATTATTCAGTACATCATGAAAAACTGAAATTCAGTAATGTTTTAATTGAAATTATAGTCTCTAATAAAAACCCTTGCCTATTTAGTGGTTAAGAAGTACTATTCTCTACTTCAAAAAGATTCCCTCCAAACTACCAAAGCACATCAAAATACATGAGGACAAAAAGAATGACACAAGTGAAAAGATATTCCATCTTATGTGCTATCTAATCATCCTCCCAATTAAAACACACATTAAAATATGAAAAATCCTATAATGGAAACAGTGAGAAAGTAATTATATTTCTCTATACTTAAGATGACATACTTAAGAAGAGATAATCAGACATGTTTTCTAATACTCATATAAACAACATTATTGCCCTGGTCGGTTTGGCTCAGCGGTTAGAGCGTCGGCCCGTGGACCAATGAGACCCGGGTTCGATTCCAGCCAAGGGCACGCACCTCAGTTGCAGTTCGTCCCAGGACCTGGTCGGGGTCACGCAGGAGGCAAGCAGTCAATGTGTCTCTTTCACATCGATGTTTCTCTCTCTCTCTCTCCCCCTTCTCCCTCACTTCTACTCTGTCTAAAGATAAATGGAAAAATATCCTTGAGTGAGGATAAAAAAAAAATTATTGATTATAGAAAAAAATGGGAACAAGCTGTATGTTCTATAAGAGAAGAATGATAACTAAATCCCAGAATATTCATGTGATAAACCATTAGATCACTATTTTATTTTTTTAAATCCTCACCCGAGGACAATTTTCCATTCATCTTCAGTTAGAGTGGGAGGGAGGGAGAGAAAGGGAGAGAAAGAGAGAAAGATTGACCTGAGAGGGACACATCGACTGGTTGCTCCTCCCCCTCCCTGCCCCCACATGACCCCAACCAGGGCCAGGAATGAACTGCAACCCAGGCATGTGCCCCTGACTGGAATTGAACCCGAGACTCATCGGTCCGTGGGCTGACGCTCTAACCGCTGAGCCAAACTGGCCAGGGCCTTCGATCACTATTTTAAAGTGGTATTTTTGAAAATGCTTTTACTGATACCAATAAATCCTCACAACAATACTGGGGGGGAGGGGGGGGGCACAAAGAACAAAACAAAACAAAATCAGGATAAAAACTATCTTGAGTATGATCTCTAGTAAAATTATACATGTATGTCTATGCATGTGTATGTGTGTTATTACCAATGAAATACAAGAAGGAAGTATACCAAAATGCTAATTGCTATTTTCTCTGGGTTGTAAGATTAAAAGTGATTTTGATTTTACATCTATGTTAGTAGTGGCATTTTGCATTTTCATAATAGCAATCCAAGGGTCAATCAACTGATGAATGGATAAACAAAATGTGGTATATACATATAATGGCATATTATTTAGCCTTAAAAAGGAAGAAAGTTCTGCCCTGGTTGGTGTGGCTTAGTTGGTTGTGTGTTGCCCCATGCACTGAAAGGTTGCTGGTTTGATTCCCAGTCAGGGCACATGCCTAGGTTGCAGATTCAATCCCCAGGAGGCAGCCAATCGATGTTCTGCTCTCACATCAATGTTTCTCTCTTTTGCTCCCTCTTCCTTCCTCTCTCTCTCTAAAAAAATCAATAAAAAAATTTATATTTTTTAAAGGAAGAAAGTTCTGAGACAAGCTCCAACATAGATGAACCCTGAAAACATTACGCTAAGTGAAATAAGCCATTCACAAAAGGCTGCTTCCATTTATACTGAGGTATACAGAATAGACAAATTGTAATGGTGGTTGCCAGGGCTGCTGGGGCTGGGAGAATGGGGAGTTAGTATTTAATGGGCACAGAATTTCAGTTGGAGAAGATAAAAAAGTTTGAAGTTGGATAGTGGAAATAATTTGTGCACAACAATGTGAATGTACTAACTGCCAGAGAAATGTACACTCAAAAATGGTTAAAATGATAAATTTCAAGTTATGTATATTTTTCATAAGAAATTATTTTGATTTTCTTCTTTATACTTTTCTATTTTATGTCCTTTTCAGTGAGCATTAGATACAATAATCAAAAAAGTAAAAACTGGGTTATATATTTTAACTATTAGAGACACCGTAAATATGAGTTGATATGACTATGTAGTATTATTTCTGAGTACTTATGGGGAAATCCCTGAGAATTAGTTTTGGTGACAATATTTAGAAAATATGAATGGAAATGGGTTACCAATTAACAACATCATTAGTATACTCTGGGACCTTGCTAATAGTTGTTGAAGTTTTCTAATCCACATCTATTATGATAGCTATAATTTAAAAAATGGAAAATAACAAGTATTGAAAAGGATTTGAAAAATTGGAACCCTTACATTGCTGGGGGAAATGTAAAATGGTACAGCTGTGTGGAAAAAGTCTGGAAGGTACTCAAGAAGTTTAACAGAATTTCCATATGACCCAGCAACTCTACTTCTAGGTACTTCCAAGAGATTTGAAAACAGGGACTAAAACAGATATTTGATACCAATGGTTTTAGCAGCATTATTCACAATAGCTAAGGGATGAAAACAACCCTGGTGTTCATCAACTGACGAATGGATAAACAACATGTGGTATAATCACACAAAGAAATATTATCCAGGCATAAAAAGGAATGAAGTTCTGAGACATGCTATGACATAGATGAACCTTGAAAGCATTGTCCGAAGTGAAATAAGCCAGACACAAAAGGACAAATATTGAATGATTTCACTTAGATGAAAATCTGAATAGGCAAATTCATAGAGACAGAAAAATAGATTAGAGGTTACCAGAGGCTGGGGAAGTAGTCCAGGACTGAAGAATTATTGTTTAATGGATACAGAGCTTCTGTTTGGGGTGATGAAAACGTTTTGGAAATAGTGGTGATGGCTACACAACCTGAGAATTTAATGCACTGAATTTTCACTTAAAAATAGTTTACATGGCAAAGTTCATGCTATATATTTTTTACCACAAATAAAAAACATTTTCTAATTCATCATCTCTTTAGACATTGCTGGAATCCACTGTGTCCTGTCTCAGTGATTCTTAAAGCATAGTCTGCAGATCCCTGGGAGTCCCCAGGACCCTCTCAGGGGGATCTCTAAGGTCAGGCCTCTTTTAATAAAACTGAAGAATTATGTACTTTCTCACTCTTTATCTCAGGTGCACTGTTGAGTTTCCCACAGGCTACACAGTGTGAAAGGCCAGGCAGTAACTATTTTAGATTTGTGGGCCCCAGGGTCTCTGTACCAACTACTTAATTCTGCAGCTGTGGAAAAGCAGTCTTACACATATGTAAACAAATGGGTGTGGCTATGCTCCAATAAAGCTTAATTTACAAAAACAGGGCCCACAGACCCTAGTTTACCATCCCAGATCTAAAATGCAGCTGTGAATCGGGCACGAGGAAACACTTGGGTCACAACTGTTATAAGGCATTCTAACAAGAAATTGAACCTCCACCTAATCACATTCAAATTAATGCAGCACTTGCAAGTTGTGAGGACACAGTGATTACAGCCAGCACTGAAGAAGTGGTCCTCAAAGTGAAAGAGGAAAATAAATATTTTACTCAAACAAACACAAAAGCAAAAGCACAGCAGTCAGAAATCATTTAAACCTGGGCCCTGCAAATATCAACAAACCCTGAGGGCATCTGCATGTGAAAGCACAGCACACAACTAATGTTCATAAGGAGACTCTGAGGCACTGAGGAAATGCTTAATCATCTTCTTTGTACTTCTATTAAAAGAGGCAAAGAAATGAATAATTTTAAAAAGAACTGACTTTACTACTTCTGTAAATGAGCCTGCATTTTTCAGTCCCTACCTCTCAAACCCTGGGTCTGACATGCTTCTTTTCCATTCGTTCCCCTCTTGTGAATCACCATAGTCTTTGACTCTTCCTCAGTCAAAGATGTCCTAGTGCTCTGGAAAACTGTTCTGCCATATCTCCTCCTCAAGCTCAAACATTTCCAGCAACCTGACAGGCACTGAACATGCATGTCCAGTAACCCAACAATTTCACTCTTAAGTATACACCCAAAAGAAATGCACACATCTATTCACCAACATACAGGTACAAGAATGTTCATAACTCTATGACAGCCTGAACTGGAAATTACCAGAGCCCTTCGACAATAGAATGAGTAAGTGGATTGTGGTAAGTTCACGTAATGGAATATATGCAGCAACAAGACTCAACAATCTACAAGGACACACAACAGGGATGAATCTCACAAATGTACTGTTGAGGAAAAGAGGCCAGAAATGTATGATATCATTTTTTAAATGTCCAAAAACAGGGAAAAAATGCCTTTTACTAGTTAGGGTGGTTACTTTTAGAGCAGGGCTTATGACCAGAAGGGAGCCCAAGTGAGGTAATGTTTTGTTTTTTGATCTGGGTGCAGGCTGAATAGGTGTGTGTGCTCAGTTTGTGAAAATTCACCGAGCTGTTTACTATAAAGTGACACTTTTCTGTATGTATAATTTATTTTTAAAAATCTGTCCTTTCAGTATTATTATACTGATCCTGAACTTATTATACTGTTTGTTTCGTATCTCTTTCTGGTTTCCCTGCCTCTGATTTCTACTCTCCCCAAAAAAGCCCAAATATAATTTTGAAGTTAACCTGCCAGGAGCAGTTCTTTCATCTTAACCCCTCGTGTATGCATCCTATACACAGGACGATCTTCAATGGCTCCCCTTGACTTACAGAATAAAGTCTACAGTCTATAATTTAGTCTCACATTAAATAATTCTATATCTCCCACGCCTTTCTCCCTCATTATGCCCAACAGTCTGCAATTCCAACCAGATTCCATCTATTTTGCCACATGTATTCCTGTCTGTCTTTGTCCACACTTGTATCATCTATTATTTGTACCTTGAATTTGGCACTTCATAAAATATTTCTGTGATGTCTCATATTGTCATGGACTGGAAATGTTCAGTTCAATGAGTTTTTACAATCGTAGATACCTCCATAACCATCACCACCAAATAGAACATTCGATTATTCCTACCAAAGGTGGTCAGAAAGTTCCCCTGACCACTTTTGCAGGCAATCTCTCTGTCTCCCCTGAACACTACTTCCTGAATTTTTATAGCCATAGATTAGCTTTGTTTGTCCATGGTGTTACATACATACCTTTCTGAAATGATCAGTTTATGTTTTCAGGAGAATGTAAAGGAGACTTCAGAGTAGAACTAAGGGGTGGTGTGGGAAGACCATGTCGACGCATCTCTTGGATTGCTCGTTCTCTGACAAATAAGGTCAAGTAAGAGTTAATACCAAGAAGGGTCTTACAGATATAAGGTGTTTTTGCTGTTGTTAAATGAAATTTTTACTCAATTAATTTCTATTTTTCCTAAATTTAAATCCTATGTCCTCAGTGATTTTTAAGTAGTAGATAAAAGATTTCAATTAAAGGAATTGTATTATAAGAGACTGTTCAAAGCCCCTCTGAGTAGATTTCCAAAGTTAGATGGCTCCCCTCTCTGCCCTTTCCTTTCCCACTTCTTCTTGCACACAAATCTAGCCCTCTTCCTTCTTCCTGCCTCAAAACTCCCAAATATGAGAAGTAAAATAATCCATTCTCTGTTATGCTTTCCTTCCCTGTGCCTGTGTCTGCCCCACAAAGCACGGGGACTGCTCTGCCACCTCCTTTGTGCGCTATCTGGAGTCTCTGGCCTAAACTTTTTCTGCTTTGAGTTCTTCAGTATCCAGGATTGCTGAGTGTTTCACACTCTTTTTCATTATTATTCCCCTAAAGAAACGTTTTAGGTATTTCCCCCCAAAACTATCCCCATACTCCATGAAATTTTAATACATATGTACATTGTTTACGTACTGTGGCCCTCTGGAGGGCCATAAATCATTGTAATACCTAAGGGTTTTTGCTACTCCCTCTTCTCCCAAGCATCATTTTGTCCCATGGGGTGGCAATATTGCCCCTTTAAGAATGTATGGTCTAGTTGGATGGTAAGAAGGAAAGACATGGTCATGTGGGTCAAGGTTTCTTTGGGGAGTGGGGTAAGGAAAAAGGAGAAAAATTAAGGGGATATAAAACCTTAGGTAATTAGAGAGCTTGACTTAGGACCCTTGAATTGAACAAATTTAACTTATCATTAAGAAATGGAAACGATTATATATGTACAGTTTAGCATATATGTTCCAGTTTAGCAAATGGAAACGATTATATATGTACAGTTTAGCATAATTTTTAATCTTCAAAATTATAGATTAAAAACAGTTTTCATGACACTGATGCAATCTCAGGCTTCATATCTCACTGAAACAAAAAATACTGAATTCCTAGAAAATTCTGTCTATACACCAAATAGCACATGAATCAAAAGTTTTGATGCTAATGGATACTCAAAATCTGACCTAATAAGCAATTTGACCACTATTTGAGAATGAAATCTCAAACATATTGATATCTATGGTATTAATATAGCAGGAAAAGTAACAGAATAAACTTGACAACTGATTTAAAAATTAGACTTTGACTTTAACTGCTAAAGCAGGTCTTATTCCTGTTTGTAACACTTGAGGATTAAAAATGTTAACATAATGAGTCCTGGCTGGTTTGGTTCAGCAATTAGAGCATCAGCTCGAGGACCAAAGAGTTGCAGGTTTGATTCTGTTCAAGGGCATGTACCTCGGTTTCAGTTCACTCCCCGACCCTGGTCGGGGTTGTGCAGGAGGCAACCAATCAATATGTCTCTCTCACATTGATGTTTCTTTCTCTCTCTCTCCCTCTCACTCTATCTAAAGATAAACAGAAAAATATCTTCGGGTGAGGATTAAAAAATAATTTTTTTAACATAATGAAGCAAATGAACTGGAATATAAGTGAGTATGAAAATTACTAAACTGTAGAGAATATATTATAGAGGTTAGGAGCAGGGGCTTTAAATTAGACAGACCTGCCTGAATTTCATTCTTGACTCTGCTATTTACTATTTGTATGACCCCAGTTTCCTATAATATAAGCATAATAATAGATTGTTAGCATTATCAAATATATATCTAGTATCTGGTACATATTTGTTAACTGTCCTTATAATCATCAGCATTGTCACTTATTTGATGATTTTCCTATTGGATCCTATTTTGGACTCGTGAAATCCTTACTAGCTTGTTTATTCCCTAACTATATCCTCTGAAATAATGCCCTAATTTTGCCTTGCGAAACGCTATGGGAAACATTCATACAATACTTGCTACTTTATTTACTGTAGGGATATTATCTTCCACAACACTTGTTGCCTTTTCAGGAAGAATTACTGAAGAAATTTATTTTGAGCATTAATGCTTTAAAAAAGTTTGCTATTTGTAAGCCACATTAAATTCTTTTTGGAATAGGATAGGCAATAAATAAAAACACTGTCTAATGCTAAAAATTTTTCTTACCGTTCATATCTTTCGGTCGAAATCTGTCTTTTGAGGGCATCATGATCGGTTTGTAATTGTGCCACTTTAGCCCGAAGCATGGTGTTCTCCCGGCTTTGACTAGTTCTTAAAAACAAATTTTAAAAATCAAAGAAATAAATAACAAATGTTCTGTTTTGTAGAGTTAAGTGCTATGGATTGTTGTTTTTGTGATAAATACAAAGGAGATGATACTTAAGGATGAAAAAAGATCAAGACTTTCAACGCTAATTTTCTAAACTTCTGAAGCTTCTACAACAGAGTTTTCTTTTTCATGTATCTTATTTATTTAATAAACATCTACTGAGCCTCTAGCATCTACTGAGCCTTACTCACAAATGTGAGTAAGACATGGATTATAACATCTAGTTGTAAAGTATCTTCACCAGCTCTTTCTTGACTCTTACCTCAGAAAGGGAAATATTTCTAACTCTTTTTAAAAGTTATAGTCCATTTGTACTATCTACTCTGGATTTCTTCTCTTCTTCCAACAAACACACCTAAACCTCTCCATCCTAAAAAGACACCATCATCAATCTCCTAAAAGGTAATCAATACACAGGAGGGTCAAATTGCCTAGGTTTTTTTCTTCAAATTTTTTTTCTTCCTTTATCGATTTTACAGAGAGGAAGGGAGAGGGAGAGAGAGACAGAAACATCGATGAGAGAGAACATCGACTGGCCGCCTCCTGCATGCCCCCCACTGGGGATCGGGCCCACAACCTGGGCATGTGTCCTGACTAGGAATCGAACCGGCGACCTCTTGGTGCATGGGTTGATGCTCAACTACTGAGCCACACCAGCCAGACATTGCCTAAGTTTTTGAAGTCTTTTTCCTAATCCACTGGATGAATCCCATCCTGAAATCCTCTCTCCTTTGACTCCTCTCTTCCTTGCTCAAATTTAGGCATTTTTTAAAGGTTCATTCATTCACTTGCATGGGAACCACCTCTGTGGTGAAGATATACAAATGTACATCTCCAAACATAATGTCTCTTCTGAACTAAACCCCTACACTTCCAAAAGCAGCAGCCACATAGGTAAAATATTTTGGTTTTAAACCACCCTTCACACTTCCATCCCCCTCTCCCACAAAAAGTTAAAATATTTTTTTTTGCTCCTCCAGTAGTTTTTAATCATTTGTTTTATGCTATAAATCTATAAAAATTTACTCATATTAAAAATTATTTTTGAGAAGCTATTTTCCTCACATAGATTGATTTAAGATACTTACAGTTTGCTTTCTGAAAGGGTTAACTTCTCTTTAAGTAGCTGAATTTCTGTATCTTTCTCGTGGGAGGTCATATGAGAATGAAATTCTTTATCTCTATTCGTAGCCAACAATGATTCGAGGTTTTTAATAGTATGTCTCTCACTTGACAGTTGGTTTTTCAACAGCTCTGATTCTGATTTTATATTTTCTAATTCCATCACAACCTACAGAAAAAAACAAAGTAGGATTACTTCAGTACTTTTAGACTTACTCTGAAAAACTGCCTGCAGAGCTAGACACACACATCAGTTCCTTCATTTTGGGTACAGGGTAAAGATTCTGAACCACTTTTTTAAGTATAAGAAAAACATCTAGCCTGGCCAGTGTGGCTCAGTGGATTGAGTGTCCTCCCATGGACCAAGAGGTCCCAGTTCCATTCCCAGTCAGGGCACATGCCCAGATTGCAGGCTTGATCCCCAGTAGGGGGCATGTAGGAGGCAGCCAATCAATGTTTCTCTCTCACATCGATGTTTCTATCTCTTCCTAAAAAAAAAAAAAAGACCAATAAAAAATATTTAAAAGAAAGAAATAAAACATCTCATTTTAAAAATAACCTTTGCTATTTTTAGTAAGGGCTTATTTGGCTATAAGATCTACTCCAACGCTTCAAATAGTTTTCTAGTACTACCTTGTCAGGAGAGGGTCATTATCACAAAATCCTAAAATATGGCCACCCTATCAGCAAGGAGGCCCTTCTGATCTATATTAAATCTGTGTCCTCTGACTACATGGTCAAGCCAGTATTTGAGCTTCTCAGTACCTGAAAACAAAGATACTAAATGAGTGAAAACTAAAAACACCTATGTTTGAAAACACACTTTGTTGTTTAAAGCAATGCTTCAATTTGGGAATAGAAAATTCCAGCTACCTAGACTTTTAAAGATTTAAATGACTTGATATTTTTATCAGGAAAAATATTCTACTTAGGAAACAGTGAGGTGCTCACTCCATTTAAATCTTACCTTTAAACAATGAAAGAAAGTATTGAGATATGCTCCTATTCTATAATGAGAAGACTAAATACCCATCTACTGTAAAACAGACAGCCCCTAATTTCATTACCACGTATGCCAGAGAAATCCTGGCAAAGAATCTAGTAGTCAAATTTAATTCTCAAAATCCTGCAGTCAAAAGTCACTACTTCAGAGGGAAATAAATATATTAGGTAGTAAATGATAAAGTAAAACAATTAAGAGCAGGGCTCAATAAAACAATGTGTTACAACAAAACCTTCTAAGTTCTTACCCTTTCAAATTCAAGGTTTTTAGCATTCAATTGTTGAGTCATAATATCTTTGCCTGAATCAAGCTTAATACAGAGTTCTCTAAGAGATGACAAATCATTGAATACTGCCGCTTTCTCATCTTCTTGATGTCTCAGCTCTTCTTCTAATCTAGATATGGCTTTTGCCATTGACGAGATCTGAGATTCATAAGCATGATGTGCATTTATGTGCTGAAAATAAAAAAAGAAACAGGGTAAAAGTTAAAGTAGCCAAATACTTTTAAAGGCTTGAATCTGTGCAGCTACAACCTCACTTTATAAAAATAAAAGAGCCATTTTTGCATATTTTAAGATACTCTCAAGAAGTTGTCTATTTAAAGATTGCCTATTTAATGCTTAACAAAATGAATTGTGTACAATTATTAATCATGGCAAATAAGTTCTTCATGTATATATTTAGAAGATGCAAAGATGAAAATTATTGTTTTAGGGTGTTGTGAATATGAGAGATCTTTAAAGTTACATTAAATTTCCCTTTATAAATTTTTTGTTATAATAATGCTTTATCAAGAAAAAGTAATATATATATAGGGTGAGGCAAAAGTAAATTTACAGTTGTTTGTATGGGAACTAATACAATAATTAATAGTAGTACAAGAATAAACTGTTTTGTGCACTCAAAACTGTAAACATACTTTTGCCGCACCCTATACTTATCACTTGTCAATTGTCTTTGAATTTCAAAAATGGAGTTTGCTTTAAAACCAAATACCTGAAGTCATATTTAAATTTAATTGAATATACTACTTTATAAGATACTAATAACTGAAATAATGAGCAAAGTTTGAAATACTGATAGATTTTTTTTCTTAGAAAAATCCTCAATTTAAATTTCTCACAATTTAAATTATGAGTGATAAATACAAACTGATTTAATCTCTAATTCCAGAATTTAGGAAGAAGTCCTCACTCAAAAATTAATTCGAATAGACTCTACTGAAATGAACCAACATTAAAAATTGAATACTGGCCCTGGCTGATTTGGCTCAGCGGTTAGAGCGTCGGCACACGGACCAATGAGTCGCGGGTTTGATTCCAGTCAAGGGCACGTACCTCAGTTGCGGCTCATCCCTGGCCCTGACTGGGGTCGTGTGGGAGGCAACCAGTCAATGTGTCCCTCTCACATTGATGTCTCTCTCTCTCTTCCTCTTTCTCCTTCCCACTCTATCTGAACAAAAATGGAAAATATCCTCAGGTGAGGATTAAAAAAAATAAAAATTGAATATTGTGTGTAAATATTTAATAAATGTTAACAGTTGCAGAAAAGTAAATATTTGGATTTTCTAAATATTAATGAATTAATAAAATCAAAGTTTCCCCCAAACTATAAATATGTAAATCAATTTCATATACCATATAAGAACATGAACAATGATAATGAACAAAAGAACTAAAGAATAGTTTCTCCTGAGAACTCTTTTGAAGGTGGAAAAGCATGCCTTTAGTTATTATACTCTTAACAGAAAGTTTATAGAGATAGTGTATTAGTGTCCTAGGACTGCTGTAACAAATTACTGCAAATTACTGGCTGGCTTAAAACAATGGAAATTTATTCCCTCAAAATTCTGGAGGTTACAAGTTTGAAATTTAGATGTCAACAGAGTTGGCTTTTTCTGGAGGTTCCGAGGGAGAATTTGTTCTGTGCCTCTGTCCCATCTTCTGGTGGTTACTGGCAATTATTGCAGTTCCTTGCCTTGTAGACATACCACTCCAATCTCTGCCTCCGTCTTCACCTGGCACTCACCCTGTGTCTTCTGTGTCCAGATTTCTCTTATCTTATAAGGAAGTAATTTTCAGCCTTTTTCATCTCATGGTACACATAAACTAATCACTAAAATTCTGTGGCACATAAACAAATATGTTTTTTCAGATCTGACAAAAAAAATAGGTATAATTTTGATTCATTCACACCAGATGACTATCGTAATGTTGATTGTTGTCATTTTTTAATTTGACAATCTAAGGGAAAAGAGATCAGTGCCCTTCCTAGTCAGGTATTGCCATGTTTTAAAAATTCTTGCAGCACACTGGTTGGAAATCACTGTTATAAGGACACAAGTTATTGGGTTATGCCCTGCCCTAGTCTAGTATAAGTTCATTTTAACCTCTGCAAAGACACCATTTTTAAAAAATGTCATATTCACAGGTACTAAGGGTTAGAAACCTAAATATATCTTTTTTTTGGGGGGGAGGCATAATTCTACCCACTATAGATAATCAATACTTTCTCTTAAAAAAATGAAGACTACAATACTATACCAAAAACACCAAAAAAAACCCCAAATTAATAGCCAACTATTCTAATAAATATAACTTAGGGTGCCTATATTTTAAATGAACTCAAAATTTATCAAGAAATTTTTATTAGACTACCTTTATGACAAGAGCTTATTTAAATCTGCATACAAAAGAATAAATTGGGACCCTTATGTTATATCATATACAAAAGTTAACTCAAAGACCATAACATATGAGATAAAACTTATAAAAGTCCTAGAAGAACACAGAGTTTGAAAAAATTCATTGTATTGGACTTCACAATTCTTTCTTTCTTTTTTTTTTATCCTCACGCGAGAGCACTTTTGCATTTATCTTCAGATAGAGCGGGAGGGAGAGAAGGGGGAAGAGAGAGAGAAACATCGATGTGAGAGAGACACATCGAGTGGTTGCCACTCATACGACCCTAACCGGGGTCGGGGACAAACTGCAACCGAGGTACATGCCCTTAGCAGGAACCAAACCCGGGACTCTCTGGTCCGTGGACCAACGCTCTAACCGCTGAGCCAAACCGGCCAGGGCTCTTTCTTTTTTTTTATCCTCACTCGAGGACACTTTTGCATTTATCTTCAGATAGAGTGGGAGGGACGGGGAGAGAGAGAGAGAGAGAGAGAGAGAGAGAGAAACATCGATGTGAGAGAGACACATCGAGTGGCTGCCACCCACACGACCCCAAACGGGGCCAGGGACAAACTGCAACTGAGGTACGTGCCCTTAGCGGGAACTGAAGCCGGGACTCTCTGGTCTGTAGGCCGACGCTCTAACTGCAAAGCCAAACTGGCTAGGGCCACAATTATTTCTCGAATATGACACCAAAAAATATATGTAACAAGAGCAAAAACAGATAAATTGGACTTTATCAAAATTAAAAACTTTTATGCATCAAAGGATAAAAGTGAGTGAAAAGGCAAGCCACGTATGGGAGAAAACTTACAAAACATGTATTGAATAAGGGATTAATATCAATATTATACAAATAATTCCTACAATTCAATAACAAAAAACAACCTGATTGCCCTGGCTGGTTTGGCTCAGAGGTTAGAGCGTCGGCCCACGGACCAAAGGCTCTAGGGTTCAATTCCCAATTGAACCTGGGTTGCAGGTTCGATCCTTGGCCCAGTTTGGGTCGTGCGGGAAGCAACCAATTGATGTGTCTTTCTCACATCGATGTTTGTTTCTCTCGCCCTTCCACTCTAAAACTTAATGGAAAAATATCCTCGGGTAGGGATTAACAAAACAAACAATAAAAACAAAAACCCAACCTGATTAAAAATGGGCAAAGGATTTGAATAGACATTTCTCCAAAGAACATACACAAATGGCCAACAAATACACAAAAAGATGCTTGACATCACTAATCATTAAGAAAATACAAGTCAAATCCAAAATGAGATACCACTTCACTTCCACTGAGATGGCTATTATAAAAAAGCAGAAAATAACAAGTGTTGGCAAGGATGTGGAGAAACTGAAATCCTTACATTGCTGGTGGGAATGTAAAATGCTGCAGCCCTTATGGAACACTGTATGGCAGTTTCTCAAAACATTAAACATAAAATTACCACATGATCCAGCAATTCCACTTCTGGGTATATCCTAAAGAACTGAAACTAAGGACTCCAACAGATATTGTACACTCATGTTCATTGCAGCATTACTCTTTGGTCAAAGATGAAAACAATCAGATGTCTATTGACAAAAGAATGGACAAACCAAATGTGGTTTAGACATACAATGAAATATTATTCAGCCTTAAAAAGGAATAAATTCTAACACATGCTATAACATGGGTAACCTTGAGGTTAAGTGAATCTTAAGGCTGAGTAAAATAGACCAGTCACAAAAAGATAAATATCATATGATTCCACTTATAGGAGGTACATAGAGGGGTCACATTCATAGAGAGAGAAAGTATGGTGGTTGCTAGAAGTTGGGGTGTGGAGAATGGGGAGTTAGTGTTTAATGGGTAGAATTTCATCTGGGGAAGATGAAAAAGTTCTGCAGATAGATGGTGGTGAGAGTTGCACAATAATGTGAAAGTAGTAACTGCCACAGAACTGTACACCTAATAAATAAAATGGTAAAGTTGATGTTAGGTATATTTTACTACAATAAATAAAAGTAGGATATAACTGCCCTGACCAGTTTGGCTCAGCAGTTGGAGTGTCTGCCCGCGGACCAATGAGTCGTGGGTTCTATTCCAGTCAAGGGCACATACCTTGGTTGCGATTCGTCCGCGGCCCTGGTTGAGGTCGTGCGGAAGCCAGCCATTGGATGTGTCCCCTTCACGTCAATGTTTCTCTCTCTCTCTCTCTCTCTCTCTCTCTCTCCCTCTCTCTCCAAACAAAAATGGAAAAATGTCCTCCGGTGAGGATAAAAAAAAAAAAGTAGGATATAACCTTGGCAAACATAGGAGCACCAAAATACATCAAAAAACTTCTGGAGGACTTCAAAGGAGAAATCGACAGCAATACGATCATAGCAGGGGACTTCAACACCCCACTGGCATCACTGGATCCTCTACACAAAAAATTAACAAGGAAAACAGAGACTCTACATGATGCAATAGATCAAATGGATTTAATAGATATCTACAGAGAATTATACCCCAAAACTGCAGAATTCACATTCTTCTCAAGTGCACATGGGACATTATCAAAGAAAGACCACATGTTAGGACACAAACTAAGTCTCTACAAGTTTAAGAAGATTGAAATCATATCAAGCATATTCTCAGATCACAATGGCATGACTCTCGAAATCAACTACAATAAAAATATGCAAAAACATTCAAACACATGGAGGCTAAATAGCATGTTATTAAACAATGAATGGGTTTCCAAGGAGATCAAGGAAGAAATTAAAAAATTCCTGGTAACCAATGAAAATGAACACACAACAACCCAAAATCTATGGGACGCAACGAAAGCAGTCCTGAGAGCAAAGATCATAGCACTCCAGGTCTACCTCAAGAAACAAGAAAAATTCTCAATTGACTTTCTAACCCTACAACTTAAAGAATAAGAAAGTAAACAAAAAGAAAAACCCAGAGCAAGTAGAAGGAAGGAAACAGTAAAGGTCAGAAATAAATGACATAGAAACTAAAAAAACAATTCAAAAGATCAATAGAACAAAGAGCTGGTTCTTTGAAAAGATAAACAAGATTTATGGACCTTTAGCCAGACTCACCAAGAAAAAAAAAAGAGGACTCAAACAAAATCAGAAATGAAAGAGGAGAAGTAACAACTGACATCACAGAAATACAAAGGATTGTTAACAAGTACTATGAACAATTATATGCCAACAAATTGGACAATCTAGGCGAAATGGACAAATTCTAGAATCACACAGTCTCCCAAAACTGAACCAGGAAGAAATAGAAAACTTGAACAGACCAATAACAACTAAAGAAATTGAAGATGTGATCAAGAAACTCCCAGAAAACAAAAGCCCGGGCCCGGATGGCTTCACGGGGGAGTTTTACCGAACATTCAAAGAACTAACGCCCATTCTCCTCAAATTATTCCAAAAAATTCAAGAAGGAAGACTTCCAAATTCGTTTTATGAGGCCAGCATAATTCTAATTCCAAAACCAGATAAAGTCACTACAAAGAAAGAAAACTACAAGCCAATATCCTTGATGAACATAGATGTCAAATTTAACAAAATACTAGCAAATCGGATCCAGCGATACATGAAAAAAATTATTCACCATGACCAAGTGGGATTCATCCCAGGCATGCAAGGCTGGTACAATATTGACAAATCAATAAATGTGATACACCACATAAACAAAATGAAAGATAAAAACCATATGATCATATCAATAGACGCTGAAAAAGCATTCGACAAAATTCAGCACTCATTTCTGATAAAAACGCTCAGCAATGTGGGAATAGAGGGATCATATCTCGACATAATAAAGGCCATATATGAAAAATCTATAGCCAACATCATACTCAATGGGCAAAAACTAAAAGCATTTCCCTTAAGAACAGGAACAAGACAAGGATGTCTACTTTCGCCACTCTTACTTAACATAGTACTGTAAGTCTTAGTCACAGCAATTAGACATGAAGAAAAAATAAAAGAGATCCAAATTGGAAAGGAGGAAGTGAAACTGTCATTATTTGCAGATGACATGATATTGTATATAGAAAACCCTAAAGATTCCATCAAAAATCTACTAGATTTGCCCTGGCCGGTTTGGCTCAGCGGTTAGAGCGTTGGCCCACGGACCAGAGAGACCTGGGTTCGGTTCTCGCTAAGGGCATTTACCTCGGTTGCAGTTTGTCCCCGACCCCGGTTGGGGTTGTGTGGGTGGCAACCACTCGATGTGTCTCTCTCACATCGATGTTTCTCTCTCTCTCTTCCTCCCTCTCTCCCTCCCGCTCTATCTGAAGATAAATGCAAAAATGTCCTCAGGTGAGAATAAAAAAAAATAAAAAAAATCTACTAGATTTAATAAATGAATTTGGCAAAGTAATAGGATACAAAATTCACATCAAGAAATAGACAGCATTCTTATACACCAATAATGAACTCACAGAAAGAGATACTAAAAAAACAATCCCAGCCCTGGCTGGTTTGGCTCAGCGGTTGGAGCATTGGCCCACAGACCAGAGTGTCCTGAGTTCGGTTCCAGCTAAGGGCACATACCTTGGGTGCAGTTTGTCCCTGGCCCTAGTTGGGGTCATGTGGGTGGCAACCCCTCGATGTGTCTCTCTCATATCGATGTTTCTCTCTCTCTCTTCCTCTCTCTTTCCCTCCTGCTCTATCTGAAGATAAATGCAAGAAAATGTCCTCGAGTGAGGATAAAAACAAAAAACAACAACAACAAAAAATCCCATTTACCACTGCAGCAAAAACATTAAGATACCTAGGAATAAACTTAACCAAAGAAGTAAAGTACCTATTCACAGAAAACTACAGGACATTGAAAAAAGAAATAAAAGAAAATATAAAAAAGTGGAAGTATATACCTTATTCATGGATTGGAAGAAATAATATCATTAAAATGTCATACTACCCAAAGCAATCTATAGATTCAATGCAATCCCCATTGACTTATTTCATGGAACTAGAACCAATACTCAAAAGTTTATATGGAACCAAAAAGACCCTGAATAGTCACAGCAATCTTAAAAAAAAAAGAACAAAGTAGGAGGGATCACAATACTGGATATCAGGTTATACTACAAAGCCACTGTAATCAAAACAGCCTGGTACTGGCACAAGAACAGGCACATAGATCAATAGAATAAAATAGAGAAACCAGAAATTGACCCAAAACATTATGCTCAATCAATATTTGACAAAGGTGGCAAGAGCATACAATGGAGTACAGACAGCCTCTTTAATAAATGGTGCTGGGAAAATTGGACAGATACATGCAAAAAAATGAAGCTAGACCACCAACTTACACCACACAGGAATAAACTCAAAATGGATAAAAGACTTAAATGTGACTCGTGAATTCATAAAAATCCTAGAAGAAAATGTAGGCAACAAAATTTCAGACATCACACGCAGCAGAATTTTCACCGATACAACACCTAAGGCAAGAGAATCAAAGGAAAAAATTAATACATGGGACTACATCAAACTT
This sequence comes from Tadarida brasiliensis, assembly GCA_030848825.1. Lineage (NCBI taxonomy): Eukaryota > Metazoa > Chordata > Mammalia > Chiroptera > Molossidae > Tadarida > Tadarida brasiliensis. The sequence goes on along the minus strand of CM061257.1, from coordinate 37,666,094 downwards.
AAAAGCTTCTGCACAGCAAAAGAAACAACCATCAAAATGGAAAGGGAACCCACTATATGGGAGAGCATAATTGCCAATGATACATCAGATAAGGGATTCATTTCCAAAATATATAGAGTACTCATACAACTCAACAAAAGGAAGACAAAGAACTCAATTAAAAAATGGGCAGAGAACCTAAATAGACACCTCTCCAAACAGGACATACAAATGGCCAAGACACATATGAACAAATGCTCAGCATCACTTATCATCAGAGAGATGCAAACTAAAACGACTACGAGGTATCACCTCACACCTACCAGAATGGCTGCCATCAATAAATCATCAAACAACAAGTGCTAGCGAGGGTGTGGAGAAAAGGGGACTCTAGTACACTGCTGGTGGGAACGCAGACTGGTGCAGCCACTATGTAAAACAATATGGTGTTTCCTCAAAAAATTAAAAATTGATCTGCCATTTGACCCAGTGATCCCACTTCTAGGAATATATCCTAAGAAGCCTGAAACACCAATCAGAAAGAATATATGTACCTCTATGTTCATAGCATCACTATTTACAATTGCTAAGATCTGGAAGCAGCCCAAGTGTCCATCAATAGATGAGTGGATAAAAAAGCTGTGGTACATTTACACAATGGAACATAATGCAGCTGTAAGAAAGAAAGATCTCTTATCCTTTGAGACAACATGGAGGGACCTGGAGAGTATTATGCTAAGCAAAATAAGTCAATCAGAGAAAGACAAATATCACATGATCTCACTTATTTGTGGAATATAATGAACAAAATAAGCTGATGAACAAAATAGACCCAGAGACATAGAAGTAGGGAACAGACTGACAAACCTCAGAAGAGGGGACCGGGGTAGGGGTGGAGATAAACCAAAGAACTTATATGGGTATATGCATAAGCAATGAATATAGACAACAATGCCACGGGGGTGGGGGAGTGGGGTGGGATCTAGAGGAAGGTGTCAATGGGGGAAAAAGGAGAAATATCTATAACAAAAAGAAATTTAAAAAATAGAATAAAATAAAAAATAAAAGTAATGGGGCTCCTAAGCAAATTATCAGAATTAATGACAACAGATTACCATTGAATTTGATTTTACCAATGCTTAACCTACACTTCAAATAAAGTACCTTTGAAAGCGCATTTTCTGTTCTATTAAAGTCTTTACAAGACAAACAAATATATTACCTCCTGTATTTCTTTTTCTAATAGATCCACTCTTTCACGAAGGTGTCTCCTCTCTGTGTCAATAGAAAGAAGTTCCAGTCGAACTGAGCTGCTTTCTCCCTCGGCTTGATGGGCTTTGACCTCCCAGTCTTCAGCACGGTTATGAAGCATTTGAAATCTATCTAACAAATCTTGATTTTCTTTTTCCTGGTTTAAGTATAAGTAAATTGTTTCTAAATTAGTAATCATCACTTACCAAATACCCATGTCAGAAACATATATTCACATTGGGATTTTTGTTTTAATTTAGGAAGCATAAGCTTTCTGCGCAGACACTATACTAAATAAGATCTGCGGGGAAATATAAAGAGACAGTAGGCAAGATCTCCATCTCAAATGTTAATAAGCTAATAAAGGAGTCAGAATAAAGGAATATAAAAAAGTAAAAAAAAAAAAATCAGTCTTAAATCCAACCTGAACATTTTTTTTACCTTAGCAGCCATTAAGCTCTCCCATCGTGACACCTCTGTTATGTAATTATGAACTCTACTCTTCATTTCTTCTTTTTCTTGCACTGCTGCTTCCAATTCCAGTGAGACTTCCTATAAATCAGAAAATTGAAGACAAATCTAAAATGAACATAGTACCTAATGAGTTCTATTTCTATTCAAATAGCTACTTTTGAATTTGGGAAATAAGAGAGAATTGGAAAACTGTTCCTAAGTGTTACTTGTACTTATTTTTCCTGACCGATCTTCACTTTTTAACCAAATATTACCACATATCTTCCACAGTAGTCCTAACCATGTATCTGGCTCAAGGGTTGGCATTTTAAAAAACTCATTTATCAACAATATGCTTTACATGGAATAATGCTGAAAATAATTTAAAAGAAAACATAAAATATTTTAAACAGGAAAATTATTGGTCTTCAGAGTATAATCCTTTAATAAACCAGTACAAACAAAGCTAATACCTTTAACTATTTGACATTCTAAAGTATTCATTAATATGCCTGGCCCGTGTGGCTCAGTGGTTGAGCATCAACCCATGCACCAAGAGGTCACTGGTTCGAATCCTGGTCAGGACATATGCCCAGGTTGTGGGCCCAATCTCCAGTGGGGGGCATGTAGGAGGCGGCAAATCGATGTTCTCTCTCATCGATATTTTTATCTCTCTCTCCTTCTCCTATCCTCTCTCTCTAAAATCAATAAAGGAAAAAAAAAGTATTCAGTAATTTACTTATACCTATAAATAAATTAAGCCCGTCCACTGGAAGTAAGTATGAATAATTAAAATCTATTATGGGTCTTTAAAATACAGCAACTTTGCCCTAGAAGTGATGCTGAGGTCCTCACCCAATAGGGTGACAACAATTTCTGCCATAGAGAATAAACACCATGCTACCAGCTTTAGAAGTCCTTACAATAAAGATCAAAATGGTAAGGAGACCACAGTTGTAACCATTAGACATCCTACCATATACAGCAGCATTCTAAACCACATTTTATTTTATTTTTTTTATCCTCACCTGAAGACATTTTTGCATTTATCTTCAGATAGAGCGGGAGGGAGAGAGGGAGGAAGAAAGAGAGAGAAACATCGATGTGCGACAGACACATCGACTGACACACCCACACAACCCCAACAGGGGCCAGGGATGAACTGCAACCGGGTACATGCCCTTAGCGGGAACCAAACCTGGAACTCTCTGGTCCTCGGGCCGATGCTCTAACTGCTGAGCCAAATCAGCTAGGGCTCTAAACCACATTTTAAAATATCCTTATAAACACCATTATACTTCAAAAAAAATTTTTTTTTTTATCCTCACTCGAGGACACTTTTTCATTTTTTGTTCAGATAGAGTGGGAGGGAGAGAGAGGAAGAGAGAGAGAGAGAAACATCGATGCGAAGGTGACACATTGAGTGGCTGCCACCCATACGACCAACCAGGGCCAGGGACAAACTGCAACTGAAGTACATGCCCTTAGCGGGAACCGAACCCGGGTCTCTCTGGACCGCAGGCCGACGCTCTAACTGCTGAGCCAAACCGGCAGGGCATACTTCAAAAATTTTTATGTTGTTTATATTAATATTGTTAAAAATTTTAAATATTTAGAGCTTTAAGGTTTAAGAGGTACATAGAAATAATATACTATAACAAAAAATATACTGCAAAACTGTATACTATAAAACTATCAATTTATGCATTGTACTCCTACCTGGTTTTCTCTTGCCATTGTAGCCAGATCATCTTGTAATCTTCTATTTTCCTTAAAAGATATTTCTTTAGATCTTCCTACTTCATCGAGTTCTTTGTTAGTTGCATCAAGCTGGCGCCGGAGGCTGCTTATTTCACGGTCCCGATTAGTCAGTGTTTCCTTTAGCTGGCTGTTACATGAGTGATGTGAAAATAAAAAAGAGCTGTTTGGAGAACTTATTTAAAAGAAAACTGTTGTATTCTGAAATAACTATACTAAGAATGCAAGAAATTATAACTACTGCCCTGGCTGGTTTGGCTCAGCGGTTGGAGCATCGGCCCTCAGACTGGAGAGACCGGGGTTTGGTTCCCACTAAGGGCACGTGCCTCGGTTGTAGTTTGTCCCTGGCCCCAGATGGGGTCATGTGGGTGGCAGCCAGTCGATATGTCTCTCTCACATCAATGTTTCTCTCTCTCTCTTCCTCCCTCTCTCCCTCCCGCTCTATCTGAAGATAAATGCAAAAATGTCCTCGGGTAAGGATAAAAAAATAAAGAATAAAAAAAAAGAAATTGTAACTACTGCATTAAGATACTGAATAATTAGGTAAAGCAGACATTTTAGCTCTGTATCAATCATTCTGAGCAAATGAAGTCATAAAATAAATTCTTATTCAAGAATCAAGTAAAAACAGAAGACTGTCAAGTGTTAGGAGATTCATTTGGCAAATAATAAAATAATAACAGATTCTATTGGTAAACATCTAATGTTTAAGTCCCCACTGTCATATAATATAAAAGGGTATACAGAATATGATTAGTGATTTTTGTCTTGAAGTAGAGACTAGACATAAAATGTAAAATTCTGTTCAATATAAATTTAGATGTAGAATAAATTCAAGACTAGCTACTACTAAAGTAATCTAAATTTTAAAAATTAGGGCCTGCCTAGGGTAGTTACAGTAGAAACAAAGAGCAAGTCGGTATGTAAAAGAATAAGGCATAGTGTTTAGATGTGGATGACAGAAGATGGCAGAAAGTTAAAGAGAATAACATTTTCATGTAGGAGACTGAGAAAATAATGCGGCCATTGGCAAAAATTTAAAAAAATGGAAATTTAACTACTGACAAATGCTACTTAAATAAAGCTGCATTCACTGAAAATTTCTAAAAAAGCTGGATGCCGTTACATTGATGACTTACTTCAGAGAAGATTCCAACTCTGAGAACGTTATCTTCATCTGAGCAATAGCTTTTTCCTACAGAAATTTTAAAAATATATGATTCGAAACAATTCATATAGGAATGTCTTTAGTTAAATTTACACAATTTATAAAATTTACTCAGTTGAAATCCAATTATATAACTTATGCTATAAATGAAAGCTCCAAGTAAACATATTTCCATGTCCCAACTGTACTTCACGTACTGGCATGTTTCTCCTCACTCTAAGAACTTAAATTGTTTCCTTGAGTTTGCTGTTATCACATCTGATAAAATTACATTCTAGAAATAGAACTTTTAAAGATTCAAATGATTGAGATAAAATGAAACATAAACATATGAGAAGATACGGCCTGGGTCTTAACTTGTACATGGGTGGTAAGAACTGCATACTTGAAACAGATAATTAAATAATCTTTTCTGTTCAGATGCTGGATAACAAAATTTAACAGTCACATACTTTATTAGCAAGATTTTCTTGCAAGTTTGCAATCTGTTCTGTCTTATCATCTACAGTCTCCTGAAGGAAGTCTTTTTCTTTATCAATAACACCAATGGTCTTTTTCATTACATGAGCCTCTTGATCCTGTGAAGTCATCTTAAGGTGTAATCTACCTATGAATAGAAATGTTTGTTAGCCAAAGTATATTAGAATTAGCAAAAACAAAATTTAAAACACTTACCTATATTTTCCTCCAGTATTTTAATTTGTGCTTGGGCTGATTCAAGTTCACCTCTTTTTATGGAAAGTCGGTGTTGATAATCATCAAGTGATCGCTGTAGCTGCTCATTTACTATCCTAAAGAATCAGTAGACAAAAACAAATGGTATTCTTTATCTCTGGTAGAAATAATTTTTAAAAAGTGAGAGATCTCAAAAAATATTTTTATTTTTTAAAGTTTCTTTTATTTCTTATTTTAAAGCTCTTCAGTATAATCAATGGCATTATATTATATATTATTTCTTGCCGTCCACCAATCTTCTTCAAAATGGTTCATCTTCCTAAAAATAATATAGTATAAAAATCAAATTAATTGTGTACTCTTTTCTAGAGGCTTCCTGGTAGTTTTAAAGCTCTTCTCAGTTTCCTACTATTAACTCTCTTGCTCTTAAAATCTATTTCCAATAGTGGAGGCAAAAACAAAGTCCTGGTTTTATAGTATGGCCTGGCACTTCAAAGGATTATCCATAAATCCTGACCATCCAGACCAGTGAGCTTTCAACATTGTTTCCTTTTCTGACTTTTTTTGGCTGGTAATCAACTGGAGGTCATAGTAAACTGGGAAAGTAGGCATTTATAGTAGTGCAATCAGGATTTAAGACTAAAGATTGGCTTCAGGGAGCAAAAGAAAGGATATGCAGAGAAAATAGACAATTTCAGAGTAGTCTCTTATTGATCAGTAAGATTGTTTTTCAGAAGTAACGAGAATTTGTTCTCATGAAATCTAGAGACTTTGGTATGCTTTTAGCCCTGACCTAGGAGTTCTTAACCCTGAATTGCTGGAAAGACAAAGCTCTCATCTAAGGCTATTTACTGGGAATTCCCACAGGTTCCTTTTAGTGTTTGTCTGAGGATAAGACAGGGAAGAAGATACCAAGAGTGGCTTAGCTTAGAATTGCTTAATTGGGAGTAGGTTTGGATTCTGAAACCACCACAGCTCATTGAAAATGAAGTTTTACTGGCAACACTGAGGTGTTCTGAAAGACAAAGGACATCACAGTGATGGCTCTAGTAACAAGTGACTGATGACCCAGAGGAAGGGAGGAAAGTCAAGTTGAGTATGATGTCTTTAGAACTGCACAACCAAATACAATCCAGTCGGAAAGATTCTATGGTCAAGAAATTTTATTTCATAAAACTATCTGTGAGTCCAGGTGACTTAACACTATTACTCAAGCTGTTCTTAAAAGCTATAGCTTGTGCCGCCTGCTGAAGCCTGTGCTTCTGTGCGGTGCTCTGGCCGCGCCCCGAGTGGCCAGTACAATGTGTGCATCCCGCGACGATTGGCGCTGTGCTCAGGCCATGCACGAATTCTCAGCCAAGGACATCGATGGGCACATGGTTAACCTGGACAAGTACCGGGGCTTCGTGTGCACCGTCACCAATGTGGCCTCGCAATGAGGCAAAACAGATGTAAACTACACTCAGCTCGTCGACCTGCACGCCCGATATGCTGAGTGCGGTTTATGGATCCTGGCTTTCCCTTGCAACCAGTTCAGGAGGCAGGAGCCAGGGACTAACGCCGAGATCAAAGAGTGCGCCGCTGGCTATAATGTCAAATTCGGTATGTTTAGCAAAATCTGTGTGAACGGAGAAGACGCCCACCCTCTGTGGAAGTGGATGAAAGTCCAGCCCAAGGGGAGGGGCATCCTGGGAAATGCCATCAAATGGAACTTCACCAAGTTCCTCGTTGACAAGAATGGTTGCGTGGTGAAGCGGTATGGTCCCATGAACGAGCCCCTGATCATAGAGAAGGACCTGCCCTGCTACCTCTAGCTCCACAAGTGTGCACCCCCATCCCAGCCCACCGCCCGCGCCCCTGGGAGCCTTCCACCCGGCACCTATGACAGTCTGTCTAAAAACCAGCCCACTGGTGGGACAGACCCGACAACCCGGTGTGCACCCCTGCCAGAGGAAGGCCCCTAGGCCAAGCCTGGCTCCAAGCTCGGAACCCCCATCCTGGCTGCCTTGTAGGAATAAAACATACAAATTGGAAGAAAAAAAAAAAAGCTATAGCTATTACTCTGAGGGATATAACCAATACAGGACATATTCACTGTATTGATACTTTATATGTATTAGCTCATTTATTCCTAGAGCAATTTCATAATTATAACTATTATCCAATTTTATAGAAACAAATAACCAATAACTTGTCCAAGGTGACAAAGCAAAGAAAAGGTGTAAATCTAGGCTGGTCTAATTTGATATCAATGTTTTTCTACTACATTATATTGCCTTCTATGAAGAATACAGGGAGACCAACATCCTCTGTGTGGAAGGGAAAATGTCTGCCAGTAAGCTATACAGAGTCCTTTCAAAAACAGAGTGGCCCACAAAGTCCCAAGTAGTTGGCCGTGCTTAAAATCCTAAGTAGAAATGTAAAGATCTCTTTACATCTTAGTTTATTAGCAGAGTTAATTCCTAATGAAAGTCAGGTTGATAAAGTAACATCTTACATATAAAGGAGGTCCTTGGTGAGTCCTAAACATAGCTTTGTCTTTTCATATTCTAGTGTAGACAGGGAAGGGGGGACAACAGGGATTCTATATCAGACCTTAGATATAACTTTTCTGACAGAATTTTGCTGCTAAGATACAGGTCTTCTTAATAAAAGAACTGAAGTATGGTATAAAGTTCATTGTGAAAAATAGCTGAGTGACTACCATATTATTTGTTCATCATGGTGTGTGGAAAGGAAATTTTGAGAGCCTTTTGAGAACTAAGTTATTAGGAAAACTGAACCAATTTCTTAGCTTTGAAAGTGCTATAAACATAGCAAAGGGAAGTGATGACTTCCCACCAGAAAGTAAATCAATAAAACTCCACTTAGAATCAAAGTTCTAGCTTTCTACTACCCATGTGGCTGAGACTCAAATTCCTCAGTAATATTATATTACATTACATAGAGGTATATTATATTACATTACATAGAGGTATGCAAGCTTTCATTTTAGGGGGTAAAGTGATTACTTCCCTTCATAATGGACAGCATCTTAAAGGGTCCTTTATTCATAAAAAGTGTTCAAGTTCTAAAATGGAGCTGAAGTTCTATCTAAGAGGGGTAGGCTGGAATTTTAATGGCCTATTAGAGGAAACAGAGACTGATATGGTATCCCTATTTTATTTTAGATGTCTCTAAGAGTCTATGGTTATGGCCTACCACTAACTGAGAAAGGCTACTATTTAAGTAACATCTTTTGGTGAGGCAGAGAGAGGAAAAGAATCAGGACTGCTTTTCTTTCACCTCTCAGCAATGGGATGATGATGAAATGATGATTTGTATCTGCTGGTCATAGTTCCCTTGGCTCTTTCCAATCCAGCTCCATGAGCTCAGCATTGTCATTTAGGGCCCTGGCTCCTTTGTCTTGTAGAAAAATGTTAGGCATGCCCAGAAGACAGTTTTTAGGCATCCTAAGGAGTCTATGAGCCTTCTTTTCCTTATCTACAATGGTTTTCAATTCCCTTAACAAATAAATACTTCTCAAGTGAGAACAGTTATATCTGGTTTTCTGAATATACCTAAATTCTACTGTGATAACTGATACCTATTGCCTAATAATAACTCTAACTATAGTTTATGCGCCCTGAAGGGAAACCTGCTAACGCATTTATTTGATACTGGATTAAGTATATAACCTTATAGTTTTGAAGAATATTCACAGATAACTAAAGACTAAAATGAACTGAAAACCGTTTGAGCTATAGGAATCTAAATGTTTAAAGCCTCATAGTTAGCAATTGTGAGGATTAAGGCTGTTTACTATGGAATTGATTGAGAAAGGTTAGTTGTCTAACTGGGTTGGAAACTATATATTCTCAAGCAGGTGCTGGCAAACTATGGCCTGCTACCAATTTTTGTAAAACCTAAGAGCCAGAAATGGTTTTTACATGTTTAAAAGACTGAAAAATATTTTATGACAAAATAAATATTAATATTTTATGACAAAAAATTATATGAAGTTCAAATTTCAGTGTCCATAAAATTGTACTGAACCACAACCATACTCCTTTGTTTATATATTGTCTATAGCTGTTTTTGCACTACAAAGGCAAGATTGAGTACATGCAACAGAGACTATCTGGCCACACAGTCTAAAATACTCTGTCCTTTTACAAAAAAAATCTTACTGACCCCAGCTCCAGAGGATGACCAGCATCCTCTGAGGGGCTAAGACCATTTTTCCTGGATAGAGTGAAGTTGCTTTATAGCATTTTTGCTATAAAGTTTTGAATTGGGGCATAAAATGCCAGTTCTCATTAAATGCTAAAAATCAAGGGAGACAACAGTCATTTGGTTATAAAGCAGGATTTTGTATCATGTCCTCTGGTGCTGCACCAAAAGACCAGACAAAAGATCCTCTATTTGGACAATTAGAAAGTATGCTTGATATATTCTGTTTGGTGAAAAGAAAGTCTTTCTTGAAAAGAAAAGACTGTTTGGTGGCACTGAAATTTGGTGGGAAATGCCTGACTCGTGAAGGGAAAGAGAAGATGGTCCACCACGTGGATGGAAAGGAACATGTTTGAGAATCAGCTTCTTAAACGTCTTCATGTCAAGGGAAAGAGAACTTGATGTGATTAAAGGGGTAGCAAGATCTCTATTAACCATATAAAATGTGGCTTTGCCTCCACAGAGTGCTTGGTATTATGGTTTGTATTGAGTGTAGCTTTGGATTTGGACCTGTCGGCTTAAACTCATGGTTCTATCAACGTATTCTGATAATGGAGAAAGTGATTGACATATTTTCCTCAGAAGCAAGATAAGTCAGATTTTTCTGTCATAGCAAAACAAAGTTATGGGATCACCCCTAGGTGAGAGAAGTAGCAGATCGAGCTCACAAGAGAAAAGGGTACTAGTATAACAAAGAAAACACGAAAGGAGCTGTATGCTAGGGTATCCGAGGGAGGGCATTGAAAGCTCTGCCTTACGTTCCTAAGACTGTGAAGGGCCTCCTGTGAGGCAAGGAAAGGAGAGTGTCGCTATAGTCTGAAGGAAAAAGCAAAATGGATTAAATGCCACATCCAGTCAGCTGATGGACAAAAAGGGAAAAAGGGAAGACTAGTAGTTCTCCGTGACAAAAATATATCATGGTACCTGCACGTTAGAGTTGAACATAGACATGAACCAGAAGAAGTGAGGCTGGTCCATTCAGGTAGCTATCCTTCATAGGATGTATGTAGTGCTTGCAAACAAAAAGATGGGGGGAGAGCAATTTCTATTTTAGTTCTTTATCTAACATCTAACTTATTGACACTTGTAGTCAGAGTAGCAAAAGAGCAAAAATTAAAGATGCCGTATGAATCCAGTATAGTACTCCTTAATTAAATGGACACAACCAGCTCTTGGCTATATTTCATTAAGTTTTATTTGATAATTAGGAACCCCTTATGAATATAATCTCAGGCCTTTCTTTTCCTAATTATTTCTTTGATTTCCAAAATTTTGCTGTTTATTTTATTATATATTTTTGCAATTCTCAGTGTTTCTTTATTAGATCCGTGTCTTCTTTCACTCATCATTTTTTTTTTTTTTTATCCTTCTGAGTTCTGAATTGTAGGTGAATTTCCTGAGTTTCTTTTCTATTTCACCAACTCAGTTTTCTGGATATATCCATTTTGCTCACTAAAACTTTAAGTTTTAATTTATCAGTCGTTTTCTCTAATCATCATTACTACAATCCTTTATCTCAGGTTGTTACTACTTCATGACTGATTTAGTTTCACATATGCAATGTCATGTTGACATCTGAAAATCTTTTCCTGCTTCTTATTGCAAATATGTTTAGAGAAATGATTTCCTCTAATTCTACAGAGTACAATCCTTTTTCTGACTCAGGATCTTTTACTTATTGCAGCTGCCCAGTCCAGAAAAAAACCTATCTTTGTCGACTTTTTGTTTCCTTCAGTCTTCTGTATTCTAAACTGACTAATGGCTAACAAACCCAATATCCTAAGGTAAACATTCTGCATTACTACATCTTTTTCTCATACCCATATAAGTCATCCAATCCTTTAGATTTCATGTAAGAAATGTCTCCTAAACCTGCTCTCTGTTCTCCAAGTTCACTGCCACTGTCTCAGTCCAGACACATGGTCTCTATTGTTTTTCATCAGTCTCTCAAGACTCCAAATCCATCTTTCCTATTTCTGCCAGAATGACTTTTTAAAAGGCATGCTACTCATGTCACCCCCTGAGTTAAAGTTTTCTGTTTGTTCTCTATGTTTATAAGGTAAAATCCAGACACTCTTGGTTATCATACTAACTTTATAACCTGACTCCAAACTGTAGATACAGCCTATGTTTTCATACTGACCTTCTTAACATTTTTCAGACACACCACCATTTTAGACTCTGTATATAAATACTCTGGTTTTACATTTCTTTGTGAGAGGAAAGATAAGGACAATGATGTAAGTAGCAAAAAATTCTGTAATTTTCAGCAATCCTATGCTATGGAATACAAATGATCTGAAGTATCTGTTAGGGGGATTTTTGAAAGAGGTAGGTACAAAAACTTGCCTGCAATCATATCAATCTAAGGAAGTCTTTATAAATACAGATACTCAAAACCTACCCAGATTCACTCAGTGAATAAGAACTTCCAGCAATCAGCCCCTAAATCCATACTTTTCAAAAGCTCCCCAGGTGATTCCGCTGCAAGGCCAACCTTGGGTACTACTGCTTAAAGGCCAAGTCCAAAAATGCCACCATAATGAACCTCACATAGCCACAAACTTGTTCCCAGAGGTGAAATAACAAAACATTCAATAACTTACCTAAGTGAGTTCATCTCTGTTTTCTGAAGAGATGTGTCACCAGCCACATGGCTAAGTTTTTGAGCTTGGAGTTTTGCTTTGTTCTCTAATGACTCCATTGATTCTTTCATTATTAATATTTTAGACTTTAATTCACAGTTTTCATTTTCAAGCTATAATTTAAATTTTAAAAATTAATATGTATATGTCTTAGTTTTGTTTTCTTAAGCATATTTTAATAACATTTCTGGAATAAAACTAAGGAAATAAATTAATTTAAAAGTCATGTGTACACTTTAGGTTCTACATGTTAGAATAGGCATACACATTTTTCTCTCTTTTTCAATATTCTTGAAAGGGAAGATACCAAAAAAGGGGGGGGGGGATAATAAAGGAAGAAAAGAATATATCCATAACAATAAACACAGGAAGGGAAACAATTAGAACAAAATTTTAAGAAATTTCTGGGGAAAAAACACACACAACAGTAAGTAGCTAGGCCTGATTTTAAGAAAAATCACAGCAGAAAATACTGTAATCCAAACACAAATGGGCAAGACATATGAAAAAACTGTAAAAATTTCCTGAAGGGCATAAAACATAACCTGACTTATTGTAAAGACACACTATGTTTCTAAAGGGGAACACAATATTGGAAATGTAATAACATTTCCTGAAATAACTGTAAATTCAATGAAATTTCAATAAGAATCCCAATAGAACCTTTTAAAAATAAGGGGAGTGGCTTAGATTTAATTCTAAAATTCATTTAGAGAAAAGGAAATTTAAAAAAACAACAACTGTTTCTCATGGTGCCTTGAAGACAGTCGACTACTTTAGGATGAAGCTGAACATCTCTTTCCCAGCCACTGGCTGCCAGAAACTCACTGAGGTAGACGATGAACACAAACTTCGTACCTTTTATGAGAAGCGTATGGCCACAGAAATTGCTGCTACTGCTCTGGGTGAGAATGGAAGGGTTATGTGGTTCCAATCAGTGGTGGGAACAACAAACAAGTTTTCCCCATGAACCAGGGTGTCTTGACCCAGGGTGTCCCCTTACTAAGGGGAATTCCTGTTATAGACCAAGGAGGACTATAGAAAAAAAGGACAAATCTGTTTGGGGTTGCATTGTGGATGCCAATCTCAGTATTCTCAACTCGGTCATTGTTAAAAAAGGGGAGAAAGACATTCCTGGTCTCATTGATACTACTGTGCCCTGTTGCCTGGGGTCCAAAAGAGTTAGCAGAATCAACAAACTTTCCAATCTAAGATGATGCCCACCAATATGTTATAAGACAGCCCCTAAACAAAGAAGGTAAGAAACCTGGGACCAAAGCACCCAAGATTCAGTGTCTCGTTACTTCACATGTCCTGCAACACAAACGTTAGGGTATTGCTCTAAAGACACAGCATACTAAGAAAAATAAGAAAGAGGTCGCAGAATATACTAAACTTTAGGCTAAGAGAATGAAGGAGGCCCAAGAAAAATGCCAGAACAGATTGCCAAGAGATGTACGCTGTCTTCTCTGAGAGTTCCTACCTCTAAGTCTGAGTCCAGTCGACAATGAGATTTTCTACGAGGAACAGATAAATAAGACCAGACATTAAAAAACACACAAAAATAAAGAAATATTGGGGGTGGGGAAGAATGTAAGTAGATTTGCCTTATGAGATGTTAATTTAAATTAGAAAGCTACTGTAATTAAAACAAAGTGGATTTGGACCTGGCTGGCTTGACTCAGCAGCAGTTAAGAGTGATGGCCTGTGGACCAAAGAGTTTCAGGTTCGATTCTGGTCAAGGTCACGTACCTTGGTTGCAGTTCAGTCCCCGGCCCTAGTCAGGGTCATACGGGAGGAAACCAATCTGTGTGTCTCTCGCACATCGATGTTTTCCTCTCTCTCTTGCACATCGATGTTTCCCTCTCTTTCTCTCTCTCTCTCCCTTCTTCCCTCCCTCCCTTCCTCCCACTCTATCTGAAGATAAATGGAAAAATATCCTCGAGTGAAAATTAAAAAAAAAAACAGAGTGGATTTCACATAGAAATTGACAAGCAAATACATATACACATATGTAAATTTAGAAAAGGTAGCATTTTAGGGCAGTGGGAAAAGAATAAACACTTTAAATATAAAATAGAGTAATAATGTATATGTAAAATTCAAAACCAAGAAATATTAGTAATAAATATGTCTTCCAGTTAAAACTGTGAACTGATACATACATTTTATCTCCCCTTCCTCTGGAAACAGTGCTAAAATGACAGTAAAGGAATAAGAAAGGCATATACGCTCATAAGGACACAGAGAACAAAAAAGAAAACAAGAGTGGATAAGTGACTTCAACAACTTGTAGAAGAGAAAGAGTAGATTGAATAATGACTCAGAATGGAAGAAAGATACAATCCAAAGCAGTTTCTGAACCTAGGAACTACTGACATTTGGGGCCAGATGATTCTTTGTTGGGGGGTGGGGACTGCCTTGTGCATTGTAGGATGTTTAGTAGCATCCCTGGCCAATACCTCTAGATATGAGAAGCACCTTCTCTCTCTTAGGAGGCAGAGTTGACCCTCACTGAGCACCACTGCTCCCACAACAGGAAATACCAATGCACAGCCAGATGATATGTCCTGAAGAAGCTCAGCCTGTGGCAGCACCAGGCTGGGGTCAGGAGCAGAATTAAACAGGAGATTGGCAGAAAGTCTATATACTGGGACTCTCAGACCCCTGGTATCTCCCACCTCTTTCTAAAAAGTTCTCTTAGATATCGAAAATATAATTAAATATATATATTTTTAAATCAATAGAAGGGTTAGAAGATAAAGTTGAGGAAATTTCCCAGACAATAGAATTTAAAAAATCAGAGAGAAAACCAGGAAGAAAAGATAAGAACCTCAGCTCTCTTTAGGAAGTCTAACACTAGCTAATAAAAGTTCCAGAGAGAGAATATAGAAAAGTATAGTAAATTATCCAAGAAATTGAAAGCAAGATATAAAGAGAAAATCCTAAAATTTTCTGAAATAAAAGGTATCATGTACAAACAACTAAGAAAAGAAGAGCATCAGAGAAAGTTAAAAGACAGTGAGGACAGTATTCAAAATTTTTAGTGAAAATAATATTCCAATCTAGAATTCCAGATACTTAAGCTACATCATAAATCAAAGTTTTAAAGTATGAAAGCTGAATAAAGACATTTTCAGATACGTAGAGTACCCCCCCAAATTCCCTCCCATGTATTCTTTTTCAGGAAACTGCTAGAGAAGATGCTATACTAGAATGAAGGAAAACACCAAAAAATAAGAAAACATTTGCTTCAACACAGGAGGGGGAGATAGGGAAAGATTTCTGAGGACAGCTATGGAGAGATATAGTCCAGAGTGGAAAGAAGATGACAAAATGGAGATCTTCAGGGGGAAAAACAGAACCAACACATTTGAATATTAAAAAATATTGTAAGGCATGTGGCAGAGATGTTGAAGTTCTTGACAAAAATTAACAATGGGTTCAATGGAGAACAGAAAAGTAACAACAAAATGAAATGAAACATAACAAAACAGAGGCAATTATTAACTCCAGGAAAAAGATCTACAAGAAAAAAGGCAACAATAGTACTGTCCCACTTGGCTGATCCATGAACCACTAGAAATCATGATAATATAAAAAATAACTACTAAAGTATGAAAAATAGGTAATAAAACTGTGCTGAGGTAGTGGGAAAGAAAAAGGGAAGAGTGCAAAGCCATTATCTACCATCATGGAAATTCACTAAATAATCTCAAATCAATAAAATAAAACTAAGCAGCACAAGCACATTATTTAGAAACAGGGAGATAAACACCAGGAGAAAGTTAGAGTTGTGGGTAGTTTTGGAGATAGGGAGGTGGGAAAGGAATGTTTTTTTGGTTTCTTTTGGCATGAAAGACCTTTCAGAATTCCTTGCATATATCTTGTACAAACAAGAGAGTACACATGTACAGTATAAAAAATTGAAAAATGAATATTTGTGTATCTATCACTTGGCTTAAAAAATATTATGTGAACCTCTGAAACTATCTGTGAGCCATCTCCAATCACATCCCAATCCTCGCTCCCAGAATCCCCTAACTATTCTGAGTTTGGTGATTCCCATTTCTTAGTGTACCACATCCATGTGAATCCCTAAACAATATAGTTTAGGTTTGCATGTTTTTAAACACTACATATGTGGAATCACACTGCATGTTTTCTTCAACATTATACCTGTAAGATTAATGCATGTTGATGTTTGTAGCTCTTGCTCATTCATTTTCACAGCTCTATAACACTCCATTGTATGAATGACCATTCGTCTATTTTCCTTGTAACTGACATCTATATTGTTTTTTGTTTTCTGCCAGAGTAAATATTTTAGGCTTTGTGAGCCCTATGGTCTGTTGCTACTAATCCATAAAAACAGCTACAGATCCACACTTCTATGCTTGTTTCCTGCTTTTTATTTTTTATTATTTTTTATTTTTTTCCCTTTATTTATTTATTTATTTATTTATTTATTTATTTATTTATTTATTTATTTTTTATCCTCACCCGAGGACATGTTTGCATTTATCCTCAGATAGAGTAGGAAGGAGAGAGGGAGGAAGAGAGAGAGAAACATCGATGTAGGAGAGACACATCGACTGGCTGCCACCCACACAACCCCATGGGGCCGGGGACAAACTGCAACCGAGGTACGCACCCCTAGCGGGAACCGAACCTGGGACTCTCTGGTCTGCAGGCTGACGCTCTAACCTCTGAGCCAAACCGGCCAATGCTCCTTTATTGATTTTAGAGAGAGAGGAAGGGAGAGGGAGAGAGAGATAGAAACATCGATGAGAGAGAACATCGATTGGCTGCCTCCTGCATGCCCCCCACTGGGGATTGGGCCCACAACTTGGGCAGGTGCCCTGACCTGGAATCAAACCAGCGACCTCTTGGTGTATGGGTTGACGCTCAATCACTGAGCCACACCGGCTGGACATATTTCCTGCTTTTTAGAATGGGGATGGTAATAGTAATTATCTTACAAGGTTACTGTGAGGGTTATGCCTATCCAGAGCACTGCAGAATGTCTGGCAAATATTCACTGTCCAATGAATGTTAGTTACTACATACAACTCTTCCCTTTGACACGCATCTCCACAATCCTTTTTCTGTGATTACCAAATACCAAAAAACTCTGAAAACCCTAAATGTGGTGGTGCACCTGGCCTGAATTGATAAAAGCTGATCTGAACTTTCTTGACCCCTTTGGAAAAAAATTAGTATGTTTTGCTGGAGAAATATTAATATATTTACCTTTCTAAAATCCAAAATATTCTAAATTCCAAGCCACTCTGGCCCCAGAGGTTTTGAATAAGCAATTGTGGGCCTATCTCAATGTGATGCCAACACCATGTAGAGAAAAATAAACAAACAAACAAAAATACTACCAGCTATAGGTAATGTGTAAACCAATGTGCATGGTTGTGTTCCAACAAAAACTTTATTACAAAAACAGACAGGAGGCCAGATTTGGTCCAAGGGCCATAGTTTGCTGAGCTCCATCCAGGGCACACATCTAGAAATGAATCTGCTGGCTCAAAGGATATACCTTTGCCAGACAATGCCAAATTATTTTCCAAAGGGGTACCCGCTTGCAGAAGCTACACACACCCGATAATAGTACTGGTTATAACCTGTTAATTTCTGATGACCTAATGGATGTGAAATAATTTACTGTGGTTTTACTTTTCCCTATTATTAAGGTAGAACATCTTTTTATGTTTATTAACCATTTGCAATTTCTTCTGCCAAGAGGTATCAATTCATATCTTTTGTTGAGTTTTTTAAGTTAAATGTACAGCAAGTTGTTCTCTCAATTAGTGGCTTATCTTTTCAATTCATGGCTATTTGATAAACAAAGATGTCCTTGTAAGTATGGGCCCATTTATTTATGTTTTCTTTAAACTTATTTATGTCTTGCTTAGGAGCACCACACTTTGGCACCAGACACCTGTTAGCTGTGTGATCTTAGGCAAATTTCCCTCTGCCTCAGTTTCCTTATCTGCAGAATGAGGGTAATATAAGCATTTACTTTATATGGTTGTTGTGAGAATTAAAATAATATTTGTAAATATTGAAAAAGCACATGACAGACAGTAAATGCTTTATAAGTAATTATTATTATTATTTCTTTAAGGTAAAAAAGATTTTCTCCTATATCTTCTTTTTAAAATAATAGCTATTTCTTGAACACTCAAGGATCCAAGTAACCTTGAACTGATTTGGGAGTATGGTAAATTTGAGTTAGGATCCAACTACTTTTTTTTTTTTTAAGTCTTCACCTGAGGATATTTTTTCCATTTATCTTCTGACAGAGTGGGAGGGAGGGAGGGAGGGAGGGAGGGAGGGAGGGAGGGAGGGAGGGAGGTTGGGAGGGAAAGAGAGAGAAACATCGACATGAGAGAGACACATCAATTGGTTGCTTACCGCATGACCCCGACCAGGGCCAGGGACCAAACTGCAACAAGGTACATTCCCTTGACCGAAATCAAACTGGTGACCCTTCGGTCCGCAGGCCGACGCTCTAACTACTGAGCCAAACTGGCCAGGGCCAATTACTTTTTATATACATATATATGAATAACCAATTATCCCAGAAACAATTACTGAATAATCCATCCTTTCTCCATTTATATATAAAGGACTCTGTTATCAAGTTTCCATACATTTGTCGGTTTGTGAGTTCACTCTCTGAGAGTTTTATCCTTCTCTTTGAATCCCTGTGTATTACCACCCTCTCTTATTTACTGGCTCTAAAGCCTTCCTATCAGACAGGACAATTTCCATATCATGTTCTTTTCTTTAAAATCTCTTTGTGATTCTTGGCTCTTTGCTTCCATGTATATTTTAAAATCTATTGTCAGTGTTCACACATACCACCTTCTTGGGATTTCAGATGGAACTACATTAACTTCATAGATCAATTTGGGGAGAATTTACATTCTTTTTATAAACACAATCATCTGTCATCTTTTGCATAAACCAGATATATCTCTCCACTTATTTAGGTCTTCTTTAATGTCTTTCAATAAGGGTGCATAAGGTTTTCTATAAAGATTCTGAAAATTGCCCTGGCCGGTTTGGCTCAGCGGTTAGAGTGTCGGCCCGAGGACCAGAGAGTCCTGGGTTCGGTTCCCGTTAAGGGCACGTACCTCAGTTGCAGTTTGTCCCTGGCCCTGGTTGGGGTTGTGTGTGTAGCAACCACTCGATGTGTTTCTCTCACATCGATGTTTCTCTCCCCCCCCCCCCCCCCCCACTCTATCTGAAGATAAACGCAAAAATGTCCTCGGGTGAGGATAAAAAAAAAAAATCCTGAAAATTTATACACAGGTATTTTACACTATTTACCATGCTACTGGAATTCTTTGCACATTCTAAATCCGAGGATTCCTATGTTTTTATAATACCTAGAAAATTACCAGTCATTATCTCTTCCAACTACTGCCTCTCCCACATTCTATTATATTCTCCTAGAATTCTGACTATATGTTAGACCTTCTCAGTTTATTCTCTAAGACTTTATTTTATATTCTTCTTAGTCTCTTTCCAATGGCTTATAGTACTTCAGATACATTTTCAAGTTCATTCATTCTCACTTTCAGCTTCTGGGCAAGCTAGAGTGACAGAAACCCTTCTACCTGATAACTAAAAAAATGGACAAAATATATAAAAAACAATAGTTTTCAAGACACCAGGCATCAGGCAACGGTGGACAGTGACTCAGGAGACAAGAAACAAATAGGATAAGCCCTATGATTGCTCCAACTTGATGCCTGAAGAATTTCCAGGCTGTGGCACAGGGAAAGGAACCCAGGTGAAGCCCACCAGTTCCCCTAAGTTCAGAAGACAGGACTGAGAGTCAAGGCAGGACAAGGCAATTAGAACTGGCAGAGAAGATACTGGAGAAGAGCTGCACAGAGTGAGAGCTCCAGAAGTCTGCAAAGGGTGGCCCTTGAGTCTTCAGCTAAGCAGAGTTCAGTACAGAGGATGTTACCCAAGGTCAGGGGAAGAACTATCAATGAATTACAGGGAACAATACTTAGGATTCATGTGGGGCCAGGAATAGTTTCTGTTCACATCAGTCATTTGAAAACATCATGATTCATGGGGCAACGGGTAGTGTACTCAAAAGGGTTTTGTCTCAGTAGTGAAACAAAATTAGTTCAAGACTAAATGTTATTCTGGTCCCACCCAATGAAACTTAAATGCAAAAGTGAAAAGGATTAAGCTACCTCCATCTGACTTAACTGTATCACAGAACAAACCTCAAGAGTATTTATAGGAAATCAAGCTATCCAGTAAACAAGAAGGTAAAATTCACAATGTCTGACATCCAATCTAAAGTTACCAAGCATGCAAAGAAGCAGGAATCTACAACCCACGAGGAAGAGAAAAAAATCAGCTTACCCAAAGCTGATAGAAAGAATTAGTAGACAAATAAAAACAGTGACAAAATGAAACACAGAGAGAAAAAGACTGTCAGAACTCATACCAATTTGTTAAAAATCCTATTTCTAGAGATAGCAATAAGGAATGAAAGTGAATTTTACTGTGTACTTTATATCCATATATAATTTTTTTAACAAGAGCAAAACAATAAGCATAAGTAACACCTACTGAGTACTTACAATACTCAGTGACTCTTCTAAGTTCTTAATATGTATTAACTCATTTAATCTCCACAAATTAAGTACTAGCATTATTCTTATTTTACAAATAAAAAAATTGAGGGATAGAAAGTTTAAGTATTGCCTACAGGATTTGAACCCAAGTATTCAGCCTTCAGAGTACATACTCTATCATTATTATACAGCTTCTCTAGCATACTATTTTGTAATATCAAAAATATACAGCATAGCCCTGGCTGGTGTGGCTCAATGGTTGAGTGTTGTCCCATGCACTGAGGTCACCAGTTCGATTCCCAGTCAGGGCACATACCCAGGTTGCAGGCTCGATCCCCAGTAGGGGGTGTACAAGAGGCAGCCAATCGATGTTATCATCTAACACCAATGTTTGTTTCTCTCTCTCTCTAAAACCAATAATAAAAACATATTAAAAAATATATATATACACAGTATATTAAAACTATAACTGACATAGTCATTCATACAATACAATATACCCCAAATCCAGTTTGATAAATTACCTGGTGATTAACATATGTTAAATGTTCAATAGTTTTCTCTAATCCTGATTTTCCAAAAAGACTCATTTCCTGGAGAGTCTGAAAGAGAATTTTATAAAAGATGTTCATTCACATCAGATAATACAACAAAATTACCAAAGTAAGCAATGCAATCTCCAGTACTATTCTACTTGTTTTTTTGTTTTGCTTTTTAAATAACAGAATGTTTTAGAAAGAAAATCATTAGACATTTTGCAAAAATGATGCTTTTGGTTGAAAAAAACACACCCACTCTACCTCCATGTGTGATTGTAACAGAAGACACAGATTGGTATGAATTCATTTATAAAGATTTATATATATCGATTCATTAGCACAAACATAAAGAGAAAAAAACAGCAGGTTAAATAAGTAAGCTCAGGAGTATGTCCTCACAGAGGAGATGAGGAACAGAGTGTAAAGAAAGAAAAGATGAGATCAGAAAGGCACAGGAAACAATACTATAGGGCTGTGCAAGCCAGTGTTTCAAGAATAGGCTGGTCAACAGTGTGAACACAAGTGCTGTTTTTTTGTTTTGTTTTGTTTTGTTTTTCGGTTATATTATTTTATCCAACTCTTACTGATGCTAAATATAGGACAAATGATATAAATTGGTGTTTCCTGAGAATTTTTCTAGTGCGGATTCATACTTCCATCCACGTTATTCATTAAAAATAAAGACATCTGATGTTTGGATTATACATCTGGTTGAAAGAGTCATTGTGCATTTTTGTATCCATTTTTTCATTTACTAAATCTTCCAACCAGTACTGAATACATACTATATACGAACAAAAAAAAAGGTGTTAGAAATACAGTCGTGAGTACAATGTATAAAGTCTCTGACATCACAGATACTACAGCCTAATAGAAAAGATAAACCTTAAAAAGATATTAGAATAAAACCCATGCATATTTTGCTACAAAGCAGAACTTAATGGCAATATATTGAAAAGAAATTTAGAGTCTAGGGTTCATTTACTGTGTGTAATGATATTTAACTTGGCTCTAAAGGATGAATAGAAATTAGCCAGGTAAGGGAATTGAAAGGGTAAAGGATTTTTCAATAGCCTATGTAGAAAGTTGGAGCAAGAAAAAGTCCATTCAACCTGGAGTGGAGAAAATGAGGCGTGGGGAAAAGAGGAAGATGAGTTTGGGGAAAAGAAGCTAGACCTTGAAGTAGGCAAAGGTCAGTCACTGAAATCCCTGAAAACAGTTAATGGATTTTAAATGGGAAGTGACGTGATTGGATTTTTATCTTTGAAAGATGATTCTGACTTCAGTTTGAAATATAGATTTGTGGGGCAGCTAATACCCTAACACAGTTGAGAGAGAATAATGACCAGGACAGGATGGTGGCAAGAGAATGGAAAGAACTAATCAGATTCAAGAGAAACCCATGTGACCTCAGGAGCCAAACTCCTTGTGACTTCATAGGTAGGTGATCTTGGGCAAATTATTTAAACTCATTATAACTCAGAGACCACATGTGTAAGAATTACCTATCTGAAAAGGCAACTATCAAGATTCACTGAGAGGGTCCGTGTAAAAAGCACTTAGGCCCTGGCCGGTTTGGCTCAGCGGTTGGAGCGTCAGCCTGCGGTACAGAGAGACCCGGGTTTGGTTCCCGCTAGGGGCATGTGCTTTGGTTGCGGTGTGTCCCCAGCCCTGGTTGGTCGTGCGGGTGGCAGTCACTCGATGTGTCCCTTTCACGTTGATGTTTCTCTCTCTCTCTCTTCCTCTCTCTCCCTCCCACTCTATCTGAACAAAAAACGAAAAAGTGTCCTCAGGTGAGGATAAAAAGAAAAAGCACTTAGCACAGAGCCTCCCACATGAAAAGGACTTAGTAAATGTTAAATATTATTTAAGAGGTAGCACTGATAGGACTTGGTGACTGAGTGAGATGATCTTTCAGGGAGAGAGGTGTCAGTGATGATGCCTGGGTTCGACAACTGGGTGGATAGTGGCATAGGAAACTATCAGAGTAGGCTTAAGGATTGAGATGACTAATTCAGTTTTTAAGTAAAAGATATGTTATAAACTCATAAATCCTGGCTCCTAACACCCAGAGATTCTGGTAATATGAATGTCACTTTTCCTGAGTTGTCAGTACTATTGTATTTTTTTAACCTTATTTTTACATTCCTTGGTCACTTCAACAGATATGAAAAAGAATATATCAGTAGCTTGTACTGAAAACTGTCCTATTGAACATACGTTTCCCTTTGGTAATTTTAACACTTGTTTTTATAAGAAATTCCTTTGGGAAGGCAGTATTCCAGAAGATCCCAATTGAAAGTATTCCTTCAGGGTAAAACTTTAACTGAAATTTTATGACAAATACTACCTTTTGAAAACAGCCTGGTGATCGCTCATATGGTTAAATGTAGTCATCAAATGAACCTCGGCATATACCCAAGATAAGTGAAAACATACATCCACACAAAAAGTACACAAATATTCATAGCACCATTATTCTTTATAGCCCAAAAGTAGAAACCACGCAAATGATAAATAAAATGTTGTTTATCTATACGATGGAATGAAAAAGAATAAAGTATTGACACATACTACAACATGAATGAATCTGAAAACATCATGTTAAATGAGAGAAACAAGACATAAAAACTGCACACTGAATGATTCAATTTATATGAAATGTCCAGAGTAGGCAAATCTATAGAGACAGAAAATAGATTAATGGTTGCCTCAGACTGAGGAGGCTAGGGAAAAATGGAGAGCAGCTGATAATGGGTACAGGGTTTCTTTTGAGATAATGAAAATGCTCTAAATTTGATTGAGCTGACGGTTGAACAAGTCTCTGAATATACTAAAAACCACTTGAAATGGGTGAATTTTATGGTATATGAATATGTAGATAAAACTGCTTTACAAAAAGAAGATAATGTCCCTCCACATAAGGGACTGCCTACCGAAATCAGAGATTAATTATTTTCTATAAAGAACCAGATAATAAGTATTTTCAGCCTTATGAGCCATACAGTTTCTATTGTAATTACTAAACTCTACTACTGCGGCAAAAAAGAAGCCACATAGAACATGGACATGAATGAGCATCGTATTCCAATAACATTTATCAATAATGAAACTTGAATTTCAAAAATGTCATGTGTCATAAAATATTCTTTTGCTAGCTTTTCAGTGACTTAAAAATGTGAACACCATCCTTAGCACAAAGGCAATACAAAAACCTCATGGTCCGAATTTGGCTCATGTGCCTCTGTTTGTCAACCTGTGATCTAGTTGTACATTCCAAATAGTCACTTCACAGGAAAACAGATATCCCTTTTCCTCAATAACTTACCTCTCAAAAATAAGTGAGCTCTGGCCGGTTTGGCTCAGCAATTAGAGCATCAGACTGCGGACTGAAGAGTCACAGGTTTGACTCAGTCAAGGGCACATAACTCGGTTGCAGTTTGGGCCCCGGCCCTGGTCAGGGTTGTGTGGGAGGCAACCAATAGATGTGTACTCTCACATTGATGCTTCTCTTTCTCTCTCTCTTTCCCTCTCTATATGAAGACAAATGGAGAAATATCCTCAGGTGAGGATTAAAAATAAATAAACAAATAAGTCAATCTTATTACTTACTTTTAATTTGTCTCTTAAAGCTTCCTTTTCTGCCATAACCCTTCTTAAATCAGATATTGCAACTTCTTTTTCTTTTTCCATGAGACTAACAATATTATGGGAGACTGTGCTTTGGGTGGATTCTCGTCTTAGTGAAGATAATTCTTCCTGAGCCTTGAAGAAACAAAAGATATAAATGTAAAACACTTTGGATGTGCTCTCAGTTAAAAAAAAAAAAAAAAAAAAGGCAAGTTACGCACATGCTACCTTTGTTCTCTTTCCAAATCCCCAAAAAATGAGTAAAAGGATTAAATTAATAAGAATGGTGATAATAATAATAATATGAAAAAGATAAGTAGATTGAGGAAAGTGCCAGTTACAAAATTTTGGAAACCAGATAGCAGACGGACAACTAGTAATTGAGCAGACCCAAGAAAGCTGCAATCTAAGCCGACACTGAGGAAAGCCCAGAAATGGATCAATTTGTACTGCAGAGTCCCAAAAAAGTTCCAAAAGGGAAAACAACTTTTCAAATTGATCTTTTATCTTGCATGTCCTTCTCCCCCTCTTGAAGTAGCAGGAGGATTTCATGGGAGATTGATAAGGGAACAAATTTATGTACAGATACCATGTCTGGCTCAGACTCACCTTGGCCTCTGACAACTGAGGCTTTATAACTGGTCCAAGCTGTATCAATTCCCTCCTTCCCTAGAGTTTCATCACTAGGGCCTAAGTCCTTGATATCCAGTATGTCCCAGTAATGGCTGTTACCCATTGTTTGATAGACATATCCCAACATGTCTGAATCCCAAGGATTTACTTGGCTCAGAGGCAGTCTAAGACCTGTTCCAGATAGTTTTAGAAGTAGTTTATCTCAAACTGACCTGACAAACAGGCTAGAAAAGAGGAAGAATAAATATGAAAAAATAACAGAAACCTCTGCTTTGGGAACAGGAACATAGTAGAAACTACTACCACAAGGTCCATATATATATAAAGAGTATATACTGGTTCCATTATAGTTAACTAGTTCTGTATAATCTGTTGGCTTAATTATAATCAATTTCTTACTTCATTATATAAAACACTTAGTTTATCTCTTTCTGCTGTCAATAATTTAACATTGGCCTGTATATCCTCCATATGTTTTTCAAATCTTGCCAGCATATGCTGAAGTTCATCTCTTTCTCTTGTGATTATATGAATTTCTGAATTGTAGTCACCCTGAAACATAATTTAAAAACATAAGTTATCATTTGTTATAATTACCACCACGAAGTTATCACAAGCAGGTGATAAGACTGACTGAGAGATACTAACAGACAAAAAAACCCCACAAGTTCCTTTAATGTAATTAAGGAACACAATTTTTTTCCTATTTAATGATGTTTTATTTTTTTTAAAAATTATCTTTATTGTTGAAAGTATTACAGATGCCCCTCCTTTCCCCCACATTGACACCCTCCTCTTTGCTCCCCCCCACCGCCACCGTGCCTTCACCACACTGTTGTCTGTGTGCATTGGTTATGCATATAAGCATATAAGTTCTTTGGTTTATCTCTTCCCATCCCCCCGCCTTTCTCACTGGGGTCTGTCAGTCAAGGAACACAATTTTTAACCTATAATGAGAGCAGGAGGTGGGAGTGTTGGAAATACTGGGGCAAATTTCCTGGCCTTCAAGTTCCCAGGAAGGGACTCAGTTGTCAATGATACTATTTGATCAGATGGTATCCAATGCTTCAACTGCCATTCTCCTGGAGTTATTTATACTTGTAGTAACTAAAGTGTAATCCCCAGACCAGAAGTGTCAGCAGCATTAGGAACTTGTTAGACATACAAGTTTTGGGGCCCAACCCAGATCTACTTAATCAGAAACTTTGGACACAAGGCCCAGTAACTGGTTTATCAAGCCCTCCAGGTGACTCTGATACATGCTAATTGTGCAGAACCACTAATTTATAACTGTCTCCAGGGCAGGGACTGTGTTCCTGCTCACCCAGCGCAAGGAACTATAACAGCCTAGCACATTCCTCAGTGTTTTCTGGGACAATCTAAGATCAATGTCTCAGACACACCAACTTTCAACTGTCCCAGCTTTAAACCAATGTGAGGTCTATCTATGCAATCAGATAAATATAAATATTTCTACCAGGCAGTATATGTACATTAAGCAACTACTTCCAACATTACTAAAATAAGAGTATACCTATTATTCCAGTACAATTCAAAAGATCCACTATCTTTACAGCAATTGTAGAAAATAAAGATGGTAAATGTAGACTTGGGATCTATGGTATCTCACTGTTAAAAGT
This sequence comes from Tadarida brasiliensis, assembly GCA_030848825.1. Taxonomy (NCBI): domain Eukaryota; kingdom Metazoa; phylum Chordata; class Mammalia; order Chiroptera; family Molossidae; genus Tadarida; species Tadarida brasiliensis. Next base: position 37,638,890 of record CM061257.1, on the reverse strand, counting down.
ACTAAATTCCGAAGCCTTAGGTAGGGATAATCTGATACACTGGAAAGCATCCTGATCTATGTTATTCAATATCTACTGTGCGCATACCATGTCCAATGTAGAGTTGGTAAATGGTAGACATCTGTGAGGTACCCCTCACCTGAATCGTGGAAATCAGTTATCCTAGTGGTTAAATAAGCAAAATCAAGGCATAATGGATGAGCTTAGCTATCTGGACAAGGATAAAATGTCTCATAGGAAAAAAGCAGATTAGAATTTGAGACTTAATCAAGGCTTAAATAACTATAAAAGAAAATCTGTAACCTAAATAAAAATATCTTACAGAAAGAAGGTGGTCTGCACAGATTTCAGAAAAGGAACACTCAATGAATAAGGCTTTTGACAGTATATTTTCACTATTGTCTAAGTCTCAGCTTAAATGTCACCTTTGCTAAGGAGTCCTTCCAGATTCTCCAACCTAATTTATTATTTTTTATCCTCACCTGAGGACATTTTTCCATCTATCTTCAGATAGAGCAGGAGGGAGAGAAGGAGGGAGAGAGGGAGGAAGAGAGAGAGAGAAACATCGACGTGAGAGAGAGACATCGACTGGCTGCCACCCACACAACCCCAACAAGGCCGGGGACAAACTGCAACTGAGGTACGTGCCCTTAGTACGTGCCCTTAGACCTGGGAACCGAACCCAGGTCTCTCTGGTCCGTGAGCCGACACTCTAACCACTGAGCCAAACTGGCCAGGGCTCTCCAATCTAATTTAGATCTCCCTCTATATACTCTCATAGCTTTCTGAATCTTTTCTGTAGTCTTTCTTCATTAACACTTATTATGAATAAGAGTGTAAAGTTATTTACATGATCATGTGCTTAATGTATGCCTTAACCACTAAAATGTAAGCTCTATGAGGGACACAGTAGGTATCTGCTCTTATTCACCACATCTTCAGTGCCTAGCATGGTACTTGATAAAATGTATGAATTCCCTAATTGAGCAGGAACTCTCTTTTCTAAACGTGGAGATATTTATATTTGTGTTAATATATAATTATTAATAACTCCCTTTTATCACTCCATTGTTTTCAAAACACACACATACACATGTGCACAATGCTCAAGGTTATGAGGGTACGAACCATGTCTTCTTTACCTCATATCTCTAGTGCCTCAGTATATATCCAATGAACCGTAGCTGACTTTTGACCTAGATCTGATTTGCTTTGAACCAGCAAATAAGGAAATGAAACATTTGCTAGAAACTAGATTTTATGCTAGACCCGTGCAAATTATCTCATATAATCTTCACAAAAGGTTTTAGTTACTTTCCTCACTATGTAAATGAGGAAACTGGAGTTCCATGAAGTCAGGTAACTTGTCCAAGTAAATAAAGCCAGTTTGTAGAGTTAGAACTTTTATTAGGCCTCCAACTCCAAAGCACTTTCCACTACACTATACTCAAAACTCACAGTTGAAACCATGATGAAAGGGAACAGTGCCCCCCTGTACACAGACAACAGAGAATAAACAATTGTATTGCTTACAAAGATCACTGATATTAAAAATGTCAATATTGTTTTATAAGTTATTGCAATCCCAAGAAACTGTGCTTAAGATTCCCAATAAAGCAGGGGTTGAAAACTCACATTCTCTAATTCCCAGCACTCACAACTGTCTTACACTCCACCCATTTCACTAGTGTACATACCAACTTCCCTACCATGCCTCTAATTTATTATTGGGACTTTAAAATGCTCTGAACACCTCAACTTCCAAACTTTGGAAAGTGAATTCTTTATCTATGTCAAGTAACATCAGAACATTTCAAGAAAGTAAATAAGTTGAAGGGGGAAAAAGTCTCTCCTGACTTTATCAGTACCTGACCAAAATCTCTCATCTGTCTTTCAGTTGTGAATCCACACCAACCAACTGAATCGAATATTAGGTTAAAAGCTTTGAGATTGTTATCTACTCAGTTCTATTTAATAAATACTTGATTAAATTAACCAATTTGTGGAATATTCTCCTACATAATGAAGGTGATCAATTCAGTGGTTAATTTTTCATGAGTCTTAAGTATACATGGGGATTAAAAAATAACTCAGTAATATAACTTATACTGTATTTTCCCACCAATTCATTCTGCTTATAATAGATAACATAAAATAGTGTTTATACTGACACCTGTAAATCAAATTCAGCCATTAGCCAATGAGGTTAAAAATCAAAGTCTCAGAAACCAACTCCAAATCATTTGACAATTGACTGGATCTTCAGGAAATGATAGAACTGGTCAGTTCAGCCAAGTCTGAAATCAAATGTTTTGAGGTTTAATGACTTTACTCCCAACTTCCCCTAATTTTATCTAGTGTCTAGTAATGTTAGAGCAATATAAACCTCCAAGACTCCTATAGATCCAAAGCTTTAAAAAAAGAGAAAAATCTGCCTTGGCCGGATTGGCACAGCGGTTAGAGCGTCAGCCTGCGGACCAGAGAGTCCTGGGTTTGGTTCCCGCTAAGGGCACATACCTCGGTTGCAGTTTGTTCCCAGTCCCCGGTTGGGGTCGTGTGACCGGGGTCGTGTGGGTGGCAACCACTCAGTGTGTCTCTCTCACATTGATGTTTCTCTCTCTCTCTTCCTCCCTCTCTCCTCCCGCTCCATCTGAAGATAAACGCAAAAAACAAAAAAGTGTCCTCGGGTGAGGATAAAAAAGAGAGAGAGAGAAATCTAAGGAACTCAATGATACTCATAAAACACTGAAAATAATTAAGACCTAACATAAAGACTCATGATTTTAGAGTCTCATTAATCATGATGAACTTTACCTGATATACATCTTTAGACTACTAACTTGTAAATGGGTTGTAGTGGAAATGGGATGCTCTCTAGGCACCCACTTACACTTACTACGTTCTCCTGTTGTGCAGTTAACATGGAAGATGCCTGGTCTGTACAGTGTGATCCACCTTTCTGACTAGTCCAAGGCTGGGAATGGCATGAAGCCATGTTGCCTGCCATGTGGAAAAAGCCAGTCTGCTTTGAGAGAGAAAATACAGCTGGTATCAAAAGTAAAGGTTGGAAAGAGAAGAGATATCCAGTGACATGAGTTCCTGGTTCCAGTTTCTGGAAGCCCAGATGCCTTTGCACTCCTCCCATATACCTAATGAGCTATTCAATCTTTCTTTAATTTCCAGGAAGCAGTATGTCACACTTTGTTCTTAAGTTGTTTTCCTAATTAATGCAATGTTCCTATAATATAGGTCATAGAAGAAAACAAAAATCAAAATTAAGAAAATTAAGAAAGACTTTTTAAAAGCAAGTATGAACAAAGTTACATTTTATACAGTAATAAACCAGAAAAAGTTTGTTCAAAAAGATACTCATGCCTTATCAATTACCTTTTCTAGCATTTTAGACGTTGGACTTTTTTCATGTACAGAATAATTTGTAGAGCAAGATCTTCTCTGTATTATATGCTGGAGTCTTTCTAGCTCTTTCTTATAAAAATCTCGTTCTTCTTCTATACCTTTCAGAAATGTATCTAAACGAGAAGGTGACTTGTCTCGACGTTTTATTCCATGCTCTAGCCTCATCCGCTCAACTTCCAAAGTAAGTTCTCTTTCTGAAAATGAAAGTAATTAAATCTTAAAAGTACTGCATTTAAAACATATAATTAGCCAAAATGAATTATATTAATAAATTTTAGAATGCAAGCTACTAAAAATCATTAACTGTTTTGTATATCGCCTATGACTGCTAGATATCAAAGAGGTAAATATTGAGAGGAAAGGAGAAAAATTAACCTCTTCATTTATGTGTTACTAGTTAGAGAGACAAACTAGTATTTGTCTCTCTAACTAAAACAAAGACTTCACAAGAGCAGGGAACCTGTGTATTGTTTACTATCATATATCCCAGTACCCAGAACAGAGCCTGGCACACAGCAGGCTCATAAATATTTATCCAATGAATGAATAAATGAATGTATGAATTCTTACATGTTCCTTAAAAAAAATCTCATTTAGGACTGGTATCTGGCAGAAAGGTAGCCTATTTTCAATTGTGTATATGTGTGTGTCACTTTCAGGTGATACAACTACATTTCCTTACAAAGATTCTGTTCTTCAATTTTTTACTTTCAGAATAGTCTTCCCCTTAGTCTTAATTAATTCTATTATTGTTCTGCCTCAAGGAAGAATGTACTTTTATGGAAACTATTCAAGCAGGGTTTCCTGTACTAACTAGTCAAAATAAAAAGAATTCTGCAAGGTCCTGAAGAGAGAGAGAGAGAGATTTTCTACTGCATCTACAGTGCCTAGAATGGTTTCTGATATACTGCAAGCATTCTAAAAATACCTATTTAATGAATGAAAGATCATCTCCTAATAAAAATAATACATCAAGAGGAAATCACCATTACTTTTTAAGTTACCAACATTTTACATTTTACCTGTAACTGCAAAACTTTCCAATTTTTTGCTAAGTCTTTGCTTTTCTTGTTCAAGCTGATGAACAACAGTTTCCAGGTCTGATCTTATAAGGAGTTCATCACTCAGCCTCTCTTTTTCTTTATGGCATAAGTTTAATTCCTGCAAATTTTAATACTATAATTAAGATTTCAAACAACTTTATAAAATATTATACCACTTAAAGTAGATTTTTTAAAATCCTCACCCGAGGATGTTTTTATTGACTTTTAAAGGGAGGGGAAGGAAGGGAGGGAGGGAGGGAGAGAAAGAGAGAGAGAGAAGAAAGAGAGAGAGAGAAGAAAAGGAAGAGAGAGAGAGAAACATCTACCGGTTGCCTCCCATAGGTGCTCTGACTGGGGATGGAACCCACAACCCAGGTATGTGCCCTGACTAGGCATCGAACCAACAACCTTTCAATGTATGGGACAATGCTCCAACCAACTTAGCCACCCAGCCATGGCTAAAATAGATATAGTCAAAAGCATGGTTATTTATTTAAGAGTAATTCACATACAGACATACATACACAAACACTTTTAGTTAGTCAAATATATGGTTTCAACTAAAGTTAATTACCAATTGTGGCTAAAAGCAACATAAAACTCAAATGTTAACAGTGCTCTTTTCTGAGTGGTAGAATTATTAGATTTTATTTGCTTTTCATTTGTTTAGCAAATTGTCCTATATTTAAAAAAAATGAATATGTACATGTGCAATAAAATTTTTTAAAGCTTTTTATTTTCAAAAGTTCTGGCAGTTCAATATGACACGTACTTACCAGTTGAAGTTTTGCCATTGTTTCTTCAAGATTCCGCATTTCAGAAAGATTTCTTTTAATCTCTTTCTAGGAATAAAAAGCCTATTAGGTAAACACCTAAAAGTCAAGAATACTTAGCACTAAGTCACATTGCAAATAAGACCATTTTTCAAGTAGTTCATGCTCCGCTTCACCAGTGAGATCTGAGGCTTTAGCCCTAAGCTCAATTTCAATAAAGAGGAGGCCAAGTTGAGGCTTCTCTTTAATTTCTTGGTATCCTGAATGCTTACAGGGACCTATTTGTAACATGTGAAACAAGAGAGCCACTTGAAAATCTTTCTGCACTTGTATACTTGTAGGGTTTTCCTTGAACCCTAGTGTTTAGAACTCAACTATGGCACTCTCATTTCCTGATTTTCATATCCTATTTGCTCTCTCCCCACCTGCTACTACCTACCTGAATCCTCTGTACTGCAACCGCTTTCTTTAATTTCTTTTAGCAATACTTAACAGTTTTCAGTGTACACGTCTTTCACTTCCTTGGTTAAGTTTATTCCTAAGTATTTTATCCTTTTGATGCCATTGTAAATGGGATTATTCATTTCCTCTTTGGATTTTAATTATTAGAATATCAATACACACCTGACACCTCCACAAGCGACGTACTCAAGGAGTGGACTTAGTGGGTACCAGAGCCCTACTGAAGTAAGTCTTGTTCTGTGTGATGGGCCCTGCACAGCTGACCCTCCAAGGGAGTCAGAGGCCAGTGGGCACAACCAGTCCTTGCAGCTGATCAGCCTGAGTAAATCCCTCCCATTCACATGCCAACAGCAATCAAGACTCAATTATAACAGAAGGGTGGACAGTCCACACGAGGGGTGCACCTCGAGGGTCCAGCTGGGTTGACCAGGGAGGCTGTGTCACTGGACCCTACAGGACACCTACTACAACAGGCCACCCTACAAAGCCTAGGAGACATAGCAATTCTACGTAATACATAGAAACAAACACAGGGAGGCAGCCAAAATGAGGAGATAAAGAAACATGCTCCAAATGAAAGAACCGAACAAAATTCCAGGAAAGAACTAGACGAAATGGAGATAAACAATCTAACAGATGTAAAGTTCAAAACACTGGTTATAAGGATGCTCAAGGAACTTAGTGAGAACATCAAGGAACTTAGTGAGAACCTCAAGAGCATAAAAAAGGACCAGTTAGAAATGAAGGATGTACTAACTGAAATAAAGAATAATTTACAAGGAATCAATAGTAGAGTAGGTGAAGCAAAGAAGCAAACCATCGATTTGGAATATAAGGAAGCACAAAACACCCAATCAGAATAAAGAATCCAAAAAAAATGAGGATAGTATAAGGAGCCTGTGGAACTACCAACATTCACATCATGGGAGTGCTAGAAGGAGAAGAGAGAGAGCAAGAAATTGAAAACCTATTTGAAAAAATAATGACAGAAAACTTCCCTAACTTGGTGAAGGAAATATACATACAAGTCCAGGAAGCACAGAGAGTCTCAAACAAGATGAACCCAAAGAGGTCCACACCAAGACACATCATCATCAAAATGCAAAAGGTTAAAGACAGAAAGAGAATCTTAAAAGCAGCAAGAGAAAAGTAGTTAGTTACCTATGAAGGAGCTCCCATAAAACTGTCAGCCAGTTTCTCAAAAGAAACTTTGTGCCCTGGCCAATTTGGCTCAGTGGTTAGAGCCCGCAGACCAATAAGTTGCGAGTTCGAGTTCAGTCAAGGGCACATACCTCAGTTGCAGTTCGTCCCCAGCCCTGGTCGGGTCATGTGGGAGGCAGCCAGTCTATGTGTCTCTCTCACATTGATGTTTCTCTCTCTCCCTCTCTCTTTCTCTCCCTCCCTCCCTCCGTCCCTCCCACTCTGTCCAATGATAAATGGAAAAATATCCTTGGGTGAAGATTACAAAAAAAAGAAGAAACTATGCAGGCCAGAAAGGAGTGGCAAGAGATATTCAAAGTGATGAAAAGCAACAACCTACAACCAAGATTACTATGTCCTACAAAGCTATCATTTAGAATCAATGGACATATAAAGAGTTTCCCAGACAAGAAAAATCTAAAGGAGCTCATCACCACCAACCCAGTATTATATGAAATGTTGACAGGTCTTCTTGAAGAAAAAGAACAAAAATATGAACAATAAAATGGCAATAAATACATATCTATCAACAATAGCTTCTGAAGTTTGCTCACAATGCAGAGATAAAAGGACAGACGAAAAATGGACAGTCTAGAGAGCTACCTTAGAAACAGGTGTGCTTCAGAAACACAAACAAGAACAAGTGCAAGCTTTTAGAGGGTATATAAACAACACTTCAAAAAACATGAATTACAAAACAAACAAACCAAAAAACCTGAATGGGATATCAAACGAGCACAAGCTCACTATGTTCTAGGAGAGTAAAGGAACACTCCCACAACCTAGACATACCTTTGCTTCCCCAAGTTCTTTATCCGCAGTCTCAAGCACTTCTTCTTTATGTCTTTCCAATTGCTGTGCTAACTGATCTATTTCAGTTAATTCTTGGCAGAGTTTTTCATTTTTGTTACTTAAATTAACAACTTCAGTAGTCACTGTTTCCTTGGTTTCCATAAGCTCTTGTATATGCTTCTCCAGGTCTTTATTAGCTTGTTGAAGAAAGTCAACCTAAATTGATTTGTAATTTGTAAAAAATATGAAATGGAAAATTTAATACTAAACTTTCAAAATAATATTTCAAAACACTATAATTTTAAAATATCAAAAATTAAAACCACAACTATTTTACATTTGCAAACTTATATTGTTTTGATTTTCAAAACTGATAATGTGTGGTTTAATAAAAATATATAGTTATTGGCTTTAGATTTTCAAGCATGGAAAGAAAAGACAAGTAAAAAAATTGTGTGAACATTTCCCCAACACTGAGTTCTAAAAATATGACAAGAATATCACTATAATGATAATATTTCTCTAGACTATGCTATCCAGTGTAGTGACCACCAGCATCCAAATGTGGCCACTGAACACTTTAGATGTGGCTAGTCCAAACTGAGATGTGCTATAAATGTAACATATACACAAGATTTCAAAGACTGTACAAAAAACTAAAGAGAATGTAAAATACCTCAATTATATTTTACAACATGAATTACAGACTGAAATAATATTTTAGATATATTGAGATAAATGCATTATTAAAATTAATTTCACCTGTTTCTCTTTTACCTTTTTAATTTGGCTTCTAGATAATTCTAAGTTACATACGTGGCTCATAAAATATTTGTATTGGACAGTATCACTCTAGAGCTACTGCTGATATTGCTGCCTACTCTATTGTGGTTCATCCCAGGCAGCACCAACATGTCTTAATTCCTAAAGGTCATGTGTCATGTTTTACAGACTTGTTCTTTTACTTTCAGGTCCAATACGTGGCAGGGAATCTATTACACAGGTTACTGAAAACTACAAGTTTAATTTTTGTATTTATTTTTTAAATCCTCTTTTTTATATTATAAAAGAAATATAGTCATAATATTTTTGAAAATAAAGAATATCATAAAGAAGACTGTCCCATTACACAAAGATAAACTGTTAGTATATTTTGGTTTATTTTATTCCAGTGTTTTCCCTCTCTGAATTCATATATACATTTTAAAAAAGCAAATTAAAGATCACATTGTATCTACAGTTTATTCTCTTCTTTTAAATATTTAATATTATGGTGTATATATTCCTGCCTCATTAAATATTCTTTACAGCCTTGGCCGGTTTGGCTCAGCGGTTGGAGCACTGGCCCATGGACCAATGAGTCGCAGGTTTGATTCCGGTCAAGGGCATGTACCTCGATTGCGGTTTGGTCCCCGGCCCTGGTCAGGGTCGTGCGGGAGGCAACCCATCGATGTGTCTCTCTCACATCGATGTTTCTCTCTCTCCTTCTCTCTCTCCCTCCCTCCCACTCTATCGGAATATAAATAGAAAAAAATATATCCTCGAGTAAGGATTAAAAAAATAAAATAAATAAATAAATAAATAAATATTCTTTACAAACATGACTTTTCAACAGCTGCCCCCTATATCTGAATACTTTGGCTCTATCAAATTTTTCCCACTGTAAATAATACTTCAGTGAACAATCCTGTCACTTTTATAAACCCATGGACCATTAAAAACAGTGAGGGAGTTTGTATACTCAGTAAAATAATGATAAAAGTCATTACCTGAATATTTAAATGAGCAATAATCTTTTCGTTGGTTTTATTTTTAGTCTCCAGAGTGAGGATATCAGAGGAGCGGCCACCGTCCAATGCAATGGACAGTCGTTCTATCTCTCTTTCTCTTAGTTCAATCTGAAGACAAAAAGTTATATCATTTTTTCAAATCTAGTTTTGAACCAAAATGATTAACACTGAATAAACATTTATTTGACTGTATTTCCATTTTTTTATGTTGAACAATGTATACAAGAGATTAACATTCATATATGTATCCACACTTTTATGAGATTATGAAATACACATATGTAGAGCAAAAATAAAAAACACAGAAAATGTCCATAAGAATTGTCGCCCGGCCGGTGTGGCTCAGTGGTTGAGCATCAACCCATGAATCAAACAGTCACCAGTTCAATTCCTGGTCAGGGCACAATGCCCAGGTTGTAGGCTCGATTCCCAGGAGGGGGTGCACAGGAGGCAGCCAATTGATGTTTCTCTCTCATTGATGTTTTGATCTCTCTCTCCCTCTCCCTTCCTCTCTAAAAATCAATAAAAACATATTTTTTTTAAAAAAAGAATTATCAACATAGCTTTCATAAGTATTTCTATTGGAAAGATTATTCCTAATTTAGTTTTTGGGTTTTTCTCTCCTCTAAGATTAGGCAATGTTTATATAGAAAGATAAAAAGACTGTTGAGTATTGAAACTGAGTCTGAACTACTTCAGTGCCTAGTGGAATAAATGTAGAATAAACAAATGAATTTAAAACAAAGAAAAATGAATTGCTACTGAAACTCAGTATTAAAAAGGATAGGAAGCTTATGTTAATTTAATTATTTATCATTTAGAAAACAACAGACGTACAATCAAAAAGATCACTATCAATCATGATTCACACTTATTCACATGCAAGAATTTGGAAAAACCCACACACTTTCAAGCTTTGGTTTTTAAAAAATTGAAAATAAAAACAAAGCATTCAATTTACCAATTATGAAGCACAGTTCTAGGTATACAAAGATTAATAAAACATAGTCCCTGACTTTCAGGAATACAACTTTACAGGGAAAACTAGCAAGTGAACCAATAATTGCTATGCAATTTGTTGTTTAATGGTAGAATAAAGGAAATAGGTATATGGCACCAAAGTAGTTAAGGGAATAACATGATTTACTCTTCATGGTATGTGTATACCTTGGAAATTAGTGCAGGTCTTATCAAATAAATATGCTCAATAAAGTTATAAATGATGCTGTGAAGAGGAGGGATATATGTTCCAGGCAGTGACACAGAAGCATAAAACAACGTGCTACGTTTGAGGGAGTAGAAATGGCTCAGTATGACTGGACTACAAGGTGCAAGGAAACTAATGCAGTGGTTGGAGATGAGTCGGAAGAATTAGGCAGAAACTGATTATGATAAACACTGAATACTTAACCAAGGAGACTGATTACCCTGAACTAAAGGTTTACTTCGATAAGAAAAAACCTAGAGGCAGGGAAACCTACTACAGGAACAGTTGAGAGATGATTAAAACCTAAAATAAAACAGTGGGATAGGGTAGAGCAGAACAAGTAAGTTTAAGGAGTGCTTAGGCAGGAGAACTGACAGAACTTGGTGAGCAGTATATGAAGGGAAGAGACAAGATATAGAAAGACTACAGAATGTTGGCTTGAGCAGATCGTGATGCTAACAACCAAAGTCGAGTACATAGGAGGAAAAACAGATTTGAGGCAGAAGACAAGTTCACTACCAGGCGTATGAATACGAAGAGCCTTTATCCAACTGGAAATGCTCAGTGTTAAGTTGAGTATATGAGTCTGGAGCTCAGAAGAGAGGTTCAAGCCTGAAAGAGTTTGAGGGAGTCATCAACATACAGGCAATATTTTAAATCAAGAGAGTGGATGAGAGCACCTGAACATACAGGGACAGGAGAAGGGGTCAAAGGCAGAATCCTGGAAAACAGTAATACTTCAGGGAATGGGCAGAGGAAAAAGCAAAGAAAAAATTATAAGAGGTTAAAAAAAAGAAAACCAAAACAAATTGAAGTCATGGAAAAGTTTTAACAAGAAATTATTGATAATGTCAAATATTACATAGTGGGTCAAGAAAATAAAGACTAAAAGTATCTTTTGGATCTAGCCATTAATGTCACTGGTGTCATTAACCAGACCAATTTATGTAGTGGGGGTGAGGAGACAGAAGCCAGACTACAATAGATTAAGGAGTGAACAGGGGTAAAGTGGAGACAGAAGAGTAAGACGCTCTAGAGAAGTCTGCATGAGGGAGAAGGAGAAGGCATTGGCAAGTTGGAGAGGTAGTTAAGAGATTTTTTTAAGGGATGGTAGTGATGACTATCATAGCACCTTCTCCTGTGACTGTTACGAACATTAACAGATTATAAAGTGGCCATGTAAGTGTTTGGTAAAGAAAAAATAATCGATTAAAGCAAGGTTTTAAGGAGAAGAGAGGAAATGGAACCAAACACAGAGGCTGAAAGGCTAAATCTTAAACTGGAAGAACATTATCCTATGCTTTAAGTCCTGAGAGCCTGAATGTGAATACTGCTAATTTTAAAGGTAGAGATAGGATGTTGAAACAAGGTGATATACTGAGGAGGAGGGTACTATAAGTTGGGGAGTTTGAGAGAATTGTACAATTTGTAATATATGCTGAGAAAAACAGAACTCAAGCAAAATAAAAAGGTAGGCAGCAGAGTAGACTTAGCTAAGACTGATAACCACAATAAATTGGCAGTTTCCATCAGAATGGTGAGGCTATTTTCTCCAAATACCTCAGCCACTTCAAAGAGATAGTGAAGCTGGTGGGTTCATGTTCATAAAGTACTTTGAAAAAAAATGTGATTATAGGTTGAAAAATACCAATTATATTCAACTCATGTGCATATTTGATATTTTCAACATCTCTCCATAAAGTAAATTTTTTCGGCTGACATTACTGTAATTCCTTTTCTTTTCATTCCATTTTTATCCAAATAATCTTCAAAGTACTTTATGAATGTAAGTTATACCAACACAAGTTAAATCTATATTTGCATGTGCAGATCACATCACTCCAAAAAATGCAGAAAATGAAAAATGTGTTACCCAATTTAAACTTCAGTAAGCATATTAAGGAAGAAAACCTGTAATTACCTAAACCAGAATTTAATCAAGACACCAACGGAAAGTATGAAAGAACAAAAGTTGTATGGTTGTGATCTAACTCTGTATGTATTCATTCCCCCACTTACTTCCTCAGAAAACTGTTTTATGAGATACTATTACTTGTAAAACAAAAACAAAACAAAAAAAAACCACACACACACAAAATATGGCAACAGAAGAGTAACTTTCAAAGAGACATTCGAAATTACAAAATCTGTAAGTTTAGAGTAAACAAACAAACAAACGAATTAAAAGACCTTTAAAAAGCATAATCATTAAAATATCTCCTGAGATGAAAACAGTAATATGGTCATAAAATTATATTTTGGGAAGTAGATAATTCACCTAAAAGAAAAACAAAATAACAAAACAAAACGAAAAACTACTATTCACCTAAATGCATAAAAGTGAATGGACTAGAATTGCTCTAAAGCCATCTAAGCCACTCCACTATTAACTCTATTAACACACTGATGAGATGTAAAAGCTGTATAAAAACTCAGTATCAGTAATATCAACTATAACCCAATTCTATTTACAATAAAAGTATAACCATCTCAATCCCTACTATGCAAATAAATAAAAATCCTACCTGCTTGTTATAATCTCTCAGTCCACTTTCCATCATTGCTAATTTTTCTTGTAACTGATGGACTTCCTCTTGAAGTTCTTGAATTCTGAAACACATTCATAGCTAATGCCAATACACTTTTGTTAAGAAATACAAAATAGCAAGAAATGAAACTAGACACATTCTTTTAGAAACTCTCTACTTTCTGTTTCTCAATGAATTACAAAGTATTGTGCCATGCATAAATAGAGTATATCATCTTGTAGAGTTAATTTTATAAGAATGGATAAAAAACTGCGTGGTAAATTATTTGAAACTCAGATACATTACACAATAAAAGACCTACGATTGCACTTTGATCCTAGGACAACTCTTTGAGATGCTGCTGCTAATTCTTAGGTTCAGGAAATTGAGGGTACAGTCCAAAATTCACAACATTATTAAGTGAAATAAGGGCCTTAAATGGGTTTTCTGATCCTAACTGACGCTGTATTTTCTAATAAACTATCCTATAATCCTGGAGAGAAGAAAAATATTGAGAAATACTAAAATCTCCCAAGTATTATAGCAAAAAAAAAAAAAAAGCTACTCTTTTCTGGAACCTGTTCATTCTAACAGAATCAAGATTTGACCAAATCACCTGAATTCTACAATTGCCCAAATGTATTTGTACTACATCCAACCTTTCCAAGCATTAACATGTAAATGACACAACTGTTTTCATACTGGAAAGATAAAGCCTAAAGCCAGGTCTGCTTTTAAGAAAGATTTTCCATGGGGTAGAGTAAGTGAGGCTGGACACAGCTCTTCCCTGCTATTACTGGAACCCACATTTTCTACTAATCTAGGTTTAGGAAAAGAGTACATATGCAACTACACTCATATATATGCACAAATGACTGAATGCAAACACAATATGCATGTGCAAATTAAAACAAACAAGATAATCAAGAGACTAATGCCACCCATGATGATTTGACAGAAAAGAAAAACAAGAAGATAAAGACAGAAAATGATATATATGCAGCCAAAAAACTCCTTAAATTATACTAACATATTGTCTAAGAAGTCCTAGATTATAACTGTAACAGAAGAACACAAAATATTTCACAGTTAAGGTCAGATAACTATATAAATACAGGTACATAACATTGTGTGAGAATAAGTGAGCTAAGAGATCCTAATGGGTACCTCATCCACAGTACTTTTTAGATTGTTACATTGAGATTAATGAAGTGGAAAAACTGCCCCATATTCTCTGCATAATATGCAAAACTAAAAGTTATCTGCACTAGCTCTGGCTGGGTGGCTCAGCTGGTTGGAGCATCGTCCTGTGCACCAAAAGGTTGCAAGTTCAATTCCCAATCAGGGCACATACCTAGGCTGCAGGTTCAATCCCTGGTCAGGGTGTATACGAGAGGCAACCAATAGATGTTTCTCTCATATCAATGTTTCTTCCTCTATCTCTATCCCTTCCTCTCTCTCTAAAATCAATAAACATATCCTTGGGTGAGGATAATTCACAAACAAACAAACAAATAAATAAAAGTTATCTGCACTATTTCCATTGGTGTATTCCATATTTTAAAATGTTTCTCCAGCTATCACCATAGAAGCTGTTACTAGAATTCTCTTGCTCCTTTGAACCCCTTATAATTTTCTTAATGGCCTTTTGTGTATTTCTCATCTCTTCTTCACTACTAGACTGTGAGCTTCTCAAAAGCAGCAACACCATCTTATTCATTTTTACATCCTCAGAACACTTATATCGTGCCTTTCCTAGAAAGCTTAATGAAGTTTTAATTGATATGAAATTTATATGATTCCAATTTAAGCAAATGCAAACATATAGAGCTAAAGAATCAAGAAGCAAGAATTTCACAGCCAGTTACAAATCTATACATGTCCATCAGCATTTGATATAAATCTGAAGTAACAGAGTCCTATAAGAAATAACTTTACTTTGGATGATGAAACCAAACATCAAAGCAACTCTACTGAAATAGGTTCTAGATTGCATTAAACTGTTTTAAAGCAAATATGGACAGAAACATCAGGCATATGATCTATCTGAACGCAAAGTTTCAAAACAAGTAAAAACACTCTATATTCAGAATACATTCAGAAAGTATTAACTGAGTGCCTGTGCAAAGTTCTGTGGTAGGCACTGGAGAGATACCACAGTTAATGAGACAAAAGTCCTACAGTCAAGAAATTTAGTTAATCAAGCGATCAATTAACTAAAGTCAACAAAAATTAATTAATGCACCTGTTATCAGCCACTTGCAGGAGGTCTGCAATGTAAGGGTCATCTGGCTGAGGAACTGGATAGGAACTGACTTCAGAGGGAGGGACTGGTTCATCAATTTGCATACGCTGGCGCCTGAAAGCAATACTTCTTTTCTTGCCTCCTAAAGAAAACAAATGTGTATTTCAAAAAATTAAAAAGAAACAAACTATTGTCTTAGAATTGAATATTCCAGTTTAGCCCTTTTGTTATAAAGTATGTCTCTAGCTCATTTTATATAGGGATAAATATTTTCTCCCCCATATATAAATATCCACCCTGATCTTTAAATGATGCCTTCCTGAAAATCTCAACAGACATGTTTTATTTTCTGCATGCTTGGCATGTGTGCCCAGATTTAACCTGTTCCTCCACTAGATGGGGACCAGATATTGACAAGATTAAAACTTGAGTGTGCCTTGTGGTGTTCATTATCGTGAGCTCAAGAAGTCACTACCAATAGAAAACTGTCAAACAGGAAGCTTAAGGCACTGAGAACTGCCTTTACACACATACTTACCAAGCAATGCCAAAAAAGCAGATAACTGAAATTTTAAGTAGTATAATGAGTATATAAAGGAATGTCAGCTATAATATAAAAGCATGCTATAACCTGAATTGATAGGGAATGTTTTATTAGTTATCCTTAAAAATAGGAGTAATTTCTTTTTATGAATAAATATATCTCATCTTAGTACAAACCACATGGATAATTTACCTTTTCCAGCATTTAGCCAAGATTAGACATGTACTTTAAAAACACACTGATAAAAAGAAAAACATAACCCACAACTTTGTCTCCCTTAGAATCCTAACAAATTTGGTTCCTCTTATCTCTTATTTTGAGGATGAAGCAACTGAATCAAAAGTATTTAAATGACCTCCTTGTAGTTATACACCTAAACAAGACAAACCATTTTCTTCCCTTATCCACTGATTTTCTTCCTTTGTTGCTCCTCAGTTTCTTTCAATGATCTTGTTCTTCCATCAGTCCCTTAAATACAAACTTCCTTAGGATCTGTCTTTGGTTCTCCTCTCTTCCCAAACTACATAATCTCATTAGATAATTCCTCCCACATCCATGGCTTCAATTCCCAGGATACTTCAATGACTCCCAACTTGGATTTCAATCTATGTAGAACAGATCTACATACCCCTCTTTGTATGATTGTCCCATGTAACACCCTCAACATATCCAAAAGTGGATTTCTGCTCCACCCCCCACATTCTCTATCTTAAGAAATAGTACCATTATCCACCCACTGAGTCACTTGAAACGGAAGTCTGAGAATTCCTCTTACTTTCAGTCTAACACATTCAGTTATTAAATTATAGGGATCATACCCCCTGAATCTCTCTTGTATTTGTCCCATTCTTTTCCCAGGAAACCAGATTATCCTCCTTTTTTCTCAGTCTTCTAGTTACTTCTGAGATATTTCCCACTTTTCCTCATCTTTTCTGCCGTTGGCTCACAGTCTGCCCCTCCATCTCATTTCCTGCCATCTCGAGCTCCACTGATTCTTCCCCACTCTGGCCTCTCAGTTCCCAATCTGTCAGCTCTCATGAGTTTCCTCTCCACTCAGCTTCAAGTACACAAAAACATGATTGTGCTTGGACTTTGTCTCCACTTAGAATTCTGCTAGCTTCTAGATCTTCAACTCCCTTCTGATCATAATCTTTATCTGACCAAATTACTACTGGTCCACACTGTGCTCTTTAATCTCTGTCTTTACCTAGTCTCATAATCCAACACTTTTCTATGCCTCATTTACTTCTATAATCTTGATCCCATGGTTCAGACATCTCAATGGTCTTGTCACTAGTACTGGACATTCTTCCACCAACCTTATGCCTGGACAACCATCAACTTAGATATGCCCCATCATTTCTTTTCTCTTGCTCGAGAACTACTGAGCATAAAGCTAAAAATAGTAAAATTAACTAAGAACATAGATCTTTTCCAAATTCTTTGAGTATGGATTACTTTTACAACTAAAGTAATATTATTAATAGGAAAGAGAATTTAAAACAGTGATTTAAGAAAAAAGACCCTGGGCACTGAAGTTCAACTTCTTAAATCTAAGAAGCTATTATTATATAAATTTCTAAGCACAAGTAAAAAGTACTACCTGGATAGTCAGAAATAAAAAAGTTTATGTGACTATCCAAATATATCTTTTCAAATACTAATGTCTAAGCATGAAACTCCAAAGTCCTATTTCAGTTAATAGTTTAAATACCTTTAAAAGATTAAATGTATATAATTTGTTTGGAGAAGGAACAGACTTACCTGGAGTTTGTACGACAGCATGCAAATTCTTTTCTTGAAGTTGTTGAATTTTTTCATTCTTAGCTTTGCTCTCTTTCTCCAACAGTTTGAGTTTATGAACATATTGGTTATTTAGAAATTTCAGATCAGCTGTTTCACGTGTACACTTCTTCAACGTAGTTTTCAACTCTTAAAAGATTCAAAGGCTATTTTACAGATCTATGAGGTTCTTCCACTTCACAAAATACAAGAAGTCACCAATTTGAGCCCTGGCTGGTTTGGCTCAGCAGTTAGAGCATTGGCCCTTGGACTGAAGAGTCGAGGGTTCAATTCCCAGTCAAGGGCACATACCTTAGTTGCAGGTTTGAGCCCTGGCCCCGGGAGGCAACCAATTGATGTGTCTCTCACATTGATGTTTCTCTCTGTCTCTCTCTCTCTCCCTCCCCCTTCTTCCCTCCCACTGTATATAAAAATAAATAGAAAAAATATCCTTGGGTAAGAATTAAAAAAAAAAAAAAAAGGCACCAATTTGAAAGGCTCTACCTTATTCTTAGGCATGCTTTATTTGAAAGGCTATTATCTTTTCTACCACTATTAAGAAAACTGCTTGAGACGACATGGGGGGACCTGCAGAATATTATGCTAAGTGAAATAAGCCAGGCAGAGAAAGACAAGTATCACATGATCTCACTTATTTGTGAAATATAATGAACAAAATAAGCTGATGAACAAAAGAGACCCAGAGACATAGAAGTAGGGTTCAGACTGACAAATCTCAGAGGAGGGGGTGGAGAAGGAGGGAAGAGATAAACCACAGAACTTATACATACAAGCATAACCAATGAAAACAGACAACAATGCGGGGGGGGGGGGGATTGGGAAGAGGGTGTCAATGGGGGGAAAAGGAGAAACATCTGTAACAAAAATAAATTAATTAAAAAAAAAAACACAAGAGAAAACTGCAAACAAGTCATTAAGCACAAAAAGGAATTAAAGTATTCTTCTACTTTATGAGCCTAATATATACCATGGTTTTTGATCCAGTAACCTGGGTATGAAGCTAAGAAATTGTGAATTCAAGCCAGGTTTTGGACAAGGATTTCAACTGAATGTAAGAAGAATTTATAATAATATAGCCATATATACCCTTTGCCCAGTACTTTTGAAATCATTTTATTGTACCTTCTAGCTCAAAGATGAAGTATTAAAGAATCAGAACGATATATGGCTTTTAACTTACTTTAATACTCTTATTTTCAGTATAGGAAAAACAAAAGTTGTTTCAAGAACATTCCCTCAGTTCCAGCATTTAATCTTTTCTATAGCAATTATAAATATAAAAATTTAATCCAGATATAGTGTAGACAAATACAGATATAGAATGAAAATTTATTTTACTTCTCAGAACTCTTCAACAAACCCTACAGGATTTCAAGAGCTGTTAGCAAGAAGACTACCACATTTTCTAATCAATTGTTTTAAAATTAGACTAGCCTTTCCTGCATATAAAGTGAAAGGGGTAAAAATATGGCATTAAAAAAAAAAAATCACAAATCTACCCAGCCAGTGTGGCTTACTTGTTGAGTGTCAACCGATGCACCAAGAGGTCGCCGGTTCGATTCCCAGTCAGGGCACATGTCCAGGTTGTGGGCCTGATCCCCAGTGAGGGGCATGCAGAAGGCGTCCAATCGATGTTCTCTCTCATCAATGTTTCTCTCTCTCTCTCTCTCTCTCTCTCTCTCTCTCTCTCTCTCTCTCCCTTCCTCTCTCTCTAAAATAAAAAATAAATAAATAAATAAAATCACAAAATTTTACCTTTAAGGTGTTGGGCTGATTGTTCTCTCAGTTTCATTAATTCCAGGTATAATTCATTATTTTCCTTGCTCAATTTTGCATTTTCAAGTTTATAAGGTTCCAAAACAAAATCAAAATTGGCACTTTCTTTTTCAGCTTTCACAGCAGATAATTTTGATTTCCGAAGACTTTCTGTTGTATGAACTAGGTCACTAGAATTAAAGAATAGAAAAAGTAAATACAAGGAAACAGTCCATTAATTTTCTAATAACTAAAAATATAATTATAAAAGGCTTAAATAAGTTAAATGCTAACTGAACGCAAATCTAAAAACAAACATTAGGAGCCTTTCAAGGTACCAGGAAGTATTAAGACATTTCTCAAAACAAGACTGATCAAAAGTTATATATTATATACACATAGTTAAAATCATCTTTGAATCTCCCCTCTCACTCATTCCCCCAAGTCCAATTATTCACCCAATCCTGTGGAATCTGTGAAACTTACTTGTTCATTCAGTGCCTGCTATATGCTAAGTGCCAGGTATACAATAAATAAGAATCAGTTCCTTACCTCAAAGAACACAGACCAGTAGAATATTTACTCCAACAATATTGATTGAGCAGGGAACATAATAAAGAACCCACTGTCATGGAAACTGTATTCTATTGACACTTTGTCACAAAGTTATAATACTACATGATAAACTCAACAAACATTTCAGTGCCAACTATGTGTTCAGCCTGTCCTAGGTACAGCAGTGATAAAGTCAGTCTGTAGTCTCATGGGGTTTGAATTCTAAAGGGAAGTCAAATGAAAGTTTCCAATAATGATAAGTAGTTAAGGTGGCATGTAACAGCCATGATGGAGTCAGCGGATCATACAGCTAACCAAGCACAAAGGCAAAGGGACTTAACAGGCAGACAGAACAGCATATGGAAAGACCAAGGGTGAGAGTGTACATATGTTTGGGAGTGTCAAGTGGTTTAATATATGGGTGATGAAACTGTAGGGACTACATGAGGAAGGGTTTTGAAGGCAATACTGAAGACCACAAAATATTTTTCATCCATTCTTTTTCATTATCATCTCTTATAGTCCTACAGCAGTGATTTTCAACCTTTTTCATCTCATAGCACAGATAAATTAATTACTAAAATTCTGCGACACACCAAAAAATATATTGTATTTTTTACCAATCTGACAAAAAAAAAATAGGTATAATTTTAATTCATTCACACTAGACAGCTATTGTTGTATTGGCTGTTGTCAATTTTTTATTTGACAATCTAAGGGAAAAGAGGTCAGTGCCCCTGACTAAATGGTCAGGTAGTGCATGTTTTAAAATTCTCATGGCACACCCATTGAAATTCCGTTCTATTACAAAAGCTCTAAGCAATTTCCCTGTTCCAGCCTCAAACCACAGTAACAGAGCTCATGTGGAAAAGAAAATCACAAAGCATCTTTCAATTAAGGTAATATGTAACAGCTAAAGAAATGACTAACCACATATTAGAGAACCATTATTAATATAATAGTAATTGAAGACCAGTGAGTGAGGCCAACACAGAACTCCCAATCATATCAGAAAACCACATTAAAAAAACACGAATTCTATTCACAGGGAAAACCCTCAGAAATTTTTACTGTAGACAGTATAGTGTGAATGGTGACCCCTGGACTTACGCAATGTGGAGACTCTGAATTGATGATGGGGAAGTAGGATCTAAGACAAATAGATGTGCTTAGGATGATTTAAAGGCTTTTCAAAAATCTACCATTTCTTTACTGAAGCATGAAGTTCAATCACAAACCAGATAAATGAGATTAAGGATCATACAGGTTTAGAACTGTATTTTCATCTTTACCTGAAAAGTTTTTCTACCAAAGGTAAACACTCCACTGTCAGAGTCTGGCGGTATCCCAACTGATCCAATCTTTTTCTAATATTAATATACTTTCTTTCTGCAGCTGTAGTCATCTTGTCTTCCAAAACTAGTTTTATTCACTTCTAAAAATTAAAGTCCTAAAAGAAAAGAGTGAAACATCATTCTATTATTATAGCTATTATTATTGCTTCATGATAAGAAGGAAATATTCTTTTAATAGGAAGCAATTATTTGTTCTCTCTTTAGGTAGGAAGACTTCTGGAATATTTAGAATGATTTAAATAGAATGTTTATGATACTCTTGTTGCTGCATTAAAATGATTATCTGTTCATAAACTATATGTAACAGTGAAAAACAATAAGCTTCTAGAAGAAAACAAAGAAGAGTATTTTCTCAAGCCTGGCGTAGGAAGAGAATCCTTAGAGAAGCCTCTTTAGAAAGCACTAAATATAAAAGAAAAACTTGAAAAGTTGGACTTCATCAAATTAAAAATGTTTGCTCATCAAAATATTCCATTATGAAAACAAAAAGGCAAACAAAAGTGGGAGAAAATATTCATAATATCTAAAAAGGATCTGTATAAAGAATATATAAAAACTCTTGCAATTCAGCTCTTTATAAAGACAAATAACCTAATAAGAGAATGGGCGAGAGTTGAAGAGGCACCTTACAAAAGATATCTGAATGGGAATAATCACATGAAAAGATGCTCAACACCATTAGTTATCAGAGAAATACAAATTAAAACCACAATGAGGTACAATTTCACCCACAGTAGAATGACTAAAATTGAAAGTACAATACCGCCTGGCCAGTATAGCTCGATTCCCAGTCAGGGCACATGCCGAGGTTGTGGGCCCAATCCCTGGTGAGGGGCATGCAGGAGGTGGCCAATCGATGTTCTCTCTCATCAATGTTTCTCTCTCTCCCTCAAATCAATAAAGAAAAACTATTAAAAAATAATTTTAAAAAAAAGTACAATATCAAAAGTTGTCAAGGATTTGGAACAAATGGAATCCTTACACTGTTGACTAGAATGTAAAATCAATGTGGAAAATATCTGGCAATTTCTTATAAAGTTAAACATACTTCTACTCTATAACTCTGTAATTTTATTCCTAGGAATTTGAGGAAATGAAAATAAACATCTACAAAGAGACTACAAGAATATGCATAGCAGCTTTATTCATAATAGCCCAAACTGGAAACAAACTATATAGTCATCAACAGCACGATAAATAAACTGTGATATATTTATACAATGTAGTACTACTCAGATATAAAAGGGAAGGAACTACAGATACATGTCAACCACACAGATGAATGTGAATAATACTATTTGAGCAATAGAAGCCACCCACATATACTATATAATTCCATTTATATAAAGTTCAATAACAGGCAAAATTAAACTATGTGAACAGAAATCAGAACAGCAGTCATCTGGGGACATGTGGGTGGGTGATTGACTGGAAGGGTTAAGAGGGAACTTTCTGGGGTGATGAAAATACTATATTGATTGGGGTAGTGGTTACACAAGCGTATACATTTATCAAAGCTTTTCAATTATGTACACTTCAGATTTGTGCGTTTCACCATGTAAATTTTACTTTATAGAAAACACACAAACGCATAAGTATTTCTAATACACGTTTTTATCCTTGTCTTTTAAAATACTTATGAATCACTTCTTTGGAAACTTTGTTCTTCTCTAATCTTTGCCAGGAAAATATAGTCCTAGTACTCTAATCCAAATAAAAACTGTTTTACAGCTCTCTGTTCTTCACAATTTATAAACCCTGAATACATGCAGAATTTGATCCTCACAACTACTGGATCAGGCAGAGGAGGCCAAAGAGGACGATCTCCCTATTCGAAGGTGAGGAAAGGCTGCCCCCAAGAGAGTAACTTTCCCAAACCACAGGGCCATACACTAGGTGGGCAGTCAAGTCTCTTGACTCCTGGTCCAGCACTCCAGTTTCTGTACCATGCCACCTCATCTTACCAAATCACTTGTACCTCTCCTTGATTTTACTCCGTTCTACAAATTTTCTTTTTCCACTCTCCCTAACCTTTTCTTCTGAGTGGTGCCCCTTTGGACTTTCTAGGTTCCTTCCACGAGAGGGACCTGACTGATGCAGGGTGCTTTAGAGAAATTCCTGGAGACAACACAAATACACCTGTCAAACCAAGAGCTAGCAGGGCTTCACCCTCAAACATTTCCTCTCTTTGTCTGGTACCAACTTTGGTTACCCAGAAATAACACTTCCGCACATCCTGGAGAGGGAGGGAAGGAGAGAAAGGGAGAGAGAGAAAATGAATGAATGAAAGTGAATAAAAAAAATCAACACACAACAGATGAAAACGATTAAAATCCTCCCAAGGACAAAACAAAACACGTAGTAGACTGTCCTCATCCATGGGGCTCCTGTGCGCAGCCCCCGCCCCCACTCCGTCGTCCCACATTGTGGCCACACTGAATGTTTCCAGCCAAACAACACAGAACGCCAGGTGTGGCGGTCCCCGCGCAGCCGTGTTTGGAACGAGCCACCTGCTTCCCTCTGGGGGTGGCGTCCGGACGCCAGCACACTTTATTCCATGGCCTCCTGCGTGTGTGTATGCACAGGAGCTGAATCCAACCAAAACTCAACCTCAGGTGAGACTCCACACAGTGGCGTCTGGAAGGCAGGCGGGTGTATTCACAGGTGCGGGGCAAAGAGGGGCACAAGGCTCTCCTCCGAAGCTTTGGGGCATTTCCGTGTTTACAAAGAGCACGTACGACTCTGGTACGAGCAGGGCATTTTAACTTTTAAATCAACCATCCGTCAGTGGCTGGCCGGTCCGCACGGAGAGCCCTGACGCCCGTGGGAAGCCGGACAGGCGGCGACCCGGGAGCCCCGGGACGACCTCCGGCCACAGCTGACGGCCGGGGTGGAAGGGCAGGGGTGTCGGAAGCGGCGCCTGCGGGGCCTCTCCGCGCCCCGCCCCGCCCCGCCCGGGCCCATTTCCTCCCGCGGCCGCGCGGCCTCCCTCCCGGCAGCGCCCGGGCCCGGCCCGCGGGAACCGCCCGGGAGGCGAAGGCGCCGCCGCCCCGCCGGGTCTTGCAGCCCACGGAGGCCGCCCTCACCCGCAGCTCCGGCCGCCGCTCCCTCCGCCTGCGGTCGCATCGTCCTCGAGCCTGCCTCCCTCGTGGGCTCCTTCCGCCCCAAACACGGCTCGGGCGCTCGGGCAGTTTGAAAATGGCGCGGAGAGACGATCCAGCCGGCGCGGAGGAGGCGCCGCCGTTGCCCCGGTAACGGGAGCGGCGAACCGAGCGGCGCGCGGCGGGGACGCGCCCGGCGGCGATGGCAGCGCGGGGCCCCGGGGCCCGGAAACGGATCGGCCTGGGCGGCGCGAGGCCACGGCGCCCCCAGGCGGCCGGAAAACCCTGCACCTCAGCGCACGTCGGCGACGGCGACCTCCTATTGGCCGGGTACTTGACATCTGGCGCCGGGGTCAACGCTGCCCCAGCCCGGTTCCTGAAAGGACTAACTTTCACCGGCAGGGGGGACGCCTGCTCAGCAGGGCAACTGCAGCTTAAATTCTCTAGGACGAGGACAACCACTCACTGAGCAGATGGGAGCTGGACTTGAACTTTGAAGCAACCATAACTTGGATGCATAAAGAGGGAGACAGAGATTTGGGCAGGGAGGAAGGAGAGGAGATAACACATTGAGAAAGATACTGATGGGGAAGCATGATGATCAGTAATAAGAAAGGCAGCACTCTGATGGGGACAGGGATGAGCAGAGTGGTGTAGATAAGACTAGAAGTGAGAAGCGACATCAGATTACTAAAGGACTCACCAAATGTTAGATTTCAGTGCTTGCACGTTGCCCACTATGTAGTGGAGAATGACTGAACATTTTAAAATTGGAAAAATCACACAATGAAATTAGTTTTGGGAAAATTATTCTGGGGGGGTAGAAGGATGGATTGGTGAATGGTGCAGAAAACATTATTACGCAGGACAAGAGATTATTTTAATGATGAGCTAAAGGTGTGAGGGAAATGTGAGAAATATTACAAAGGAAGACTGGGTAGGGCATAGTGAGGGGCCAGCCTCTGGTTGAATGAGTGGAATGAATCCAGGTAAATGTCAAGGCTTTGAGCTTCAGAGACTGAACAGTGTGTTTCAGTGCAGACGCTGAGATGGTTTTATCAGAAAGTCATCTAGGAGTGCGCTGGAGCAGGAAAGGGACAAGAGGTAGATAGTAAGTTTGGTCTGTGATATAAGGGGCTTGAGGTGATATTATAAAAATGTCCAGGTGTGGCATAATAAGAGAGACATTTGGTCTTTGTCCCTGGTTCCTGGCACAGGGCTCCTAAGTCCTTGGAATTTCCTTGTGACAAGGGTGATAGGAGGGTCTTTTGTTCTAATGAAGTGATTCTCAGCAGGGCCCTAGACAGCTTCAGGATGGGGGAGAGTCACCAGAAAGACCAAGCCTTGATTAGAAGCTTGGAAATTTCAGCCCCACTTCCCAACCTCCAGAGAGGGGACAGGGAGATTGAGATAATCACCAACTTCCAATGATTTAATCAATCATACCTATGTAATGGAACCTTCATAGAAATCCTAAACGACAGGATTTGGTGAATCTGGGTTGGTGAACATACCTAGGAGCTAGGAGGCAGAACACCTGGAGGAGGCATGGAAATTCACTATCCTGTCCCTGCACCTTGCCCTGTGCATCTCTTCCATCTGGCTTATATCCTTTGTAATAAACAGGTAATAGTAAGTAAAGTGCCTTCCTGAGTTCTGTGAGCCATTCTAGGAAATTTTCTAACCTGAAGAGGACCATGGGAACCCCCGATTTATAGCCAGTCAGTCAGAGTACAGGAGGCCTGGGGCTCATGACTGGCATCTGAAATGGGAGGTAGTCTTGTGAGACCGAACGAACCCTTAACCTGTGTTGCCTGTGCTAACTCTGGGTTGTCAGTGTCAGAATTGAAATCTGGACCAGTAGGTGTCCTGAGAGTTGGAGAAGTAGTTTTGTAAAGACACCATGTATTTGGTGTCAGGAGGGGTGGGGGGAAGCTCCTCTCATTGGCTCTCTGAAGTGTTGTGAATAAAAACAATTCACCAGGAAACACTGGGTGTATGCAGGTAACATGTAGGAGAAACTAACAGAGATAAATCGAGGCTCCTTCCCAGGTTTCTTCTCTGTATTTTCAGAACATGTTCTGTGTCTGGATGTTGTTAACTCTACTGTAGTCATTAATTATCCCGTTTCTGTCTTTAGACTGTGAGTTCTTTATAGTACACAGATGACAAATGTGTTCTTCTTTGGACCCATAACCCAAGCAGAGTATTTGGAGCTTAATAAAAAGTGTGAATTGAATTCAAGTTGAATTGAACTGAACTGAATGAACTAGGCCTTCTGACACCAAGTCTAGTTAGTATGGCGAAGTGGCTGGCCTTCAGTGAGTAGCCCAGAAGTAGGGCTAAAATATCAATATTACTGCCAGCTAATTTACGTCCTTTTACTTAAGCACCAGGGACTCGATTTCCCTTTTGCCACAGGTGTATGGTTTGGCTAGCAACCTGATTATTACTGGCAGATAAGGATAATGGTTATGATAGTTCCAGTCTGTCTGGAGCCTTGCAGTGGAGTCTCAGTAGTGACTTGGCTACAAAAGGCACTCAAGCTGTGTAAATGATCAGATGTTATGAGAAGCTATTCTTTAGCAGCAGAGACACTGGGAAATATTTCTCAAGAAAGGGTCCCTTTTAAAAGCACAATGCTAAGGCATCTTGATGATATAGCAGTTTATTTTATGTATCTACAAAGACCAGATATTTTCATTTCATAATGGTAGTGCAAGGAATTACACCTTTTAATCGCCTTTTGGAGTCAGTACAAGTAGAAATAAGAGTAGGAGCTCTGCATGAATGAAAAAATTGATAAACAGTAATTAAAAACAAAACAAAACTCCTACATGTCTAAAGTTTTATGGTCAAAAGAAAAAGGGTAAGTTGGGAAAAACATTTACAACTATTATCATAGGCCTAATATGCAAAGAACTCCCATAAACTGACAGTGGAGTGACTAACAAATAATAGACTATATTAGGAAAATTATTTTAAAATGGGCAAAGTTATGAAAATGTTATTCAGCAAATGGCTCTTTACCATAAG
The DNA here is from genome assembly GCA_030848825.1 of Tadarida brasiliensis. Lineage (NCBI taxonomy): Eukaryota > Metazoa > Chordata > Mammalia > Chiroptera > Molossidae > Tadarida > Tadarida brasiliensis. The sequence continues at coordinate 37,611,284 of CM061257.1, read as the reverse complement.
AAAAGAGACTGAAACCCAGCAAAAATAAGAGGCATGTAAATTAAAACTAACAGAGATGTGAAGGATGAGTAAGTGGCCAAGTGAAAGGTGGAGAAGGACAATAAGCAAAGATACTAATAAACTAATAAACTAGCCATTGTGTATTGAATGCTTGTTGGGTTCTGTTTTAAGTGCTGCTTTACAGGTACTATTTCAGTTAATCATCATAATAACCCTATGAAGTATTGGTATCCCCATTTTACAGATGGGATTAAGTAATTTACCAGAAGTTACAAAATAAGTGGTACAGCCTTGACTTCTACTCTGGAAGTTAATCCTGAATTTGGCAGACTGCCAAGGAAGGGAACTCTGTAGGACAATAGTCAATAAAGAGAATATTCAGATGATGATCAATTAAACTTTGTGGAGGCATAGAGTTGCCAGGCTCCTAAAAAGTCAATTAGACAAACTTTCTCACCAATTTCCTCCAATAGGTGGCCATCCCAGCTGCCACCTACTACTTCCAATGATAAGAAAACTTACTACTTTTCTTTTTTTGCAAATTGTTTTTATTTAATTCCTCTGAAACTTGCTTCACCGCCTGGTGGGAAGTAAGGATTCAGCTTTATTCTCTTTCAAACAATGAATTTACCACTTTTCAAAGCAGCTCATTGCATTGCTTAAATCTTTGTTAGAAAAATTCTTCTTTAAATGAAGCTAAAATCTGCCTCTCCGTGAGCGTGAGCAGTTTGTTCCCAGTGATGAAAAGAATGCAGTGAATCTTTTCCCTCATACACGTGGTGATGTCCAGATCCTTCAACCTTTGCTCACATGACATGGTCTCCAAGCCCATGACTTACCTGTCTTCCTCCTCTGGAGTAGGATACTCTAGTTTCTCAGTTTCCTTACTGAAATATATACCCAGGGTGATTGTGTCAGATTAGGGCAAAGCAATGGGCTATATTTATTTCCTTGATATATCTGCACAGCATATTCAATGTACATCAACACAGTCTGGTATCACGTTAGCCATTTTAGCAACCGAGTCACATATTCTCTGTCTACATTTTAATATCTATTTTTATGTATAGTATCCTAAATGCAAATATGAAGCTTCTGGAGCAGAGATCAAAGTTATTACTTCCATCAGTAACTATGGGTTCCCTTGCTCAACACCCCAGGGTGATAGGAAGAGAACCAGATGTCACCCTATATGTACTGGGTCCTGTACTGCAGGGAGGAAGACACCCTCCCCCAATCCCCACTTCCTGCAAATTAAGAATCTGAGAGTTTATATATGAGAAAGGGAGAGAAACCTTTGCTGCCCAGGGTACACTCATTTTCCCAGGGAAGAGAAGGGAAAGTTCTGAGTTCCTACCTTTTGGAATGTAAATACATGTCTCAAGGAGGAAGACAAGAGCAGCCTCTTCTGGTTTATAGCTCCTGGGATGCCACCTTGATTCCAGGTTCTGCTCCCACTTTGAAATGTCAACACCCTCCAGGGAGGTAAATCTCTCCAGAGGTCTCTCACTATCCATTCAGTCATACTCATAATTTAACTTCCAAGGCTTGTTCTTTAACCCAGATTCCAATAAAACTTGCTCAGAAAGTCCTAACGACAGAAAGAGGAAAATACTCACTGTTGACTTGGGCTTAATCCAAATATTTTCTGTAGTCCCAGTCTGTCTGTCTGTCTGTCTGTCTCTCTCTGTCTCTCTCTGTCTCTCTCATCTGTTTCTCTCTTTCAACAGATTCTAGGGACTCAGCTAGAGTATCTGTCAGTGTGTGTTTGCCTGCAAGTATCAGAATGCCTCAGTTAAGCAACAGAAGCACTTTGTGGTCTCACTTGACAAAGTGGCTGGCAGTGCAGCTCCTCGTCTGGTTTGCAGTTCAATGGCACCACCAAGGACCTGACCACTTTCCATCCTTCCACACTATCCTCAGTAGGAGGCTTTGATCCTGGACCCTTTTGCTCCATGGTTGCAGAATAGTGTCACAACTCTAAGAAACAGGTCTGTATGCAGTGGCACCCAAAACAAGAAGTGAGGGCAGGGAACAGGAATTTCGTGATAAGAAAAAAAAAAGTTTTTGCCTCATAGGCTTCTTTTTTCATCAAGGAGAAAAATGTCTCCCAGAATCCCTTGGTAGAGTTCACTTTAGTGGCCAGAACTGGGTTCTGTGCTCACCTCTAGAGCAGTCCCTGGCAAAGAAGGCTTGAATCAGTTATGATTTATTTTCAGACCAAATTAAGGTTCTATAAGTGTAAATTTAAAAATTGATCCAGGAATTTTTGGAGAGCTTCTCTCTTCATATCAAATCAAAAGGGGATTTAAAGAGACCACTTAATATGTATCCTTTGAGCCCTGGCCCGTTTGGCTCAGCGGTTAGAGCATAGGTCCCTCAGACCGAAGGGTCATGGATTCAATTCCTGGTCAAGGGCACATACCTGGGTTGCAGGTTGATCCACAGCCCTGGTCATGGTTGTGCAGGAGGCAACCAATCGAAGTGTCTCTCTCACATCATTGTTTCTCTCTCTCTCTCTCTCTCTTTTTCTCCCCCACTTCTACTCTATCTAAAAACAAAATCAATGGAAAAATATCCTCAGGTGAGGATTAACAATAATAAAAAATATATATATATCCTTTGAGAGGGGAGAAAATCCTGAGTTAATGCGCTCTCAGAGTTTGTTTGTTGTATCTTCCACAACCAGGTATGAGCCTCATGTGAGAGAAGGTCATGGTTCCTGTACTAGATCCTGTGGTTGGATCACTTGGCATCCACTCTAGGCTCTGGTGTGTCTTCCCGTATGGGAGGCTGAAGACTAAGCTGAATCCACGGTTTCGTGGGCTCTCTTGAACTGAAGTTCCGCTCTCACCAGCACTCATATGAGACTTGCATCAGGAACTGGATAAAGGAGGGAGAGCAGCAAGACAGGAGGCATCCTTTCGGCGGGGTGGGTAGTGGCACAGGCAGCATCAGGGGGCTTCCTGCACATTGGTGGGAACTCTGGCCGCAGAGGAGCTGTGACCCTGCGAGCAGGAGCTGTTTCCAGAAGCTGAGCCTGGAGCCTGTTCTTCTAGCCCTTCTAAACACTTTTGTAAGCCTCCCACCGCCTAGTTCAGGGGTCTCTGTGGTCTGCAACTAACACCTAACAGGAAAGGGTCCCATCTAGGAAGGCCTCCAGGGAAGACAGGGAGTCTTCTGGAGAGAAGCTGGAGATGGTGCCAGTTGCAGGGTGCCAGATGGAGGAAGTGGTAAGAGATCCCAAGAAACAGATTCATTTACTCTTGGCAAGTGAGCTGCTGGTGATAGACCCTCAGGGAAGGGAGGTAGGAGGGTTCCCAATACACTTGCAACAAAAAAAGAGTTGGGTTTAAACATCTAGCAGGGCTAGCGAGCAGATGCTGGTTTACTGCAATACTGTTCAAGCAAGAACTTTCCTGCCCTTTCCCCCCTCTCCCTCCATTAGCAAGTTGGGTAGAGGAGGAATTGAAGTTGGGAGCCGGAAAAGACAGCAGTGACCACTTCCCTTTTCTTCTCTGCGTGCTGCCTGTCCAGTCTCTGGAAGGGTGTGAGCATTGACCATTAAGCCACTTTTAAAGTTTGACAGTGAACTGGACATTTTAATTAGTGACCAAGGACTTATTCTACTTCAGAGAGACCAAAAAAGCCATGGACTCTGTCTGAGTTATCATCCAGGGCAAGGAGAAAACTAGATGTAAGGAAATAAAAATTTATGTTTTGAGCCATTCTGAGCAAACCATACTATCTAATCCTTGAAAATAAGTATACTTTGACCTTTTTCCCTCAAAGCAGGGGAAAACCATCGGAAGAGGAAGATTCTGATAAACAGAACCCGCCTCACCTCGCTCTTCCTAACTCACCAAAACTGGATGATAACAAACACAACATTCAAAAATATCCTCCAGAGACTTCAAACCTCCAAACGATGGTGTAGATGTTTAAAAATGTTCAAGAAGAGTTGGAGAAATCAATGGATGCCAAATATGTAATGGAATATTATGAGAAACTGGTGATATTTCAATGAATACCCTTAATTTTCCAGTTGACAAAACGCAAAATCAAAACCAACCATGCTCCCTTACTCCACCCCTCTGCAAATGTACGCGGGTTTCACTGGGAAGACCAAATCCTGGGCTGGATGCTCCATGGGTCTGATCCAATACTGCAATTACTTTTGCTGTGTAGATCCCATAGCACCCTAGGCTGCTTTTCATTGCATTTAATACTCTGTATTGTAATTGATTTTTAAATTTATTTAGCAGGATCGTGAATTTAACTCACATCACATCAGAAGTATGGAAAAACTGTAGCCCCTTTGTTAACTCATCTAGTCTTCTTCCTCAGTCCCCACCTACTGGTAGGGAGTAAAAATAATTGTTTAAATCCTTCCTTTTTAAAACTTAATGTGATCCACTAATTTAAACAGTCCCTTTAGGTGGTGTTAGTCTGTCTAGGAAAAGCAAAGCTCAGCCTGTCAGATGTCTTACCCTCTCAGCTCCAAGATGTTAACTGCGTGTTTTCATATGGGAAGGTGTGAGGTTGCCTGACCATGTGACCAAGGGGAAGACTGTGGTCTTTTGGAACCTCTTCTACCCTTGTCCACCTGGTTGCTCTTGGTGTTGCTGGCACTGCAGCTGAAGCCTGTGGCCAGCGTGATACAGGAGTATCTCTCTCTCTGTCTCTGATGGCCCTTCTCTGACTCACTCTGCCTCCCCCGGGCTCCTTCCAGTATTTACATACTCCTTAGTCTTCTGGCTGTGACTCCCATTTCATCCTGGTCCATCTTGCAGTCCCTTACCCACCTCACCAGCACTGTGGATCCCCGGCCAGATTCTCAAATACTCCTGGTCATAAGGGCCCATGTGGTAAACATAGGTGACTCTAGAGTTAAACCTCATGACCTTCCACCACCGAGGCATGCTGGCCCCACTAGGATTGCTATGAAGCAGCCTGCAATGAAGGCTCTTCTCAGAGTCTCAAGTAGGGAGTTAGGGAGAACCCTCTTCTGCCCGTGGCGTCTCCCCGACTCACCCTGCTCTGCTCCTCTCTTGCTCTCTCCTGCCCACAGTCCTGGGGCTGAAGAGGAATGGCTTCCCTCCCTGCTTCCTCCACAGAGTGTAGTTAGACCCCCGCTGTGGAGTGTCTTCTCTACCCCAGGAGAGAGCTCATCCAGTCTTAGTTTCTAATTGATGAGGGATGAAAGAATTTAGAAAATCCCCTCCCAATTCATTAACCTAGTTTTTGAAACTATTGTTTGGCTGCATAAACTTATTTTGAAGGTCAGAAACTGAATATGAATTCTATCTCTCTGTGCATTACAAGAAAATTGCTTAGAAAAGTGTCTGGTACCCAGTAAACAATCAGTGTTCTTTTTCTGTATCAAATCTCTCATTCTCCCTCTGAGACTGGTTGGTGTCTTGGGCCAACTAGGAAAAATATGTGCTAGGAAAAGCAAAAGAGAAAAAGTATGTTAATAATTTCTAACACATTAACTTTATTAACATTTATTACTAAGTGAAAGTTCCCATTTAACTTTCAATATTTCCCTGTCCTGGCCCCCCATTCTACTCTTTTCCCTAAAGATAATGACCGTAAGCATTTTGGTTGGATCTCTTTACTTATTCATTTTCCCCATTACACTATGAGCTCTTTGAGCTGGTCTCTATAGTCCCACAGGCCATCAGTAAATATTTGATGAATGAATAAGTGATTGAATGATGAATAATCAGATAATATAGAGCAAATGAAATAGCTTTAAGAAAAAATTTACTGTTATATAAACTTGTTAAGACAGTACTTAGTTATGAGTTTTCTTGATAGGATTACATCTGATTAAAATAGAACAGAGATTAAATTATGAGGCCTAATTTTTCTAGGCTCTGGAGATAGAGAGGTAAATCAGAGGCAAGATCTCTGCTCTCAAAGAGCTTACCTTCTAGGAGGGAGTGTGGGTGGGAGGTAGAAAATAAATGAGTAAAAAAAAAATAAGTGATGCCCTGTCTGGTTTGGCTCAGTGATTAGAGTGTTAGCCCACAGACCAAAGAGTCGCAGGTTCAGTTCTGATTAAGGGCACGTACCTTGGTTGCAGTTCGATTCCCGGCCCTGGTTGGAGTTGTGTGGGAGGCAACCAATCAATATGTGTCTCTCACATCAATGTTTCTCTCTCTCTCTCTCTCTCTCTCTCTCTCTCCCCTCCCCTCCCCCTCCCCCTATCTGAAAATCAATGGAAAAATGTCCTTGGGTGAGGATTAAAAATAAATAAATAAATAAATAATTTAACTTGAGATTATGATGGGTGATGTGAAGAAACGAGATGCGGTAATGTGAAAAAGACTAATGGGAGGAGCAAAGCTGCTTTGGATTGGGTGGCCAGGAAACTCTTCTCTGAGGAATGGCATAAGAGTGAAGATTCATTGTTTTATTTCATTTTTTTATCCTCACCCAAGGACATTTTTGCATTTATCTTCAGATAAAGCGGGAGGGAGAGAGGGAGGAACAGAGAGAGAGAAACATCAATGTCAGAGAGACACATCGAGTGGTCGCCACCCACATGACCCCAACCGGGGCCCGGGACAAACTGCAACCAAGGTACGTGCCCCTAGCGGGAACCAAACCCAGGACTCTCTGGTCCTTGGGCTGACGCTCTAACCACTGAGCCAAACCAGCCAGGTCAAGAGTGAAGATTTAAATGACAAGAAAGCAGATTTATAAAGATGTGGGGCCAGACTATTTCAGGGAAGAGAAATGAAGTTAGTTTGGTGGGTTCATGGAACAGAAAAAAGGCAAGTATGACTGGAGTGCAGCAAATGAAGGTGAGAGGTAGGAGATGAGTTCAGAGAGGCAGGTAGTGATATCCAGGCTGCATTTGTCCCTATGGGCCATGATAAGGAGTTTGAATTTTTCTAAGAGCAACAGGGAGCTATTGAAAGGTGTGGCAGAAGGAATTTTCTAAAGATAGCTGCAATAAATAGAAAGAAAAAAAAAGACAGGTGCACTACAATATAGATCCCATCCATGCTCTTCTTACAAAGTGACGGAAACTCTACCAGGTGGAGTCCACATTCCCTCAGTTTGAGTCTAGGCCCGGGGCTTGCTATTTCTCTGACAAATAGAATAAGCAGAAGTGAAGCTATGTGACTTGTAGGTAGATCATAACAAGAAAACAGTTTGCCCCTGTTTCTCCCTCAACACTTTCCCATGGAACCTAGACACCATGCGGTGACAAAGCCCAAACTAGTCTTAATAGAGAGATTACCTGGAGGGCCCCTTGTGGAGAGGTCCTGAAGCTCCCAGCCAACAGCCAGCATCAACCACTAGTCATACGAGAGAAGGAGTCTGGAGATCTTTATAGAATAAATTTATGGACAGTGGCTCTTGGTATGACCATTGGAATAATTTAACTCCAGTGTCTTCATTGCACCCAGAGTCACTCTGCTCAAGATTCAGATTTCTGGCAGAGGCAGAGAGTCTGATGGGTCCAGCTAGTATAGTCATCTATCTAATCCTATGGAGCACGGGGACTGTGATGAACAGTCGCCAGGATCCAGAATAATTCTACTGTGATATAGAATAAGCAATAGTTCGATTCATTTCTGGAGTATTTTGACAAATTTTATACCCCCTGATGAAGAACAATATAATTTTTCAGGCAGAAAAAAAGAAACCGTGGTCCAAAGAAAGGGCTAAGAGGCAGGAAATTATGTAAACGACAAGGGACCCTAAAAAAAAAAAAGACTTGGGACCCTGACAATAAACAAAGAAATCACAATTCTTAGGATGATGCCCTAGGGAGAAGCACATCACTTCAGGCTTCGTCCTTAAAAAATATTCTATCTATTATACTCTCATTAAATGTCCCTATTTTTTCTTCCATTTAGAGAACTGTTCACTGGGATAAATTTTATGGTTTACTCAATCCTACAGCAGATTATGACTCTTCAATAAACAAATATGGAAAGGAATTTTTTTAAAAATCCTCATCTGGGGATATTTTTCCATTTATCTTCAGATAGAGTGGGAGGGGGGAGGAGAGAGAGAGAGAGAGAGAGAGAGAGAGAGAGAGAGAGAGACATTGATGTGAGAGAGATACATCGATTGGTTGCCTCTCATACGACCCTGACCAGGGCCAGGGAACAAACTGCAACTGAGGTATCTGCCCTTGACTGGAATCGAACCCAAGACTCATTGGTCCATGGGCCGACACTCTACCTGCTGAGCCAAACCAGCCAGGGCTGGATATGAATCTTTATGAAAACAAATTAGAAGTAGTACATTTATAGCTAAAGCTAAAGTAAACTTGTTTTATAAATTCTAAGTAAAGTTATAAGTAAATTTTAATACAAACCAGTTCAAGATTTTTTTTTCTCAAATTAAATTTTAGGGCCTACAAACTTTCTTATGAATTTGGACTAAACGCTGTATTCCACTACTTAGACATCCTTTCAGAAAGCTCTCTCTCTCTAAGTGCTGTAATATTGACTGGCCAGTGCTGAGCTCAGAGTAGTTGCAGAGAATCGTTATTGGCTTAGTTACAGCTTGGCAAAGCCGAGAGAGAAAACTAATAAGAGTTATTAGACCAGAAAAACCATCCAAAGATAAAAAGCTCTTTTTAAAAGTGTAAAGATGCATGATATGTTAAATTCTAATAAAACAATATAAAATTTCTTCCAAATAACCCTCAAATCTTTCTGCACATCTCATTTAAATCATCTACAAAATACAAAAAGATCATGATTATGCTTCTCAAGACTCCAAAATGTTAAATCACGTGCTTAAAGTTACCCAGCAAATTAGTGTAAAAGTTTGGGCAAATTTAATCTGATTAAATCATATATTTAATCTAATATGCAATGAAAGTTAAATATAAACTTCTAATGATTCATAGTAACATACTGATAACCATTAAGAAATTAAACCCAGTCCAGCCAGTGTGGCTCAGTGGTTGAACATTGACCCACGCACCAAGAGGTCGCTGGTTTGATTCCTGGTTAGGGTACATGCCCAGGTTGTGGGCCAAATCCCCAGTGAGGGGCACCCAGGAGGTGGCTGATCGAAGTTCTCTCTCATCCATGTTTCTATCTCTTTCTCCCTCTCCCTAAAAAAAAAAATCTATAAAATAAAAAAAAGAAATTAAACCCAAACCCCTAAAATTTCAAATAATTGTACCTACATGTTATAAACATGTTTTTTTTTTTTTTACTTATTTGCTATTAATACACACATATAATTCTATGATTTACATTTTTCTTTGATTTTTCAGTATTTTCCTCATAGTGGAAAAAAGAAAACCAATCTAATCCCTCTCACTAGAGAATGCTCACCAGGGCATATGTATTTTTAGTACAGGAAGATTTTTAGTTCATCTTTCCTTCCCAAACAAGGGCATATCTTCTGCTGTCAACTTAACTCTAAAGTACTAATGGGCACATGACTTTAAAACTAATTTGCTAGTTTACTAGCTAGTTGAAAACAATAACTGGATATTTATCTTCAGTAGTAAAATTAACTTTACAAAATCATTGATGAAACAAAATACTAATCTTATAATCTACAATAGACTGGCTGCTACTTCATCTCACCTTCTAATTTTAATTGCATATGAAGGGAGCCAGACTACTGATAATTGAATATTCTTCTTCTTTTTATAAAATGCTTCCAGAAACAAACAAATCATTATCCCATTATAGATCTCATACTTTGAGTGGTATGTGGAGATTCTAAAGTACAATTTGTGAATAATAAGAATTTTAATTATGATTACTGTGCCTGGGAAAATCCTGAGGTCATATATAATGATCAAATGCATTACTGAATATTATTTTTGCTCTTTTAATTTAATGGAACAAGAGGAACTTTCTGGTACAGAGTAGGTAGGTAATAGTTTGTCAGCAGGCTAACATTGATTAAGTATGGGGCCAGGCACTGTGCTAAGTGCTTTCCACATATTATTTCATTTGATTCTCACAATAGAATTATGAGATAGACACCATTGTTTTTATAAAAGAGGAAACAAAGCTTAGAGAGCCATGCAACTAGTAACAGTTAAGTAGGCCTGGGACTTAAACCTAGGGCTGTCTGATTGCAAAGCTCAAACTTTTAACTGTTATGAATCTTATTTTGATAAACTGAATGTATTTATGAATGAAAGAATGAGTAAGGGTTATACTGTAAGTAAGAAAAAAAAGGAGTTATAGGCAAGTCACAGAATAACTGATGACCAGTGGCTTAAACAATAAGGACACTGAATCATTTCATGTATCAAGAAGGCTGGTCAGATTCAGAGTTCAACAGACTCTTGGTTTTGTGGCTCTGTCATCTCAGTGTCAGTCATGTCTCTCCATGATCAGAGCTGTCCCAGCTCTATCTCCTCATATCACAAATACCACGGTGGAAGGAGATAGAGGCTAAAGATATTGTATATCTTATGAACTTCTTTTGTCAGGTTGGAAAATCTTTTCTAGGACCTCTTGGCAGATTTTCCTTCTCTCTTTTTTTCCCTTTATTGATTTTAGAGAGAGAGTAAAGGAGAGGGAGAGAGAGATAGAAACATCGATGAGAGAGAACATTGATTGGGCACCTCCTGCATACCCCCCACTGGGGATCGAGCCCACAACCTGGGCATATGCCCTGACTGGAAATAGAACTGGCATCCTCTTGGTTGCATGGGTCGATGCTCAACCACTGAGCCACACTGGCCAGGCAGATTTTCTCTTATATCTACTGACCAGAACTGGGTCACACAGATGCACACCCCCAAACCAAATATAGGCAAAGGAGACTGGATTGTCATGGCTGGCTTAGACCAGTGCAACCATGCTGCCCATTATAACTACTTGGAAGGTTTGTAAAAAACCTGGACCCACCTTCAGAGATGCTTAATTATTTGTCTGGGGTAGGGTGCACATATCAGTATTTTCAAACATGTCCCCAGTGATTTGAATATGCAGCAGGTGGAGGTCCAATTGTTTATGCCAATATTGATTTTTCACATTAGTCTGGGCATGTTACTACCTCCCCCACCCCCTACAGAAAGTGAGCCTTTAGCAAGGAGGAGTAGGCAGACCCCATAGCCCACAGTGTCTACCAGAGGAACTTATAGAAGTAGATCTAGAGAACTCTCCTCCCAAAGAGAGAATATCTGAATTTTACAGAAGACATTGTTCAATGAATGTAATTCATCAAGCATTTGTTGAATTTATACTACTTTAATGTGCAAAGCTGCTATATGTGTATAGAGTAACAACTGGGAGCAGAGCAGTTTTTCTTTAGCTTGCGGGTAATTTCCTTATAACAATTCCTCCACTCAGCACCTGGGAGTATTATTCGTCTTTAACCTCCAGTTACTGATCACCCAGAGCAAGGCAGCATATTAGGTACTGGGCTCAAGTAGTGAACAAAGCAGGCAGAGCCTCTGCCCTGATGGAATTTACATTCAAGAGTATGGTTGTGCTCTAGACGTTGAAGGAAATAGTAAGGAAATGAGTGACAGTTTCCTCTTTCCATGAATTAACAATTCAGGTTTAATCTGTTCACTTTTTACTCTTTAAGCTCTGTATTTATTAAGTATGTGCTGGATAGTTCCTGGTAAACAGAATGGTCTTGATCCTAGTAATAAAGCTTGCGGTCTAAGTAGGGGAGACAAGAATCATGGTAAGTGCCATGAAGAAAACAAAACAAAAAACAGGCTCTTATAAGAGAATTACAGGGTAATGTACTGTAAATTAAAGGAGATAAGGAAAGGCTGTTTAAAATTAAGTGGAGACAAGTATAAAATTCGTATTAGAGCACAACTTTTTAATTTCTTCTTTACTACTCTCTCCTCTAGCCAACTAGGCAAAATATTTAACTTCTAGAAAGACCCACTAGCTTGCATAGGCAATTGAAATGGATTGAGATGCTTATCTTAGAGAAGCTGCTTTCTCAAGATTGTTGGGCAATTTACTTATATTGCTGATAGATTTGATATTACTTTGTCTTGCTATGTTCTCCATTGCTTCTTAGCACCCGCTTTCCTTTTTAATATATTTCTCTCCTGCTTCCCATCTTCCCCACTGCCTTTTGATAGCTCCCCATCCTCTTTTGAAAACATGAGTCGCTCCTAAATGCACTTAGTACTGTACTCACTCAGGAGTTTAGGGAAGTGCACATTATATCACAGTAACACCAAATTTAACAACCTGAGACCTCATTTTAAACCACAAGCATTAATGTCAGCTTTCTCCTAAGGAATTAAAAAACAAATAGTCCTGATTTGTTTGGGGTATGAGTGATATAACACTACACTGTAAAGCTTTGCATTTCAACCTGTGGGCTATAGACATAGAGACAGCAGCATTGATATTAATTGGGATCTTGTTGAAAGGCAGCATTTTGGACCATACCAAAACCTGCAGAAGCAGAAGCTGCATTTGAACAAAATCCCCATTTGTTTCATATGTACACCAAGGTTTGAAAAACACAGATGTAGAGGATCCCAAAGCAGACAGTTATGGAGAATTAGTATCTTTGACACCACACTGATAGTACATGTTTAACTTTGTTGGCATAGCCATTTTTACTTTCTCAGTACTTTTTCATCTACAGTTTTTTTTTCTTTATTGATTTTAGAGAGAGAGGGAGGGAGAGAAAGAGAGAGATAGAAACATCAATGAGAGAGAACATTGACTGGCTGCCTCCTGCATGCCCCCCACTGGGGATCGGGCCCGCAACCTGGGCATGTGCCCTGATGGGGAATCAAACCGGCAACCTCTTGGTGCATGGGTTGACACTCAACCAGTGAGTCACACTAGCCAGGCTCATCTACAATTATTTTTTTAAATTATTATTTTCAATAGTTTGTTCAAAAGTTCTATGTTCCTGTTTGCCTATCCCTTCTATCAAACAATAGCATCAGTCTTTAAGGTCTAGAAAACTGTAGCTCATGAAAGTCATCCACTACCTTTTCTTTTTCTTTATTATCCTCACCCGAGGACATTTTTTTTTTTTTAATCCTCACCCGAGGATTTATCTTCAGACAGAGCAGGAGGGAGAGAGGGAGGAAGAGAGAGAGAGAGAAACATCGATGCGAGAGAGACACATCGACTAGCTGCCACCCACACGACCCCAAACGGGGCCGGGGACAAACTGCAACCAAGGTACGTGCCCTTAGCGGGAACCGAACCTGGGACTCTACGGTCCGCAGGCTGACGCTCTAACCACTGAGCCAAACCAGCCAGGTCCACTACCTTTTCTTTAAGCAATAGCCATGTCACCTTAGTTATGTTAGTGGAGATATTAGACAGTGTTTGTCCTTACATGTGATATATATTTACATCTGCATCAGCCCTGCTGTGAGAAGAGGAAATGGCCAACACTCTGAGAAAGAGTTTAGTGTTGTGTGGAATATCAGCTATTGATACTTGGCTTGGACCTTGACCAAGTCACTGGCTTTCCTTTGGCCCCAGATTGTTATCTGTAAGTGTTCAGGTTTTATTATATAGCAATAAAGATACATACACATTTGATTTACAGTTTTTAAATTAAATATTGAATTTATATAAAATAAGAATTATAAGGTATGTGCAAAGGATAAAAGTATCATGGTACAGTGGAATCCATGTACCCACTGCCCATTTTAAAAACATTACAATATGCCTTTCAAATCCTGTGTGTCCCTGCCAGATACCAATCCTTCACTTCCTGCCCCCCAATCACCTTCCCAGAAGTGTGCCTCCATTCCCTTGCGTTTCTTTTTTATCAGATTTGTAACTCTAAACAACATCTTGTTTAATTTGGAAGGTTTTTGAACTTTTATATTAATGATTGTATTGTATTTATTCTTCTATTGATTTACTTTTTTCACCTGGCATTATTTTTCTGGCATTCAACCTACACTGTATTATGTAGGTAAAATTGATTTTTGATATACTTGGATTAATAGGTACAATATTTGTTACTGTTTTCTATTTGTTGCTCTTGTTTTCTGTTCCTGGTTTTGTTTTCCATTCTTTTATTCATGGTTTTCACTGATTTTATGATTCCATTTTCTCTCTTTTTTTAGCATATCAATTATACTTCTTTAAAAAATGTTTAAAGTGGTTGGTTGCCCTAGAGTTTGCAATATACATTTACAACTAATCCAAGTCTTCTTTCAAATCACCTTATACTGTTTCATGAATAGTAAGCATACTTATAAAAACAAAATAATCCATGCCCTAGCGGGTTTGGCTCAGCGGTTAGAGCATCAGCTTGCGGATCAGAGTTTCAGGTTCGATTCTGGTCAAGGGCACGTACCTTGGTTGCGGTTTAGTCCCTGGCCCCAGTTGGGGTTGTGTGGAAGGCAACCAATTGATGTCTTTCTCGCATTGATGTTTCTCTCTCCCTCCCACTCTATTTGAAAATCAATGGAAAAATATCCTTGGGTGAGGATTAAAAATAATAATCATAATTCCTTAGCTCTCATCCTCTTGTATCATTGCTATCATTCACCTCACTTATACATGAGCATACATAAGTACATGTATATGCATAAATAATTGACTACATTGTTGCTATTTTTTTTAACAAACTGTTAGGTTAGGTTAAATAAGAATAAAGGTTTTTAATTTTACCTTCACTTATTCTTTCTTCGATGCTCTTCCTTTCTTTATGTAGCTCTGAGTTTCTGACATATCATTTTCCTTCTCCTTCAAGTTCTCTTAACATTTCTTGCAAGGCAGGCCTACTGGCAACAAATTCACTGGATTTTTGTCTGAGAAAGTATCTTTCACTCTTGTTGTTGTTAATCCTCACCTGAGGATATTTTTTCCATTGATTTTTTAGAGAGGGTGGAAGGGAGGGAGAGGGAGGGAGAGAGAGAAACATCAATGTGAGAGAGATACATCGACTGGTTGCCTCCCACATGCACCCTAACCAGGACAGGGGTTGAACCTGCAACCCAGGTATGTGCCCTTGACCAGGAGCTGAACCTGTGACCTTTTGGTCTGAAGGCTGATGCTCTAACCACTGAACCACACTGACCAGGGCTCTCATTCACTTTTGAAGGATAATTTCACAGGATACAGAATTCTAGGTTGGTGGTTTTCTTCCTCTAAATATTTCACTCCACTCTCTTCTTGCTTACATATTTTCTGAGAAGTCAGATGTAGTTCTTATCTGTATTCCTCTATAGGTAAGGTGCTTTTTTTTTTTTTTTAACCTCTGGCTTCTTTTAGGATTTTTTTTTTTAATCCTCACCCAAGGATATTTTTCCATTTATCTTCAGATAGAGTGGAATGGAGGGAGGGAGAGAGGGAGAGAGAGAGGGAGAGAGAGAGAGAGAGGGAGAGAGAGAGAGGGAGGAGAGAGAAACATTGATGTGAGAGTGACACATTGACTGGTTGCCTGCCGCATGACCATGACCAGGGCCGGGGACAAACTGCAACTGAGGTACGTGCCCTTGACCAGAAATGAACCTGTAACTCTTTGGTCTGCGGGCCAACGCTCTAATTGCTGAGCCAAACCAGCCAAATCGGCCAGGGCAGGATTTTCTTCATCTTTGATTTTCTGTAGCTTTAAAATGATATGCACAGAAGGAGTTTTTCAGGCACTCATTCTGTTTGGTGTTCTCTAAGCGGGATCTGTGGTTTGATGTCAGACATTAGCTTGGCAAAATTCTCAGTCATTATTGTCTCACATATTTCTTCTGTTCTTTTCTTTCCTCTCCTGTATCCTCATTACATGCATGATACACCTTTTATAGTTGTCCCACAGTCCACAGTCCTTGGATATTCTGTTCTGGGTTTTTGTGTGTGTGTGTGTGTGTGTGTGTGTTTCAATCTTTGTTTTCTTTGCTTTTGGTTTTAGAAGTTTCTGTTGATATATCCTGTACCTCAAAGATTTTTTTTCCTCAGCCATGGCCAGTCTACTAATAAGCCCATCAAAGGCATTCTTCACTTGTTAGTTTTGGTACTTGAGCATTTTCTTCCGGTACTTTTTTTTAGAATTTCCATCTCTCTGCTAACATGGCCTATTTGTTCTTACATGCTCTTTACTCTGTCTATTATAGTGCTTAGTGTATTAATCATAGTTATTTTAAATTCCTGGTCTGGTAATTCCAACATCCCTGCCATATTTTGTTCTGATGCTTGCTCTGGCTCTTCAAACTGTGTTTTGCCTTTTAGTAAGTCTTGTAATTTTTTTCTTGACAGTCAGACATGATGCTGGGTAAAATGAGCTGCTGTAAATAGACCTTTAGTGATGCAGTGGTAAATTGTGGAGAGAAGGAAAGAGTTCTATAAATAAGTCTGCCATTTAGTGAGCCTGTACCTCTGTGAACATCACCTATGCTTTTCAGCCCCCTTTCCCCTTTTAGGTGGGAAGGCTAACTAGTGTGGGTTGAAGCTGGATATTTCCCTTCCTCCATGTCCTCAGCCAGCTGGAGTTGCGTATTTCCTTTCTCCCAGGTCAGTTAGGCTCTGGTTAAATAGTTTCTCCTGAGTTTTTTTCTCTTGATATTCACTGTGAGATTTGGTAGAACTACAGGAGGTAAAACTCAAAATGTGAGTGGGTTCCCAATGACTGGGTTCCCCCTGGATTTTTTATTTCTCAGATGTATCTACACACAGCCTCCAGTAATTAGTCAATTACAGTTGATCAGTTTTACCTACCTCAGCACTGGTTCCTGTGCATGTTTCGGCTTGTGTGTTTCAGCTCTGTTGTTTCTCTGTATTCTCCAGTTGTGGCAGTGGTTTTCCTTGTGACCTCATTTCTCTTAAAGATCTAAGAAGAACTGATTTTTCAGTTTGTTCAGCTTCTTACTTGTTAGGATGGAGAGGTGACTTCTAAGCTTCTTATGTGCTGGACTGAAAACTGGAAATCTGCACTGAATCTTTACATTTGGAAATAACTCTCGTTTCTACTATGTTATGTGTTCTTATCTAGAAACATGAAATATTTTTTCACTTATTCTGGCCTTCTTTAACATCTTTAAATAATTTTATAATTTTCTCCATAAAGGTCTTATACATCTTCTATTAGTCACCTTGGGCTTCCATAACAAAATACCATGGACTGGGTGGCTTAAAAACTGGAAATTTACTTTCTCAATTTTGGAGGCTAGAAATCTGAAATTAGGGTGCCAGCATCCTGGGTTCTGGTGGGAGCTCTCTTCCTGGCTTGCAGATGGCTGCCTTCTTGATGTCTCCTCAAATATCAGCGAGAGCTCTGGTGTCTCTTCTCCTAATGGCTCCAGTTCTATTGGATCAGGGCTCTACCCTATGACATCATTTAACCTAAATCACCTCCTTAAAGGCCCTATCTCTTAATACAGTCACATGTGGGGGCTTCCATATATGAATCTCAGGGACAATTTAGTCCATAGCATATTATGTTACATTTAGTCCTACATACTAAATATTTTTATGCTATTATAAATAATTTTTCTTATATTTTTAAGTGGTTAATAGTAAATGGACATATAATTAATTTTTGTGCATTGATTTTGTAAGAACTTTTTTGTCTATTGATCTGTTAAGCATATAACAGATCTAATAATATCAAATTTCAACTCTTTTGAAAATTTCTTTATTTCAGAATCATTGCTATATAGTCACATAATCCTCAAAATCTAAGTTTACAACTGATCATTTCAAGATCCCTTATCCATATACACATTAGAGAGAGGGAAAAAATTCTGTACAATGTTTAATAGTTACATGATTTGTAAGCAATAGTGAATTAGTGGAAGCTGAAAAACTCCCAATGCATTACTCATAGAATAATCACTCACAAATACAAGAAGCTAGGTAACAAAGGAAAATTTCTTGTTCAGTCATAGAAAAATGCTAAAGGCATTTTATAAGATAATGCTTTAAGTTAGTACACAGCCTGTTGATTAAATAAAACTGTTATATAAGTTGGAACTTTTGCTCTTGAATATTTGTAGTATACTATTATCCATTTACCTGACATTTAATACTATATAAAATTTCAAGTCTCGGTTCTCAAAACAGTTGCTGATACTTTTGATAGTGTCTAGTATACTCAAGAGTGCCCTCTTCATTTATTTTTTCCTCTTTCATAAAGTTTAGTGGGACTGTGCAATGCTGGAGCAATAATCTAGAATGTCCTGAATAGTGAATTCCATTGTAACACCAGATCCAGGATAACAGCGAGCTATCAAACCTTCAAAGTGCTTGTACTGGCGTATAAATTCATCTTGCATGGAGTGCCACACCACCTATTATAAAAATGAAAATAAAAGTCATTAAACTATGAATGGAAATAATACACAATCATGTATGCAGAGATAATGTGAAGACATATTCTAAGAATTAAACAGAGTATAAGAGTGAAAAACATGCATCCTAGATCCTTCTACTTACAAGGTACATGACCTCGAGTATGTTGCACCATCACTTTGTGCCTCAAGTTCTTCATCTGTAAACCGGGGTAATAACAATAATACCTTTCTCATAAGTGTCTTGTGAAGACTAAATGAGTGAATGTATGTAAAGTGCTTAGAACAGTGACATAAGCACTCATTACATTTTAGCCATTATTATACCTACTGAAATATCCAACACTGACGTGGAGATGCACAATTATGTATGGAATTAAGACTAGTGACTAAATGAAATGCAATATTTAATGCTTACATTTCATTTCAAATTAAAGTTTAAAATTTTCTTTATCTAAAATTGATGATATAGAACACTGCTTGATGCCATGGTGGACACACCAGTATGAGACAGAGGATTATCTGCAATCTAAGGAATTTATAATCTACAGACAACTACTGAGACAGAGTCTGATACACACATTGACATATTAGCTAATTCTAGTAGGTTACATTTATTGATGCTGACTCTGTATCAGCACAGTACAAAGTGCTTTATGTATATATTATCCTATTTAAATCTCATGACAACCTGGTGGGGGAGGGTCTATGATCATCATCCCTGTCTGACAGTTGAGGGAATGTATTCTTCTAGGATTTTTCCTCGTAAACCCAAAATCTAATAAATCCCAAATTCCTGCCAACTTAAGACTATTTACTAAACAGTATTATACTTTTTGCTTTTCATCTTTTAGCTCATGGTATTTCTGTCCCTGAAGTACCACTCCTCCCACTTTGTTAAATTACTAGCTGATCTTCAGAGGCTAACACAAATGTGATACCTTACCCCCCCCTCCCCGCCGCGGGGGAACCCAGGCGGAGCGGGGGAGCCGGGAGACGCCCCCCACTGCGGGGGAGCCCAGGCGGGGCGGGGGAGCCGGGCGACGCCCCCACCACGGGGAACCCAGGCGGAGCAGGGGAGCCGGGCGACCCCCCACCGCGGGGGAACCAAGGCCGAGCGGGGGGAGCTGGGCGACCCCGCCACCACGGGGGAAGCCGGCAACACACAGGAGAACTGAGCAAACTGAACAACGAAATTGACCCAGAGACATGGAGGGTGGAGTACGGGATGGTGGGCCTCAGAGGAGGGTGGGAGGCGGGGGAAAGAGATAAATCACAGAGCTTATGTGCAGGGGTGCATAACCAATGGACATGGACAACAGGGATGGGGAGGAGGAGAAGGGGAGGGGGAGGAGGAATGGGGGAAAAAAAGGAAAAACATCTGTAACAAAAACAAATTAATAATAAAATAAATTAAAAAAAAAAACAATACAAAACAAAAAAACCCCACAAATGTGATACCTTACATGAAGCCTTTGATGATGTTGAAATCAGAATTATTCTCATCTCTGGGCCTTTCAGTATGGTTTTTAAAGAATAATGGCTCAATTTGGGGTTTCAAACTGGCTCTCCCATCCATCTGCTCTTGGATCTTGGTCATATTTCTCCACCCTTTTAAGCCTTGATTTTCTCATTTATAAAATGGCAGTGACAATAATAGTAATGTCTACTATATGAGGGAGGTATTATTTCCACTTTTCAAATAAGAAAATTGATGCTCAGAGAAATTAACTAACTTGTCCAAAGTCATGTAGCTTAATCTGGACCCAGATTATGAACCCATTTCTAACTTTAACCCCCAAGCTCAGAATTCCAGCGTACTATACTATATTCTATTTACTTACTCCTCTCAAATATGAAAAATCCCCCCAAAACCATAAAAAAACCCATTCCCAAACAAAAGAGAAACTTAATACCTCAAAACAATAAAACATAAATATAAAATAACAAGAAAAGCCACATAAACTTATATAAATAAATATTATTCCTTTATTCCTCAGAATTCATTAATCTGGTCTATACTTTATGGAACTTTCCTCCTGCACTAAAATTAGAGAATCAGTAGTATTTCTAGAGGAATAGTTTGGAGAAAAGCAATACATGTAAAGACGTGCAATCCAGGGTGGTTAAAAGAACTACACATACCTGAAGTAAGTTCTCGTCTTCACATAAATGTTTATCAACTTTCTTGTAGAGGTTATCTAGACCTTTTTTCACTTCCTTTCCAGGATACTCTTTAATAACTTTACGAAGTTCTTGTTTGTTAAATGCAAGTTGATAGCTTACTTCCTCCTCTCTTATACCCTGTGCTACTCGAGCTTCAACGCCTTCAAAGAAATGCTTCAAGGAAATGAAAAGAAAGAATGGCTAAGAACTGCTTTTATTTTCACTTAAATTTTAAAAAATCTGATTATAAAATAGTATATATCCACTATGTAAAAACCAGGCAATATGTAAAAGTATAAATAACAAAATAACAATCATCTATTATGATACCACTCAGATAACCACTGTTAACAATTTAGATTTCCTTCTAGTCTTCTGATGTGGGTATATAAATGAGATTATAATTTTGTATGCTGTATTTTCCACTTAATCTTTTATGTTTCCCCCCCTGAAGTATAAATTTTAATGACTGCTTTGTATTCCAATGACTGAACTATAATTCATTTATTCATTCCTCCAGTATTAGATATTTAGTATTTCTCACAGTTGGCAAAATTTCCTCAGATTTAAAACAATCTATTATAAATACTGTTGTCATAAATGTCTTGGACTAGAATTCTTCATTTGAGGAGTATACTTGTAAAAGTATTCTAAAGATTCTTCATATACACAAATTGCTTCCAAGAAAAGTTCAATCTATTTATATTTCTGTCAACAGTGTGAGACCACTGTCTTACCATACTACCATGAACATTATCACAATTTTAAAAAATAGTTGCCATTTTGATGAATGAAAAAGGTTTATTTGTAGTTTTATCTCACGATTTTTTGGCTATAAATGAAGTTAACTTGCTTTTATATGTTTAGTACTATATTCAGAATTCTTGCCCATTTATATATTGGAGTCTTAGTGCTTTTCTTATTTATCTTAAAAAGATCTTGTATATTAAATACACTGTTATATTGTTACAAATATTTTCAGATTGTCTTTTAAAAAATTGCTTTTTTAGAGAGAGAGGAAGAGGGAGAGAAACATTAATTGGTTGCCTCCTGTATGCACCACAACCAGGATTAAACCCACAACCTTTTGGGTGTACGGGACAATGCTCTAATCAACTGAGCCACCCAGCTGGGCTATTTGTTTTTGTTTTTTTAATACATAATCTTATCGACTGGCATGCCTTTATTTGAGCACTATACCCTATGATTTAATACCGATAAGCCAAATCCCCTTTCATTTACTTTCCTCTTACATTTTCTTAGCAATTACTATTTGTTTATTCTTTATTAAGTTAATTTTTGATAATAATAAGTCTATTTCTGGGGCTTTTAAAATTTTGTTTCTACATACACTTTTAATTGGTTATTTTAACATATGGAAATATATATATATTTTTGATATATTTATTTTGAATCCTACCATGTTAACAGAAACCAATCATTTCAGCATATTAAATATAGGTAATTATATTCTTGACTCTCTTTTCTTTATCTTTTATTTATGTTTTAGGTCTTATTGCATTGGCTAGAGCTTATATAACAATGTTAAATAATAAAGGATCTAGCAATGTTTTTGCTTTAATTTGATTTCAAAGGGAATGCTTCTGATGTTACAGTTTAGTATCACATAGCTTTAGGTCTGAGACAGACCTTTTCCCCTAATGGAATATCTAATCCTTATGTTTTCTCAGGTATTGATTCTGTATTTGGTTAAATGTCTCTTAAATATTTCTTTGAATCCTGACAACAGATACATATTTTTTATTTGCCTCTAATTTCAAGTTAAACCTTATAAAAAAAGATTAATCACATTGTGGACAAAGTTAGTTAGCCGGGTCCATTTCAGCTTATACAGTAACTCTTAATGTTGTTGATAGGTTCTACGACTAAGTGAAACAATGCATGGACTAAGTAAAATGATGCATAATGAAACCAATTTTACCATAGGCTAATTAATATAAACAAGAATTAAGTTCCTGGCATCTCATCAACCTTATAAAGAAACAACATCGAATGAAACATTATTCAAGGACCTGCTGTACTACGTTGCAAAGTTTTCTGAAACCATAATTTCTTAATTTTAATGACTGAACTTGCTTTGGGGAATGATTCAAGTCAGAAAAGGGAAAGAAAAAGGCAATGAACAACAACAACAAAAAAGGCAATGAACAAAACAATTTTTTTTAATCTAATAAAATTTCAAAATCTTCATCTGAACTAGGAATAAAGATCAGCCATTTATTAGGTAAGAAATGGAAAAGTCTGGTATAATGGAAAAGTCTAATCTAGGGTTCATCCCATTGTTTTGCTACTTGCCAGTTGTAACTTCAAGCAAGTTTATTTGCTTTCAGTTTCTTCATTTGTAAAATAGGGATAATACTATCTTACCCCACATCAGTTTACGAGAATTAAAAGAAATAATGTATACAGAGCATCTAGCAGTGTCCTGGCAGCTTCAGTAACTGGGTTCCTCCTTCCTTATCCTCCTGCATCCATACATGAGCACATTTAGGATAAGTGTCTGTTGTGTTTGTATATTTAAAACCAGGAAAAAGATACTAAATGAAAATATACTTACATTTAGTTTTTCAAGAGGCTGTCCTAAAGAGTAAATGACATAAGACTGAAGGTGATCTGTGTATTTTTGTTTGGCTTCTTTTTTCTCAGCTTCCAGACATGAGATTTTCAAACGAGAAAGTGTTGCAAAAATATGGTGAAAGTTTTCCATCATAACTACATCCCTGGGGGTCTTCTGGCTTTCATTTGCTACTTTCTCCACTAAATAAAAACAAAAAACATCCTGAAACGAGTATGATCATACTTAGCTATAAAAATATTTATGTGAGTTTTTTCATTTATAAGTTAAGAAACAAACACATTTCTGGGCTGAATAAAATATACTGCATTGAAGTATCTTCATATCCACCTAAATCTAGTGAAAAAAAAAACATTCTAAAACAGTCTTATACATATTAGTATGTAATAAAGGTGGCTTTTCAAATCTGTGGGAAATGAGTTATTCAAAATGTGTTAGGACAACCAGCTGAATACATTTGGATTATTATTTCACATCTTTCAGCCAAATAAATTCTAAATTGCTCAAGTAATTAAAATTTAATAAGCCAAAAGAAAAAGTGAACACAATCATAAGAATTAAGGAAAAATAAAGTTAATAAAAAAAATAATTTTGTGATAGTATGACCCTTCTAAGAATGCCCCAAAACTTAGAAGTCATAATGGGAAAGGTGAGCAAATTTGACATAAAATTTGAAAGCTCTTGCACTGTAAAAAATATTATAAGAAAAACAAATTAGCCTCTTAATTTAACAAAGAATAAAAAAATTGATAATACTTAGTAATCTTCATCATTGGTACAGATGTGATGGGAACTTGCACCAATTGCTCATAGCACTAAACTGGTATAACCTCTCAGAATGGCAATTTGGCAAAAGCTTTGAGATGTATACAAATCTTTTGACCCTGCTATTCCATTTCTAGTAATTTACTCTAAAGAAATTAATTGGACAAGTATACAAAAATATATGCAAGAAACTGGAAACAAACTAAATGCCTATTTATAGATGACTTGGTAATAAATACTGATACCTGGAATACTATGCAATTTGGTTATCTGTATTAATTGACAAGGAAAGACTTGGATTATAATCAACCAGGCTCCAAAACAGCAAGTATGGTATGATAAAAGTTTTTATATTAGAGAATATACACATACAATATACACACATTTATAAGAGGGAGAGAGACATATTGGAAAGTTTATATGTAGGATAAAAATTAATGTATCTCTGCATGATGAGATTATAAATGATCTGATTTTTTATATCTGTCTTCTGATTTTAGGGTTGTGTAATGAGCATATGCTACTTCAAAATCAGACAAAGCAAAGCTACTTTTAATTTTAAAAGAAATATCAACCATACAAACATTGAATTCATGTTATTTATCTATCTTTCCCCTGGACCTAGTTCCACTGAAAATATATTGCATGTAATTGGTGAGATGATTCTACTTCCTGTTAATTTTTTTAGCTTTTAAAGTTCCTGAATATATGCAATCAGATAATTTATTTCAAATTAAGTGACTTGTCCACGCTGTCTTTCTGTAACTTAATTGTGGGATCTGACAAAGGGAGATAGTGAACTACAGAAGTTTAGCATTAATCTACTTCATGTGACAGACATGATAACTGAGGTCTACAGAAGTAAATTGTTTTGCATCAGGTCACAGAGACATCATTGCCTATCAGCTTCAGAAAACTAGCTAAAATGCAAATGTAACCTGGGAGGTCATTTTTTTTGTGTTTAAAAAATGAATTCGCCCTGGCTGGTTTGGCTCAGCGGTGAGAGCGTCGGCCTGCGGTACAGAGAGACCCGGGTTCGGTTCCCGCTAAGGGCATGTACCTCGGTTGCAGTTTGTCCCCGGCCCTGGTTGGTCGTGCGGGTGGCAGCCACTCGATGTGTCCTTTTCACGTCGATGTTTCTCTCTCTCTCTCTCTCTCTCTCTCTCTCTTCCTCTCTCTCCCTCCCACTCTATCTGAACAAAAAATGAAAAAATGTCCTCAGGTGAGGATAAAAAAAAAAAAAAATTCAATTTTGCACAGTGATAAGCTCCTATGAACTCTAAAATCGAAGTGGTTCCTGATGAATATGAATGTATTTTATGTACTGCTTGTTTTTCAAATTTAAGAAATCTTTAATTTCAGAAAACTTAAAAAAGACTATAGAATATGAAAAACAATGAACATATCTATCTGCCCCCAGCTTCCAAATTACCAGAAATAATAAAAACCAACCAAAAAAATTATTTAGAACATAAAAGCTTACCGTTAACAAATACTCCTCTGATAAGTTTAGTATATGCTTTATCTAGATCTCCACGACGCTCAGCATTTTTAAAGATTGATTCTGCCAGCCCAGCAAAGTCTTCAAAGTCAGCAACAAATTGAAGAATTCCTACTTTACTCTTCTTTGAAATCTTTACTTCTTCCATTTGCCTTATTTGGTTACTCTAAAGTTAGGCAGAAAGCAAGAGAGAGAAATAGCCAAGCAACTTAAAAACAACATATAATTATAATCAAATGTGTATATCATAGAGGAAGGATATGATTTAGTACCTAGAACAATTTGGATGCTTACTAACTAAAGATTAATACATAGGGATAACTATGAAAAAATATTTCTATAGATTAAAAAGTATATGTATTTAAGAAAATAAAGTCAAGGAAAAAAAATCCAAATTATTTAAAACAAGATGTAATCGAGGCTTCTGAATCTCAAGTTCTTTGTTCAAAGTAAAATCAATCAATAAACATTTTTATCATTTTTGAGAGCTAAGTATAGGCGATTGCCCATTTTGGGGCCCAGCCGATACCGGAGCACACACAGGATCCTCCCAGGTTTCTTCTGGTTGGTGCTCGCATGGCCAAGTTTGAGAACCATAGCCATTTCTAATTCTAACCAGCCTGAAATTTCTGTATGGATAGACAAGTTCTGTATTTTCTGGATGTGAGAACAGAGAGGGAGAATAGGCATTTCTACTACAGATTTAGATAGTTTTCCACGTATGTACTTGTTACTTATTCTAAATTAGTTTAGGAAAGTGCTTGTGTATGATGGTGACAAAGTGTAAAAGGGATTTTTCGTAAAGACAGAATCTAGACATTTGGGTTCATAAAGATCCATGGACTCAATGATTGGTCTGTGTATTTCTCAGGGGATACAGATCTATTTACAGTAAGAATTACAGTGTTGGACCATTTTCAACTTCTACCTAAAATTTCATTGTGTTGAGATTCTGGAGGTATAACTTGAAAACCATATGACATATGGATTAGAAAAGTAATTGTTTAGGCTACAGGCATTAGTGTAATTACTGTGATTAGTGTGATTACTGTCAACTGTTTCATATTATCTTTACCACTATTCCACTTCATCGGTATTGATAACTGTGAAGAATAAAAATGGAAGCAGTAGAGAGTGCTGTGTAAGATCCTAGGTACTGAGACCAGACTGTGGAGTATGAATACCAATTCCATCACTTTTTAACTGTTGACCTAGAGAAAGTAACATAACCTCTTGGAGCATCTTGTTATGTGGGAGGAAGGAGGTTATGAGGATTAGATGAGATAATATGTACAGTATTAGACCAGTGCCTGGTACATAGTAAGCACTAACTTGTGAATGCTGATCTACTGTTATTAAGTTACATGAAGATTTTTGTTCTGTGTGGCATTTAAATGCAAAGAATATAATTGTAGCCTGAATAATACATTTAACATTAATAGGCAATGTTCTAAATGACAGCTGTCTTCTCCAGCTTTGTAACTGGTAGGAGAGAAACAGTGCATTCATTTAAGAAAAGAGCCATTGATGAACTAAACCTCACAAAAATAACACTTCTCTTAAGCTAAAGGTATACATAATTTCCAGCCGATTGGCCCAATCATATTGCCATCACCAGAAGGACATGGAATTATTCAGTGTCTAGGCTACAACTTTGATGCTAGCCACATATCACTATATTACTTGTCCATCCTTTGTCCATGCAATTTAACCAAATCATATCAGTCTCAAAGGTTTAAGAGTGAAAATCCACATCATTATAGTGTGAGGAATCCTGAAAACAAATTAAATGCAGTTAACACATGTACAAACTGTAGAGTCCAGCTTGGTAGTTATTGGTGTGTCAGTTACTTTCTCATTTTGGCTCTAGTTCAGGCTAGGCTAACTTTCTCAGTCCTGTTCTTTGAAAAACACCAGATACTTTGGGCATGGCCACCAGATGAAAGAGCCAAACTCAGGTGCTATCTCTTCCATTTTCTGCAGCCATCT
This sequence comes from Tadarida brasiliensis, assembly GCA_030848825.1. NCBI lineage: Eukaryota > Metazoa > Chordata > Mammalia > Chiroptera > Molossidae > Tadarida > Tadarida brasiliensis. Next base: position 37,584,068 of record CM061257.1, on the reverse strand, counting down.
GATATTCATGCTTTTGGCTCAATACATATAGACTCATTCATTACCATTTCAAGGTATGTTCTAGGTCTTGATCTTGTCCCAAATACCAAAACACATAATACTTACTGAGCATACACTATCTACCAGACACTGTGAGAAGATGTGAGTTAAGAGAAGAGACAGAGATGACAGGCAGCAAAGGGAACCATCTTTCCTTTAGTGACAAAATGCAGATCTTTTAGAAATACATGCAATTTAGGAGAAAATATGAGTTTATACCATTGTCTAGGTTAATTTTACTCCATTTCTCCACTACCCTGTCTTGAGGAAAACATAAACATTCTTTAATAAACTATTAGTAATTACTACTACTATTACTATCACCATAACCATCACCATCATTATGAGCTATCAGTAAGCTCTTATTCTGGGCCAGGCAATATGCTAAGCATTTCATTTGAACCCACGTCTACATCTACTTGACACTATATCCTACGCTTTTAACAATTATGTTCTACTGGGTTGAGAGATATTTTATAAAGTTATATTTTACTGATAAAAGCAACAAAGCTTTCATATTCTGGCAATGTATAGTGTCCACATGATAGAGTATTCCAGCTATGTTACATGACTCAATATCTTAGCCATTGGTAGCTCTTCCTTTTGGCTATCAGCTTGCAATCAGACCTTCCAGGTTTATTATCACCTCTGGAGAAGGTGGGAAAGGAAAGAGGATATGTCTTAAATGGTCAAATTTCATAGTATTTCAAATACCAAATGACATCATTTGATAGGGAAGGAGAATTAACAAACCTATTGAGGTAACAGTTTCTACAGTGAACACAGATTGCTATTATACATTCAAAATCGCAATAAAGCCCAGCTGGCGTGGCTCAATGGTTGAACATCCACCTATGCACCAAGAGGTCGCTGGTTCGATTCTCAGTCAGAGCACATACCCAGGTTTCGGGCTTGATCCTCAGTGGGGGGCATGCAGGAGGCAGCTGATGGATATTGAGATGCTTCTCTCTCATCGATGTCTCTCTCTCTCTCTCTCTCTCTCTCTCTCTCTCTCTCTCCCCCTTCCTTTCTCTCTAAAAAATCAATAAAAACATTTAAAAAACTCAATAAATTTTATTTTATTATTATTTTTTTTAATCCTCCCCCAAGGATATGTTTTTTGATTTTAGAGAGAAACATCAATGTGAGAAACATCAATCAGTTACCTTCCATATGCACCCTGGCTGGGGATCGAACCTGCAACCTAGGCATGTGACCTGACTGGGAATCAAACCTGAAACCTTTTGGTGTATGGGATGATGCTCCAACCAACTGAGCCACCTGGCCAGGGCTAAATTTTATTTTATTAAAGTATGAAAAATTATGTGTATTTTAATTGCCCTTAATATTTTTATCTCCCATTATTATATGAACATTTAAGAGCTAGATATAACTTAAATGTTACATAGGAAAAATATTCATGAGACATACCAAGTACATTCATAAAAAACAATTTTTTTTTAGAATCTGGCTCAGTCCAATTCGTATAAGCTCACCAAAACCTAACAGACAAAAATAAAGTTAATAATTTTTTTCTTTCCTATTGATGATTTCTGGAGGTTATTATAAGAACAATTTTAAAAGTGATATGATTATTAATTAAAGCTATTAAACATAAAATAAAATAATTTAAACAATTAAAACAATCCAATTATTAATTTTCTTATTAGAATATATTAGAAGAACAACAATAAATCCAAATGATAGTTTCAATTGTTTCTTTAACTCTATGGTCACTAATCAATTAACTGAGATTTCAGTTACCTAGTGGATTTCTTAAGCAGCTATAGTTTCTATGCCACCTACTCCAGAACTTACCAAGATTCACAGTGTAAAAGAGAAGCTAACTGGCACAGTATCATCCAACTACCTCGGTTCATATATATTGCAGCCAATACCCTGCTTCAAGGCATTGGGGGACACATGAACAACAGATCCCCCAATGGAAAGCTGGAAATCTCTTGACTTAAATACATTCTATTTTTTGCAATGATTACAATTCTATAAAAACAACAACTTACAATGCATTTGTCAAAGTTCCTTTTGACAGTCACCAAAACATTTCCCAATGTAGTACTCAAAAAAGAAGCAGGGTCCACATTTTGTGCAGTCCACACATGATGACTCATTTTGACTAGCATGTAAAGGTAGTTAAAGCTTCCAATTTTGTCTCCTACTGCAATTAGGTTGTTCAACTCTGGCTCAATGCAGCGAAATATTTTAGTCATCATTTGGCGGATCATATCTTTCCTGTTCAGAAAACATACAAAATGTAAAAAGTTATTACAAGCTTCAGGTGTATTCATCTTTAACTTTAATTCATTGGGTACATACTAAATGACTAAAATATGATATTTCCATATATGATGAACTAATTATTCTATAGCAGTTTCCAATATAAAAATATTTTTTGAAGTGAAGTTTTATCACTCAAAATAACTATCATTTATATAGCTGGATCCTGAAATGTACTTTGTGATTTTCAAGAAATACACGGCAATTCAAACACTACCTTCCTGCCAGCAAACATCAAAATTGATTGCATTTTTTTTGTAATTGCTAGAGCAAAGAAGAGCCACAGAGTCACACAACAGGACAGGTTTTAATTCAGTAAGATGTTTAATAAAACCCTGGGCACACCTGTTGGTGCTGAGTGCTGTCAGGTTACTGAAAGCCATCTGGACACCTCATTGAGCAGCACTCCTCTATGCTAAATTTAAAGCTTATTTTTTTCCAAAATAAAAATACATAGTAACAGCCCAGCTGGTGTGGCTCAGTGGTTGAGCATCAACCTATGCACCATGAGGTCACTGGTTCGATTCTCAGTCAGGGCACATGCCCAGGTTGTGGGCCAGATCCCCAGTGGGGAGCCTGCAGGAGGCGGCCAATCGATGTTCTCTCTCATTGATGTTTCTATCTCTCTCTCCCTCTCCCTTCCTCTCTCTCTCAAATCAATAAAGAAAAAAAAATAGATAGTAACAAACACATACTCAGATGAAACGGGCAGTGGTGTGCCAGAATTATGTTGCCTTGATGATGTTCCTCCATCTAGGTCATCTGCTTCAGTCTGCAAAAATTATTCAAGTACTTTACATAATAAAAGACCAACAATTTGACAAGTTTACATAGTAAAAGCCTGTTCAGTCTTAAAATTCCTAGGAGAGAATACATTATGAAAAATAACGATTTTTAAAGATAGCATTGCCGATAGAACTATATAATTTAGTATGCTATTTATGAATGCTCATGAAATGCTTTGTTCTTGCATTTTATCTGAGAATTATGGGGAGAAGTTATATTTGTTTGTGTGCACATGAGGGGAAAGTGGGAAGAGAGAAGGTACAGAAGGCTGGAGGGGGGAAGTCAGAAGGAGTGGGCAATTTAACAGAAAATATCTAGAAACAACTTGCAATAGAGAATTTTAAAAATTAAAGAAGAAATCTCATTAATCATTCTACTAGAACTTTGGCATTTAAAAAAACTATCAAGCCCTGGCCGGTTTGGCTCAGTGGTTGGAGCATCGGCCTGCGGACCAGAGAGTCCTGGGTTCGGTTCCCGCTAGGGGCACGTACAAAAAAAAAACAAAAATGCTATCAAAAATTCTTATAGAAGAAGTCAGCAAATTCACTACTACCACCACCTACAACAACAAATCCCCACTCATTTGAGATAAAAATTTCTCATTCATTTTATGACTGCTCTTTATATGTTGGTTCTTATTATTTTTTTCCTTTAATCCTCCCCCCAAGGACACATTTTTTCATTTATCTTCAGGTAGAGTAGGAGGGAGGGAGGGAGGGGGAGAGAGAGAGAGAGAGAAACATCATGTGAGAGAGACACATCGACTGGCCGCTTCCTGAACAACCCCGACCAGGGCCAGGGACCGAACTACAACTAAGGCACTCGCCCCTGACCGGAACCCAACCCGCAACTCTTCAGTCTGCGGGCTGACACCCCAACCACTGAGCCAAACTGGCCAGGGCTATGTTGGTTCTTTTTAAAGATGACCTTAATTTTAAAATCATTTTATTTGCATTGTGCTTTTAAGTTCTTCAAAATATTCTAGCAAATATCTCATTTTATTATTTAAAAATTTTGCCACCCGAGAGGCATGCTGAATGGGCATTATTATATCCATTGAACAGATGAAAGAAGAGGAAACAGAGGATTAAATAATTAGTTTAGCCCGGCCGGTGTGGCTCAGTGGTTGAGTGTTGACCCATGCACTAAGAGGTCGCCGGTTCGATTCCTGGTCAGGGCACATGCCCAGGTTGTGGGCCTGATCCCCAGTGGGGGGCATGCAGGAGGTGGCCAATTGATGTTCTCTTTCATCAATGTTTCTATCTCTCTTTCCTTCTCCCTTTCTCTCTCTCTAAAATCAATAAAGAAAAAATTTTTTAAAAAAAATTATTAGTTTAAGGTCTCACAGCTAGTTAATAAAAAAGCCGTAGAAAAAAATCGTATCTTGAGACCTAACTTTTCCTTCCGTCTTTTTTTTGCTAAACCATGGTATATATACTCAAACATCAGACATCTCTTTTTTGAAAATTTATTTTTTCTTGATGACTTCTAAAATAATGCTAAAATTGCTTTTTAAATGTTTTTGGCAAAGTAAATTCAGACATTTTATTCCCTCAATAACTTAGATAATGTTTAGGCCTAAGATAGTCTGGAATATTAAATTAGATGCATAAACTAACCATCACTGTTTTTATTATCTTGTGGATGACAAAAATTATTTTAAAAGTCCTTACATCTTAAGTCCCTTCTTTTTCTGTTCTGATATTGAAACTGTGACAGCATATTAATTATGCTAATTATGTTACAGATCATACATACTAGCCAATAAATAAACATAAAACGTACCACAGTTCCAGGCATACTTTGATGTTGCTGTAGTTTGAAAAATTTACTTATGAAATCCTGTTCTGCTAGACACAGGGGCTCCAGTTCACTTAATACCTGTTCAAAGATCTGAAGAAAACCAAAATGAAAGAACTACACCACATACTTAAAATAACATTCCACATTTAATCCACTTTTCTGCAGGAACCACAAATGCTTTAGCTATAATCTCAATAGAATCCTCAAAATGAACTCTTCCAAGACTGACAGGATAATGCATTCTATCAAGGCATAACACGGCCAGAACATACCTAAAATAAAACTCACAATAATTATTCACTTGAAATCTGAAAAGAGGAACACAGAGACAAACTTTTTAAGCTTACTTAATGCATTGCAGAGAACAGTTCAGCTTCATAAACACTGTTATTTCCTCTTTACCTTATAGTTGCTCAAAGAACTTAGATTTAAAATGAAAGCACTTTATGATTTATAACAAAATGTAATAAAACTATAAGTGTCATTCAACTGATGATTCACACTTTAGTGGCCATTTGTCTGATATTTTTTTTAGATTCAGAATTGGAAAGTAAGACATGGTTAACTAAGAGAAAGCCCAAATCTTTGAACACACTTAAAGTAATAACAAACTGCTGGTAGAAAACTAATGTTAATGTTTAAGAAGTACCTGTTATTGTATTTTACCTTATCAAATTTAGTTCTGTCAGCAACATCGAGATCAGAAGCAGACATGTTTCCCATATCCAACAAGGAAGATGACTGAGATCTGCGATTCCCTGAACTCTGAACACTGAGCTTATTGAGACTAGAAGTTGATCCAGTTAATTTTCCAGAACTTCCATGAAGACCTAAGAAATAATAAAACTTTGAAAGTTGTGACTTTCATGAATAAAAGATCCTTAGCATAAATCAGGGTGATCTGTCCCTGTTTTGGTCTTTCAGGGCTCACATTAGTTAGGGGGCAAGTCTACCACATGGGACAGGTTGAAGATTGTCTTCTCTCATTAACATCTGTGTTCTATTCCTGAGCATATTGTAAAGAGTAGCAAAACTACACAGATCTACAGAATAGGAGTGAAAGGGATCTTAAAGATCACAAAATCTATGCCCTGCCCAGTCTCATCATAAATATAGTTACCTGATGATATCTCTAGACTAAAGCAGATAAGGATTTATTTCTTTCAGATTCAAAAGACATGAATGTGGATGGTCACTGACCCCCTAGTATACTAGCTTAACCTGACTTTGTTATATTTCTGAAGAAAACTGCCATATCCAAATATTACCCACTTCTAAGTTAAATCAACATATTAGGCTGAACCATATGAGACTGCCAATATTTGATCATTCTTGCCCTATACATAGTCAAATACATACAATTCAATTTAATACATTCCTGAACCAGAAACTCTGCTTTTACATTAAGTGAACTGATTAACTGCTGTTCTTTAAAAACAAAACGAGGGAAAAAAAAATCCTGAAAACTTGTTGTATTTAAAATACAACTAAAATATAATACATCATTAACAATATTCATATCTTAGAACATCTGTGTTTAGGTATAAATATAGGTATCCATCATAGCCATGGAGAAAAATTGGAACAATATGGTTGGACAATATCTTACATATATCAAATAATTAAAGGATTCCATTTTTATAAGAAAATGTGATACTTTTCTTCAGAATTAAATAAAAATAATTTTTTTTAAATTATTCTTGTATCTCTCAGTTAGCCTATATTATTTGCTGATGGTCAGAAGGGACAAATGAAGATACAATAAGAACAATTAAAGACAAATTTTGGGTTTGTTATACAAAATATGACCACAGGTAAAAGAATTTTTATAGTTTCTAACCACAGCCTGAAAACAGAAGTATAATGGTTAAGCCTTTTCATAAATTTCTGATTACTCACCAAATATTTTTTAACTATAATAGATATTTCTTTGATGTAGACACATCACTACCATCATGTTGGTTTTCTTTCACCAATACCTGGCAGCCACTCAGAGCAATCAATATTCTTGGTATAACTTTTTTCAAGACAAGTAACTAATTTCTAGACATTAAACAAACATGCATTGAGAATACCTACTAATACACTAAGCATACTCACTCTCTGTTTCCTGTTTGACAGCACTTTCTTTTCGAGGAAGTGTAGCTGTGATGGATTAGGTTGCAAGCATCAAAGACAAAGACAAGTTAATAAACTGCAATTTGCACAAACCATGCACAAGAGGAAGTTAAGCTCTAGTTTAAAAGACACATGCAGAGAACCATGAGCATCAAGTAACAAGAGGTGCAACATATGTTTAGTTGGTCAGCTACTGTTGGAAAAATTATATGAAAGAAAATACTTGTCTTTTCATGTATTATGTTTACCCTAATATTCAGATAAACATATCTATATTTGTAAAATCACTCCCATGCTTTTAAATTATTGTTTTAAGTTTATGAAGCTGGTATACTTAAATTTAAAAGTCTATATTTGCAAGTTTTGGTTTCTGAAGAAAAAATATGGTTCAAGTAAATAATTTAATACAGTGGAGGATTTATTAGAATGAAGTTGTAGATTTAGACATTAAATGCATCAATAATTTCAGATTCCTTGAAAAGCTCCTGAAAGGAATCCCCACTGTACTAAATAATTTTATATACATCTGAAGAAAATTATATGACTGGGGTTTAAAAACCATTTCAAAATATCAAGCTGCACTACCTAGTAACTGGCTTTATGAACACCTAGAATGAAAGGTTTATATCAAAATACTACTTATTAGGAGATGAGTGGATGGAAGGGTAAAGCTGAGGGAATGTTTTAATATAGGAATTTAAGCCTTTAAAGGATCATTTGCTTTTATTCTAAAACTTCTGTATATATATTTATTAGATCAATTGTAGAGATCATCTTGTGAAACATTCTAAACTCAAATTAGAAGAAGATATGAAAGGCAAAGAAAGAAATTATAGAATGGCTCTGACTGTTTTGGCTCAGTCGTTAGAGCGTTGGCCTGAGGACCAAAGGGTCGTGGGTTCGATTCCCATCAAGGGCACGTACCTCTGCTGTGGTTTGATCCCCAGCCCTGGTTGGGGTCATGTGGGAAGCAACCAATTGGTGTGTCTCTCTCACACTGATGTTTCTCTCTCTCTGCCCCCATCTCTCTCCCTCCCTCCCACTCTGAAAATCAATGGAAAAGTGTCCTTAGATGAGGATTAAGAAACAAACAAAAAAAAAAACCCAAAACCAAATTACAGAATGAAAGAACATAACCTAGAAATATTTTAAAAACAAAAAACAATGTGTCGACTGTCACTGCCAAACTTCAAGGCAAAAGCCCAAGTATAAGCTACTAACTTGTCACACCAGTGACATGTATATCTTCCCAGCCTTGGTTACCTGAAGCTCAAGGGAATATAAAACAATAAGGCTGGACATTAAAGTGGAAAGCAAGGATCATGCTAGAACTACTAGTTGGCCAATCTGAACAATACCTTCTGGTAGCCTTAAGGTGTCACTATATACTAAGTCACCAGTTCCAAACTAATACTTCATATACTTTATTTTTTAGTAGCCAATAAAGAATACAGAATTACTAGTGCCTATTGACTATAATTTGGTGCTCATAAAGAGTCCACATTATTTACCAGCAATAAGCAAAAATCTTCACGTAAACTTTTAAATACATTTAAATAATCCCCACTAGACTATAAACATCATGAGGGCAGATCTTTGCTCATTGCTGCATTCTCAGAACACAGCAGTGCTTATTATATAATAGGTAATTAATAAATATTTATTGACTCTTCGAGCCAGCTGTGAATTCAGTCTTGTATTCAAGACTTTGGAATCAATAAGATTTCTTAGTTTAGTGGAGAAATACAGAATGAAAAAAATTATTTTGACATACCATTTTAATGATTTGAGAATATTAAAATAAATATGAGAGGCAGTAATTATGTAAATGTGTATGTTAATGAACTAAAATTATGTATGTGTGTTATCCTAGCTGTAGAAAAAGGTGGTTAAAAATAAATATTAAATTTCCTCTGCCTGCCATTTCATTAAGTACAGCTGTAGAATACAAAAGGGAAAAAAGCCACTAAAATATCAATCTTGAGGAGAAAACTCTGTGCCTCTAAGGATGTCAAATAAACCTATAATCAAAAAAGGCAATGACCTACATAAAGATCTTATCACAAAGAAAAGATTCTTTACTGGCATTTTAACCTTATCTTGAATTATTTGAACCAAGTAGATGTTAAAGATTTGAGTCCAGAGTGGTTCAAAAAGAGAGTATTCCCCTGAATCTCTATGACTATATTGACTACAGTGTACTTTTGTGAAGTACATTCAATGTGACTTTCTATTCTTATTAGCATCTATGACCCAGCATTTTCAGAGCAAGAACACATTTAATATTATTTATTATTACTTATTTTGACTCATTAAAAAGTTTTTTTAAAATTTCAGGTTTTTATTTTAATTATAATTACTGCTAAAACTGACTTAAACATAATTTGAATCATTTGAAAAGATATCTTTTAAACATTTTATAGTCTACCTCATTTAGAACTTAAATCATTTGTATTTAACTTGAAATTTATTTTTAAATGCTGAATAACAAGTTAGATCTTCAAAGATGGACCAAACTGTTTCTCTGAATTCTGATTCTTTAGTTTTTTCTTCTGTTATAGCTGATATCAAAATTACTGAAATCATATATTTTATGGTACCATCAACCTCCACAAAGTACTCCCCTATTCCTTATTATTACAGAGATTCACGGAAGAGATGTAATTTTAAGTTTTAAAACTATAAAAGTGCCTTCTACACTTGTATTATGTTAATATTAAAATATTTTCAACAAGATAATTTAAGAACTCTTCAAGGGGTAAAAAATGAAAACATTTAGGTTTCAGGTTAATGCACTGTTACCATTAAGATACTATTGTACTTGGCCCTGGCTGGGTGGCTCAGTTGGTTGGAGCTTCGTCCCCTACACCAAAAGGTTGTGGGTTTGATTCCTGGTCAAGGCACACACCTGGGCTTCGGGTTCGATCCCCAGTTGGGGTGCTTATGGGAGGTAACTGATAAAGGTTACTCTCTCACATCAATGTTTTCTTCTTCTCTCTCTCTCTCCCTCCCTCCCTCCCTTCATCTCTCTCTAAAATCAATAAAAACATATCCTCGAGTGAGGATTAAAAAAAAAGATATTATTGTACTTGATTTAAATTATATTTTTATTACGTCATTTATCTCAATGTGAATCTTAGGCTTGATAATCTATTATGATACTGGGATTGATGGCCCCCTCAGGAGATAATTTTAGAAAGATTTCCCTTTTACCTCCAGATTTCATATACTGTAGAAGAGTACTCTCAAAATAAAATGGTTCACTAACAAGTGGTGACAAATATACTAAATGAAAACATTAAACATGTAACTGCACTAATAATATGTTTACTAAAAAAAAAAAAAAAGCATAACATATTCACAGTGAAACATTAACAAGAATATAAACACACTGCTGTTTAATAACAATTAACCTTTAGGATGAGTTAGCATTTCTGTTTCCAAAAGCCTATTGTCCCAAGATTCTCATCAGTATCTTTACCTAAGTGTAACATATTTGTACACAGATTCAAACCACTGCAAAAGTCTGGACTACTGTAATCAATATATTAGTATTGTAATAAAAACAAACAAACCATCCAGTGAATTACAAAATAATTACCCACTAAAGACAGTCTTCTCTGTCCTAAAGAAAAGAATGGAAACATGAGCTATCAATTTCAATCCTGTTTCCTAATTCCTAAAGTTGCTTAGGGCATAGGCTCCTTTCAACAAGCAAATGCTAAACTCATTTTTCTAAAGGGAGCTATGCAGACACACTGAGGAGTACATATTGTAGCCACTTAAGGCCAGGTTTTGACTTTATAGGCACAGAACTCCGTCCAAAAGGAACTCCAGAGATGGGTACATGCAAGAGCAGAATATGGCCTTGGCAAATCACCTTCCTCACAACTTGATACTTTCACTGGTTATCCTTTCAAATCATGTTTTTGTGTGTGTGTTTTGTTTTTTGTCCATTTAACATATTTAGAAACAACAAAAAATAACACGCTTCAAAATTACATCTTGGAAAAATAAGGTATAATCACAGAAGAAATTTTGGTGACATAATTATAGCCTCTTGGCTAGGGATAAAACACTTAAAAACTTTCTTTTTGATTCAAAGGAGCCAGTGAGAAGTAAGAAGTCGGGAATCACTTTCATTTCCCTGTGGAGAGCAATGACTTAAGAAACAGATCAGTGATTTGCCCACAACTGTTAAATAAACATCTTTTAGGAAGTCAGAAAATGAATTCTCAACATGTGTCTCTTAGTCTAATACTTTCTCTACCAGACTAGACTGCACTTCATTTTCTGGCCAACTGCTTTTTCTATGAATATGTACTTTTAATTATAGCATAAATATATAATTGCTGTCAGATTTTCACATACTGCAGAATTTTAAGTAGTAAAAAAACATTCACAGATATAAATATTTCTTCTATGAAATATCTATAAGCCAAACCAATGTATCAGACTTACTCTTTCATTAATTCTACTGTATCTTCTTTCTCCTTGCTTAAAAAGTCTTAGCATTAGTTGTCATAAATAAAACCATTTTTAACAGAATAAAAAACAATGAAACTGAAGTGCCTAAGCTTACCAAACTTCTTGCTTTCTTTAGCTGTGCCAGTCATCTTGATCTTTGCAACTTCAAAGAAATCTTTAATTTCTCTCTCATACAGTCGTGATAAATAATCCATGTAATTCTTAAATAAAAGTAACATGTACTTATTAATAAAACAAATATAACAATTTCCACTTTTTAATTCCCCTAAATCCTTCATATTTGTTTTAAATTTTGTGATCTAAAATTCTGATGCATTTCATAGGATATAAAAAGTAGGCTATTTTGTCTTTTAAAATTGAACATTAACCATTTATAAAAATATGAAGTGGAACATAATCACATTTTCATCTTTATATGTTAACTTTCACATTTTAAATATAGTTGTAATTATACTGTATAGGATATATGAGTCAGAACACTCACATTTCTCCAGTCTCACACCTTAATGATTGCAAAGCATTATACTTTGTTGATGTACCACTATTTAGTAAACCAGTCACTTAAGTGGTTTCAATGTTTTGCTATGATAGACAATGTTAAGCTTTTAACCTCCAATGAATGCTTTCTTTGGAATAATTTCCTAAGGGTGGAATTACAGGGCCAAATGGTATGGGAATTTTTATAACTCTTTCTCCACACTGCCATATCGCTTTATTTTATTATTTTTAAAATACTTTTTCTTTACTGATTTTAGAGAGAGAGGAAAGGAGAGAAAGAGAGACAGAAACATCGATGAGAGAGAACATCAACTGGCCACCTCCCACATGCCCCTCACTGGGGATCAGGCCCACAACCTGGGCATGTGCCCTGGCCAGGAATCAAACCGGCGACCTCTTGGTGCATGGGTCGACGCTCAACCACTGAGCCACGCTGGCTGGGCTGCCATATGGCTTTAAAAATGATTATACCAATGGACAGTGTCAACAGCAATGAAGGAGTACATTCAGTTTCACTGTACCCTGTCAGCTTTGGGTCTTACCCCAATAAGAATTTAATTAGTACATTTTAATGTTTTCATAATTAAATAATTTATTTTTTATAAACAAATTTGATTTATTGTAGCTCAAATAAAAACATCTAGTATTTGGCACATACACTCATTTCTTCATCATATCTGTTTATCATCACATATCCACATACCCTCAGGAAGGATTCTTCAACAGTGGGAGACCAGTAATTTTCCAAGTCCTAAGTTAAATGCCATACACAGAATATGACTAAATTTAAATAAATCCATAGCAGGAAAATTGTACATAGCTTTATAAAAAATTTATTGTGCAATCAAGCTTCAACTTCCTTTATTATTTCAAATTAATATATCCAGTTTTAGAACAGGTTTACCTTGCTTTTTAAACATCAGGTACACCTTTCAAAAGGTATATTATGTAAATACTTGTATATTGATTTATATAGTTCAGCACTGATTTTCTTAGATATTTTATAGATATATCCTTATAAAATAATATTTGGATGAAACATAATATAGATTCTGCTTTTTTCAATTTATAGGCCATATTACTCTTTATAAGCAAAGTTAGTTAAATGATCTTTGCATAACCTTAAAAGCAAATATAAGCCCTAGCTGGTTTGGCTCAGCAGCAGAGCATCGGCCCGCGGACCAGAGTCAAGGGTTCGATTCTGGTCAAGGGCACGTACCCCGGTTGCGGTTCGTCCCTGGCCCTGGTCGGGTCATGCAGGAGACAACCAGTTGATGTGTCTCTCTCACATCAATGTTTCTTTCCCTCCCTCCCACTCTATCTGATTATAAATAGAAAAATATCCTCGGGAGAGGATTAAAAAAATAATAAAATAAATTAAAGGCAAATATAAATTAAAATATACCCTAAAATTAATTTCTAATTCTTTGGGCAGTCTGCCTTTTTCAATGTCTCATGTTTCAAGTTTAAATTCTCATAAAAATATTGATTACTGCAAATTAGTAAATGACTGACAAATGAAAGAGTAGCTTTGCATTATTTGTAAAATCTTCATTAGTGGTTTTCTACTGAAATCAGTCAATATAAGAGACTACATTCCAATACCTAAATAGATTAAAGTGCACATTACTATTCAAGCAATTTAAATGGTTTCAAATAGCTATTTTGTTATGTAGAAAACAGTGACTTTAGCAGACTATTGTAAATCATCCTCTTTTTCAATGGGACTCAAATGACTGGACACCCTTTTTCCAGGTACTCAACAGAACTCACTGGTGGGCAAGGCCACAGACAAGTGTGACTATCAGTTCATTCATTTACCAAATTCTGAAGATGTCTCTCACTGTGAGTATATATTCCTCCTTTTAGCACCTTATATACAGCACCTAATTTAAAATTTAACTATCATGAGTTTAAATCTTATCTCAGGCAGTCTTTTCAATTTTATTTTGTGCTGACTGTAGTCTTATGGAGACCTCCAGGGTTTACTTTTTCTTTAAATAAAAAGGCAAATTCCACAAATGCAGAGCAGTGGTTGAAGGAAGATGTCTGAGTAATCTTCAAGACTGGTATCAACCTCAGGAATTTATTAGGGGAGGAAACCTCATTTCCTACCCAAGTACAGACGGACCATGTCTATTACTTGCCCTACATGCAAAACCAAAGCCACAGAGAGCGGACACAGTCTTGGGAAGGAAGAAATCTGGGCAGTTGAGCTCATTACACGAGCAAGGCACCCCTATTTTCCACAGGCTCTAATATGCATACCAAAAATCAGGGCTTTTCTTAGATTCAGCCAAAGTAGAGCTGGGGCAGTACCTAGTGATCCTTATCTCTAATGAATGTGAAATAGGCTTGTCCTGTTCCCACCAAAAAGTGTGAGCTCTGTACACCAAACCAAGTGCAAATAGAATCTGGATTTATTTATTTTTCTTAGTAAAGAAACACTGGTTTGTCTGTTTTCTTCTTTCTTTTTTTCTTTCATTCCTTCCCTCCTTCTTCCTTTTTAATAAGATTCCTATTTTTGACAAACTTCAATAACCAAATTAGATTATGAGATAAAATAGTCTGTCAAAAGTTCAAACCACAAGCTCAAGTAACATTCTTGGGAAATAAGTCCATTTCATTTAAAAAAGCTCATTAATATTGTCAATCCAAAATATACCGTGAGCACAGAAACATTCCATAAATCATCACTAAGTTGGCTATAGTCTTGTTTCTTCACTTTAAATTACATTCATGAATACTGCATTATATACAAAGACAGGGCAATAATACTCACTGAGAACACAATTAGGCAAAAAGCTTATTGATTACTTATTTGAATATTCACTATGGGACAAAGCACTTGTTGGCACAAAACTCTTAAGGAGATATAATAATGTTTAATTATTCAAAATATTAATCCTCCTAAAACTTCAAAAGGCAAAGAATTCCAGTAATGTAAATATTTTTCCTTAAGATATCTCCAAATCAGAACTCTGTTGAATGAAAACAAAACAAAAAATATATAACACAACAGTAGAGTTGCACAATACTTAAAAGACCTATTCTGAGGAACAACAATAATCTTAACTAAAATAGCTAGTCAGATAATGTATGCAAACATCTCAGGATATATATATATATATGTGTGTGTGTGTGTGTGTGTGTATGTATACTTTAAAAGCATTTAAAAATTTTTATTAAAAATATTTTTATTCAGGTTTATGTCCAATTTCTTATGACCACAGTTTAGAAGAAGATGGAGCCAGATTTTACTTTATATGGGCAAAGACACTTTGAAGAGAAAATATATCAAGACTGATATATAATAATGTTCTAATGCTAACTATGTTGATATCAATACATTGCTAGGAATGTACAATCTGCCTTTTTCTTACCATCACACTTCTCATACATTTCTACCTAACCCTTGCCTTCTTATGAAACATGAACCAATGATACTAAATAGGAATTGCAATAATTATTTCAGTAAGTATAAAGATAAAATGGGTTCATGTAAAAACATTAATTCCCTGAAAGAATAATCTTCACTTATGAAATATTCTGAAAGAAAGCCAACTAGGCAAAAACTAGGAAAAAATTTTGCTAGCAAAAAAAAAAAAAAAAAAAAAGAGTATTTTGCTATCTAAATTCTTTGCTAGAAAAATTTTCATCACAAGCAGATGGGTGGAGGGGAAGAGCCTTTACATTAACAATTACAATATTCTCACTCTGCGGAGACAAAACATATCACTCTTTCCAATTCAAGAACATCTTTTAAGGCCATACTGCCCACTTAATTAAATTATTACTAGTTATTAAAATAGTTTATACATTACTTGGATGTTTTTAACTGAACTGTTCTTATATGTAATATAGAAATATAGCTACTTATATATTTGCATTAGATAGCAATTCTTTAGCTCCCTAAGTGACAAGGTCAATTCCAATACTAAAGGTCATAGCATAAATGCCAGAAAAGTACTGTACCCAAGGCTTCCTGCTACAATGGCCATTTATTAAATCTAAGTCAGATCATGTTGTTCTACTGCTCAAAGCCTACTGACACCTTCTTTTCCCCAAATCTCTCATGGCAAAAGCCAAATTCTTACAATAGTACACAGTCCCTTCCAATCTGCCCTGCCCCATCCCATCTTACCTCTCCCACATGTCCTAAGGTCCTGTCCCTTACTTGCTGTGCTCTAACCACACTGGCCTCCTGACTGCTCCTCAAGTGCACAGGCATGTTCCCACCTTAGGGCACTTACACTGTGACGGGAAAGCTTTCCCCAGTAACTCCCTCTGCTCGCCCCTGCTTATTTATAAATCTGCTCAAATGTCACCTCCTCATGATGCCTTCTCTGACTATCAATTTGAAACTGTAATCTTCCCCCAGTCCTGGCATTCCCTGCTTCATTTTTTTCCAGAGCACTCAGCAGCACCTTTTAACATGTTTTTTAATTGACATTTCTGTCAGTCTTTCTCCACCAGAATATGCACTCTCAGATGGCAAGTGTTTGCCTGCTTCCTGCAATGCTGCATCTCTAGCACGTACAACAGTGTTAGTTTAGTACATAACAGGTGCTCAATTCATTTGCTGAATGAGTATATGAGTAAATGACCATTACCTTCCCCAGTGGCGGACATTCAGTCAGTGATATGTGCCACTGCTCTTCCACTCTCCAAGCCTAGCAATTGGGCAACATCCTGTCCCTCCTGTCTCTGGAGTCTCTCTTTTGGTTTATATTCTCTCTCTATTCCTACCACCATCTTCCTGGTTCAAGATTTCATTTTGTTTGAATTATTACATTAGGTTCTTAGTTCCTTCATCTGTTTTTTTCTGTTGTGTGTGAGGAATGCTGTTAGGTCTCATGGCTTATCTTTTCAACATAATTTCCCACTGCTCCAGAATGAAATTTCTGCTTCAATCAGGCTTGCCTCCTCATTGTCCTGGGAAAAGGGCATTTTCCCAGCTTTGTCTGAACATCTTCTTCCTCACCCCTGGAATGCCCTTCCTCTTATTTCTGGCTATCTAACCCCACTCATTATTTAAAACTCAATTCAAGTCCAATAGTTTCCATAAAGCTTTTCCCCATAGTTTCAGGTCATGGATTTCCCTTCTCTAAACTGTCATATATTTAAACTCATTTTCAGTTTTGAACTTAATTTTTTCGCTGATTGTTTTCAGTGTAATCATCTTTCACAGTCAGACTAACAGCTGTTTAGAAGTAGACACCTGTTTGTTAGGCCACGTGTGCTGGCATAGTGAAATGCTTGCTTAATAAAGAGGTACTCTACACTTGTTTAATAGAACAGATTATAAATTCTTAAAGCACTGAACGCCTCACATATCTTCATACTCTCTAGTTTCTATATTACACACAAAGAAACTCAGGAAATAATTATAGCATTGAACTAAACTGAATAATGCCTCAGACTACATACAGTATGGCCTAATACTATCTTATACTAAAATTTAAAATTTAACTCTTCTTTTTCCAATAAAATAAATGTTCTCCCTTGTTAATGAGCACTCAGAAACTCAATTATTTTCTGCTTTGCTAAGAATGTATTAGAGTATTTCAAATGTCACTTGGGGAACTGAATACATAACCTCTTGATTCTAAAATATTATGCTCTATACTCAGTGATGTCAAATTGATACCAATTCCATACCTTTGTTAATCCCTCATATTTTCCGTAATCTGTACTCTTGAGCCACTCCATCAGCTTGGCATATCGGAGCAAGTCTCTATGAAATGGATGATGATTGGGTAAAGTCAGTTCAACAGAGTGTTGAGCAAGAGTTGAACTCTGATCATGACCCTAGAGTGAGTAAATAAGTAAATACATATCATTGACAGTATAAAGAAAGATTGTAGCAATGACCAAATGTGGCCAAGCAAAGCCAACGGAACATAGAAAAATAAAAACTGAGCACTTACTTGTCTTCTTTTTATCATCCTGTGTATACCAACTGAACACCACCACCATAAAATAATCATAAACATGCAAGAATGGCACTTTGATAAATCAACTACTCATTTCATCTTCTAGAGTTGAAAATGAATGTTTTAATCAAGATTGTCTCTCCCATACCATGTCATTTTACAATTCATTAAGCAAATAAACATTATGATACAAACTGTATTAAGAAACACACCAAATAGGGAAGTCATTTAAAACAAATTATCTACATACCTGGTATTTCCATTAGAGTCTACAACATTTAAAACAACAGATAAAAACATATGGGATATAGAATTTTAGAACTAAGATTATAGATGACTATATCCTGGGCTTTCCAAGATAACCACTAACGATAGTATAACTTTAATTTTTCTATTAATTTGTTAAATAAATAACTATATTTTATTTTTAAACTTTAATAAGACTTTTATATAAGTAAATTAATAAGTTATCAAACAGCCTTAGACAGATGATGTATCTTGACTTTTGTTTTAGAAAATATAGACCTGGTAGATCATCTAAACCAGGGGTGAGGAACCTTTCTTCTGCCAAGGGCCATTTGGATATTTATAACATCATTCATGGGCCATACAAAATTATCAACTTAAAAATTAGCCTGCTAGATTGGGTCAAACATTTAACTCAGCCCTAACGTGATGGCTGAAACTGCTTCTTGTTGGTGAGGCACGTGATGTTAGCTGGTATTGACTTTGAGGGACTTATATGGCCCACAGGCTGGACGTTCGCCATCCCTGACCTAATACAATAACTTTATTTTCTAGAAGAACACATTGAAACTCAGCAGTAAGTCATTTACTCAGGTCACACAGAAGGCAAGCGATACTGGAATCAGTCAGTCTTGTGAGTTGCACATCTATTTTCTTTTAAAAACAGATTAAACAAAATCATTTTAACTAGACTCAAAATTGCAACTGCCTACCAGTTACTGGTATCTAAAAAATAAACAATAAAACAATAAAAAATCTTCCCAGCTTTCTTTTGAAACAATCTAGCTCTCCTCTGCTACTTGGTCAGTATTTGTCAGGGAATTCAAAATCAGTGTCTAAGAGATGGGGAGTTGGAAGATAAAAGTAGATACCCCTTGAAAACATAAGTTCCCAAGAATAAGGGCAAAAAAGGACAGATTTGAAGTCATTCTGTCTCAATCTGATCTGCCTAGATAGTCAGACGTTATTTGTTAGCATTTTGTGAAAACTATATTAAAATGACACAGACTGTTGGAAGTTGGGAGTTGGCTAACTCATTTCCTGGTGAAGTTACTTAAAGCTAACCAATGTATACTATACCAGGTGACATACATTAGCTTAAAAACACCTTGAATTTAAATTCTTTTGCCCTGGCAGGTTGGCCCAAGGACCGAAGAGTTTCGGGTTCAATTCCAAGACAAGGGTATGTACTTGGGTTGCAGATTTGATCCCCGACCCTGGTTGGGGTCGTGCAGGAGGCAACCAATTGATGTTTCTCTTTCACATCGATGTTTGTCTCTCTCTCTCTCTCTCCCCTCCTTCCCCACTATCTAAAAAAAATCAATAGAAAAATATCCTCGGGTGAGAAAAAAAAAAGAATTTAAATTCTTTTACTTTAAGAGATTTATTCTAATTTATATGCTTTATTATATACATAAAAGAAGAATGTAGTAGTTATGGATTTTTAAAAACAATTTATTTTAAAGAGAGTGTCCAGAAAACAAAATTCCTCACCTAGGGAAATAAAGAGTTCTCTAGTCATTGAAAAGTAACTTTATAGTAAGAAAGTTGGAAGTGTAGACACATCTTTTTTTATAATATGTTTTTGTTGATTTTCTAGAGAGAGAGGAAGGGAGAGATAAAAAGAAACATTGATGTGAGAGAGAAACATTGGTTGCCTCCTGCATGCCCACTATTGGGCATGGAGCCCAAAACCTGGGCATGTGCCCTGACTGGGAATCGAACCAGGACCTCTAGGTCCATGGGACAATGCTCACTCCACCGAGCCACACTAGCTGGGCTAGACGCAGCTTTTTCAACATAATTTCTCATTGCTCCAGAGTATGTTTAAAGTGACAATTCCTATTATTTGCTATGGAAACATTATGTGCTTGATTACAGGGCCCTGCTCTAGCCCCTGCTGGAATGGTTATATAGCATACAGTATATGCACTGTATGATTTTTCTAAACTCTGAACAATCCTAAAAACACAACTGACACCAGAGGTTTGGGTAAGGGAGCACAGAACCATGTGAACATTCTTTTCTGGATGGCTGAGTGAATATAAAACAATTATATCCTACAAAGAATCATCCAGCACTAAGAGCTACAGTGCTGAAAAATGGAAATATTCTATATATTTGGAATGCCTGGGCACCTACATCTTTTCTGTGAAGTAAAGACTAATTATAAATATGAATAAAATTAAAAATATTAAATAAAACATGCAGATATTAGCACTGGACTATACCAAATCTCTAACTATACTTGCTAAAGGTCAATACAAACGTTATATTTCAGAAATGTTTGTCACATGAGAGGGGTGACTGGGATTCAATTAACTCACAGGTATTAGATACTAAACATAGGTAGGTATTATAGTTTTAGGTCTAACAATGTCTCCAAAATGTGTGTCTTAATTAGTTACACTGATGAAAGGGGAAAAATATTTGAGACTTGTTATAGCTTATGTTTTCCAAATAGTCTTCCTTTATTAATAACAATATTAGATGTCTTTGTATTAGCCCAAACAATTCTCCTCAATTTATCTCAATGATTCAAGACTCAAAATTATTGTTTATGTTCTTCCACAACAGTTTACTCAGATCATTACATGTTAAGTTACATTATTTAATTTAGTGTCAGGAAAGCTCTTCAATTAAAAACCTTCTCTTCTCGCCCTGGCCGGTTTGGCTCAGCGGTTAGAGCGTTGGCCTACGGTCCAGAGTGACCTGGGTTCGGTTCCCACTAAGGGCATGTACTTCGGTTGCAGTTTGTCCCCGGCCCTGGTTGGTCATGTGGGTGGCAGCCACTCGATGTGTCACTTTCACATCGATGTTTCTCTCTCTCTTTCTTCCTCTCTCTCCCTCCCACTCTATCTGAGCAAAAAATGAAAAAATGTCCTTGGGTGAGGATAAAAAAAAAAACAAAAAACCTTCTCTTCTCCTAAAAATGGAAAAATTAGTTATTAACATTTGTAGAGGATTTTACAGTTTATAAAGCCCTTTCACATATATTACTATTCAAAGCTTTCTTTCACAGCCTTTTAAGATCACTATCACCTGAAAAATTCACTTCTAATATGAAAAATATCTTTACTGTCAAACCATTACTATTCAGATAGAGTAAATATTAGCAGTATTAACGAAAAGGTTTACTTCTAGAGAAAATGGTTCCAAATAACTTTAGAAAACAGGAAAGTTAAATACTTAAATTATTTAATTAATCAATAATATTGATAACTATCACATCTAGAACTCTAATGAGCAAAGAATCCTATTGTTTACATAGTTTTAAAATTAAGATATTGCTTAAAGTTTATTATAAATAAAAATAAAATAGTTACAATAACAATTTATTGAATGCCTACTACCATGTTAAGTACTTTATACATAAAAATTACAAACTTCACAGTAATCTTGCAGAGTACTTTTCTACTCATTTAAGACAATAGCAAACTCTATTAACATAATTTAAAAATAATATATCGAGGTTTTGTCCAAATTACTCTAAGACCAATACATTTTCTATAAACTTAGTGAACTATAAATTTTCATTAGTGTATATTACTAGTATTTATAATACTATTAGCTAATATTGAACACTTTGCTATAACAAAGCACTGTTCTAAGTGCTGAACATATAACATTAATCCTCATTACTACCCTCTGACATAGATATTTTTATTATGCCCATTATTCAGATAAGGCAACTAAGGTGACATAAAGAGGTTAATGAACCTGCCTAAGGTCACCCAGTTAGGAGGTCATGGAGCAGAGTCAGGATTTCGAATCCAGCATGTTTGGCTCCAGTGTCTACACTCAAACACTTTGCTATACAGACTGTCTAACAAAAATGATATATGCATGTGAAATGTTAAATAAATTTTCAAGATTTGGGAACTCTTTCTTTCTATTTTATGTTTATTTTTATTTTCTTAAAGAAAAAAGAAAATATGAGCGAAGCTCCAACTAACATTATGGAAACTGATCTTAAATAATCATAATTTTTTCTAAGCCTTTAACCACAGATCATCAACCTATGTGAAACGTCCTTAATGAAATAATTTTTGTGACATGAACTGAATACTGGTGGTCTGTTACCCAGGTTTTATTTTACTACATGATGTTTCTATAAATAAATGTTGAAAAAAATTTTCCAAATTTAAGCATATAGCAAAATACATTGCAACTTCAGTTTTTTCCTGATTGTCCTTTTTAGTTCAGTGCATAATCAGTCTCATCATGTGGCTAAAGGCAAAGAACAGAATCATGAGGTCTCTGTAGAATCACAGGGGGGAAAAGGGAGGGCAGAGAGCAGTTATCCTTTCAAGACAACATTTTCAAAAAACAACCAAAATAATTTAAAAGAACATATTCTTTATGCAAATATTTCAATTTTATTAGCCTTAATTTCCTGATTTCAATATCAGAATCCTAATTAGTGTAACTGGCCTGATTCTTTCTAGATAAATGAATCCCTAGTAAACATAAAAGCTATAGGTGAGTCTACAATTTCAGTGGAAACAGAGGTGTAGGAAGATCTAAGAGCCAAAAGAATCTAGCCAACTGCTTAAAATATTACTTTCATAGTATGTTACAGTAAGAAGTAAATATTAAATAAAAATGCATTTAAGTTTCATTAAAATATGGCTATATAAAAGTACTTAAATGAAAGTTGCATCACAGATAGCATGCTCTGGATCAGTGATTCCCAGATGTGAAGATGTTTTTACTGGTCTACAGCAATAAGAAAAAACGATAGAGGTAAATGTATTAATTTTAAAAGTCTGAAATTATGTTCTTCCTTTTCTTTTAGTGCCAAAATATTATTTAAAAAATAAAAAGATAGTAAAAGTAGATGGCACTATTTCGTTTTTTTTTTTTTTTTTAAGGTTTTTACTTGGTAACTTGCCCTGTCCAGTGTGGCTCAGTTAGTTGGGCATCATCCTGAGCACTGAAAGGTTGCTGGCTCCATTCCTGGTCAGAGCTCATGCCTGGGTTATGGGCTCGATCGACAATGGGGGGCCATGCAGGAAACAGCTGATGTTTCCCTCACATTGATGTTTCTCTCTCCCTTCTTCTCTCTCTAAAATTCAATTTAAAAATCTTAAAAAATAATAATAATTGGTGACTTGGACAGTCTCCAAATTTTACTTCTTTTAATTACTGATGTGTGAATTTTAGAGACTGGGAATCAATGCTCTTAAATTACTTTTATATTTTGATCAGTAGGTTATTTACATTGGATTCTTCTGTACAGTAATTATACATTATAATATCTATATATTTGCTATACACCTCATTGCATAGACTCTGTTCAAGCCCTGTCTGTGATGCCACATCTGACTACTCAGATCCTCAGTAAACTCACTTTTAATTAAACATATATATGTATACTAGGTATATGTAGTTATATAATTAGCAATTTAACATACACATTGCTGTAGAGCTTTAAGTATATTAACTTCCTTACAAGCATCTTGAGGGAGGGAGCTACTTCTTATTCTTTATATATGAATAACAGTAAGCACATAATAGGCACACAATGAAAATTTGACAAAGAAATGTACCATAATAAGATAATCAAAGTTTCCAGGCTAGTTTGTCAGGTTTCCCGACTCTCTTGCTATTTGACCTGATGCACTGAATTCAACACACAGAAAATCTCTTTCCTGTACTTGGGACATCCTCTTCCATCTTCTTCAGCATATCCCAGGATATTGCAACATTGTGATTTTTTAACATGCATCATTCACATGTAACAATACATATTAGATTTTCAGAACTGCGAAGCATTCATTTTAAACAAGCCATTAGTTTATAAGGCAAAGAAGCAAAATCATAAATATTTGAATGTTACAACAAACAAGGGTGCAGAAAGGACTATTGTTTACAGTCTGGTATTTTCAATACCATCGACAAATGTGGATAACATCACTGTCAACAGTGTCATTTTTAAAAACTAAGGAATTGTGTAGATATAGATATTATTGAAATCATTCTGTAAGAAAAGTGTGAATTAGCATTTCCTATGTGACTTCTAGATTTACTTGTTAAGTAAAATGTTAAGAGTCTTCCCGATTTCCCCTATTCCATGCTTAGTTAGGTCATTTTTCAGGCTCCTATATACAACTATTGTAACATTTACCCTTCCTGAGTATCTATCTCCCTTCCCTAGACTGTGAGCTACTTGAGGGCAGAATCAGCTGCTCATCTATCCCAAATAAATGTCTGGTATGAATCTCAATCCACTGGCACATGATTTCTAAATAAATGAAGGAGTGAGTGAGTAAAAGAATGACAGGAAGAAAGGCAAGCAGAATGAGATTAAGTGCCTTTTTGGCCAAAATAAACTTTCGCTATGGGACATTAAAAATGGCTACAGATATGGTTACCAGGTAGCTTAAATCAGTAAGTTATAATTTATAAAGATTCTGCTGTTGTTAAGTTTAGCAAACTTTATAGGGAAAAAAAAAAGAATCAGAGAAGCTTGAGCCAAATTTGATGTACTCACAGGCACCGAAAGAAAGTAGGACCTGTTATAGAGTTGAAGGAGGGCCTGAGTAAACTAATCAGAAATAAAATATAGTAAATATAATTGAAAACAAAATTAGAATCCAATATTTCAGACAGCATTTCTTGACAAACAAAATTTCCTGCAATTTTTCCCCCCCAATAACCCTATTAAAAGAGATGAAGAACATAAGGAACCTAATTTACTATACCAGATATTAAAATGCCTTCTGTTGCCCTGGCCGGTTTGGCTCAGCGGTTGGAGCATCGGCCTGTGGACCACAGAGTCCCGGGTTTGGTTCCCGCTAGGGGCACGTACCAAAAAAAAAAAAAAAAAAAAAAAAAAAAAAGCCTTCTGTTCAAATCCCTCTAAGGTACTCTTAATAGTATTTACATTAATATTATTGCCACCACCTTAATTACAACATCCCTTTCCACACAAAAAAAATGTAGACAAATGCTTTATGTAAGACTAAATCAACTGGGATTTATAATTGCGCTGAATAGTCATTTTTTTCTTGTATGTAAGTACACAGAGCCAATGAAACATTTCATACATTGAATCAAGTCCTGGTTCTCATCTCAAAATACTGAAAAACAAAACAGGTCAAACAGTAAACAAGTAACAAGTTTGGACTTATTTTTATAAATAAGACTCTCTTAATGGTACATGTAGTAAGAAAGCATAATTATTTATATGATTTCTAGAATCAGAGAAGTTTAGCTGATAGGAACCAATTGTCTACCTATGGAAGTAGTTGAGGCCCAAAATACATGTAGGAGCAACTATGTACATAATTAACAATCTTGCCCTGGCCGGTTTGGCTCAGCGGTTAGAGCGTCGGCCTGCGGTCCAGAGAGACCCGGGTTCGGTTCCCACTAAGGGCATGTACTTCGGTTGCAGTTTGTCCCCGGCCCTGGTTGGTCGTGCGGGTGGCAGCCGCTCGATGTGTCCCTTTCACGTCGATGTTTCTCTCTCTCTTCCTCTCTCTCCCTCCCACTCTATCTGGACAAAAAATGAAAAAATGTCCTCAGGTGAGGATAAAAAAAAAAACCCAAAAAACATAATTAACAATCTTAAAATCAAATAAATGTGTGAAGAATATGCTGTGATCCCAATGAAATACATAAAAAATTTTTTGTGGGAATTTAATTTTAAGGTAATATATAAACAAATATAGGAACATGCCTGTATTAATAATAAAATAAAATTACCTGTTGAACAAAAACATTGTTGAGGTGACTGGCCAGTCTCCGGGCAAAATGCTCTCGCAAATCACTGAAACGTTGCTGCTGTTGTTTGACTGCCAGGAGCATGTCATGGCCTGAAATCAGAATATTTCTTGACTGCTTTAATGGGTAAAAAGATTTCCCCGATGTTTCATGAGTATATTTATAATAGTATCCATATTTCAGTTTTGAAGAACTCAAGTTTTACTAGGTTGTTTGATTTTATAAAAGAAAGGTAAAGGAAAAAATAGTATAGCACAGTATTTCTCAAAGAGTGGTCCTTCCTCAGCATCATCCGGGAAATGTTAGAAATGTGGATTCTAAGGCCTCAGACATACTGAATCTGGGGGTAGGACCTGGCAAACTGTATTTTAACCTGCCTTCTAGGTGATTTTGATGCAAAGTCAAGTTTTGGAATCACTGGCCTAGCAAACCTTATGCTCTCTGGTCTAATTAAAGCATCTGCTTTGTGCTAGGTTCTGTGGATTGTACTGAAGAAAAATCATGGTGTTAACTTGAATCATTGATGATCAATCAGAAGGAACTGAAATGAAAATGTTCTTAGTGCCAATAGAAATATGTTTGGAGCCCGGCCGGTGTGGTTCAGTGGTTGAGTGTCGATCCATGCACCAAAAGGTCGCCGGTTCAATTCCTGTTCAGGGCGCATGCCCAGGTTGTGGGCCAAATCCCCAGTGGGGGGCATGCAAGAGGTGGCCAATCAATGTTCTCTCTCTCCCTCTCCCTTCCTCTCTCTCTAAAATCAATAAAGAAAAAAAAATTTCAAAAAGAAAAAGAAATGTTTGGAAATAAGTGAAATTTGTTTTAATAGGTCAGTTGTTTGGCTCCGTGGTTAGAGCTTCAGCCCATGGACCAAAGAGTCTCGGGTTGATTCTGGTCAAGAGCATGTATCTTGGTTTCGGTTTGGTCATGTCGATGTTTCTGTCTCTCTCTCTCTCTCTCTCTCTCTCTCTCTCCCCCCCCCCTCTCTCTCTCCCCTCTCCCTCCGTCCCTCCCACCCTACCTGAAGATAAATGGAAAAGTATCCTCAGGTGAGAATTAAAAATAATAATAATAATAATGTAACCCTAAACCACTTGCCCCATGTATTTCTTGTCAAGAACATTATGCTAAGTTACAGACTAATCTCAGTTTCTTGGTCACATTTTATCATCTACAATGAACATACCTGGTCGAAGAGCTACATTCATGCACTGCAGAAGGGCATCAGCGGCATTGGTGCAGGCCTCAATGCCTCTAGAAGAAGCAAGATCTCCTTCCTGAAGGGCTTTTATATGACCTTTGGCCAAGTCCATGTGGTTCTGGAATATATGAAAATGTAACATTTGCACATGTAATTTTGGCAAATTCACAGGTAAGTGGCTATTCAATCTTACCACTAGGTCTCTATAATTATTTAAAATCTTGCTCTCCTAAGGAAACTAGAAAATGTTTACAAATGGGTTTCACATATTATTAGATTTTGTGTGTGTGTGTGTTAGCAATTTATAACCACACTTACCACAAGGAACTCTATCTCAGACAGGAGTTTTACATTATTAGTGTTACTAAGATGAATTAGGTGGTTGCTTTCAGAAATCTGATCCATTTGTTCTTTTACACTTTGGAGCATTTCCTCATAACTGCTGAGTTTAAATTCAATCTGATCCACCTCCTTTAGAGCCTCATCCAACAGCTTCATCAGGATGTTCACTTGCTTTTCAGAGGCCATGATTGACTGAATGTTAGCCTGCAAAGTTAAAAACAAAAGTAACACTACATATTATTTAAATGTGTAAAAGAAGTTGAAAGATGAAATACTGCCAAATCTCTTTGACAGCAGAGTAACAAAGATTGACATGTACATCTACACATCTACTTTGGTTTATCACTTTATGTTTATGTTCCACTTTTTACACAGTATTTCAAGAAGGTACATTTGACTCTATATCAGGTTAGGGACCAGACTTCAGTATTTTATATTTCCACAGACTGCACAAGTACGATTCTGCCCCACTATGTGTCATCAGTAATGATATATTCTTATTTCTGTAAATTGAGGGGCATGAGACTATGTCATCTCCAACATTTCTTTCAATTCTATCAGCTATAGGAATTTTCTATACTTCTTAACAGTTATTATGTAAAACCCCAAATAAAAGCATAATCACCTATGTAACACCTTAGTTAAGAGTTTAGCAGCAGTATACTAGTCAGTCTTTGAAGGTTACTTGGAACTAATTTATAACTGTAGTACAATTTGTTCTAATAGGATGTGAAAGAGCACATGGCCATAAGATAGCTCCTTCTATGGTCTTCTTTCCTTTTTCTTTCATTTGCAAGTACATTTTTTTCTAGGCAAAGCAATAACAAACCACCACTGTTTTCTAAATGTTTCTGAAGACTGATTCTCAATTCCCTGAAATATGGAAGTTGCCATATCCAAAATTAAACTACAAAGTAATATGATGACTTGGAACATAAATGCAATATTAATTAGAAAATATAAACCACTAAGCCACATTAAGAAGGCAGGTAACATGTTATGAGGAAAAAACTTGGACAAGAAATTAAAAGAATGATCAGTTTATAGCTGATGCTATAATTTCACACGTGTTATTTAATACAGTATTCATAATAACTCAACTGTAAGTGCAGCCCAACAATAAAGTCAGAAGGGCTCACAACTATTGATATCTCTTAAATAACAGAGTTGGGCTTGAATTTGTCCAGGACAATTTCTACTTTAACATCTTGAAGTCTCCTCTAGGCTTTACTTCCAATGAGTTTTGTAAATTTGGAAGCTTGGACTATTCATGTAATCTCCGGGCCTGAGTTCAACTTTATAACTTCCGTACCTTTTATGTATAAAATACCAAAATTCTTTACCTTTTAAAACACTCCTATTCTCTAAGGGTTTTTCTTTAATGTTTATTTGTCTAAACAAAACAAAAAAACCCAACTGTGCATGTTAGATTTTTTTCACATCAGCACTGCTCCTTTTAGCTCTTTACTTTCTAAAGATGTGCATTTAGATACAGACTCAAAAACTGTGCATACAAATTAAAGGATCTATTCCAAAACATTTCAGCAGAGCAGTCAAACATCCTGACTTTCCTGTTTTCACTACACTTATTCTGCTCTCTGTAGGTAAACGATTCACTTTAATTTCAGCCCAATTTCTCTCTAATTTGTACCTTTTTTTTTTTCCAAACCACAAAAATGTTATTCTTCTGCACTGAACTATTCTGAGGTGTTTCAGAGGCTGGGAGGATCAACTCCCAAGTTGGTTTCTGGTTGGCTACTTTTTATTTCCATCATTTCATATCAAGAACCTCTCAAAATCCAGAACCTTAGCCAACTGTCTTCATTGGCCTGACTAATAGGAATGGTTCAGCCATTTGATCAAGAACAGTGAAAGACTGATGGTAGCTGGTAATGCACTTATAGAGAAAGATAGCAAAAATCACACTATGAGGCAGTAAAATATGATTATCACCAGTCTTCTCAATCCACTACACATCACTAATCATAGATTACAAGATAGTCTTACCCCATCTAGCACCTGCAGCTCTCTGGACAACCTTTCTGCAAAGGCCTCAGCATTAGAAATTGCATATTCACAGCCTTCCATCATTATTTCAATATCCTGCTCTTCTCTCGCATTTAACTCTTGATATTCATCTACTGCTTCTTCATCACCTCCTGTCACACTCTGGTTTTCTCCACTTGGAACAGATTCTTAAAGAGGGTAAAAATTCAAAATAAAATAGTAAAAAAGTAGGAAGGACAGTAACATGGTACTTACAGGGTAAGGTCAATTATAAGCACAGGTTACATTTAGTGGCTGAAAAATAGGCAAGAATGATTCAAAATATATGAAAAAAATCTCTTATTTTTATAAAAAATGGCATTTGTTAATATGTTTATTATAATAAAAAACATGCAGTCTAATTCATTGACTTGTGTTAAAATAGGCTTTAGTCACAATTTCCCAAAACACGATTAAACTAGAAAATACAAAAACTGAAACAAAACACATGAAACAAGCCTAACCTTTTTTTCCTACCTGAGGTGATTGCTGCTCTAACAAAACAACAATTACACATTTAGTACACATGAAAACAATTTGCTTTCCCTTTTTTCCCAGGTAACATTTCTCTTCTGCTATTTTTGTTCTTTTCATCTTTGCAATGTTTTGTTTTTGTTTTCTGTTTTTTTTTTCAGTAACTTTTAATTGAAATGAAAAAAATCCATCTATAATTCACAATTTATTTGGGGCATTGAAAATGTTAATGGAATTTTCTATTTCTTTGCTTAAAAAAATTGCACATGCACTGATAAAATTTCTAAAGATCAGCTCTAGAAGCTTTCTCAACAACTCTACAGTAAAAAGAGCAACAACAACATGTCTGTTTGAAATTACAGAAATTTACATGCGTCTTCATGCTTCATAACAAAACACCAAGAGGTCAAATCTGAGGTGCTTTCTAGCTAAATGTTTCAGTTCAATATTTTGAATACATTTAGCATGTGAGATTTTATATAAATCTTGAGGTCAAAAGAGGTAAAAAAAATTTTTTAAAGTAATTTTTACCCCTAAATAAAATTACAGATTTTCATAAACTTAATGTGACATGATTTAAAAGACAAACTCTGGATGCTTTAAATATTCATTATTTTCTATGAAAATGAATATTCATATTCAGTATGACTTGACATGTTAATTTATCTTCCTAGAACCAAAAAAAAAACACAAACCCAGCTATTTCAAAGTAACAAAGGATTTACTCTTAAGAATTGATAATTAGGTTAAGATAACATCCTGGGCCCTGGATGTTTGGTTCAGCAGTTAGTGCGATGGCCTGAGGACCAAAGAGTTGCAGGTTCAATTCTAATTCCAGTCAAGGGCACACCCTGAGGGAGGCAATCAATCAGTGTGTCTCTCTCACATGGATGTCTCTTTCTCTCTCTCTCCCCCTCTCTCTCTCCCTCCCTCCCACTCTATCTGAAAATCAATGGAAAAATATCCTTGGGTGAGGATTAAAAAATAAATAAAAATAAAAAATAAAAGTTCATAACTGCTTCAGAAGTATTTTCTCTCCCATGAAACAGTTCTTTGGAAATTAATAATTAATAGTATCATTAATTTTATCACTGTATGGATTTTGTAGTAATAAACTTGTCCCTGAACACAATTTCATAAAATATGCAACCAACAGTACATAACAATGGCAAGTAATAAAAATATACACAATAGAATAAGAAGAAAAAGGTGTTACGCACCTTCTGTAACTTTAGGCAGTTCTGGAGAGTAAAAAGGTATGAAAAAAGCAGAGGAAAGTAAGCAAAGAATATTAGCTGGGTAGAAAAGTATACAGGCTTAAATTTTTAAAATACTACCCATATTTCATTTGAACTTCATGCTAAGTCAAGGTTTAAAAGATAATAAAATTAACTACAAAGTGGAAAGATCCATAAGAAGTTAAATTTTGAAAGTTCATTTTTCTTACTCATTTTCAGACAGTTACTAAAAATACATTTATTCTATTTTCTCTTAGGCTTTTAAGAAACAGTACTGACTAGTCCTTGGAGGAGAAAACTGGGAAACAGATCACTTCCTGGGGATTATTTTTAGGTCATTTGTGACTCATGCATTTAGTCTAGTTATTTTCACTCTCGCCCAAAACCTTTACCGGACTGACACGCTCTCACAATGGATTAGTCATAAAACACTGTTAGAAAGGACAAAATTAAAGCAATTAAAAAACACACAAGATATCAAATCAAGCTGGCATTTAAGGATTCAAGTAAAAGATTTTTTAAAATCTGGTTACAAAAATGGAAAAAGGCCAAACAAAAACTCCATTCTACTTCAACTGCTAACAAAGTCCTCTTTTAAAAATCATATTCTGCTGAGAAGCCCAAATTATTAGCATGAACATTCAACTGTCACCAATAAAAACTACTAAAGCCACCACTGCTAACATTCACAATGAACAGTCTTACTTACTTGAATGATTATTTGTTTACCTCTTAAAAGGAGATGGTGATAATTTGTTTGTTTTCTAACAACACCCAAAGCTTAGAGACATCTATTTTTTTTTAATGGTAATTAAGAGTCATGATTTTAAAATGCAGTAAAACATTAAAACAGGCTTGTAAACTTTAAAAAAGCTACTCCCTGAACTCAACTAAACCAAAGCAATGGTTACATTTGATTTACAGAAAGTGAGATCTTTAAAGATTTTCTCAGTATTCTTAAAACTGATCTCAAATTGGGTTAATATTTATAAAAATGAAAACATCTACACCTTTGCTTTATGCCCTAAAAAATTATATTGTCTTTTTTTTTTTAAGTTAGACACATCATTCTCAATAACAGTAATACTCTTCTCATTGATTTTGGTAATATTTCTTCATGAGGTAAGTATAGGCAGGGTATATATTTTCCCATATTGTTGACTTAATAAAATATATTGGTTTAGTTCTGGCTGGTTTGGCTCAGAGGTTAGAGCGTTGGCCCGAGGAACAAAGACTTGCGGGTTTGATTCCAGTCAAGGGCATGTACTTTGGCTTCAGTTCAATCCCCCACCCTAGCCCTAGTTGGGGTCATGCAGAAAGTAACTTGTCGATGTGCTCTCTCACATCGATGTTCCTTTCTTTCTCTCTCTCTCCCCCTGCCTCCCTTCCACTCTATCTGAAAATTAATAGAAAAAACATCCTCGGGTGAGGATTAAAAAAAACAAAAACAACAAATAAACAAAAAATATATTGGTTTAAAATACATTTTAGGCAATAAATTAACATCTGGAAATATATAATAGTTGAAAAGAGGACAGCAAGCTTTTAAATTCACTTAACAAATATTCAACCCTGAAATGGTAAAACTAATTAATTTATTAATTTTAAAAAGTCAATAAAGAAAATTAAACCATGATTCAAGGCATGAAAAACCACCATACATTTTTTGAAGGCCATTCCCTCAACACACTCAATCACCAAGACACGGGGTTTTAATATTGGTGAGAGGGCAACCTGAGGGCTCCTACACACGGCCAGCCCCACTGGCGGGAGGAGCACAAGGCCTGACAGCTGTGACTTGCCTCTGCCAGTTCCAAGCATTAAGCCTGAAACCAGTAACAGGCTCACTAATTTATAATTAATGAGAAAGAATACTACATTTAAGGAGAGAAAGATCCATGGTCAAACAAAAACAATTAGTAAAACAACACAGAGAAAAGACAGAGGCAAGTGACTAAGAAAAGGAATAGTCTGAAGCATCTGAAACTGCTATTTTTATAGGTTAGATGGGTTGAATATTGGCAATTTCTGTTCTGACAGAACAGAAGCTATTTCTAAATGTTAATGTATTTCAATAATTAAAGAGTTTTTGTCTTATAACACCAAAAAATCTCTAGTAACATTCCTGAAGATATACTGATCAAAATTATCTTAATTAATTTCATGTCTAAGGATTTTATCCTGATAATATAATAAGAGCTAATATTTATTGAGTACTTGCTATATACCTGGCATTGCTCTCATCATATTCAGATATTAAGTAATTTAATCCTTACAATAATCCCATGGGGTAGATACTTTTATTATCTCTATTTCTGAGATAAGGCAAACTGAAACAGAATAACCCACAACACATAGATAGTAAGTGACAAAGCCAGGATTTGAACCCAGGCTGTCTCCCTGCAGAGTTGTGTTCTTAACCAATACACCTACACTCTGCACAAAAATACAGCTACGAAGATATTCATCTCAGACTTTTTAAAAATAAGCAAAGACTGAAAAATTAAAATTAAATTACAGCATATCCATATAATGGAATACTATGGTGCCATTAAAAATAATGCTGGGTAAATATTTAATAACATAGAAAATGTTCATAATACATGATATGAAAAAGTATGTTAAGAAACAATGTACACTTCTT
Source organism: Tadarida brasiliensis (assembly GCA_030848825.1). Taxonomy (NCBI): domain Eukaryota; kingdom Metazoa; phylum Chordata; class Mammalia; order Chiroptera; family Molossidae; genus Tadarida; species Tadarida brasiliensis. Next base: position 37,550,189 of record CM061257.1, on the reverse strand, counting down.
TATTTATAAAAGTATTTAAATATGCATGGAGAAAAGACTAGAATTCTAACAAAATGTTATCTCTGAGGATCAAGATTATATGTCTTTAATTTAATGTATCAATTTTCTAAAACAATCATTTATGCAACAAAAAAAATGATTTTTAAATTCCTTTACAAAAAAGGTAATTCAGTGTTCTAATTACTTTGAATAAAGTCAAATTATATATCAGTTATAGATACACTTGATTTTACATGGACATTTTTATTTAACTTTACCTTCCAAAAGCTGTGAACTGACATTGACAAAATCAATTTTCTTCCGGAGATAGCGTTGATTCAATTTCCAAATGCATGAAATGAATGCATTCTTTTCAGCCGTGCTGCTGGCAACCCATTTATATATTTTTTCAAAATGTAAATCAAATTCAGGATTTTCCTGAAATAAAAATATATATTGTTTTTAATCATATCCCATATTAATTATTGTAAAATCTACATTTCAGTAAAACAAAAAGAAGTTGAAGCTGTTCTTGAAAAAAAAAAATAAAAAACATTAAAAACCAGCTAAGTGACTTGCAGAGACTGGCTCAGAAATTTCAACTTATAGCAAAAATGTTGTTTACCTCCCCAAAGAAGCTGATTAAGAAACAACACAGTGTTTTGGTCATTTTCTTCCTATCCCCCTGAAGTCTATGAGTAAAAGTATAGGATGTCTACTTAACGGCTTTGTGTCTCAGCTTCCTAATCTATAAAATGACAATGGTCTCTAGTTTTGATGTGGAACTAATTTTTCTGTTTAAGTTGCCTGTGGGGTTTTAGAGTTATACCTCTTCTTTGATACTGTACTATTAGTCATAACTGTGATTTGACAGTAATTCCTTGAAAAAGAATGTATCTTCTAATTATAACATATGAGAAAAGAATACAATCTATAACCTGGTGTGGATTTCAAGAACAAATCAGGTAAAAAGCAGAGGCTGCCCTAACTGATTTCAATTCTGAAAATATAAATGATTAATGGTGTCTCAAAAGTAAAAAAGAAGCTCAACTGATGTGAAGGAATTGCACTATGCCCTTTACACGTCTCTTGAGCCACATTACAGCAGTAATTTCATGCCAGGCTAATTCTCCCTTGAAGGCAGACCTGACTACCATATTAAAAAATGAAAACATATGGACATATACTATTTTTCACATCCAAAGAATTAAAAAATAGTGTCCTGGCTGGTTTGGCTAAGCGGTTAGAGCGTCGGCCTGTGGACCAGAGTCCTGGGTTCAGTTCCCGCTAAGGGCACGTACCTCGGTTGCAGTTTGCTCCCGGCCCCAGTTGGGGTCGTGTGGGTGGCAACCACTTGGTGTGTCTCTCTCACATTGATGTTTCTCTCTCTTCCCCCCTCTCTCCCTCCCGCTCTATCTGAAGATAAATGCAAAAAAATGTCCTCAGGTGAGGATAAAAAAAAAAAAATAGGCTCAAATGTTCTCTACTCTTGATCCTTCCCCATTGTAACAGAAATGTTCTCAGTATTCTACAGAAGGCTAATAAATACATTCAACTAATTTAAAGTGTTATTTAGGGGGAACAAAATGTAAATAAAGACCTTAAAGGCAAGGGAAGCTATATCAGACTTTTACTGTGACGATTTGGGATAATTTAGGGATCAGGACTTAACCCATGCTTGGTACAATCATACAACAGTAGTATGGGACTACTAATTTGTTTAATTTATATCTCAATAAGCAGAATTGAACGTCAAAAGATTAAAAACCTATATTTACAATGAATAGGTAGTTGCTTTATTACTTACAAAAAAATCTAAGAGTATTGGCAACTAACATGAAACTTGATGGGAAATGGTCCCTTCCCTGGGAATATTTCCCATAATGCCATAAAACAAGCTGAGTGTTCCAGTGGCAACACTCACACAAATCAATGTGTGATACTAAATGGCTAATGTTAGGCTATGTATAAAATTTTTATGTTTTATATCCATATATAGCATACACACATCAAGGTGCCTACATAAAATGAAAAAAAAATCCATTAAGCAAGTCAGCAATGAAGCGTCATCTGTGAGAAAAGTATTCCAATAAGTATTCAGCCAAGTTATCGAATTATGCAAGTCAATGGGGTTATGAAGTGCAAAACTATTGAAGGAAAAAAGGCTTTTAAATAAAGGTATGTTTCTAAAATGCCCTTAAAGTATTTTCTCTTAAACAGAAACCTACCAAGAAAGTCTCTACTCTTGATCCTTCCCCATTGTAACAGAAATTATTTGTTAAAGAATTCACTGAAGTATTTTTAACATTTTCTTTCCAAATACATATACATACATTCAACAAGCACCTGCCAAACTGTTTCCACATTTTTCTAAAAACTGGGTGCTCCACAGGGATAAATGTAAAGGCCCAGTTTGCCTAAAATTCTTAAAGAAAAGGTATTCTCTACATTTGAAAGAAATCCAAATTCTACAGATATGCAGAACTCTCCCAAAGTTGTTTTTGCTTCATTAAAAAATTATTTTGCACCTGACTCAACTGCCTGTAATTTTGTCCAGCTTTTAGTTCCTCACTGGTTTGTACCAGGGTAAGAGTAAAACCAGAATTTTATGTTATCAGATTGGTCTACAAAGGTAGTTTTTACTTCTTGTGTCTTAAAAAAAATTTTTTTTCTTTATTGATTTTAGAGAGAGAGAGGAAGGGAGAGATAGAAACATTGATGAGAGAGAACATCGCTTGGCCACCTCCTGCATGCCCCTCACTGGGGATTTTGCCCACAACCTGTAATGTGCGCTGACCGGGAATTGAACAGGCAACCTCTTGGTGCATGGGTTGATGCTCAACCACTGAGCCACACTGGCCGGGCTCTTTGTGCCTTTTTAAATAAATGTGTAAGACCTGAAGAGTTAAATCAAAGGGCACCTGTAGTGACATTAATGTATGCCTTGCTATTAGCCCCATCAACAGTACAAGTAGATGTGGTACCAAGCATTCCCTGGAGCTTTGGAGGTGCCTTTGCTTCAGAGGAAGATGAGGGATGGGCTTAGAGAGGATGAGGAGGGGGAAGCATCTAATTTAATCAGAGGAGCTGTACTTGATTTCTTTGAAAAAGGTATTGCTGTGGAAAGCCTTGAATTGTCAGGAATAAAGGTGATCCTTTAACATGATTACCATCATATTCTACTTTCTTAGAATTTGAATATGGCTTAATTGAAAGGTGTAAGATTTACTTATTTATTTTTTGGTTAATCCTCACCCGAGGATATTTTTCCATTGATTTTTAGAGAGAGTGGAAAAGAGGGAGAGAGGGAAAGAGAGAGAAAGAAACATCGATGTGAGAAAGACACATTGATTGGTTGCCTCCAGGACCAGGAATCAAACCTGCAACCCTTTGGTCCGCATGCCGAGGCTCTGAACACTGAGCCAAACCAGCCAGGGCAAAAGGTGTAAGATTTATATTCTTATCTTATTCTTTAAATTCCTTAAAATAAGATATGTAACTCACTATCATTTCCTTTACTTGAGCCACAAACATCAGACCATGGCCTCAAAAGGCCAGCGTGGCTGCCTCAGCTTCTGATTCTACATTAATTCGCGAGGACTAAGAAATACTCATGTTGCTTATATTATATGTAATTTTGAACTAGGTTTTACAGGAACAATGATTTTTTAAAAACCACTCGACACCACTTTAAAATCTGTACTAATTTATGGCTTTTATACCAAGTGTACCTGACTACAATACAGAAATGTATAGAGTCAAGGTTATTTTGCTCTAGTTTATGTAGCTTTGTGCACAAACATAACTGTAGCTCAAAAAAAGCAAAAGCAATGAAACAAACACACATATGTACTTATTTTCAGTAGCCTAAGAGTGGGGAGTGAGAGAATGGAAGGTTGAATGATACAGTCTAATTCTTGGTAGTTGATGGACCAGTGGGTCACAAAATAAGATTCAATCATTTAAAAAGACATTACTATGCTATAAAATGAAAGACACTTTTTGAACAGAGGTTAAAAAAAACACCTAAAATAGCATACTTTAATAGCATCCTTGGCATCTACCACAGCAAGGTCTCGAAGGGCCCAAGCAATTTGCCTTTTGTAGAAATCTCCTTTATCAGATTTCTTGACTTTGACCACCTTTACCTGCACGGGGCGTTCAGTTGTCACTGTTGAAGAAAACACATTTTCATTACAAATATCATTCACTTGCTCATTTTTCATTTGTTCATTCACTCATTACAAATACAGCTGTCAGGTGCCTGTATACAATACTAAAAAAGGAGTAATATTTCATTACAAATGCTATGACTGAGGAATATTCAGGATATTAATGAAAGATTCTAAATCATACTAGAGTGTCAGATTCCTTTATAAGTAAAACTCTTAAAACTCAACAATAAAAAAAAAAAATCTTATTAAAAAATGGGCCAAAGACCTAACAGACACCTCACCAAAGAGGAGACACAGATCACAAAGAAACACATGAAAAGATGTTCCACAAATTAAAACAATAAGATAACACTACACACTTATTAGTGTGGCCAAAGCCTGAAATACTGACAAAACCAAATGCTGGCAAGGATGTGAAGCAACAGGAATTCTCATACATTGCTGTTGCTTCAATTCTCATACATTGCTGTGGCATGCAAAATGGTACAGCCAATTTGTAAAATAGTTTCTCGGTTTCTTACAAAACTAAACAAACTCCTACCATACAATCCAGCCATTGTACTCCTTGGCACCTACCCAAAGGAGCTTAAAACGCTTATCTGCACAAAAACCTGCACAAAGATGTTTATAGCTGCTTTATTATAATTGCCAAAACTTTGAAGCAACCAAGACGTCCTTCAGTAGGTGAGTGGATAAAGTGTGGTATATCCAGACAATAGAATGCTATTCAGAACTAAAAAAATGAACTATCAAGCCAGGAAAAGAAATGGGGGTACCTTAAATGCAGACTACGTAAAAGAAACCAATCTAAGAAGGCTACATACTGTGTAATTCCAACTATATGACATTCTGGAAAAGGGAACACTATGGAGGCAGTAAACAGACCAGTGGTTGCCAGGAATGAGGGAGAGACGAACAGGTAGAATGCAGAGAGAACTTTAGGGCAGTGAAAACACTCTTAATGATACTTTAATGATGGATATATGTCATTATACATTTGTCCAAAACCATAGGAAGTACAACACCAAGAGTGAACTCTAAAGTAAACTACAGACTTTGGGTGACTGATGTGTCAATGTAGGTTCATTCTTGGTAACAAATGTACCACTGTTGTGAGGGGTATTAATAAAGGAAGAGGCTATGTATGTGTGGGGGCAATGATGGGGTATATGGAAAATCTCTACCTCCCTCTCAATTTTGTTGTAAACTTAAAGTGCTCTAAAAAATAAAGTCTTAAAAATGTATTAATGCTAATGAGTTATTACTATGATAGTATCAAAAAATCTAGGAATAGAGAAATACATAGGAATAAATACAACACATGTGCAAAGCCTTTAAAAGCATAAATCTTATGGAAAGGCATGAAAGACCTAGATAAATGGAGAACTACACCAAGTTCATAGACAACACTCAATTTAAAAATGCAAGTTCTCTCCAAAATGAACTATAGATTCAAAACAATTCCAATCAAAACCCCAACAAAATCTGGAACTTGACAGGTTGATTTGAAAATGTAGGTGAAAGAATAAACTACCAAAAAAGACAAAATAAAAACCAAATACAAGAACCCAGAAACAGATACACTCACACTCACCATTATAAACATGGACACAGGTAAATTAAAGACTAAAATGTGCCTTGGCCGGTTTGGCTCAGCGGTTAGAGCGTCAGCCTGTGGACCAATGAGTTGCGGGTTCGATTCCAGTCAAGGGCACGTACCTTGGTTGCGGTTCGTCCCTGGCCCTGGTCCGGTTGTGTGACACAGAGGCAACCAGTTGATGTGGATCTATCATATCGATGTCTCTCTCTCTCTCTCTCTCTCTCTCTCTCTCTCTCTCTCTCTCTCTTCTCTCTCCCTCCCTCCCTCCCACTCTATCTGATGATAAATAGAGAAATATCCTCGGGTGAAGAATAAAAAAAAGAAAAAATACTAAAATGTGAAAGGTAAAATTATAAAACTTTTAGAAGATAATATTTATTACTCCAGGATATGGAAGGATATCTTAGGTAAAACACAAAATGGGGAAGCCAGAAAAAAATCAGACTAATTAATCTGATTTCCTTAAAATAATAAATTTCATTAGAAGACATCATAAAAAGTGAAAACACAAGCCACAAATTGGGATGCATAGAAACAGCAAAGGATTAGTATTCAGATTATATAAAGAACTTAAATTAGTAAAAGGGCAACCAACACAATAGACAAATGAGCAAAAGGCCTTAAAAGGCAATTTTTTAAATTTTTTTAATACATCTTTAGAGACAGAGTGGGGTGGAGGTGGACATCGACTTGTTGTTCAACTTATTTATGCATTCATTGGTTGGTTCTTGTATGTGCCCTGACCAGGGATTAAACCTGAAACCTTTGAGAATCCAGACAATGCTCTAAACAACTGAGCTACCCAGCTAGGGACAACAGGCACATTTCTTAGACAAGGAAACTAAATGGCGAATAAATTTGTGAAAAGAGGCTCAATCTCATTATTAATTAAGGAAATGCAATTTAAAACCACAAAGAAATACTATTTCACACCCACCAGATTGAAAATATTAACAGTCTGTCAAAACTCAAGTATCACAGTATGGTTAGTCTTCAGATCTTATATATATATTATAGAAATTCTTTTGTATCTTGTGTGTCTCTCTCTCTCTCTCTCTCTCTCTCTCTCTCTCTCTCTCTATATATATATATATATATATATATATATATATATATATTGTTAATCCTCACCAGAGGATACTTCTCCCATTGCTTTTTAGAGAGAGTGGAAGAGAGAGGGGAAGAGGAGAGACAGAAACATCTATGTGAGAGACACATCGATTGGTTGCTTCCCACATGAGGCCCAACCAGGGCCGGGGATTGAATCTGCAACCCAGGTACATACCCTTGACCAGAATCAAACCCACAACCCTCCAGTGTGCTGGCTCATGCTCTAACCACTGAGCCACGCCAGCCAGGGCAGCTCAATATTTAATTTTCAAAAATTCAAAAAATAAATTTGCTGATCCAGTAGTTTTTCCAGTTATAGAAATAATGAGAATATTTAAAACAAGGAGGTAAAGTCCCCTAGGGTATAAAAGAATGCCAAACAATAACTTTTTCTTACTAAATACCCACCTGTGGCACACAAAAAACAGTTCTTTTTCTTTTTTCCTGCTTTGCAGACATTGACAATACTCAGCAGGCGTTCATCATTTGGTGTAAAAATGTCTCTTTGTAATGCATGCTTGATTGCTGTCATCTTTACTCAGCTGAAAAAAATTCGGAGTACAGATATTAAGCTCTTTCTCAAAATCATTCTATCTTACATTATTCTGCTTATGATTAAAAATGATCTTATTATGGCTAATAAGCATAGGAAGAATGATTTACAGTCGTCCCTCATCACTTCGCACTTCAACTTTCGGGGCTTCACTCTATCGCGGTTTTTTCAAGTATAATATAGTATTTAAAAAACCGTGATAGAGTGAAGCTGTGAAAGTCGAAGTGGGAGGTGGCAAGGGACGTCTGTATAAATAAAGAATCCTACTTGGGGGAACGTCTGTATAAATAAAGAATCCTACTTCGGGGAAAATAATTTATCGCGGTAGAGTCTGGAACTGATTAACCGTGATAAACGAGGGCCAACTGTAATACATTAATACATCTACATCATAAAAATAAAAAGCTGTATATCTGGAAAAGGAATTAGAGAACCAGGGTTATCAAACTCTGAAGTCTTTGGAAGGGCTTACCAATTATAATACCAAAAAAAAAAGTTAAAAACCCATGCTCAATCTTTAAATATAAACTTCCTATATAAAGACCTCTTACTATTCAATTACAACTCAACAATAAAAAAACAAATAGCCCAATTGAGAACTGAGCAAAGGACTTTAAGCACATGAAAAGATGCTCTACATCACTAACATTAGGGAAATGTAAATTAAAACCACATTGACATACCTACCACTTTACACCCACTAGGATGGCTAAAAGTAAAAAGACAAGTGTTGATAAAGATGTGGAGAAAAAGAAACTCTCATACTGGTGATTGTAAAATGGTGTAGACACTTTGGAAAATCAGTTTGGTGATTCCTCAAAAAGTTAAATATGGAGTTAGCATATGATTCCACTCTTAGGTATATACTCAAGAGAACTGAAAACTTATATCCACACAAAAACTTGTACATGAATGGTCATAGCAGTGTTATTCACAATAACCAAAAAGTGGAAACAACTCTAATACCATCAACTGATCAAATGATATAATAAACTGAAATGTAATCCATACAGTGGAATATTATCCAGCCATAAAAAGGAACAAATTACTGATAGGTGCTAAAACATTGACGAATCCTGAAAACATGTTAAATGAAAGAAGTCAGATACAAAGGACCACGTATTTTGTGATTTCACTTATATAAAATGTCCAGAGTAGACAAATCCATTGAGACAGAATGCTTTGTGGTTGCCAGGGGCAGGGGTGAAAGAGGAATGGGGAGTGATTGCTAATGGGTATGGGGTTTCATTTTTGTGTGATGAAAATGTCCTTGAATTAGAAAGTAGTGACAGCTGCATAACCATGTGAATACACTAAAAAAACACTGAATTATACACTTGAAAAGGATGAATTTTATGGTATATGAATTCTATCTCAATAAAGCTGTTATAAAAAATAGGTTTCCGCTTATCTCCTTTTCTCGTGTAATTCATCTTTTTAAAAATAGCCTAAGTAAAATATTTTTAAAAATTTCTTTGCAATCTTATTTTGAATTTATATATATATATATATTATGTGTGTATTCCTATTTTCCAGTTCATGTAGTATTTCATGTATGTGAGCTTGCTTAGGAATATAACTTCTACTTCTAACACCATTTCTATGGAAAAATGAAGAAATTATGTTTTTTGTTTTTTAATCCTTACCCGAGGATATTCTTCCATTTATCTTCAGATAGAGTGGGAGGGGAAGAGAGAGAGAGAGAGAGAGAGAGAGAGAGAGAGAGAGACATCGATGTGAGAGAAACACATCTATTGGTTGCCTCCTGCATGACCATGACCAGGGCTGGGGACCGAACTGCAACCAAGGTACATGCCCTTGACTGGAATCGAACCCGTGGCTCTTAGGTTCACAGGCCAATGCTCAAACCTCTAAGCCAAATCGGCCAGGGCAAGAAATTACATTTTAAGTAAATGACTTAGAATGAATTTTTATAACACAATGACACTTTTGTAAATGAGGTATCTCCTCTGTTTTACTCAATCTGTGAAAATTTTATCTTTGCCCCAACTCAAAAAAACTGCTTTTCTCACAAAAATCAGACCTTCACTCTTTCACCTCATCTCAGCCTCTAGTCTTCTAACCTCCCTCTCCTTCCTGTTTTGTCTATCTGACCTCTCCAAGCTTCTTTTCAAACCTAGCTTGGAAGCAGTGTTCATTTCTCTATACCCACACTACCCCTTCAATTACCTTACTCTGTTTGTAGACCAGTCCACCCTGTTTATAAATCTCCATGAACAGTATATTTTTCTCCACTTCTCTTGCTACCATATGCCACTTAAGAAGGCCATATGTCACCCTGGCCGGTTTGGCTCAGTGGTTAGAGTGTGAGCCTGCGGACTGGAGTCACAGGTTCAATTCCCGGTCAAGGGCACATACCTTGGTTGCAGGTTCAATCTCTGGCCCTGGTTGAGGTTGTTCAGGAGGCAACCAATAGATGTGTCTCACATGGATGTTTCTCTTTCTCTCCCTCTCTCTCTCTCTCTCCCCACACCCTCTTCCTCCCTCCCACTCCATCTAAAAATCAATGGAAAAAATATCTTTGGGTGAGGATTAAAAAAAGAAGGCCATATGTCCTTGTTCACTGTATTCATTACAAATATCTAAATCTAAATCCAAACAAGGATACACTTTCAATGTTGCTTAGCAATTCTTTAACACTTCCTTTGATGATTCCTCTTCCTATTCCCCATCAGTATTGTTGCAAATCCTTATTTCTCTCTTCCAACCCCCAACTGTAATGTCAGCCTCCTCTCTGCAAATTACTTCACCATCTACTCTGCAGAGAATATAGAAACCATGAAGTACAATTTTCACCAACTGCTTTCTTTTCCCTCTCTCTATATCTTCACCCATCTTAACCTCCACTCCGTCTTAATAGAAAATATCCTTGTTATCAATTCCTTAATATGTTCAATGTCTACACACTGTGTTAAAAGCTCTATTCCACCCTACTCTCAAGCCACACAGGATACTGGCTAGTTTAATTTTCTATCTCTGGGTTTTGTTAATGCAATTTCCTTTTTCTGGAATTCTTTTCTCCCTGGGAAAGTCCAACACAGCCCTCAAAACCTATGAAGTAGTCATACACACAAAGAATAATTCCCTTTCTACTTCTCTAACACCTCTTCTCTACTCTGCTAACAGAGCACTTAAAACCATATTTTCTAGCTAGTTGTATTCTCTCTGCCATTCAAAGTAGCTCTTTGTAGACAAGGACCATGTCTTGTATTCCTAGAACTTGGCATAGCAAGCATCTAATAAATTAACCCAAATTATAACCAAATAACATGACAACTATAGCCTCCCTAAGCTTAGTTCACCTTTCCAACTCTCATATCTGTAAACAAATGTCCAGGTACAAAATCTGTCATATTTGATTCTCCTCCTCCATTGTCAACATGAAATCTGCTACTACATTCTGTTGATTTCCTCTCATCTACACATAATTTATTCTTCCATTTTGTTCCCATTGTCAACACGCTAACCCAAGTTCACATCAGCTATATTTATTTAAGAGTACAGTATCTGGTTATCTCTTTGCACACTTCCACAACCCCCAAACCCTCAACAAACAAGTAATATTAATACACAGCTTTCATTACAACATGCCCTTGCTCAATGTTTTACTAATGTTCCCAAATACAAACCTTCCACCCCAAGCCCTGTTGTTTCATTCTGGCCTTTAAATCTTTGCTTAGGTGCTTTTCCAAGTGATGTCATCTATCCAAACCCTAATTATACTTCATGGTTTACATAAAGTTGATTCAATAAAGATCTTAACCCAAATTGATCTGTCCTCTCAATTGCTATGGCACTTACTGTATTTACCAATCAGTCAAGCACTTGCTACAAATTGCTTCATGAGAGGGTAAGCTTGTGGGTCTCAAAAACTCTCTTGAAACAGGGAGAGGGGGAGGGAGGAAGAGAGAGAAAGACACACTTTGGCATAGTTTTGTGTTCTTTCTTAGTAGGTACTCAACACATTCCTCTGGAGGTAACCTGAACTGAATAGTAAAAACTGGTCAAATGAATGACTACTAGTGGCCAAGGTTTACATCACAGTCCTGCCTTGGTTAAAAGCAACTGAGTATATTGTTAGTGGTTAAAAAGAGAGACTGGGGCGGGGGGCTCTGGCTATACCTCATAAAGGAGTTAGGCATAATGAAAGGCACGATGTGACCCTCACTCGTTCAGCAAATACTGATGTCTGCTAAGTGTGAGGCACTGTTCTGGGTTAGCGCGGTGAACAGGGCAGACATGCTCACGCAGAGAGCGCCAGTGCCTCCCGGGCATTTACCTGCTAAGGGTCAGGTGATTAATGCTACAGTCTTGACAACTACTCTCCTGCTAAGACAGCGAATACACAACACCACTAGAGAGCCTCTGGAACTAGTTTCCAGGTTTAAACATCCACGTGTGACTGCGTCCCAGAGGCGGTCAGGCACTGCTTAGTCTGCGTTGGTTCTTGTTTCCTTCAACTCGTGCGACCATTAATCACTGCGTGACAAACAGCTTGTCACGAGTGTCCCTGTGGGTTGGGCCCCGTATGCGATCAGGGCATCTCAGCGCGTGGAGGAAACAGTGCACGGACACAGGGACACGTACTCGGGAGATGTAGAAGAAAACGTGTACTGGGACAAAGAAGTGGAAGGCACTGTCACGCCCTCCTGCCCTGGTCCACGCCAAAGAACGAGCAGAGTCGTCTGCCCCAAGAAATAAGGTTCCTGTGGGCGGATCGATAAAGGGGCGTGTGGGGGCTGGTCTCCCACCCCCAGGGCAGCAAGGAGCTGGGGGATGCCCCAGGAGCTCTGCGCCTTGTCCAGGGGCGGGGAAAGGAAGGCGGCCTGGAGCGGAGGGAGAGGCACCGCCCGCGCGGAGCCAGGAGGCTGAGGAGCCGCTTCAGACCCTGCGCCCGCCCGTGCGCTCGTCTGTCCGCCGCCGGACTACTGGGCAGCCGCGGCCCAAGGCTTACCGCGAGGCCGGCCCGGGCCCGGCTGTGCCGAGGCGGGTCCTCCAGAACCGAGACGCGACGGGGCGGGAGCGGCCACCGCCACCAAGACGCGCCCCTCGACTGAGCGGTGAACGGGAAGCGGAGGTTCAGCCACCACTTCCCATATCCGGCACGTGACAAACCTCCACCCGGAAGTCGGAAGTCCAGCCGGCAGGGGAGGAAGGAGAGGAGGCGATGGGCGTGGAGGGGCGTGTCAAGGACAGGCGGTGGCGCGGCCCCTGTCGCTCAGAGACTGCCTTGGGACCTGAGGACTTGGCGCTGATGGTATTACTTTCTCTAGAGGACTATTTATTCAGATATTTTCAGCAGTTTATTCGAGATCCGATTAAGTGTTAACGAGATGACGCCTATGCACAGTTAAGTTTGAGACGCACAGATAATACCAGTGTTGCTGGTTGCAAGGCACGTGATTCCTTTATTCCATACTCTGGGCACCTGTTTATGCCAGGCACTTTGATGGAGGTGCAGAGGTCGTTCAGACATGAATCCTACCCTGAAGAAGTTCACAGTATGGTAGAGCTCAACAAGATATCCACACAAATACATATAAAATAAGTGACCAAAATGAGGTACAGGACAGATAAGTGTTCTGGGAATTCAAAGTAGTGATTATTTTGCTCCTGTACAAAGCAGTCCTTTGCAAGGGTTCTGCAGGGATCATTCATGCATGTATTCATTTATTTGACAAACAGTGCCACCTCTATGTCACTGTGTTAGGTGCTAGAGATAAAAAGACAGGGATCCCACTCAGAATGGGGCACACTCTTACTGGGGAGACAGAATTAAATAGGTGGATAAATTTCAGTCTAGTGAGGTAAACCCAACAACAGAGATAGATAAGTTCATGGGAATGCAAAAGAGGTAGCAACTCACTCTGTCAGGGATGGATTCACTGAGAAAGAGACAAATGAGCTGTGCAAAGTGTCTTTCAGTGTTTATCTAAAGATATAATTTGGTGGAAAAGTCAGGAGAAATAGGGATATATTTGCTACTAATATCAATATGCTCTAGTTGCATTTCAGAGGCCTGCACTTCTTCCCTGGACTCCATATTTGTGTATCTCCTGCCTCCAACATTTCCACTTGGATGTCTGTTAAGAATCTCGAACTTATGTGTCCAAAATTAAATTCTCCTCTTTTCCCTTCCCTCCTGGATTCCCCAAAAGTAGAGGCTGAAACAAAGGCTGTGTGTAGTAGTTTATTTGAGGAAACATAGTCTAATGGTGGCTCTTTAGTCTTACATAATAAATTCATTCTAACATACTTGCTTTCCTGAATCTTTTGATTTCTTTCTTGGCATTCATTCAGAATTGTTCTAACATCTCATTTAGCACAAGCTATCACTATATCCAAGCTTTAAGGAGATACCAAGGCTGTGTATTAGGACTGACTCCAGATGTTCTTGCCAAAACATTAAATCTAGAATCACAGGTAAATGGACCCATGTCATAAGTTCACCTCTCTCCAGCCTTATAACTCAATTACTCTGCTTTAACATTCTAAATATTCACTTTCACACATATTCCCTTGTTTCCTTTGATACGTGTTAGCCAGTTTTGTAATTCCTTTTGAGTTAATCTCATTCAGTGGTTCTGAACTGGGGGTGATTTTAACCCCAGGGGACAATTGGTAATGTTTAGAGACATTTTTTATTCTCATTGCTGGGAAGGTTCTACAAGCATGCAGTTAAATGACAGGGATGCTGCTAAACAAACTATAATACACAAGACAACTCTCCACAACAAAGAATTATCCAGCCCAAGTATCACTAGTGCTAAGATTGAGGAATCCTGTTCTAGATCTTTCTAGAGCAGACATTGCAATTCCCCACATAGGCTGTACTGAGATCTGACCCTGCTTACAGGCTCAAGTCAGTGGGGATAATGGGGGTGGATATTGAGGAAAATAAACTCATATTAGGAGGCACTTGCCTCAGGTATATTCTTTGCAGCTTTCTTTGTCAAGACAAAGGAGACTATTGGCACAGAGGATGACTAAAACCTAGGGGTTTAAGATTATAAGGCAGGTCCACACAAATGTCCACGTTCTAAATCTCAAGGCCCTATCATTTTCCTAGTAGGGCCTTGGTTTTCACAATGGGTGATGTTTCAAGGCTGTGCCTTCAGACTCCTTTGCAACTCTGTCACCCTTATGGTTATACACTGGGGCTGATTTTTAGCATAGTCTTCTCAGTGGCTATACTGCCCTAGAAGTGTGCTTTCACAGTGTGCCATGATTTGATTGTTGGCTGAACTGAGACTGTCATTTTCCTTTATTAAGATCTCCAAAGCAGTGAACAGAAGTCAGCCTACCTTATAATTATCATTGCTTTCATAATGCTCATTGTAATCCAATGAATCATCTTCTGTCTGCACCTCATTCCAATCTGCTACAATTAAGTTAACTGTATGTCAAGGATAATCATCACTTGTAATTTACCACCAAACACTTAAAACCAAAGGAGGGTGGGTATTCTTACTGTCTTGTGATAAGTTTGTAGGCTCTGCTTCCAAAATCCCATACTGAGGGTTTGTTTTCTAGAGCTACATTTGGTGCTCATGGTTCCCTTGAAAGCAGAGCTTAAGACAAAGGTAGTTTATTTGATAACATGAGTTCAGGGAATAGACTACGGGGCTCAGGGTAAACAAAGTAAACAGGAAAGAAAAGACAAATGAAAATACATTATTCACCCGATGTGGCTCAATGGATTGAGCGTCGTCCCATGGACTGAGTGGTCCTGGTTCAATTCCTGGCCAAGGCACATGCTTGGGTTATGGGCTCTATCCCCCAGTAGGGGGCATGCAGGAGGCAGCTGATCGATGTTTCTCTCTCACATACATGTTTCTATCTCTCTCTCCCTCTCTCTCTAAAAATTCAATAAACACATATATTTTTAAAAAGAATGCATTATTCAGTTGACCCATGCCACGGGCAACTGGTTGATTGATCCTGTGGCACCTTCTGAGAAGCCTTATGAAATGTGTCTCACAGTTATGTACTGGAGTGAAGAAGAATGAAGAGGAAAGCATTTATCCATCAGTTCCTATCTACCATTGGTCATGGTTGTACCGTATGCTTCTAGCTGTACATGTGCATGGAGGGCTGGTTTCCTCAAGTGTCCCATTTACTAGGCAGGGAGTGATGTTACTAGAGAGGCAAGGTGATGTTATGTTGCTCTTTAGAGAAGCTGGTTGATGCCTGCAGAGTTGATCATTGCACAACACCTGGAATAAGAGGTGAGGCTGAAAGGATGTAACAGGATACATGAAAGATTTCTAAACACTGCTTCTCCCTGAGTTTTCTTTATTTGAGTATCTCTCTCTTCAGTTGTTCAGGCCAGTCCTGGACTCCTCTCTTTCTCTCACATTCCACATCTAATCTTTCCAGAAACCTTATTGGTTCTATCTTCAAAGTATGTCCAGATCTGATCACATCCCCATCTCCATTGCTACTCTTTCTTTGATTATTGCCAATATCATGTCTCTCCTGAATTACTGCAGTCCAAATAACTGTTTTGCTACCCTTCCTACAGTCCATTCTTAACATAGCTGCCAGAGGGATGCTTTTTAAAACACAAGTCCAATCATGTTGTACTTTGCTCAAAACTATCCAATAGTTTCAGAGTAAAAACCAAGGTTCTTACAATGACCTACAAGTCCCTATACAATCAGTCCTTTTCCCCACCCATCAGGACTTCATCTTCTACTGCCCACCTTGATCCTAGTTCCTTAGAGCTTTTTGTTGTTCCTTGAAAAGTCTAGGCAAACTGGATCTTTGCACTTTCTTTTCTCTCTGCTTGGAATGATTTTTTAATTAAATATCTTCATGGCGCACGACTGCATCCCTTTTAAGTCTTTGCTCAAGCATTACCTCAATGAGATCTTCCATGATTTTTCCACTTAAAATAGTGCCCCAACCCTAGCATTCTTTTTTTGTTAATCCTTACCCTAGGATATTTTTCCATTGATTTTTAGGTAGAGTGGAAGGGAGGGAGGGAGAGAGAGAAAAAGAGAAACATCAATGTGAGAGAGGTACATTGGTGGGTTGCCTCCTGCACAGTGGTGGGGGGGATTGAACCTGCAACCCAGACACATGCCCTTGACCAGGAATTGAAACTAAGACCCTTCTGTCCGTGGCCAATGCTTTAACCACTGAGCCAAACCAGCCAGGGCCAACCTGACATTCTTTTTTTAAAATGTTTTTATTGATTTTCAGAGAGAGAGGAGGGGAGAGAGAGATAGAAACATTGATGTGAGAAACATTGATTGGCTGCCTCCTGCATACCCCCTACTGGGGATCGAGCCTGCAACCTGGGCATGGGCCCTGACTGGGAATCGAACCAGGACCTCTCAGTACATGGGACGATGCTCAATCTACTGAGCCACACTGGCTGGGCCAACCTAGAATTCTTTATCTTCCTTTTTTGCTTTGGTTTTTCCTCATGGTTCTTATTACATCCTCACATACTATGACATTACATCCTGACATATATTTGTTTGTTAGTTGATTTGTTCTTTCTTTTTCTTTAGAAGGAAGCTTTATGAAGGCAAGGGCTTTTTATCTCTTTTGTTTACTTTTGTATTCCTAGTTCCTAGAACTCAAACCAATATACTTACTATGTTCTATGTACTGTTCTAAGCATTTTCCATGTAATAACTATTTGGTTCTCACAACAACCCTATGGCAGGAATCTTTATTATCCTCATTTTAAAGACTAGAAAACGGAGACACAGATTAATTATTTAGTCTAAGGACATATAGAAAGCACATTACAGTATTTCAGTGATCTGAATAGTGTATCAGAATATCTCTTTCTGTTACCACAGTCATTTGCATAAATTAGACTTGGTAAGCAATATAAAATAGTGGGAAGTACGTGGTCACTGGGGTTATGCAGACCTGGGTTCAAATTTGGTCTTAACTCTTCTGAGCCTCTGTAAATTCAAAATAATAATCCCTGTCTTTTGGGACCCTATGCAATGTGTTATTCCCTATAAAGCACTTGGCACATTGCTTAGCACATAGCAAGCATTCAAAAAATGGGAGCTAATGTTACATACAGGTTAGTTTAGAAGATTAAATTGGGTAAATTTATGTTCTCAAAGAATGTACAATAGTCACTCAGGCCCTGAGGTCCTGCTTCCTTTTCATAGACTGAAGGCTGCATATATTAACATATATCATAAATGAGAATTTCATACTTGACTAGCCTGAAATAATTTTTCCATTCTTTGTTTTTTTATTCCTTACCCGAGGATACTGTTCTATTTATCATCAGATAGAGTGGGAGGGAGGGAGAGAGAGAGACAGAGAGAAACATCGATGTGATAGAGCCACATTGACTGGTTGCCTCCTGCATGACCCAACCAGGGCCGGGGACGAACTGCAACCGAGGTATGTGCCCTTGACCGGAATCAAACCCGCCACTCATTGGTCTGCAGGCTGACACTCGATAACCACTGAGCCAAACTGGCCAGGGCTAATTTTTCCATTCTTAATAGGCTCCAAGGGAAAAGTCTCTTCTAAATGGTCAAAAGTTGTGAATATTTAACAATATTGGCAGGATTACTGAAATTAATTGTTTCCTCAGAGAAATCACTTGATACTGTGCTAGAGCACAGGTGTGCAGCTTGTGGAGCCTTGATGATCCTAGAGCACTCAGAGCAGTCTGTACTCATTTCATACCTTTTGGGGGATGAAGGGGAGCCCTTTTCTTCAGCTTGAAAGTTCTGAGAAAGGAAGGACAGAAGTGTCCCACTGCCTCCAGGACTCTGCCTGATGAAGCACCAATGCGAAGGTAGTGCAACTGACTTTGTGCCTGATTAGTGAGGAACTCCATAGATCTCACAGAAGAGGACTTTCATATGGCCCACTTTACTGCGGTCCAAACTGTCCCCTAATTTAAGTCTGATTGATTTTAATTTATTTTTGTTACAAATGTTTCTCCTTTTCCCCCCATAGACACCCTTCTCCCCAACCCGCCCCCACCCCCCAGCATTGTTGTCTATGTCCATTGCTTACGCTTACATGCATATAAGTTCTTTGGTTTATCTCACCCACCCCTCCCACCCCCCTTTTCTGAGTTCTGTCAGTCTGAACCGTACTCCTTTCTATGTCTCTGGGTCTATTTTATTCATCAGCTTATTTTGTTTATTATATTCCTCAAATAAGTGAGATCATGTGGTATTTGTCTTTCTCTGATTGGCTTATTTCCCTTAGCATAATGCTCTCCAGGTCCCTCCTTGTCATTTCAAAGGATAAGAGATCTTTCTTTCTTACAGCTGCATAGTACTCCATTGTGTATATGTACCACTGCTTTTTTATCCACTCATCTACTGATGGACACTTGGGCTGTTTCCAGATCTTAGCAAGTGTAAATAGTGTTGCTATGAACATAGGGGTACATATATTCTTTCTGATTGGTGTTTCAGGCTTCTTAGGGTATATTCCTAGGAGTGGGATCACTGGGTCAAATGGCAGATCAATTTTTAATTTTTTGAGGAAACACCATATGTTTTCCATAGTGGCTGCACCAGTCTGCATTCCCACCAGCAGTGTACTAGAGTCCCCTTTTCTCCACACCCTCGCCGATTTTAATTTGAATATGAAGCCCAGGAGTCTTCATATGTTTGAGAAAATTATATAGGTTCATTTGATTTTATTTTTTTCCTTATTCCTAATTTGGAGAACTTTTATTATGTCAGTTGCTTTGATTTTTCTCTTTTCTATTTCTTAGCATTGTTTTCTTGTAATTCAGTTATACACTCTCCTATCTAAGGAATGAACAATTTTTGAGACATGTCAGGCCATTTGTATCAACACAAAGAACACCAAGTAATTTTTTTGGAACAGTGAGTATCACAACACTCCATTTTCCAGAATCTTTCTTTGTAAATGGTTTTAACAGGGACAGGATGAGAGAAGAGCTTCTACTGTTATTTCAGGCTATCCAAGTATTGCTTCTTCTAAAGCAATTGGTATGTGTTTTAGGCTTTATTAGAAACAGATGTAAATATCCCCACATAATACTTTCCATTTCTTTTTAGCTTTATAGAAGGAAGTCGGGGAGCCACTAAATGAGGATGATATTTACCTGTGTCACTATTAATTAAATAAATATTTAAAATAAGAATGAACTAGATAATAGATGCATGTCTGACATAGAGAAGTAATACAATAAGAAGTACAGAAGCAATGAAGGCAAAAGTTGGCTTGCAAAGATCACACCACAACTCAAAGCTCTTTTAAAAAATGCAGCTGCCCTATTTAATGTACATACTGTGGGGTGATATTACAACAGGTACAGTGCCAAGCTCCGTATTAACATTTGGAGAGATTTCTCTAATAAGTACAGAGATCATGTCTCACCTAATTCTGTATCTCTTCTGGGAATTGGCCACCATGGACAAACATCTACATATTTTGGCTTGAAGTAAAGGTTAATGATTCTCAGCATGACTTTGTTAATACTCTTGGGTCAAGCACTAGCCATAGGATTTTCTACTCTCTGCACCTCAGGAATTCAGGAGCAATGCCATCAACAAGCCTAGACCTGCACTCTAGAAGTGTAAGCAAATCAAGATAAATATAAATGACTACATAGGCTTGACCATATTCATTTTTGCAGAAAATCAGATTTAATGGTGAATACTCTACTTTAAACTTACACATTTTTCTTTATCCCAAAGAGTTATAAAGTTTTTACCATTTGTATGGATAAAATTCCGTGGGAAGATATATTTGCACATATACTAATAATAAGTGTTTGAGTAACAGTAAGTAACTTTCTGATAAGAAGCACTTACATTGTACAGAAATAAGGCTGTTGTTCTTGCTATCATTACTTAGCGACAGGCAGTGTAGATAATTAATTTTTGCCATTAATGGTGGCTTGAGAATCAGGGACTTCCTAGGAGAGGAATGGTATGAGTCCCCACGACTGTTGTTCCCTTAGAAATGTATATAAAATCTGTTACTTACGTAATAGCTTGTTACCTATCTTTCCACAGAATCTTCAGTCTTTCAAGCAAAATATTTAAAGCCAGTAGTAAGCAAAACAGGGATAGTCAAACCATGAGATAGAAAAGCTCCATTGTTAGGAGAAATTCAATAAAAGTGGTCTGCATAAGTTGTCCAGCCTGGAGTGGATTATATTAGAATAATGTACAAAAACTTGAGATTAGGACCAGCCATCAATAAAAAGTTAGTTTACCTGGGAACAAATTTTCATCGACATGGTTGAAAGAAAAGATTTGTTCCTGAAATCTATGGATGTCTACAAAATTTATTTTGTTCTCTTGACAGTGAAACATAAATGGGGCTGGTTAATATTCTCATTGGTGGAAAATTACAGGTATCTTTACGTGGCTTAATATTCTTCTCAGTGTTAATTTTCAGGACAGTTTATGGTTTTTATTTGTCTTGTTATTTGTTTAAGGGTGGGAACAAATTTGAAAGCACAATGAATTGTTCATTTTCTTAACATTTTCAGTTATTTTGTCCATTTTTTTCTATTGCAAAATACACATAACAAAATTTGTCAGCTTAACTATTTTTACGTGTGCGATTCAGGGGTATTAAGCACATTCATATTGTTGTGCAACCATCACCACCATCTATCTTCATAACTCTTTTCATCTTGAAAAACTGAAACACAGTACTCATTAAGCAATAACTCCCCATTCCCTAGCAATCATCATTATGCTTAGTGATTTTTTCTTTTAATAGGACTTTTTGGTAGAGAATTAGATGATTAAAAATATTATATAGGATAAGAAGTTTGTCTATTTAAGAACCCCTACAGTATCTGGGAGATAATTATGTTAATTTAAGTTTACTGGCTCAAACTTCCCTAAGAAGGGAAAAATGACTGCTCTCACATTGGGAAGAAGCTGCTCTGGATTCCAAAACGGCGGCGGAGTGAACAACAGACCATCTCCCAGGACCAAACTGGAATTGCAACTAAAATAAAGACAAATCATTGGGAAAAAGCAACAGAAAAGCAGCTGGAAAGGACCCATATAACCAGGCACA
Organism: Tadarida brasiliensis; assembly: GCA_030848825.1. Classification (NCBI taxonomy): domain Eukaryota; kingdom Metazoa; phylum Chordata; class Mammalia; order Chiroptera; family Molossidae; genus Tadarida; species Tadarida brasiliensis. The sequence goes on along the minus strand of CM061257.1, from coordinate 37,528,726 downwards.
GGAAAAAAAGACACTGAATCAAGCCTGGTAGGTCTGCGGAGGTGTGAGAGAATGGGCTGGGAGCCCACGGACAACAGCTGTTTTAGCTGTGAGCAGCTCCCTTGGGGTCAAAATACCAAGCCTGCTCCACAGCGCAGAGGGCCAGGACAAAGCACTAAATTAGCTACAGCCACTCACCTTGGGCTCTGGCAGAGGGAGGGTGGACTGGACTGGAACTGTGTGGGGACACTCCAGATTTGGAGGGCACTCAGAATTTTTGCTGAGTCGAGGCCACACAGGATGGTGGCCATCTTGCTCGAGGAGCCCCTTCCTGGAGCTCTGGGGAGAAGCAGTAGACCCTCCCTTGGAGATTTAACCCCTCTCAGCTGGGCCAGAGAACTACAAATTGAGGCTCATTAACAACCAGCATCTGCCCCACCCTCTGGAAATCCTCTTACACTGAACATCTGAGGGAGTTTTTCATTCAGCTGAGGGCTACAACCCAAGGCTCATCAAGTAACTGAGACTAATAGCCTCCAGGCAAAAAGCTAGAGGATAACTGAACCTTTCCTGGGCTTTCAAAGCTACCCAGGAAAGTAAGACTTGACAGTGGTGTTTAAAATGGGTCCTCCCACACTCATCCAAACCCAGTAGAGGGAGCCACAAACAGCAGAACACCAACACCACAGGGAAAATTTGGCAGGCCCTAAAACCCACTGAGATAGCCAAAATGGTGAAACAAAGAAACAAATCCCAAATGAAAGAACAAGAGAACTCTACTGAAGATGAGATAAATGAAATGCAGTTAAGCAAGTTATCAGAGGTAGAGTTTGGAGCCATGATTTTGAGGAAGCTCAACAGCATGAGTAAGGAGCTCAACACCATGAGTAAAGGTATAGAAACATTGGAAACCAACCAAGTGGAAATGAAGAATGACATAGCAGAAATAAAGAACACATTGGAAGGAATAACCAGCAGAGTAGAGGAAGCTGAGAACTGGATCAGTGAATTAGAAGACAGGGTAGAAAAAAATCAACCAATCAGAAAACCAAAAGGAAAAAACAATGAAAAAACAGGAAGACAGCTTAAGAGAACTGTGGGACAACTGGAAATGTAATAACATTCGCATCATAGGAGTTCCAGAAGAAGAAGAAAATGAGCAAGTGTTAGAGAATATATGTGAAGAAACAGTGACAGAAAACTTCCCTAACTTGGTGAAAGAAGAAGGCATTCAAATTCAAGAAGCACAGAGAGCCCCAAGTAAGAAGAGCCCAAACAAGCCCACACCAAGACACATAGTAATTAAAATGCTAAAAATTAAAAACAAAGAGAGAATCCTGCAGGTAGCAAGAGATAAGCAACAGGTTACCTACAAAGGAATCCTCATAAGGCTATCATCTGACTTCTCAACAGAAACACTACAGGCCAGAAGGGAATGGCATGACGTAATCACGGTCATGAAAAACAAGGATCTGAATTCAAGACTACTCTATCCAGCAAGGCTATCATTCAAAATGGAAGGTCAAATAAAGAGCTTCCCAGACAAAAAAAGGCTAAGGGAATATATTAGCACCAAACCAGCACTGCAAGAAATATTAAAAGGACTGCTGTAATTAGTAGAAGAAATAGGAAGAAAAATATAACCACAATAAGCAAAAATGGCAATAATAAGTACATATCAACAATAACCTTAAATGTAAATGGATTGAGCACTCCAATCAAAAGACACAGAGTAGCGGATTGGATAAGAAAGCATGACCCATATATATGTTGTTTACAAGAGACCCACCTCACAACAAAAGACTCACATATGTTGAAAGTGAAGGGATGGAAAAAATCTTCCAAGCAAATGGAAAGGAAAAAAAAGCTGGGGTAGCAATACTCATATCTGATAAAATAGATTTCAAAATGAAGGCCATAACTAGAGACAAAGAAGGCCACTACATAATATTGAAAGAATCTACCCAAAAGGAAGATATAACTTTGGTAAACATATATGCACCCAATATAAGAGCACCAAAATATATTAGAAATATTCTGGAGGACTTCAAAGGAGAAATCAACAGCAATATAATCATAGCTGGGGACTTCAACACCCCGCTGACATCACTGGATAGATACTCTAGACAAAAAATTAACAAGGAAACAGAGACTCTAAATGATGCTAGCTCAAATGGATTTAATAGATATATACAGAGAATTACATCCAAAAACTGCAGAATTCACATTCTTCTCAAGTGCACATGGGACATTCTCAAAGATAGACCACATGTTAGAACACAAACTAAATCTCTACAAGTTTAAGAAGATTGAAATCATATCAAGCATCTTCTCAGATCACAATGGCATGGAACCAGAAACCAATTGCAACAAGAACATGCAAAGACATTTGAACACATGGAGGCTAAATAGTATGTTATTAAACAATGAATGGGTTACCAAGGAGATCAAGGAAGAAATTAAAAACTTCCTGGAAACTAATGAAAATAAACACACAACACAAAATCGATGGGATGCAGCGAAAGCAGTTCTGAGAGGGAAGTTCATAGCACTACAGGCCTACCTCTAGAAACAAGAAACATTTCTAATTGACTATCTAACCTCACACCTTAAAGAACTAGAAAGCAAACAAAACAAAAACCCCAGAACAAATAAAAGGAAAGAAATAGTAAAGATCAGAGCAGAAATAAACAACACAGAGACCAAAACAAACAAACAAAAAAACAATTCAAAAGATCAATGAAACAAAGTGCTGGTTCTTTGAAAAGATAAACAAGATTGATGGACACTTGGCTAGACTCACCAAGAAACAAAGAGAGAGAACCCAAATACACAAAATCAGAAATGAAAGAGAAGTAACAACTGACACCACAGAAATACAAAGGATCGTTAACAAATACTATGAACAATTATATGGCAACAAGTGGGACAATCAAGCAAAAATAGACAAATTTCTAGAAACACATAGTCTCCCAAAACTGAACCGGGAAGAGATAGAGAACTTCAACAGACCAATAACAACTAAGGAAATTGAAGATGTAATCAAGACTCTCCTAACACACAAAAGCCCAGGCCTGGACGGCTTCACGGGGGAGATTTACCGAACATTCAAAGAAGAACTAACACCCATTCTCCTCAAACTATTTCAAAAAATTCAAGAAGGAAGTCTTCCAAACTTGCTTTATGAGGCCAGCATAATTATAATTCCAAAACCAGACAAAGACACTACAAAAAAAAGAAAACTATGTTTATCCCTGATAAACATAGATGCCAAATCCTGAACAAAATACTAGCAAATCAGATCCAGCAATACATTAAAAAAATTATTCACCATGACCAATTGGGATTCATCCCAGGCATGCAAGGCTTGTACAATATTCACAAATCAATAAATGTAATACACCACATAAACAAAATGAAAGATAAAAACCATATGATCATATCAATAGATGCTGAAAAAGCATTCAGCAAAATCCAGCACCCATTTCTGATAAAAATGCTCAGCAATGTGGGAATAGAGGGATCATATCTCGACATAATAAAGGCCATACATGAGAAACCTACAGCCAACATCATACTCAATGGGCAAATACTAAAAGCATTTCCCTTAAGAACAGGATCAAGACAGGGATGCCCACTTTTGCCATTCTTATTTAACATAGTACTGGAAGTCTTAGCCACAACAATCAGACATGAAGAAAAAATAAAAGGGATCCAAATTGGAAAAGAGGAAGTGAAACTGTCATTATTCACAGATGACATGATATTATACATAGAAAACCCTAAAGACGCCATTAAAAATCTAGTAGATTTAATAAACAAATTTGGCAAGGTAGCAGAATACAAAATTAACATCAAGAAATCGATGGCATTCTTTTTTTTTTTATCCTCACCTGAGGACTTTCTTTTCTTTTCTTTTTTTTTTTTTTGCATTTATCTGAAGATAAAAAAAAAAGAGAGAGAGGGAGGAAGAGAGAGAGAGAAACATCAATGTGAGAGAGACACATCGAGTGGTTGGCACCCACACAACCCCAACCGGGGCCGGGGACAAACTGCAACCGAGGTACGTGCCCTTAACGGGAACCGAACCCAGGCCTCTCCAGTCCATGGGCCAACGCTCTAACCACTGAGCCAAACTGGCCAGGACTCGATGGCATTCTTATACACCAATAATGAACTCACAGAAAGAGAAACTAAAAAAAAAAAAAATCCCATTTACCATTGTGGCAAAAAAATTAAGATACCTAGGAATAAACTTAACCAAAGAAGTAAAGGACCTATTTGCAGAAAACTACAAAGCTACTGTAATCAAAACAGCCTGGTACTGGCACAAGAACAGGTATATAGATCAATGGAACAGAACAGAGAACCTGGAAATTGTCCCAAGACATTATGCTCAATTAATATTTGACAAAGGTGACAAGAACATACAATGGAGTAAAGACAGACTCTTTAATAAATGGTGTCGGAAAAATTGGACAGCTACATGCAAAAAAAATGAAACTAGACCATCAACTTACACCATACACAAGAATAAACTCAAAATGGATAAAAGACTTAAATGTGACTTGTGAATCCATAAAAATCCTAGAAGAAAATGTAGGTGACAAAATTTCAGACATCATACGCAGCAGAATTTTCACTGATACATCGCCTAAGGCAACTGAAACAAAGGAAAAAATGGACACATGGAACTACATCAAACTAAAAAGCTTCTGCATAGCAAAAGAAGCAACCATCACAATGGAAAGGGAAACCACTATATGGGAGAGCATAATTGCCAATGATACATCAGATAAGGGGTTAATTTAAAAAATATATAGAGTGCTCATACAGCTCAACAAAAGGAAGACAAAGAACCCAATTACAAAATGGGCAGAGGACCTAAATAGACACCTCTTCAAAAAGGACATACAAATGGCCAAGAGACATATGAAGAAATACTCAACATCACTAATCATCAGAGAGATGCAAATTAAAACAACTATGAGGTATCACCTTACACCTGCCAGAATGGCTACCATCAAAAATCATCAAACAACAAGTGCTGGTGAGGGTGTGGAGAAAAGGGGACTCTAGTACACTGCTGGCGGGAATGCAGACTGGTGCAACCACTATGGAAAACATATGGTGTTTCCTCAAAAAATTAAAAATTGATCTGCCATTTGACCCAGTGATCCCACTTCTAGGAATATATCCTAAGAAGCCTGAAACACCAATCAGAAAGAATATATGTACCCCTATGTTCATAGCAACACTATTTACACTTGCTAAGATCTGGAAACAGCCCAAGTGTCCATCAGTAGATGAGTAGATAAAAAAGCTGTGGTACATATGCAGCTCTAAGAAGAAAGATCTCTTATCCTTTGAGACAACATGGAGGGACCTCGAAAATATCATGCTAAGCAAAATAAGCCAATCAGAGAAAGACAAATACCACATGATCTCACTTATTTGTGGAATATAGTGAACAAGGTGGGCTGATGAACGAAATAGACCCAGAGACATAGAAAGGGGTATGGTTCAGACTGACAAACCTCAGACTAGGGGGGTGGGGGGAATGGATGAGATGAACCAAGGAACTTATATGCATGTAAGCATAACCAATGGACATAGACAACAATGCTAGGGGGGGTGGTGGGAGGGCAGGATGGGGAGGAGGGTGTCTAGGGGGGAAGAAGGAGAAACATCTGTAACAAAAAAAGAGAATAAGCTGCTCTCAGAGGTTGTGGAAACAAGTGGCCAGAGCGTCCATTAGTTCTCTTTTAGCAGGACTTGGCTCCACTTACCCAAGAACGGAAAGTTTTCAAGCTTCTTCCATAACCAGCCTTCAAGGGTAACAAGTCAATAGACTTGCAGGATTGTGCACTTATTTGCTACTTGCTTGAGGATTAAAAATAAATAAAAAATGTATCATTTGCTAATGGGAAGTGTGACAACTATCAATCAAAGGAATCTTTAAAATTTAGGTCTCCTTGTTACAAACACTAAATCTGGTCTTCCAAATAAAATCTCACTTCTGTATTTATAAAATATCTACTGGGACAGGCACTGTAATATGTGCCATGAGGAACCCAAAGATAAATCAGATTCACCATGACTTTAATGTCCTCGGAATGAAAACTGATGACCATTAGGCATATCCACCCAATGGGCTACCATTTCCTTGCCCATGTAATGCCTTGGTATGAATTTGAATGAAACATGTCTTTTTATTTTTTTAAGTAAAAAATAAATAAATAAGTAAAATTTTGGGTAATATATTATTGCACAACCTGAATAAACTACCCCATCTCACCCCAGGGAGATTTCCATAGCCCAGGCCTGCATAATGCTTTCCTTGCTACTAGCCATCCTCCCAACCCCCATCTAGGTGAGAAGACAAAGTCAGGAGGGCTCAGGCTTCAGAGAGTAGCAGGTGAGCAAGAGGAGCAACATGAGGAGGTTGTTATATTGAGTTCCAAGTTTTGAAATTGGAGATTTTTCAAGATTGTTTGGCCATTTGGGGCCCCTTGGAATTCAAATGAATCATATGAATTTGAGGATTGGCTTTTCCATTTCTGCAAAAAAAAAAAAAAAAAGCCATTGGAATTTTGATGGGGATTGCAATGAATCTGTGAATGGCTTTGGGTAGCACTGACATCGTGACAATATAAAGCCTTCCTATCCATGAACATGGGATGTCTTTTCATATATTTATGCCTTTTAAGATACTTCTTGATACTCTTTAGTAGAATATTAATTTAGGCAAAACCATCTGACTCCTTCCAAAGTTACCAAGGAACACATAGGCAAAAGTCCCAAGTGTTGAATGCATTAAACACATTTCACTGCAATTCACAAAGCATCACTTTATTTTTATATAAATAGCAGTCACTGATGAAAGGAAAAAACAAAATCATGACTACCAATATTTACTTAGGGAACCATTTTCATAGAATACTGACGAAAGAAAATGGTATGCATCTTCAGAGTGGCAGGGGACACAGGGACAGGCACAGCAGATTGAAAGCGTAAAAGCATATTCTCATAAGAACCAAGCAATCCTTGTTGTTGGAGGACCAGATAGAATCATCATTAATGTAAGTAGAATCAAAGTTCACGATCTGTAAGTCCTTCTTAAGATATGCATGATTCAGCTTATTTACAGTTCGAGCAAAGGCATATTTAGAAGCACAGCTATATGCTTCCAAACTGTACACTTTCTTGAAGTGCAGATCAAAAAATGGATTGTCCTAGAAGAGAAAGAGAGACATGATTTTGTTTGTAGCCAGGAATGTAATTAGATTTCCTGGATTCTTTCACATTCTTTTGTACATGCTTTTTGATTATAAAGTATCAATACCAAACATATTTCTAAAATCTACACATGAGTTTTCCAAAGCTACCTACTTCAAACATATTGCTTGTAAAAGGAACAGCAATAAGGATTATTTTGAAGCATCTGTAATTTTTCAGTTATACAAATAAAACATGTCTCAGAATAAATGTACTGTTATCAACTCTTCCCAGGGTAGTAAATTTGAGAGGATGTGTAGGGATGGAAAAAGAGAATAAACCCACTTACAAACTTCTGGAGGGGAGAAAAGGTTTCTCCTTTTCTCTACTAGGAGGTTGGTTCCTTGTGCTATTCCAAAGGTAGAAGGGGAAAATACAGGATGGCTAATTAGCTTTTGGCATACTACGGATCACCAACTTGTTGATTTTGAAGTTAATAGCAAAGACTTACCTTTGAAGTAAATAACAAGGATCATTAAACCATTGGACTGAAACAAAACATTACTAAAGACTGCCTCTTACTGGATTGCTCTAGGCATTTGTTATACCTCTAGTGGAGATGTTTTGAGAAAAAGCAGACATCAAACCTGATCTAAGTAAGTCCTGTAGGTTAAAATAATACTTCCTACTGTTACTAATAACAGTAACAACAATGCCTTGCATTTATAAAGTGCTTTTCAGTTTACAAAATGCTTTCACATTCACTGTCTGCCTAATTCCTAACTCTTCCTGAGGGCAGAAGGTTTGAATTATTTATCTTTGTGTTCATGGCAACTACTAGATTCTCAACACGTGTGTGTTGAACTGATCTGAAGTAGTCCTATAAAAAGAGAAGTGGAGGTAAACATTGGCCTTTAACTGACAAGGAGACAGAGAAACCAAACAAGAGTATGAATAATTCGTAACCATGCAGGGTGTAAACATTATATACAAACAACTTAGGTATTTGCAATTTCTTTTTTAAATAGGAAAATTCTTGCATGAGGCAGGAAAAAGAAGATGGGTTTTGAAGTTAAACAACCGTTTTGAATCTCTGATGTAACCACGGACAAAGTACTTTTGTGACCTGACCCTCACTTTTCTCCTCTTTTTTGATAGGGTTGCTATGAAGTTTGCATGAGATTAATCATATAAACCATGTAGTATGGAGCTTAATAAATGATAGTTCCCTTTCCCAAATCTGCTCCCAAAGAGTGTGATGCTGGTGTTAATACCACCTTGCTTTATAACATTAACACAATTTAAAAACAAAACAACTTGACTTTTTAAAAAGAATGTACAAGGGTGATGTGATTTTAAATGCAGTGTTCCCATAGTCACACCTTGTAAAATTTTTCCGAGGTGTCGTAATTGCAGTTTGAAAGACACTTCTGCAAAGAATCCCAATAAAGAGAAATCATACCCATTCTATCACCAAATACTGATCACACGCCTTATATAGTTTCCTCATTGAAACAGTTTAATCCTATTATGTAGAAAATATCCTCTGTGCTTTTGCTTGGAGAGGATTAATATTTTCCTTTAGCCTAATAATTGAAGCCTGAGCAGGCATGCACATAGAATGCAAGTTGCTTCCTAGGGTAATGAATTTGAGAGGATGGGTAGAGATGAAAGAAGAGAATAAATCTTCTTACAGACTTCTGGAGGGGAGAAAAGGTTTCTTCTTTACTCCTTGGTGCCAAACACACCAAATTTTCAAAATAGGATTTCTTCCTCCCCACCTCCTTTCCAACCTTTTTTCCTCCCTCCTTCCCTTCCTTCCTCCCTCTCTCCCTTCCTTCCTCTAGCCCTCTCCTCCTCCTTCTCTCTTTCTTGATAGAATCCTAGAACTAAAAGGGGCTCTCACACATCATTCAGTAATCTCTTGTTTATAACTGGGATAATAGTTTCCAGAGAGGGGAAGCTCAGGTCACACATGAAGTTACTGGAAGAGCCTGGACAAGAACCAAAATCTCAATCAACCCAACCTCATTTTTTGCTACATCATTCTCTCTTGTTGTACCATGTTAGTCTCCAAATCCCCAGACATTTTGATATCTGCTTTATAAAATGATTTCTATTTTAATTTTATTCCTTTTAAAGTTGACAATATTCTGGCTTGATTCACTCTATTTAAAACTGTAGCACTGCTACTGGGGGGAAAAATATATATATATATATATATAAATGCTGACTCCTGAGGGTTCAATTCCAAGAGAAAGGAGAAGTGGAAATTCCCAGAGCAACTGGGATATTTTTACTTCATCCATAGAAAAGAAATCTTTAAAAGAACTTCTCTTTGGATATTATAGGTTTCTCCTGGCAATTTAATATTTTAGGTCCTAAAGTGATAAGAAAAATAGAAATAGTAAAAAAAAAATTTTTTTTTTTTGTATCTGGTTCACTATCAGAGATAATGATCTTCAAAGAGGAAAGAGAAGAATGAATATTGTCCATATGGAATTAAAGGCCAGAAAGGTGAGGAGAAAACAGAGCACAGCTACATGCTTTCAATGAATCTAAGGGGACAGGTTGCTGAATGCATCCTCAGACACTGAACAAACTTGTAGAAATAATTATGACATCATTAATATTTGAGAACTTCAGACAAAATAAGAAAATGGTAAAAAAAAAAAAAAAAAGAGAGAGATGGAGATGGTTAATTCCTGAAACTACAGATAAGTAAACTTCACATTGATTTCTGATAAGACTTAATGCAGTCATGAAAATTTGGCAAGTACATAAAAGTAGAAAGAAAATAATAATTAAAAATTTGTAATCCTGTCACACAGAGATAATTATTGTTAAAGTATTGGTTTGTGTTATATATCCATAAACATACACATACCTATGTTATTTTTTGTATTAAAATTTAAGGTTCAGATTTCAGTTTTAATAATATGACATTAAATATGCAAAATGAGAATATTGTAGAAAAATTTTGTATTTATCTCTTTAAAATTTTATTAAATGATGAACAATTATGTTCTGAGGTCTTCTTTTAGAAACATGATTTGTGTGTGTAAAATATTGATATGCAATAATATATATTTAACTATTTCCTAAGTATGTCCTAACATTCATGTGGAATGTATGGTCAGAAAAATGCTATATGAGCAAAAGGAAAAGAAAGCAATGAAATTCTGCATGTTTTTACCAGGAAGTCACGCTAAACCCACCAAATTAAAAAAATAAGATTCCTAGGTGATAATTCAAGATAATAGCACATAGCATATATTGATTTCAGTAAAGATCTTAAGGACAAAATTTAGGTATTCAGACTAATTAATTAAGTAAGGCAGAATTAAGGGCTTATGTATATCTAATTCTCAATTTGTAGCCTTAGAGCCTGCCAGGGCCTAATATATACCATAAATTCTCAATGAATGAGTGAATATATATGAATTTGTAGAGATGTTACACAAACAGTCCAAACAAGGCAAATTAATAGATCTCTGGGTAAAGTCTAGCTCTACTACTTAACAGTTATGTGACCTTGGCAAGTCAATTAATCTCTCTCTCTCTCTCTCTCTCTCTCTCTCTCTCTCTCTCTCTCGATCTCTTTAAGTCTCATTTTCCTCACCTGCAAATCAGGAGTAATAATAGAATTGAACTCATGTGGGTTTTGTAATGATTATATGAAATTACATGTAGAACGAGCTTCGTGTGGTTTCTGGCACCCAATAAGAGTTTACTAAGTGTGAGACGGTAGCAGGTAGCAATACTAAGGCTAGTGGTAATGGTAGTAGTTATGATAACCTATCAACTGAAGCACTAAGCCCTGCCTGCTTCATCATTTTTATTATTGACTTCAATGACGTCCTAAATGTTGTGCTCATTAAGTCTGCATCGTATTACAGTGAATACTTTTTAAAATCATAATATTAGAAGATTTGATAGGTGGGAAGAATAAATAAGCCAGACTAAGAATATGGCAGTTAGTAGGATTAAGAACAAATGAGTTTAAATTCTAATTTATCCAACAATAACACAGATATTTACTGAGTGCCTAATATATGTCAGGTTGAAGGCTACGGTAAAAGATGAAAAGTCATGGTCTCAGTTTTTCAGAAGCTTTCCATCCAGAGAAGAGACAGAAAAAGCCAACAATTGCAGTTTGTTGGATTATGGCTATAACATGTTTATATCCACAATTCAATGGGGGTTTGGGAGAGGGAAACATGAGTAGGACTTTACCCAACAAAGAATGTGGGAGTGGGGTGAGAGGTAGAGGTGACTGGACATTCTAAGTCTCAAGAGTCAGTAGTTAAGCACAGATGTATAAAGTTTAAGGTAGGATGGCCAGGGATAAAGAAGCCAGATTACCTAGAACCTTTATTTAGATTTCATTCTATGTAAATAGAGGATATGGCAGGTCAGATTAAATGGCAATTCATGCACAAAAGACTTGAGGTTTCAATGAAGTGTTTAACAGAAATAAGGAATCCAGATCAAAGGAAATACAAACTAGTCACCCTAAATCTAAAGTATTGCACTTAATTCTGGAAAAACAGCATTCCAAAAGAGAGGAAATAGTGTAATGAAGGGTGCTGAAGCAATGTCATGGGAACAAATAACATCAATGCTACTACCTCATAGTGTTTTTATTGTCCTATCATATTATCTTATGTGATCTTCCTATGAAAAATGTTCAGAGAATGAAATGGGTACTTTAACCTAGAAAGAGAAAATAGAGGGGGCATATAATCGTCCTCAAGTATTGGAAAGGCTGTTCTATGAAAGGAGGATTGGATTTGTTCTAAATTGTTCCAAATGGCAAAACTAGGACTGATGGGTAAAGATTTTGTTTAAATACCAAATAGGAAATTTAAAAATAAAGCGTGAAAATTCTGAAATAGACAGGACTTCTTCATGTGGTAATGAGTTCTCCATCAGCAAAAGAGTGCAAGGAGACGAGGAAAACCACTTGTTGCAGGGTCAAGTGGAGAGACTGGAGTACACACCCTTTCCCTCGTCTTTCAATTTTAAGGTTGTAGGATTTCCAAGAATTACTGACCCTTCTGGAGGATCAAGTGGCTAACTGACAGTAAAATTTGAAGGAGAAGAGGGAAGGAATTCCCCAAAACTTATGGAGGAAGTTGAATTGGGGAGGGAGTGGTGGTGGAAGCACCATATATTTAAAGTTTCTGAATTGATTGATTGTGTTTAACCTGTTAAGAAGCCCTTGGGAAAGATGCTTTTGAATTTAATAGATAAAATTCAAATTTAAACTCATAAAAACAAAATAAAACAAAAAACCCAGTACATCATCCCAGTAGATTCAACTTTACCACTTAAGAACAATATGTCATCTTAACACTTAATTACATGCCAAGAATACACAAAGTAGGATATTGAACATAAAGATCTCTAGCTTATCGATCCCACATCTCCCTTATAAAGTGTAACACTTACAGTATCTGCTTCTTTTCCATCAATCATCTGCAGATCATTCAAAGACCACTTTTTTGTTACTTCATATTTTTCATCTAAACCTATTCTGTAGTGTTTCACCATAATTATTTTTACTTCTTCATTTTTGGTCACTGTAGGACAGAAAAACACTTAGTTTATACAAACTCTTAGAAGATAATAAATTATTCATCATCATACTTTTCAGTATTTTTGTATCCCTTTTTCATATAATGAGCTTGAGCCTGCATTATAGCTGCACCCCATTTATGAACCCTGATGTATCTGAACCTTCACAAGTATGTCCCCCAATTTGCTCAATGTGTTAACTCTATTTTTGCTACACTTGTGGTTAGATACTGCCACAATGTCTGTCAGATAAAACAGTGAGCTATTTCAGCTACGAGCTTTGTGGTGGGGAATGGGGCTCAACTCAGGGCAGGAAGAGGCTTAGCATTAGCATATAGTCAGTGCCAAAGTGTTTACCAGAACAAGTTGGAATTTTTATTTACGACAATGTAGGTAAGTGAAATCAGGAAAGTGAACAGTTCTGCTCACACAGCAACACAGTGTTAAAGAGTGACCATGCAAATACTACTGTGTACGCTTTCTTTTAAAATCACGGTGAGATTTTTAGAAATGAATTTTCGAGAGAGAGAAGAGAAGGAGGAGGGAGAGAAACATGGATTTGTTGTTCCACTTATTTATGCATTCACTGGTTGATTCTTGTATGTGCCCTGACCAGGGATGGAACCCGAAACCTTGGCGTATGAGGACGACGCTCAAACCAAATGAATTACATGTACCCGGCCAGGGCCAAAAGTTGCTGTGACATTTTTGATGTAGAACTTGCTTGCATCCCAGCTACTGTAGACCTGTTTGGTATCGTTTGAGATTTTTAATCCTCTCTAGTGCGTACCCAAAATTCTAGTATTCAAAATGTGTCACCAAGACTAAAATTTCAGCACTATTCTTTGAAAAGTGTGGGAAAATCATTGCTTATTTTATATGAACAAAATTAGGAAATAACTTCCTGGCCTTAAAAATCACTGTCTTTGTTCTCACATGAACACATCAGAAGAATCCACATTTAATGTTAGAAATCCTGAATTGAAAATGATTGATGAGTTAAAAAAGGAGTATTCATTGAGTATTTGCTATTTGCCTGATAGAACTATTATAGATGCCACAGAGGGTACAAGTATGAGACCTGGTCCCCGTCTTCTAAAAATCTATGGTTTTGTTGAGGAGACAAAGCTAGCAAACATGAGTTACATAAAATATATATTAGAAAGGTGCATAGGTATATAGAGCTGGCAGTCGGAATCAAATATCTGAAACTTTCTTTCAAGATGGATGATGTCACTTAGAAAGTTGTAAGCTAGTTCTGTCTTCTAAGAGTGGAACTGGAATATGTCTTTAGGGAAGATTCTCTTTTGGTTCTAGAAAGTACCACTTTGGCATGCCTCCTAGGTAAGAATGTATAAGGCATTGTATTATAATAGAATCACAGTGATAGAGAAGTGATATGGAGTAGACTGTACGCTCACCAGTTCTGAGAAGGGAGAGGATTGAAATAGGTAGGTAGGAATTACAAAAGAAATATCATTTGAGAGAGCTTTTAAAATCAGTTCAGTTTGGAAAGGCAGGGATAATACTGAAGGCATTTCTAGGTGAAGGTCAGCATGAGGAAATGAATGGAAAATAGAAGCGGAACTGCACCAGGCGGAATTAGAGAAAGTGAACTGCATAGATTGGTTGGTACTAGGATATGGTGGGCAATCAGATTAACTAGGGCAGGAAGGTTGTGAAGATATTTTGAAAGACTCTGCATCTGAAAAGTGACAGAAACCATTGTAGACTTGTGGTGTCTGAATCCCCACTGTCGGAGACAGGGCGGGTGGCTGGCTGGCCAGTGAGGGCTCCAGAGCTGGGGTGGGCAAAGGGAGCAACTGTCCTCTCAAGGTGCAGGTGCACTGGAATTAAGGCAGCCAGCTGAGCTTAAAGTTGATGGAGCTCAGTTCAGTCCCGCAGAGAAGTGAGTCTAAGGAGGTTGACAAATCTAAGAAGAGAGCTATGTCAGGTGTTTAGTGAAAGCTCAGACAGTAATACATGGTCAGTAGGTCTCCTTCCTCCTTGAGCAGGAGACTAATACAAGGGTGTCCTGTTAAAGGAGCGTTTTTCTGGAAACAGTGATACACAGGATACACTGAAGAAGAAAAGAAAGAGAAACTGAAGGTCCTGGAGAGGCAGTGTGATTTAATGGGCTCTGGCATTAGACATTCTGGATTCAAATCATGACATCACTTCTTACAGTGTGGTCTGAGTAAATTACTTAATCTCTACAGAGATTAAAACTCACTTTTCTTAGGTAGAAAGTAGACATTAGAAACTCATACGGTATAAAGATAAAGGATAAAGCATATAAATGACTTAGGGTAGTACCTGGTTTATAGTAATTGTTAAAATGTTTCATTTTGTTTCTCTTAAGAGACTGTTGTAACCTAGGCACAGGATGTGGGCTGTGGAAATAGAAGTGGCAAATCCAGGTAAGATTTCAAATGAGGCATTGATGACACTGGGTGGGAATCACACTAGATGGAAATCAAAATAGGAAAGTATGGAGGATGAACTGGTCGGGTGGAACAGTGATCCATCTCAGAAGACAAGGAGATGGAAGTTTATAGTTTAAGAATGGAGATATGGATTTGGGATTTTTCTGTGTGGACAGGTTTGCAAGACTAGATGTGTAGGAAAAAGAGCAGAGGAAAGAGGTGAGACAGAGTGCAGAAGAAAAACATACCAGCAGGGTGGTCTGAGAAGGGGCCATCAGAAAAGAGACAAGCCTAAGAGTGCAATGCTATGGAAATCAAGAGGACGGGAATTTCAAAGATTTGGAGACAATCCTGTGAAGTCACTTTGTTGGGTAAAGCAAGAGTTCAGTCCAGGCACTGAATCTGACTTGGGAAAGATCATCGATTTCTTCCCTGAGGGCAGTTTCTCTGGAATAGTAAAGGCAGAAGACCGTTTGCAGAGGACCCCTTCATGCACTACTAATACTGAGTGCATGTGGTGTGCCAGTCCTGGGCTAGGTAGGATTAAAAGGAGAAATAAGAAGAGACTAAAGGCTATGATTTAGATCACATAATCCAAGAGTTTGGAAGAGGAGGGTTGCATATTTGAGGGACCAAGGGAGTGCTTGAGGGCCATGTCCTGGAGGGGACCTAGAGCAGAAGATCTTAACCAGGGGTCAAAAATGGCTCAGAGTTCTGAAATTGTGTGCAAACGTTTGTAGGTTTCTGCCCATGTACCCAGTCTCCAGCCCTAAGAAAGGTCCATCTGTGGACAAACAAGGCATTTGTGTCTGTTCAGACAAAGTTTGCTCTACCTCAGAACTAAAGAACGGCATTCTTATTCTGCCTGTCTCACTCACTACTTAGGGGGTGGGAGAGGATAGGGGTGGGGAGAAATAACAGACTACTGTATGAAAATGTAATTTGAAGCCAATTCCTCTGCCTTATCTACATTTATGATAACCAGGTAATTGAGTATAGACCCACTGATTCATTAATTTGATAAATGTTTGAGTGCCCTTTTGAATAAAGCCATGTGATAAGCACTAAAATAATGAATTCCCACAAGGCACCATTCCTGCTTTCACTGAGATTACAGAGAGTGAGGGCTTCACGACGAAAACATATCATCTCATCACTTCGTGAATTATATAAATGTCTAACCACTATGCTTTACACCTGTCACTAATATAAAATTTTTAAAAACTTGAACAGGGCCAGTGGATTAGTTGAGAGTGATGGGTAGGTGTTAATTTCCTGATTGTGATGGTTGTATTGTGTTTGTGCAGGACAGCGATTTTCAACTGGTGCACCACAAGAATTTTTAAAACATGCAATACCTGACTATTTAATCAGGGGCACTGACCTCTTTTCCTTAAATTGTCAAATAAAAAAATGACAACAGCCAACACAATAGCTGCCTGGTGTGAATGCATCAAAATTATATCTATTTTTTTTTTGTCAGTTTGGAAAAAATATATTTTTTGGTGTGCTGAAGAATTTTAGTAATTAGCTCATGTGTGCCATGAGATGAAAAAGGTTGACAATCGCTGATGTAGGAGAATGTCCTTGCCTATAGCAATTATACACTAAAGTTTTAGTGCAGGCCCTGGGGCATCAAATGTTGGCAATTTACTCTCAACTGTTTCAAGAAGAAAGTTATTTGTACTATTATTGTTGCAACTCTTTTTTTTTTTTTTTTTTAATCCTCACCCAAGGACATTTTTGCATTTATCTTCAGATAGAGCCGAAGAGAGAGAGGGAGAGAAACACCGATATGAGAGAAACACATCAACTGGTTGCCACCCACATGACCCCAACCGGGACCGAGGACACACTGCAGCCGAGGTACGTGCCCTTAGCAGGAATCGAACCTGGGTCTCTCCCGTGGGCTGACACTCTAACTGCTGAGCCAAACCGGCCAGGGCTTGTTGCAACTCTTTAGTAAGTGTGGGATTATTTCAAAATACAAAGAAAAAAATTATGTTTAAAAAGAAGAAAACACATGATCACAGTGCTGTGAATGAGGCAAGGACAGGGTAGCTAGGAACACAGAGAAGGGACATCATCCATCTGGCGGTCAGAGAGACCTTCTTGAAGAGGATCATCTGAGCTGTAAAGGACAGTGGGAGTTAGAGTGAAGAACGGGGTGGAGGGAGTTCAGGAACAGCATGTGTACAAAAGCATTCAATACTTGACACTTTTGAGTCATTACAGGTATTTGGTATTGTTGGCTTGAAGTGTGAGGGTGACAAGGTGGTATGAAGGAGGATAGGAAGGAGCAAATTAGTCCAGAATGCTAGACGAAGAAGTTCAGATGTTATCCTGAAAGCTATGTGTGTGTGGGGATTTGGGGGGAGGGCTGTCACTAAAGGATTTTAAGTGAATAGATAGGAGGGGCTTTAAATTTTAGAAAGTTTTTTGTTTGTTTTTGGCAGTTCTGTAAAGGATGGGTTGGAGGGAGGAAATGGAGAAAGAGATGTTAAAAAAGGTAGGATCTACCAGTTATCAAGTTTTCTTACATTAATGGTCACTGTCTCACTAACACCAAACTAAGAAAATTAGAACAAGCTTTAAGTGTTAAGCTTTTAGTACAGTGATGCAGCACAGAGACAGTCTAGCCTCCTTAATTTGCCAAAATGTCCTCCTCAAGAGCCAGCGAGGCTCCAAGATTGTCTTTAGCCAAGAGTCAAAGAAGTCTGTGCAGGCTGGACTGGACCCAGTCCCTAATTCCCACACTCGAGCTGTGCTGCCAGCCAAAATTAAATGGCCATCTCCACATTAATGGAGCGGGAAAGTGGAAACTTATCGCATTGTCTTAAAACAGAAAGATGTTTATATAGTCAAAATGTTAGAGAGTTGGTTTCAGTAGCATCAGAGGTGACGCTGAATAATTACTATTTAGTGAGTAATATCTGTAGATCTAGGAAATTCAGAATGAATCTGCCCCAGTTCTAATATTTTTAGTTAGCATGTTCAGAATTACAATCTTATATCATGCCCACCATATATTTTCACTTTTAATTTCAAAATAAACATTGTCATTAATAACTGCCTTTATTACTATGGTAAAATAGTCACTATTATTTATGAGGCTAAATGGAAAGATTGGCCAGTTGAACAAATGGAATGTGTCAGAATAGAGGGAAAAGTAGCTCAAGAGGAAGCTGCACGGCAGCGATTTAAGTAAACAGATGACTTATTTTACAGCCCTAGTGTTCTGTTACTGTTTTCATCATTGAAATTAAACAATAGGGAAAAACTACGGGAGTTATCAAAGACAAGAAACTTCAGTGAAAATGTTTCAATGTATTGACGACGTCTTGGGGCCACTGAGATTATTATTGATTTCATCAAAAAAGTAATTTTCTTTTAATATTTTTCCTAGAAAAATTTTATAAAATCAATTTTGGGGGCTATACTGGGTACTATAAATTGAATGTTTGTGCCTCCCCCCGTCAAATTCACATGCTGAAATTCTAACCCCCAAGGTGATGGTGTTAGGAGGTGGGGCCTTTGGGAGGTGATTAGGTCACGAGGGCAGAACGCTCATGAATGACATCGGTACATTTATAAAATGCCGTGAGATCCCTTGCCCCTCTGCCATGCCAGGCCACAGGAGGAAGACTGCTGTCTGTGAGGCAGTGAGTCCTCACCAGACATGGAATCTGCCGATGCCATGATCTTGGACTTCCAGCCTTCAGAACTGTGAGAAACAAATGTTTGTTGTGTATAACCCACCCAGTCTCTAGTATTTAGTTTCTTTTTCTTAACTTATTCTTTTTTAATACTCTTATTGTTAATATTCTCATTGTAAATGATGTGACAAAATTGTTCGTCCAGTTCATAAAGAAGTAGTTCTGTTCTGGCATCAAAATGTAATATGTGTGGAGAATTTATACATACTATTTTCAAAATTCTAGCAAATGCCATTTATTTTCAAATTAATGTCTTTGAATGGAAAATGTCTTTCTAAATATATGAGAATACCTCCCTGGCTGGTTTTGCTCAGTGGTTAGAGCGTCGGCCTGCAGACCAAAGAGTCTCAGGTTCAATTCCAGTCAAGGGCATGTACCTCAGTTTCCTCGTGTGGGAGGCAACCAATCAATGTGTCTCTCTCACATCGATGTTTCTCTCCCTCTCCCTCACACTCTCCCTGAAGATAAATGGAAAAATATCCTCAGATGAAGATTTAAAAATAAATAAATAAATAAATGAGAATACTTAAAAAATAATCTTTCTGAATATGTATATAATTTTTATTTATAAAATATATAATTTCTTTATTATATATTAAATATACTTATATATGTTTATAGTATATTTTATTTTTATTATAAATATTTATCTACAGTATATTTATACATATATATTTCAGCATATGTTTTCATAGTAAACATTTTTTCTATATATTTAAAAAATATAACACTACCTTTTATTTTATTTATTTGGAATATAATTTATCATTTTTTTTTTCCTACTTAGGACTTCACAGGAGAGCACTATGTGCGATGTAGGTGTTATTATTTCCATTTCAGAGATGTCAATACTGAGGCCAGAGAGGTTAATTATTTTGCCCCAAATTTCACAGCTGGCAGGTAGGCAAACCAGAGTCAGGTTTCGCACCAATTCTGTCTGATTTCAAGCCTTCCAAGGTTCATTCACCATGCCGTGCTACTTTCCATTTAATTATGGTTAATGTTTTATATGCCATTTCAAGTCCTTCAGAATTTCTTTAATTCATTTGCACACTCGTCATTGCACAAGTGACATCCTTTCAAGTGCTCACACCATATAGAGCTCCTCCCTCTGTCATAAGAAGATGCTGCTTTTAACTGCCAGGGATAATGATGTCCTAGGCTAGGGGAAGCTAATCCCAAGGAGAAATGACCATGCAAACCCTGAGGTGGGAGGGTACTAAGATGCCAAGAAATCCCATGTAAATCCTAGGAAACTACAGAGAGGGCGATTGAGTTTATGAGTTGATTTTTGACATCAACTACCTGGTAACATATCAAAATAATAGCCACTCGCAATCATCTGGTTGTGAGACCTCTGCAAGTGACAGATTCTGATCAGATAAATAGAAAGTTTAACTTATTTAACATCTTCTTTAATTTGAAAAATGCATGATGGGATTTAACTACTCCAGACCTGTGATTCTTAAAATTTAGAACTGCTGGATTTTAGAATATAAAAGGAAATCATAACTATACATCTCTTTACTCCCTGGAGGTGACCAGTATTCAAAATCTGGAGTTACTTGCCTCAACAATTGTGATCTGACCTGTTTGATTCACATCAATGGAAATATTCTGAGTGAAGCATGATCAAAGATTTAGGACTGTCAAGCATCACATTGATTTTGCCTTAAATTACTCTTCTGTCTAAATGTATTTGAAATGGTCATAAAGAGATGTTGATGTTACATTTGGGGAAAGTGCTTTCAAATTGATGGATGTGATATAGAGGAGAGCTGTGAAAAGTTAGTGAGCTAATATGATATCTTAACTTTTATCTAGAATATCACAATATTGTCTTCTCTTCCTCACATCTGAGAGGACCTTGTTTTTCCTTGCTTCTTAATGACAGAATCATTGAATTTTACTAATGATAGTGATCACCTACTTTACTTGGTCATTTTCCAGATGAGAAAATTGAATCTTAAAGGGATTGCCTTCACACATGTAAATAATGCCAACCCCTTGATCTCCCAACCCTACTTAAAAGGATTCATACCATTTATGAATAAAGGCAGCAGGTAACCCCCGCCCACAGTGTCTTTCTCAGAGTTTAAGACTACTGGGGGGGTGGGGGGTGGGGTGGGGGGAGACAGGATCACATCCATGTCCCAAAATTTAATTCTAGGAGACCTTTTTTTCCTTTTAGATAGAACAAGTTTAGTTAATTATTATAGTTGGAGGGAGGCATTAAGACATATTTGGTAAATTAGATATATACATTATTGTGATTATTTTATTTTTATAAGTTTTTCTTTGAAAAATACAAGTATGTTACATGATGAGTATTAATTATAGAAAGTAGGATATCAATAGGTATAAAAATATTAAATGTTAATGTTGGAATAAGCATCTTCTCTAATGTATTGGCAAAATAATTCAAGATTCGGTGGTTAGGATACAATACAATTTTTAAAATTGTCTCATTTGACTTTTCCCCCATACTTTGAATTCTTTTCCTGGGCTGGTTAAGCTTTTTATCTTGCTGAAATACTAAGTCCCCACACTTTGTATTTATATACAGCAAAATATGCTAGGTAAAGTGTTAGATGTATATAGATTACTCTTTTTATTATTGAGTAAATATACTTACTAGGATTGATAGAACTTTAGAGAATTATTAACACTTTTTAAAAGATGTTTTACTTTTCTGATAGTACTCCCTCTTTACACTTTTAGAAAGTCCTTCTAAGACGATTACTGGGAAGGGAATTATAACAAGTTATTTTCTGAAAATGCTGAGGTATGTGCCTTATAAAGCAAAGTCCACAATGAACACTGAGTTTCGAAGCTCTTTCCTTCTAAGCCCCTCAAAAGTATTAAAAGGCGTGGATTGGGAAAAGGGAATGCTGTATATTAAATTCAATAATGGCACAAGTATTTCTGTCTAAATTCAGCACAAAAATTGCCAGTTAGGTAAATCATAATTAAGTGCAAAAGCCTATTTCTACCTTTGAACAATTTTCATAAATTTTAAAACCATAGGGGAAAATATTTTAGTTAAATCATTTAGAGAACATTCTCTTAACCTTAAAGTTCCATCTTCATGAACTAATTTCTACCATGAAAATATTATTTCTGTGAGCATACTTCCTATATGAGAAAATTTTAAAAAGATCATTCTCTAATCAAAATAAGCCCTCAGAAGAAAATCTAAGACCTTTTTTCTTTCCTAGCATGCAAAGAGAGAACCCTAGTTTTCCAGACTAGTTGGAAATGGAGCTGTATAACTCAATTCTCCAATGCATTAAAAAAATATATACAGAGCTCTCTGTTGAATGTTAAAAAAACGAGGTCTTCCACAGTAACACTGCATGCCATGCAAATGAATTACATAAAAGATTGGAGACAAAATAATCAAATCAGGAAAAGCACATACCCAGTTTCGTTTCTGAATAATTGGCCAAAATATTCTGAATACAATATTCTTTTCTGTCTTCCATTTTAGCACTTAAAAAATTCTGTAGAATCCAAATTCTTAAACTTAGCATAGTTAAGTTCTATCATGAAAAGATACACGTGCTGTTATGGTATAGGAAAATAGATATAAAATATGCCCCTCTATCACCCAAGCATCTTGGGGTTATTTACGTTTAGAAATGATGACAGAAAGAACATATTACCTGACACACAGAGGTAATACCTGTCCTGGACCGAGAACTCGATTTCGATAAACTCGTACAGATTCTGCGAGAGTGGCTTAAACAGTTTCTTCTCCAAGTCCTCCTTTACCAATGATGACATTTCCTCCAGTTCCACTTGGCCTGATATCTTGGCTCAAGCTCACCCTTTCTCTCCTTTTGCTGCCTAGATTTCTTGTTTTGGTTTGCAGCTCCTTAGTGAGTCTTGCCCACCTCCCAGCTTTCACTCTCTTAACATCTCGTTCCTCGCCAGACCCAGGCTCCCTGAGCGCGGTCAGACCCCTGGCTGCGGTTTCTGCTCAGTGGCAGTGGCGGCGGCGGCAGCGGCGGCAGCAGCAGCGGCAGCAGCAGCGGCAGCAGCAGCGGCAGCAGCCAAAATACAGCAGCAGCGCTAGCCCCACCGTCACTTCTCAGCATCCAGGCTCAAGCGGGTTGCTCTCTGGAGCTCTCCTGTGGTTTGTTGATGGGGAACATATTTATGAACACCAGCAGATATACTTGTGGAGTCCCTGGTTATTCTCGTGGAGCAGCCTTTTCCCCTTTCCCATGACTTTGCAGAAGAAGACCACCACTTCAGCTTGATTCCATTACACAAATCAGCTCTCGGATTCTATTGATTGGGATCATGTTCCATTAAGAACTTTGTTATCATCGGCAAGAGAAAAGGCACCGGGTTTGCTCCTGACACTTCCAACAAGTCTCTTTCCCTCCTTCCTTTCCCTTCCTGTAATTCATCCACACCTTTGCTTTTTCTGAGAGGGTCAGCACCAATTACTAGGTTCAAATTATCTTAAAAATGGGCTCACTTTAACTTTGTTTATTCCACTATGCACAAAGAAAAATTTACTAGGTACTTACTGGGGCAAAGCATTATATTTGTTTCTTGGAAGTGTGGTTTCCTGTCCTCAAGGAGAGCTTATAATCTAATAGAGATGAGTACACAATTATCATAAATGTTTAAAAGTGATAAATGGCACAAAAGTGAAGAGAACATAGAAAAGATATTTGTACCTGGAAAGCATCAGAGAAAGTTCTATGGAAGAGGAGCGGGAGCTTGAATAATGAAAGTATCGGGATGGAGGAATAGGAGCATATTCTGTGGAAGGAACATTGTGAGCCAAAGCCCTGCACCAGTAAAGCACAGGGCGTGTTTGGGAGGATAGGAAATAGTCCAGGTCTCCTAAATTGTAGCATGTGTGAAGGAAGATAAGGCTGGAAAGATAAATTGGGGCTAGATCATGAAGGGTCTGGAATGCCAGCTTAACCCTTTGGACTTCATTCTATAGAAGTAGAGAGCCAATGACACTTTTGGGGCACTTATTTATTCAACAAATATTTTTCAAGGGCTGACTCTGTGCCAGACCCCATTCTAGGAACTGGGAATATGGAAAATTTTTAAAAAGTAGAGCAATTAGTTGCTCTTGTGGAGCTTGGTGGGGTAAATGGAAGGTAAAGAAATAAAGAAGGCACTAGTCCATTCAAGGTGCACTCAGCTGCAAATAACAGATATCATGACATAAAGTTGTAAATAGGAAAGACTTTGAACAGTCTCATAATAAGAGGTCTACAAGGAGGTGGTCCCGGGGTTAGTTCATAGATGAGGGTCTCAAGTGCTTTCCATTCTTCTGATCCTCCATTCTCAAATGTTGGCTTTCTGTCCTCTGATGTTCAGCTCCACAGACTGGAAGACAGTGCTGGGGGTGAGTGGCTCTACTTGATTTCTCTTTTTGTCAGAAGCAAAATGTTTCCCAGAAACCAGGCAGCAGACTCCCCTTTACATCCTGGTGGCCATGACCTGGTCACCTGACCATGCTGAAGAAAGCAAGTATTTGTCATTTTTGTCTCCCATCAAGGGAAGGAGGATTTTCTAACAAGGCAAAAGAGGATGGGAATGACTGTAAGCAGGAAACCAATGGTGTCTTCCATGGCTGCTCTAAAGAAAGATTAATGGCATGTCTGTGGCTAGGCTGAACTGTGGAGTCTTGGGTGAGACATTTGCCTTTCTGAGCCTCAGTTTCCTCACCTGAAGAATGATCTCCAGGGCCTTTTCCCACTTCAATATTCTCCTATTCTGTTTGTGATTCTGGGAGTCTATTAAAATAATTTGGGCAAGAGGACCAGAGAACTAGTACTATGCTTTTGGATATGGAAATAGAGAAGAGTATGACAAGAGTAAAATCAATGAGCTATGGCATCTAATTGAAAGTGAAGGGTGGAGTCAGTATGACACAACTACTTTTAATTTCCACCTAGGAAATGAGTAAATGGGCTCATATCACAAGAGGTAGGTTTCCGGAGGAGAAATTATTTCTAGCTTTTAAGCATGAAAAATTATTTCCTGGATGCTTTAGTTTTCACACAGGGAGAGAGATGGGGCAGGGGTGGGGGAGTGGAGAAAGACTGATATGACAATCAGACCAACTCATCAGCAATATTGTCACTGAAATTATTTTTTTTTTTATCCTCACCCGAGGACATTTTTCCATTTTTATTCAGATAGAGTGGGAGGGAGAGAGAGGAAGAGAGAGAGAGAGAGAAACATTGACGTGAAGGGGACACATCGAGTGGCTGCCTCCCGCACGACCCAACCAGGGCCGGGGACAAACTACAACCGAGGTACGTGCCCTTAGCGGGAACCGAACCCGGGCCTCTCTGGACCGCAGGCCGATGCTCTAACTGTTGAGCCAAACTGGCCAGGGCTTGTCATTAAAATTTAATTAGATGTTTATGTATGTATTTCTTTGTTTTATGTTTTTCTCCTCTGCTAGACTGTGAGTTTCATGAGGGCAAAAATCATGGTTTTCCTGTTGACCAAAAATCCAGGATATGTGGTATACAGTGCCTAGCATATCATAAGCATTTTTGCATACATTTATTCACTCAATTTATTCTTAAATATTTACTAATAACTTTAATTGTTTTAGTAAATATTTACTAATGACACAATTTTTTTGTAGCTGATTTTGCAGTTATATATCCTCATAGCTCAAGTGAACAGTTGTTAGTCTTACCAATCATTTATCCTTTACCAATATCCATTTGCTTTTGTTATCAGGAATTCATGGTCTTTAGTTGTGAGAGTCTCAAATGCACTTCTGGAAGAAATACTACAGCTTTCTCTGGCTCTGTGTTCCAGTATGGTCTTAAATAACATTGACATTAGAGGCTCAGGAACTGACAGAACGACCTTTTAGTTCCCAAATAAAATGTTTGCTATCAACTAAGTGTGCTCAGAAATGATTTGCCAATTTGTTTGAATACTCTTTCATCATCAATTTGATTGACAGTCATAGGGGAAAGTCATGTTAAAATGTTAATAAATGTCTTCCTTAAGGTTCTAATTAGTTCTATAAGAATAATGTATCAAAACATTATCTAAATATAAAACATAATATACATATACATATTATATAAACATACATATATTATATAATTTAAAACATATAATATAAATATACATATTTGCAATTAATATACAAATATGTAAAATTTCCATATGGCTTAATTTATGATGAATATGTATTAATGAAATAAAAACTATGGGCTCTTTTGTATTAAAAAACGTTATCTAAATAATAAAGAATCAAAGTATTTAGCCTTAGAAGAAGTATAAATGACAATTCATTAAAAGTGGAAAGAAGGCCCTGGCCGGTTTGGCTCAGCAGTTAGAGCATCAGCCTGCGGTCCAGAGAGACCCGGGTTCGGTTTCCACTAAGGGTGCGTACCTCGGTTGCAGTTTGTCCCCGGCCCCTGGTGGGTCGTGCGGGAGGCAGCCACTCGATGTGTCCCTCTCACGTCGATGTTTCTCTCTCTCTCTCTCTCTTCCTCTCTCTCCTTCCCACTCTATCTGAACAAAAAGTAGAAAAATGTTCTCGGGTGAGGATAAAAAAAAAAAAGTGGAAAGAAGGAAAATCTTTAGAGACTCTAATTTCTTTGTTAATTAGGAGAAATACAGCACTAAACCTTTGAAAACTAACATCAACAGAAGAGGTTATAGAAAAATAACAAATAGATCCAAAAAGTGTTCATTAGGATATTTAATGGAGCTATTAAAATATTATTTCATCCAAACTAAAGATTATTCTATTCTGTCCATTTATTTTCTGAGATACTTTAAAATTGTTAATGGAGATGAATTTTTTTAAAAAACAGTTTAAAAATCCCAACATACCCCAAATGTATTTCCTACAGGGAAGGAATTTTTAATAGCTACTGTTTCACTAATGAGGTCCAGCTATTCCACCATCCTGGGTAAAGTAATGAAGTGTGTGTCTATGTAGATCTAGCCCAGCTGGTGTGCATACAGGAAGGCAAAGCGCTCAGAAGAAAACACCTTGTTGTCCGGCTGGTGTGGTTCAGTGGTTAAGCATCGACCCGAGCACCAAGAGGTCACCGGTTCGATTACCAGTCAGGACACATGCCCAGGTTGTGGGCCAGATCCCCAGTGGGGAGCATGCAGGAGGTGGCCAGTTGATGTTCGCTCTCATTGATGTTTCTATCTCTCTCTCTCTCTCTCACTTCCTCTCTCTCTAAAATCAATAAAGGAAAAAAATTAAAAAAAAAAGAAAACACCTTCTTGCATATAAGACTCATAGATGAATTAACCTTTGTGTTAATGGAGGAACTGAAGCCTGAATTCTAACAGACCCATAACTAGAGGAGTGGACTGTAATTTCTAGTCTAAAAATAGTCTAGCTCTATTTTATTCTTACTACTTTTTTTCCCCCAGAGACTGAGAAACAATTTTTCTTTTAATTTTCAGTTTTGGAATCTTGCTTTAATCCTTCCTCAACCTAGTCTTGAAACGTTTTACATTCTCATGCTACCACAGGATTATTTATTTGCTTAAAACATCTGGGAGTAAGTATCCTACCTGTCCATAAGAAACAAGATAATAATGTGTGCATTAGGTTCTCCCTTTTGCATATTCACAAATTATAGGAATGGTGGGTTGACACAGAGTTCGGGGCTAAGGCACTTAATTGGTCCTCTGGAATTACAGAGTTGGCCTAGACGGGTGTTTATTGAAGTCAAGTTCTGTTCTGAAGGTACACAAGTAGGTGTTGGTAGATACTGTGAAGAGAGGACGGGCCCTAACTTCTTTGTGTTCTTTCAGACCCACATTCCAAAGCCCCTTTGCTGAAGAAAAAGGCTGAGGTTGTGCGTGCCCTCACCTAGCTATGTCCTAGCGTGGCCTGCAGGAGAAGAGGGGAAGTACTACTTCTCAGCACTTACCAGGGTCGGGATCTGGGTGTTGGCCTTTGAAATATACGTTGTTTAATTCAATCTTCCAACAAAGGTAAGAGGTAGATCTATGACTGTCCCTGTTTTCCCTCTGAGGAAACACAACTCTGTGGAAACAGGATGGCCTTTCTAAACCTCCACAACGGGGATAATGCATCTCTGTCCCACATGTATTGCTTCTACCCTTGGTAATACATCTTTAGTAAGAAAATGTTAGTGTAACTAAATGTTTTTCATTAATAAAGTCCTGAACTTGATGCCATTTTATGTGTGATTATGTGACAGATTGAAAAATGCCAGTGCTATGCTGTATTTCTTAAAATTTTATTTGTAGGAATCAGGACAATATCGACATGAAAATATTTAATTTCTTTTGCACACATACATTCAGTTACTGTGTCATGTTATAGTTTACTTAATCCAAGAATATTTGTTCTTTAATCAAAGTACTTCTTTGGTAATCCTCGTTTACAAACATTTTGTGGGGGTGTGTGTGTGCATGTGAACATGTACTATGAGCTGAATGTTTGTGTCCCCCCAAATTCACACGTTGAAATCCTAACCCGTCAATGTGGTGCATCAGAATATGGGGCTTTTGAGAGGCGACTTGGTCATGAGAGTGGAGCCCTCATGAAAGGGATTAGTGCCCTTATGAGAGACTCCAGGGAGGGTCCTCCCTGTGAGGACACAGTGAAAGAACCAGGAAGCAGGTTTTACCTGACACACAGTCTGCCGGTGCCTTGATCCTGGACTTCCCAGCTTCCAGACACGTGAGAAACAAATGTTTGTTGTCTAAACCACCCAGGCCATGGTATACTGTTATAACAACCCCAACTGACTAAGACAGTGTGTGATGACTCAGGATAAATTCCAAATGGATGTATTTTGTGAGGTGTTTTCTTGTGTTTCCATTTGTTTTCTTCTGGTTTTGGATACTCCAGATAGCCCCATAAGTCTGACTGTTGTAAGAGTTATTAGAGGATACAGCCCTATCCCTGAAAGGAAAAGCAAAGCAATTCCTTCCTTTTGCGACCACTCCTCCCTGGCATTCTGACGTTCACAGACGAGGGCTTGCTGAGATACTTGCTGTCCCAGCCTTCAGTTTATCATGTGGCAGAATGTGTCACATAGGAGGCTTCAGTGGTTCCAGAGTCCTCATGAGGAAAGGGTCGCTCTGACTCAGCCAGAGATGGAGTGCATTTCTTGTTCAGAATGTTCTAGTACCATTGAATATCACTGGGTTTACAGAGGCAGTTTCCTTTTAAAAGTGAAAATGAAAAAGAAATTCAAAAAGTACTCCATGAAAAAAATATTCTTAAAAAATTTTTTTATTAATTAATTAATTTTTGTTACAGATATTTCTCCTCTTTCCCACAGACACCATCCTCCCTATTCCCCCACCCCAAGCATTGTTGTCTATGTCCATTGGTTATGCCTATATGCATATAAGTCCTTTGGTTTATCTCATCCCTCCCCTTAGCTCCCTTCCTCTGAGGTTTGAAAAAAATATTCTTTTGACAAAATATGTATACAAATCAATTTTCAGGGAAGATTTTGTCTTTTTATACAATTTTATAAACATTAAAACATTTTTTTTCTTTATTGATTTTAGAGAGACAGGAAGGGAGAGGGAAAGAGAGAGAGAAACATTAATGAGAGAGAACATCAACTGGCTTCCTCCTGCATGCCCCCCACTGGGGATTTGGCCCACAACCTGGGCATGTGCCCTGACTGGGAATCGAACCAGTGACCTCTTGGTGCATGGGTCGATGCTCAATCACTGAGCAACACTGGCCAGACCAATTTTATAAACATTTAAAGACAGGTAATAAAGAAAAGGTTTGTATTTTCTTTTGTATGCCACAGAATAACGCCGAGGACATGTTTTTGTTTTTTCTATTTGATCTCATGGAATATGCAATGTATGTTCATAAAGAGGCTATTGCAATGTGATGAGGTAATGAAAATAAAATTATTTCTATAGAATGGCCTCTTTTGACCATGCTAAAATATATATAGCAGCCAGACAGAAGTTTTCAAACAAGTTTTTTCTTATTTTGGAGGTAAGGGGATTGCAAATTAATTAATGGACAGTCACATAGCTTGGTGTCTAACTGGTAGCAGACAATTCATAGTAAATGCTAATAGTCATAGTACTGACTATGAGCCAGGCAGATGTTAGCTTATCTAACCCTCCCGACAATCCTATGAGGTAGGTGTTGCTGTTACCCAGACTTTACATCTGAGTAAACCTGTGCACAAGTTACCAGTTACTTGCCCTCTGTCACACTGTGGGGGAGCTGATTTGAATGTGGGCGGTCTTGCTCTATAATCTGTGCTCTGAACCACTGGGCCATACTGCCTTGTTCCAATTTGACCATGAATAGTATTTAAAAACTTTGCTACAAAGTCATAGGCATATTTCTTAGGACATTTTAATCTGTAAATGGAGGTACCATATTCTTGCCTCAAACTTTTCCCCAGTTGTCTCTTTATGTTTAGACCTTTCAGTTCTGATGTGTCTACAAAGATGAGGATTAGGAAGGATGAGCTCCCCTCATAGTGAGTGCTTAACAAATGTCTCTTAAATGAATGAAAGTACAGTTATTAGTCTTAAAGAAAGGCCTTAATGTTTTCTTTCCTACACTAACATCGACAAATGGAACAGACATTTTAAGGTCAATATAAAACATACAAAGTCTAGCTATTATTTTTCTTTGCCTAGCACTCTTTCCTTTCTTCTGGTAGAAGACTGCATCTTTTCTATGGAAAAGCCATTCCAAATATAAGGGTGGGGCTGCTCCCCCTGCCGTTTACTTGACCACAGCCCAGGCATGAGCACATGACCCTGGCCCTAGCCAAGGAGAGTCCTCCTTCCCCTGATCACTTGGTTCAGGACCATGCATGTGATCCAAGCAAGATGGTGCCTACCCTATTATTTCTCAGCTCCTTGGAGCTGGGCCCCATGAACATTTCTTTTCTTCCTGCCAGTGGAATGCTAAACTTCATCAATAGAGGGCTATGGTGTGGCCCTGCAAGGCAATATAGCAGGAGGATATTTCCCTTCCAGGTTCTGGTTCATTATTGTTATTAGTTAGGGTGGTAACCTCGAAGCTGCACAGGGGGATTCCAGGTCTGCCCCCAGCCCATGCTCTCCCCATCAATACCCACCCACAGCCTCTGGGAACAGATGGCTGCTTCTGTAGACCAGCAGCCTGTGCACACCCTCCTACAGTGGCAGGCTGCTTCTACAGACTGGCCCTGGACGGTGCCCTAATCCAAGTGAGTTTACCACCAGCAAGCTTCTGGTTCCTGTGCAAGCCATACCCCTTTCAAAGAGGCCTGACTGTCATCCTCGAGGGGGAGGGGCTCTTTAACCTTTGTCCTTTGTTGTTCACTCATCCTTAGTTTCAGTGGGTAGCTGCTGTTTTGTACCTGCTATTTCTGGACCCATTAGAAGTCCCTCTTTTTGTTTTGTTTGGTTTAATAACTTCTTTTTTTCTTTTCTTTATTGATTTGAGAGAGAGAGAGGAATGGAGAGGGAGAGAGAGATAGAAACATCAATGAGAGAGAACATCGATTGGCCGCCTCCTGCATGCCCCCCGCTGGGGATTTGGCCCACAACCTGGGCATGTGCCCTGATCAGAAATTGAAGTGGCGACCTCTTGGTGCATGGGTCGATGCTCAACCACTGAGCCACACCAGCCCAGTAATAACTTCTCTTTTTAAAAAGGGGTCAACTTTAAATGAATGATCTTCTATTGCTCTAGTTAAAAATTCTTTATGTTAAATTTTCCCTGTTTAAATAACTAATGTGGTTTCTGTCTCCTGACTGGATCTTCATTGATCTCTCTGAAATTTCACAGAGATTCTAGGGGGAAAAAAGGGTTTCTTTCTCCTTACTGGGTCAAGAGCTATAAGAATAAAATAAGCTGGATCTGCTTGAGGCCATTGTCCGCCATCAGAGTTTGTTTTCAGTTAAAAAAAAAAAATGAGATCAAGCACAGGCAGAAATGGATGTGAGAATCTAATGAAGATGGAGAGAATTCTCATGACATCATTTGGCCCATTAGATCCAGCCACGCCCAAAGACAGTTCCAGTCACATTACTAATAAATTCCTTCTCTTATTTTTTTTCTTAAGCGAGTTTGAGTTGGATTTCTGTCTCTTGAAATTGAAAGAATACTAATTACGGTATAAAGTAGCTTTGCTACAAAAGAAGCAACCGCTTTCCTCCACTTTTCATTTTTGGTTTTAATAGTATCTTTAATTTTTAACAGGATTGCTTATTTATTTAATTTTTATGTACAATCTCTCCAAGGCAATCTCTGAAGGCTGTCTGCTGTCAGCCCTCCTTTACTGAAGGGGACTGGGTGGTGCATTGCACTGCTTCCCAGTGGGGCACCTACCTAACGTAGTCTGGGGGATCAGAAGAGGGCTTCCCTAGGAAAGTGATCACCGAGCTGATGCACAAAGATGTGTAAGAGTTACCCAACTCCAACAAAATTAAAGAGAAGATATATTAACCTGATCATTCAACACTTTACTGAGTCAAAATATCGTGGTGGGTGCTAGGGATACAAAGCCAAATAAACTCCCTTGCTTTTAAGGAGATTGTATCAACTGTGAGTTTTATTTTCTGTATTCTGATGCTTAGGGGGCCTTGCTGACTCTGGAGGGACTTCCTCTCCCAGGGTTAGCTAATTCCTAGAGATAGTAAACAACTCACCTGTGAATGTATCTTTCAAATGCAAACCAACCAATCTAGAGCTCATACCCCCACCACCTTCCTTATCAAGCTCTCACACATCAGCCACCTGTTATAATTACCCTTGGGCCAAGTACTACACAAGTAAGGACAGTCCCTAAATCCCCCAAATGCACTGAAATTATTCAAACTAGCCAATGCTAACCTTACCCACTCTGTCTCACTGTCCCTTCCCATGGAAACCACAGTAAAGGCCTTGCCCATGATTGTCCTCTCTTCCTCTGCCTCTTGACAGACCCTGGTGCTTGCCTGTGTGACCCCCACGGTGTGGCATGACAGGCCACCTCCTCCAGAGACCTGTGAATATAAAAACCATCTTTAAAAAAAAATTTATTGTTGAAAGTATTACAGATGTCCGCCTTTTTTCCCCATTGACCCCCTCCTTCCCATTCCCACCCCCCTCCTGCTTTCCCCAACCTAATGTGTCCATTGGTTGTGCATGTATGCATGTAAGTACTTTGGTTTATCTCTTTCCACCCCCCCACCCCCCCATCCCTCTGAGGTTTGTCAGTCTGCTCCCTGCTTCCATGACTCTGGATCGCTTTTGGTCGACAGCTTATTTTGTTCATTATGTTCCACAAATAAGTGAGATCATGTGGTACTTGTCTTTCTCTGACTGGCTTATTTCACTTAGCATAATACGCTCCAGGTCCCTCCATGTCGTCTCAAAGGGTAAGAGATCTCTCTTTCTTACAGCTGCATAACGAATCTTCAAACAACAAATGCTAGCGAGGATATGGAGAAAAGGGAACCCTAGTACACTGCTGGTGGGAATGCAGACCAGTGCAGCCACTATGGAAAACAAAATGGTGTTTCCTCAAAAAATGAAAAAATGGACCTACCATTTGACCCAGTGATCCCACTTCTTGGACTATATCCTAAGAAGCCTGAAACACCAGTCAGGAAAAATGTATGCACCCCTATGTTCATAGCAGCACTATTTACAATAGCTAAGATCTGGAAATAGCCCAAGTGTCCATCAGTAGATGAGTGGATAAAAAAGCTGTGGTACATTTACACAATGGAATATTGCTACACTATATTTTAAAACAAAGACCTTATTAGGGAAACTTTAAAATGTTTTCCTATTCCCAAGTAATCTAAAGTTGCTTGAGATCAGAGGCCACACCTGCCTTATTCACCATTGTATCCTCATCAGTACCTCTCACTTGCTATTATAATGATCTCACATGGATTTCCAAGCATTGTTCATCTAATATCACGGTATTCATTTGCTCTTTTGATTTCTACCAACTCCATTTTATTTCAACCTCTATGACAGCTAACCAGGCTCACTTTTCTGGTCACTCTCTTCATCTTCCCTTATTTCAGGTTTTTGCTCGTGGTCAGCTAAAATGGCAGCATACCCTCAACAGCCTCTCCTGACCCCCTGACTTAGGTGTAGGTCTTCTATTTCTTGCCTGTCACACTGATTTGTTTCAACCTTTCATTGCTGACTCTACTTCTTGTTCTAGTTATTTGTGCCCTTGTTTTTATCTCTTGATCAGATTGTACGCCCCTGGAAGGAAATAGCTGTATTGTAGACACCTCTGTATTCTTATCTCCTAGCACAGTGCCTGAGAGGAGGTGTTCCATAACTATTTGTTGAATGTATGAAAAAATGCTGGATTACAAACTGCTTGAGGGCAAGGACCATGTTTTACATCTCTTTGTCTATCCTGGAATACCTACCACAAGATCTTACCTATAGATGATTTATAAATATTTAGTAAATTGAGTAAGCGTGTAAGGTAGGTAGAATAACTGCTATTAATAATCCCATTTGACAGGTAAAGAAACTGAGGCTGAGAGAAGTTAATAGCTTTCCCAAGTTCACCAAATTAGTATGAAGGACTATAACTAAATTAGAACCCAGGTACTTGACCACCTACTCCAGAGTATTTCCCACTACCCATTACCACAATAATAGCTGGTATAACTGAGTGATTCTTACATGCTAAGAAGATAAGGATGTCATTGAGAAGTCTTTCACAGGGCAAGATCTTACTCTTTCTTGTATTATGTTGTTTTAGACTGAATATTTATGTTCTTTCAAAGTTAATTCCTTTATGAACATTTCATATTAAATCCTAACCCCAGTGTGGTATTAGGAGGTGTGGCCTTTGGGAGGTGATTACATCATGAGGGTAGAGCCCTTATGATGGGATTAGTGCCCTTATAAGAAGAGGCTAGAGATCTAGCTCATTCTCTTCCCTTCATGTCAGGATACAAGAGAAGTCATCAGTCTGCAACCAAAGAGAGGGTCTCACCAGAACCCCACTATGCTAGCACCCTGATCTCAGACTTCTAGCCTCCAGAACTTTGAGAAATAAGCTATTTATGTATGGCATTTTGTTATAGAGGCCCAAGCTGACAAAGACATATGTTTTGAAACACTCTTGATTTTCATAAGATTAGATATGTATCATGACCTTTATTGACAACAGATACTTGGATATGTCTCCAGTATTGATTTAATAAAAGGTGACGATTTAGAATATTATTGCTGCATAAGATGGGAAATTGGAAAGTATGAGGAATTTTGCATTATTTTCTTGAGAATGACATATTGTAAGTTGATCTGAATCTCTTTGGTTTCCCAGAATTTTTACTGGCTGGGTTTATTCCATACACACCTCCCCCCGCTACCTTGGCAAACTCTCATGAGCTATTGATAAATTATTAAGGTCTGATGCAAACCCAAGTGCCAGGATTAACTATCAAATGGTGTATTCATCATTTGATATATAAGAGACAGAAAACACAATAGTTACTGTGACAGAGAAACTTTAAGATAAAGAATTGTTGACTAGGTATAAAAGAATATTTACCTGAAAAAGCAAAAGAAGAACTCTGTATGTAGTAACTACCATTCCCTAGGACTGAGGAAACAAAGAGGTTGAAATAATTAAAACTTAGAAACTGAGAGGAGGAGCCCTGGGGGAGCTGAAAGTCAGGTCTCTGAAGAAGGCTGCTGTTTGGAAGGTATCTTGAAAAATGTACCTGGGAATGTTTTTAACCAGGTATGGTAAAGCATGCAATCATAGAAATGTTCATGAAGGACGAAGTTCATAGTCACAGATCTCTAAAAACAGGAGGCAGAGTGCAGCATTCCACGCAGGGACACACGCAGAAGCACCAGGGTGGGTCAAGAGGCAGAAGAAGGAGGAGGAAGTGTGGGCACAAGTCTTTATTGTGGTCTCTTTAGGAAAGGTAAGGTAGGGCATGTTAAATAGTCTAGAATTAGCTAGTTTGAATGATTTATGCAGGCTCTGGACTATAGGGGTGGTTCCTAGTTACACAGTAAATGGCCCTGGAGTGCTTTAGGACAGTGGGAATATTGGCTCGGTGGAGGAGAGCTTGATAAAGGAGGTGGTTGAGGGCATAGGCTCTGGAATAGTTGGTTTGTATATAAAAGCACGCTCATAGGCAAGTTGTTTGCTATCTCTAGGAATTAGTTACCCTGGGAGGAGCAGTCCCTCCTGAGTTTGCAAGGTTCACGATGTCAAAGCTTCATACTGTTTAGAAAATAAAAACTATGGTTAGTACATTTGGGTTGGTGTTCCTGAATTCCAAGGACTGCCAGCTGCTTTCCTAAGGCTTTCTTCCATAAATTAAACCTCTTCCCTCCTTCAGGATCAGAGGGGTAGCCAATGTCCAGCTTTCAAAGGGGAGGAATTTTCTGGCCCTAATTATTGAACTTAAGAACAATCCAAAGATTCCACACTATAGGTGATTGCCTAGAATTGATATTCCAGATATCCTGGAAGAACATACACACTCATCTCCTCCCCTTACTTGAAGACCTTCTCTTCTAGGCTCATTAATAAACTTTAAATATTTTCTGATAGCAGAGATGTTATACTGATGTTTAAATTGGAGAGAAAAGTGGAGACTTGTAATGAGCATTATAGTTACTTTGTACCTCTTTTTTGTTTTTTTTTATCCCCACCCAAGGACATGCTTAGAGAGAGAGAGGAAAAGGGAGAGAGAGAGAGAGAGAGAGAGAGAGAGAGAGAGAGAGAGAGAGACAGAGAGACAGAGAGAAACATCAATCAGTTGCCTTCCATGCATATCTCAACCGGGGGTTGAACCCGCAACCCAGGTATGTGCCCTGACTGGGAATTGAACTGTAACCTTTTGGTGCACAGGACGACACTAAACCAACTGAGACACTCTGGCCAGGCACTTTGTACCTCTTCTGTGACCCCTACTCTGTGTCCCCCTCTCCCCATTGCAGGACTCAGGAGATCTCAGAAAGAAGGTTCATCCACAATTGCCAGCCGAGTTTGTGAAAAATATTTTTAATCTGTCAGAGATTTATTCCTCCAAAATTTAATCTTTTATGATATGAGTTGGGTAGAAAACAGCCCAAGACAAAATGTTCATGGGAATGTTTTACTGGGGAGTGCAATCCCGGGACAGCAATGATGGGGGAAGGAGCGTGAGGCAGAGAGAGAGGCTGTAACGTCGTTGCCCTGGCCACAGCTTCCAGCGAAAACATAGCTGGTACTTTGGTCACACAGGATGTCTCCAGGTCGGCTCTGTGGAGCACTGTACCTTGAAGCAGTGCGTTGTGGGAAAGAAAGAAAATTAAATGGCTTTATCTGTTGGTTTCTTCCTGCCTTGTGACTCTCACTGGTCAAAGTCGTCCCATTTTTGTTTTGTCACTTGACCCCTTTGGACAGCTGATGGGAAATCTATATCCCGTGCTGCACAGACCCTCCACAGGTCTGTGAGGTTGGATTTGGCATTGGAGCTGCCGCGGCTGCTGCCAGCTGGGCCTGATGGAGGCCATGGCAGCCTCTGGCCTTCCCCTTGGAAGAGGAGAACTTCAGAAGTTAGGAAGAGTGGGGGCAGCGGCCAGAGCTTTCCACTGAGCAAGTGGCAAGTGGCAACTAGCTAATGTGAGGATATTCATACATTGGATCTGATATAGATAATAATGGGTGAGGAGTAAATAAATCAGAGACTGGGAATGTTTGTGAATACAAATGAAAGTGATTAGAGAAATAGAAAGTTCCAGAAGGATATGTCTGGAATATGGGTTTATAGAGCATGGGAGACAGAGGCCTCTTTCAACACAGGAGGCAGGAGACCTGGTCCCAGTTCCGTTTTTCCTTAGCTATGGCATAGTCTTGCATTGGTCTCTTCATCTCTGAGTCTCTGTTGTTTTATTTAAGAAATGGGAGAGATTCAAAGCTGACTTCTAAAAAATTCTAAAGATATATGTTTCAGAGAGACAATTTTGTAGAAGTAATTTACATGTATTAGTCTTTTTAAATTTTACTATATAAAAAAATGAGGATTTGCTGTCAAGTGCATCATCAGACAGAAACTCATTTTTTTACTTAACATATGCCCTAATGGGTCTGACAGTGAGCTACGGCACTGGAAAGTCAGACAATCTGAATCTAGGCCTGACTCAGCAGCCAGCCATATAATCCTATGTAAATCAGTTCACATATACCTCTGGGCTTCATCAAAGCACCAGCTCTGATCTCCAATTACCTTGTTTGGAGTCCTGGTGTCAACACTGACCAGCTATGTGACCTTGGGCACATTACTTCACCTCCTTGATTCTTGTTCCTTATCTGTCTAATGGGACTGCTGTGAGCAAATGCACATGAAATGCCTGACATAGTGTCCATGTGAATCTTCTTTAGTATTTTCTTAATTGCAAAAAGAGGTGGGTAGGCCCATCAATCCCTAGCACCCATTTCAGCTTTAACATTCCATGATTCCATACTCTGATTCATTACTTGTTACAAATGCTTAATGAGCATTTATTACATGCGTAGTCCTGTGCTACCTTGACCTCAGGAAGCACACAAACTGGTTGAGACAGTCAGATAGGATTAGAAACCATACACTATTGTGATAATAAAAGTATACTTGATCTTATTTAGAGTTCTAAGATTGATGATTTATCAAGCACATTATTCTGGGAAAAGGCACATTGTCAGTGTTGGAAGATATGCTTATGACAGGTCCTTACAGTTCTTTAAAAAGTATTTTGTAGATGCCCATTAGTACGTGTTCATCTGACAACTAATGGAATACTGTTGGAAGTAGCGTCCACATAGGGTTTTATTCTAGAATCTGCAGCATGGTAAATTATATTTCATTGCTTAGTCTAGCTGCTCTTTATAATGATATCATATTTCTAATGGAAAAATTAACATTAAAATTAATATTCAACTTGTGACTTGAATTGAAATGAAAATGCTTAAATGGAAAGGCTTTCTGTTGCCACAAAAGTTACCATGATTATTTTAAAACTTAGTGCAAAATACTCCACATGAGAAATAAAGGACAGTATCTTACTCATCAATAGCAAAGACTCTGCAACCATTTAGGGAGCAATATTAAATGCAAGACTCAAAAATCTGTTTTAGTTTGAATTATGAAGATAGAGAAGAAAAGTAAGTTACTTCAAAAGTGAGTTTGGATTAGAAAAAAAGTTCATTTTTAACAAGTGATGCTAGGCAAAATGGAAAAATCTGTAGTATTATTAAGCACTTAATAAAACATGAAGAAAAGTAATTTAAGAAGGCTTAAGGCAGGACTCCCAGATGTTTATTTTAGGATGTTCAGGAAGATGCTACTGGAGGAGCAATGTGTTGATGCTGAGCTTTGATTTAGAACATGCTGCTTAGCTCCTTAATCTGCCACTTACTGTTTTGTGTTATCTTGGCCAAGGGTCCTACCTTCTTCATGATTTGGTTATCTATAAAATTGAGAAACTTAAAATTACTTCAAATTTATTATGATTGTTATTTCTTCATAGTATTATCAAATGTTTAAATGCATATAATTTAAAGAGGTAAGAGAGAAATAATTTTACAAAACTTGTTTGAAAACAGCATTCCTCCCCCCACCATGTTCCCACTTTCAGAGGAAAATACTTCCAAATCGTAGAGGTTTATTTATTATTATTATTTTTTAGAATTTTCCTTTGCATCTCTGAGTTATATGCTTAAATGGCTAGTTTTTAAAATTATAGTAAAATATACACATATAACAGAAGATGTACTATTTAAATATTTTAAATGTACAGCTAAGTGGAATTAAGTATATTCACATTAGTGTGCAATCATTACCACTATTCACCTCCAGAACTTTGTCATCATCCCAAACTGAAACTCTGTACCCATTAAACAACAGCTGCCTATTACCCCCTCCCCCCAGGCTTTGTTACCCTCTACTCTGCTTTCTGTCTCTATGAGTTTGAAGACCCTAGTTACTTCATATAAGTGGAATCATACAATATTTGTCCTTTTGTGACTGGCTTATTTCACTTGGGATCATGTCCTCGTGGTTCATCCATGTTGTAGTATGTGTCAGAATTTCCTTTCTTTTTAAGGCTGAATAATATATCCCTGTGTGTATATACAACATTTTGTTTGTCTATTCATCCATCAATAAACATTTGGGTTGCTTCCACCTTTTGGCTATTGTGAATAAAGCTGCTGTGAATACGGATGTAAAAATCTCTGTTTGAATCCTGCTTTCAATTCTTTTCAATATCCCCAGAGGCAGAATTACTGAATCATATGGTAATTCTATGTTTAATTTTTTGAGGAACTGCCAGATTGTTTTCTATAGTGGCTACACCATTTTACATTCCTGCCAGCAGTGCACAAGAGTTTCATTTCTCTACATCCTCACCAGTGCTTGTTACCTTTTAATTTATTTTTTGTTAATCCTCACCCGAGGATATGTTTCCCATTGATTTTTTTAGGTAGAGTGGAAGGGAGAGAGGGAGAGAGAAACATTGATATGAGAGAGACACATTGATTGGTTTACCCCCAGTGGGGCTGGGATGGAAGCTGCAACCCAGGTCGATGCCCTTGACCAGGAATCAAACCTGTGAACCTTCGGTCTGTGGGCTGAGGCTTTAACCGCTGAGCCAAACCAGCCAAGGCCTTCCTTATTCCGTCTTCTTTCTCCTCCTCCTCCTCCTTCTTTTAATATGGAAGGCTACATGAATTTGTGTATCACCCTTGTGAGGGGCCATGCTGATCTTCTCTGTATCATTCCATTTTAATATAGGTTGTCCCAAAAATGTATACACAACTTTGAATAATTATAAAGTCAGTGTTTATTAAAATACATGTCAATTTCAAAATGTAAGAGACTCTACAGACACCCTCTATTTGTGCTGCTGATGTAAGCATTCAGTGTTGTTGTTTTTTCTACTTTCTGGATGATTTCCTTAATTTTATCTTCCAACTCTTCTACTGAGTTTTAATTTCTGCTATTATACATGTAATTTTCAAAGATTGCTTTTTTAAAAGACTTATTTTTTTAGAGCAGTTTTAGGTTTACAACAAAATTGAGAGGGAAATACAGAGATTTCCCATAGCTCCCTATTTTCACAGATGCATAGCCTCCCTCATTATCAACACCACTTACCACTTGTTTGTTTGTTTTTTAAATCAAGGATGACCTTACACTGACACATCATAATCACCCAAAGTCAACAGTTTACTTGAGGGTTCCCTCTTGGTGTTGTACATCCTATGGGTTTAGACAAATGTATAATGACATATATCCATCATTATAATATCATATAAAGTATTTTCACAGCCCTAAAAGTCCTCTGTGGTCTGCCTATTCACCCTCCACCCCCCACCCGCATTCCCTGGCAACCACTAATTTTTTTATTGTCCCTACATTTTTACCTTTTCCAGAATGTTATATAGTTGGAATATAATATGTAGCCTTCTCAGATTGTCTTCTTTCACTTAATAACATTCATTTACGATTCCCCCATGTCTTTTTATGGCTTAATAGCTCATTTCTTTTTAGAACTGAATAATATTCCATTGTCTGGATGTACCACAGTTTATTTATCCATTCACCTACTGAAGGACAACTTGGTTGCTTCCAAATTTTAACAACTATGAATGAAGCAGCTATAAACACCATATGCAAGTTTTTATGTGGACACACATTTTCAACTCCTTTGGGTAAATATCAAGGAACATGATTGCTAGATTGTATGGTAAGAATATGTTTAGTTTGTAAGAAACTACCAAACTGTCTTCCCAAGTGGTTGTATCATTTTTCATTTCTACTAGCAGTGAGTGAGAGTTTCTGTTGCCCCACATTCTTGCTAGCATTTGATGTTATCTGTATTTTAGAGGTTAGCCATTCTAATAGGTATGTAGTGGTATCTCATTGTTTTAATTTGCATTTCCTTGATGACATATGATGTAGAACATCTTTTTTTTTTTTTTGTAGCAGAATGTTCATAACACCTTTATTTGTGATACTAAAAAACAAAAACCAACCCCCGCTAAAACCCCCCAAAAACAACTCAAACATCTACCAACAAGTGGATGTATATACAAATTGTTGTATATCCACACAATGGAATACTATTTAGCAATAAAAATAATGAACTTTTAATATGCATACAAAATGGATGAACATCAAAATAATTATTCTGAGTGAAAGAAAGCAGATGAAAAAGAGTATATTCATGTAAAATGAAATAGAAAATGGAAGCTAACCAAAAGTCACAGAAAGAGGCTTCTGGTGGATGGAATTATGTAGGGAGAGATAGGAAGGAAGGATGACAAAGAGGCATAAGGGAATATTTGGGGTGATGGATATGTTCATTTTCTTGATTGTGGCAATGGTTTTATGGATGTATACATATTTCAAAGTTTGTTGAATTGTACAATTTAAAATGGGCAAATTATACTATGTCAATTCTACTTTGGTAAAACTTTATTATTATTTTTAAATTTTTAATTTTCAAGTACAGTTTACATTCAATATTATTTTGTATTAGTTTCATGTGTATGGTATAATGGTTAGACAATCATATACTTTACAAAGTGACCCCCCGCCCCGATATTTCAAGTACTCACCTGGCTATTACAATATTATTGACTATATTGCCTATGCTGTACTTTATATCCCCATGACTGTTCTGTAACTACTAATTTGTATTTCTTAATTCCTTCACCTTTTTCACCCAGCGCCCCACACTCCCTCCCCTTTGGCAACCATCAGTCTGTTCTCTTTGTCTATGAGTCCGTTTCTAGTTAGAGCATCTTTTCCTATGCTTATTTGTGATCTGTATATCTTCTTTGGTGAGTTGTCTGTTAAGGTCTTGTGACCATTTTTAAAGGGATTATTTGTTTTCTTATTACTGAGTTTTACAAGTTTTTGTATATTTTGCCTAATAATCCTTCATTAGATGTATCTTTTGCAAATATTTTCTCCCAGTCTGTGGCTTGTCTTTGAAGTCTCTTGATATTGTCTTTCACACAGCAGAAGTTTTTGATTTAAGGAACTCCAGCTTTTCAGCTCTTTCTTTCATGGATTATGTCTTTGGTGTTCTATCTAAAAATGCCTCATCATATCCAAGGTCATCTAGGTTTTCTCCTATGTTATCTTCCAAGAGTTTTATAATTAAGCATTTTACATTTAGGTCTACAATCCATCTCGAGTTAATTTTTGTGAAGGGTGTAAGGTCTGTCTTTAGATTCCTTTTCTTTTTTCATGTGGATGTTCCAGCACCATTTGTTGAACAGACTGTTGTTGCTTTATTGTATTGTCTTTGCTCCTTTGTCACTTGACTGTATTTATGGGTGTCTATTTCTGGGCTCTCTATTCTGATCCATTGATCTATTTGTCTTTTGCCAATACCGTACTGTCTTGATCACTGTAACTTCATAGTAAGTCTTGAAGTCAGATAGTGTCTTATTCTTTTTTGAAGGGTAAAATAACTTTTGCTATCTGTCTGAGCACATTAATTATAATGATTTAAGGCATTATTATTTTGCCTACATGGTCTCTATTTCTCCACATTGCCTCCCCTCTCTCCCCACTAATTCCTTTGTTTTAGTCTTTATCCTTTATGCTACCTGGTGATCCTTGGCAATCTGCTCATATTTAAGGGCTCTGAGCCGATTGGAAGCTCTGGGCATATTGAATATGGGATTCAGTGAAGGGTGATTTGGCAGGGAAATTTTGTGGATATCTTTAGATATATTAATTTAAACTATGTATGTTCCCTAGAAAAGTATTTTCCAATTTCCCGCTTAAAAGATATAGCCCTGGTTCCCTTCATTCTGGAGCTCATCAAGAAAAGAGATAGGGGATGTAGATCTCAGTATGTAAATATGCTGTTAATACCTCTGGGTACAGTACAGTACCCTTGCCCTCAACTGCGCCTAAAACCCCCTGTTCCAAGCTCTTTCT
Source organism: Tadarida brasiliensis (assembly GCA_030848825.1). NCBI lineage: Eukaryota > Metazoa > Chordata > Mammalia > Chiroptera > Molossidae > Tadarida > Tadarida brasiliensis. The sequence continues at coordinate 37,484,889 of CM061257.1, read as the reverse complement.
TCTATCTCTAGAGAGCAAACATCCCGTATTTGGATGGGGTGGTAGAGATACATTTGACCAGCTGCACAGATATTAACTCAATCTTTCAATACTCCTATGTTTGTCCCTACTTTCAGAGGTACCTGGTGCTGCCAATTCCAGATCTTTCTGGAACCCTGTAACGGGACTGGGTTGCTTCTTAACTTCCCCTCATAGGTTTAGGATTTAGGTCTAAGTCAGTTCCCACTCATTTACTCTTTCCCAGCTTACAATATTTTGTTGCAGTGCTTCCTCTCTCATTCTTTTTATCTTGTGTGTTTTAAAACAATCTTTTTGTTACCATTTTTGTAGAATTTGGAGGAAGTGAAATTAGATATGTATGTGCTCATTATTCTCTTTTCCTCCAGAATGCTAATGTATTTTCTAGTTCTAATAGTTTGTGAGTCTAAAATTGATGATAAATTATTAAAAACAAAAACCTAATATCAATTATCCAAGCCTATGTTGTACAGGATACAAATTTTCCTGACTACTGGGGCTTCTTATACTAGCTGCTCACTTGCTTAGTTGCACTACTATCATAGTGGATGTGGGCAGAAAGTGTGGTGAAATTCCCAATAAATTGTTTTACAACTGATCTCTTCTAGTATAAAGGATGCAGAAAGGAAAATGTTAAGGGTCATGGCTAAGAGTGAAGGTTTGTTGTTTTCTATTATTTATGTTCCCTCCCCCCCCCCCCAATTAGTTATAGTAGAGAAAAGAAAGCCTCTTCAATAAATGGTGCTGGGAAAATTGGAAAGCCACATGCAAAAGAATGAAACTAGACTACTATTTCCCCCTTTTTACAAAAATTAACTCAAAATCAATCAAAGACCTAAATATAATAACGGAAACAAGAAATTACATAGAAGAAAATGTAGGTACTAAACTTATGGACCTTGGTCTTAGAGAGGATTTTATGAATTTGACCCCAAAGGCAAGGGAAGTGAAGGCAAAACTAAATAAATGGGACTATATCAAACCAAAAAGCTTCTGCACAGCAAAAGAAACCGCCAACAAAACAAAAAGGCAACTAATTGAATGGGAGAATATATTTGCAAGCATCAGCTCTGACAAGGGGTTAACATCCAAAATATATAAAGAACTCATACAACTCAACACCAAACAAACAATCCAATTAAAAAATAAGCAGAGGACCTGAACAGACACTTCTCCCAAGAAGACATGGAAATGGTCAACAAATATATGAAAAGATGCTGAACTTCACTAACTATTAGACTAATGCAAATCAAAACTACAATGAGATACCACCTCACACCTGTTAGAATGGCTATTATCAACAAGACAGGTAAGAACAAGTGTTGGAAAGATTGTGGAGAAAAAGGAACCCTCGTTCACTACTGGTGGGAATGTAAACTGGTACAGCCGCTATGGAAGCAGTATGGAGTCTCCTCTGTGACAGTGGGCAAAGAGGGGATAAATAGGGAAATAAAGAGACTTTGCTTCGGGTGATGGGTGCATGATGCAGTGTGCAGATGATGTTTGATTGAGTTGTATACTTGAAAACTGTATGATTTTGTGAACCCATGTCACTCCAATAAATTCAATAAAATAATGGAATTCCACCCCACTGGAATTTCCACAAATAAATAACAGAAGTCATTCAAGGTGATGGAAAGTCCTGGGATTGGAATAGTGAATCATTACAATGAGATAATGGCAGTATTTGATAAATCCATTGCTTTTTAAGTAGGTTATTCTCAAGAAAAACAGAATCAATACAGGATAAATTATTTAGTAAAGAGCAATGAAGCAATAATATGAGGGTACAGCTTTTCACCAGTTCTGTGTATATGAAACACCTAACAATCATTTTAAGCCAAAGAGACTTTTTCTCAACTAAGTTTATTTTAATCACTTATGTGATCACAGAATAGTCTCTAATTCTTATTTTGTGAACATCACAACAATTAATAGAAAAATATGATTAGTAAAACAAGAAGGAAAAAGGTATAGAGTTACCATATGATCCAGCAACCCCGCTTCTGGGTATCCAAAAAATTGAAAACATTTATTTGCAAAGATATAGGCACCCCGTGTTCATTGTAGCATTATTCATTGGGACCAAGACATGGAAACAACCAAAGTGTTCTTTGATAGATGACTGGATAAAGAAGATGTGGTACATGTATACTATGGAACGCTACTCAGCCATAAGAAAAGATGAAATACTGCTAATTGCGACAACACGGATGGATCTTGAGAATATCATGCTAAGCAAAATAAGTCAGAAAAAGTTAAGAACCATATGATTTCACTCACATGTGGGATATAAAACTGAAAGCAACAAATGAACAAATAAGAAAAACAAAGAAAACTCATAGACACAGACAACAGTATGGTGGTTAACAGAGGAAAGGGGAAGGGGGGGCAGTAAAGGGTAAAGGGGGTCATATATATGGTGACAGAAGATTTGACTTTGGGTGGTGGGCACACAATGCAATAGGCAGATGATACAACATAGAATTATACACTCGAAACCTATATAATCTTATTAGCCAATGTTACCCCAATAAATGTAATTAAATTTTTTTTTTTGGTACATGCCCCTAGTGGGAACCAAACCTAGGACTCTCTGGTCCACAGGCCAACGCTCCAACCGCTGAGCCAAACCGGCCAGGGCTAATTAAAATTTTTAATGTTTTAAAATCACATATGTTTCTCCAACATATAATAAGTAAAGGAATGTATCATTTAAAATGCTATATTTGGTAAAAAAAACTTTCATGCCTATTATATAATTATAGTAATTACATGTATAATGTTCAGATAAAGAAACTGAGGCATGAAAACCAGTTAAATAACCTTCTTACATGTATACAGCTCATGAGAATCTTTTTGGGTCTAGGAAAATCATAGTTTTCTTCTTCATCTATCTTTACCTGGTGGTGATAAGGTGTCCACTCTCTGGAGAGGAGTCCAGTCTGGGAAGGAGATTTTGGAGCTGAACTGTTACCATTTGTAACTACTATTTCCTGAGCATCTACTAAGTGCCTGGATACATGCAAATATTTTACATGCCTTGTCTCATTAATCTTTATAATGATTCTCTTTCCTGACAGATAGGAAACAGACCTGGAGAGGTTAAGTAACTTGCTGAAGTGCACATAACTTATAAATGCAGGAATTAGGTTTGGAAACCAGGTCTCAGAATAGAAAGCTCAGGCTCTTTCCGCATGCAGCTTCCTTTTGGGCACAGATTAATAGCTGTCTGGTGGTGAAATGGGGGAAATGGGCAATTCCAATGCTGTGATAAGGTCTGTGGTGGGCTTACAGTGTGGTGTTATGAGAGCCTGTGGGAGGGAAATCTACCTGGAGGAAATAATCTAATTAGAGACCTGGTGGAACAGGAGGAACTCTCCAGGGAAGAAAGGGCCAAAGAGCATTTCAGGCCTAGTGATCAAAGAGACATTCCTGTCCGTTGGGGAAACCAAAGTAATTTAACAAGTGCCACTGGGAAGGAGGCATGTGACAGGAAAGGTGGGCAAGGTAACAGGAGATGAGGCTAAAGAAGAAAGTGTGGGGAGGGAGGTCAACTAGAAAGATAAACTCGAATGAGGGAATTAGGAATTTATCCTCAGGCCAATGGGGAACCATTTAAGGTTTTTTAGCAGGAGTTTAAGGGTTTAAGATTTAAAGATTTGCCCTGGCCAGTTTGGCTCAGCGGTTAGAGTGTCGGCCTGTGGACAGAGAGTCCCGGGTTCGGTTCCCACTAAGGGCACGTACCTCGGTTGCAGTTTGTCCCCAGGCCCGGTTGGGGTCGTGTGGGTGGTAACCACTCGATGTGTCTCTCTCACATCGATGTTTCTCTCTCTCTCTCTTCCTTCCTCTCTCCCTCTCGCTCTACCTGAACATAAATGCAAAAATGTCCTCGGTGAGGATAAAAAAAAAAAGATTTAAGGGTTTTTTTACACTTATAAGTATGCAAAAATGTTCATTTTATAAAGATCATTCTGGTAGCTCAGGAAGAATGGATTTGAGAGGGACTGGAGTAGAGGAGGAGTCAAGAATGATTCTCAGATCTCTGTCTTGGACAAGTGGACAAAGTGGTAACAATCACTGAGATAGGGAACAGCCTCAGAAAAAGTCTATTACAGAATCTAGGCGAGTGCTCTGATTAATTAGAGCTGATTTTGCGCAAGAAAGTCAGTGTATGTTTAGAACTAATTGGACAGACCTTTATTCATGATCATTATCTATATTAGGTTCAGACTCAGCTTAAATCTTAAGAAATTTGGGTATCCTTGTACCCATCACTGTACTCTTCCCCCAGTTTAAAAAAAAAAAGTTTGATTGTGTGCATGGCTCTTTAAAAAATAAATTAAATTATACAAGCAACATTGGCTTTCATAGATTTACTATTTTAGATGAGTTTCCATATAAAAAGGAAATACCAACATAAGATTTTTAAACTATATATTTAGCAGATTTGCAACTTTTCTGGGTACTGATAATTACTAAAACTACGAAACCAGAGGATTGGTGAAATTACACAATTCAATTTTTCAAAATGGATGTGGCTGTATGATAAAGCAAATGTTGCCTAATGTGATATATTTATTCATTGATTCCTTCCTCTAATATTTATGACCTTTAGAAAATGTTACTGTTGGTTGTTCTGGGCATTCTGTATAATATACAATGTTAAAAATAATAAAATTATAGAGCTGGAGAAAAGTTGTGATAATTTAATTCTGTCATTGTACAGCTGAGGAAACTGGGCATCAGAAAGTCCCTTCTAAAATACTAAATCACTACTGTGTCCTTGGACACTGCATACTATTTCATGAAAAAAACAAAACCAAAACCAAACCAAAACAAAACTGGTAACTTTAATCTTCATGTTCTTTTAATGTAATAAAAAGTGGAAAATAATACAGTTTGTGGAGGGGACTTGAATTTTCTCTTACATACATCATTGAGTCTTAATGTTTATTTTTAGGCGGAATGAAATTTCTCCTCAGTTGCTTTGGGAAACAATAATATGGGTTAACTTCACATTAAAAGTGCTAATAGCATATGTGTATATAGAATATTGCTTGTAGAATACTGAAATGCAAATCAATTAAAAAAGGCCATAGTGTACAAAAGAAACTTCTACCATTAAACATTTGTAAAGCTTAGAATGTTTGCAAAATATCTATCATTTGCATAACCACAATTCCCACACTTTCTAATAATCAAGTTTCTTATTGAGAGTTGATAAAATATAGAGCTTTCAGGAGCTATGTATTTCATATACACTTAACAACATTATACATTCTAAACACTCTATACTACTATTATGGCAAAAGAAGAGAACATACTTTTATATTTTTATCAAGGAAAAAATTAAGTAGGTGAAAAAGTTTGCTCCTTTGTCAAAGATCAGTAGACTGATCTATGGATTTCCATGGGTAGGACCATGAAGGCAAACAAATAATCTTGCCTGATAAAACACACTGTTTCTAACATGTTCAGGGATTAATCTGGCACAACATAAAAGTACAAATTAAATATTTCATTCTATACTATTGGGGATAATAAAACAATGTAGAAATTCCTTAATACAGGCAATGTAGTATTTAATGTGTCAGAAGCATCATATATGGTATAGGCTAGAGTCTGTGTGTGACATGATAGGAAATACATATGTTGGTCTCTGCCCTTGGTTCCTGACACAGGGCTCCTAAAACCCTTATACATTCCTAAGAGATAAGGGCACCAGAAGCATCTTTTGTTCTATTGAGGGGACTCTTAGTAGAGTCCTAGATGGCTCCTGGTCACCAGAAAGACCAAACCATAATTAGAAGCTTGGATTTTTCAGGCCTGCCCCCACTTCTCCAGAGAGCAGGGAGGGTCTGGAAATGGAGTTAATAACTGATCATGTCTATGCCAGGAAGCCTTCATAAAATCCCAATAGCACCGGGGTTCGAAGACCTTCCAGTTGGATTCAGCTGATGTCACAGAGAATTGCTTGGTGTAGGAAAAATAAACCTCCCTACGTTTCTTTGGTGACCAGAAGTGAAGTGTTTTGTGTGACTAGTAAAGGAGAAACATAGAACCAGAGATTTTTCTTCTTCACTGTTTCTCTCCTAGCACCCTTCACACTTACGAGTCTTCCAAAAGATCCTAACTCTTCATAAACCTTTAAACTGTTAATCTTTTCTCTCTAAGAAAACATAAAAAGGCAGCCTCCTTCAACATTTGTATTTTCTCCCAACTGTGCATATTGCCATCGAGATTCCATATATTTCTGGCATAATTCCATTTTCAAGACTTTCTAATGGAACGAACCTGAGAACACTGCAGAGGACCAGTTCATTGGGTGGCCATTGCTTTATGACATTGTCAGTACTGAAAAAACAACTAAAGTGTACCTAACTTTGTTTCCCGGGACATTTAAAGCAAACAGGGCTTTTGTTTCCCCACCCAAAACGTCAATAACTTATAAATCGGCCTCCTATAAGAAAGTCCAGGCCCCTCTGAGCTTGTTTATTCTAGCAGCAAAATAGAGCTGTTGGCTTTCACCACCCAGTTCCCTAAAGTTCTGTTTAGGGCTTTTTATCCATCCTTCTTTCCGTTTTGTCCTTGAAGCCCAGAAGCAAGTGACCTGCGTCCCAGGTAAAGGACTTGGACTTGGGCGGGGTCCGCGGTCCTCTTCCCACTAGGCCCCCGAAGGACTGCGCGCTCAGTACGGGACAGGACGCCGCCTGGATCCAGATCCCGAGCGCGCAGCGGTTCGTGGTCAGAAAGAAGCATCCGCGTACCCAACAGCAATTCTCCAGCTTGCACCCAAGGGCACATCTCTGCAGGTCGCTACCCGAGGATCTCTCTCACCTCCACTAAGAACGAATGTAAATGTTAATCTACTCCACAACTTAACTTTGTTAGTTTCAATATAAAAGTTCACATTGCCGCACCTCCACGCACGCACTTTCCGTTCCAGCTGCAAGGACAAGCTTGCGCCCCCTCCCCCGCTCCAGCGCCAGCTCCCCGGTTGGTTGCGGGGGGACCCTAAGGGCCGCTGAGCCCAACAGGCGGGGCCGGAGGCGTGTCCTCCCCGGACCCCGCCCTCCAGCCGCCTCGGCGGAGAGAGCAGAGTCCCGGCTTGTGCCGACGACGTGTCCGGAGACTCCGGGTGCTCATGGCCCACGTCCCAAGCCCCGAGGGCTCCTCCGCGCCGCGCCCGGCGAGGGCGAGGGCAAGGGCGAGGCTTAGGCGGGCGGCCGCGACCCTGGCGCACGTGTGCGGACTGACCCTGCACATGAAAAGGTAACAGCCACCCGGGCGCCGAGCCGCAGCGGCCAGCGCCACCTCTCCTGCGGGGACTGCCCTCGGAGTGCTGGTTCCGAAAGGCAGCTGGACCATGCGGCTCCCTGGGCAGGACCCAAGGTGAACCGGCCATCGCAGCCAGGCCTGCTCCCTCCTCGAATTTGCGGTCCTTCCTTGGGCAGGAAAATCGCCGCCTTCCTTCTCCTGGGAACCCGTCTCACTGGCCCTTCCCACCTTCTTTATTTAGTCAGCTGTGAGTACGTGTGAATTTGGTTTCCAAAACTAGGAGACAACCGGAGGAAAAGCCCGCATTTTCCATATTTGCCTCTGGAGAATGTGAAAAGCAGAGAGGTGGCCCTTGGGACTTTGATCTGAAATGTCTCTCCAAGTATGGGTTGTAATTTTGTGGGAACTGCGTTGCCTGAGGAAGACTGGCTTCATGATTGGGTCACAAGTATAGGTGAGAGAGGGCTATTATTTTTGGTTTTGCTTTTCCTAGGACCAGGTAGGTGGAGAATCCATCTGTTGAAGGTCTCCCACAGAAGTAATAACAGCTGATGCTGAGAAACACAGAAGTTTGATTTTGCTTGATTGTGAGCTTGAGGAAAATGCCGTAAGAAATGGATGTGTGTACATATCTGGGCAGCCACCTAGATGTGGCATCTTTAGATTACTCTGAAGTAATGTTGGGGCAAAAATCTCACTCCTAGGTGTCTAGCTGTGTAGGGCACTTGGATAGCACTTGGGCAATGAGACACCTGGTAGGGGCACCTCTGAGGACACAATGATAGCAACAACAATAAAATTTATAGTATTTATCAAGCATTTACTCTGTGCTATGTGGGATTCTAATTACATATACCATTTAATGTAAAGTGCTACTCAGGGTGCTTTAATACATCATTCCGTTTTGAGAGGCATATGAACTAGCTGCTGTCATCAGTCCCATTTTACAGGTGAGGAAATGGAGACAGTTTTTCAGGTACGTAGGTGACCCCGTTCTCCCACTGCTATGAGTGTAGGCTGCCAACAGCTCACAGCTGCACCTTTTCTCAAGAATTGCCCTTGCTGATGGAAGGTGTCTTGTCAGAAAATGCTCTTGAGGCTTCACCCCAAGACTCTCAGGTGTGGCCTGTGGCTAAAAGATGACTGATATGGGGGTCCCTCCCTACCTTAGAGGGGAAGATTGCAGCTGGACCCACATTTTTGCCTTGCTGCTTCTCTCTCCTGTTCACCTTACTTCCTTAACAGTTTTCACCTGAGAGCCTTAAATTACACAAGAATCCTCACTTCAGGCTCTGCTTCTACGAAACCCAACCTAAGATAACTACTCTGCTATATTGGGTTGTGAAGTTTTCCAAGTTTTATTTTTTATCCACTAGAGATTTTTCTTTCTATGGAAAGACAACCCATTGGTTTCAAACATGTATCAGATGACTTTTCCTTCTGATTAACACAATGAACTGTATATGGAAGCGATGCTGCTAAAATACTGCCTTATTTGTGTTAAGGATATGATAGAATGCCTTCCCTGAAGTGCTGCTGGGCCAAAAAAACTCTGTTCATACCAGGGAGGGGGTTAACCAGAGTGGGTAGTAAGTATTTGTTCATTGGATTCTTGATTGATGAAACTGATTATGAGAAGGATACATATTAATACCTCCAAGGTATTGCAAGTTAGATTCCAGACCACTGCAATAAAGCAAGTATCATACTAAAGTCAGTGGCAGGTCTTGCGTTCAATTTGTAAAAAAACCGCAACATCTATGAAGTGAAATAAAGCGAAGAGCAATGAAAGGAGGTATGCCGGTACTGTTTTTAGTAGCCTTGTGGAGCTATAACTGACATAGTGAAAGTGTACACATTGATAAGTTGATATATGTATGTACCCATAAACCATCACCACACTCAAAATACTGAATATATCCATCACTCCCCCAAATTTCCTCAGTCCCTTTGGAATACCTCCCATCCCAGCCCCAGGTCTGCTTTTTGATATAGTAACATGAGGTTGAAAAAGACTTTAGAGATCCTGAGCGCCAGTCACCCAGCAGATGAGCATGCCTGGGCTCAAGGCATTTGGGGATTTCCATGGGTAAGACCATGAGGGGAGTTGAAGTAACCAAGGCCAAGCTGCCACCTGCTCATGGGAAAGGAGATGGATACAAAGCTGGACTCTGATGACAACTTTGGTATCCAAGGCATGATTCCAGAGTATGTGGCAAGTTCAGATGACGTGCAGGAAACTTTTGGGATTGAGGCAGTCTGGGGTTTTGTTACAGGTTAAAGGAGATCCTGAGGGAGTGATGACATACTTGTAATGCACAACCAAACTCACCACCAACACCCAGAACTCCAAGGCTGGCATGGGAAAGGGAATCTCCTGGTGGGTGAGGCAGCTGATTTCTGTCCTTGAAGTTCATCATCCCCTTGGTTTTCTTACTGATCACTCTTGGCTATGGGAGACACGCCCTTTAGCTCAAGTTTGCAATCTTGTAGCCCAGCTCAGACATGGTTAGAATGCTCTGAGGCACTTTTGAAGGTCTGGCAAAAGCAACAGAGTGAGAACCACCATACAAGATAACCTGATATTCAAAACGGTTTTCTCATCTTTGATTTATGGTCTGCTCAGCTTCTACACTGTCTCCCATGCCTGGAAATCCCCTTCATCAACTCCTAGTAGCCACATTAAAAAAGATTGAGGTGAGGAGAAACAGGTGAAATTATTTTTAATATTTTTAACTCAATATCTCCAAATATCATTTCAACAAGTAATCTATATAAAATTATTAATGAGATATTTTACATTTCTGTTTTCATACTAAGTCTTTGAAATCCACACTTACAGCACAGCTCCATTTGACTGGCTGTATGTACATATTGGATGGTACAAGCCTAGATGGAGCATCGTGGCCTGCATCCAAAGTTAGTAAGTGTTCTACAGGGAGAAGAGGAAGAATATGAGTGTTATTTTTGCACTTAGTTTGGAGTACTAGTAGGCAATCCTGTGGACAGCGATAATAGGCTTTGGGAAATGCAATCCTAGAGCATCAAGACAAAACATTTTCCAACTTCATTTTTCAGAGCAAAATAACGTCCACAGTACGGTGCAAATTTCACCTTGTTTTTTGAATCCAAACTGTAGAGCTTCCCCCCGGATACTAACTTGCATGTTAACCTGTGTATTCTCTACTCCAGTTGATTCATCTCCACATTAGCTTGCGTTTCGCACATTTTCTCTATCAAGTAAGTACTTTTATATTTCTTTCTTTTTTTTTTTTTTTTTATCGTTTCTCCTTCAGGTACATTGGAAAGAGTCGAGCAGAAGAATGGGCGCTGTTTTACTTGAGCATAAAGAATCATTCAGCTAATGAACTATTATTCGACATGAGCAGTTATTCTAAATATAACTTGGTTAGTATTTTTATCAGCATCTTAATTAAAACCTATGCGGTTTTAAGACTAGCAATGTGTGTAATATCTTTTAAAATTATTTTTTAATTATAAAGTGATGAATAATATCATTGGGGAAAAGGTTTAAAAAAGGGTGAAAATATTCAATGTTTCAAAGATATAGGAAAATTGACACTTTTATCCAACCATTGGTAGTGGGAATGTAAATTTAATAGGGGTTTTGGAGGACAATTTGACAATATGTATTAAAATTTGAAATGTGTATAACTTTGTCTCTGCTATTCCAGTTTTAAAATTTTACCCCATGAGAATGATTGGATATATGCTCACATTTGCATGTACAAGAATGTTTATCTTATTGTTTATAATTTAAAGAAAGGAAACAATTTATATTTCAACAACTATTTATTTGGTGCTATGTCTGCTGAGCACTGTAGTAGGTATAGGGTCAAAACAATTAGTCAGATTTAGCTGGTTCCCTGCCCTCATAGCTTAGAGTCTAGGAAAGAAGGCAGTCAACTAAACATTTGTTGAGTGCAGTGCTGATGGTGTAGACTGTGGTTGAAGCACATATGAGGGGAGCTGGACCCAGAATTGAGGAGGCAGTGAAGGCTTCTTGGAGGAAGTGATGTCTAAACTGGGTGCCGAGGGGTAACTGAGCTAAATATATATTATGAATTATCATGTGATAGAGTATGATGCACTTATTAAAAATGATGATGTACAAGTGGAAGGAAGTAAATATTATATCATTGAAGGAAAAAAAATCAGGTCACAAAACAGAATAGTGTATTTTATTTTTGTAAAATTATATATGTTTCTACATGTGTGCACGTATTGTGTATATATGTATATATGCTTGTATGTGAATATATATAAATATTTATATACACCACACATATAGGGAGAGACAGAAATAGATATCTAGAATGCCTCAAAATACAACAGTGACTATGGTTGGTGGAATTTCAATGAATCTTCACTTCTAATGTAAATATGTTATTTTCATAATAATAAAAAATAGTTGTATCTATTTTTTAAAATTTGAAATAAAATAAAAGTAATATAGATTAAGTGTAGGAAATTTGGAAATTATAGAAAGGTTATAAAGAAGAAAAAAATGACTAAAATTCTATCTCCAAGATGACAGATGATCAGTTATAACATTTTGGTGTATTTCCCTCCCTTCTTTATATACATATGAATGTATTAGCTCTTTTCATAATGAAATGTGTTTTGTAGATCCGTTTGAAATATTAGTATATTTAATATTAAAAATAATTTGAGCTTATTTATAGATATTCTATCACAGAATAAAACTTAGCTCTGAACATTAAAGTTTATTACGCTTACTAGAGTTAAATACCTTTATATATTTGGGGAAGATATTGACATTAAATAAAACAATTCACTTTCCTCTGTTTTTAAATTTTTGGTACAATTAAATTATTATATGTTAATTATATCAATGATAATTTTTTTCTCGTCATTCATTTGAGTAGATTATAAGGTTAAACTGGGTAAAAGTTCATTTTTCATGAGCTCTTATAAATAACATTACTGGATCCCCTTACAGCGGTTCTCAACCTGTGGGTTGCGACCCCTTTGGGGGTCGAACGACCCTTTCACAGGGGTCGCCTAAGACCTAACAGTAACAAAATTACAGTTATGAAGTAGCAACAAAAATAATTTTATGTTTGGGAGTCACCACAACATGAGGAACTGTACTAAAGGGTCGCGGCATTAGGAAGGTTGAGAACCACTGCCTTAGAACAATGCCAGCCATAATGGGAGTGTTAACTGGCTTCACACTGTACGGTGTAGTTCCCAATGTGGGCAGGCGGTATAGTGGAGTCAAGTTCTTTGACTTAAGGATTATACTTTGCATCATCTCTGCTATATTGCTTTGGTAAACTATGGTAGTGCTGTCATTCATTCATTTTTTTTTTAATAGCTACTAAAACCCAGGAGAATAAAAGTCAACATATTCCTGTATCATTCATAGGCATTTTTTAAAAATCCTCACCCAAGGATATTTTTCCATTGATTTTTCAATAAAGTGGAGGGGAGGGAGAGAGAGAGAGAGACATCGATGTGAGAGGGACACATTGATTGGTTGCCTCCCGCATGACCAAGACTATGGCCAGGGATCAAACCTGCAATCCAGGTACATGCCCTTCACTGGGAATCAAATCTGCTATCCCTAGGTCTGCAGGCCGATGCTCTAACCGCTGAGCAAAACTGGCCAGGGCATTCATAGGCATTTTAAATAGGCATTTTAAGGACACTTTCTTCCTTATATAGGAAGCCAAAAAATGTAAATTGCTTTCATGAATTAATACATGTAAAGTGCTTGGAATAGTGCCTCAGGCATACTAAATGCTCACTAAATTATTATTATTGTTAAAATCAAACAAGTTATCAGAATAGGACTATCTTGAATCTATATTTATAGTCTCATCATCAGGTATGGGATGTGAAGAATAAATTGATATCAAGATATAGGGTGGAGCCTTGGCCGGTTTGGCTCAGCAGTTAGAGCATCGGCCATCGGTCCAAAGAGTCACGGATTTGATTCCAGCCAAGGACATGTACCTTGGTTGTGGTTCATCCCCGGCCCTGGTCGGGGTCATGCGGGAGGCAACCAGTCGATGTGTCTCTCTCACATCGATGTTTTTCTCTCTCTCTCTCTCTCTCTCTCTCCCCCCCTCCCACCCTTCCTCCCTCCCTCTCTGTCTGAAGATAAATGGAAAAATATCCTCGGGTGAGGATTTAATAAACAAATGTAATGGGTAGGTCATACTTTTTTTTTTATAAAAAAAATTTTTTTTATTCCTCACCCAAAGATATGTTTATTGATTTTAGAGAGAGGAAGGGGAGGGGGAGAGGGAGAGAAACATTGATGTGAGAGAGAAATATCAATTGGCTGCCTTTCAACCAGGGACCAAACCTGAGACCTAGGTAGATGCCCTGACTGGGAATCAAACCCATGACCTTCCAGTGTACGGGAGGGTGCTCCAACCAACCACGCCACATAGACCAGGACAGTGTTAAAGCCTGAGACCTGGAATGAAAAGTTAAATAAAGATGCTGTATTGAGATAAACTCAGCTGAGTTGTATATCACCTTATAGCATAGCCCTAAATCAGTAACAGTATTTTGAAATTTAATTCCCTAGATAAAAAGGAAACAACTACTATTGACACTCTTGTATAGGTTCATTGAGTCTGGCGAATGTGATTCTATTCAACTGGGTGGACATGAGATTGAACTACGCTCATGGGGTGACTCATACCCATTAACTCAAGAAATAGCTTTCAGCACGCAAACTCTTGATTTGTTATAATGGTCTTGTTGTCTTAGTTATAATCAAACATGTCTATCTATAACCTGACCAGTAAATTCCACACTTGGTGCTTCAATTGTTTTAAGTAAATCTGTTTCTTAAAGTAATTTCAACAAAGTTAATGTGTAAAGTTAAAAGTCAATATTACACAAACATAGCACTCAGCGTTCCCCAGGCTATAAATCCTGTCCAGATTTTTAGAAGAAATTGTGTCCATGGAGACAGGCTGGGTGCATTCAATGTAAGCACACTTTGTTTTACAGAGCAAAGATTTTGAAAAGCTGAAAACATTGTTGTTCATTCAACCTAAGCAAAGAAGCCAAGCAAATCTCAGAGAGGTAAATAAATAAAACATTTTTTTTCTGGTATATGATTATTCTAATGTATTCAATTATGCTTTTCTTCTATCACTTTAAGAAAATACAGGTTAACACTATAAAAACATTATGTCAAATTATTTTTCTTATATTTCTACTTTCCAAACCTTGTTTTAATTTTAGGGTTTTAGAAAACAAATGGGATTAAGTAAATATGATTGGAATATTTATATATTTTTATACATACACCTAGTGAAGCTGTTCTTTCATTTATTTCATACATTGATTAAAGAAATATTAATCATTGAGTCCCTACTATGTGTTATATATATTTGAGGTATGTATTTGAGATAAATAATTGATTTTGAATATAAGTGAATTTATAAGCCTATTAAACTGTTTTCCATAATTTTAATTTACTAATCTTTGAATGAACTTTAGCAACCTATTATGTAGATATGGATTTATGTCCCTAAGAGATTAGGTGGATCTTCTCTGCTTCTGTTAAAATTTTAATGTACTTAGGTAAATTGGATATACATTTCTTATTTTTTAGCCTCTAAAGAATATTTTGTATACCAGCTATAAAGTATAAAGAGGTATTGATTTTTAAACATTTTAAGATATAAAGCATTTCAGAGTATTCTAAAAAATAAAGTGTTGTATTACAAGTAGTCATCATCTTTGGCATCAGACATTTCTAAAAGTCAATGTTTTCTGTGCTTGGGACACTATCTTGAATCCGCCTATATCATAAAATACCATAGCCATGTAAGTTCTTGTTAATGTGAGCTGAAATTCTTGTGTGGGTCTGGACACAGTCCTCAACTTAACAGTGAATTTACAACTTGGGATAAATGGTATAAACAAATTTAAGCTAAATTTATCTTTCTCATAGAACCTATTTTAAGTAGAGAACTATGTTCCAGAAGGTATAAAAATAGACACTATATTTATTCAACTCTTTATGAATCGTTTGCATACTATGAAGTATACAGTTTTCTTGAGTATACATAAGGCAGTCAAATGACATTAAATTACCAAACACTTCTAATTTATACCAGAGAAGGTTTTCCAGGGTCAGAGGAAGTGCTGGGAGTGGAGCTGAGGATTCTGATGGAGGGGTGGCCGTCAGAGTCAGGGCTGAGGGCTGGGTATCTCATGCAGTAAGTGGCATGCTAGTTCCAAGCCGTCGCTGCCCCATGAACCCCATGTTTTGAAAGATCTTTGACTCCTAATAAAACTCATTTATTAATAGTTAATTTACCTGCCTGCTTTCTAAAATTAAAGATAGATCTTACTGTCGTCAGCACTTTCGTTCATGCTGAGCTGACATGATTCCAGCGGAAGCAAGTAAATTATACGTTATCCTGGGTGACTTTATTACAGGAAAATTAATGATCTCTTAGCCTTTTCAAGATATTGAAAGTTCAGAATTCCTTCCCACCCCCATTGGCTTCATCTCACTTCAGCCATCGCAAACAGTCAAACCACTCACTGGTACTAACCTATGTCCATCATGCAGGGCCTAGGAGGAGAAAGGGGTTGAGCTGGGGCTGATTCTCCTTAGTCTGCCCCAGGGTCTGTGGCTG
This sequence comes from Tadarida brasiliensis, assembly GCA_030848825.1. Taxonomy (NCBI): domain Eukaryota; kingdom Metazoa; phylum Chordata; class Mammalia; order Chiroptera; family Molossidae; genus Tadarida; species Tadarida brasiliensis. The sequence goes on along the minus strand of CM061257.1, from coordinate 37,468,927 downwards.
GACGTGTTGAAGTAGGGCTGCCTCACAGAGCTACAGCCAGACAACTTCCTCAGCCAAACTTCCGGGAGATTTTAGTTTAGGAAGCTTGGACATTCGAAATGCACAGGTAAATAGTAATAACTGGTTACTGCTGATTTGTTTTTATTTGGGGCTTCAGTCGTCTGGGATGGAGACCCATTCATTTCAAGTTTCTGAGTGTAACCCCTGTGTTTTGATGAAGCTGAATTTAAAAACACACCTTTATTTGGAACATTTTAGACTTACAGAAGACTTGCACACTCTCTGCTCAGCTTTCCCCAGTGTTACCATCTCATATAGCCATGGAGTGCTCAAAACTAAGGAACTGAGATGGTTCAACAAATGCTATTAACTAAACTGTTATTTATCCTCACCCAAGGATACATTTACTGATTTTAGAGCAAGAGGAAGGGAGAGGCAGAGAGAGAGAAACATCAAAGTGAGAAAGAAATATCCATCGATCGCCTTTCATATGTGCCCCAACTGGGGATCAGACTTGCAGCCTAGGTATGTGAGGTATGTGCCCTGACCCCAGTCGAGCCAAGGACATGTTTAGGGCACAGGATGACGCTCCAACCAACCAAGCCACTAGGCCAGGGCTAAACTATAAACTGTTTAGATTACCCTAGTATTTCTACTAGATGGCTTTTTCTATTCCGTGATTTAGGTCGGGATACCACACTGCCTCTCGTTGTCATGTCATCTTAGTCTCCTTCAGCCTGTGACAGTCCCTCAGATTTCCTTGTCTCAGGTTACCTTGACACTTTTGAAGAGCACTGGTTAGGTGTTTTGCAGGATGTCCTTCGTTTGGTTTTCTCTTTTTTCTCATGATTAGACTGAGGTTAGGTTTTGGGTATGTGATATTAATATCTTATAACTTGGCTAAGGTAGTGTCTGCCAGTTTCTCCACCATAAATTTGCCATTTTCCCCTTTCCATACTCTGTCCTTTGGAAGTGAATTACTGAGTCTAGTCCCCTGGAGTTATTAAGACAAGTCCAGAGGACTTAAGATCCATCTCCTGGAAGGGGGAGTATTTAAGAAATTGTAGACGTATGTTACAGTCACCACAGTTATTAATAAATATTTGATGGGAGGTACTTTGAGGCAATGTGGATACCCTGTTTCTCTTTAAAGTTTCACTCACTAATTTTAGCATTTGTCAGTGGATATTGACTGCAGCAACTATTATTTTGGTTCTCTAATGGTAATGTTCTATTTTTCTCATTCTCTCTGTATAATTCTTCTGTAGAAGAATCATCTCTTCTCATTTATTCATTCTATTGTGTATTTATATCAGTATGATCTAATGGATATTTATTGACTTGTAGATTTTTTTCTAATTTTTTTGTCTTTATTGATTTTTAGAGCAAAAGGAAGGGAGAGGGAGAGAGAGAGATAGAAACATCGATGAGAGAGAACATCGATTGGCTGCCTCCTACATGCCCCCCACTGGGGATTTGGCCCACAGCCCGGACATGTGCCCTGACCGGGAATTGAACTTGCAACCTCTTGTTGCAGGGGTCAATGCTCAACCACTGAGCCACACTGGCCAGGCTATTCTTTGATTTTTAATTGGTTACTAACATTGTTCACTATATTGCTCAAGTTATTACAGCTCTAGCCATCAGAAACTCTTAAGAGTTGGTTCATGTGCTCTTTTGACAAACCCATATCTTTTTTCTTTCCCTTTCTTTCTTTCTTTCTTTCTTTCTTTCTTTCTTTCTTTCTTTCTTTCTTTCTTTCTTTCTTTCTTTCTTTCTTTCTTTCTTTCTCTCTCTCTCTCTCTCTCTCTCTCTCTCTCTCTCTCTCTCTCTCTCTCTCCCTCCCTCCCTCCCTCCCTCCCTCCCTCCCTCCCTTCCTTCCTTCCTTCCTTCCTTCCTTCCTCACCCAAGGATATTTTTCCATTTATCATCAGATAGAGTGGGTGGGAGGGAGGGAGGGGGTGAGAGAGAGAAACATCGATGTGAGAGGGACACATCAATTGGTTGCCTCCTGCATGACCCGACCTGGGCCGGGGACAAACTATAACCGAAGTACGGGCCCTTGACTGAGATTGAACCCACAACTCATTGGTCCTCAAGCTGATGCTCTAACCACTGAGCCAAACCGGCTAGGGCCCCATATCTTTTTATTAATTTTTTTAAAAAGTAACTTATTTTCTGGCATTATAAGATGTTCCAGGTTTGTCTTGTTTCTTCCATACCCTAGCCCAAGAATCAGCCATTTCTTTGAGAAGCATGGAGCCTTTTATTGCAGAATGAGATTAGAATGAGGTTTAGAAACCAAAATCTGGCCTCTTGTTCTTTTTTTTTTTTTATCCTCACCCAAGGACATTTTTGCATTTATCCTCAGATAGAGTGGGGGGAGGAGGAGAGAAACATCGATGTGAGAGAGATACACCAAGTGGTTGCCAGCCACACAACCCCAACCAGGGCCAGGGACAAACTGCAACTGAGGTACATGCCCTTGTGGGAACCGAACCCGGGACTCCCCGGTTTGCAGGCTGACGCTCTAACTGCTGAGCCAAACTGGCTAGGGCTGGCCTCTAGAAGCAATGACTTCTAGGCCTTCTTAGCACGTAGAACCAGCAAATGTTTGTATGCACACTAACCCATGTATCTATATTAATTTCTGTATATATTCATCTATATATACAGTAAAATAAATATTAGGTCATACTGACATCTCCAACTCCAGTTCACACTGTGGGTTTATTCTAACAGTCTTCCTTTGCTTGTTTATAGCTCCTTTCTCCCACAGACACAAGCCTGGCTGTCATTATCTACAATATATTCACTTGTTAAACTCTAGTATATATGTGAAGTAGTTTCAGAATTGTTAAACTGGGCCCCTGTGAGATACATGTTTACTAACTTGAATACAATGTTTTGTCTTTAGCCTTTTCCCTTTAGCCTTACAGTTTCAAAACTTTGTTGTACAAAGTCATTTATCTGTTAAATCATTGGCAAGACCAATGTCATGAGACTGTCCCCCATGTTTTTTCTTTTAGGAGTTTTACAGTTTCAGGTCTTACATTTAATTTTTAATCCATTTGAATTCATGTTTTGTGTGTGGTGTAAGATAAGGCTCCAATTTCATTCTTTTGCAGTGTATCCACCATTTGTTGAAGAGACTGTCCATCCCCACTGTGTATTCTTGGCTCCCTTGTTGAAGATCAGTTGACTGCATATGTGTGGGTTTATTTCTGGGCTCTCTGTTCTGTTCCATTGGTCTATATGCCTGTCTTTATTCCAGTACTAGAATGTCATTTCTGTAACTTTATAATATATTTTGAAATCAGAAAGTGTGATGCCTACAGCTTTGTTCTTTTTTTTCTCAAGATTATTTTGCCTATTCTGGGTCATTTGCATACAAATTTTAGAATAGTTTTTCTATTTCTGTAAAGAATGCCATTGAGATTTTGATAAAGATTACATTGAATCTATATATCACTTTGGGTGGCACAGACATTTTTTTTTCTTTATTGATTTTAGAGAGAGGAAGGGAGAGGGAGAGAGAGATAGAAACATCGATGAGAGAGAACATCAATTGGCTGCCTCCTGCATGCTCCCCACTGGGGATCGGGCCCACAACCTGGGCATGTGCCCTGACCAGAAATTGAACCAGCAGCCTCTTGGTGCATGGGTTGACGCTCAACCAGTGAGCCACACCAGCTGGGCAGCTCAGACATTTTAACAATATTTTAACAAAATCTTTCAGTCCATGAGCACGAGATGTCTTCCCATTTGTTTGTATCTCCTTTAAATTCTCTCATCAGTGTTTTACAGTTTTCAGTGTACAGATCTTTCACCTCCTTAGTTGTTTATTCCTAAGTATTTTGTTCTTTTTGATGCTATTGTAAATGGGATGTATTCCATAACAACATTGATCTTGGCAATTATTTCATGGATATGACACTAAAACCACAAGCAACAAAAGCAAAAATAGACACGTGGGACTACATCAAACTAAAAAGCTTCTGCAAAGCAAAGGAAACAATCATCAAAATAAAAAGACAGCCCTGCCCTGGCTGGTTTGGCTCAGTGATTAGAGCATCGGCCCACGGACCAATGAGTCGCGGGTTTGATTCTGGCCAAGGGCATGTACCTCGGTTGCGGTTTGCTCCCAGCCCTTGTCGGGTCATGCGGGAGGCAACCAGTCGATGTGACCCTGTCATGTCGATGTTTTTCTCTCTCTCCCTTTCTCTCCCTCTCTGTCCCTCCCACTTTATCTGAAGATAAATGAGGAAATATCCTTGGGTGAGGATTAAAAAGGCCCTGGCCAGTGTGCCTCAGTTGGCTGTGTGCTGTCCCATGCACTGAGGAGTCGCGGGTTTGATTCCCAGTCAGGGCACATGCCCAGGTTGTGGGTTCGTTCCCTAGTTGCAGGGTGCATGCGGGAGGCAACCAATTGATGTTTTTTTCTCTCACATTGATGTTTCTCTCTCTTTTTCTCCCTCTCCCTTCCTCTCTCTCTAAAATAAATTTAAAAATAAAGTAAAATAGTAATTTCTCTAAAAAGTTATTTAAAAAGAAAAAAGACAAACTGTGGAATGGGAGAAGATATTTGCAAACCATTCATCTAATAGGAATTAAGACCTAAATATATAAGAAGCTGCTATAATTAAATAGCAAAACCCAAATAACTCAATTAAAAAATTGGTAAAGGAACTGACTAGACATTTCTTCAAAGAAGATATACAGATAGCCAAGAGATATATGAAAAGATGCTTAAGGTCACTAATCATCAGGGAACTACAAATCACAGGCACAATAAAATATCAACTTGAATCTGTTAGGATGACTATTATCAAAAAACCAAAAGATTACAGCCTTAAACCCATGGACACAGACAATAGTGTGGGGAAGTCTTGGAGTGTACAGGGCCTGGGTGGAGAGGGATGAAGGGGTGGGGGGAATGAGGGACTTCTGTAATAATGTCAACAATAATTTTTTTAAAAAAAGGAATGAATTTCTGATACATGAAACAATGTGGATGGACCTTGAAGACATTATGCTAAATGAAGTAAGATAGTTACATGATGACAAGTAATTCATGATTCCATTTATGTGAGATATATTAAATAGTCCAATTCATGGAGGCCGAGAGTAGAATGTTGGCTAGGATGTGGAGAAATTGGAATCTATAAACTGTTGCTGGGAATGTTAAATGGTATGGAAAACAATATGAAGACCCTTCAAAAATTAAAAATAGAACTATCATATGATCCAATAATCTCACTTATGGTATTTATCCAAAAGAATGAAAATCAAGATCTCAAAGAGATGTTAGCATTCCCATGTTCACTGCAGCACTATTTACAACAGCAATATGTGGAAACAACCTAAATGTCCATTGAAGGATAAACAGATAAAGAAAATGTGGCATATCCATTAAATGCATTATTCAGTCTTCAAAAAATGAAGTTCTAATACATGCAACAATACAGATGAACCTTGAAGACATTATGCTAAATGAAGTGAGCCAGTTACATAATAACAAATACTTCATGATTCCATTTATATTAGAGATATAAAATAGCCAAACTCATAGAGGCAGAGAGTAGATCAGTGGTTGCCAGGGGCAGGTGGAAGGGAGTAGAGAGAATTATTATATGATGGTCACAGAGTTTATATGTGGGGTGATGGAAAAGACTTGAAAACAGATGGTGGTGATGGTTGCATAACAGTGTGAATATAATTAATGCCAATCTACATTACACTTTAAAATGGTTAAAATGGCATAAAAATTTTTTTTGAAAAGTATGCTCATAACATGCAGAAACTGTTACTTAAGGTTTTAAGCACGTGAAAATTTCAAGTTTTTAAATATAGTAGCCATTGCAGAAAACTGTTATCTAGCAGGTCAGATAATGAGGCCTTTTAGCTAGTCAAACATTTTTATAAATAGTAAATTAAATCTGTATATTATAAACACCAAATTTCAAAGAATTAAAATATTAACACAAAACTATACTCATTTAGGAATTAAATGGAATTTTAACTTTTTAGTAATGAAAGGAAAATTTAAAGATAATTCTTATAAATGTCCTTCAACAGGTGAATGGATAGAAAAGTTGATACATCCATACAATGAAATATAAATGGGTAATAGAAAGGAACAAACTGCTGATATACACAAGGCAAGGACGATCTTAAATGCATTTTGCTAAGTCAGAAACAAAAAGCAGTGTATTATATGATTATATTTATATGATATTGTGAAAGACAAAACTTTAGAGAAAGGAAATGGTGGCCAGAATTGGGATTCTGGGAAGGGGTTACCTAGGATCGGGATTGCTGGCTACTATGATACTTCTATAGCTTCTTGAGTAACTGCCAAACTATTTCCCACAGCAACTACACCAGCAATGCCCAAGGGTGTGAAGTGGTATCTCATCGTGGTTTTGATTGGCATTTCCCAAGTGACCAAAGATGTAAAGTATCTTTTTATGTACTTATTGGCCATTTGTATATCTTCATTGGAGAAATGTCTATTCAAGTCCTTTGCCCATTTTTAATTGGCTTGTCTTTTTGTTTCTGATTTGTTGGAGTTCTTTATATATTCTGAGTGTTAAATCCTTGTCAGATATATGATGTGCAAATATTTTCTCCCATTCTATAACTAGTCTTTTCACTGTCCTGATACTCTCCTCTAATGCAAAAAGTTATTAAGTTTCATAAAGTTCAGGTTTTTTTTCTTTTGCTGCTTGTGCTTTTGGTGTCATATCTAAGAATCTATTACCAAACTCAAGGTCATGAACGTTTACTCCTTTGTTTTCTGGTTTAGTAGTTTTTAGGTCTTATATTTAGATCATTGATCCATTTTGAGTTAATCTTTGTATATGGTATGAGGTAGGGGTTGTGAGCATACTTTTGTTTCTAGACACTTTAAGAATGCAAACATTTTAAAGATTTAGTAGCCACATCACAGTTCTTTTTCAAAGATACCGGACAGATGCAATATTAATGCATAGTAAAATCAAATACTTTGGAAAAGAGAAAAAGGCATGTTTGAACTTCTTACCTCTGATGTCTTCCAATGAAAGACTCTTGGACACAGTCAGATTTTATATTTTTGGTCCTTGGTTTTTACTAAGTGTTTTTGCTGGAAAAGCTAGGTTCTAAAGGATTCCTTACCAACTTCTTCGCAGAAGTGGGGGCCCAACACCCTGGAACTTCTTGAGTGCTGGAGAAGACCATCTCGTCATTGTATCCATGTTTTCGTCACTTCCATGGGAGAATTTTTGCTGTATTAAAACTATATCAAATTCTCATGAATCTGGATATGGAATATTTTAATTATCAACATTTATCACATAAGAAATGGCTAGACTTTGGAGAACATATAAAATCTACTCTTGTTTTGGTTATCAGAAATGTTGAACGGATCTGAGCTAATAACAGAGCAACATAATCATTTTCCTTTAGCCCTTTTCTAAGGCATTCTTTCTTTCTTTTTCTTTTGAAGATTCAACTATATCTGAAGAAGAATAGGTCATTTCACAGTTTGCCAAAGGAAATACAGCTCCAACTTTGCCAGACTGCAATCTATCAAGAGTAAGTGACACAAAAATATTCCACTGGGTCCTGGCAGTCCCCTAAGAAAGGCAGGTGGTGAAAAGAGTACAACCAAACTTCAGAGACAAAACACATGTTATGCCCGGCTGGTGTGGCTCAGTGGATTGAGCCTTGTTCCATGGACTGAGAGGTCCTGGTTTGATTCCTGGTCAGGGCACATGCCTGGGTTGCAGGCTCGATCCCCAGTAGGGGGTGTGCAGGAGGCAGCCGATTGATGTTTCTCACATCGATGTTTCTTTTTTTTTTTAATCCTCACCCAAGGATGTTTTTACATTTATCCTCAGACAGAGTGGGAGGGAGAGAGAGGAACATCGATGTGAGAGAGACACATTGATTGGTTGCCACCCGCACAACCCCAACTGGGTCCAAGGATGAACCGCAACCAAGGTACATACCCTTGGCCAGAATCGAACCCGGGACTCTTTGGTCTGCAGGCCAACACTCTAACCACTGAGCCAAACCAGCCAGGGCTCTCACATCAATGTTTCTATCTCTCTCTCCCTTCCTCTTTCTTTACAAAATCAATAAAAACATATTTAAAACAACAACAACAAAAATCATGTTACACACTGCATATTGACCAGAAGGTGTATGTAATAGTTTGAGGTTTGTGCTTTGAACTCTGTAGTGTAATCATGAATTTTCAAACCAACTTGAACTAAACTAGAATTGAAAATAGGATGAAGACCAAGACTTATTATAAGCAAAATGCCAAAATAATAAAAAATGGACTGCTATAACAGTCCACTTATTTATCTAGAAAGAGGAAAACATGCAAAATGTATTAGGTAAAATACCCTAAATTGTATGATAGAGGTTTGAAGTTGACATTTGCAACTGGGGGTTGCCCAAAATCTTTTGAACAAAGCTTTTTTTTTTTTTTTTAATTCTCACCCGAGGATATTTTTCTATTTATCATCAGATAGAGTGGGAGGGAGGGAGAGAGAGAGAGAAACATCGTTGTGAGAGGGACACATCGACTGGTTGCCTCCTGCACAACCCGACTAGGGCCAGGGACAAACCGCAACTGAGGTACATGCCCTTGACCAGAATCGAACCCGCAACTCACTGGTCTGTGGGCCGACACTCTAACCACTGAGCCAAACTGGCCAGGGCCAAAGCTTATATTTTTACAGTGCACCCTAATGTAAACCCTACCATCTTAATGAGAGTACAAACAAAACAACAACACAAAAACCTACCTTTTCTTGCTTCCCCTTTCTTTTTGGATATAGATATATGATTTAGATTCTGACAGATATCTATCTCTTCATGACATTTGAGGTGATGTTAATATATTTGGGGGGAAAGGTTGGACATGGGCCACCCATTTTGCTCGTACAGGTATTGGCAAAGACCACATTATTTTTGTTTAGACGTGGTGGCCCCAGTTTCCTGACTGTGATGGAGACAGTGTGGTTCTGGGGTCTGCCCAGCGTCTTCACCAGAGTTGTTCTTGGAAATTTGGCCTATAAACTATTTCACTAACCTTTCCAAAGATTCTATAAGCTATCTAATACCTGTAGTAAACCCTTTCCTTCTTAAACCAATCAGAATGGATTCTGTTGTCTGAACCCATAACCATGTTTAATACAAGATCCACCATGTATGGAATTCTTTCTTGGAAAAAGTTAACTAATGTAGCATTAGCATGAAGTCTCACTTTAAAAATCATTGATATTTATAAATTTTAATGGAGAGTTACTTTAATTAAGCACCAGCTTACTCATTGAAGAATGAATACTATTTATTCATATTTATCCTTTTACTTGGAGAATAAAAAACAAAAATGAATCAATGTATCTGTAGTAATTAATACTGTGCATAGGCTCTTCTAAGAAGTATATAGTGCTGAATGTGACGGTATTAAATCTTGCTTTTCTATTCTTAACAAAATACTCTGATTTCTGCATTTGTTAGGTTGGAGCAGTTGCATCTATAGGCTTAAAAAGAAAAAAAAATTCTTAAGGAATATGATTTTAATCAAACTGAGCTTTAAGTGCCCCGGAAGTATAAAATTAAATGTTTAAGCAGGAGAAGCCTATTTGGTATTGGCATGTCTTCACATCACTCAAGGAGGCTCTTGAAGAATCGTCCTGGAGCTGCAATTTAATACAAAAGTAGAGTACAGGCTCATGTGAATATTTTATGGTTTATTGTATGGGTGGTATTCTTAAATTTTAATGCTGCAAAAGCAATGGGTAGCCCTGGAATCCTTGTGTCAATGAGTTATAGAGGAGGCTGGTGGTCCAATTAGTGTAATGGGCATCTGGCAGCCAAATGATGCACTTGAAAACCTGGCTGCGAATGACTGGCCCTTATCCGCTTTCACAATATAGAGGAAAGAAAGAATGTGGAATCATCCTGCTCTTTCTGTGATGCATTAAAACTGACTGTCTTGAATACCAGCCTTTTTTCCATTATAGCGACTGTCATCCATCTCTTCCCTCTGTAAATTCTCCATTCCCCATGCTTCTCCTCTTTCCTTTTTCCATCACATACTTATTATTGGCCTCATTTTCTGATTTCCTCATGGTCCTATTGACTGTTGTCCTATTCCTTTTTTTTTTTTTTAATCCTCACCCGAGGACATTTTTTCATTTTTTGTTCAGATAGAGTGGGAGGGAGAGAGAGGAAGAAAGAGAGAGAGAGAGAAACATCGACGTGAAAGGGACACATCAAGTGGCTGCCACCCGCACGACCAACCAGGGCCGGGGACAAACTGCAACCGAGGTACATGCCCTTAGCGGGAACCGAACCCGGGTCTCTCTGTACCGCAGGCGGACGCTCTAACCGCTGAGCCAAACCGGCCAGGGCTGTTGTCCTATTCTTAATTCATAGAAACCAACCATTATCTTGAGGATATTTCTATGATGCAGCAGTTACTTCAGATTAACAATTTTTTTAGTCTACAGAGTTAAAGAAGTGGTTTTGAAAAATTGGTATCTATTAACATAAATAGTGGAAAGTCAGGAGTCATCCCATTTTTTTTTTTATTGTTTTTATCCTTACCCAAAGGTATTTTTCCATTGATTTTCTAGATAGAGTGGAAGGGAAGGAGGGAGAGAGAGAGAGAAACATCAATGTGAGAGAGACACATTGATTGGTTGCCTCTCGCACAACCGTGACCAGGGCCGGGGATTGAACCCGCAACGCTGGTACATGCCCTTGACCAGGAATCGAACCCATGACCCTTCGGTCTGCAGGCTGACACTCTAACCACTGAGCTAAACCAGCCAGGACATGGAGTCATCACATTTTAAGCTTGTGATCCTCTTCCCAAAGGCAATGAAGATAGTATTGTTAAATTTCCTTTTTGCATATTCTTCCTTTGGAACTGGAATTTTACTTCTTTCAGTAACTGTAGGACCTTATTTTAAATTCTACTCATTTGCATTAATAAGTCCAGTATGTTGAGAGACAGTCTGTGAAGAGCCTTTTGCCCTCCAACATGTCTTGCTGAATGTGCCAAAATCCCAACCAAGGCTTTGACTGTGCCTTTCCCTGGGCCGTTTATCAGGATTGTTCATGCAACTGGGATTCCTGAGAAGATAATGCATCGCAGTTTTTGCACCGTACCTGCAGGTTTCCCTCCAGACAAACAGCTTGCCTAGTGCTTATTGTAAAAGCTGTGGATTCCCTAAGCTCTGGTCCCCCCTGTGACTCACCCCACTGCATATGCAGGCTCCACTGGGCCCTCACATTGCCCTGGGGGACTTGGGGACTGGGGAACCAGGCTACTACTCCTGTTACTCCTTTTGCTTCGACTCATAAGTCTTTGACTCAAATTTCATGTCGTCGGTCCTAAGAACATCCATGGAACCGGGGCAGACTTACTTATTACCTTGTATAGTTATTTTGGAGGGAATTGTGCTGCTTCTAAGTCTCCACACTGTCAAGCTTCTTGAAGCAGGGCAAAATTCCAGTACTTCATTTATAAAATATCTTCCTTTTGAACAATTTAAATATATTTCCTATTTTTCCCCCCTAAAACATAATTATGAGTATGTAGTAGGTACAGGTTTACTCCCATTTTATAAATAAAGAATTGGAAGTGGAAATTAAGTGGTTTTTCTCAAGATCTTTTTTTTTTTTTTTTTTTATCCTGACTCGAGGACTTTTTTTTTTTTTTTCATTTTTTTGTTCAGATAGAGTGGGAGGGAGAGAGAGAGAGAGAGAGAGAGAGAGAAACATCGACATGAAAGGAACACATCGAGTGGCTGCCACGCACACAACCAACCAGGGCCGGGGACAAACTGCAACCAAGGTACGTGCCCTTAGCGGGAACTGAATCCGGGTCTCGCTGGACCGCAGGCCAACGCTCTAACCGCTGAGCCAAACCAGCCAGGGCAAGATCTTTTAATTGATTCAGAGCAGGTCAAGTGCTGAAATTCAGGCCTTCTCACCAATAACACAGGGATGGGAGTGTCTTTAATCTATAACACTGTCATCTTTTTCACTAATATTCTCTCCAATGACACCTGCGTAATTTGGAATATAGATATTATAACTGCTATTATTCTAGGAAGAAAGAATTCTGGGTAGTATAATTATTAACTGAAATTCTAAAATTATCCAAACTTCCCAATATTTCATAGAACATGTCCTGTTACAGTCTTCACAAAAATTACTCATATAAGAAAAAATAAAATAGTCCAGCTGGTGTGGCTCAGTGGTTGAGCCTTGACCCATACACCAAGAGGTCACCGGTTTGATTCCTGGTCAGGGCACATGCCCAGGTTGTGGGCCCGATCCCCAGTGGGGAGCATACAGGAGGTGGCCAGTCGATGTTCTCTCTCATCGATGTTTCTATCTCTCTCTCTCTCACTTCCTCTCTCTCTGAAATCAATAAAGGAAAAAATAAAAATAAAAAAATAAAATACTGTTTGTTCTCAGCTTTAAAAACTGTATTTCTCAAAGTGTGGTACTTATAAAAAAAAATCTGAGAATCTTTTAAGAATACAGATTCCTGGGCTCACCCGAGATCTACCAAATCAGAATTTCCAAGGTATAAAGGAATCTTGATCTTTTATCAAATGCCCCAGGTGATTTTTAAATGTTTATTAAAGTTTACCATGCATTGCTACCAGAGATGGGTTGTTTCTATAAACTTGGGGTGAGCAAACTACCATTCTCTGGCTCAATTCCTACTAATAGGGAAAAGTAGCAGATTTATAAAACTGTACCTGAATATAATACAGCAGGTTCTCAAAGAATGTTGTTCTGCTCGGTGTAATTTGTTATAACGTTGATGAGATGCCATAGGAACTCTTGTTTATATCAGTTAGCTTATGGTAAAGGTGGTTTTGCTGTAGGTCCAAGAACCTTTTGATGACTTTAAGTGAGGACTTACTGTACTTTTTTTTTTTTTTAGCAGCCTTCTGAAAGTGTAATTAAAACAGGTAATAATTAAGTAAAATGAGTTCTATCTCTCAGGAATAAAGATTAAATAGCTTGCTGTTTGGTTATCCAAACCAAATGATTGGTTATCCAGAAATATCCATGATGTGGGGCTATTTCACTCTCATTACACCTCTAATACCCATATTTGATTAATAAAATGTCCTGGCTGAATATCATTATATAGCATACTCAAAATTTTCTCATCTTTGATATTTTTAGTTATCAGACACACAGGCTTTGGGATAGTAGTCTTAGACTACATCTATACATGAAAACTAATATAAAAATACTAGGCAGCTCGGCCAGTGTGGCTCAGTGGTTGAGCGTTGACCCATGCAATAAGAGGTCGCTGGTTCAATTCCCGGTCAGGGCACATGCCCAGGTTGTGGGCCCGATCCCCAGTGGGGGGCGTGCAGGAGGCGGCCAATCAGTATTCTCTCTCATCGATGTTTCTCTCTCTCTCTCCTTCTCCTTTCTTCTCTCTCTAAAATTAATAAAGAATAAATAAACAAATAAATAAATAATAGGCAATCAGCAACAAAATTTGTTTTCAATAACTATTTTTGCCGAATCTATCCAGCAAAAAGAGAATAGAGTCTTGCATATGAATGATCCTAACAATGTCTCCAATTATCCATGTATTCCATTTTAGGCAGATACTCTGCCTAAAGGGACATCAGGCTGCAGTATAGCAACTAGCTTCTTCTTTTATTTTTATTTTTATTTATTTTTTAATATTTCACAATTTTTTTTTTATTAATTTACTTTTGTTACAGATGTTTCTCCTTTTTCCCCCATTGACACCCTCCTCCCCCTCCCTCCCTGCCCTGTCCCCAGTTTTGTTGTCCATGTCCACTGGTTATGAGTACATGCGTACAAGTTCTGTGGTTCATCGCTCCCCTCCCCCACCCCCTCTTCTGGCAATTGTCAGTCTGTATCCTACTTCCACGTCTCTGGGACTACCCTGTTCCTCAGACTGTTATGTTCATTAGATTCCAGAAATAAGTGAGATCATATGATATTTGTCTTTCTCTGCTTGGCTTGTTTCACTTAGGATAATAGTTTCCAGGTCTTCCCATGTTGTCTCAAAGGATAAAAGATCTTTCTTTCTTACAGCTGCATAGTACTCCGTTGTGTATATGTACCACAGCTTTTTTATCCATTCGTCTACTGATGGACACTTGGGCTGTTTCCAGATCTTAGCTATTGTAAATAGCGCTGCTATGAACATAGGGGTACATGTATTCTTTCTGATTGGTGTTTCAGGCTTCTTAGGGTATATTCCTAGGAGTGGGATCACTGGGTCAAATGGTAATTCAATTTTTAATTTTTTGAGGTAACACCATAGTGTTTTCCATAGTGGCTGCACCAGTCTGCATTCCCACCAGCAGTGTACTAGAGTCCCCTTTTCTCCACACCCTCGCCAACACTTGTTGTTTGATGCTTTGTTGATGGCGGCTGTTCTGACAGGTATGAGGTGATACCTCATTGTTGTTTTAATTTGCATCTCTCTGATGATTAGTGATGTTGAGCATTTCTTCATATGTCTCTTGGCCATTTGTATGTCCTGTTTGGAGAGGTGTCTATTTAGTTCCTCTGCCCATTTTTTAATTGGGTTCTTTGTCTTCCTTTTGTTGAGATGTATGAGCACTCTATATATTTTGGAAATTAGTCCCTTATCTGATATATATCATTGGCAAGTATGCTCTCCCATACAGTGGGTTGCCTTTCCACTTTGATGGTTGTTTCTTTTGCTGTGCAGAAGCTTTTGAGTTTGATGTAGTCCCATGTGTTCATTTTTCCTTTTGTTTCTGTTGCCTTAGGTGATATATCAGTGAAAATTCTGCTGCGTATGATGTCTGAAATTTTGTTGCCTACATTTTCTTCTAGGATTTTTATGGATTCATGAGTCACATTTAAGTCTTTTACCCATTTTGAGTTTATTCTTGTGTATGGTGTAAGCTGATGGTCTAGTTTCATTTTTTTGCATGTAGCTGTCCAATTTTCCCAACACCATTTATTAAAGAGGCTGTCATTACTCCATTGTATGCTCTTGCCACCTTTGTCGAATATTAATTGAACATAATGTTTTGGGGCAATTTCTGGGTTCTGTGTTCTATTCCATTGATCTATGTGCCTGTTCTTGTGCCAGTACCAGACTGTTTTGATTACAGTAGCTTTGTAGTTACTGTACTTTTTAAAAGCCTTAAAAAAAAGGAATGCAAATCAACACCAAATTTATGTCTCCCAGAAAGCCAAAAATATTGCCTTACAGCATGAATTCAGTAGTAGTGTTTTTAAAAATACCTATGTTTTGGGAAATAGCAAGGCTTAGCTAAGGAATTCATCTGTACGGAGACCTTCTGTTCTGTGATTGTGCAATACCTCCTGCCTGTACATAAGTGCACTCAATATCCACTCTTTGCCTAGTTTCTGAGTCAAGTGCCATTCTAGGCACCAACACTACAGCAGTGGACAGGTTGACTATAGTCCTTGCCTTCAAGGTCTATACCGGAAGAAGGTAATTACTTCTTAACAAAAAGTAAAATTCCTTACAGATGAAGATGACAGGATTTTGTTTGCCACCAATGACTTCAAACTTGCCATTTTGCAAAAGAAATGTTTTTAATATTCTTTCTCCCCAGATTTGAAGCTGAAAGTATGCTTCTAAGAGAAGGACATGTACCACTTGAATGCTACCTGATTCTTGCTGGACATTTAAAGGTCACATCAAGTAATACAAGCATGAACAAAAATACCAACTCTAAAATTTTAAGTGAATTTGAAGAAGGTGACTTCATAGGGGTAAATAGTATCTTAACTTCTCAGTCTCTTATTTTTATTTAAAAAATTTTAAATTATGTGTCATTGTATTAAAATATAGTATGCTGTAGCATTGTCCTCAAGTATTAAATATTTCAGTAATTGAAATGCTTAGAAAAAATATATTTTTCCTTAACAGTGTTGAGCCAACCTGTAGCCTGATATATAGTTTGTCAACATACAGGACCCACAAGAGCCATAAGTGATTGTTATATGAATGGTTGACTAGTTAAATGAATGAGTTATAAACCATTTAGCCTTGGAGGTAGGATGGTATTTAATAAAAAGTGTACTGAAATAGTTACAGATTCAAGATCTTTTTTATTCTTTAAAGAAAATCTATGCTTGCAAAAGACTTTATGCAAAAGGGATAAGATTTAGGGCAGGAAAGCAGCTTGTGTGTAGGAATACAACTTGCTTCATTTCTATATTTGCTTGAGGGCAGATTGGATTTGGAAATCCTCAGATCCAAAAGTCCCTAAGTGGGAGGTGAGAACAGATGTTGGTGTTCATTTTGGAAATGTCAGCTGAGGTCAGATATGGTATTGAAAACAATGATGAAGAGTTTGGACTTAATTCTACAGGTAGTAGAGCTCATTGAGAGTTTTTAAGTTGGAGGGAGATGAATCAGATTAACATTTAGGTAGATGACTGGTGTGATGAGTCATCTATCTAGATGTTAACAGGTTGGGCTATGTGAGCAGAGACAGGACAACATGGAATTGGAAACAGGTGGGAGATCGATGAACCGACTCTGGACCAAGGCACTGGCTGTGGGGATACCAAATGTGAGATGGATTCAAGATATTTTATTGGTAACAAATCCAATGAAAAGGACAAAGGCGAAAGATATATTCCTAACAATTTTCAATAAAAAGCAAACCACCGTGGCTGGTTTGGCTCAGCGGTTAGAGCGTCGGCCGGTGGACAGGCAGACCCAGGTTCGGTTCCCAATAAGGGCACGTGCCTTGGTTGCAGTTTGTCCCCGCCCCGGTTGGGGTTGTGTGGGTGGCAACCACTCAGTGTGTCTCTCTGACATTGATGTTTCTCTCTCTCTCTTCCTCCTTCTCTCCCTCCCGCTCTATCTGAAGATAAATACAAAAATGTCCTTGGATGAGAATTAAAAAAAAAAAAGCAAACCTTGTTTTTCCACGGCATTCCCATTGTTAATAATGTATCATTTGTGGGTCAAACATTTCTTGATAGATGGTAAAGGCATTGGTCAGCCTGTGATTGGCTGAATGTTTTAGTGCTGGAAGCACTTTGGAAGCACTCTCAGAACCTTATGGCCCTTTGTGGACATCAAGATCTTCCCCGGGATCGGCGGCTTAGTGTTAGATGGAGCCTCAGAGGTCAGCTAATCAAAGCTCTCACTGGACACCTTAGTGAATGGAGAACCAGGACAGTGAACTGAATTGCTCATCTTGACACAGTTGGCTAGTGGCAGAAGTGGGAGGAGAATCCCGAATTCAGTGCTCTGCTCCCTCTGCTGTGCTGCCTCAGCTGTGTGCAGATCAAATGGAGCCACTGATTTTTCAACTAAAGAGAAGAAAGCTGGAGATCATATGAACTGGTATTTCTCTCTTTTTTTTTTTTATCCTCACCCGAGGACATTTTTCCATTTTTTGTTCAGATAGAGTGGGAGGGAGGGAGGGAGAGAGAGAGAGAGAGAGAGAGAGAGAGAGAGAGAGAGAGAGAGAGAAACACCGACGTGAAAGGGACACATCGAGTGGTTGCCTCCCGCACGACCAACCAGGGCCGGGGACAAACTGCAACCGAGGTACGTGCCCCTAGCGGGAACCGAACCCGGGTCTCTCTGGACCACACGCCAACGCTCTAACCGCTGAGCCAAACCGGCCAGGGCATGGACTGGTATTTCTCAACCAAAATCCATACAGGGTTCTCGGGGGAAACAGAACCAATAGGAAATATACAGACATATATAAGAGGAGATTTATTGTAGGAGTTCGCTCATGCTATTAAGGAAGCAGAGAAGTCCCACAACCTGCTGTCTGCAAGCTGGAGAACCAGGAAAGCCACTGGTGTAATTCAGTCCAAGTCCCAAGGATAACCAGTGGGATAGATGGTGTAAGTCCTGGGTCCAACTCCGGCAGCCTGAGAACTCTGCTGATATCCAAGGGCTGGATGAGATGGATGTCCTGGCTCAAGCAGAAGGAGATTTTTAGTCATGTCACTCTCTCTCTTCAGTAAGACACTCTCACCTTGATTCTGTATTGCTACATCTTTTTCATTATTCTAATCATAGAAAAGTGTTATAATTTTGTATATGGTTATACTAACACTGCCCCCCCCCCCCAATTGAGTATCATGGATCGAGGTCAGCATCATCTCCAAGTGTGCCATCTTCAGGACAAAGCACCTTATTTTCTTAGTAATGAATGTTGAATGGAGTTAGAGTATAGCATTGAGTGTATTTGCAGATCATGCTGTTGTTTTAATACATCAAGTATTCTGGAATAAAGACTTGTTCAACTCAGCATTTTGTTTTTATAAAATAGTCCATACATCTTAATGCTGCTGGGACTGAGAGATTATGTGAAAGACCAGGATAGTTCTTATTTATCAATTCTATAAGCTCAAGATTTATTTTTAAAAATTATTTGCTTAAAATGATACATGCTTATAATTTCATATGGTCCCAGGGTTTCATTGTAATGATAATGTCAGAGCTAAAATAATCCAGAAGAAATCCATTTATTTTTATTTTTCAGGAAACCTGCCTTTTAACTAATGCCAATCGGCCTGCTTCGATATTTTGTAAAACAGATGTAAAAGTTCTTGTAATAAGTAAAGAAGTAAGTATGTGATGATATTCATTAAAATGACTAATACTTTAAGGAGACCTTTTTGGGGATCCCAGATAAATTTCAGAGCCAAAAATATTTACAATGAGAATGAATACTAAGGAAAATACGTGTCTGTATTTAAATAGTGTTAGATCTTAATGCTTTGTGCTGATGTAGTCTTAATTAGATATAAATCATCACGGATATAGGGGAGGCAGAATTTTACCTGCACCCTCTTAGGGTGTTTTGGCTGTTCCTGGGAATTAAACTGACATAAAACAGATTAACAGGAAAAAAGCTTACAAATCTAGATACATTTTATGTGACATGGGAGCCTTCATAGAAATGAAGAGAGGCAATTGTGGAAAAGTAACTAAAATATATTAGGAGGCTAAAGGAAGATAAGAATTATTTTAACAAGGTCTGTTTTTATAGAATTCTCTTGGCTCTGACTCTTCTCCAGAGAATGTTTCTTTTCTGCTGGTACAGGGAGGGCATCTTTCACATGGGAGTTTTTTGTTGTTGTTGTTTATAATAAAAAAAAATATATATATATTTTTATATATATATAAATATATATATATGTTTATTGATTTTTTAGAGAGAGAGAGGAAGGGAGAAAGAGGTAGAAACATTGATGAGAGAGGAACATCGATAGGCTGCCTACTGCATGTCCCCCTCTGGGGATCAAGCCTGCAGCGCGGGCATGTGCCCTGACCAGGAATCAAACCAGGACCTCTTAGTCCCTGGGAGAATGCTCAGTCCACTGAGTCACACCCACCCGCTGGGCCACAGGGGAGTTTTTAATCTCCTGCTTTTAGGAAGAAAAGGGGAGATTAGAATGCCTTCTTGCATGTACTGTTTTTTAGGTGCCTTTAGCTCAAAATAATCCTTATGCCAAAGTGGCATGTTTTGGGTGGTATATTCTGCCACCTTTCACAGACCATAGGATTTTTTTTTTTTATTCCTCACCAGATATTTTTCTATTTATCATTAGATAGAGTGGGAGGGGGGGCGAGGGTGAGAGAGAGACAAAGTGAAACATCGATGTGACAGAGCCACATCAACTGGTTGCCTCCCACACAACCTGACCAGGGCCGGGATGAACCGCAACCGAGGTACATGCCCTTGACCAGAATCGAACCTGCGACTCATTGGTCTGTGGGCCGACGCTCAAACCACTGAGCCAAACCGGCCAGGGCCCATAGGATTTTTTTTAAGGATTAAGTTAGATAATCCACATAAAACTATTAGATCAGAGCCTGGCAGAACAACACTCAATAAATGGTAGTTATTACTTTGGTGCTATTAATAATAACAATAAAAACAAATAATGATGTGCTGCTGATGCTAGATACACGTACTTCAAATACATTTTTGAAAAAATTTGTGAGTATCAGTGCTGTGTTATTTAGGAAGACAGTTGTCTGGTTCCTTGCTAGGTTTATCATTCAGTTAACACGCCTGTTCCCAGGGCCTTGCTGGGCTGCTGCTGAAATTCGTAATGAGGAGGCAGCAGCTGTGTGTGGCCCCGGGTGTGGCAGCTGCAGTGCATTTTGTCACACAAGCCTGTGTCAAGTGGAAAGGGAATTTTTCATTTTCATTATTTTGGGGGAGTGATTTACAGTGTTTAACAGTCCTTATAGCAGGCTCAGAGGTGTACTATCATTCCCTTTTTGTTTTAAAAATATTTCTTAGATAAATCTCATGAGACACGTAGCCTTATTTTCAGGGTGATGGTCCTATAACAGCAGCTGCTCTAAGGATTCTAGACGAGTGGCTTTCTGGAGCTATTTAGGTCATGTGTTCCTGTTCTGCCTTATACGTCTTGATGTGCCAGGTACTGGAGCGATTGCTTAGTTGTTCCCTTGGGAAGCCTGAAGTGAAAACATCGATTAGGTTCTTTTGGGCTGAGAGCCCTGTTCAGCTATTTAGCTGGCAGGAAAGTCTTTGTTTTCTCATTAGGGAAACTAGTGGCAGCAGAATCTTGCCTAGAAATATTTATCATTATTGGCGTGGTCATAAGTACTGTCTACGGTCTCCTCACAAGTACTGTTGGTAAGCCATTCTGGCAGCAAAAGAAAGTGCTTGAATCTGTATTTGTTTAGAATTTTTAAAATGCCTATCTTTGTCAGTACTTCAACAAAGCTCATGAGATTTTCTGTGCATTTGCCAGGATAAATAATTTTGTGAGTTGCTCCTTAAAGTCAGAGTAGATATACTGCAATCTACTTTGAAAATGTCATAGGACATTTCTTGAACGTTTGGGTACTGACAACTATCAATTTAATAGACACGTGCTATGTACTTCTTGACTGAACCAGTAGGAACTTGATGAACTGCAACGATTGTGGCCATAGTAAGTGCCATGTACTCAAATGTCCTGTGAAAAGGGCATCAGAAATACAGTGATATGCAGGATGGGGCTTTCTTTTTAAATATTATATTTGATTTATTATTTATGGGCTAAAAAAGAAAGGTGAGCTCCATTAACCCAGTGACCTTTATTTTTCCCCAAGCAGGATAATTGCGTTCTAATGGACGTATAGGAACAGTAGGTATTGTAACTACAACTCCCCAAACAAGTGCAGCTGCTGGCTTCAGCCTCGGAAAGCATCCAATGGGTTTCAGCGTAAATTTAGAAGCAACTCAAATTCTCTACAGAACAAAATAGGAAATTGCCGCCATTGCATTAGCATCAGGGAAATCTAATAATGTTCCTGGTGTTCATTTTATATTTTATTTAAGCATATTATATTCTTTGAAAACATGTAGTATTCAGTTTTATTCCAGGCTGAAATTACAGCCTTACAGTAGCGTGTCACTGTGCGTACCTCACAGATGGCAGTGATGTGCTCCAGTTGGTGAGTGCTGCATGTGTCTTGGGTGAAAATCATGATTGAGTCCTACTCTGGCTGCTGCTCACAGGCCTTCTGTGTTTTATGATGTGATCATATCTTCTGGTTCTTAAGAGGCTTAATTTTGAGACCTTCCTGGGATCCAGCCCAAAGAAGGATAGAGTCTCGATTCTGCTTTTGGGTCCTTGCTATTCTAGAGTCGCAGAGACTCCAAAGGGAGGTTGTCAGTGGTTCTCAAATGCAAGTTCATGCACCATGGATATTCTCTGACTGTTCGTCACCTGTCAGAGGCAAATGAGAAAGATAAGGGCTGTGTACATTTTCCACAAAGCTGAATTTATTCAAAATTGTAAAACAAGATCCTCTGTGTTTAGATTATGCTCTCTCTGTTTATTTGGTACTTATGTGTCATTTATTTCCTGAAATGACGTCGACAATTCCTGGTAGTTGTTGTTTTAAGGTTCTTACTTGGCACACACAAACAAAAAGAAGTGGTCAGCTGTATTTAAAAATTTTTAATTGACCTGGGAAATCCTTCAATCTGGAAACTGGTGTACTTTGTCAAATTGTTTTGTCTTAATGAGGGCTCAGATCTCAGTGTTAGGAAATGCATCCTCTGAACTGCTGGTTTGCTATCATTAGTTTTATGTTGTTTATCAAAATTGCATTGCTTAGTACTTAGGAGCCTGAGCTGTGAACCGGGCATCCAGAATTCAAATGTCAGTGCTGCCACAGTGAGCACTGGGCCACTTGTTTAACTTTTCAGAGCCTCAGTTTCCCCTCTGTGAAAACAGCCACAACAAAGCACCAATTCATAGAGGTGCTGTTGATGATGTGAGCTAGTACATCTAAAATGCTTAGAACAGTGGCTGGCATAGAACACGCAACTGATCATATTTTCCTTCTTTGTTTTCGTAACAGGGCTATTACAGCCAGATTTGCCCATATCTAGCCCAGGATTGTCTGGAATGTGATTAGGTGAAATCTTATGGCTGGCCTTGCTTTCTCCTTTTCTGTATTCTCTCCTCCCTCTGACTCCTTCCACTGTTTATTTCCACCATTGATTATGTGCTTAAAAAATCCCTGCAATATTTGGGATTGGGGTTAGATATAAAGAAAATAACCGATTCATTTTAAAAGGTCCATTTCTTACACCAGCCTTCACTTTCCACTTCAGGGCAGAGTGACTTCACTGTGCTCTGACTTCACAGCTGCTTGAGTATACAACTCACGTGGCCATCCTTAGACTCCCAGGATACTAGCACAGGAAAGTAAATGAGCTGGCTGTGGCCGTGAGCTACTGGGGCCCCCAGGGGGCTGACTGCTGGGGAAAAGGCCATAGATAGAGCTGAGACCCAACGGGAGAGGAGCAGAGGAACCGACACGGCTGTAACTCGTGTTTATCAAACACCGCCATTTACTGAACACCTTTTTGAAAAAACAAAACAGAATTTTATAATTTTACTTGCAGTATCTCATTTAATTCTCACAATAACTCCATTAACTACTATTCTTATTTCTCTTTCACAGACTAAAGAAAGAAAGCTAACAGATCTTAAACAAATTGTTCAAGGGCCCAAGACTAATAAGCAGTAGAACTCATGCCCAAAGTACCTGACTCTAGAACTTCCACTCTTAACCACTGTCTGTTAAGTAATTCCCTGTGAGTGACGTAATGAAAAATAGAGGCCTCCTGTAGAGTTCCAAAAGATTGCTGTGAAAGCTTGGAGAGAGATCTGTGAAGCTTCCTGACTTCCAGAGTAATACAAAAGTCCTCTTGATTCATTTGTGCCAAGATTTACTGTCCAGTGGCCCATCCCATAATATGCCACCAGAACATATTCCCAGCTTTGTGGCATGACTCGCCTTCTCAATCACAGACTTATGTACTCTGTCCTTACCATCTGGTTGAATCATCTACTTTCCCAAGTGTTTACTTACTACCATGCTTCACATTTTCCATGATAAAAGGTGGCATTGGGTGCTGAGAAGGAAGCACTTGGCCTGCCTGTGACCCCTGGGATTTGGCAGCCAAGCTCCTTTCCTGAGCGTAAGGGAAACCTGAGCAGTGGAAGTTTATCTCAGGACGTTAGCAAGCCCAGGAGTCCATAACTGCCCTGTATTTTGGAACAGAGTTTCATGCTGGTGCTTCTAGAGCTGGTGGGTACTCTGTTCTCGCCAGGCCATGTGGTGGTCTCAGCACTGGCACGGAACGAATACCGTGGCAGAGACTGATTTGCAACAGGAAACTTGAAGCCCTCGTTTTGTATGTGAACACAGGGATTAGAGGTCGTACCTGAAACTGAGTGGATGGTTATCAGCAGACCTTGTTGTGGTTGCCTAAGAAGGTTGCAGTGGACGTTACACTTTCACCATTTTCTCTTACTTGGTTTTTTTGTTTGTTTGTTTGTTGTTTGCTCAGAGACTCAATACATCAAAATCATTTCAAGTTTTATTGGACGTGGAGTCCTAGAAAAGGGAGGTCTAATCACTGAGAAATAAATGTTCTTCTGAAAATAAAATTTAAGCCTCTTCACCAGCAGGCTGCTGATTGTTCATCCGAGGTCCAGATTTTGCAAAAACTTGTCCCCAACAAGTTCTTAGGAAGTCAAGTGATTCTTGAATGTGTTTTACCCAGTGATTCATGGCATACTTGTAGTTGCCAGTCTTGCCTTTATTTCAGACTTGTTTAGTAGGAACAACTCCCTTAATATGAGTACTCAGTTCCCTCTGATAACTATTTATCCATCTTTTTAATGGGTTGTCATTCTCTGCTTTCTCTCCATCATGAATTTTGTTGAAACCTAGCACTATAGACTATGTATACTTGAAAAATACGTATCTATAATAGAAAAATACAGTAGACTTTCAGATGTGTCCCCCCACCCCCCAAGCTGAATAGTTTTCAAAATCTCTGTTTATGTTGATATTAAAGCAGGAACAACTTTCATCTTCACAGTCTTGTACTCTAGTGAATAGCCCAGTTACGCGACTGATCTGATTTCATAGTCTCCCTGTCCTCCAAAAACTGTTGTGAATAGCTGCTCGAAAGGATGGAAACCACCTGGCTTAACAGTCATGTGGAAAGTTATGTCTCGCTAGCAGTTTAATCTTCTGCAGTGAACCTGAATTCCTTCTCTATTCCCCCCTTATCTCTCTTCATTTCTTAAATGTGTATTTATTAAGAAAATAATTTCTTGAGTTCCCAATACACGTCAGGCATTGCGTTAGGGCCCACCACAAATAAAATAGATATGGTGTATATTCTTATACAATCTAATGTGTTTAATATTGGTAATTGATTTATATAATTGATTTGATTCACATAATTATCTAGAGCTAAATTCATAGGATAGTAAGTGGATTATGTATTCGTACATGTTTCTTTTTTTGTAAAATCGGGGCAGACCACTTAAGGGGTGTAGCTGACTGGTGGCCAGGCTGCCCCACAGGGTGGTGAAGTTCCTGTTGTCCAGGTCTGATGTTGGGTTTGCCATCCAGAAGTTTATATGCCAGCACTTCATGAGTTGCCTCCTGAGAAGAGAGGAGAGACTCACGTTAATTTACAAGAGATGGGTGTAAATCTGAATGTTGGTTTATTAACTTTGATGGCAAATACCCCTTTCCAGTCACTAAAATATTCATGTTTATCATTTAATGAATCCTTCCTGTATCAGGGTGGCCTGAGAGGCTGAATTCACAGTCAGAGGGATGCTAAGTGAAGATCAAGTTCATATAAGTGATCTCGAGGGATCTTTTATCCAGGCCAAGGGGATGCTTGGGATAAATCCAAGCCCCATAGCTGAGAGCACCTCTAGAGTCAACCAGTCACACCCCCCAGGTTCTGTGTCTCAACGCTGATGGGCACTTACTGCCAACTCTTCCCTTTCTCCATCTCCATCTGCTATGCTTCTAAGCTTCTCACTGTTTTGGGTGACCATCCTCTCATAATATTTGCTAATGTCTTCAAGACTGAATTACAGTCAGACCTTACTCTGAGCCATTACATCTCTTTAAAGTGATTTTGCTTATCTCTGATCTCATCCAGAATGGGTTGTAATTACTGGCCGCACTCTTAGCTTTCTAGGACTTTAGTTGTACCTCTGTCTAATCAAATTGTTCTCTTTGCTTCTACCTGTCTACCACTGCATTTTTATAAGTGCTGTATTTCTTTAGAACAGGAACATTATCCTTAAATAATCCATGAGTTTTCTTTGGTTAGGCCTTTCCATTCCTACATCCATTTAATCTATTTATACTGTATTTGCCTGTTGACTAAATTTTAGAGAAGCGCTTTGAACTGAATTCAGACCCAAGCTTTCAGAGAAAGAAAATCTTGTTCTTAATCATGACCTAGACTCAAAGGTCTATTTTGAAATAATATCAATGACACCATTTTTTCACTCTTTTATCACTTTCTCAGGGATCCGCTTTGTTCTGGGACTGGGTCAGTTTCCCTGGTTCTGGATGCTAGTGCTGGTTTTTCCCCATGGGCCCACTCTGGACTGCAACGCTTCACTGGGTCTGTCTGAGTTATAACCATCTTGGGTTTGTGTGCCCTTTTTAGGAGAGTCTTTGAAATGTGGTAAGGTAAGCAGCCACCTGCTTTATCTGTACCAATTCTGGGCCTTCCTCCAGATAGGTGGTCTTTATATTTTCAAAATGCCTACTTAAACTCTATACTTTTATATAATATCCCCGATATTTTTATTCTCTTTTATAGCCTCATAGAATTACATTTCTTCTGTTCACGGACTTC
The DNA here is from genome assembly GCA_030848825.1 of Tadarida brasiliensis. NCBI lineage: Eukaryota > Metazoa > Chordata > Mammalia > Chiroptera > Molossidae > Tadarida > Tadarida brasiliensis. The sequence continues at coordinate 37,442,678 of CM061257.1, read as the reverse complement.
TAACAGTGACTTCCTGTCCCTGGACCTCATTATCCATTTGCCACCGTCTGTTGGTAAATGAAAATCATAGAGTTTAACACTCACACTTCACAGGAACCTGGTGCTTTGAGACCGCCTTTGTCATCACCTTCGACATTGCTTACTTAGAGGAATTGATGTTCCGGCTAGTGGCATTTTCACTTCCCATTTTAGGATTTTTGGGTGTGATAATGTTTTTTAAAAACTCTATCCAGTCTGTTAATAATGGACAAGAGATGGCGTCATATTAGCACATGAGGCCTTGAAGATGAAGGTCCCTGGGGGTTCAGAAGAGCAAATTATAGAGTCCATTTTATGTCTTGGAAAGGGAGCAAATACTATAATGAATTTTTAAGTTAGCAATTTGTTTAGTCTCCTGAGGCCCTGGCAACTTACTGAGGTTACAGGGGGGTAAAAAGCACCTGCAGAGAGGAATTTCTCAGTCAGAACCAACATTTAAAGTAGTGGTGTGTTAATGCCTAAAAAGAAACCCTGCATGCATTTTTTATAGCTTCTAGCTTTTGCAGCTGGATCTCACAAATGATGCTCCAAGAGTTGAGCCAGCTTGCCCTTTTCCAGGCTCGTTTCCATTATTTATGTCCTTTCCAATGGACTCTGTGGCACATTCTTAAAGACTTAGCTTTGTTAAAAGTACAGCCCAGTGCCTGATTGGAGGCATGTGGCAAAGGACATTGAGTCTCCATTTTTTCAAACCTTGCTATTTTTATTTAGGAATAGTCAGTGATTTAACTTCAAATCAAATACGTTTTCAAGGATTCCAAATTCATGGGGCTGTTCTTTGAAAAATGAACCCTTATATGATTAGTGTTTGATTAAATATTCACAGAGGACAGTTTTCATCACAATGTCAAGTGAAGATGTGTCATAAAAGATTAGATCAGAACTCAACAGTAATCGAAGATTGCATGAGTTTTTATGATATGAACGCAGAGTAATTTAAGTTTGAAAAGAGAAATCAAGTATTTTGGCAGTCTTCAGCAATGGTCAAAGAAGTTCTGAGCTAAATTCAAATGTAGTCCCATAGACCATATTTTCCTAAGGGACCAAAAACACAAAAATATACTAGACATGGAATATATAATAGGCCCCTTAGCAGGGAAGGAGATGGGGACCTTTACTCTCGGACAGGCTCACTGACTCCTGGTGCTGTTTGATAGTGGACACGTGAGCCCCCCGTGACCTCCCCAGTGCTAATGCAGTCCTATTGACGTTGGTGCCTGAATCACGGTCAATCTTGGCCTCCACTTTGTCCCCTCCTGGCAATGTTCCTCCTTGTTTCTGGCATCCCCCAGGTAGTGTGTGCTTGTGCTCAGAAATGTATACATTCCAATTCTTTTGTTCTTGCCCCTTTACCAAGCGCCTTCTGCTGCTCTGGGAATGTTTCTGGGCACAGTACCAACTCCACACTGTGTCTGCTGTGGGATGGGGTGGACTTTTTGTCCATGCCCTTCAGCTTCATGGTTAAACCTCTCCAGCATGATTCAGAGCCAGAGCCTTGGACTGTGAAGGGGACAGACTCCATCCCATCTCGTTGATCTCCTTGTCTTCCCTCTTTTGGGTACCCCTGCTAGAAAATAGCTGCTGCTTCCTCCATCAAAGAAAATGATCCTCTTTGGTTATCACCTCATACCGATTGATTTTTTTTTTTTTAATCCTCACCCGAGGATATTTTTCTGTTTATCTTCAGATAGAGTGGGAGGGAGAGAGAGAGAAATATCCACGTGAGAGGGACACAACAACTGGTTGCCTCTCGCATGACCTGGACCAGGGTTGGGGACGAACTGCAACCGAGGTACATGTTCTTGAACAGAACTGAACCCGCAACTCTTTGGTCCGCGGGCCGACGCTCTACTGCTGAGCCAAACCGGCCAGGGCCTGGTTGATTTCTATAAGGTTCACCAGGTCACCAGTTCTGCAAACCACAATCTAGGTGGGACACAGGGCAGCCTGCTGAAAATGCAGTTTTACTTGAAAAACAGGAAATGCAAGTACACTAGTCAATACAATAGTGAGTTTTCAGACAGGCTTAAATGACAAACAGGATTCAGCCAAGGAATGTCAATACCTTTTGACTGACCTTTGAGATTCTCTGCTGGCCATGATAAATAGAACCTTACTTATGTATCCGTCATTCCTGTGTGCTCAATGAAACACTGTAAAAAAGATATAAACGCTGCAGAATCTTAAAAATGGAACATTTACTATTTCTACTCTCAAGTAATCACTAAAAATTATCTATCATAGAAGTGCACACACACAAAAGAAATATGTATCATATATAACTTTCTTTTGTGTGTGTGCACTTCCCCCCTCTGTCTCTGTGCGCACACACACACACACACACACATATTATGTATGTTATATAATATATCTGCCAATGTCACAATGTATTTTTCAGCAGAATCAAGTCTGATACTTTTCTGTTCTGATGACGCTAATTATAGCAAGAATGAACCCCTAAGAAGGACCTTGTTGATGCTTACTTTCATCTAAGTAAATCACTTGTGTGTTTTAATTCTGGGCTCTTCAAGTCATTAGTGTTCAAGTGTAGTATAAGTTCATTTCAAAAGCATGCTTGGAATTTTGCAATTTTATAGTTTATAATGAGAACCAGACAGATTCAATACTTTCCAATAACTGATATCTTTAACCACTGCCCGCTAAGCAGGTAAATGATTATTCTCTGTTGTACAATGGAAACAGAAGTGTGATGAATTTCTTCCTTTCGGCTCCGTTGTGCCTGCGGTGCCAGCCCCTCCCTGTCTGCAGACCGATGAAGGAGGCGCTCACCTGCCTTCCTACTTGGGCCCCCACACTACTGAGGTCAGCAGGAGGGGACCGTTGCTCAGTGGCCCCATACTGTTCAGCTTGACCTGGACACCCGTTCTCCACAACGCCTTATCAGAACTAATCCCATTATGTTTCACATCCCACCAGAAGGCTGAGCCCCTCCGCCCCCCACCAGGCTTCCACGTTGTACCTTCTGCCACCATTCTCTCCCTCCACTCATCTGACCCAATTTTCTGCTCTTCCCTAACCTCCCCAACCCTTCCACGTGCCGTTTGGAATTTGTGGTCTGTCTCGGCAAACTCCCCCGCACCCTCAGAGGCTGCTCGAACACCCAGCACTAGCTTGACCTAATTGGAACCTTGGGTGCGTCCTATGGACCTCTCCTGCAGCCCTCTGCAGTGCAGGCAGTTTATTATTGAAGTTCTAGTATTGTTTATTTACTTATTCATTTATTTATTTTCATGATTTGTCACAGTGCCAGTATCACAGGCCTTGGAGATTGGGGTGAGTGTCTTCCTAGCACCTTATTGATGCTTCAGTCCATGTCTCTTCCTTCTTCCTTTAAGCACCCAGCTCCTTTGAATTTCATGCCTTTAGACTGGACCACCCCTCTCTTGCTGCTGTCTACACCCCTAGATCCTCCTCACTGCGGACCAGAATGCCTCTCCGTCTTCCTATCACTAGTCCCTGTCATCATTCTCGGAGATTTGCACCCAGCACCTTGGCTTCTTTGATCCTAAATTGGTCTCTCCACCTCAGTCACCAATTTTGACCTTTCTGTTGCCAATACTGGACTGCCTCCAAAATCTCTACTTTAAGCATTCATCTCTTGACCAGTATCTTCCATGTTTCCAGTATTCCTTCAAATCCCAGCAGTCCTTCAGATTCATTTGAGCCTTTAATTTGTTGTTCCCGCCCTCCCTCCCTCACACCTGAGCCTGAACAGCTGAGCAATGTGGAGAAACTACACTCAAGCATGTTAGCTAGCTTCTCTTTGAGTTCATGGCACTACACCATAACTCTACTTGGTTTCCTTAATATAGTAGTTTACCCTTCCCCAAAGTGACTATTGCATGTCTTTTCCTCTCTCCTCAATTCTCCTCCCCCCTTGTGTTGGTCTGGTGATCTTGCCTCATGCATAATAAAGATAAGCAATAGAGCAGGAGCCCTCTCCTCATTTTCTCACCCTTCCCTCAAACTTGTAACCACAGTCTATTTCACTCCTGTTTCTGAGCGAAGCATTCCTGAGTGTATTGAACACCAACCGCCCTCCTGTGTCCTGGCCCCGCCCCCTCTCACTGCTTGGGGACATGGCTCCAGCCGTGGTTTGATGGCTAAGTGCTCAGGCCCTGGAGTCAGGCTGCCTGAGTGCGGATCTCTGCTGTCGGCGCCTCGGTGCACGGGCTCAGGAAGGTCGCGAGACTTCTCTGTGCCTCAGCTGCCCCTCTGTGAAATGTGGCTGCTGACGTGATCTACCTCCCAGAGTGGTTATGCAGATCACAGGAGTGGATTCAGTGACGTGCTTAGGACAGGGAGAGGCTCACGGTGAGGGTCATGGTTGGGTCAGCTGTGCCTCTCACAGCTGCCTCTCCCTCTCCTGGATCCGTCCCTTCAGCTCGAGACAAGGTCTAGTCATTTTATTTCCTAAACAGACCAGTGAAACCTTCCCTCCCCTTCACAGGTCCCAGCCCCCCCTGCCACTTCATCTCTCTGCTCCTCTAGACAAGGCTGCTTTGAGTCCATCCGCTTCTCTTCGCTTTTAATCCTGTCTTTGGTCCAAGCCTCTCGGGTCCGGATTGCTGCGATGGGTTCATGATACATACACGCTGTAAGTCGGATAATGCCGCTGAACTCTAAAAACCTTTCCCAGGAATACAACCATGTGCTTATTCTGGCATACAAAGGTCAGTGTTGGTTAGATAGTGCCACAGTGATACTGAGGATCAAGCACCCTAAAAATTCTGGCTTAAAACAACTCTTTTCCCCCTGGATCTGACTTACTGCCATGCCTGCAGGTGGCTGGGGCTGCCTGAGGGAGGCCTCTGGGCTGGGCAGCTCTGCTGCTGCCGCAGGTGGGCCTGGGGCCATTCTGCTCCAGGTGTCCCGCATGCTCTTCGGGACCAGTTCCCGACAGGCAGCGGGAGAGCACAGAGGGCATACCCAAGCGTTTGAGCACAGCTGTTGTGTCACATCTGCTGACATCTCATTGACCAAAGAAAAGTTCATGGCAAAGCCAAGTCCAGGAATGGAGAAATACATGTCTTCTTTTCGTGAGAAGAATGCAAAACAACATGTCAAAGGACATGGGTGTGTGTGTGTGTGTGTGTGTGTGTGTGTGTGTGTGTGTGTGAGAGAGAGAGAGAGATTGAGAGAGAGAGAGAGAGACAGTAAGAGCGCGCGCGAGAGCTTGGGGCTGGTAATTTAATTTGCCACACCACTTTCTGACGTCTCACACCAGTTACCTCCTTACCCACGATGCTCTAGCCGTATGGGGCCCTCTCTCTGTTCCTTGAACACAACAAATTCCTTCCCACTCGAGGACTAGTTACACTACATTATACTATGCTATAAATTTACTGGTAGTTTTAGCACTAAAATTTGCTCCCCAGAGTATTCCAGTGACATGACAGCTATTCCTTTTCTTTCCTCATTTTTTGGCCCTTCATTTCATTTTTTGCTCGTCATTAGAGCATGTGCTGACTTTCGGATAGATCCAAAAGCCTTTCAGATTCACCATCGAATCAATAAAACACCTTTCTTTTCCTCTAATACTGTGAAACCGGCCAAAAGATGACAGGCAGATTCATTAGCTGTACATTGTTCGATAGGAATAATGGGCAGGGGGCAGAACACTATGAGGAAAAAACAAGTTTAATGGACCTTTAGAATGGGGAATTGAGATGACTTGGATTTTTGTGAGTTTAACAGATGTTATATTCAAAGCATTTGTAAGCTAATTTTTTTTATTAATTTATTTTTGTTACAGAAGTTTCTCCTTTTTTCCCCATTGACACCCTCCTCCCCGACCCTTCACCCCTTCCCCAGCTTTGTTGTCCATGTCCATCAGTTATGCATACATGCGCATAAGTTCTGTGGTTTATCTCTTCCCTCCCCCCCCCACCCCCTCTTCTGGGGGTTGTCAGTCTGTACCCTACTTTCACATCTCTGGGTCTACCCTGTTCCTCAGACTGTTATGTTCATTATATTCCACAAATGAGTGAGATCATGTGATATTTGTCTTTCTCTGCTTGGCTTGTTTCGCTTAGGATAATACTCTCCAGGTCCCTCCATGTCATCTCAAAGGATAAGAGATCTTTCTTTCTTACAGCTGCATAGTACTCCATTGTGTATATGTACCACAGCTTTTTTATCCATTCATCCACTGATGGACACTTGGGCTGTTTCCAGATCTTAGCTATTGTAAATAGTGCTGCGATGAACATGGGAGTACATGTATTCTTTCTGATTGGTGTTTCAGGTTTCTTAGGGTATATTCCTAGTAGTGGGATCACTGGGTCAAATGTCAATTCAATTTTTAATTTTTTGAGGTAACACCATAGTGTTTTCCACAGTGGCTGCACCAGTCTGCATTCCCACCAGCAGTGTACTAGAGTCCCCTTTTCTCCACACCCTCGCCAACACTTGTTGTTTGACGATTTGTTGATGGTTGTAAGCTAATTTTGTTTTTCTTTGTTCACATTACAATGGATCAGTGGTCAGTTGGGTGTCCGTCTGCCTCACGCATCCCAGGCACCTTGTGGAGTGTTCTGAGACTCCAGAGGGGCAGGGTTTGCAAAGATGGAAGGTCAGATATAAAGTGCGTGTCTGGGGTCAGGGATTGGCCCAGGAGGCACTTCAGCCCCAGGTTCAAGGATGAAAGGGGCCAGCGGAGGGGGAATTGAAGGCATTGTACTTTTTGCTTCTGAGAGAAGAAGGAAAGGAGAGGGTTTGGGACCTGGGGGAGCATACATGCTGCTTCCTTACCCTGCTGGCTTAGGAAGAGTATGCAAGAACCCCTCTCCTGATGGAGCAAAGGGGAGACTTTCCAGCAGGGCTCAGGGGGCGCAGGTCCCAGAGAGTGTGGCCCACACAGTGTAAAGCACATCCTCCTCCTAACCGTGATTAACAAAAGAGTAGCTACATAATTGAGGGCTTTCCACAGGTCATGAGCTCTAAGAAATGCTTCCTACACGAACTCCTTTGACCCTCGCAATTTACCTACAACTGTGGCAGAAGCAGGGAGCACCAGTGACATCTGGGTCAGGAACAGTCTGAAGCCACCCTGGGCCCCTGTTGGAGATCAAAGGGCCCTAACCTCCCTGAAAGCCCTGGCTGAATTTTATCAACTAGAAGCTCGTGTTACTTATTAGCATTTATCCTTTCAGGGTTCACCTGGAGCAGGCACCTGCTTCTCCTTATGTAACATTTCTATCACTATGCAGGGACGCAGCCGTGCTCTTGCATACTCCATGTCCTCAGATCAGAGAGCCAGGCTTCTGCCTCACTACCGCCCTGTCCTGCCAGTCATCTCCTCTCTGGCTCCACCCACTCCAGTCCTGGGACCCTAAGAGAGTACAAGGAATTGGGAACCCTCAGGCGTGACAGCAGCTTGGAAGGGGCTTTGGTAGGACTTGTCCCTCCCTTTGCTGTGAGTCTGGCTGGCTGGTGTGGAAGACCAGAAGCAGCAGAAGCAGTTAGCACGATGAGTGAGTTCTACGGCAAAGTCCTGCCGCACCGCCCGTCTGGCAGTGAACAGGATCAAGTGAGATGATGCAGATGAGTCTATTTTGTAAACTGTAGTCCTCGGTGTAGGGTACTTTTAGGGCCTCTGGAAGACTGTCTCGCCCTGTGGAAGAAGTATTCATCCCCGTCCAATTGATACCAGGCTTGGTCCTGTGATTTGCTTTGGCCCTAACATGTAAGTAGTCTTGGGTGCATTTCTGGGCAGAAGCCTAAGAGCCAGCACAGGGATCTCTAGGTTCTGTCTTCTCTGCCTCTGTTTTTGTCAGGATGGAGCCCCTGTCACTTAGGCTGCTGCTAACTTCTGTGAGCAGGCAAAGCCCTTTGCTGACCCAGGTTGGAGATGCACATGAGTGAGAAATAAAGTACTGTTTTAAACTGAGTTTTCAGGTTATTTGATACTGCAGAATAGCCTAGCCAAGCCCAGCTGAAACAACGTTAAACCCTAGAAGTGTTAGGATGTTTCTGGAAAGTAGCCCTGTGTTGTGAAAGGTAATGGTACTAGCAATAAACAAGACTGAAACACTTAGAAGAAACTCCTTGTTTCAGATTAAACAGAGAGAAAGCTGCCTTTTTACTCATTGTTGTACTTTTCTTTTTCTCCATACCTTGTGGTTTGGCCTTTCGCAGGAGTTCAGGTTTTAACTGGCATGTTCACATTCTCGTGTGCAGAAAATGCGATCTAATGTGTTTATTTTTACCTTTTCTTCACCTTAAGTGCACACATTTGGTTTTATATTAGTGTTAGGGGACATGGTCAAACTGAATATTGCCTTCAAAAAATCACTTTATACATTTGTACCCCATTATCTTTTTATGTAGCATTATGTAATTTGTTGAAAAACATCATCTATGAAATAGAATAGCTTGTTAGAATAGAATAGTTAATAATACCACCACAGTTTATATAATAAAAATCATGCAATCTAAAAATTAAGAAAAAACTCTACTGAAAAGGTGTTTTTTTTTAAATTAAGGATTCCTGAAACTAGCATGCATTTAGTTTGCTTTTAAGTGAAAATAAGAATGCTTTAAAAATATTACTGCCATTGAAATTTATTTCATGAAATAAATAACTATTTTTAAACAAATCTGATTTTGTAAATCAGAGGTGTATAGGAATATATATATATATATATATATATATATATATATATATATATCTATATATATATATATATATCATGTGACTTGACCAGTGGGAAAATAGAGTGAATGACTTTCCAAGGTTGTTTCATATACATGTGGGTGTGTAATCTTTCATATGTGTATGTATTTTATATATGTATGTATGTGGAGAGAGGAATTCATTATTTTTTACTTTGTTATTAGGACTTTTACTGTATTCTTGCACAGAGCGTACAAGAACAATATCAAGAAACATGCAGCTTTCTCAGGTATGCATTTCCTGTATGTAATTTTTACAGTTTTAGAGGAAAGTCATTAATATTTGATATTTTTATTTGAAATTCAGGGTGATCGCCTATAAATGTCTACAGTGGTGAAAGCCAGCAGGGTGTGTTGAAAAGTACATGGGCCCTGAAGGCATACAGATCTGATCTGAATCCCAATGTTATCACTTATGAGTTATGTGTTGGGCAAGTTAATATACCTCTCTGGCCTCAAATTTTCATCTGTGAATTGGACACAATAGTGCATTGCCTCATGTTGTAGATGAAATACGAAAAATGTTTTTAATCTTTGTTTCTATCAGGATGCCTAGCATAGTGCCTGAGACCTAATACATATTCAATACTATTTGTTAAACAAACGAATGGTTGAATGAATGATCCGCGTAGGTGAAATAGTAACAGTTGTATAAAGCCTATGAGTTTGCATCTATTTCTGAATCACTATTCTCTTCTGCTGCCCTGTCTGTTCCTGAAATACAACCAAATCAGGCACTGCAGTCGTCTGTCAGAAACCAGTAGCACAGTGTGTGTGTGTTTGCGCATGTGCACGTGTGTGTAGTTCAGAAGACTGTTCATTTTACAATTTTATAACACAAATGCATCAGCTGAGGCAAATATATCTTCATGCTTTTAATTTACATATGGTTCATGTATTTACCACAACCGATATCAGACCAGTCATATATTACATTACCTAAGAATAAGTGCATGAATTAAACTAGACTGTAAGACAAGAAGCGGAAACATTTTTAAAAACAAGAGGAATAATCACCAAGAAGCTGAGAGCCATAAAGCTTAAAAGCAGCTGAATTGATTTTTTTATTTCATTTATTTTTGGTTTTGTTACAGCAGTATTCTGATAGCTCATTTATGTGTCCTGATCTATTGGCCTCACTGTACCTCGGATTTTCTATTAATATACTAGATTTTAAAACCGTGAAGAGCTGATTTCACTCGACATCTGCTGACGTACAGCAAAGGCTCAGGAGGATGAGAGATGGGAACGGTGGAGCGAGCCTTCCTGGGCTGTGCGGCCTCTTGTCTTGGCGTTGCTCTGCACACCTGCTTCGTTCCTCTCGCTTGCTGAGGACTGGCTCTCGTTGCTATTTGGGGCATAATTCTTCCAAGTTGCCCACAAATGGTGCCCTTGGCTGGCAAGACTTCTAATCCAGCATCCATGTCTTACTGCTGGAGGCTTTCCATGTCCCTCTTCCAAATTCCTAAAAATCTGATTAGGCCAGTCCAGCCTGAGTCAGCTGTCCACTTGTGAGCTATAGCCAGAGGGCAGAACAAACGTGGCTTTAGGGTGTGCAGCGGGGAGTGGGAGGGGCAGGACCATTGCCCAATGTCCAGTACCTGAGGGCATTTCACAGTATTCTTTCAAAAAGGAAATGAAAGGGATTCCATTTTAAAAAACGTAATAACTGAAAATATTACAAGTTATTATTCTTTATAACAAGATTTGTTTAGTCAGGTGCCTCATGTCCTCAAGAACAAAGATAAAATTGAGAGGTGTGAGTGCTGTTAAGCCCAGTCTAGTAGGAGTTGTAAATTGATGACGTCTCAGAGTTCTAAAGCGAATTCTGAGAAGAAGCTCTACCTAGTGCTTACGTTATAAGTAATGTCTTGAAGTTCCATGGAAAGCTGAAACCTGGAAATTATTTAACAATAAAGGAAGAATCGTTTCAGAGACTAAGTTGAAACATTATGAAAGACTACCAGATATATAAAAATAAACACAAGATGTGCTTATTAGAGTAGAAAAGGACTGTAGGTCAGGGAAAAGGGGCTTGAAGTAATTTGGCTAAGATAAAAAAAAAATACGACATTCAAACTTATACTTTTTATTTTTATGTTATTTAAAACATTTTTTTCTTTATTGATTTTAGAGAGAGAGGAGGGGAGAGAGAGAGATAGAAACATCGATGAGAGAGAACGTCAATTGGCTGCCTCCTGCATGCCCCCCACTGGGGATCTGGCCCACAACCTGGGCATATGCTCCGACCAGGAATCGAACTGGCGACCTCTTGTTTCATGGGCCAACGCAATGGAGTTTCTTTGTTATCGGATGGATGAATGTTTGTGTCCGTTGCAAATTCCTATGTTGAAGCCCTAACCATCCCCCCTCCCCCGCCGTGGGGCTGAATTTAGAGATGATGAGGATTCCTTAGGAAGTAATTAAAGTTGAATGAAGCCATAAGGGTGGGGCCCTGATCTGATAAGGTTAGTGTCCTAATAAGAAAAGACACCAGAAAGGCCACTGGTGCAGTCCCTCTCCCCACGCTCACACAGAGGAAAGGCCCAGTGGGCACACAGCGAGATGGTGGCCATCTGCAAGCCCGTCCCTGGGCAAAAAAAAAAAACAACAGTCTCTGGAAGCAAATTAAAATTTGAAACTTCAAAAGTAGTATTTGCCTTTATAGTTGGTTTTTAGAAACATCCTAGGTTTTATTAAATGAGGCATGAGTAAGCATGCTCCTTAGCCACTCTGAGGACTCAGCAACACTGGTGGTGGCCTGGGCAACTTGGAGGTGTAAACAAAGGCAGGAGAGGAGTGACTGGATAGGGAAAGAAAAGAGGGAGAGAGGGGGAAAGAATAAGGGAGAAGTAAAGGGCGGGAAAGAAAAGAGAAGGGATGAGCATAGGATTCCATTACCAGTTCTTTGAAAACCAATGCTAAGATTCACTTTTGTTCTGGACTGTTATTGTCCATTAATCCACCAGGTGGTGCTCTGAAATACCAAATAAACCTCAGACCTTAATTTAACAAATTATGTGGCCTGAACCTTCCAGTATTGATGATTAACAAAATTGGAAAGGATACATGCCTGACCACTCTTTATTGGAAAATATATATTATATAACTATATAAAATATTTTATTATAAGGATACAATTTAGGAGGTAAATTGGAGGCATTTAAATTATGTTCTCTTCAGTTTTCTTAAAATTGCCTTTATACTTTATGAAGTACGATTTTTTTTATTCTTACTTGAGGGTATGTTTTATTGATTTGAGAGAGAGAGAGAGAGAGAGAGAGAGAGAGAGAGAGAGAGAGAGAGAGAGATTGATGTAAGAGAGAAGCATTGATCAGTTGTTTTCCTTTTGTGAGCCCTGGCTGGGGATGAAACCCACAACCTAGGTATGTGTCTTGACCGGGAATTGAACCTGCAACCTTTTGGTGCATGGGACAATGCTCCAACCAACTGAGCCACACTGGCCAGGGCATGAAATATACATTTTTAAAACCAAGAGAATCATAATGAATATTTATTCCAAAAATTCTGTTTACATATCCCTCTCCCAGTTTCTTAGGACTGAGACCGGTCCCCTGTTAGAGCCATCTGTCTCCACCGTGTGCCTGTGGATGCTGAGGAAAGTTCATTGGAGGAGTCAATTTTCTGCATCCAGCCTGGGCTCCCCAAATGCACCCTGGCTCCATTCTCCACATTTTGGTCTCTGCTTTGGGCACACCTCTATCTTCTGGGGACCCCTCTGCAGCTGAGGTCTGGCTTGTTCACCCAGCACCCTGCTTTCCTCTTGGCTGCCTCCAGACACCATTCCCAGATAGGTCTGACTCTATGCCCAAACCCTTAGCCACTGGAAGTGAATTTAGACTCTTGAAAAAAGTCCCTAATTTGTGGCACAATATAAATTAAAGGGACAAAACAAGTGACCTGAGGAGAAATATGCACTGGGAGCTGTATTCTCAAAGATTTGGCATTTAATAACCATAATTATGACACATGACAGTGTGAATGTAGCAACATTGTATTTGTGAAGTCAGCCTGTCCCGAGTTCAAATTCTGACAACCCCACATGTTACCTGTATGATGATGGCAAAACAAGATAGTCTCTTTGAACCTCAGTTTTCTCTCCTGTACAATGGGGATAATACCTAGTTTGCACAATTGTTTTGGGGATTAAATAAGATCACATACTTAAAGCACCTGGGTTAGTAGGCTGCCCATCAAATTCGGTGCCTTTTCCTTTCTCTTCCTTACCTTATTCCTGTGCTCCAGCTCAAAATGTGTACTCCAGTGCCAGTAACAGGGACACTGCTCCCCTGAGTCTTACTCCTGCCATGGAAGTCTGCTCCCACACTTTCCTTATGCTGACCACTGCCTGGGTCTCCACCATCTTGCTGCTTCCAGCTCCTCATTGCCTCGTGCTCTCTGCTCTGGGACGACCACCTGCTGATGTGGTTTGCTCTGCCTCTCTGTGGCCAGTGGCCTGCCTGCTTTCTGCAGTCGCCACTGTCCCTGACAGCATGCACTCTGGGTACATCCTCCACTCCACTGGCCCCAGTGGGGTCCCCATGCCCGCTGCTGGGTTAACCTGCCAAATAATTGCCCTCCTTTCAGTCACTGGGCCGGATGCTTTAGGAGAAGAGCTGTTCCGCTGCACTTTGCCACCTGGGTGTGTGCAGAAAGGTTGTGATTTTTAAATTGGACTGGAGAGATGGTCTCTCTCTCCTGACAGAGAGCGCTGGCAACTTGAGGGCCCACAACGCTGCCTCTGGGGTGTTACACCATCATCAAACCTGGGTCCTTTCATGGCAGGAGTGGCCCTCGGGGAGCAGCATTGCCATGGTTGTCATAGGAAGCTGGAAAGGTGAGGGGATCGATCGAAGACAGTAAAAGCTCAGAAGTCGTGTGTCTTCAGAGCAGGTGGTTCAGGCCCCAGGCCAGACACTGACAGTTACAGGAGCTTGTCGAACTGGAAAGCTGCCCCTTAGGAGGTGGTTACTATTACTATAGTGGTTTAGCAGGACATTCCTATTTACATATATTTGAAAACCAATTCAATATTTTCTGGATGTAACTTTCTACTATATAGGGGTGGGCAAAAGTAGGTTTACGGTTGTGAGTACACAAAACAGTTAATAAAGCTATTGTAATCATCACAACCTGCGTGTCTTTTTCCATATGGATAACTGTAAGCCTACTTTTGCCCATGCCTGTATTTCTGAAACTGTTTTTGTGCTAAAACGAGCTCTTTAGAAACTCCGTTTATCTGAATTATTTTTTATTCTCCAAACTTGTATAACCACAAATGCTTTCTTTTTTTTATGAAGAGTTCACTGTTTTGTTAAAATTTAGCCTCACCAGATTTACATTAAATGCTTAAAATCCAGGCATTTAAAATTCTGAGGGAAGTAATAAACATTGTTTAATAGAAGTGTCCCTGTGCCGCTTTGTTCATGGTAGAAATGGTTGTGCACATCTGCTACTTTTCACAGATAGTTTTCCTAATCATAGGTACAGAAATATTATAGGAATTGGCATTTGATCAAGCTCTTTTTTTTATCCTCACCCAAGGACACTTTTTCATCTTCTGTTCAGATAGAGTGGGAGGGAGAGAGAGAGAGAGAAACATCGACGTGAAAGGGACATATCGAGTGGCCGCCACCCGCACGACCAACCAGGGCCGGGGACAAACTGCAACCGAGGCACACGCCCCCAGCGGGAACCGAACCCGGGTCTCTCTGGACCGCAGGCCGACGCTCTAACCGCTGAGCCAAACTGGCCAGGGCTGATCAAGCTCTTAATGAAAATTTTATCTCCAAAATCTTAGTCTACTCTCCACAAACAGCAACAACGATTTGAGCAATAAACCAAAATGTGGTCCCAGCGATCCTGACGTCACAGTTGTAGGGAAGCTGAAATGAGATGCTTCAGTCTGCCAAAGCCATTTGCTTTTGCTGTCCTCCAGGTAACTCCATCAACAGCTCTCCAGTTTATTCCTCATCGCGCGTGCAAGCTTTCTCTTTTACAATTCCGAATGCTTTTTTTCTCTGCATACTGCATGTGGAAAACAATTAGATCAGTTTTGATGCTAAGGTGCTGTTGGTTTTATGTTAACGCTTGCTTTGGGAATGTTGGAAATCAATGTAAAGGATGGATCTTATGGGCAAGCTCATCACGCCAATTTCAAAGCGTTATACACTGTATGATAATATAATAGTCTCCAAATGACAGAGAGTAAAAGAGGATAGGCCAGTGGTCCCACAGGCTAGTGTTGGGGTCACACCAAGGGGTTTCTTTGCAGTGATGGAACATTTCTATATCCCGACTGAGGTGTTTGTTACTCGAATCTACACATGTGGTAAAACTTCATAGAGCAATAGATCAAAAAAGAAAATAAAAAAAGAAGAAACATGTTTATGTGAAAATCTGAATAAGGTCTATGCGTGAGTTGATAATATTGGACAACATAGATGTCCTAGTTTTGACAATGTGCTAACGCAAAGTAACTCTTTAATGGGGGGGGGGGGCGGCTGGGTTAAAGGTCCATGGGAACTCTACTACTGATACAATTTCTTGTGAGCCTTAAACTATTTCAAAAATTATTTTTTAAATCAATGAAAAGAACTTATTAGGTTTTTGAAAAGTTTCTTTTTTAAATGCTGGAGTGTAAGTTCTCCGAGTATTTGTATAAGGCAGTGACAGTAGGTGCTCTAGGAAAAAAGGAAGTTTGTAATAATCCATAGGAATTTTCCAATAATACTTCCTAAATAACGTTTCCTTTTAGTGTTAGTTTCTTGTCTCCCCTCTGCTCATCCAGTTTCTGCCAGTCTCCTATGCTCCTTTATAATCCCTGACAGCTCTCTGCTTCTCTCTTTCTTCCTACTGTCTTCTATTCCTTGTGTACAATATAATCTCATTATTTCCACAAAACGCAAAACCAGGTCAGTCACTTCCATTTATAGTTATGGTGTGTGTGCACTTCTGCGAATTTCTGGAAAGAGGATGGGAGTTAGAAGAATCCTAATGAGCAGGGATAGGTGAGACAGAGAAGAGAATTTGTATTTATATTTTACTGGATTATTCCTTAAGAAGCCAAAGTTACTTACAGTTGCCCCAGGTCCCCAGATAGGTTGATTTTAGAAGTGTTCTTCAATAGACACCTGGGAAGGGACTGGAATGAACAAGAAATAGGATGGTAATATTTTCTGTAACATAGATCTTGGTCAAAATCAGGTCATACTCAAAATTGCTAATTTTCTCATTCCAATGCAAGACCTGTTGGTACTACAGGGGGTCAAAGTAGATTTTCACAGAGTTGTTTTGGAGTTGATGCTTACCTGAATCTTCAGGTCAATATGATACCAAATCTCAAGACAATAATCCCCAGTTTATTTTTATTCTATCCTTAAAAGGTAAAAAAAAAAAAGTTGTGGGTGTGAAAGAAGATTTCTGATTGATATTCAAGAATGATTCTACATTGCTTGATTGAATAAATAAACTTTGGAGATACTTGGAAATGGCTTTCTAAATCCAATATCCTTTATAATGTTAGCCAAAGTCTTTGGAAGTTTTGGGGTCAAGGGGAGGTCAGAATAAAAAATGTAATTGCAGCTACATGGAGTGTCTGTGTGGAATGAAGAAACTGACTTTTTAACATTAAATATGACACAATAAATAGTGGCCAAGTGGACCCTGGTATCTAATACAGTTTGATGTCCTGGAGTAGTAGTGGTAGAAGATGAATCATGAAATTAACATTTATGAGGCATTAATCAGGCCCTTGCTAATATCATTCAGTGCCTGCGTATCTTCTCTGCCTTTCATTGAATTTCAAGTAAAGAAAAAATTGCCCTGGTTCTAGTGAGCCTTATAAGAATGAATGCAAACTAACTCTGGATGGAGTTCTAACTGATTTAGGACTTGGATAGCATTGTCATTCCTTTCTCAGTGTCTCACCAGACATTTTAGAGATATCTTAAATGATCCTAAATATCCTAAATGATGATTTGGGAATCCCAAGCATGCAGACTACTTGAAGGCATGATTTTGTGTGTTTCATGCCATGTCCCTGGAGCTAAAACATTGTCTGACACAAGTGCTCAATAGCTTTTGTTGAATTGAATTGGCAATTTGATGTCGGGAAAAGAACTGTGGAGTCAGACCAACCTTGGTTAGGAGGCTGGCTCTGCCACTGGGTGACCTGGGACAAGTTACTTCATTTCCCAGAGCCCCAGTTTTCTCATGTGAGGGGTGCTGTCTGGACTAACTGAGGCAGCACACATGAGCACTAAGTGTGGAGCTTGGGAAGTGCTGAGTGCTTAGTGAGAGACGTTCCCGTATTAACTCACATCTGTTCCTTCCCTTTTTTGCTAGAGCTTTCTATTTTTCAAAATGCAGTTGATTCAAAAGGAATCATTTTCAGAGAAAACCATCATGATTTCTATGAGTCTCTAGAAGCAGAATTTCTGGACAGAGGAGTTAATTCCTCACTGTATTTATTAGTTTTTTGACCCCGAATCAACCAATCGCTTCCACGTGGGATCTATACCAACATAAGCATGGAAAATGCTGCTTTCTAAATTTTCACCAACCTCCACATTCATTATTTTCAGGCAGGCAGGGAAGTTTGGGTTCTGTTGTGTTTTTGTTTGTTCTGTTTTATTTTCCACTTGTCAAGTAGGTTGATATATAGACCTCTTTGATATCTAAGAAGACCCAAGGAGCCAAAAATGCAGAACTTTCATTTTCCTTGACATTTCAAAGTTGATATATTAAATTCTTCTGGCAAGTGACTTCTCAGCATTCTAGTCTTTGAAGTTGATTACAGGTTCTCACTTTCACTCAGTTGTTGTGATATACCTTAAATCCCTCATTTGTTTTATTAATATTATAATCAATCATTGATCACTTACTATGTGTCTACTTTCTAGTGCTGTGAAGGATAAGATAAGTAAGAGTGAGAAAGAAAGTTGAGTGTATAAGCTCTGTTCTCAGGGAGAAAATAAATGCAAAGTAAATTTTAAATAAATTGTATTATATGTATAAAATATATTTTATATATAAAATGGCTTGCATAAATAAAATTATTAAATAAGAGATTATTATTATGATTACTAGGTTTGTTGTTAAACTGGAGAGACAAATCTTGTATACATTAGACAAATAGAAAAATTATTTGGGAATATTTGCTTATTCATGGAAATGTAGTAAATATATTTATATATTATTTTAAAGTGCAAGAAATATCATAAGTAGGCAGCTAACATCATAGGCTGTCCGGCAAAGAGGAAGTTACCAACAAGGGCCAGAAGAAACTAATGGGTATAAGAGCTGGTGCCCTCTCAGGATGGCCCAGAGATAAAAATCACCAAGCCCATGGAGAGTGGAAAATTCCAATTCGATATAGGCCTGCAATACTGTCCAAGGAAACTGATCCAAGGGAGTTGGGATGCGGGCTAGGAGCTTTGAGGTAGGGATGGTTCTCTGTGAGGCGTGCAACAGAATCATAGGTCCAGGAGGTCCTTCTGGGTTAAAGGTGTCTAGGATGACCCTGGCTATAAGACATGCTGAGAATATGGAAGAAAGAAGGGCAGGATTGAGGCTGGCTGGAGTTGGAACTAGGGGAAATTAATTGGGAAAAAGGTTTAGTCAAGAGTAAGGACTGTTAGACTGGGGTAATGCATTTTGACTTTGATATTGCTATAGATTGAATGCTTGCGTCCCCCCTAAATTCATATGTTGAAACCTAATCCCCAATGTGATTGTGTTGGGAGGCCTTTGGGAAGTGATTAGCTCAAGAGGGTGGAGCCCTCATAAGGGATTGGTGCCCTTATAAGAGGCTGAAGAGATCAGAGTTCTTCCCTTCCACCACGTGAGGGCACGGTAAAAACTTAGCCTCTGTGAACCAGGAAGTGGGCTCTCACCAGACACCGAATCTGGTAGCACCTTGATCTTGGGCTTTTCCAGCCTCCAGAACTGTGAGAAATAAATTTCTGTTGTTTATAAGCCACCCAGTCTATGATATTCTGTTATAGCAGCCTGAATGGACTAAGACGATTGAAGAATGAAAAAAAGAAATTACAGCTGCTTTTAGAAATTCAAATAATAGCTTGAAGTATCCTTCTAAATTCTGATCAGTTTGTTTTCCTCTCTCAACAGGAATCTCCCGTTATTCTTTTCATGGCCAAAAGAAAAGATAGACTTTTTAGTTCACTGTTCATTGCGCCGATACTACAGGTTATATATTTATATTTTGTATCCTAAGCTTCTCTTTTAGAATAAGTAAATCAGTAGTTGAGTGAAATTTATTAAATGAATTAGAAGACTGGACTCTCTTCATCTTGAAGAATCTCCTCTGCCAGTCACACTCCTACCTGTTGCTTACAATCATATCAAAATCACCTCTTTCGTGAAACCTCACCTGGCTCCTCTATCCTTAACTGACTTCCCCATCCTTTGAAACTTCATAGCATGTTGGTTTATAGGTTCTTTAAGGCCCTCACTTATTCCTTTTACTCTTCAACAACATTTAATTTATCTCTATGTATAATTTATTTATAACCCTTCTTGTTCCAAAAAGGGAATAGAATATTCCACAAACGGAATAGAAGAAAACATAAAATAAATGAGAAGATGGTAATGAAAGGAAATAAGTAAGGACTATAAAATGGAGCCAACTGTCACAAACATTTGTTGGGTACTTGCCATGTCCCACGTGCTGGACAGTTTCTACTCTCCTGGAATGCAGAACAGAGTTGGGACACAGCTGTGGCTTGTAGATCAGTTCAAACTTAGGAAGCAGCTTGAAACCATCACTAGAGGTTTGATATTAATAAGTGTGCCCCCTACCTACCCATTTTCTTAATCTACCCACCTATTATTGTTGTTTGTTGACGGAAAGTAGGCAACGGTGTATTATCAATTGTGTTGATACTAAGGGACTTTCTAACTCCACAGATATCTTGGTAGGTCTTCCTCTAGCCTCTTCAAGGTTTAAGGGCTTCCATGCCAAAACTATAAGACCATTCATATAATTATTTTGGGAGACAGGGTGTTCCTCTAGTTCTCCAGGGTATTTCCATTCCCTTTGTGTATACTTAATATATACTGTCTAGTAAAATGAATCCCTGGCAGTTTTCTATCAAGTTAAAGCTGCCTCTGTAAAAGAAATCTCATTTATGTGTTGTTCTCTCTACATAGGCTAAATGGCAGCAAATAAGATAAGCAAATGATCTTCATTTTCTAAATGTTGTAAGAGCAACTGATGGCACCAACACAGTCATTTATGGCTCCAGGGCAAAGTACAGCTGGAATGTTATGACTGTACCAGTACGTAAAAGTGCAGATTATTACCATGGCAATGTAAATAGCTACAGATTTCCCTCAAATCATGACCTAATTTCTATATTTTGACCAAAATAATTATAGAGGAAAATCCCTTCTGAGCCATTTTTGAAGCAAAGCATTTGTATTAGGAGCATTTTTTAAATTACAAGAATATTTACTTTACTTTTGATGTATATCTTTATGTGTAAAGCAAAAATAAGAAAACTACAACTGAAATATAATTTTCATTGTAATTAACCTTTTAAATAGTATTTTATTATAACAACTATCACATCAGGTAATAACTAGCAATTAGAATTTTTCTCACAGGACTTATTTCTTCAAAATGCTGAATTTTTGCTGCTCTGTTTCTAAAATTCAACTAAATTGCCAATGTAAGATTATAGGTCTAAGTGTTCCTTCACAAATTAGAGTTTTACTCCCAGGTAGCTCCAAGAAATGTTAATTAATTTCCTGAGGGGAGATATATATATATCAGTTATTTTCTTTTTCTTTTCTTTCTTTTTTTTTTTAAGAGAGAAGAAGGGAGAGAGGGAGAAACATCAATCATTTGCCTCTGGTATGCACCATGACCAGGGATCAAACCCACAACCTATGTATGTGACCTAACGGGGAATCAAACCCGTGACCTTTTGGTATATGAGACAACACTCCAACCAACTGAGTCATACTGGCCAGAGCTAAAGTCAGTTACTTTAACCTAGCAAGAGGATATTAGACCCTGTTCCCCCAAAGAGCTAGGTATACACATTAATGTATATCAGGAGCTTTGCCACCATCATTTCTGGGCTTTTATTGTTGGGAGAGACAGGGTGCATCTGATACAACGTGGGGCAGAGGGCATGCAGGGTCAGTGTGGAGAGGGGCATACAGAGGTTGGTCTGTGATCTAAGGGGCAGGCAGGGTCTAATCTGGGAGTCATTAGGGGGTGCTTGGAGCCAACAGGTAACATTAAAAGCCAAAGGGAAATAAGTCAAGAACCCAAGAGCAACTGCTAGGGGGATCCAAATAAGTTTGCAAAGACAACTTTCTCACGTAGGACAAATATTTAGTAAATCCCTGGCCATGTTTCTCAAGGTTTTCTGATCACAACTTAGTAAGAAATACGTTTTAAATCATAACCTAACACATGCTCACTCGCAGCCCTCACTGTGTCAGAGTTTCAGAAAGATCCTTGCCCTCACCATGGGTGAGGCACTGTGATGTTTTCAGTTCTCTTAGGTTCTAGTCTATTTCATTCAAAGATGTTGGGAGGAGACTTATGAAACTGATTTCATGACCTGCTGATTGATAGAAGTCCATAGCTTAAAAATGTACTGTTTTGAAGATTGGGGAGATGGCATGAAGAGAGTAGAAAAAAAGGCTAGAGGCTGTGGTTTCTGATTGTAAGGAGATTGAAAGCTCCTTAGGAAGTTAGACTGTAACATGTGAGACAACAAAATAACACATTTAGAGGAGGGTAAATCAAAACAAGCAAATTAACAGGCAAATCAATATTAATACAAGTTAGTTATAGATGTGTCGACTTGAGATGTGAATGGTTAAGGTCAGCAATTAGAGTTTTCCTGGAAAAAATAAATGTAAAGCTAGCTTTTGAGTGACACGGATTGATGGAGAGTCCAGAAATGGAAATAGCCCAGACAGTGTCACAGCAAGCTCTGACAGTGTGTGGCTCTCGGTTAGAGTGGACAGTGTGTATGGTATAGAAGGATGAAGAAGTGAACTTAGGAAAGGAGAGGAAGGTGGAAGCTTCCAATACTTTAGACAGCCTCAAAGACATTAGGAGAAAACTACCTTTGTCTATAGAAACGACAGAATGCAATTGTGTTTAAGGATTATCCTTGTGACCTTGTTGAGAGAGGATGCATTGCCATCAGATCTATTGGAGACAAAGAAGATGGTTGTTGTAACCTAGAAAGTGTGAAAAACCTGACCTAATGGTACAGAAGTGAAAACATAAGCAGGGAAGGGTCCAGAAGACTTGAGGATGCATTGGCTCCTGTAAGTCATTTTGTGACATATCTTTTTGGTGTAAGAGTCGAAGGCTGGGTGTGACTTGAGAAGTGATTAAAGGGACTGGCTGTGCACAGTGTCTCCTGTTGCTCTGCCAAGGCACTGTCTTCCTCCAGCTGTACCTGGATTTATCAGGATTCATCATTACTGGGTTCAAACACTAAGAGCAAACTCATTCAAAATCTTTTCACCTGGTTGGATGGAACAGTAACCTTTTATCAGCCTCCCTCTGATTTCTGAAGAGCTGTGTGTGCATTTAGGAAATCTCTTTGGAGATTTCTCTTTGGAAAATTGAACATAGATCCTCCGAGGTAATGAAAGAAGAGAGGTTTCTCATGTGGATGAGGGTGGCTGGACCTCAGACCCCTGCCTCCTCTTTCTAGCGATGCATCTTTCCCTTGGGGATTTCACTAATTGTCCCTGCTCTGCCTCTCCTGCCTGGGAAGATCTAGGCCTGGGCTCAGTAAGGGAACTTGATAGAAGATTTAGCTGCAAAAACCCATTACCATCAAGCATGCTGTACCTCAGAATCTCAGAGTGCATAAATGGCAGCTGGCAGGGGGTGAGCGCTCAGCCCTCTGTGGGCACGCATGCCCATGCTGCGCCCACTGTTCACTGATTAAAGTGCTTGTGTATTGCTCTCCCCCCTTTACCAGCTGAGCCCTTATCAGCAGGGTTATTGTCTTATTCAACTTCATAGTCCTTTACTACATAACGCACAGTAACTTGCACTAATGTTTATAAATAAATTAACAGCACATGCGAATATAAAGCATTGTTGTTATTCCTGGTGACTCTACAAGGCTGAAGTTAAAATTTATATCTTTTATTTAAGAGAATGACTCAAAATCCGTTATTGGAAATTAGTTTATCACATTAGTAGAAATTAGTTATTTGGCATTGGACTATTTCAAAATATGGTGACTATCAAGGGGGAGACCTTAGGAAGAGGCCAGGGAGCCTCGGAGATGCCCAATGAAAGGAAATTCTATATACACAGAAGCAGAGCACCAAAGTGAAGCTTCATCTACTTAATAATCTTACCTCAAATTGTTTTTCCTACATCACTGCACATCTACTTAAATACTGTCTCCTCCCACTTGTGTTTATGGTGCATTCCCTCAGTATCTCCGAGGAGAGCACACATAGAACAGATAGTTGCTTTTCCAGACTAGGTGCTGTGAGCTGTCCTCCCCCCTCAAATCCAGTGTTGGCCCGTTGATGCTCAAGAACTGCTTGTGCCTGGAAAAATGCATCAAACTCCATACAGTGAGGGGCTGTCTCTGGTTTGCTCATTTCATCTTTAGTCTAGCACATAATAGTCTCCATGAGTATTTTTGGTTGAATGAATATTCTCAGTGGTCTCTGAATTCGCCCCCACCCCCTTTCTTTCAGGGCTGGAACAACCATTATCTCTGACAACTTAAACTCCCACTTTCTTGTATTCATCATATCTGTAAGTACACAGCGAAGCATTACCTTTTTCAGTTAAAATTCTGCAGGAGCTGCAACCAATGATGATATCCCCTAGACGACTTTCGTATTTGTGATCAGCTCTCGAGCTAGGGTGCTCGTTGGACCTGACCACAGATTGCCCAGTGACACTAGAAGGTTCAGTACTGACTCATTTTTGAAGTTCTAAGCTAAATCATCTTTGCATGTCAATAGAGAGATGATGAATTTACGAATTCCAAGTTTCTTTCTTATTCAGTTATTCACTGTCTTTTTTCAGGGTCGCTGTCGGATAATTGCTCAGATGAACTATGAGGAAATATCTGTACGTTCCCGTGTAATGAAGTCAAGTTCTTCCACCCTGAAAAATGCCCACACTGTTCTTCCATCAAGAGGAACTCTTGATGTAACTGGAAGAAGTTTAGAAAGTAAGAATATTTCTGTCTAATAAGGTTGCACAAACATTGGAATTCATTTCTGAGTTGCAATCTACCAATTCTGGATCCATATTGGCCACATTATATTTATGTTAATTACATGAAATACTTTTCAACATACCATAAAAAAGAAGAAAAAATTAAAAACAAGTGTTTCCTTTTTCATTCAATACTCTTCTGCAACACAATTTTTAAGAAGTGCCTACTATTACACCTAATGAATGGATCATAATGTGAATAAGTTAAAATAGAATTTACAACAACAAAATATCTGTTCTTATTTAAGCATCCACAGTTTCTCCCAAGACTTCGTTCTCAGCTGCTAGGGAAAAAACGCTAGACACAAAGAAATCTCCACTCCAGGTAAGGTAAATTCTATAAATTTGGTGTGTTGTTGAAGATCTAAATCTTAGATTCTTTTCTTTCTAAAATATCATAGATCTTTGTTCCAGGGGTTGCAGAGTAAAGACATAGGAAGATCCCTGTCATCTTGGCACTAACCCAGGGGGCACCCCAAATTCCCCTGTTCATTTCTTCAAGTCTTAAAGATGTCAAACGGATCCCTTACTTTTTCAGGAAGTTTTTAAGAGGAGAAATCCACTCTTTCTCTGTGATATAGGGTAGTCTAGCAAGCTAGACAAGATAAATAGCAAGATTTTGTGGGATCTCCCTTGATTATACTCAGTAATGCTCTTGATGACATTTAATTTGTAAGTATACATTCACAGTCATTTGTTAAGCAGCTACTCTTTTCTGGAATAGGGACACAAGTCTGAGTAAGACCAAACCTTATGAGGAAGAGAGCTTTAAATCTCCACTGGCAAAGTAAATTATTTGTAAATGCTTCTGAAAGGTGCACACTATTTGTAAATAATGTTTGTGGGTTTTTAATAAATGTAATTCATTATTATACACATCTGTGGCACACATGGCCTGGCCTGCTTCTTGCAGAGTATCATACTTCCTTTGTCTTGAGGCCCCATTTGCAAGTCCTTAGTAACAGATTACCAAAAAGAAATGTCTGATCACTGGAGACAGACAGTTGTTTTGGTATCTGTGTTGATAATCATCAGCTTGGTGCCATATCTCATGTCCCACAGAAGCACATTCTCTTTCAGACAGTACCTCACCATTCATTACAGCACCCTCCCCTGATGGAGGTCCTATCAGCTGCTCTAAGGTTGGTGGCTCTCTGCTCGAAGAGGGTTTTCTGTCCTCCCAGCATCATTAGCTACTTCTTTTTTTCTTTCACTGATTCATCAAATATTCCTTGAGCACCTGTTCTATGATGCTGCTGCTCTGTGTTTATGATGCCATATATCTTGGGCCCAAGGCATTTCCCTTCCTTCTTTAAAGTCACAATTTTTATCATTGTTCCAGTGCATGTCCTGGATACACTAGAGATTTTCCCTGGTGCTAGGACTAATAGGAAAGTAAAGTAACTCAGATTTAATTGAATGCCATTATGTCTTACTCAATGGAACTAAGGAAAATGACAAGCATTAAAAATTTTAAATTACTTTTATAAGGACAAAGTGATTTCCTAAATTAATTAATATATCATTTATTAACTGCTATTAAACCCTTGTTAATTAAATAGAGTGGTAAAGTTAAATAAAAAAGATGGATGATTTCCTAAAGGAGATGAAATGGTGATTCAAATATCATTCTTCATCGGTTTAATAGACACCTACAGCATTGTATTATTCAGCCGGGACTTGGTACTACAGGATGATGAAAAACTTCATACAGGTAGAGCATTATGGGAGCAGGAAACAGGGAGGATTATTTTCCAGAGAATGACTGTATTCTATTTTACTCTTTCTAGTGGTTATTAACTTTTCTTGGTTAAGAATTCAATATATATAAATCAACTAATGTTTACTGAGTATCTCTTCTAAGACAGACATTTAGGCATAAGAGCTATGGATTTATATGAGCAAAAATAGTTCCCTTTGAGAATTTGGTGAAAACTAGACACTCTTTCCAACAGAAAGAAAATGTATACATGCATATTCATACCAGTTTTTGTACACAAACTCTCAGGAGGTATATAGACCCCTAAAGTTCATCCACAGCAGCCCCTAGGTCCGTGAACTTAATTTTAGGGCTCTTTCCGTATTTGAATTTATTCATGCAAGGAATGATGAGTGTGTCTTAGGACTAGCCACTCTGCCTCCATAGGCTTCCATTTGTGTGTGTATTAAATAAGGGTAGTAAGTGAAAGTTTCCCATTTCTAAAAATCTTTAAGTCTCTGAGCAGATGTAAATATGCTTGTCTATTAGTGTCATCTGTCTCTCACTGCTCATATATTAGTGTGTGGAGAGAAAAGAATAGCACAAAGCAGAGCATGACAAAATAGAATGGGAATGCAAGAATCCTCAGGAACACAGAGATATATGAAGTCCTCCATGAGAAGCGGCAGTGGCCATCCATGCGTTCCCGTGATGAGTGTCACAGCTAGGACTTGGCCTTGGATTCCCTGACCTTTTCACAGTACCATGGCATGTGCGAAGATTTATCCCCCACTAATGCCCACAACGTGGTTGGTTACTTCATATTAATAACTATTTTTAGCCCTGGCTGGTTTGGCTCAGCTGTTAGAGCGTCGGCCTGCGGTCCAGAGAGACCCGGGTTCGGTTCCCGCTAGGGGCGCGTACCTGGGTTGCAGTTTGTCCCCGGCCCCTGGTGGGTTGTGCGGGAGGCAGCCACTCGATGTGTCCCTTTCACGTCGATGTTTCTCTCTCTTCTTCTCTCTCCCTCCCACTCTATCTGAACAAAAAGTAGAAAAAAAAATGTCCTCGGGTGAGGATTAAAAAAAATAATAATAACTATTTTTAAAAATTGATGTCGCATCTCAGTTGTTTGCTTGTTGAATTAAGATATTTAACTTTAACTGGAGATGATAGTGATGATAATTGTCTCCATGGTATAAAAGTCACTTATGAAATTCAAGGATATTTGAGAAATCCAGAAAGTTTCACTGTGGCAGTAAGCCTAGTGTTAGGGTTGATTTGTGTTCCCCCAAAATTCATACATTGAAGTCCTAACCCCCAGTACCCCAGAATGTGACCTTATTTGAAAATAGGGTTGTTGCAGATGTAATAAGATAAGGTCATTGGAGTGGGTCCTAATCCAGTTTGACTGTTGTCCTAAGAAAAAGGGAAATTTGGACACAGCCACACACACCAGGGAGAACGCCAAGTGAGGCTGAAGGCAGAGTTCAGGGTGACGCTTCACAGGCCGAGGAGCACAAACCACCAGAAGCCAGGAGAGAGGCTTGGGGCAGATTCTCTCTTGCAGGCTTTAGAAGGAACAATTCTGCTGAACTGTGTGACAATACATTTCCATTGTTTAAGCCCCCAGATTGAGTACTTTGTTGCAACAGGCCTAGCAATCCAGGACACCTAGGGAGGTCACGTGGCCTCTCTGGACTCTGGTTTCCTCATCTGTCAGTGGCTGGTGAACCAGACAGAGAAATAGTTTTCAGATGGTGCTGGGATCCCTTCAGGGGCATGTATGTGTATGGTGTGTGTGTGTGTGTGTGTGTGTGTGTGTGTGTGTGTGTGTGTGTGTTTCTTGTGATACAACATAACTGTGAAGTAAGAAAATTATGTATGTATACATGTATGTTCATCCAGGATTCCTCTTACCCCTCCTCCTCTGTACCAGCTGCTTTCCCGCAAGCAGATCCTCTCTGTTGGTTTTCCTGGTAGGGAAAGCTCTCCACGATGTTATGCGGGAAAAGCAAGGTATGCAGCAGTGCAGGTAGTATGCTTCCTTCCTTTCCTTTGAGTTAAAAAGGGGAGGTAATAAAAAAGATGAACAATAACAACTGTTGGTAAGGATGTGGAGAAACTGGAACTCACATACATTGCTTAGTGGGAATGAAACATCATGTAGCCCTTTTGGAAAGTAGTGGCAGTTTCTCAAAATAATTAAACATGGAGTTACTATGTGACCAAGCAATTCCTGGGTATATCCCACAGGAATCAAAAGCGTACACAAAAACCTACACATGGCTCTTCATGGCTGTATCACTCACGTTTGCCAAAAAAAAAGGTAAACAACACAATTATCTATCAGCTGATGAATACATAAACAAAATGAATTTAAAATTCTACTAATTTAATTAAATTAATACAGAAATTTTATATCCATAAAATGGAATATTCAATCATAGAAAGGAATGAAGTATTGACACCTTGAAAACACGCTAAGTGAAAACAGTCAGTCTTAAAGTTCACCCAGTGTAAGAGTCCATCTCTATGAAACGTCCAGAGTAGGCAAATCTATAGAGTCAGAAAGTAAGCTAATGTTTGCTCAGGGATAGGGGAATGGGGAGTTGGGGAGTGATAGCTAACGGACATGAGCATTCTTTTTAGAGTGATGGAAATGTCCTTTAATACATAATGTGATGGTTGTACAACCTAAAACCTACTAAAATATACTACAACCACTTAGTTGTACACTTTAAATGTGAATTTTATGGCATATGAATTATATTTTGATTAAAAAAACTCTCTGAGAAGAGAACAAAGTTTTTTTAAATGTGATCAAGTAATTTATATTTTTTTGATTATGCACAAATAAATTCTGTAAAGATACATATAATACTTATTAATGGTTACCTGGATTGGGAAATGGCTTCTGAGGTAGTGGAAACCAAGCAGATAGGGACAAGAGAGATGAGAGAGAGAGAAATAGCTAGAGGCAAATTTTTAAGTTGATAATTTTGTATGGCCTGCGATAATTTTGTATGGCAGAAAAAAGGTTCCCCACCCCTGATATAAGCAAACAATGTGATTGGTGAAACAAAATGCTTGCATATAAAATAGTCCTACTTGTCAAAACCTCAAAGTCAGTAAATATTAGCCTTTTCCTCTTTCATTTTAACTATTTTTTGTAAATGTTATTTGTATTTTATAGGTTACAACCAATTGGTTGTTCATGCAATATATATTTTTTAAATTGATTAAAAAGTAGAATAAAATGAAACAACCAGAGTTCATCTTATATAATAATGGTAATAAATATTTTGTGTAGAATTTAAGAGGTGTGTGTGTGTATGTATGTATGTGTGTGTGTGTGTGTGTGTGTACTGGGTCATATACAATATATTTCTTTTTTTAATTTTCCTTTATCCTCACCCAAGGACATTTTTGCATTCATCTTCCGATAGAGCAGGAGAGAGAGAGGGAGGAAGAGAGAGAGAGAGAAACATCCAGGTAAGAGAGACAGACACATTGACTGGCTGCCACCCACACGACCCCAACCAGTGTCAGGGACAAACTGCAACCGAGGTACATGCCCTTAGTGGGAACCGAACCCGGGTCTCTCTGTTCTGCAGGCCGACGCTCTAACGGCTGAGCCAAACTGGCCAGGGCTATATTTCTAACTGTGGGCTTGGTTAAAAAAACTGTGAGTCCGGTCCAGCCGGTGTGGTTCAGTGGTTAGAGTGTCGGCCTGTGCACTACAGGGTCTTGGGTTCAATTCCCCATCAAGGGCATGTACCTGGGATGCAGGTTCGATCGTTGGCCCCAGTTGGGGAGTGTGCAGGAAATAACCAATTAGTGTGTCTCTCTCACATTGATGTTTCTCTCTCCCTCTCTCTCTTTCTTCCCCACCCCCTTCCTTCCATTGTCTCTAAAAATCAATGGAAAAAATATCTGCAGGTGTGAAGATATGAAAAAGAGTGTGAAAGTCACTGTGTTCTATTAACTCTTTTGAGTATTGTTATGAATTTGTCTTTTATAGACTTCGTTTACTTCAATTAACCAATATGATCAGTAATTGTTATTACTCATGTTATTAAGTATTAATCATATTATTATAATTAATCATTATTATTTCCATTGACACTTAAATTATGACAGCTTGACTTCTGGGAATTCTTTTAAGTTAGCGCCTGTGAGATTCATCAGTGTTGTTGTGTGTACCAGTAGTTTGTTCTTTTTTATCATTGAGAATAAAATTTCATTGTATCAATATCCTACAATTTGTTTTCCTATTGTTCTCTGATGGATATCTGTGCTATTTCCATTTTGAGGCTATTATTAATGAAACTGCTACAAACATTTTTTTTTGTCATTTTGTGGACATAAGCATTTATTTCTTTTAGATATTTATGTATATAGTGGAATTTCTGAGTCATAGGGCAGGCAGAAGTTTGATTAACTTTTGAAGAAATTGCTAAGCAGTTTTCCAATGTGATTGTACAGTTTTATTCTCCTACCAGCAACATATAAGAATTCCTGTTGTTCTGTATCCTTGCCAACATTAGTATCTTTTCATTTTAGCTACTCTTATGAGTATGTGGTGGCATCTTATTGAAGTTTTAATTTGCATTTTACTGATGACTAATGATGTTGAGTATATTTGAGCATGCTTTTTGAATATTTGTATATCTTCTTTTATGAAGTGACTGTTCCAGTCTTTCACTCATTAAAAAAAAACTTATTATTGACTTGTTCTTTATCCTTTCTATTAGTCTGTAAGGGCTTGCCTTTTTACTTTAATGACAATGTCTTCTGATGAATAGTGTTCTTAAATTTGATGAGATCCACTTTATTTTTATTTTGGGGGATTAATGTCTTTTGTGTACTGTCTACCCCACAGTTTTGAATAGTGGACTACTCTTAACAGGCGAGGATGTATCTTTTTAAGGTTGTGAGTTTGCACTGATTTTTAATATTTAATTTATTCTTTCTTGTTTTGTGTTTATTTCTCATTTAACTTATTATTCTCTACTTTTCTCATAGTATCAACAACTAAGACTTTTGACTGCATTTCATAACATAAGCTTTTATTTGAAAAAAAAAAAAGTCTTGAAACTTAAAAGAAAATATGTGAAAATACCCCACCAGACTACATGGTATTTAAAGTGAATATTATCATCATTGTCTTTTATGATTCCCTGCATGAGGATAATCTAAGCAGAATTGCTTAGTAAGGACAAATCCAGGCTTTGTGGCACCTGAAGCTTATATAATTTAGGGATCACTTTTTAAGAAGAAGAGTTTTGTAGCCATTTCATCTGGAATCACCACATTTTAAGATGCGTCACTCTGGCTGGATAGCTCAGTTGGTTAGAGTGTCGTCCCGATACACCAAGGTTGTGGGTTTGATCCCTGGTCAGGGCACATACAAAAAGCAACCAATAAATGCATAAATAAGTGGAACAACAAATTGACATTTCTCTTTCTCTCTTCCTCTCTCTAAAACCAATCAATAAATAAAAAATCTTTAAGATGTGTCAGATATGCCAAGATGTGATCTGATGTGTTGAGATACATAGATATGCAAGTTTGCTCTCAGAAGCACTCACTATTTGTGTGTTGCTGTAAGTTTATATTCATAGAAATAGTGAAAATATTTGTTTTGTAGGAGTCCCATAAAAAAATACATGTGACATGTTTACAGTTGTATACCTTGTAATATACAGCGTATTTCTGACAAAATAGAAATTCCATCTTGATTAGGACACAATGAGGTCAAATCTTCAGCTTAATTTCACGTGTCTGATAATTGGAAGAAGTCTCCACAGAGCACCTCTGGCTCTGTCTCTCTCCATGTCCGTAACATAATGTAGCCAATATCCCTCATCTTCATATTATGGTGCCAGAGGAGTCACAGAGTGCATGCCTGAACCCTCATGGAAGAAAGTGTATCCTGGGAGGCTACCAGTAGCCTACTTATACAGAGAAGTAGCTGATAACCACACCAGTATATCCCGCTAAATCCACGCCAGATGTGTCTCCAACTCAACTTCCCCTTACCTGGATCTTCAAAATACCTCTGACCACTCCAGTGCCACCCAACAGGATGGAAAATAGGAGGGCGAGAAAGTAGTAGTGGAAAGAAAAAGCTATCTTAAACAATTGTAATGAAAATATATAATGTTTGTAAAATTTACAAAAATATAAGTACATGTGAATATGTTGCTGGAGCCTCTCCTAGACCTTGGAAGGGGCCTGGGCAAGAGAAGGGTTTTAAAGCTTAAGATTCATTATTTCATGGTAAATCTGCAGAGTATCACTTACTCCGTGGCATAATTCAAACACATAAAGTGAAAAGATTTTAGAACAATTATAATTTTTGTAAGCATATTTAAAAAATATGAGCATTGTTATAAATCATTGGAGAATATGCTTAGCAATGTTGTAAAGTGTACTGAATATTTTAAGTTTGATATTTCCATGGTAATGGGGTGAGTTAAGAAATTTGGGATTCTGAAAATGAGCTCTTGAGTAACTAAATTAATTTACCCAACATTTTAAGTTGATAAAAACAATATATCTTACTTGTGCATCCTAAATGTATAATAATGTTTACATGTAACTTACACTTTATTCCATTTAATTAAATAAAAGTATTTATGCACCAAGATCATTGCCTGCCATAAGAAAATGTTAAATATATTAGTTGCATCCCCTTATCTTCTAATTAAATTTAACAAAGATGTCAGTTGCGTACTATTGTGCCAAAAGTTATGCTAGATTGTCTAATTAAGGAAATATAATTTGTTTATTTATTTAAGATATAAAATAACTCATAGTTTGAAAAACATCCAGCAAGTGCACATTTAAGTTTCAAGCTATAACAGGCAGGAATTTTAGAAAATATATAACATTGTCTCTATGCTTGAGGAGTTTACAGCTTTGCTGCCACAATTTGAGAGTAAAACCATATGTAAATAAGTGCTCTGTTGTCTTTGGTTGGTAGGCAGAGGGTTAGGGAAGGGCAGTAAGGTGACCTGAGTGGTCAGATAGACTGTGAACTGAACCTTAATGAATGGAAATGGCTTGGATACGTAGTGAAAAAGAGAGCTTCCTAGGAGAGGAGCTACTTTCTCACGCACAAGCAGAGCAAGTAGATTTTGAAAGTATTTTGAAATTTAACGTACAGATTGTGGCATTTGCTGATGCCCTGTTAAGTTATACAACCATTCCTTAAGAGGTGTTTTACTTAGGTCGTGTTCCAAATCTCCTTTAGAAATTCAGAGGACTCAGAATAAGGAAAACAATCTTGAAAAAGAAGAACAGAGTTGGTCAGGGTTGTGCTTCAGCCTCCTTAGCCCATTAGGTCTTTAGCATCTACCACTGGATGTGTGCTGGGCTTGGGGCGGCAGTACAGCTCAGAGAGTTTCCTTGTTGCCCAGGCACCTTTTCAGCCAGGAGCCCAGTAGCTGGGAGGTTCCTTCTCTGATCACTCCTCAGAGGTGTTGGGAAATATAATTAAAAACAAAATCTTCTCCAACCCAGAGAATTCCACAGAGGTAGTAAAGAAAACGGCTTTATTACTAAAGAAACATGAAACCAGAAGGTGATGTACATCAGAAGCAATCCAAAGGCAGGAAAGAGTCCTCACCCCTTTATCTTGCCAAGCAGAGACAGACAACGATGGGCTGACAGGTCTGCTTTCCTCCTCCCATCTCCTTGGTTTATGTTTCAGAAGACACCAACAGGCATCCTCAAACTAATTTAAATTTCCTAAAGTGATCTGGTGTGGGTTTGGGCAGGTCAGAGAAGTTTCCAGCAGAAGAGGTGACAGGCAACACTCCTGCCTGCTGGGAATTTCTGCAAGTTCATGTCACAGTCACAGCCATCTTGGGCGTCAAGTCTGACTTGTGCATCATGGTCCACGTGTTGGAGATCTTGGTCAAGGGATGAACGTCACAGGATATGATTTACCTTGATATGAAAAAGTGTCTTCCTATTAGAATTGATCATTTATCAGCTGCATCTAGACATGCAAGCTACCCGTGGGACAGGCTGTTTTTACTTAATCATTTGCAATGCGGTTTATCTGTGAACCTCAAGCATCAGAATCCCACCCCCTCTGTATGTGAGGCTACAGTGCAAATTCCTTGACCTTGCCCCAGACCTACTGAATCAGAATTAGGTGGAAAGGGATGGTGCCCAAGGATCTGCAAGTTTCATAAATTCTCCTGATGATACTTAAAACTCAGGTTTGAAAACCGCCATGCTAATGAGTTGGAAAGAATTCCTTTCTAATTATCCTGCTGAAAGCATAGAGTTAGGGTAGGTCAACACAACTTAGCAGGGCCAATCTGACATCATTATGCTGAAAAAAAAATGTGCTTCACCAAATCATTGGCCTTGTAGTAGATAATCCTTACAGTCACCTCATTTGAATATCTTCCTCAATTTCTGTTCTTGAATTTATTTCTGAGAGATTGTGAAAACACTATTTGTGGTATTTCTGCTTATTTTAAGCTGCTACTTAATTAAAAGTAATAAAGTCATTTGATTCCCTTCTTAATGTTCCAAAAGTGTATACTAGCTTAGTTTAATTTAATGTCAATTGGAGACACAGTACACAAGAATTTCTCTAATTATAAACCACTACCTCCCCTGCTAAAAAAAGAAAAAAAAAGAAACCCCTCACACTATAAATATTTTAAAACTCTTTTATTTGATGACCATGTTCATACATCCCTTTAATGAATTTTAATCTGTTAAATTATCAATATATTTTAAATTATGTAAGTACATATAACATAAAACTACCATCTTAATCATTAAGTGTACAGTTTGGTAGTGTTAAATATATTCACATTATTGAGCAACCAACCTCCGGAACTTTTTCATCTTCCCAAACTGAAACTGTGACCCCCTTAAACAACAGCTCCCCATTTCTCTCTCCCCCCAGGCACTGGCAACCACGATTCTATTTTCTGTTTCTATGAATTTAACTACTCTGGAGACCTCATATAAGTGGATTCATAGAGTACTTGTCTTTTTGGGACTGGCTTATTTCACTTGGCATATTGTCCTCAAGGTTTATCCATGTAGTAGCATGTGTCAGAATTTCCTTTTCTTCAAGGAAGTGAATAATATTCCATTATATGTATATATACCACATTTTGTTTATCCATTTATCCATCAATGGATACACTGACTGCTTCTGCTTTTTTACTATTGTGAATAATGCCGCTATGAACATGGCTATCCAAATATCGCCACAAGACCTTGCCTTCGCATTTTTTGGATGTATATCCAGAAGTAGAATTGTTGGATCACATGATAATTCTATTTTAAAAATTTTGAGGAAACACCATTCTGTTTTCTGTTGTGGCTGTACCATTTTATATTCCCCTCAACGTTGCACAAGGGTTCCAGTGTCTCCACATCCATACCAATACTTGTTATTTTCAAAGATCACCAACGCTTCGATTTATTCTTTTTAGGGATCTTCACTAGCAACATGTTTTGTTGAGATACGAGTGCTGGGACAAGGTGAAGTTTTTGTAAGTTTTCTTAGTTTATTATTACAATTATATTTTAAGTTTCATAGGTTTATTTATTTAAATAAGTATTAGAATTACGTAGAATTCATGTTTTCTCTATCACACCTGGTCTATAATATAACCATCATAATTTGTGTTGAACTGAAAATAAAAGCAAACATTTATATATTGCTTTATATGTGATTTGCAGTTTACAGTGGGTCTTCATAGGTTTTATAATAATTCCATACTGATTCTCTACAGCTGTAGCCTTTCTTAAATGCAAATCTGATCCTTTTACTCTAATTTAAGGGGTTTTAATAATTTCCCAATACCCACAGAATAAAATTAAACCTCCTCACAATGGCAAACCATCC
The DNA here is from genome assembly GCA_030848825.1 of Tadarida brasiliensis. Lineage (NCBI taxonomy): Eukaryota > Metazoa > Chordata > Mammalia > Chiroptera > Molossidae > Tadarida > Tadarida brasiliensis. The sequence goes on along the minus strand of CM061257.1, from coordinate 37,407,071 downwards.
ACTCTAGCCTCATCTCTTGTTGCATCTCCCTCCCACCCAACACCTCAGCCAACTCAAAGTGCATGTAGTTTGCTGACTACCACACCATAACATACCTTCGAGTATTTATTTATGTGGTTGCCTCTGGTTGGAACACCCTTCCCAACATCACACCCCAGATTCACTGGGGAAAATGGCTCGTACTTTACCAAGACTTAGCTCAAGTGTCACCTTTTCCGTGATGCCTGTCCTCTCTCCCCCATGGTATCCGTGAGATGTCCTTCCCCTCCACCTCTCACCAAGTAGAAGTGACCTTTTCTTTAGACAGGTTTCCTGTACAGCACCGACCACATTTTACTACACTGCTTCATATTCACGTCTGTCTCTGTCTAGACAGGCTCCTCGAGGGCAGAGTCTGAGCCTAGTTTAACTCTAAAACATCTCCAGTGGCACTTAGTAGGTACTTAATAAATGTATATTGAATGGGTAATTGAATAAATGGATGGTTGAGTGGGTGGATGGATGAATGGATGGGTGGATGGGTGGGTGGGTGGGTGAGTAGATGCCTGGTTGGGGGAGGATAGGTATTAATGCTCCTAAAATATTAAAAGTGGTTAAATGAGCTGCCTAAGGTTATACCACAGTAATTTGGGGACTAAAAATCAAATTCAGATCGTCTAACCTAATGCTTTTTCCCTCTACACAGTGTTGCCTTCTAAATTTAAAATTGTAATCTTAAAAACATTGCATAAGAGGACAATGCATTTATTTAAATGGTTGAGCCACTTTAAACAGGTGGAAGAAGTGAATCTGATTCCATTTCATTGGGTTTCTGTTTCTTGATGCTCCTGCTTTATCTCATTCATGAAAAATTTCATTAAAATTCAACCAAGGCTCCGTATCATTTTAATAGTGTCTTGATATTAATATCAATATCCAAGAAGTTAAAAACATTTGCAAAATTTTCCTTCAAAGTTTCTCTCATAATGATTTTTTTCTATGGGCATCCCAGTAGTAATGAAAATAGCATGGATATGGGACCCAGAGACATTGGCCTGCACTGGCTTTTTGGGACTGTCACTTCTAGTTATGTGACCTTATTCAAGTCACCTCACCTGTATAAGCCTCAGTTTCCTCACCTACAAAATGAAAAGAATTATATTCACTTCATAGCATTGCTGTGAGGTTTAAGTGAGAAAATATATGCCCAGTGCCTGGCACATGTTAAGTATGCAAAACATGTCAGTCCCCTCCTTGTATTAATTCAGGTTATTTTAAAAAATAGATTCTTCATGTTTATTTTTTTCCCAGAATGCAGTCAGATCAATTCAAATGTGGGTCTTGTGTTCCAGAGGAGGCTAAGGTTTCTTGAAGGCAAAGATCATATCTCATTTATCTTTCTCACAGTTTCTCACACATTTTAAATAAATATTTCCTGATTGCTAATCATTTCCATCAGGCAGGTATATAATACCTTTCAGTAACTTTTATGGATTATCATTTACTATATTCGAAAGAAGAAATGCCTTCATTTCTAGAGCTTCAGGTGGTCACCAGTGAAGGAAGATGACTGATTATGGCCTTTGCATGTTGTGACTGTGCAATGTCTCTATGGATGAGGCTCGAGTGGAGAATCAGATGCAAAGCTCATTTGGCCTCACATTATCTGGCTTTTTACACTGACTCCATTCTTCGTGAGCTCTGGAGGAAGGAGGCTGAAGATTAAATTACAGTCTTCTCAGAGCCTGCTATTAGATGTTTTATTTTTTAAATATGTAATTAAAACAATCATTGCCCTGGCCGGTTTGGCTCAGCGGTTAGAGCGTCGGCCTGCGGTCCAGAGAGACCCGGGTTCGGGTTCGGTTCCAGCTAGGGGCACGTGCCTCGGTTGCGGTTTGTCCCCGGCCCTGGTTGGTGGTGCAGGGGGCAGCCACTCGATGTGTCCCTTTCACATCGATGTTTCTCTCTCTCTCTCTCTCTCCCTCCCACTCTGTCTGAACAAAAAATGCGAAAATGTCCTTGGGTGAGGATAAAAACAAAAAAAACCAATCATTTAAAATAAATATTTACATGTTCCCTCACAGTCTAGACAACTATTAATTTGCTCTTGTGGACAAAAACGATTCTGTCCTTCAAGTCCCAGCTCAGGTCCCACTATCAGCAGAAGTACTAATTATTCATTTTTGCCATTAGGAAAATTTCTTAAAGCTTAACAAAAATAGATTATGTGCCTTGGATATGTTAAGTTTTAATGGGTGGTGTGGCTCATTCCTTATGAATATATGATTCTCAGCTTCATATTTATTTTAGAATCCTGTAAACATAGTTTGGATTCCCACTGTATTTGACTCCTGGAAAACCATGTGTAGGTCCGTTGCTACAGTAGAGTTAATTTACTGACTAGACTCTTCTTGTCTCTTGCTTAATATAATTGATAAAGACGTACTTCTTATTTTTAGTGACTGAGGTTCTTTTACAATTTTAGGGCTTGGCAGAAACATTGGACAAGTCATGTGATCTTCCTTCGTACCTGGTAAGAGCATGGCCTTTCCCCAGAGTGGCCCCCGAATCATTCTTAGCAAAGTCATGTGCTCTGTCCATTGGGTCAGGAGCTCACAGACAGAAGTTTCTAGCAGCATTCCACAAGGTAGAAATCCAAAGAGAAGGATGACCTCATGAGAATCGAAAGCTTCAGGTTCAGAATTATTGAAATAATTTAAATAGAATTGAATGTTTAAGTTTTGCCTTGTAATTTTATTTGGTCTCTCTCTCTCTCTCTCTCTTTTTTTTTTTTAAAGAGTAAATACCTTTTTTCATTTGCCATTTTCCATGTCAGGATTTTTGCCAGGTTAATTGAAACCTTAAAGAGACTTGGGCTTTTCTCTCACTTTTTGAGATTCACAAGTTTTGAAATCCTATAAAGGAAGATTATTTATACAAGGAAGTTTTGAAACTCACATAACCAGAGCCTTGCCCGTGGGATCCGTGCAGAATGTGTCTTTGGTGCTGCTCGATCTGAGGCTGACCCCTGCCTTCCTGAGCGGGGGGTGGCAATGGAGACCTTGGTACTGGAGTACTGGAACAACTCGAGAAGGAAAGTCACTCAAATAATAAGAGACTGCATTTCAGAAACATCCAACCTAAATATCCTGTTTTCCTCTTTGAAAATCCTAGAGGCTTCTAATTCACACCCACCCTGCTACAGAAAACATGTGAGAGGCCCTCATGTCTGATACATTGGCATTGGACAATAGCAATTTTAAAGAGAACACAGACTACAAAACCAAAAGAAAATACCCTGCTGAACGTTGGGAGAGGCAGAAATTTTGAATAACTGAAGGGAGAATGAAGTCTAATGTGAGAAAGGGACCAGTCTCTTGCTCACGACTCTGTCCCTGGCACACAGGGACCCACCTAAAACACAGAAGTGTGCATACAGTTGCGGTCAGAGGCAGAGAACCTGACTCAATAGAAGAGGAAGATCTGGGCCAGACAGAGGCACAGAACACTGTGTGTTACTGAGAGAGATTAACAGTTACATCAGATCCACACTCCTTGCTACTTGAAAATTATTACATAACTACGCATCTTACATATAAACTGTGCATAGCTTATCCCGTTTAGGGTTCATATTTTCTTAACTAGTCCTTTTATAGTTCCCATGCAGAATCCCTTATGGTTTGGGGAAGGAGAGATGTCAGGACTACATGGACCCAAATGACTTCCACAGTTGCCATCCTGAGTCACAGACAGGGTCGACCAGTCAGCAGCTCCTTGTATGCACAGCACACCGTGTTGATTGATGAGTCCCTTGGGTGGGGTTGAGGGGCCCGTTAACTCTTTCAAATCCATGTTTGACCCTCAACTGCATTTCCCCCGTGAATTAAACAACTGAAAATAAACATGTTTATTCTCTCTTCTAGATTAGTGAAGGAGTGGAGTGCATTTTTATTCCCAAAAACTTGTTTCTAGCAGAAGCCAGCCCCGAATTCAGGAGAACTGCTCTAGAGCTGGTGTGTGCCTACCCCACAGAGGAGGCCGTTAGGGAGTGCCTGGTGGAGCAGCGCGCGTGGGACGAGTACAAGGCCAGACTCCTGGCTCAGCAGCTGAAGATCGGGAGCTGACCCACTGGCGCAGCTCATTTTTATTTGTAATGAAAAACCTTAAAAGAGATTGAAAAACACAGTTGGAAGGTTATTTTAATATGCTCTTAGAAAGGCCTCCGTAGAGGTCAGGGCATAGGGTTTAGTTATTGCTTAAATAAATGATGCCACACCCTAACTTGCTCAAAGCTCCAACTGGTAACTTCCTCATACTGGAAAATATAATTGAAACTTGATAAGGTATATTATTGTTTGTCACTGAATGGTGTGCTTAAGATTTAGTTAAGTGGTATCATTTCACATAAGAAAATTTTCTCAATTATTTGTTAGTGATAAAAGCAGTCCAGCCTGCTGAGTGGCTCAGTTGGTTAAGTGTCCTGTGTACTGAAAGGTTGCCAGTTCGATTCCCAGTCAGGGCGCATACCTGGGTTGTGGGTTCGATCCCCGGTCGGGGCACGTATGGAAGGCCACCGGTAGATGGTTCTCGCTCTCTATTCCTCTCTCTAAGCATGTCCTTGGGTAAGGATTATAAAAAAAAAAAAAAGCAGTCCATAAAACTATGACTCATATGATTTCAATAAAATGTATATTCATTTTTACAGCATAGTCAGTGACACAGCATTTCATCCATGGTGATCTGTGAATGATGCAGTTTTTTGTGTTTTAAACTTTTCTTCTTTGGGTATCTTTTAATTACAAAAAAGTCTTTGAAATTCCAGTTCTGCCTAGGTAATGCTTCTGTGAGATGAACTAGGCAGATTTGGAAAGACTAACACGGTAAATAACGAGAGCCTCACCGTATAGGAAGCCGGAGTGTTGTCTTGGCGAAGTTCATACGGTGCTCTCACGAGATGCTTTAGCAGAAGCCTGCTGCTGCCCCCACCGCGCATGCCCTCAGCCCACCTCCGATTTCAGCTGTGTGGGCTCTGGCAGGTTGACAGCATTTCACTTCCAGATTTGGGCATTTTGTGGGTAGATGCCTCAGCCTCCCAATCTTTGGTTTCTGAGCTGTATTCAGCACAATTCCTCAGAAGGTCCCATATTAGTCCTGTTGTTTTGTAACAAATTACCTTAAATTTGGTGGCTTAAAATAACACATTTCTTTTTTTTTTTTTAATCCTTACTCAAGGATAGTTTTCCATTGATTTTTTAGATAGAGAGGGAGGGAGGGAGGGAGGGAGAGAGAGAGAGAGAGAGAGAGAGAGAGAGAGAGAGAGAGAGAGAGAGAGAAACATCGATGTAAGACATGGATTGGTTGCCTCCCACAGGACCCCAACCAGGGCTGGAACCTGAAACTGAGGTACGTGCCCTTGACTGGGAATCAAACCCAAGACTCTTCAGTCTGAGGGTCCACATTCTAACTGCTGAGCCAAACCTGGCAGAGCAATAACACATTTCTTGTTTCACAGTGTCTGTAGGTCAGGGATCAGGGAGCAGCTCAGCTGGGTGGTTCTGGCCCAGAATCTCTCATGAAGCTGCAATCAATGTGTTAGCCAAGTCTGCGGTCACCTCCAACTCACTCAAGTGGCTCTTGGCAGGAGGCTTCACTCACCACGTGGACCCCTTTCTAAGGCTCCTCACTGTGTGGCTTCCCCCAGAGTGAGTGGTCTGAAAGGGAAAGGGCTAGTGCCCCAAATGGAAGTGGTAGTCTTTCTTATCTCAAAAGTGACAGACCATCACTTCTGCTGTTTTAGTCCCAGAGACCAACCCTGGTAGAGTGTGGGAGGACACTACACACAGGTGACTCCAAGGAGGCAGGGGTCGTTGGGGGTTATCTTGGCCACCACAGGTCACCAGCAGTGTTAGTCCCAGGTGCCTACAGTGGGAGATCAGCTGATAGCATTCCTGTGTGTCTTCTCTCCGTTCCTGTGCCATCCCTCCCATTTCCTCCTGTCTGCCTCCTGAGACCATCTTCCCCAACCCGTCCCCGCCCCCAAACCGACCTAAACCTAAGCCTCACTCAGGTTCTCATTTCACAGGGACCAAAACAAGAGAACTCCTTGCCCATTATGGAAAACACCACTCAGAGACTAACTTGAACTTTTTTAGTTGAGAAAACAACTGCCCTACTTCAAATTTTTAACATTTTATTTGGAAATAATTTAAAACATAAAGTTTCAATAATTGTTTAAACAGCTCCCGTATATCTTTACCCAGATTCACCGATTTTTCCTTTTTGCCTCATTTACTTTCATTCTCAAAGGCCTGAATTCTCAACCTTATTAAAATACCCAGTGTCATTGTGCTTTGCTTTTATTCTACATTTACAATATGATTTAATTTTATTTAATTTTCATTTAATTTGTGCTTTATCTTTGGGGTAGTCCCTACATCTCTTTACATTGTTTTACTCATCTGAAAAGTGAAGATAATGGCATTTATGGTTTCCAGAAGTTATAAGGATTAAGTGAATTATACACACAGGGCATTTAGCACAGGGCCTGGCACACAGTAAGTGCTCAATAAATATTAGGCTTTTGTTCATTTATTCTTTCAACAAATATTTATTGAGAAACTTGTTGCTTTTGTTCTTATTATGTGTCTTTGATGACTGATAACTAATTTAATCCCAGGAGGTAAGCACTGGAAATAAAAGTAAAAATCGCGATACATAGACACAGAGGAAAGAAAATGATATCTAAGCTTCCCTTCAAAATAATTTGCAGGGGAAGGAAGTGGGGGTATAGAAGAAACAAGATTGCTGAGGCTGAGTGATGGGTACATGAAGTTTCATTATACTCTCCTCTTTTTCGTATACATTTGAAGCTTTCCATAATACAACGTTTGAAAAAAGTACAGAGCCCTGGCCGGTTTGGCTCAGGGGTTAGAGCGTCGGCCCGTGGTCCAGAGAGACCCGGGTTCGGTTCCCGCTAAGGGCACGTACCTCGATTGCAGTTTGTCCCCGGCCCTGGTTGGGTCGTGTGGGTGGCGGCCACTCGATGTGTCTCTCTCACATCGATGTTTCTTTCTCTCTTCCTCTCTGTCCCTCCCACTCTATCTGAACAAAAAATGGAGAAATGTCCTCGGGTGAGGATAAAAAAAAAGAAAAAAGAAAAAGAAAAAAGTACAGAGACACACACACAAAATTAATCACTTTCAAATGCCTAGTAAATGTCACATTTCCTCAGTTAGGTTATTTAATTGGTTCTAAAAATAGTAGAATGAGACAATGAATCTTAAGATTCTGACGGTCACAGAAGTCAGCTTCCTGTACTTTTACCACTAATTTGACAGCCACTTTACACATTTTTTTTTACTAATGAGCCTTGACACAAATTGTGTCCAGGTATTTACCCACTGGCTATGACTAATAGTAAAGTAATTATATCATGCTCATTCTATTATATAGGCATTTATAAAACTGCATTTGTAAATGTGATTCTTAAATCTACCAATCACCTTAGGCCTTAAGTAGGAACCCAAACATTTTCAGTGCAATGAAGCCAGTATAGTTTAAATTTGTACTACGAATGACTATATTCTGAGAGCTAAACAGCAAGATGTTCTTGAATTACTATCATTTTATTATATTACTATGATATGAAGAAACAAAAATAAACAGTAAAGAAGTTGTGAAGTTGGGTGGTTTCCAAGTTAGAGAACTTGGAGATTTTCTGTGGGCCTCTGGAACTCAGTCTTCAAATGACTTCAGATGAGTAGGCATCTGCTCCACCCTGACCACCTCCTCCAAAATCTTCCTCCATTAATGATCTCCTCCCCCAATTGTATCTTCAGTCTCTCTCCACATTCTTACTTCTTATGGTTCTGTGGACTAGTGTGATCTGATGATATTGCTGATCTTAAAATGACACATAACTCTTTCCAGGCACAAAATTCTTGCAGGTGTACAAAAAGAGGACAAGAATATGTGCTCTAGGTGCTATGACAGTGTGGACAGAGAAAGCAGTGACTTTCCAGTGTCCCAAGGACCGAGGCCATGAACTGTGGCACTAATTTGCCTTCAAGCTGCTTCTTAGTTACATGGCCACCTTTGGACAGCATGTTCCAGGTTGAAAGAGAGCAGAAGTATATTTAATAGTGATAGATAACTCTCCCAAGCAACCTTGAATAGGCCAGCGAGTAAAGAATAAAAGAAGAAATCACACAGAGAAATCTCAGCAAAGGGTTTATTTTGTCCTCTTAAGGCCCAGAATCAGCTCTGGCCTCTTCCTTCAAGATCCTCTGTTCCTCCCATTCCTTCATGGTCCACTCTGGCTACCTCTCCTGATAGAAGATGCCGCAAGTCTGACTTCATTCTTTCACCAGAGTTACACGGTTTTAGAATGCAAAAGTTAAATTCTTAAAAGCAATGGATTCTAAGTGGAGGCTTTTACGGCTGGGGACATCTTGGAAAAGGGGAATTAGAATTTTTCTCATTTCTGTCATACATTGGAGCTCTTTGGAAGGACTTAGTGGAAATAAACTCAATTTGGGCTTTATTTAATGTGTACTCAGTGATTATTGAGAAAGGTTCGTCTGAATCCCTGGACTGGTTCCTTATTTTTGTTCTCGCAGTTGCTTTCCACAAGATATTAACTTAATTCTCCCTCTCTCATTTTCTGTTTACTATGGCTCACCGAAAATAAGTGATTCTAATATTCAACATCAATAATATGTATTTAGTGAAATTAGTTATTACTGCAGTTTGGGATGGAAACTTGGTCCCGAATGTCATACATTTTCATTTTTTGTTGCTTTTTCTCTCTTATGGTGCTAAATGGATTTGCTGCATTTAATCACCTGCTTTTAGAATTGAAAGGTACTTTATACATCAGTGCAGGGACTGAGTCAGTACTTGTTCTCTGCACCGAGCCCCGGAACATAGCAAGTGCTTAGCAAACATTTGCTGACTAGCTTGATCTGGTTCAGTCTTTCCACCCAGTGCAGGAATATTTTCAATCATTTCCCAAAAGATGGTCCTTCATATCTTCTGCTTAAACCTTTCCAGTTCCAGGGACTCCCTTCCTTCCTCTCCCTCCCCTGCTTCCTTCAGTAGATATATGTTGAGTTCTTACTGTGTGCAGGCTCTGGGATATTCTGAGTAAAGATACATTCCCTGCCTTCATGGAATTTACAGCTTAGTTAGAGGAGACAAACATCACTTAAAGGGCCAAAAAGAAGAGTGAAAGCAGGACTCTGATAGTGCACAGAGGGCCAACTGGCCTCTTCTAGGAGGTCAGGAAAGATTCCATGAGATGGGAGAACTGAGATGAGTAGGAGTGGATTTGGTATAGAAAAGAAGGAAGACCACCCAGGCAGAAGGACCTGCATGTTCAAGACTGGGAGGGGTAAGAAGCCTGTTGTACACCAGGAACTGAAAGGTCAGTAAGGCTGCAACCAGCTGAGTAAGGGTATGTGTGGGTTGGACCAGTCCACAAAGGGCCTGCAAACCCTGCTCAGGAACTTAGACTTGATCGTAAGAGCACTGGAAATCATCCAGTGGTTTTTATAAGGGGGTGACATGATCAAGTTTGCATCCCACTCACTGCTAGCTAGGGGTGTGTGTGTGTGTGTGTGTGTGTGTGTGTGTGTGTGTGTGTGTGTGTGTGTGTGTGTGTAAATTCTTCCTTCTATTGACTTAAAACTGCCTCCATATGACTTTCACTGGTCTCGCCCTTTCTTTGGGAGCTCTACAGAAACTCGTCTCCTTCTCTGTGAGGGTTTTTCAAATTCCAGTTCTATTTCAGCTTCTTATTATCCTGATCATACCTTTCATATATATATATTCCTTAAAAATGTGGCTTATAGAGTTGAATATAATCTTCCAGAAAGTTTTGGAGAACGAATATATTATTTTCTGTAATCTGGATACTGTCCTTGAACACACACATCACCAGATGTTTCATAATAAGTTGTAGTCTCCTAAACAATCACCCCAACTTTTCCAGGCGCTATAGTAATAAATTAGGAGGTCTCTCTCATTATGTTTTTTCTCCATTTTTTTTTTTTAAACACAGATATATAAAAGAGTTCTGGGCATCATTCCCAACACTGCCACCAACTTAGCTACACAATCCTGGAAAGGTCATACAGTCTCCCTGGGCTTCCATGCTCTGCAGAGGGGAAATCTTTTCCCACTCCTGATGTTTTCTTCTGTGGTGGGAACCCCATTCCAGAACCAGTCTTGGGCTCTCTTTATTCCTCTCATTCAGTCTTCCCAGAGAAAGAGTGATTTAATCTGATGGGTGAGTTTGGAAGGGAAAATGGACATCCATAGCTCAGTGCCCTTTCTCCTCTTTCTTTGGGAGCAAGCGTCCCACAGAAAGCATGTGCTCTGCTCTCCCTGTGCTGTAAGTTTTGCAAGGGGTTTGAGCCCCCAGGGAGGCCTGCATTAGTCCAGTGGGGTTCTGTGTTGGGAGGCCCGCTTGCCTGCAGATTTAAGCCAGTTTCTTCATTATTAACTTTATCAGTAATAAGGTGATAGCTCTGTCTTATGTCATTGCCTTATTTCTGAATTGGTTCATCATACAGTGTTATTTCTTGGGCTTTCCCAAATAATGAAAGGATAACCAATATTCATGTTCTAAAATTCCTTGTCCCTAGGAATATAACTTTAAATGTATCCCCTTAAATGTCTTTAGGTTTGTTTTAGCCCATTCTTCATTACAGCTCAAATTAGCATTAATTGGTACCCAGTGGTCTGGAGGAGTTAATTCATATCCTTAACCAATTAGCTCTAACTCCAAGGAAGTGATGCTGGTCCTGGAGTCCATTCTAGAAGCAGAATGCAGTGTGCTGGAATGTGGCCATATTATTATTCTCAATGTTATTCTCTTATTATGCTATTCTCAATGCCATATTATAATTATATGGAAGCTCCCATTAGTAAAATGCCATTTATTAGAGAGGCTCAAAATCAGATCTGCTCTGTGTTCAGTTCCACTCTATTATGACTAATGTCACAGCAAGGTTATACACTACACATCTGACGTATCCTTTGAAATGTAGGTCCATGGTACCTGTTTGGTAACAAATACAGAAGTAAATTTTACACATCGATGATGATGATGGGTCAAAGTGTTACTAGTTCATATTTTCTAAGTGCTTTATGTGATTCAAAGAACATTTTAACTACTGAAGAATAATTACTTCTGACCCATCTACCTAAAAGAGTTAGAAATATCAAGTAACTGCACAAATACTTGCTTTGGTTAAAATAATACAATTAAAGTTCATTTTTTAAATGTTTCAAAGATCAAATTTAACTCTGGTATTGCTCATAGACACACTAAATATTTATTTTACTCAAATGCAACACTGAGGCGCTTGATACAAGCACCTATTATCATTGTAATTACTATCAACGTTGATAGGAAAGTGTCAGCTAAATACTTTGGTGCAATGGAGAAAAGCTCATCTTAATTTAACTGAAAATGCGTTCAAGTGCCCACAATGATAGGAGTTAAGAAGCGGAAGACTCTAGGGACCTTTAGTGAGTGGATAGAAATTAATGAAAATTTCCAAACCGTGAGGTATGGTCAAAAGTGTGCTCATAAGTCAACTCTATGCAATTTGGTTACCTTTCCCCAAATCAATAGTTTAAGAAGTGGGATTTAAGATGAAATTCATAATTCTGGATTATGACAGCATATTAAAATCACCTGTGATGTGTCCACATTGGCACTAATAGGACTCATTCCAGTTTTAATTTTTGGAACAATAAAAAGACATGGAAGAGAAGAGAGAGAAAGGTGTTTTCTCTCTTTTATCTGAGCAATGAATTGCAAATTTCCAGCCCCTCGTATGCCTTTTTCCTATTTCCTAATGTGTCTCCTCTCTGGTCCTACTATGCTCTACTTCCTCCCCATTAAAGGGTCTCAGCTGAAATTCCTGCCTTTCACGGTGATCTGAGAACAACTAACCTGACTTTAAATATCCCTGCAGTACTTGGATTTTTTAACAGGATATTGGTGAACCCAAAGCAACTGCTATTTCATAGGATTTCTGGATGATGAGGCAAATTTCAAAGATCCAGGTAGTGAGGGAGAGAGGGTTTGAGATTTTGCAGACTCAGTGTTGGCAGTTCCTCACCCTGTCGCTGCTTGGGTGCTCCTTCTTCTCCTCCCCTCCCAACCCCATAGCTTTCCTAGTGTCTCTGGGGTGATTCTCACTGGCTCGTTGGCAACCTCAGAAGAGATGTTTGGGTGAGGAGCAGAGGGTGAGCTTAGTGATGTGGTTTCCTGTGTGGACTGGAGTCTGCTGTGCCGTATTTCTGTGGACTTCGGTGCTTTTTAAAGGCTCAAAACTGCTATCTTCAGAAGAATTTTTTTTTGCAACCTAATTTATAGTTTTAATTTACTTAGTAAGTTTTCCTTCCTTTCTTCCTTCCTCCCTCCCTTCCTTCCAGTTTTTTTTTTTGGCTTTAAATAACATGAATTTATTATCTCATAGTTTCTGTGGGTCTTTCCTTCCTTTTTTAATCAAGGGGGCCAAGTTAAATTATAGCCAGAAATTACCTTCATCACAAATTCTGAACCAGTCTAAAATAATGAATAATCACAAAACATGGGTGACTGCAGATAATTCATAACCTGCAGTTTCTTAGGTGCTGTGCTTAAGGAATAGGTAACAAACTGAGTTTGAGTACAGGGACGGGCAAATAGGAACACACTCCTGCGTGCTGTTCTATTTCTCTCCATTATGTCGTCATCATCACTCTGAATCGTAAGGCCATTGGGTTCTGTCGAAATGTCTTTTACATCCATCTCCTCTTCACGCCCACTGCCTGAATCAGTCCTGAATGTGCACACTAGCCCCTGTCTTCTGGCTTACTCTTCTCCCATCCAGCCTCCCACATTGCATTAGAGTGATCTTTCTAAAACACAGATCTTACCATGGCATCTACCCACTTGAAGTTCTTGATGGCTTATTATCACCCTGTGAATACATCTTAGCACAATAAACAACGCCCCTTTACAGTCTTGCTGAGCCCATCTCTCCAGATTTGCCTCCATTCATTTTCTCCCACACCTTTCTCACTGTGCACTTTCCTCCTCTATTCCGTCTGTCCTGCTTTTTCCCCTCTGCCTGGAATTCCTGTTTTACTTTGCCACCTGAGCTGCCCACTCTGAGGCAGAAATAATCATTCTCTCTGTTCCCTTATACTTCATATAATACTAAACATTGCAATTTTCATATCATCTAACTTATTATTGCAGTTATTTGTGTTTGCTTCTCTATATTCCAACCTAAGAAATGAGTTCTATCAAGATAGAGACTTCATTGTTTCTGGATCATAAAAGATGCACAAAATGTCAAGATCAAATATTGAGAAATGTTGAGATTGAGTTGAGTCAATTTAAATAGAACAGGCAAAAGTAGCCTTCTAGAAATAACTTACTAAAATCTTAGTGAATTAAACTGCTTACAGTACGCACATAAAACATATTTCCCTAATCCCATGTCTTTCCATCAGAGACTTAAATAAAAATAATCAAATAAAACAATGAGAAATTCTGGAAATTGGAGAACACAGCAACTTAAATATAAAAACTCCATTATAGAAAATAACATTTGATAATAAATTACACCAGTGAAAACAATAATAAAACTATTATTTGTAGGATGCCTATTCACCATGGCATTTCTCATATGACATAGCACTTGTTTATATAATCTACTGTTGAGCATCCACTGTGCAGTTAGACTTGTATTGGCAGGAGCCTTCCATCCAGGCCCTGACACGGACATCTACAATATTGGAACTGCTCTGCACCCAAAGATAATGTTGCTAGTGAAAAGACCCTTGTCATGACACAATCCTTTATCCTTTTAGTCATTTTGTCTCTTTTTGAAGACCATCTGAATGATCTAATGTGCAGGGTACTGATCCCGTCTACAGAGGTAGCAGGTCCAGACCCCAGCAAGGATGCCAACTAGTTGCTATTTTCTCATTTGTGGTACTAAAAGTCTAAAATATTTTTTAGTCTAGACACCCCTCAGAGGAGGGGGTGGGGGGGGGGGAGGGAGGAGATAAACCACAGAACTTATGCTCATGTATGCATAGCTGATGGACATGGACAACAGGGCTGGGGACGGGGTGGGGGGATGGAGAGGAGGGTGTCAATGGGGAAAAAAGGAGAAACATCTGTAACAAAAATAAATTAATAAAAACAATAAAAATAAAAATAAAATATTTTTTAGTCTACTTTCAAAAAGTGTCCTATATAGAGCTTGCATATCATACTCTTCTGTCTAACACACCTCTACTGAGCACCTGTTTTGCACAAGGCAGAGTGTTGGGGGCTCTAGTGAAGAGTGGACCTAGTTCTTGCTCTGCAGAAGGTGATGATATGTGGGGCTGTGAGAAGATGTAATTGCTGTGAGAAGGCAATAACACATGCTGGGTGGGGAGGCCATCAGGGCATGAGTAAAACTTCAGAGTATGGGTAACATTTATATATGCTTGCCTTGAAAAGTCTGGGTTCTTCATATGATACTGGTGCTCTCTGCCTGTGTGTTTTGAGAATGTTTTCTTTTGTATATCTTTTTCCACACTTACTACTGATGTGGGCAATATTGTCCTATTTGAAGGTGCAGAGGCCATTGGGGTGGGGGTTGCTTGGCTGGTTTTCCAGGCAAGACCTCATAGATTGGCCTTACCTTGGTGAAATCACCAGACCCTCTAATCTGTTCTGAGCTTTATGACCCAAGCACTTCACTTTCCCAGCCTACCAAAAAAGTCAGCTGACCCAAGTGATCTGACAAACTAACAACACTGACCAAATTGTCCATTTGTGATGGGGGCTGTTCTTTTATGGTGACATGTTTGCACCTGCCCTCCAGGAAGGTGTTCCTGATTTCAAAATACCTTAAAGCCAGTGCGGACATAAATCAATTGGTTGTTCTTTAAGCATGAAGTCAGAACAAAGGGAGGTTTATACATGGCCAGATATCTCAGGAAGCCAAGAGTCATTTCTAACTTAGAGCAGGGTACTGCCCCTCAGTACGCATTTCCTTGGGGTTGGTATTTTCTCCCCCAGACAGTGTCAGATGGACACTGACAACTTGAGTTGTCCTGATGCCATTTCAATATATTACTGTAGACCACCCTCTCATATTGTAACATTGTTTATTAAGAGATGTTAATATCACACAGATATGGCCCCAGGCCTGGCACTAGAAGCAACCAGCCTTGGTTCACAACTTGGCTTTTCCTGGACACCTCTAAGCCCAGCACAAGAAGCAGCCATCTGCAGATCACTTTGTAGCTTATGCCAGGTGGCCCTGGATAGAACACAGGCAATGGCTGACCTTGCCCCAGAGCCAGCACACCCAGTGGACAGCTTCAGACCACATCGAAACAAAAGTGACACATGCAATGAGCGGACTCAGTGAGTACCAAAGCCCTGATGAAGTAAGTCTTGCTCTGTGTGGTGGGCCCTACACAGCTGATGCTCCAAGGTAGTCAGAGGACAGTGGCTAGTGGGCACAGCCAGTCCTTGCAGCTGATCAGCCTGAGTAAATCCCTCCCACTGACGTGCCAACAGCAATCAAGACTCAATTACAACAGAAGGGTGTACAGTCCACACTAGGGGTGCACCTCAAGGGCCCAGCTGGGGTGATCAGGGAGACTGTACCACTGGATCCTACAGGACACCTACAACAATAGGCCACCCTACAAAGCCTAGGAAATATAGCAACTCTACCTAATACATAGAAACAATCACAGGGAAGCAGCCAAAATGAGGAGACAAAGAAACATGTCCCAAATGAAAGAAAAGAACAAAACTCCAGGAAAAGAACTAAACAAAATGGATGTAAGCAATCAATCAGATGCAGAGTTCAAAACACAGGTAATAAGGTTGCTCAAGGAACTTGGTGAGACATTCAAGGGACTTAGTGAGAACTTCAAGGAACTTAAGGAGACCTCCAAGGAACTTAGTGAGAACATCAACAACATAAAAAAGGACCAGTCAGAAACGAAGGATGCACTAACTGAAATAAAGAATAATTTACAAGGAATCAATAGTAGAGTAGATAAAGCCAAGAAGCAAATTGATTTGGAATATAAGGAAGCAGACAATACCCAATCAGAACAGCAAAAAGAAAAAAGAATCCAAAAAAATGAGGATAGTGTAAGGAGCCTCTGGGACAACTTCAAGCGTGCCAACATTCGCATCTTGGGGGTGCCAGAAGGAGACGAAAGAGAGCAAGAAATTAAAAACCTATTTGAAAAAATAATGACAGAAGACTTCCCTAATTTGATGAAGGAAACAGACAGAAGCCAGGAAGCACAGAGAGTCCCAAACAAGTTGAACCCAAAGAGGTCCACACCAAGACACATAATCATCAAAATGCCAAAGGTTAAAGACAAAGAGAGAATCTTAAAAGCAGCAAGAGAAAAGCAGTTTGTAACCTACAAAGGGGCTCCCATAAGACTGTCAGCTGATTTCTCAAAAGAAAATTTGCAGGCCAGAAAGGAGTGGCAAGAGATATTCAAGGTGATGAAAAGCAACGACCTACAACCAAGATTATTCTATCCTGCAAAGCTATCATTTAGAATCGATGGACATATCCAGAGTTTCCAAGACAAGAAAAAGGTAAAGGAATTCATCACCACCAAACCAGTATTACATGAAATGTTGAAGGGTCTTATTGAAGGCAAAGAAGAACAAAAAATACGAACAATAGAATGGCAATTAATACATATCTATTAACAATTGAATCTACAAACAAAATGAGCAAGCAGAACAGAAACAGACTCATAGATACAGAGAACTTTTTGTTGCTTGCCAGATGGGTGGGGACTGGGGGGATGGGTGAAAAAGATGAAGGAATTAAGAAGTACAGATTGGTTGTTAGACTGATGAACCTCAAAGGGAAGGGAGGAGGGAGGGCAGGATGAGATAAACCAAAGAACTTCTATGCATATATGCGTAACCAATGGACACTGACAATAGTGTGGGTAAGGCAGGAGGGGGATGGGATTGGGGAGGAGGGAGTCAATGGAGAAAAAAGGGGGGGAACATCTGTAATACATTCAACAATAAAGATGAGTTAAAAAATAATATCACACAGATAAATTCTCTCTTCCTGTTTGGGGACGAGAATCCTTATTTATTTATTTATTTATTTTCAACTTGGCTACCTTTGAATATGTGTTGATTTTTTTTCAATCAAGCCATTTTCTTACCCTCTTCTTACCTACACTGTACTGCCTGCACAGACATGGCTTGTTCTGAATGGGGTTAATCAGACAGCTCCATGCAAGAAGTTATTTTTAAAACTTGCATTTTGCTTACTAAGATAGCTGTAAAAACACTGCTGGGGGAAATTAAAGAAATAACATAGCACTGTTCTGCATAAGCCATTATCTGGATTTCAACCATTTATATTTTGCTTCTATATTGGTTTGTTCTCCATAAAACTCCCTTATGAAAACCCAGAAGAGATCTTTAGACCACAAACACAGTTGTGTCAGATGGCTATTCAAGTTCTTAATACCTTTTTTCCTTTGGGGTGTACTCTCCCAGACCTATCCACTGACTTCCTTATTAACTTGATCTTTAAATGTCCTTATATTTATTTGGCTTAGATGTGTGACTAAAGGCCACGCTCTCCATTTGCAGCCTGTGCTCGTTTGATTAAAACTTTCTAAAAATTTTTCTCGGTTTATATTGGATATTCACCTTTTCCTTGAAGTTATAACCTCATCTATAATGCAAACATAATACCAGTACCAAGTTATACTAGATTTTATCCACTGGTTCAGTCTCATATTACTTTCAAGCTCCCAACCATCTATATTTTTTAGTTCCAAAGACAGCAAGTTTGTGTTGCATTCTAGGAGCTAAAAAAGCTCTACTATCAAGTGAGAATGACTGGAAACCTCCCAAAACTTTAACTTAAGTTCCTTCTCCACCACCCTGGGGAATTTCAGTGTCTCGCCCAGACTCCTCCCCCCGCCACTTCAGCGTGCTCTGGTCCACTTCCACCTGCCAGTATCTGCACCTGTTTGCTTGAGGGCTTTTCTTTTTTAATTTAAATATGTTTTTATTGATTTTTTGTTTGTTTGTTTAGAGAGAGAGATAGAGACATCGATGTGAGAGAGAAACATCTATTGGCTGCTTCCTGCATATCCCCTACTGGGGATTGAGCCCACAACCTGGCATGTGCCCTGACCAGGAACCAGGACCTCTCAGTCCATGGGACTACACTCAATCCACTGAGCCACACCGGCGGGGCACCGAGGTCTTTTCCAGAGCCGTGCTCTTTGCCCAGATACAAAGGGGCAGGCTAGAAGAAGGAAAAGAGAATATCCCTGAGTACCTTCAACCAAGGCCTGATGGGACATGGTGTACAAATACCCAGCAACCTTTCCTCTAGGGTGGATAACTTTGAGGTGTGTATTGTGCTGTTCTTCCAAGTTCCTGGCACCACTAAGCTCTAGTTGCCCACAGTACTGGCTGGCTTGATGACACACCCCCTACTGTTCCCTTCCTTTCCCTGGCTCACCTCCTCATCCCCTACCAGTGCTTTCTGCACCTCACAAATGAACCGCTTGCACTTGACTCCCTGTCTCAGTGTTTGCTTCTGAGCTCAAACTAAGGCATGATGTAATGGAGAAGAGGAAACTTCCTAGCTGTAGGACCAATCAAATCAATATACGGAAGTTGATGAACTGTAATAGACATAGTGGCTGGTACATAATAATAATTGCTTTGTGAATACTTTTCAAAATATTTTCATGTGTGTTCTCCCTCTGAAGGAGTGAAATTCAGTGGGAGGGGTTGATATATAAACCATGAGACTTGAATACACTGTAGTGTAAGGGAGGTGTGAGGAATTTCCTGGGAGAGAATAGAGGTGAGCCAGCAGTTCATCAGGATGGGACTGGTGAAGGAAGGGTTTCAGGGAAAGTTTTATTGATGGGGTGACATTAGACAGGAAAGATGGAAAAGAGCATTTCAAAAGGAAGAGAGAGAGGGGGAAAGAGAGAGAGATGAATGAGCTGTGAACACTGCTATGTTTAGGAGAATAATGAGCAGGAGCCTGGGTGTTTGGGAGCAGTGACTGGGATGAGATGGTGACAGGTCTCAAATGCCATGCTAATGAGAGTTGGCCTCTTCCTACAAGTGATAGGAAGACATCAAAGGTTATTAAGCAAAGGAGTAACATGATCAGCTCTCTATATTAGAAAATCTGCTTTCCAGATACATATGGGATAGTTATGGGATACTTCAGACTGTTTCTGGGGCTCAGTTTACATAGATGGGGCAGGAGAAGGTACTTGGTTAAGTATGTAGGTGCCTTTATTTGAATCCCAGCCCTGTCACTTACTAATCATGTGATACAAATAACTAACATTTATTGAGCCTTCTAAGTGCCTGGCACAGTTCTGAGTGTTTTTCATTAAGTCCTTTGCCCTTCACATTCCTCATCTATACAGTGGAGGTAACATTTCATGTTAAGAAAATATTATGACAATATTTTATGTAGCTGCCTTGCAGAGTAATTACATAAATAAGTTTATTTATGTAACCTTCTTAGAATAGTGCCTTAGAACATAGGCAGCAGGTGCTGAATAAATGTTATTGTTGTTATTATATTCCCCTCTGCTCTCAGAAGAGCTCATATAAAGGGAAATCTATGGCTTTGCTAAGTTCCCCTACACCTGAGTTCAGACGTTGCTGATCAGCATCCCTGGCAGGCACCTGCCCGAGTTGAAGGATAGGTAGGAGTCTACTATGGTGTAATATCACAGAGCCTTACTTCCCTCAGGCAGCTCTAAGAATTTTGTCCACTGTAAAAGCTCTGTTCAACCTAAACCAGAGCCTGTGCAGAGCTGTCCTTTAGTGGAGGTGCTGAAGGAGTTAGGATAAATTCTTCAACAGCTAAGACACCTGAGCAGTGTGTGAGGTGTTAGAATCTAGGAGAAAAAGGAAGCATAAAACTGGCAGTGAGTACTAGGATCAGAATTTAGAGCAGTGTCTGTCTGGTGTGTCTGACTCCAAGGAGCTTCTGCTCTAGTCTTTGGAGCCTCCGGTGAGCAACCAGAAAGTGGCCCAGCAGAGGGAGAAGATTCGCGTGGCTTTGATTGTCTGTAAAAAGGGCTGTCGAGTTCCCTTCTGGAAGGACCTTATCTCTGAAGCTTCAGGTTCTGGTTATGACTATCCCATTTGAATCAGGTATGACATCTTGAGGGACAAAGGAGACTGTGGAGTAAAAAGGCGTTAGGCTTCTTATCCAGACAGCTTATGAAATTGCAGATTCAGAATTATGAATGTGGGCTCTCGGCACCCATGACAATTTTAGATTAGAACTTGACTTTCAAAAGTCAGGAAACAAATGAGGTATGGAAAGAGAGAGGTGCACTGTTATTTTTATTTACATTTTATATTCATAGTTTGAAGTAATTGTAACTTTTTCAGAAAAGCACTGCATGGCCACACTGCTTGCGTCTATGTATCCTTCCTGACTTTTGTCCTTTCCATTGACTCTTCCACCCTGAGGCAAGCAGAAGAGGTGGAACTCAACTTTCTCAAAAAAACATGATGAACTTGAGTCTTAAGATGTTTCATGTTCACAAGGAGTGGCTGGGCCATTTTCTGGTTTCTTTAAAATGATGGTAGAAGACTATCTACCACCGATTGTGCCCATATCTGACTATTGGTAATCTCAGTACATGTCCCTGTGATGTCTGTGTGTGTGTGTATGTGAGTGTGTGTACTATTGATATCAAATATATGCTGGTCTGAAACCTGTTTACGTTTTTGAAAAATACACCATATTTAAAAATACCTTAGATATTTGAATTTAAAAAGAAAAGGTGTGAGATATACTTTTGCAATTTGTGCACCCTTGTGTCATGTAGGCAATAAATGGTATTTTTTAAATCTATGTGCTCTAATCCTACTTTTTTTAATTCCAACTTAAGCATCCTTTAAAAACAATATATACAACTTTTTATTGTTTGCTTTCCTTATAACAAAGTATAATAAAAGAGAATTCACTTGTGTGAACAGCCTGGAAATTAAATTACTGTTTTTTACTACTATGGTTAGCATTTCTTTTTTTTATTTTAGGTAAAATCTGAAACATAAGCAGGTTAAGTATCACCTTAGGAAATAATATAAACTATTATCAGTGAAGTAAGAAGTATACTTTAGAATCCTCCATTATAATTTTATATCAGTGATACCAAATTGCAAAAATAAAAATGATTCAAATTTTCGCCACACAGCTTCAGAAACCAACTGACTCTCCCTTTTGTCCATCTGGGGAGCATTTCTGAGTCCTACAAACAATTAGATAGGAGCAGCCTTACAGAATTCTAGATTAGAATGCTTGTTATAAAATCTATTTAACAAGAGGTGAGTCTATGAGTTTATGTATTTAAATTATGCATTCTATGGCCTTGCTACTGAAAGTGTGGGCCCTGGACCAGCAGTATCCACATTACCTGGGCGCTTGTTTGAAATGCAGATTCTTGGGCCCTACTCTAGGTCTTCTGAGTCTGAATTTGCATTTTAACAACATCCTTGACGCACTCATATACACATTAAATTTTGAAAGGGGTTGCATTGGGGAAGTCAAATATATACTGAAAGAAGACTTTTTCAAGGCCACTCCTATCTAATTGTATGTAGGACTTAGAAACTCTCCCAGATAGGCAAAAGAGAGAGTCAGGTGGTCTCTTTCCTCTTGACCATGTTGATTCTCTATACACTGAGGTCTTCCGTCTCATGTGGAGGTATCAGACCTCCTTGGTTTGATTCCTGTCTTTACCATTTGTATAATCTCTCTATAACCTCAGTTTCCCTACCTGTATAAAATGAATGAGAGTATTTCAAACAGTTGCGAAGTTAGATGAATTAATATTTATAAAGCTCCTAAATAATTCATTACATCATTATCAAAGTCTGAGTTTTATAAGCCATTATCTTAAAATCTCAAGTCCTCCTCTAAGGCTGTTGTTGGTGGCAGAATAATCCACAGACAAGGCTGGCCAGCCCCGAGAGCCTGGGATGAATGAATTTGCCTGTTTCCTGCTTAGGGCATGTCCAGGCTTGGCATAGGACTGTCATTTAGCAGCTTAGTGCACAAGTGTAATGATCATGGGATATTAATTACTGACCTCTTTTCTTAAATTCCATTTATTAAAAGTGGCAAGATTTTTAGTCAATTCTCTGAAACCTTAATTTTCTCTATTTCATAGGAAAACAAGCCTCTTGAGTATAGAGGAAACCCACTGTTATTTTATCTTTTTATTATATAAGTTGATGTCATCAATGGAATAAATTCTGGCACCTCTCCATTCCCTCTTTATTTCCTGCAAATAACTATAAATAGAGTTAAGATGATAGACGGGGTAAAATGTAAATGGCAGGATCCAGATTTCATCCTTTACCAGCGTATAAGAGAGAAACATGACTGGCCAAGGAATACTTATCAGCTGGATATTTAGTCTCTAACCCCAACGTGGAGTCTGGGGTACAAGGAGGAATTCTGTTGCCTAGGTAACCACTTCTGAAACTTTAACACACAAGTAAATCACCTAAATATTTTGTTAAAATGTGATTCTGAGTCAACATATCTGAGATTCTGCATTCCTAAGAAGCTCCCAGGTGAAGTCAATTCTGCTGGTCCATAGACCACATTTGAGTGCGGCTATAACCAGTCTAAGTCAAAAGGATTCTTCTGTATCAGCCTACCTAAGCCCTCACCTGAATCTTGGTCCTCTTCATCAGTGGTTCTCTGCCCTAGTTGCACATTACAATCACCTAGGATTCCTGGTACCCACTTCCAGATGTTCTGATTTCATTGTTTGGGATTCAAGGGTGGAAGAGAGCCAGAAAAGAAGGGTAAGAAACAGATCATTCTGGGACAGCTTGGACTTTTCAACTCTTTGTGTTAATAAAGAAATTCCTCCTCAGCACTGTGATCCAGTAAAATAACCTTGTCCTTGACCCTGGTCCAGATTTGGAGTAGTCAATAACAGGTGAAATCCTTGAGCTTGCCATAGAGATGAATGAATTATTGCATGTAGTCAACATGGATGTCAAATCATTTTTATAGGGCAGTTGTAGACTACTGGAACATGTTCTTGGGAGAAAACTAGATTCAGAAGTCCAGGAATTGCTGATTTACTCTGACTCTCGCAAAGGGACAACCAAATACGTTTTCACTTAGGGGGAACTGTATAGATATATGATCCTTTTCTTTGAGGTTCTTATGCTCTGGTTAGGAAAATGAGACCAATACATGTGTGCAGTAAATGGTTAACTCAGCAGGCCTGGGTTACTCAAACTCTGTACATTCCATAAAAAGCCTAGCTTTATAGGACTGGCCCTTGGCTAGCTCCTGGGAGGTAACTGAGCCCTTGGAGTATCCTGCCTGATAAAAGTGTTTTTTGTGTGCCTGAGACCCTGAACTGTAGGATCAGTTTGACTCTTGGGGAGCTGGAGTCTGAGTAGTTAAGGTCAATCATGGTACTCTATGTCTCTGCGACTGATCTGCAATAATAATCCTGGACACCAAGGCTCCAGTGAGCTTCCCTAGCTGGCAATACTTGACATGTGTTGTCATATATCAGTGCACGGAGAATTAAGTGCATCCTCCATGCCACACCATTAGGAGGGAACACCTAAAAGCTTGTGCCTTATTTCTCCTGGACTTTGTCCAAAGCACCTCTCCCATTTGTCAATTTTAATCTGTATGCTTTCACTGTAATAAAGCATAACCATGAGAAGAACAGTTTTTCTGAGTTCTGTGAGTCCTTTCAAATCATCAAGCCTGAGTGTGGTCTTAGAAACCCCTGACAAAACATGGAATAGGCAAGATTAATCTGGGGTCTCCCCATAAGGAAATTTATTTGGGAGGTGATCCAGGAAACAGAAGAGAAAGAAGGAAATAAAACCATTATTGTAAGTGCCTATGACTTGCCGCCCTGGGACATTCTGAGGAGCTATAAAATAGCTCTTCCTAAAGGGAGGTAGGTAAGGTGTTGTCAGAGCTGTGCAAAGCTGGTTGCCATGGTAATGGCTGGAGTAAAAGATGGGCTGAGAGCCTGTGAGGCTAAGCATAAGGATGTTCATTACAGCCCCTTTCTTGCACCACAAGATCCACTTATGTCCTACATTAAGTCCAATCCAGAGCCCTCAAAATGGTGGCTGGCCATTATCTCTACAAAAGACTGAATTAAGGAAGGTTAATGGAACAAGTTATAGTTACGATTGCTGCAAAAGTTCTCAAGGCTATAGTTGATATTTATTATCTACCTCCTCTATCATGCATTCTAGATTCCCTCATCCTAGGCCTGCAGCCTAGGCTAGCAAAGTGCAAGGTATAGGAAGGGAGCATCCAGAACATGAGATGTGTAAAATGTGTTAGATGATTATTAAAATTCAAACTGGCACGCTGTCTGGTTCTTTTGGACTCCAGACATGACAATAGTTGTACAATAATAATTTATTTTTATAATTTCTGTTATTTAAGGAAATGTGCTATATCCCCTATATGTTTTGAAGTAGAAAAAGACGGTTGAAAACTACTGATCTAGAAAACAACTAATATTTGAAAACTTGCTTTAAAACTTACTAGAGAATAAAGAAATATCTTGATTAAATATGTACAACTGATCATCCACAATCTAAAAAACAAAGAAACATTTTTTATGTTTATATGAGAATCATATCCTGTCATTTTCTTACTATCTGATGGAATCCTGTTTCATAGAACTGGTCACTAAGGCCCTTAATTTAATGCAGTGGTCTAATTATACTAAGACAATTAAACAAAAATTTAATACAATCCCTTTTTTTAATTTTTTTATTTTTATTAATTTATTTTTGTTACAGATGTTTCTCCTTTTTTCCCCATTGACACCCTCCTCCCCAACCCCCCACCCCGTCCCCAGCTTTGTTGTCCATGTCCATCAGTTATGCATACATGCGTATAAGTTCTGTGGTTTATCTATTCCCTCCCCCCGCCCTCTTCTGAGGGTTGTCAGTCTGTACCCTACTTTCACATCTCTGGGTCTACCCTGTTCCCCAGACTGTTATGTTTATTATATTCCACAAATGAGTGAGATCATGTGGTATTTGTCTTTGTCTGCTTGGCTTATTTCGCTTAGGATAATAGTTTCCAGGTCCTCTCATGTCGTCTCAAAGGATAAGAGATCTTTCTTTCTTACAGCTGCATAGTACTCCATTGTGTATATGTACCACAGCTTTTTTATCCATTCATCCACTGATGGACATTTGGGCTGTTTCCAGATCTTAGCTATTGTAAATAGTGCTGCTATGAACATGGGGGTACATATATTCTTTCTGATTGGTGTTTCAGGTTTCTTAGGGTATATTCCTAGAAGTGGGATCACTGGGTCAAATGGCAATTCAATTTTTAATTTTTTGAGGTAACACCATAGTGTTTTCCACAGTGGCTGCACCAGTCTGCATTCCCACCAGCAGTGTACTAGAGTCCCCTTTTCTCCACACCCTCTCCAACACTTGTTGTTTGATGATTTGTTGATGGCGGCCATTCTGACAGGTGTGAGGTGATACCTCATTGTTGTTTTAATTTGCATCTCTCTGATGATTAGTGATGTTGAGCATTTCTTCATGTCTCTTAGCCATTTGTATGTCCTGTTTGGAGAGGTGTCAATTTAGTTCCTCTGCCCATTTTTTAATTTGGTTCTTTGTTTTCCTTTTGTTGAGATGTATGAGCACTCTATATATTTTGGAAATTAATCCCTTATCTGATATATCATTGGCAATTATGCTCTCCCATACAGTGGGTTGCCTTTCCACTTTGATGGTTGTTTCTTTTGCTGTGCAGAAGCTTTTGAGTTTGATGTAGTCCAATGTCTTCATTTTTCCCTTTGTTTCTGTTGCCTTAGGTGATATATCAGTGAAAATTCTGCTGCGTATGATGTCTGAAATTTTGTTGCCTACATTTTCTTCTAGGATTTTTATGGATTCATGAGTCACATTTAAGTCTTTTATCCATTTTGAGTTTATTCTTGTGTATGGTGTAAGCTGATGGTCTAGTTTCATTTTTTTGCATGTAGCTGTCCAATTTTCCCAACACCATTTATTAAAGAGGCTGTCTTTACTCCATTGTATGCTCTTGCCACCTTTGTCGAATATTAATTGAACATAATGTTTTGGGGCAATTTCTGGGTTCTCTGTTCTATTCCATTGATCTATGTGCCTGTTCTTGTGCCAGTACCAGGCTGTTTTGATTACAGTAGCTTTGTAGTATAACCTGATGTCCGGTATTGTGATCCCGCCTACTTTGTCCTTCTTTTTCAGGATTGCTGTAGCTATTTGGGGTCTTTTTTGGTTCCATATGAACTTCTGAAGTATTTGTTCTAGTTCTTTGAAATATGTCGTTGGTATTTTGATGGGGATTGCGTTAAATCTGTAGATTGCTTTGGGTAGTATGGACATTTTAATGATGTTAATTCTTCCAATCCATGAACAAGGTATGTGCTTCCACTTTTTTATATCTTCCTCTATTTCTTTTTTCAATGTCCTGTAGTTTTCTGCAAATAGGTCCTTTACTTCTTTGGTTAAGTTTATTCCTAGGTATCTTAATTTTTTTGTCACGATGGTAAATGGGATTGTTTTTTTAGTTTCTCTTTCTGTGAGTTCATCATTGGTGTATAAGAATGCCGTCGATTTCTTGACGTTAATTTTGTATCCTGCTACTTTGCCAAATTCATTAATTAAGTCTAGTAGATTTTTGATGGAGTCTTTAGGGTTTTCTATGTATAATATCATGTCATCTGCGAATAATGACAGTTTCACTTCCTCCTTTCCAATTTGGATCCCTTTTATTTTTTCTTCACGTCTGAATGCTGTGGCTAAGACTTCCAGTACTATGTTAAATAAGAGTGGTGAAAGTGGGCATCCTTGTCTTGTTCCTGTTCTTAAGGGAAATGCTTTTAGTTTTTGTCCATTGAGTATGATGTTGGCTGTAGGTCTTTCATATATGGCCTCTATAATGTCGAGACATGATCCCTCTATTCCCAAATTGCTGAGCGTTTTTATCAGAAATGAGTGCTGGATTTTGTCAAATGCTTTTTAGCATCTATTGATATGATCATATGGTTTTTATCTTTCATTTTGCTTATGTGATGTATCACATTTATTGATTTGTGAATATTGTACCAGCCTTGCATCCCTGGGATGAATCCCACTTGGTCATGGTGAATAATTTTTTTGATGTATTGCTGGATCCGATTTGCTAGTATTTTGTTCAGGATTTTGGCATCTGTGTTCATCAGGGATATTGGCCTGTAGTTTACTTTCTTTGTAGTGTCTTTTTCTGGTTTTGGAATTAGAATTATGCTGGCTTCATAAAAGGAGTTTGGAAGTCTTCCTTCATCTTGAATTTTTTGGAATAGTTTGAGGAGAGTGAGTGTTAGTTCTTCTTTGAATGTTTGGTAAAACTCCCCGGTGAAGCCGTCAGGGCCTGGGCTTTTGTTTGCTGGGAGGGTCTTGATTACATCTTCAATTTCCTTCATTGTTATTGGCCTGTTCAAGTTTTCTATCTCTTCCCGGTTCAGTTTTGGGAGACTATGTGTTTCTAGAAATGTGTCCATTTCACTTAGATTGTCGAATTTGTTGCCATATAAATGTTCATAGTATTTGTTAACGATCCTTTGTATTTCTGTGGTGTCAGTTGTTACTTCTCCTCTTTCATTTCTGATTTTGTGTATTTAGGTTCTCTCTCTTTGTTTCTTGGTGAGTCGAGCTAAGGGTCCATCAATCTTGTTTATCTTTTCAAAAAACCAGCTCTTTGTTTCATTGATCCTTTGAATTGTTTTTTTTGGTCTCCATGTTGTTTATTTCTGCTCTGATCTTTACTATTTCCTTCCTTCTACTTGCTCTACGGTTTTCTTTTTGTTTACTTTCTAGTTCTTTAAGTTGTGAGGTTAGGTAGTCAATTAGAAATTTTTCTTCTTTCTTAAGGTGGGCCTGTAGTGCTATGAACTTCCCTCTCAGAACTGTTTTCGCTGCATCCCATAGATTTTGTGTTGTTGTGTGTTCATTTTCATTGGTTTCCAGGAAGTTTTTAAATTCTTCCTTGATCTCCATCGTAACCCACTCATTGTTCAGTAACATGCTATTTAGCCTCCATGTGTTCAAATGTCTTTGCATGTTCTTGTTGCAATTGATTTCTAGTTTCATGCCATTGTGATGAAAAGATGCTTGATATAATTTCAATCTTCTTGAACTTGTAGAGACTTAGTTTGTGCCCTAACATATGGTCTCTCTTTGAGAACGTCCCATATGCACTTGAGAAGAGTGTGAATTCTGCAGTTTTGGGGTGTAATTCTCTGTATATATCTATTAAATCCATTTGATCTAGTGCTTCATTTAGAATTTCTGTTTCCTTGTTAATTTTTTGTCTAGAGGATCTATCCAGTGATGTCAGTGGGGTGTTGAAGTCTCCTGCTATGATTGTATTGCAGTTGATTTCTCCTTTGAAGTCCTCCAGAAGATTTTTAATATATTTTGGTGCTCCTATATTGGGTGCATATATGTTTACCAAGGTTATATCTTCCTGTTGGATAGACCCTTTCAATATTATGTAGTGGCATTCTTTGTCTCTAGTTATGGTCTTCAATTTGAAATCTAATTTATCAGATATGAGTATTTATACCCCAGCTTTTTTTTCGTTTCCATTTGCTTGGAAGATTTTTTCCATCCCTTTACTTTCAACCTATGTGAGTCTTTTGTTGTGAGGTGAGTCTCTTGTAGACAACATATATGTGAATCATGCTTTCTTATCCAGTCAGCTACTCTGTGTCTTTTTATCGGAGCATTCAATCCATTTACATTTAAAGTGATTATTGATATGTACTTATTTATTGCCATTTTTGTTCACTGTGGTTATATTTTTCTTCCTATTTCTTCTACTAATTACAGCAGTCCTTTTAACATTTCTTGCAGTGCTTGTTTGGTGCTAATATATTCCCTTAGCCTTTTTTTTTTGTCTGGGAAGCTCTTTATTTGACCTTCTATTTTGAATGATAGCCTTGCTGGATAGAGTAGTCTTGGATTCAGATCCTTGTTTTTCATGACCTTGATTACTTCATGCCATTCCCTTCTGGCCTGTAGTGTTTCTGTTCATAAGTCAGCTCATAGCTTTATGGGGTTTCTTTTGTAGGTAACCTGTTGCTTATCTCTTGCTGCCTTTAAGATTCTCTCTTTGTCTTTAATTTTTGGCATTTTAATTATTATGTGTCTTAGTGTGGGCCTGTTTGGGTTCTTCTTACTTGGGGCTCTCTGTGCTTCTTGAACTTGAATGCCTTCTTCCTTCACCAGGTTAGGAAAGTTTTCTGTCACTATTTCTTCAAATATATTCTCTAACCCTTGCTCATTTACTTCTTCTTCGGGGCCTCCTATGATGCGAATGTTATTACGTTTCCAGTTGTCCCACAGTTCTCTTAAGCTATCTTCCTGTTTTTAAATTGTTTTTCCTTTTGGTTTTCTGATTGATTGATTTTTTTCTACTCTGTCTTCTAATTCACTGATCTGGTCCTCCGCTTCCTCTATTCTGCTGGTCAGTCCTTCCAATGTGTTCTTTATTTCTGCTATCTCATTCTTTATTTCCACTTGGTTGGTTTTCATGGTGTTGATGTCCTTACTCATGCTGTTTAGTTTCCTCAAGATCATGGCTCGGAACTCTACCTCTGATAATTTGCTTAACTGCATTTCATTTATCTCATCTTCAGTAGAGTTCTCTTGTTCTTTCATTTGGGATCTGTTTCTTTGTTTCACCATTTTTGCTATCTCAGTGGGTTTTGGAGCCTGCCAAATTTTCCCTGTGGGTGTTGGTGTTCTGCTATTTGTGGCTCCCTCTACTGGGTTTGGATGAGCGTGGAGGTCCCTCCTTAGACACCACTGTCAAGTCTCACTTTCCTGGGTAGATTTGCAAGCTCAGGAAAGGTTCAGTTATGCTCTAGCTTTTTGCCTGGAGGCTATTAGTCTCAGTTACTTGAAAAGCCTTAGGATCTCAGTTGAATGAGAAACTCGCTCAGGTGTTTATAGTGTAAGAGGATTTCCCAAGTGTGGGGCCGATGCTGGTTGTTAATGAGCCTCAATTTGCATTTCTTTGCCTCATCTGGGAATCTCCGAGGGAGGGGCTGCCACAGCTCCAGGAAGGAGCAAATTTGGCTGTCGTTCTGTGTAACTGGGAAGGAGTGGGCTGGCCACCACCGTCCTTTGTGGCCGCAGCTCAGCACAAATTCTGAGTGCCCTCCAAATCCCAGGTGTCCCCACAGAGTTCCAGTCCAGTCCGCCCTCCCTCTGCCGGAGCCCCAGGTGAGTGGCTGTCGCTATTTAGCGCTCTGTCCTGGCCCTCTGCGCTGTGGAGCAGCTTGGGCTCTCAACCCCAAGGGCGGGCACTGCCGCTGCTCCCAGCTAAGGCCGCTGCTGTCCGTGGGCTCCCAGCCCGCCACCCTCACGCGCCTCCGCAGATCCTACCAGGCTCATTCAGTGTCCTTGGTTGTATGGTCCTCTCCCGCTGCTTTTCTGTTGCTTTTTCCCGATGATTTGTCTTTATTTCAGTTGTAATTCCCGTTTGGTTCTGGGAGATTGTCTGTGTAGCTTCCATTCACTCCACTGCCATTTTCTCCTCTACAATCCCTTTTTAAATAAAATCACCAAAGAGACTTAGATTTAAGGAAAGATCAGAAAAAAAAAGACATATACCACTCTGGCCAGTGTTGCTCAGTTGTTGGAGCATCAGCCTGCATACTGAAGGGTCAAGGATTCGATTCCCCCTCAAGGGCATGTACTTGGGTTGTAGGTTCGATCCCCAGCCCTGATTGGGGCACATGTGGGAGGCGACCAATCTATGTGTCTCTCTCACATAGATATTTCTCTCTCTCTCTTTCTCTCTTCCCCCTCCCTCCCTCCCTTCCACTCTGAAAATCAATGGAAAGAAGTTAAAACTCAGCTTGAGAGTTTGATGTTGGTTCTACATTCGACCAAGAGACTTCATGAATTCAAGAGTTTAGTCATGTTTTTTCTTCCCTCTAGATAATCAGGCCAAACCTATTCAAAGAAGTTAAGAAGTGTTCACATTATGATGACAAATATAATAAAAATAGAGGGTGTCCCCAAAAAATGTATGCACAACTTTGAATAATTATGAAGCCAGTGTTTATTAAATACATTTCATTTTCAAAATGTAATAGAATCTACAGACATCCTAGGGTGTATGCATTTTTGGAGGACACCCTGTATACATGAAATTATTTTGTAAAAAAAAAACAACAACCATAAAAATGAGCCCAACTGGTATGGCTCAGTGGATTGAGCATTGTCCCATGGACAGAGAGGTCCTGGTTTGATTCCTGATCAGAGCACATGTCCGGGTTGCAGGCTCCATTCCCAGTGGGGGGTGTGCAGGAGGCAACCAATAGATGTTCCTCTCTCACATCGATGTTTCTATCTCTCCCTAAAGAAGCAAAACAATAAGAAACATTTTTTTAAAAAAACCATAAAGATGAGACAAAACTATAGAACTAAACTTTTACTATCATTGTTATTGTTATGATTGTTATTATTATTCAGGCCTATAATTCCTTGTCTAAAACCCTTGGAGCTAGATGTGTGTCAGAGTTCAGAATTTTTGGAACAAAATGTTGGTTTGTGTTGTTGCCTCAAATGCAGCATCTCCTAGTCAGTTACTGGAGACACACTCTGTTCTTTACGTGCAGCTAAATCTAGTCTTGGACATGACACATCCATAAGAAACATCCAAATATGAAAATAAAATAAGAGATTTAACTTGGACTTTGGCATCATAAAAGAAAGTGCTTTTGAAGGCCTTTATTTGGCAAAAATAAAAGTATGTGGAAGGTGTTGAAAAACGTAGTTATTTATATATAATAACTCAATAATTTGAACTTGAAATTTCCCCAAAAGTTTGAAGAAAAATAGTACATTATTTTTAGATAATGGTTGCCAAACAAGGGAACTTTAAATGCTTAAATTTTCAGAAAGTTTATTCAAACTTTTATAATATAGTTTTAAAGTTTCATTTTAAGTTACTTGTACTCCCGTAAAAAAAAAAGCATTTGTAAATAGGCATTCCACTGATGTTATTGTTAATATAATTTATGATGGGCGTATAATTTTCAGGTACTTCTAATGTTTAAGAATTCTTTTTTTTTTTTTTATCCTCACCCGAGGACATTTTTCCATTTTTTGTTCAGATAGAGTGGGAGGGAGAGAGAGGAAGAGAGAGAGAGAGAGAGAGAGAGAGAGAGAGAAACATCGACGTGAACGGGACACATTGAGTGGCTGCCTCCCGCACGACCAACCAGGGCCGGGGACAAACTGCAACCGAGGTACTTGCCATTAGCGGGAACTGAACCCGGGTCTCTCTGGACCGCAGGCCGACGCTCTAACCACTGAGCCAAACCGGCCAGGGCAAGAATTCTTGACTTGAGGAGATATAGGATTTGGGGACCTTCTAGAGATATTTTCATTTACCATAATCACTGATAATCCAGGTGAGTTTAAGTTAAGTATAGTTCATGAATCTAGAGTTGTTCAGGATTAAGTTAAATAATTCAGGATGTCTGCAGTATGTCATTTTTTTGGTAAGATTCAAAAGTGAGTCAAACGAATTTTAAGATTTTACAGTTAATAGCCAAGAAAAGTAACACTTCAGTTCTATCTCAGGCTTAGGGATTTAAAAGGACTCTCATGAAATCATATCCTCACAGAGTAGAAAGTCACAGAATTAAATCATCAATCAAACCTTAGGAAGAAAAGAGACATTATCCACTTGATATCTTTATACGTTTTAAATGAGTACTATGTGTGCTTGCAAATGGAAGTCTGGCTGTCAGAGCTACTGATGGACAATGGGAGTCGTCTCATCTCTGTCTCAAGAGAATGTTAATTCTTAGGGATGATGTATAGAATGCACTGTTTTCTCTGAACTGTCCTTTGACATAAGAATGATCAGTTATCTTGTGTGACTGGGTCTAGACAGTGTCCTTTTGGGGTGTCTTTATTGTTGTTTAAAAAAATTGCAACCATTATAGATGAAAATGCTAATGGTTGGCAGTTTTGATATTATCAATGAATATAAAAACTAATTTCTAACAAATAACAAAAATAATACATTAAAAGTCTGTATCTATCAAAAGATAATGTTTCTCATTTATTCATCTATCATACGGGCAAGTTATTTAGTCTTATGATATTGAAAATAATGTTAATGATTTAACAAAATTTTATCACAATGACCTTAAGTAGTTTTCCATATTCCTGGAGTAATCAAAGTGCTCAGAGAAAAAAAGAGTTCAGTTAGTTATGAATTCTTCTATTTTCTCTTCAATAGATTCTCCATTTTTCGTAGATGGTGCAACTGTTACCATCAGGATTTCACAAGAAATTAGTCTGTCAGAATCAGTCATGTTAGTCAGAAAAGCTCTAAATGGTAACATTTCCTCATTATTAAGACTTGTTTCTTTCTGAAATGATCAAATCATGTGACAATAACACTGTTATATTGCTGAATGTAACAATGACATTCTTTTCTACAAGAAGGGTAGTTTTTAAAGAGAAATTGTGTAGCCAAAGACTCACATATGAGTGTTCATAGCAGCATTTTTCATACAAGCCAAAAAGCAGCAACAACCCAAAATGGTCATCAAAAGATGAATGAATAAACAAAACATGGTATATCCATACAAAGAAATATTCAGCTAATAAAAGGAAATGAAGTACAGATCTATGCTACAACAGGGATGAACCTCGAAAATATGCTAAGTGAAAGAAGACAGACACAAAGGCCACATATTATATGCCTCAATTTACATGAATTGTCCAGAAAAGGGAAATGTGTGGAGACAGAAAATAGATTAGTAGTTGCGTGGGTTGGGTATGGCAATGAGGATTACTTGAAAATGAGTGTGACGGATCTTATTAGGGTGATGAAAATATTCTAAAACTGGATTATATGATGATTGCAAATCTTACAAACTTTCTAAAAGTCATTCCATTGTAAACTTACAATGGGTGCATTTAATGAGTACATCAGTGTATGATTCCTTTTATATGAAGTCTAAGAATAGGCAAAATTGATCTATGGCATTAGAAGCCAGGAATTAGTTGTTCTGCTTTAAGAGTAGGAGGTTGATGACTGGAAAGGAACAGGAGAGAACTTTCTGGGGTGATGAAACTGTTCCATATCTACAGCTACAGATCTGTATCTAAAGCTCGTTCTGGGTGATTGTTACCAGGTTGTTAAAGGGGATACAATTGTTAATACTCATCATACTGAACACTTAAGATCTGTGCATTTTATTGTGTGCAAATTATACATTCATTAAAAACAAAACAGTGATTTCTTAATACTATCAAATATCTAGTTCTGATTTGCCTAATTATTTATATATCATTGATTTGTTTAAATTAGTATCTCAACAAATTGTATACATTGCCCTTAATTGGTATGTCTCTCAAGTCTTTTTTCCTTAAGAAAAATAACAAAATTGATTTATAGGTAGTGTGTGTTTTGCATATGCATTGTATTTACCCTATTGTTCTGTACTAAATTGATATATATTTTATACATAATAAAATGCAAGTGTTCAGTGTTATAACTCAATGATCTTTTAAATATGTACATGTATTTCTAGTTAGAAAAAGAATTTAACCACATTGTAAAATGTGAAAGTAAGAGATAAATAAAACAAAAACAACCACAATTACCATTTTGGTGTGTTTCTTTTTATCTTTATTATTATTATTATTATTATTATTATTATTATTACAAATTCCTCTTCTTCAGTGAAATAATATGTGTAAAGCACAGTAATTATTGTTGTTGTTATTCCACAGGTATATATTGCTGAGGAAATGGTCAGGTTTGTAGCTGTAGAACTAGTACTGCAACCATCTTGAATTTTGAAGCCCCAAGTGTGCTATCCAATGCTACTCTTCTATCATGTCCATATCTGAGTGATCATTAGGAAAAGGGTACATGTGTGCAGCAGCACTGTATACACTTACCTGTAATCTGATGGGTTTATTTCTTTTCTAGGGAATACACAAACCCATTCAAATTTTCCTGAGAATTTTAAAGATTTTTGTGTTGGATTCAGGGGAAGCGAAACTGTATTACTCCATCCACAGACCCATACTCATTTCCAGTACTGTCTTCCAGCCGACAGAAGGATCGCATAGGTCTTTGACATTTTCAAATTCTAAACGGAGTATGTTTTCTTCAAAATGAAGTCATGTCCCAGCTATTGTGAATAGTGCTGCTATGAACATGGGAGTACATGTATTCTTTCTGATTGGTGTTTCAGGCTTCTTAGGGTATATTCCTAAAAGTGGGATCACTGGGTCAAATGGCAGTTCAATTTTTAATTTTTTGAGGTAACACCATAGTGTTTTCCACAGTGGCTGCACCAGTCTGCATTCCCACCAGCAGTGTACTAGAGTCCCCTTTTCTCCACACCCTCGCCAACACTTGTTGTTTGACGATTTGTTGATGGTGGCCATTCTGACAGGTGTGAGGTGATACCTCATTGTTGTTTTAATTTGCATCTCTCTGATGATTAGTGATGTTGAGCATTTCTTCATATGTCTCTTAGCCATTTGTATGTCCTGTTTGGAGAGGTGTCTATTTAGTTCCTCTGCCCATTTTTTAATTGGGTTCTTTGTCTTCCTTTTGTTGAGTTGTATGAGCACTCTATATATTTTGGAGATTAACCCCTTATCTGCATGTTTTGATCTACACTTACTGTAAACTGATGCACTCCATACACGGGCTTTTTGAAAACAGTTTTCATATAACACTTGAGGCACTGATCTCATTGTGTCCCATGGAAACGCCAGGTTTTGTTGAGGAAGAAGCTCTGTTAAATGAGGGGGACCTCGGGGTTTGAGCATGAATTTTACAAGCAGCACTTTTCTCTGTTCTGGAAAAGGTCACACCATTTCTAAGAGTGTGCTCTTTTGGGAGTTGTGGGGGCAGGGATCAGCTGATACTCTTTTCCTGAGATGTAACGAGATGCAACTGATCTGTCAACAAAAAAGGCTTTCAGAGGCTGCAGATACAGTAAATCACCGCAAACAAGATTATTCTAAAGTGACTTTTGAATAAAAAGTGGTTCTCCTACTTTCTAAACAGCTTTGAAAATAATGCCAAAAGGATGAAAATACAATAAAAGACAACTTAATGTTTTTAAAAGTTTAGGTGAGCCTTTTCAGATAATGGTGCGGGAGCAATTGAATGTCCACAGGCAGAACCTTGACTTAAACTTTAGACCTTATGTAAAAATTGACTTAAAATTAATCACAAATTTAAATATAAAACATAAATCTATAGAACTTTTAGGGAGAAAACAAGAAAATCTTCAGAACCTAGGGCTAGGTGAAAAACTGGCAGGCATGACACTGAAAACATCCATAAAAGGAAACAGTTGATACATTGGACCTCATCAAAATTAAAACCTTTGCTCCGTGAAAGACCTTGTGAACGAGGATGAAAAGCCACAAACTGGGAGAAAATATTTGTGAATAACTGTTCAACATAAGACCTTGTATTTAGAACATAGAACTCTCAAAACCCAACAGTAAAAAAATTTCATTAGAAAATGAGCAAAAGACATGATCATACATTTCACTGAAGAGGACTACAGATGGCAAATAAGCAAATGAAAATAGCTGTTAAGGAAATGCACATTAAAACCACAATAAGATAACACCATGCAGTCCTGTGGTGTGGCTCAGGGGTTGAGCACTGACCCATGCACCAAGAGGTTGCAGGTTCGATTCCTGGTCAGGACACATGCCCAGGTTGTGGGCCTGATCCCCAGTGGGGGGCATGCAGGAGGCGAGCAATCAATGTGTTTCTATCTCTCTCTCCCTCTCACTTTCTCTCTCTCTCTAAAATCAATAAAGGAAAAAAATGTTGTGTTTTTTTTTTTTAAAAGATAACACCATACATACACCCATCAGAATGGCTAAAATAAAACATAATGATAACACCAAGTGCTGGAAAAGATACAGAGATACTGGATCAGTCATTGCTGATGGGAAAGTAATAGGGTACAGCCACTTTAAAATAGTTATTCAATTTTTTATAAAATTAAATAAGCATTAACTAAATGAGCCAGCAATTGCACTCATGGGCATTTACCTCAGAGAAGTGAAAACTTATGTCAACACAAAAACCTGTACACAAATGTTCATAGCAGCTTTATTCTTAATAGCTAAAAACTGGATACCCTTCAACAGGTGAATGGTTAAACGGAATATAATAAAAAGAGATGAACTGATACAGGTAATGTGGATGGATCTCAAGGGAATTATGCTGAGTGAAAAAAAGCCATTCTCCAAAGGTAACATAGTATATGATTCCATATATATAACATTCTTAAAATAACAAATTAATAGAGAAGATCAGATGGTTGCTAGGGTTAGGGATGAGGAGAGGGGCCTGGGTATGGCTATAAAAGAGTAGCATAAGGGAGCCTTGTGGTGATGGAATTGTTCTATGGCTTTTTTTTTTTTTTTTAACAAGAGAAAATCACCAAATTTAATCGCATACATATGTACAGGGAAATTGTTCTATGTCTTGGTGGTGGTAGTTACGAGAATCTATGCATTTGATAAAATTGCGTAGAACTGCACACACATGCACGCGTGCACACACACACACACATACACACAAATGAGTACATGGAAAACTTGTGAGATGTGAATAAGCTGTATGGATTGTACCAAAGCCACTTCCCTGATTTTGATACTATGCTATAGTTATGCAAGATTATTACTTTTGGGGGAAACTAAGCAAAGGGCACATAGGACCTCTCTGTACATTTTTTGCAGGGCAACTTTTTGTGAATCTATAATTATTTCAAAATAAAAAGTTTTAAAAGCTCATGAGAGCTTAGGTTGTGTGTTTGTGGAGAACTCTGGATGGTAAGAGATTATTAGAGCAATTGGTCCCATCTTCTCCTTCTGCCTTCCTGATGAGTTGGTAGATCTATATATTGAAAGTTTTGTGGAAGAAAATGAATTCTCTTTTCATGTCTGTTCTTTTTCTTCTAGACATTGCCACTCCTCGTTATGGAATATTTCAAAAAATAAAAATAAAACTTCAGAAGTTTTCAAAACCCTCTCTTCTATTTGAAGCCTTTTCTTCCTCTATTTTTTTGTCATCACCAAAACATAGTAAAACTTATTATGTACTTACTTTATTCCAGTCACTGTTGTAGATTTCAGAAACCCAACTGTAGCAAACTAAAAACGGAAAGTGTGATTGACCTAACTCTGAACTTGAAAGGATAGACCTGGCTTCAGGCATGGTTGAATGTTAGCATATACAATGATTTCAATCTCTTTCTCTCTCCATTTCCCATACTTGGTGTCATTCTAAGACAGCCTCTCTTCGTGTAACCCACATAGTTCTTATATATTAGGCTGACGCAGAGAGGGCAAGCCTTTGCCATAGCCCCTGAACAATCCAGGGACTGATCCTTGAACTGTGTGAGATTCTTATAGAAGAGGAAAGGTTTGGCTTTCCAAAGGAAGGGATGTTGTGCAGGCAAAAAAAAAAAAAAAAATTATATACTCCCATTTTAGAAATAATAAAAACTGGGTCTTTCAAAGGTCAGTTATTATCCCAAGGTCTTCCAGCTGGTGGGTGGCGTTGCCATGACTCAAAGCCAGGTGGTGCAGCTCCGCTGCTCAGTTCTCAATCATGAGATCATATTGCCTCCAAGAACTCTTGCTCTCCTGGTTAGATAATCCCACATCCTAACAAACAATATTTCTGTGTTTGTGTTAATTTTCTATGTTTATGGATGCTTTTCTTTATCAATTCCAGGTTCTGAAGTTTCCCAAACTGAGTAGAACAGAATAAGAAATAGACACCAAGGGTAAGAAATAGAACCCAGAAATATTCTAAGCAAAGCTTTACACAGTGAAAGGCCATTTCATGATTCCCATATAATTTAAGGGTACATCACTGTTATGCATTACATATATGCTTAAAGGTTGTATGCTATTAGAAATAAAAGTTTTGGAAATCAGATTATCTAATTCCCTTATTTACTTATATTTATTTTTAGTTCCCACTAGGTGCTAAGCATTCTTAACAACACCAAGAACTTGAGATAATAGACCAATATGAAAGTGAATATAAACTAAGTGTTTTTAAAATGATAGGAGAGATTAAAAACCTGACTTGATGTTTTGTTTTTTCTAGTAGGAGGAGACAGATTATAAACAAACCAGCAACTACATAGGTAAAGATACCTAACATGGTATATCAAATGGTAATAGTGCTAAGGAGAAAAAATAAAGCTGTGTAAAAGAGATAGGAAGTGCTGAGAGAGAGGAGGGTGCTATTTATTATCAGGTGATCAGGAAGGAAGATGCCATCAATAAGGTAATATATTATCTGCCTGGAAAGCTCTGTCCAATATAAAATTAGCTTGCTATTCCTGCAGGTCTCTACTAGGAGACGGAGTAATGCTGTGGTGGGACAGGGTAGGAATTGGAGGCAATTCCTTGACACAATTTCATAGAGAATAAAAGTACAGGAGAATAGAACGGTATAAAAAAGAAGTTCAAATAGATTTGGGTTGATTAAGTACATTTACCACAAACCAGTTGTTGGCTGTTGAACATTAAACATATGGATGTCATGACAGAGAAGACCAGGGGTGATCTGCTTGGAAACCTACTCACTTAAGGCAACAATTGCCTTAACTTTGTCTTTTAGTTTTCCTCTAAGAAGTAAATATATTAACCTACCTACTTCTGTTTTTCCCCCTTGTATTTATGTATTTTTCATAAATACAAGGTGTCTAGAAAATATGTTTTGATTCATTCTTAAGTAGATTAAAAACCAGTCTAGCTATTTTTAAAAAATGGTTATACAATTTACTGTGTAGAAATAATGAAATTTACTTGGTCTGTCCTTTTATTTTTATAACTATCATTTAATTTTAGGTTCCATTTTAATAACAATTTTTAAATTAGGGTTGAAACTCAGTAAGATTGAAAGTATCTTACCTCTGAAATCATACTAATGGGTGGACACATAGAAAAAGGATCGGTGATTAATTTTTGAGAAAAAGGGATTTGATTACCTTACAAATGAACAAAGATTCAACATTGCTAATTTTATTCTTCTCAGATGTTTCTTAAAATAACATCAACTCATATTTAATTTAGAGCAATATGACATACATATATATATACACAACTTTCAGCAATTCATATCTGTATGTTCAACTTAAAAATCAGAGCTAAAATTATTTGAGACAGTGGAGATAAAATGAGTAGTGATTACTCCTTTTATGATACTAACTGAAATGTCACTTATTTTTATATTCAGAAACTCATTCCAGGTCTCTTTGGATTATTTTAGCAATTTTTAAAAGATCAAATTATACCATTTTTTCCCCTCTCAGTTCCTTTGACCAAATGCAATAAAAATTTTGATTTGAACATGCCTATGTAAGGAAATTACGTATTTTTCATAAATACAAAGTGTCTAGAAAATACAATGTTTTGATTCATTCTTAAGTAGATTAAAAACCAGTCTAGCTATAAAAAAATGGTTACACAATTTACTGTGTAGAAATAATGAAATCTACTTGGTCTGTCCTTGTATTTTTATAACTATCATTTAATTTTAGGTTCCGTTTTAATAAAACCTCATGTGTCAGGAAGTATCTGTTTTACTGCCAGCTATGCCCTGAGGTAATTCATAAATATGTCATGAAAATCCAATAAATCTTTCATGAGTATGTATTAATATTTTCATTGCAATTTAAGAAAGAAAGAAAAGATTCTGACTTCGACGAACTGGAATTTTTTTCAATGTTGTGTTTCAAATGAGCAGTAACAGTGCTACTTTTCTGTAATGGCTTTACTCTCAGAGCATCTATCACATAAAAAATCTAGCCTTGTGGGCATCAAAGGGACTGCAAAACGTTATTGAGCTGCTTTTTAAAAAAATTCTCTTATTACTTTTCTCGAAAGGCATTTATCTCTGAAGGCTCTGAGATGAACCTGTGCCGCTGTCGGGCTGCACGGCGTCCCCGCCTGCGCTGAGAATCCGCCGACAGCATCTCTGCTCGCAGGGCCTCTGGTCTCGAGAGGCTGAGGGATGAAAACTAGCTCCTTCTGGAAAAAAACTTTAGCAAGAATGTCTCTGGGACATACAAATCTTTTATTCCCCATCAGTCCACATCACAGTCACAATGGGCAGTGGATGAACCTGAACACAACCTCGAAGGGAAGGACTTTTAATAATGTTGCATATTATTTCTGTAAATTGTTTAAATTAATGCTATCAAGTGATTAGAGAAAATAAGCAAGTTTCTTCTGTAAAGGATGTTGTATTTTTTAGAATTATGTGAGCTGCTGTGTTATTATCAGAGCAAAGTTATTTAACCTACAACAGGGGGTCTCAAGAAATATAATTAGGCCTAGCCAGTATGGCTCAGTGGTTGAGAGTTGACCCATGCACCAAGAGGTCGCTGGTTCAATTCCTGGTCAGGGCACGTGCCCAGGTTGTGGGGCAAATCCCCAGTGGAGGGCATGCAGGAGGCAGGCAACTGATGTTCTCTCTCATCGATGTTTCTATCTCTCGCTCCCTCTCCCTTCCTTTCTCTCTAAAAATCAATAAAGGAAAAAAAAATATATATATATATATATGTATATATAATTTGTACAATGTAGCTCTTTCAAAACTCCTTTCTAGTCAAGAGATTTTCTTGGAAGCAGAAGTTACTATCTATATAGTTTGAAAAGATAGACGGGAAAAAATAATTATGATTATTTTATTGAAGTCACTATAAAACTTATGAAGTATTCGTGTTCAAAGAGAAGGCAAACTCAGTTATAAAATGGAAATTTCATCCAGATGCCAAAGATGTTTGAGGAGAGAGCTGAAAGGCATCCTTGTCACTTAGTAGATACCCATCTTCTGAACCAAACAGACCCTCAGCCATTTGGTCATTTTCCTGTAATTGCCACAAATGACCGTATTCTTGAGCCTCTGCTCTGTAGTTCCACTAGTGACCCAGCATTTTCCTTAGAGCCCACAGGCTAAATTGGGTCTTTGCAGTAGTTCTCTTTCAATGCCCATAACCTCAGTAGAACTTTTACTCTTCAGCATTAGATACCTTTAAGCAAAAACTTTTCTTTACATTTCCAATTTGCAATGAGGGTGGTCGATCTAAATGGTTCATCCTGCACAAGCATAGTAAATAACAGGAAATTGGGAAGATGTATGACTGGGTGTAGGTGGTCTTAGAGAAGATAAAACAGAACACACAATTTTCAGCAATTTGTGAGTCTATAAATCTTAACAACTGACACTGGCTTAATAAATGCTCACTGAATGAATGAATGAATGAATGAATGAGCATCCTACAAAGCACTGAGACATGACATTATTTCACAAATAATGTTCACTTTCCATTTTTTAGGTAATCTATCATAGTTAACAGTTATATCAAAGTGATGATAAAGACCAGCATTTTCCATCTGGTTTTCATGAAGTATTTTCTGCCCTGAAAACATTAAAGCTTGTGACTATAGCATAATCACTGAAGCAGACACGTCTTAGGTGAATGCCTTCACACTGTAGGAGAGGAGGATTTCACAGTTACCAATAACATCCAGGGATTAAATAGCAAAATTAGTATATTCCATGCCAAAAATAGCCAAATTTTTCTTGTGCTAAATTGCAGACTACCACCATCCGGTCCAACAAGTTTTCACCATCATATCTGGCCTGGACTTCTTTCTTCTTTAAAAATTGAGATTTAATTCACATACCATAAAATTCATCCTTTTAAAGTGCAGAATTCACTGTTTGTCAGTATAGTCACAAGATTGTGCGACCATCACCACTGTTTAATTCCAGAACATTTTCTTCACCTCAAAAGGAAACCCCTGTACTTATTAGCAGTCACTCCTTGCTCTCCCCAGCCCCTGGAAACCACTTAATCTGTTTTCTGTCTCCATGGAGTTACCTGTTCTGGAAATTATATGTACATGGAAGCATATAGTACGTAGCCATTAGTGCCTGGCTTCTTTCACATAGCATACTATTTTCAAGGTTCTTCCATGTCGTAGTATATATAGCACTTCATGGCTCTTCTGCGGTGGACTTATGCAGTGTCCTTCCACCTTGTCAATGGTTCATCCTGCATGCGCATAGGCAGAGACACAGGCCTAGATAATCCTGTGTCAAGTGTTTTCCCCCCAACTCCCACTCACCTTCTAGTATTTCATTACCTGGTTTTAATTCCTTTGTAGCACTTAATACTGTCTGAAATTGTTTTGTTTTGTTTACTTATTACTATCTGCCAACTCCATGAAGGCAGAACCTTTAGCTGACTTGGTCATTGCTGTACCCCAAGATTCTAGGATGGAACCTAGACATTGCTCAATTAATATTTGAAGGGATGCATGACCATCTTGCCTAGAACTCCTCAATCTTCCGATCTTGCCCCTACTCTCAGTTCCTAAAGCTGGGTCTTTTCAACTATTGCTAGGCTTTGCTATTGCCAACTACTGCCTCACTGTATTTCTAGCAATTGCCAACTTTCTCATTCTCCCGAC
Organism: Tadarida brasiliensis; assembly: GCA_030848825.1. Lineage (NCBI taxonomy): Eukaryota > Metazoa > Chordata > Mammalia > Chiroptera > Molossidae > Tadarida > Tadarida brasiliensis. The sequence goes on along the minus strand of CM061257.1, from coordinate 37,363,402 downwards.
ATTCAACCTTCCTACCCTTCCTAGTGCTATGATGACTTTTCCAGACATTCCTATGACAGGCTAGCAAGTCTTGCTAATCTGGAAGTCTATGATCCAACTGAGTCTTAATTCAAAGCAGAAATGAAAGTCCCATTGCCAATGTGTGTTCAGGAATGTAAGAGATAAAAGATGAGAGGAATCAGCATTGTATCCAAAATCAAACTGTCAGTCTGGAACAGAGTAAGTGGGAATGCCTTATATGTTGCACTACACCTGGTAGTATATATTAATGTACAAGCTCAATTTAAATGAATATAAACTTCTAGGTACAAGGTGGAAGTAAACTGTTAAGCCTCCACTGTGGAGATCTGGGATCTAGCGTCTTTGAAATATCTGGACAAAAGGGGACCATCAGAATCAGCTTCCTTCTATTTGGTCATTTCTGCAATCCCCAACCTTTGCCTCTGGATAAATAAACTGCCTATCTTCCCCCACCCATCTTCTTTTATCATCCAAGTCACATAATGGCATGACCATTAGTCTGCAAGTCTTTTCTTAGTCCATGGGACAACGCTTAATCCACTGAGCCACAAGGGCTGGGCCTTGCAAGTCTTTTCTTAAGCGTTTCTTCAAAAACAACAACTCATATACACAGAGTAAAGTAAAAGCCATAAATAGGGAGTAAAATTTGTCACACATTTAACTAACAAAAGTTCCAGAGTACATAAGACATCCCTATAAAAGGTAAGAAAAAAACTAACAGCCTAGTGGGGGCGGGGAGGGGGTGGTGGAGGAATGGGCAAAAGAGATAAATGGACATCTCACTGAAGAGAAAACAATAGTGGCCAATACATTAGTGAAAAGATATTCCAACTCATCAGTACTGGGAATTGCAAATCCACAGTGAGATGCCACACCCACCAGATTGGCAAAGATTTTTGCAAGAATGTTCAGTAATGGAAACTTCATGCATTGCAGTGGAGTGTGAATTGGTACAACAAATTGGAACACAATTTAAAGCAGAGTTTAACTAGACTGTCTCCTATGACCTACTAGCTCTACTCCTACGTATGTACCTTAGAAAACTCTTTCACATGCGCACCAAGGGACACCTACAAGAACATTCAGAACAGCCTGGTTCACGCAGAAAAAAATTTGTAATGCATGAATTGTTTCTTTTGCTGATCTGCTAGGGGTATAAAGAGCATTGAACCCACTATTTTCAGGCTTCTCTGTAGTCACTGACATCTCACCCCACTTGGTCACTAAAACTAAGGATCTGTTAGTGCACCCTCAGGAGACACAAGGAAGGCAATGGGGAACCAGAGCCACCTCCAACCACCTACATCCCTATTTCATTTACAACTTTTACATCTTTTGCACTACTATTTTATTACTCTGGGAATAAATCAAAGTACAAGCAATCTATTCTCATCTCTCCTTGAACCTGGACCAGACTTTATAATCTGGCCTTGCTCACATGTTTCACGTATATAAAGAACTTAAAAATGGTAGCCATTACTTATTTATTTTTATTTTTTCCACTTTTTCTGTCAGGGTTATACTTGGCCTCTCTGTGTATTTCCGACAGAACACTATCCCAATCTGCCTTGTAATGTAGCTGTTTGAGTGTGAGTTTGGGGTTCTTTACCTAATTGTAAATTCCTTTTGGAAAGTCCCTACTGTTCCTTAAGGGTAGGCCTTGACTATAGTGAGTTGCACAATGCATGCTTGACACGTTAAAACCCCTGACTGGGGGAGAAGCATCTTCGAAGAGTGGACAGGACAGTGGCTCTCTCACCTGCTGATATCCTTGAACTGATTGTGTAAATCTCTCCAAGCATCATCAAATGAGAAGCATAATACCTTAACATCCCAGAGATGCCATGAATATTAAATGAAACAGCATGGGAAAGTGCCAGACTTAAAGATGTCCCTTAAGGAATGTTAATGTACTTTCTTCCTACCCTTTCCTCTGAGTTCCTTTCAAAAGAAGGTCAAATAAGATCAACCTTCCCTCCTTTTGTAGAAGGAAATTAAAACCTTATCAGGCAGTGTCCTAGCAGAGGCTGTTCCTGGATGATTCCACTTTGGAAGTAAAGTATGGACAGGGAAAATGGAAGTCGGGTCACCCTAGAAATGAGAATGCAACAGCTAGGTAGTGAGAGCTGCAGAAACGCATAGGAAAAGGAGTTACCTTAGGCTTGGAAATCCATCCATAAGGCAGCCAGAGACCTTCTAGACTTGTTAGAAAGGCCTTTCTTCTTGACCTTCGTTAACAGACAACTGCATTTTCCTAAGTGCTCTCGGACCTTGCAGGAATTTGGGGAACATCAACATCACTGTTGAACCAGTATTGTTTTCATATGCACCGGGCACTGCGCTAGGAGCTGGGGATAAACGAGTGGACAGAACAGAGGCGCTATGGAGCTCAGGGAGAGGACGCACCACACAGTCCAGCAGGCAGAGCAGGCTTCCTGGAGAGGGTGAGGAAGAAGGGGCGTCCCAGACAGGCGCAAGAAAGGAGACAGAGTAGCCACATTTCAAGTTACAAGTCCTAGCCTCTTAGGACCACCTGGTTTGCCATCTCCCTTCAGCGCCTACTCAAATCCTTCCAAAGAAGGGAATGGACGTTCATTGCTTTAATTCCATCCTCCGCTTTCCCAAAACCCCCAGGTGCGGGGACAACGAAATGCGTGGCAGCCTGAGTCAGACTTCGGGCCGGGGGCGTGGGTCCCGCTGCGGGATGGAGCGGGGGCGGGCAGCGGGTCCCGAGTGACGTCGGAGAGGCCGGGCTGCCCGGTGACGCGCCCGGGGACAGCGCCGCATCAGCTCACGTGTCCGCGAGATTTAAAAGTTGGCGGCGCGCGGGGCTGTCAGTTCGGTGGCCAAGCCCCACGAGCGGCGCTCCAGGGACGCGGAGGCAAGGCCAGGGCAAAGCGTGGGGCAGCGCAGGGTCCCGATCCCCGAGCCGTCCGCAGGCGCCGAGATGCCGCCAGCAGCGAACCGCCGCCCCGGGCCGCCCCCCGGACTAGGCGCTCCGGCGTCCCAGCTCCTGGCGCTGCTGCTGCTGCTCGCGTGCAGCGCGGGCTCCTGCAGAGGTAAGCCGCCCCGCCGCCCCGGCTCCCGCGCTCTTCGCCTCTCCTCCCTCCCTTTCTTGCCTCTGCTCGTTCTCACCCGTGACCACGGGCGCGGGCAGCCATCGGCGCAGGTGCCACGGCCACGGAGCGTGTTCCTGGGCTCGGCGCGTTGGCGCCCGGCGGGCAGAGACAGCCTGCGGGGATGAATACTTGCAGGGCTCCCTCACACTCAGCCCCCGTGGCCCATGGGTAACGGGCGTTAAAATAGTGCAAATTAAAATGCTTTCCCTTTGATTGCAATTACTGGAGGGATTGGTGGTTGAAGTAAAACTAGAATGGGTTGGATACTTCACCTGCTGATTCGAAGTAAACTTGGAGAGTGCTCCGCTTCTGTTCAGATCATCCTGAGCGGTGGACCAGGCCCATTCCAGCGTTTGGAAGTGAAAGGCGCTCTGTGCTTTGTAGGTTTCAGGCACCGGATCTGGAAAAGTAGAGATTTTTTTTTTTTTTTATCCTACAGATTTGGAGAGGCGAGTGTGGAAGCAGGCTTTCAATCAGTGCTACAGCTAAGGTCGGGACTTCCTGAGCTTGGATTAGAGGAAAGAAGTGGGAGGGAGGTCTGAAGCTTGGGAGACAAGGTAGAGCAGAGCGCACCTCATAGTGGGGAGGTCACTTACCCCTTCCCTCAAGGTTACCTTTCCAGGTATCTTGAGGGGACCATCCTTCAGGGCAGCCACTGCCCTCAGACCATACATTTTTGAACTTCCTAGCAGGTTCTGTTAGCTTCTCTCTTCTCTTCTGTCAAAAAGAGCAGACTCTTTCATCATTGTTCAGAATGTTGGGGACTTGCAACACAGCTGCAGGGAACTTTTAGAGCTTGCAGCCCAGCTCTCCATTAGAGGTGGGGAAACCGAAGCTGTTTTTTTTTGTTGTTGTTTTTTTTTTCCCTAATGTATTTATTTGTATTGCTGTCCTTTAATGGTTTTGATTTTCTCCTTTCCCTGGTGGTGGTGATGGGAGGGGAGGCGGGGAGGAGTCCCCTGCTTGAAAAGCAAGGCAATTTGACTTTGAAATCCAAGCAGTCAGAAGAGAGAAGACCTCAGCTTTCGCCATCCCGTACCCAGGAGTGATACGGCATGACTTATGCAAAGTAATGGTGATATTTTTCAATTTTCAATTTGTTATTGGTAAAATTAGGAAGGTAGACTTTATCTAGCTTACTAAAGAAGCAGATAATCATAGTTTTAAAAGTACTTTTTAAAAAATCTGTAAAACAAATGTACTTTCCATGCTATATGTTTGCAGTGATTTTTGCATTAATGAGAGATAACTGCTTTTGGGGGAGGTGGGGGATTTTCAGGCTCCTGGTTATTGAACAGAAACTCTGGAAGGCAACAGCTGCTTTCTAAAAAGGACAAGTCTTGGGCTTTATTTCCAAAACAGCATGCCTGCTGTCTGACCAGTTGACTCATAAATATCCCCAAAATTTCTCAAGCAAAGGGATGAGACACATCTATCACTACACAGAGATCTCCTAGATGACCCTTTTGTGTCTTCTTTCCCCTTCAGACCTGGTCTTGATACTAAAAGCTAACTGTATCTCTACAAGTGTGATGGAATGGGGAGGGTGTGATGTGCCCTAGTCCTAAATCTCTAAAGGTGGCACTGATGGAGAAGCTTGACATACATAAACACAACTGGGAGATAATTTACCAAGATTACTCATTACAGAAGATGCCACTGGATGCATCTAAATACAACAAAACATGAAGCCAGAGGAAAATAAAATAGCATCAATAACTGTAGCATCCTTGGCAAAAATTAGTTAGCAGAGCACGCAATAGCAATGAGAAGATAGGCCAGTTCGATTCTGTGGATGGAAACAGTTTACTATTCCGAGAACAATATTAAAATAAAGAAGGAAATTTCCTGTAACGGGAACATTTGGGATATCTGCAACAAACTATCCCTTGATCTGATCTGTGACAGTAAGTGATCAAGTGCCCAAGACTAAATTAATAAGTGTCCTTTTCTAGTCAGGCTCCTGCTCACTGAAGAATTCTTAAAATTCATTCATACTCCCAGCTCCAGGCAACCACTAATCTTTCTATCATTATAGAATTGCCTTTTCTGGAAATTCCATGTGAGTGGAATCATACAATATTTAGTCTTATTTGACTTGGCTTCATATGTCTAACTTCAGCTATGTTGTAGTATATATATCAGTACAGATATTCCCCGACTAGCAATGTCTCTATTGTTAGACTTTGTGATGGTACAAAGCAATATACATTCAGTAGAAACCATATTTTGAATTGTGATCGTTTCTCAAGCTAACAATACGGGATGGTGCAAAAGTAGGTTTACAGTTGTTTGTATGAAAATAATACAATAATTAATAAATAATAATATGAGAATAAACTCTGTGTTTCGCATACTCACAACTGTAAACCTACTTTTGACCCACGCTGTGTGTGGTACAATACTCTCCTGTGATGCTAGGCAGTGGCAGTAAGCCACAATTCCCAGTCAGCCACAAGATCATGAGGGCAAACAACTGACACTCTGCAGTGTCCTGTGTTGCCGCCATTTGGGGGATGTTGTGTTTAATGTTTTGCACCCCATCACGCCTACAAAACACCCATCTGCGTCTCCTGCTTATGGTGAAAAAAAGAGGAAAGCCATTACTATTGAGATGAAACTCAAAATAGTTGCCCAACTGTAGGCTAATGTAAGTGTTCCGAGCACATTTGATGTAGGCTAGGCTAAGCTACGATGTTCAGGATGTAACCCTATCATAACCCTATCAATAGTATTCCATTGTGTGGATGTACCACGTATTTGGACCTATTCACCAGACGATGGATATTTGGATTTTTTCTGACTTTGACTATTATGAATAATGTTACTATGCACATTCATGTACATGTTTTTGTGTAAGTGTTTCTTTCCTGAGAGTAATGCCTGTGTAATGTTATTAAGGTTTATTTAATAATTATATCTTCTTATACTAAGTCAAACACTGAAATACCTAGTTGCAATAGGAGGGTAGTGATATAAAGTGAAAAATGAGGAATATTATCCAAAAATGAACTACACTCATGGACTGCATAATGACCTTTTCAGTCAATGATGGAAGTCCCTGAACATCACAAGAGAGCTGAAAATCCCTATTGTCTAGTGACGGCCTAGCCATCTGAATGTCCTAGCACAATGCATTGGTTGCATGTTTGTCATGATGCTGGTGTAAACGAACCTACTGCGCTGCCAGCCCCATAAAAGTACAGCACATACAGTTATGTACAGTACGTGATACGTGATAATGATAATAAGCAACTATGTCACTGGTTTATGTATTTACTGTTCTATACTTTTTTTTGAGATCTTTTTATTTATTTGTTTATATTATAATTTTTTTTAATCCTCATCTGAAGATACTTCTCCGTTGATTTTTAGATGGAGTGGAAGGAAGGGAGGGAGGGAAGGAGAAAGAGAGAGAGAGAGCGAAACATCCATGTGAGAGAGACACATCAATTAGCCGCTTCCCTTACAACCCCAACCGGGGCCAGGGATCAAACCCGCAACCCGGCTATGTGCCCTCTACCAGAATCGAACCCCTGACCCTTTGGTCTGCAGGTCGGTGCTCTAACCGCTGAGCAAAACAAACCAGGGCACATGATGTCTTTTTTAAAAGGCTTTAAATCATGCAGTCAATATTGTATATGAGTTTATGGCTATATAAACATGTAATAACACAAAAGTAAAAATATGGACTAAACAGTTACCTCTAGGAGAGAGAGGAAAGGAAATGAGATTAGCAAAGAGGGTACCTAAATTTTTTTTTTTTTTAATTCTAAAGCAAAGACAACATGTTTGGACTGTTCTATACCTTTGATCGTTATTTTAGAGTGTGCTTGTTATGCTTATAAAAAATTATTTGCTGTAAAACGATATGCCATGTTACGTCAGCAGCAGCCTCATGCATCTCGTGTTTACTGCATCTCTTAATTGTTCATTTTCTCTTATGCTTGCTTTAATCCCATGTTGTTTTGTTCATCACCGCCCCTAAGCAAACAAAATCCACTGTTAATCTTGCCAGGAAGAAATGTTTAGTGATAGACCTGCAAACAAAATTGAAAGTGATTGACTGCAAAGGTGGAAACCAGTGATGGGTGTTGCTCACCAGTCAGGCATATCCCATTTCACTATCGCTACAGTTTGGAAGAACAAGAACAAAGTGATGGAAGCTCTTCAAGGATTTACTTCACTGAAGACAATAAGACTAACAAAATTTGAGAAGGGCCTATGACGGACATGGAGAAACTTCTCATGGCCTGGATTGAAGACCAGGCACAGAAATGTATCCCTCTCAGCACCATGACGATCACTGCCAAAGCAAAAAGTTTGCAGTGTTGAAAGAAAAGACTGGACCTGACTACATGTTGAATTTACCGCTTGCTCTGGGTGGTTTAAACAACCCAAGAATAGTTATTCATTCAATAATATGAAAGTGAGTAGTGAGTCTGTGAGTGCTGATGTGAAGGCAGCTGAAGAATTTTTTGAAACTGTAGAATAAGCTGATTGTGGTGGAAAATTACTTGCCAGAGCGAATATTCAATATAGATGAAAACTCCCTGTTCTAGAAATGCATGCTTGAAAGCACTTTCATCCATAAGAGGCCAAGTCAATGCCAGGTGTCAAGGCTTTTAAGGACAGGATAAGAGTCTTACTTGGGGGCAATGTTGCAGGCTACAAATTGAAATGTGATCTGGCACAGGGAGAACCCCAGGGCCTTCAGGCATATCGACAAGCATGCTGCCAGTGTACTACAGGAGCAAGAAGTTGTGAATGACCCAGCTTCTCTTCCAATATGCCCTCCTGAATTGCTCTGCTAATGAAATGAAGTACTGTTTGGAGAATAACATACCTTTCAAGATTTTAGTTATTGTTGATAATGCTCCCAGACATCCTCCTTTTATTGATGATCTTCATCCCAATATCCAAGTGGTGCTTCTCCCTCCAAACTTTACTTCTTTCACCCAACCAATGGATCAAGGAATTATAGCAGTTTTCAGGGCTTACTACATGAAGAGGACCTTTGCCCAGGCTATTGCTGCAACTGAGGAAGACACTGAGAAGACACTGCTGCCCTTCTGGAAGAATTACAACATCTATGACAGCATCAGGAATCTTTCTTTGGCTTGGGGTGATGTCACCAAGGACTGTACGAATAGCATCTGGAAGCAGACACTTAAGAGGTTTGTCCAGGACTTCAAAGGGGTTGCCAAGGATGAGGAGGTTGCAAAAATCACAAGGCTGTGGTTGACACATATCTTTAACCTGCATGTGATATGGATGACTTTGAGGAGCTTCTAGATGCGGTTCCCGAGGAATTGACTAATGAATAAGCTAATGAGGAGGTGTTGGAACTGGAACAGGAATGCATAGCTAAAGAAGAAGGAAGAGAAAAGCAAACTACAGGATTAGAAAAAGAAGAACCCCCAAGAAAACTCACAGTGAGTTGCTTAGCAGAAGCTTTTGCAGACCTCAACAAGCTCCTTAAAAAGTTTGAAAACATGGACCCCAACAGTATCAAGAATGTTCATGATACATTATCTGCTTACAAGCAAATCTATGACAGAAAAAAGAAACAAATCAAGCTAACCACCAGGGACATATTTCTGAAAAAATTGACACCTCCTCAAAAGAGCCTCAGGCAGATCCCTCAGGAGGCGTTCCAGAAGGCATTGTTATCACAGGAGATGGCAGCTCCGTGTGTGTTATTGCCCCTGAAGACCTTCCAGTGGGACAAGACGTGGAGGTGGAAAACAGTGATATCAATGATCCTGATCCTGGATAGGCCTAGGCTAATGTGTGTGTTTGTGGTTTAGTTTTTTTTTTTAATCCTCACCGGAGGACATTTTTGCATGTATCTTCAGACAGAGCTGGAGGGAGAGAGGGGGGAAGAGAGAGAGAGAGAAACATCGACGTGAGAGAGACACATCGAGTGGTTGCCACCCACACAACCTCAACCAGGCCGGGGACAAACTGCAACCAAGGTACGGGCCCTGAGCGGGAACCGAACCCGGGTCTCTCCGGTCCGCGGGCCGACGCTCCAACCACTGAGCCAAACTGGCCAGGGCTGTGATTTAGTTTTTAACAAAAAAGTTTGAAAAGTAAAAAAACAAAATTTAAAAATAGAAAAAAAGCTATAGAACAAGGATAAAAGAAAATATTTTTGTACAGCTGTAAAATGTGTATTTTAAGCTAAGTGTTATTACAAGAGTCAAAAGTTAAAAATTCAAAAAGTGTATAAAGAAGTTACAGTAAGCTAAGGTTAATTTATTATTGAAGAAAGAATAAATTTTATATAAATTTAGGGTAGCCTAAGTGTATGGTGTTCATAAAGTCTTTAGTATACACAGTGATGTCCCAGGCCTTCACATTCACTCACCATTTTCTCACTGACTCACCCAGAGCAACTTCCAGTCCTGCAAATTCCATTCATGGTAAGTGTCCTATACAGATGTACCATTTTAAATCTTTTATACCATATTTTTGCTGTACTTTTCCTATGTTTATATATGTTTCAATTTTTTATTAGTTTGAGAGAGGGAGAAATGTCGATTTGTTGATCCACTTATCTATGCATTCATTGGTTGCTTCTTGTATGTGCCCTGACTAGAGATCAAACCAGCAACCTTAGTGTATCAGGATAACGCTCTAACCAGCTGAGCTACCTGAGCTACCTGGCCACGGCTGTTTAGAAATGTTTAGATACACAAATAGCATTGTGTTACAATTGCCTACAGTATTCAGTACAAGTTTGTAGCCTAGGAGTAGTGATTGGCTATACTATATAGCCTAAGAATGTACTAAGCTACACTATCTAGATTTCTGTAAGTGCACTCTACGATGTTCACAGAATGACAAAATCGCCTAACAACAGATTTCTCACAACATATCCCCACTGTTAAACAACTAATACATGTATATGTAAATATTTAATTTTAGAAGAAATACTATAAGATTAACATGTGAGTATAACTTTATTTTAGGTGCTCCAATATTACCTCAAGGATTACAGCCTGAAGAAGAGCTACAATTGTGGAATGAGGTAAAGAATTATTCTCATACAAATTAGTGAAAACTTTACCCGTCTTTGAACTTATCATGGTAAAAGGAAATAATATAATTGAGATTTGGGACAACTATGATTTTACTAACATTCTGATATTACAATATTTAGAGTTATAATTTTTATTAAATAAAAGGTGAAAACAACCCCCCAAAAAAGTAAATGGTAAAGTAAGACCATCTATTTGGAAAATAAATATAATTTAGGTAAATAATCTTGGGCTAAAAATGAAATTACAAAATATTTGACTTTAATGACATAAAAACATTATAAGTCAAAATTTGTAGGCAACAACGTAAATAATAGCTAAAGAGAAATTATAGCTTCATATATCTTTATCAGGAAGGAAGAAAATTTAAAAACAAGCTAACCATTCAACTAAAAAATTAGAAAATTCAAAGAAACAGGAATGAAGTAGACAATAAAAATAAGGGCAGAATGCATTTTTAAAAAAGAGAGGGAGAAAGACTGAAAAAAGGGTAGACTACCAAAAAAGAGAGATTTAAAATGTTTTTTAAAGGTGTTATGCATAATTGACTGACAATGGTTGCACAACTCTGTAAATAGCACAAAAAACCATGGAATTGTATACTTTAAATGGATGAATTTTATGATATGTGAATTATATCTCAATGAAACTGTCACCAAAAAAAAAAAAAAAAAAAGGCATTATGGATAGCTATATGGTAATGATTTTGAAAAGTTAGATGTAGTGGATAAATTCATAGAAAACTAACTGATGCCAAAAAGGTGCACTAGTAACACAATAAACACTGAAGAATCAATGTCTTTTTAAAGTTTTTTTATTTGTTTATTTTTAAATTCTCACCCAAGGATATTTTTCCGTTTATCTTCAGATAGTATGTGTGTGGGGGGGGGGGGGGAGGAGGTGACGGAAAGAGACATCGATGTGAAAGAGACACATTGACTGGTTGCCTCCCGCATGACCCGGACCAGGGCCAGGAACTGAACCATAACCGAGGTACATGCCCTTGACCAGAATCAAACTCGCAACTCTTTGGTCCAAGGGCCAATGCTCTAACCACTGAGCCAAACCAGCCAGGGTACAATGTCTTTTTTCCTTTGTTTTTCCCCAAAGCCTCCAGTACTATGTTACACAGTAACTGTATCTAAAGCTTCTCCATAAAGTATAAATTTGCCCTAGAATTGTTGTATAACCTTTATCCAGTTGAGGACATTCCCTTTTTAACTATCTTGCTAAGAGTTTTGTTAATCCTAAATCAGATTCGAAGTTAATCAAATACTTTATCTGTATCAGTATCAAGATAAGCAATATGCCTTTTCACCTTTATAATCATGATGAATTGCATTAAGAAATTTCATTTAGTGTTTTTCTCAGAAACTTCATAAATGTAATCTAAAATTTATATGGAAAAGTATAGGTCTACAAATAGCTAAGGAGATTTTAAATATAAAGAGCTAAGAATGAGAACTTGCCCTACAAAATATCAAGAAGTATGCAAGAACAGACAAGTGAACCCATGGAACAGGGACTAGAGCTTGGAGAGTTTAACAGGCACTGTCAGTGTCCAGTCATATCCCTTTGGCATTCACCATTCCAGGACACTCCAAACTTGCTGATTCTAATTGCATGCCCCTATGAATCTGCTGCGTGGCCTGTGCTCGGGGCAGACCAGAAATGCCTGGGCGTAAACGCCCCCACTGAGAGCAGCCCTCACTAAATACCTTAGCTCAGTTGGAATAACTCTGAGTTCTATGTTGGCTCCCAGAGTTCCCCAGACATACTGACCTCAGTTACCCACAGTGGTAATCTGCTTGATAACATTCCCTTTATTGAATTTCTTCTCTTTCCTGTTTTACTTCTCTACTCTTGAATTAGTGCTTCTTGGATCATCTCCCCCCAGATCTACTTATGTTCACATCCTTATCTCAAGGTCTGTTTCTGGGGGAACCCAAACTAAGACAGAAATTCACATACACACAAACCTAACTTGCAATATAAATAATACTGAAATTCAATGGGAAAAGGACAGATTGTTTGGCCAATGAGGGCTGAGAAAGTGTCTTGCTATATGGAGGAAAGTAACACTTAACACCCTATACAAAGGTGGACTCCAGGTGGATTAAAGATTGAAATGTAAAGGGTAAAATTATGGAATGAATAGAAAATATTTTCTTTAGGAAAATATCTTTGTGAGCTGGAAGCAGGGAAAGACTTATTAAATAAAACTTCAAATATAAATCATAGGGCCAAAAAAATGATGATTTGAATTACATTAAAAGTAAAGATTTCTTTCAACAAAAGACTCCATGGAAAAAGGTAAGAGCCTTTGAAAGGAGATATTAACAATGCCTAAAACTAATAAGGGATTAATTTCTAGAATAATCTAAGAAATTCTATCAAATCAATTAGGTAAAGATGGGAATCCATAATAAAAATAGTCAAAGGATAGAACAATTTAAAACAAAACCTAAAAGGCCAATAAACATCTAAAGCGATGCTCACATTCATTAGTAATAATGAAATGAAAATTAAGCAAGCAATGAATGTCTTTTTCCACCCATTAGTTGGGCAAAAAAATTGAAATTTAGATAATGGCAAGTGTTAGCAAGAATGTGGGGTGTACGAACCCTCAAGCCTTGGTGGTGAGTGTCCACTCTGGAGCCATCTTGAAAGCAACCTAGATTTCCCCATGGTCTAGGATTAGCTCTCCTGGGTATGTAGCCCAAGGATCTTCTCCTACAGATCCATAAGTGGAGGACAGATTCAAGGAGGTAAAGGAAGGATTGGAGAGAGCCCAGCTGTCCGTCATCAGGGAATGTGTAGGCTAACTGCGGTGGGTGCACATTACAGGTATTCTACAGTAGCTAGGAGCAGCATACTTGAAGTATCCAGTAACATGGATAGATCTCAAAGTATAGTATTAATGGGGAAAAAAGAAAGAAAATACCATGTATGTGCACCAAAAAACCTGAGCAAATGGAGGATCCACACAAATACGTTAGAAGAGTTGCCTACGGGAGGATGCAATAGAAGTAGGAAATGGAAATATAAACATAATAAATAAATGAAGTGAGTCCAGTGATGATAATGAGCTATGAACTGAGGAGAACACCCGTTGTACCTAGCCACCCCCAATAATATATAAAAGGGAAATGACAAGATAGATGGTGAGTGTCAAGTACTAAACAGTCTTCAATAGCATAGAAATTCCTAGGGTCTGATATAAGATCTTTGCTTTGGTATATCAAAATACACACTAGAAAAATATAAACAAGATGAAGGATAATTTAGACAACAGATAATATATAATAAAGACATTTATTTTAGCTTGAAATCATCTATACTTCTGTGGGAATTTTTTGAAAAAACATTTTAGATGATAATACTGTGTAAAACTCAGAGATGGTAAAGGCCTCTAAATTTTTTTTAGCGAAAAATAATATTTAAAAAAGGTAAGATGCTAAGAATAGTAGAAACACACATTTTCAACCATATACAGAGAATTAATGGACAGGAAAGATGAACAAGCAACGTCTATCTGTAAAAAATAAAAATGCCAGTTACATCTTAATATGTTTTCAAACAGATTCATCAATGGACTCTACAGAGTTCTCAAAAGCAATTAGTGGCACTTAAAACCATTAGGGCCAGAATCTGAGTAAAATGAACAAACGCTTACCCAAATGGAAAGTGGGTGAGCAATGTCGCTGTGCCTTTTAAAAGAAAGGAGAACAAAGACGGAAAAGCTTTGCAATCATCTCCTAATTTGATTAATTGGTATTTTTTCTTATTCTGATGTTTTTATTCAAACGATGTTGATGCACTAATTAGTTAATCTTGTGGCTCAAGAGTTCTCTGTTGTTGAATGCAGCCATCTCCCACAGATGGGCAGCCTGGTCTGTGGGAGGACAGCCTTCCCCGCAGCAGGTAACATGGTGCTCAGATACCTAAGCACCACAGAAATGTCAGGAAGAACTACTTTCTCCTACCCTGCTAAATCATAAGAAATACCATTTGGAGGTGATATATTACACAGGGGTCACAATTCAGAGCTTAAAATGGTATCTTTTTTGGCTTTCCCCTCTCAGTTGACTTCTCTTATATTTTTTCCCCGAAAGTTCAATTACATTTAGTTAAATACTATTTATTGAACACTTATTCTGGGCCAGTTATATATGGCATAGCCCCTGCGCTCAAGAAGTTTATCAGTGTGTGTGTGTGTGTGTGTGTGTGTGTGTGTGTGTGTCTTTGTAGTAGTGGGTTTGTACAGCATAAAAAAGGGAGCAGGTGGGTTGGCCCAAGGGACAAGTGGAATAAAACTATTCCCCCAAATCTGTGATATGTAGAGAAGATGACAACTTATGTGAGGATAAAAAGGACACATAAGCTTATGCTTTTCGATAATATTGGATACCTTTGTTATTCTTTAAATTAGAGAATCATATTTTAGGACATGTTCGACTTGGAAGTAATAAGGAACTTGAGAAATTATGACTGAAGAGTATGATAATTCCCCCTCGGTTTGGTGGGAGAATGGAAATGAAATTAAACTGATCACAAAAGAATTCTGAGACTTGCAAGGGGCCCCTGAGATGTTAAGCTACAAACAGGACCCCACCTAAATGATTCCGGACAGACGAGAGTCAGTACCATTTTTTTCCAGTCCCATTGTAAAAGTCCACCAAAGAAATAAATACTTTAAACAACTTCAAACATCAGCTTCGTGCGTAACTTCTCAAGACAGTTTTAAAAATTATTAATATAAGTCTTTTATATTATAGTTTAAAATCTTTCAAGTTTTCCCTTGAAAAACTTGGTAAAAGTTGAGACCAGCTAGTTGCCAACTGTAATTCAATAAACCATTGCGAAAGAGAACCTTTCTAATGTCTCCCTGGTAGCAAACTTGTAGGTTGCTCTGTGTTAAGAGTTTTCACCATAAACTATTTATCACACTATTTATAATTCAGCACTTATATGATTACCATTTAATATAAATGGTGTGGTTAGATTTATATGTAATAAAGAACCACATGATAATAGGGTGCTCCTTAATCCCGAGGCCATTTTTTACTCACCATTCACATTTCTCAGGCTGGAGAACAAAGGGAGTTTTCCCCCTCAATGTTTGAAGCATCTTTATACTCTCTGATGATCTCTGTGAACTGTTCTTGGGAACATATACCCCCTGTGGGGGTGAATTTGGGGGAAAATCCCAATTCCAGGACTTCCTTAGAAAGTTTGAGAGGCTCCTCTCTCTCAAATCCAAGAGTCCTCAGCTGTCATGGAACTTTTATTACTATTACATAGGTAACTTGACTTTGTAAAATCTGCTTTCCATTATCTGCTACTTTCTGTCTATCACCAAGATGTAACTGGCATTTTTGTTTTCTACAGATAGATGCTGCTTGCTCATCTTTCCTGTCCCTTGGTTCTCAGCCTCAGGTAATTCCAGTGGGAGGTGGTTTGTAATGATGCAGGCATTTGTGTAGTGCTGAATACTCCATTTTTCCCTTTGGATCTGTCATTACTTTATGGACTTATTAAAACATATTAGAAATTATTACATCATCTGCAGGTAATATTCAAAGCTAAGAGCTTATGTTGTAAAGTGCTAGGACTTTTATCTCTAAGAAAAATAGATTTGCAGATAATATACACATATTTTGGGAATTAAAATGCTAATTAAAATAATGTGTATAGCCCTGGCTGGTGTGGCTCAGTAGATAGAGCATCAACCCTCACACTGAAGAGTCATGGGTTCAATTTCCAGTCAAGGGCATGTACCTGGGTTGCAGGTTTGATCCCTGGCCCTGGTCAGGGCATGTGCGGGAGGCAACCAATCAATGTATCTCTTTCATATTGATGTTTCTCTCTCTCTCTCTCTCTTTCTCTCTCGCTCTCTGTTTCTCCCCCTCTCTCACTTCTACTCTCTCTAAAATTCAATGGAAAAAATATCCTCAGGGAGGAATAATAATAATAATAGTAATAATAATAATAATAAGTCTATTGCTGTATTTGGGGGCTAATAGCCTGTCCTTCAAATTGAGTTTGAAACCCATGGAGGGAGAAACTTATAGACTCAGACTTATGGAGATCAAAATTATCATTATAACTGAAAAGTAAATTTGTGAATGCAACTTTAGAGCTGATACCAAGTGTGTTCATTAAAACTATCCCCAGAACTAAACTGGGTTAGACAGTGACTCGGGGCCTCCCGCCAGAATCGGGTGTTCTGCCACAGGGCAGAGATCTGACAAGAACAGCTGGCCAGAGAGCTGGCTCCCTAAGAGGAAAGGGCTGAATGGAGCATGTCCAAATTCTTCCTCTCAGTCATCTCTCGGATAACTCACTCCTCTACCCAGAGGAAAGAATTCAGAATAGGTGGAGAGAGAGGTGTTCGTCTAGCTCCTGTACATGGAAACATGAGGAGTGGGATATGTGTGTCCTCCTTACACCATCTATATTGGACACTACTGCTTCTGTCTGCAGCTCTGCCTGTGGGTTAGATACAGCAGAGTTAGTCTTTTTTTTTTAATCCTCACCCAAGGATATTTTCCATTTATTAATATCTTCAGATCAAGTGGGAGGGAGAGAAAGAGAAACATTGATGCGAGAGAGACACATCAACTGGTTGCCTCCCGCACAACCCCAGCCAGGGCCGGGGACCAAACCGCAACCGAGATACATGCCCTTGACCGAAATCGAACCCGTGACTTCGGTCCTTGGGCCAACGCTCTAATCGCTGAGCCAAACCATCCAGGGCCAGCAGAGTTAGTCTTAAGTCTTGGCTTTTTACATCAGTATCACTAGTCTTCTGGGTGGAGAAGAGGGCTCAGCATAGGTCTGCTTTGACCCTTTCAGAGCAATTAGCTGTGTGCCTTGGATGTACCCCCCACATAGACTGGCCAAGTTTCCATGTTCTTCTCAGTCCTTCCAGAATGTCATCCTGGCCGGTGTGGAGACAGACAGCCTTGTACACTGCTGTATTTCTTCTGCCTCAAGTCATTCCTTGGTCTTCAGAGGATGAGCTGCAGGAAGTTAGAAGCATTAGATGGTAAAGCAAGACCAGGATCACAATAGATGACCTGTTTATGAATAATAATTCAAATTACTTTAGGAGCATTGATGGGTATATAACATATAATGGATACAGCATACAAGCTTTTGCATTGCATTTAAAATACAGGAACATCCTCAGAATCAGTTTTATTTCTGCAGTACTAAACGGACAAATTTTAAGCACTCATCTAAACAACATCAAGATAAACTAAGCTTTTATTGGGTTTGGATAGTGTGTACATTTTAAAGAGAGGTTGGTAAATTTATTATGGAATCTTTTACATTACCTGATACAATTTTTTTAAATCATTAATTTTCACATTAACTATTATTTTATTTTTTATGTGATTATCTGAATAGTGCTTCAAAACATTTTTGCCAAATAGAAAATAAAGGATCTTTAAGGTCCACACGTAAAACAGTAAAATATTAAAAAATTAGTATAAAATAAATCCTTAAAGAATGGTGTAGCTCAGTGGTTGAGCATTGACCCATGCATCAAGAGGTCGCCGGTTCGATTTTCGGTCAGGGCACATGTCCAGGTTGTGGGCCCAATCCCCAGTGGGGGGCATGCAGGAGGCGGCCAATCGATGTTCTCTCTCATTGATGTTTCTATCTCTCTCTTCCTCTTTCTCTCTCTAATATCAATAAAGAAAAACAATTTTATTTTTTTAAAAAGAATAGTGTGGCTCATTAAATAATGGTTTGTGTAAATAGTTTCTGGAGAAAATGTAGTTTGTTTTGAAACTTTTTCTGTCCAACTTCAATCTCGTTGCCAAGCCTCACCCAGCTTAGAATATGTTTTCTGAGGAAACACTCATGTCTGAATTTATTCTTCTTCAAATTAAGAGATACATCTTTTTTTAAAAAATCCTCACCTGAGGATATTTTTCTGTTTATCTTTAGACAGAGTGGTAGGGAGGGAGAGAGAGAAACATCGATGTGAAAGGGACACATTGACTGGTTGCCTCCCGCACAACCCCAACCAGGGCCGGGGACGAACCACAACCGAGGTACGTGCCCTTGACCAGAATCGAATCCACGACTCTGGTCCATGGGACAGCCCTCTAACTGCTGAGTCAAACTGGCCAGGGCAAGAGATACATCTTTGATAAATGATATCACTGGATAGTTCTGTTATTGTTTTGTATTTTGCAGCATTTCTAGATGGGCCATAAAAAGATGTTTCAGGGATTTATTTCCAGATTTTTATGGGGTGACATGTGTCCCCATCCCTGAAGAGAGACAGTGAGAAAGGATGTATCAGTGTTCACACTATTTTTCTCTCCCATCCAACTCCCAACCATAGGTGTAACAGTAATACCAGTGCAACACTGGAGTGTCTGGACATCAGAAAACCTAGTCCCAGGCCACACTATACCAACTACTAACCGTGTGTGGTTTTGGGCAAGTGACAGTCTCTCAGAACCTTACTTCATTTACACATAAGAATGACAATCCCTGTCTTGTATACCCCATAGCTGTGTTTTAAGGACAGACTGTGAATTATGTATGTGAAAGTGTTTTGTAATTTATTGAAGCACTATATAAAGATGAGCCAATTAATATTATTCCAACAATTCCAAATATTCCAACAATTTGCATGGCAGGCAAACAAATGGAAGAGAATAAAGCAGACCTCTGATGCTAGGAAGGATGCTCAGAGAAGCTGTTTCAGGACTCCAACTGAATCCCTAACTAAAATCAACCCTATTAAGCATTCATTATTGTTCAAAAGTTGAGGATATTGGTGGCCCCAAATAATCATTTAACATGTCTTGTAAATTATGAGTAAATACAGCTGTAAATCAAGCTTTACAGGTCACATATTTTTTAATGCTACCATTATTAACTAATTGCTAGGTACCTGGCACTGTACTAAGAGCTTTACCCACAATTAATCCTTTCAAGAACTCTCTGCAGTGATGTTGTCATCCCAGATTTATGTATGAAGAACCTGGAGTTTAGAGAGGTTAGGTAGCCAGCCCAAAGTAACACAGCTAACGAAAAGTAGACATGAAATTTGCACTGCTGTAGAGTTGCAGGCTGCTCAACTCCATAGCCCATGTTTTTAAACACTAATTAAATCACCCCCATGGTTCCAGATCCTCATTATTTCTAATGTGCACTTATTAAGTAATCAATTGTTTATGGTACTACTGTGCTAAATTCTGTGCAAAGTAGGTTTCGCCCCTGCTTGTCCATTTGTGCTGCTCCTCACCACACCCAGCTGGCTGCTAACCACAAGGAGCCCTGCCCTACTTCTGTCCTCAGATGCTTTGAAAAACCTGATCCTGAGGTGTGCAGTCAGCAGCCTGGAAGGGTGGTAACTCAGATTTGGTGCCCCATTGACCGCTCCTTCCCCTCTAACTCCCATTGTTTTCGATCAATTGAAGGATTTTAAAATTAGCCAATAATGAGTAATATTCAGTGAGGCTCACAGCTTTGGTATGTAGATTCAGACTTTGCTACAGCCTGGGAAGAATAATCCCTCTTTTGCCACTGCCCTCATTACTGTCAGTCATAGAACTCCATGAAAGCTCAGCATGTACTGAGAATTATGTATCTGGACTACAGTGGAGACCTTAATCAGTGCATATATACAGTATATAATTTTTTTTCCTGATTGGAAGGAAAGTTTTACTTTTAGGAGCCAAGTTTTTGTCTTGAGAAAAATCAAGGGATTCCAACAGAGTTTCAATGGGCCACAAGAAGGATTCTATTCTAGGTAGTTGGAATATCCTTATGTTCCCCAAATTCTACAGGTGTATCTTCTACGCAAATATTGTTAAAATAGAAGCATAGCCTGTATGTGTATCTTCTCATTTCCATTAGGCATCCAATGCATTGAAGGAGCTTTGCTTCACAATTATGGAGACTCTACCAAAGCCCCAGGTAAGGTTGAAATAGTGTTTTATTTGTAGGCAAAAAATTGCTCAGTGATATCTTGGAATTCCTACTGGAGGAAAATACACCCAATTTAGGAAGCAAACCAAGAGGAGTTTGAAGAGGATACATTGATTTTGGATAAGAAATAAATTCTTCAGTTCCTCTGATGTCTGAGAATTTAATGTCATCTCAGTGGAGTTTGCAATTGTCGATTGGAAGGTTGTATGTCCCCCTTAAGAATGTGTTCTACCTCTGATGAAAGAAATGTGGGGTCATTTGGCTCCTTTTCTCTCGCTGACTGATACAATTGGAGAAAAGACACATCTTTCTTAGAGAGAAGGACATTAAGAATGCACAAAAAGCAAACTATACTGTCAATGTCAGTTTGAAATTATATTCTTCTTGTGATGACTTGGTTTCGTATTAAAATTACTTGATTCTTCTGGGAGAACTTTTTGTCCTGAAGTAAGGATAAGTGGGAAATTGAAAAATAGCATAATGTACTATAACATTTTATATTCTGTATCTTATAGATAAACTTATTTTAAAACTATCTTATTAAGGATAAGAGCCTCAAGTTTTGAATTATATTTTTCATTAGCAATTCTAATTTAACCATGATCATTGATGCATTCTGACTGCCATGCCTTTCACATGCAATAACTCAAAGAAACCTTGATTTTTTGAAAGCACAAATGTTTTCTGAAACTAAGTGTTTATGACTGTATTTGTTTCCAGTGTTTTTAATGGTCATTTTCCAAAACGTTTTCTTCTAATTAAAATTTAAAAAAATGACAATAGTGTTTATCCATGAGTTTCCTTTTATATTAAAAGCAAATGAGATTCTTAAAAAACAACCACAGATTTTTGGAGGGAAAGAGAAATATAGAAAAGTTTATGGAAGAAAGCAAAAATAACTTACAATCTTATTATTTAGTGACAACAATTACAAATATTTTCAAATGATTTCTTCTGGTCTATTTCTCTGAATATCCTATACATAATCATATCATTCCCATTGTTGAACTTGCAGAATGTTCCCATTTTTTACTCTTATGCATAACACTGTAGTAAAGATCTTGTCCGCACTTTATTTATGAAGTCTTTAATTTCTCATTTATTTTTAGAGCAATATATGCTTAATCAGTTTTAGTCTCATATTTTATATGTAACATGTCATATGTTTTTTAAACTTATGTGACAATTTTATGTTATAAATTTTATACTATATATTATATATAACATACATTATAATTTTACATTATGCATAATATAATGATAGTTGTATATCTTTTTTAAACAGAAAACAGATGAAAAAGTTAATACCAAAAGGGTAAGGTGATTTCCATAAATACATACATTAAAAAATAATAGAGGAAACCACTAATCATCTATAGTAAAGCACACTACCTTTTTTTTTTTTTTTAACAGTTCTTATTTCATTATTCAAAGACACGGAAGTTGGGCAATTCAAATGTTGTGGTAAGTGTAGAATTACTTCTTATTAGTAATCACTGGTATTTTTTTCTAAACCTGTTTTTGTAGTTTATCTAATAGAACTACATCGAAATTCATGTTTTCTTTTTACTTTAAAACTTTATACATGCATGAACAAATAGCATTCAATATTTATTATACATTTAATTTATTTTATATCTCAATAACTATATGTATATTAAAATCATTCATTCATTCACTCAACAATTATTTACTGAGTATCTGCTATGTGCTAATCACAATTCTAGGTACTAGAAATATAGCAGTAAATAAAATTTAAAAATTAAAAGAGAAATCCCTGCCCCTGGAACTTACATTCTAGAGGCAAAAACAAAACAAAACAATAAAACAAGTCAAACATATTGTTTTACATGGTGATGAGTACAAAGGAAAACTAGTTTTATCCAAAGGCATTTTAAGAATTATTTTTAAAGGTAATTGTCAAAAATATAATTAAATGTAACTAGAAATATCCACTTCTATTCCTAAGAACTCCTTCTTTGTAATTAGACATTTAGTGTGAGAATTTACTGAGATTAGCCAGATACCAATAACTTGAATTCAGTTAACTTCTAAACTGTGTGGTTTAGTGGTAGTTTTTCTTTTTCTTTTTAGGATTTAAAATGTGCTAAGGAACCTACTTTGGTGTTTCAGCTAGAACACTTAATAATAATCTGACTGTAATATTCTTTCTAACCTTCTGACTCACTACCATGGACCACTTTAAGGAATGAGAAGCATAGTGTATTTTAAACATGTATGTACCTGAGGAAAGGGAAATGTCATCTTAAACTCAGTTTTAAATGTTTATCCCATTGAATATTTTTACCTATGAGGAGTTGAAAGTTAGGTTATACTGGCTTTACAAACCAAATACAAGTTGAATTGGTTAACAAATAACCATTCTATAGGGCTTAAAGGAATTCATTTGATAAGTGATTTTAATATTTGTGAGAAGATTCTATTCAAGCCATGCCTCTGAAGTGAGACCAAAGCAGGTAGCCACATGTCTCCAATGTGCTTTCATTTCCTTCTGCTTGGCATCTTTACATTTTGAGAAAATGTATCTTAGTCATATTTTTCACTGTCAAAACACATTGTCATTTTTTTGTGTCTCCTGTCGTCTTGTTCCATATGTTGAATTTTAAATGTATAATTTATAAAGAAGATTACTAGATGTGTGCAAGTATAAGATTTTCTAGAGAAACATTTTCATAATAAAAAATGGATTCTCCCAGAGTTGTGTTCATCTGTCCCAGATCATGCTTAGTAAGTCTGGAAGCAGACACTGCTTTTGTCTGTCAAAAATGCAGGCCGGTGTTCTACTTCTTGGCAGCTGGTGATGGACTGAAGCCCTCAGGAAAGTGCTTCATCAACGTGATGGCAAAGATCCTAGCATAGAGCTACCAAATTTTATTCCATTTCTTGGCTTATTCTCCATAGTTCTTTGAAATGCTCACAGAGGGCTGTCTTAGATAACATCTTTCTTGTCTGGAGCAAATATAGTGGGTAAAAACAAACAAATAGGAAACCGTCTTTATGCCCAATGCTGAGAAGCCTTTGTGCTCATTGTGTGTGTGTTCGTGTCTCTCAGTCGTCTGTCGTGCATCCCTTGCTGCAGCTCGTTCCTCAACTGCATGAGAGAAGAATGAAGAGATTCAAAGTGGACGTATGTAACACAAACTGCATGCTTGCTTTGCCACTCTGTGTGGGGCAGCTCTTCTGATAATGCCCAGTGGTGGTGTTTTATAAGATACTCTTCTCCAAGATAAACCCCACATAAACACCCAGGTAGCCTAAGGGCATCTGTTTGCTGGAATGTTTTCACACTCAGGAGGAAAAAAATTGTTTCCCTTCCCCATAGTATGTCCCCTTCTATCTCAAGCTATGGGCAGTAAGGAAAGCTGGGATTAGATTCCTTTCCAAGGATCATGACCCTCTCAAGCAGGAAACCTATTCTTGGTTTAAGAAAGGACACAGCCAGGCCCTGGCCAGGTAGCTCAGTTGGTAAAAGCATGGTCCCCATATGTCATGGTTGCAGGTTTGATCCCCAGTCAGGGCACCAGGGCACATACAAGAATCAACCAGTGAATACATAAATAAGTGAAACAACAATTGATGTTCTCTCTCTCTCTCTCTCTCTCTCTCTCTCTCTCTCTCTCATATCAATAAAAAAGAAAGAAAGGACACAGCCAGTGTGCCTAGTCATTAGGTAGGAAAAGGAGAAAAGATAAAAGGCAATTTATTGCCCCTCTGTGTACAAGTCAGCAAATGGCTGGGATGGCAATCTTTCAATCCAAGTATTAAAGTGTTAATAAAACTAATTTCTATCTAAATATTAAAGTCTTAGTAAAAGTAACACTTTAGGCTCAAGAAGTAAATGTATCAGAAACTAATTGTAGGTGTTTTGTTTTTCCCACAATTAACAAAAATATGCCCCCAAATCATTATCTGTGTTTAAGATAAATATAACTTTGTTAACTGTTTTAAACTAGAAATTGCGGAGTTTATATTGTTATTTTAAAAGAATGTTAACTTTTTCAATGATGCCAGTTTCTAGGTATTATTTTTAAGTAATGCTTTACATTATTTAAATGCATTCTAGTTTTCAGTCTTATTTGATTTTATTCTTTTTGGCAACTCTGCTGGTACTTTATCTGATTTTATTCTGTTTGGCAACTCTGCTGGTACTTACATAAGTATTGCTATCCTCAGTTTACTAAAGGGAAAGCAACTGGGAACAGTTAAAGGTATTTCCCCAGGTCACTCTAGTGAGTGAGATTAGAAATTCCAATAGAATCTTCTGACTTCTAGTCTTGGCACATATTTTTTTCACTATGCCATTTCCTTTATAATCTAGTCTTGGATACTTCTACTATTTTATTGTTATATTTTCCCTCACTTTAAATGTCATCTTAATTTTATTCTTCCTAAATGTACTACCAAAAGTCTTCAGATACTTAAAAAAATCTATACAGTTTAGACAAGTACATTACTCAAAATTTATTTTTATGGTCACTATTTCCTCCCTA
Source organism: Tadarida brasiliensis (assembly GCA_030848825.1). NCBI lineage: Eukaryota > Metazoa > Chordata > Mammalia > Chiroptera > Molossidae > Tadarida > Tadarida brasiliensis. The sequence goes on along the minus strand of CM061257.1, from coordinate 37,338,742 downwards.
AATTCTTCACATTCTTAAGCTAAGCTTCCATCAAGGAAGACAGTATCTGCTGCCAGTCTGAATGAGAAATGTAAGTGGAACTGTAGTAGTCCCTTAAAATTACACAATTTCTGGTACGAAAAGAATCAAATCAGTTGTGATCAAGCTTTCCAGAAGTAATATAACCTTTTTTGAATTAAATTGTACTCTCTGAAGATTGCTTGACTTAGGAATAGTGTAATATTTAAAGATTCAATTTCTTAAAATATATCAACAAATTATGAGTTTACCATATCACTTCAGACTATATTTCTAGACAACTAGCTAAAAATATAAACTGTGACTTGGCAGTACATTCTGTTGGACAAATATAACTCCTATTGCAGTAAGACAAATTTCCTAGGAACCTATGAAAGAAAAGAATGTAAGACATGAATAGAAAAAAAGAAAAAATACAGTAGTGTTAGCTTTGCTGGGCCTAAGTCACCTAATTTTAAAACATATTTGTGATAGTGAACTATTTTGGGTTCTTAAAGAAAATGAGTTTTTAGATCCTAGTGCATGCCAACACTTTTGTGAAATTTTGTTTGCTAGATATCGTCACTTCCAACCCCCCAACTCTTTTATCCCCACCTCCCAAATTCTTTTATATACTCTTCTCTCTCCAATGATAAGACTAAAACAACCTGTATGCTTGGATTTGAAAGTTTAGCATGTTTTAAGTTACATTTTGTCCAACCTTTCTTTTTTCTTATGTAATCATATATATGTATAGTTTCTATGTGTACATTTTTAGATATGAAAAGTTTTAATGTTTTAAATAACTTGAGTAGATTTATAGTCAGGATGAGAATAGGTATAAAATATTGAAAATTTAAGATACATTTGTTGTAAAGCAGGAATGTCAGAATTTTAATAGATGTCAGAGCTATTTCTTAGAGTTTAAAAACACGATTTTACTTATATTATGGAATAATTTTAAAAGGTCTTGTTGACAAATTTTATACAGATTGCCATCTTGGTACTTTTATAGTAAGTAGTTGGTTAAAATAGGAAACTGTAAGAACCAATTTTATGGAAACCATAAAATGTTAAATATTTTCTCATTAAGTTTAAAATGAAATGTTTTAAGAAAAGAATCACTTCAAAATATACTTATTATGAATAATTGGTTTGTTTCTATTTGGTATTTTTTTCATTACCATTTCTATAAATATAATTATATTGGGAAAATCTCTTCTGAAGTCTCATTGAATAAATATAGTTACCAAAATTGTCCCTTAATTTCTATAGAAATATTGTGTATTTTAGCTCTGACACAATTCTGTTTTATATTTTTCCCATTGTTGTGTTAGCAGATATAATATATATTTTAAATAAATTATTTTATTCTAACAAAATGCTGAAAGGAGATTTTAAATATAGTTAATGATGAAGTGTCTATCATTTCTCTTTCTACTTCTTGATGAATATACGTTGTGCCAAACTTCCTGAAAATAGATTCTTTATATTAATAAGGAAATTACTTTAAAATACAACATTCTGGTGATCCTACTAGTTGAAAATTCTTCAGGTATAAATACAAAGATTAGCTATTGTTACAAATTAGATACTGACGTCCTTGATTCCCTCTTTGTTAATTATGATTGTTGAAAATGACTTTGAACTTCAAATTTGCAATTATTTTTACTGTTATTTGATTTATAATGTCTTCATTTTCTCTTCCAGGAAGAATTCCAAAATCCTATTGCGATCCATAGTCGAAGATACTTTTTATTCAGGGTATGCATGTATTTTTTTTTAAATCAATTAATATCAAAATTGAAAAATATTTTCACTGTACAGTTATTTACATTAACTCATAAGTTTTAAATGAATTTTGAAGTTTATTTATAGATTTTTGACATCAAATGTCATAGTCTGAGATTCACTTCTGTCATCAATTTATTGCTTTAATATTATGGCATCTGTAATCTCTTCTCTAATCCACTACTTATGTTTGTAAATACCCCAGATGACATTCACCTATTTTGCAGTTTAGTTCCATAAAATTTCATGTGCAGGAAATGAGTGTCTTAAACATGTATTACTCCTTAAGTTCTAAGGACTCATTTACTAAATGTTTTATTCAGTAGATTGAAAGAGTTATGACTATTTTAATAACCTTTTAAAAGTAAGAGAATCAACTACAATAGATGCTATAAATAGACAAACTTTATCATTGTATTTAGTATTTTGTATGTCCAAATTGTCTGTGGAATGTGAGTTTCTTTTTAAGCAACTGTACTTTCTAAAATGTTTGTATCCCTAATACATTACCAGAAATTTTTCATTCATTCATTCAGCAGCTACTTATTGAATTTCTACTAGGCACTGGATAATGTATCAAAGGCTGGGATACATTGCCAGATAGGATTCTATTCTTATGCTCCAGGAGTTTACAGCTTAATACAGGAAATTGATAAATAAATACATGATTGCCCTGGTCGGTTTGGCTCAGTGGTTAGAGCGTCGGCCCAAGGACCAGAGAGTCCTGGGTTCGGTTTCCGCTCAGGGCACGTACTTCAGTTGTGATTTGTCCCCGGCCGCGATTTGTCCCCGGCCCCGGTTAGGGTGTGCGGGTGGCAACCAGTCGATGTGTCTCTCTCACATCAATGTTTTTCTCTCTCTCTCCCACTCTATCTGAAGATAAATGCAAAAGTGTCTTCGGGTGAGGATAAATAAATAAATAAATAAATACATGATAAATAAATATATAATACAGGAAATTGATAAATAAATATGTTAAATGCACCTTTAATCCAGGGGCTGTGGTTTCTAAAAGAAAGGCATATAACCTAGGCTGGGGAGTGAAAGAGGTACAGAGAGGTTTTAAGGGCTGAGTTTGAAGAATCAATAGGAATTAGCCAATGAAATATTTAGTTAAGGAATTTCAACTTTATTGTAGAGGTAAGGAGAGCCATATGGTAAGATCTGCATTTTGAAAACCAATTCTAATAACAAATTGGAGAATGAATTGAAGGAAGGAGCAAGACTACACAGAGGAAGAAATAATACCATGCATTAAGATCATTATTAGGCTGCTTTCTATGAAAATTAACTTCCCTCTTTAGTTACACTGATTTATTACTAATTTGTTATTTTCCAGCCACGCAATGGACGAAGATCAGAAGGTTACATTTGAAATGGTATGTGTTTCACAATTCAACCCAGTTTGAAAATTTCTTTTGTTTTCAAATATTCACAAATTAAACTATTCTCAATATATTTCTATTATTTGATTGCATGTATACATTAATATTCTGTATAAATACTATAATTCTAAGAGCTGTGAGTGCTATGTGATGGAGAATGTCAGTATTTTAGGGCCAGATTTGCTTTATCCATGTCATGTATTCCTCAGGCTATGCTACAATAGTCATCATCATTGATTTTGTAGACATTGGCCTCACCATCATTTGTTGTGCAAGTACATGTCAGGGATTGTGTTCTTTTTTTTTTTTATCCTCACCAGAGGACATTTTTACATTTATCTTCAGATAGGGAGGGAGAGAGGGAGAGAAACATCGATGTGAGAGAGACACATCAAGTGACTGCCACCCACACGACCCCAACCGGGGCCGGGGACAAATTGCATCTAAGGTACGTGCCCTTAGCAGGAACCAAACCCGGGACTCTCTGGTCCGCGGGCCGATGCTCTAACTGCTGAGCTAAACCGGCCAGGGCAGGGATTGTGTTCTTACTGTGGTAATCAGGGTCCAATGTAATGGGTCAGAACTTACAGAATGAATGTAGTTCTGTCTTCCAAATGATTCATATTCAAAGATTCTTTATAAAAGCTGTGATTTGCCATTTCTAGAGAATAACAAAATTTGAAAGACATGAGAGCATGACTTCTGCTTTGGGACTCCCAGTTCCCACTTCAATGCTGGAGTTATAGTAGACACTTAGTGGCTATTGAATGGCCCTACATGTTTAATAAATCTGTTAATCCTAATATCTTATTATGCTTTGAATTTTGAAATTAAACCCAAATGCAGATTGATAATTTTATACCACAGAAATAAAAGTATGTTTTACCACTTTATGTAATCCTAAATGCAGATTCTTTACTGAACATATTTTTGCAAATATTTCATTCACATCATTTATCTCAACCCTTAGTATATATTTAGCTTTAGAGTGCTAAAATTCTTAATATGTTCTCAACCCCCAAGATCAAAATGTACTATTTCTAACTAAAAAAGGTATCAGCCTAAAATTATATAATATCTAGAAAATAAAGATTATGAAAACACTGAATATTAAAACTTATGGGGTGGCTCAGTTGGTTGAGTGTGGCCCTGTGCACTGAAAGGCCGCCAGTCTGATTCCCAGTCAGGACACATGTCCAGGTTATGGGTTCGAGCCTAGCTCAAGCCCAGGTTGGGAGGCAGCCAATCAGTGTTTCACTCTCACATCAGTGTTTCTCTCTCACATCAGTGTTTCTCTCTCTCTCTCTTCTCCCTTCCCCTTTCTCTAAAATCAATAAAAACATATTAAAGACAAAACAAAACTTATGGGACTCTGCCAAAGCCATATTCAGTGACAAATTTAATGCTTTAAACACTCTCAAGCAAGAAAGAAGGAGTGAATTAAGAATTTAACTCAATAAGTTAAAAGGAAACAAGATGAATTTTAGGAAAGCAAAAGGAATAAAAGTATAAATTGAAAAATAAAATAAATTATAAAATAGTGAAGTAGAAGAATTGGTAAATAAAGCAAATTATCTTATTATTTGCACACACAAAAAATAATCAACTAGTCTAATTAGCCTAGCCTAATTAAGAAAAAGGGAGAAACCATAAATATACAAAAATACAAATGAAAGAGGGAAATTAAAACAGATTTTGAAGAAATGGGTATTATAAAGGAGTGCTTTGCAAATCTCTGTGCCTATCTATTTAGAAACCTACATAAAATAGAGGATTATCCAGTAAAGTAGGTGCTACCCAAAATTCACCTCGGAAGAAAGAAAAAAATCTAAACAGACTAATGGCCATGGAAGAAAACTGAAAACATTATTCAGAAACTCTCCCCTCAAAAAGTCCCAAGCCAACAGATTTTGAATTTTTCCAGCTCAGAGAAGGAAGAAAAATCTCAAAATATTTACTATGAAGCCACCCATATTTTTTTATGAAGCTAATACCCAAATTTTAGAAAAGTAGTATAAAAAACAGAAACTGAGCCCTGGCCAGTGTGGTTCAGTGGTTAGAGTGTGGGCCTGGCCCATACACCAAAGGGTCATGTGTTTGATTTCTGGTCAAGGGCACATACTTGGGTTGCAGGTTCAATTCCTGGTCCGTCAGGGTGTGTGTGGGAGGCAACCAATCCATGTGTCTCTCTCACATCAATGTTTCTCTCTCTCTCCCTTCATCCCTTCCACTCTCTCTAAAAATCAATGGAAAAAAATATCTTGTTTGAGGATTAACAACAACAAAAAAGGAAACTCAAGGTCAAAAACATTTATAAATTTTAATGCAAAACTTAAAAGAAATACTAGTAAACCGTATTCAGCAGTGTATTTAAAGAACGTCATGACCCTATGAGTGATGTTTGTTCCAGCAACTTAGGCTGGTTCGACATTAGGGAGTCTATTAAAATATTTTCACCATTAGAAGAAAAATTATACGATTATCTCAATAGATGCTTTTGGTAAAATTCCACATCAATTTCTGGCGTTTTAAAAGAAGAAAGAGATGAATTTTCTCTTCACATTATTTATATAATGATTTCAAACAAAGTTAGTACAGGCTTGATAGTAAAACACTTCGGAGCATTTCCATTAATGTCAGGAACAAAGCAAGGATGCTCTGTCACCTTTTATTTAATGTGGTTCTTATGCATTAGCCAATCAGTTGGACAAGAAATAAATAAATGATACATATGAGAAAATAAAGAAAAATTTAACGTGATCATGGGGCATAGTTTAGAACTTAGATTTTCAAACTATTTCTGGCATTAACTACTGTTTCAATAAGGGCCTGTTATGTTTATATCAGAAATATGAGCCAACATATTCTTTTTTTTATTTTTAATTTTTTTAAATTTTTTTCTTCACTTCATTGTTTAGAGAGAGAGGAAGGGAGAGAGAGATGGAAACATCGATGAGAGAGAATATCGATTGGCCACCTCCTGCATGCCCCCCACTAGGGATTTGGCCCACAACTTGGGCATGTGCCCTGACCAGGAATTGAACCAGTGACCTCTTGGTGTATGGGTCGATGCTCAGTCACTGAGCCACACCAGCTGGGCAAGCCAACATATTCTTAATTTTTCAAGGAAATAAGAACAAACTTGATGGAAAAAGAAACTATCTTTTATTATATTACAAATGTAGAGATATTTACATAATGTGAGCAAAAAATAGTTTAATACCAAATGGAAAAAAAGGTTTGTGATTGTACCATCACACTAAGTATTAGCATGCTCACAAATGTGAAATAGAATTTAATCTATGATTTGATCAATTTAGTAAAAAATCCTCTGAAACTGAAATAAATAGCTTATTTGGATTGTTTCCAAACTTAGGGTCTACATAGACTAATTCACTCGGGATTTCATTTTCTTTTGTCAGTTAAAAAAAAATAAAAGTTCAATAATTACTTTTTCTTTGTTTTTCTCATCTGATTATCTGAGGTCTTACTTTGTCCTGATGACTTATATTTACTTATAAAGTAGTTCCACATATAGTAGAATGATTTAATTGCAAATACATAAGGAAAAATATATGAGTAATAACTGCAACTTTTAAAATATTTTATTCATAAATTTTGTTGCTCTCAATGAGCTTTAGGGAATCATTTCTATATACTTAAATGCTATAAAATTTTGGAAAATACAGATATACCGAGTAAATGTTTCAGCAAAGAGAGATTAAATGATGGCTTAAAATATACAAACTGAAGAAAAGCTGAGAAATACCTCAGATGTCAGTGTTATCATACATGACAAAATATTTATAGATACATCTATATACAAACATTATATATACATTCACATACTCATTTATACTTCAATCTAACTTCAATTTTTCTTTTTTACAGAATACCAACTATTTTCCACAGAAGCAATGCCATGGAATACACAATATACTGATATTTTGTGCGCGCGTGTGTTTTTCTCAAAAACAATCCTTGCTAAGTTTAACATATTTGAGAATTCTTGTGTTGTAAACATTCTCAGTAAAAGTTTGTAGAAATTGTAAATGTTTAATTTGTTGACAATTTAAAAAGCCTCTTAAAATATCTTCACTTAGTGTTGTAATGATAAATAGTGTATAATAAAGCTGTAAATGATGGTGTTCCTTAGATCCCTGCAGCTTTTGACAGTACTGATACACATGCTCTTTTGTTATATTTATTAAAGGCACTCGGTAGAGAGTTGAGTTTTAATGAGCTATTTTAGTTTACCCTAGTTGGATTTTGTCAGTGACAAAATCACCAGCTATTATAAATACCAGAATGCTCAATAGCTAACAATTTTAGAATGTGAATACCAAGCAAACCTGCTGGAGGAATACCAACTAAACCTATTGGGGAATTTGACCACGATCCATACAATAGTCCAATAAGCAAGTTCTGATTTAGATTCTGTAAAATTAATGTATGATTACTGCAAGCATATCAAGGGACTAGCTTTTTCTACCAACTAGTAGTATTCAGTTTATCTTAAAATAAGTTGTTTCACCTTGCAACATCTGAAAGGCAACCAGTCTTGTCCATTACAAGAAAGAAAACAGTCTTACTAGTAGAGAATCATGAATACACTGGGAGAACTTTTAACATCAAATCAGTGTTTGGTGGACACAGAATTAACCTCAGATGGATGTTGGATTATCTGCCTTCAGGTTCCCTTGGATTTTTCCTTTCTGACACACCAACTCTTGCATAATCACCTACTCCACTAAGCAGGTTGCTGGCTGATGAGAGAAGGGTGGCTCTCTAAGTGGATAAGATTAGGTCTTATATTCTTTAGAGTATCTGACAAATATTTGTCTTGTTAATGTTGACCACTGATTATAGCTTAAATTATGCCGTATACGAATACAGTCCCTGAATTTCACTTCTTAATCTGCATGAAGAACATAGGGAAAGAACAGAGCAGAATAGGTCAAAAAGTACATTTGTCTTTGAAAAATGAATTGCCTTGACAAGATGGGGACTTGAAATCTGAGAGGGCCTCCTGCTCTAAAGCCGCAGATGCACAGAGCAATGTTAGGTAGTGCTATGCGCAGTAATCAACTAGCATGAATTTTGAATTGTGAAAATAAGGAAAGGGAATGGAACACTAATTTAAACATCAGCTCCCAGGGCCTCTCAGAAATCCATAGACAGGCCACTTACATGATTTAGGGCTCCCATGATATTAAAATGAAGAAGAAGAAGGAGGAGGAGGAGGAGGAGGAGGAGGAGGAAGGGGATGGGGAAGGAGGAGGAGGAGGAGGAGGAGGAGGAGGAGGAGGAAGGGGATGGGGAAGGAGGAGGGAGAGGAGAAGAAGAAAAAGAAATACCAAAGCATGGTTACAAAAATTTTGGATGTTTTAAAATATTTTATATTTAACACATGAATATTTTCTACACAAACACAACAAAACATATAGGCTACTGGGAGTATAGCATAACACTACAGATGGAGTGGTCCAAAGCTGAACCCAAGTTTAACATTGTGTCCTTAAAAACATTTTTTTAAGTTTTTGTTTTTTTTTTTATAATTTTTAAATAGATTTTTTAGAGAGAGGAAGGGAGAGAGAAAGATAGAAACTTCAATGAGAGAGAACATCAATTGACTGCCTCCTGCATGCCCCACACTGGGGTCTGCCCCCAATCTGAGCAATCTGGGCATGTGCACTGACCGGAAATGGAACCAGTGACCTCTTGGTGCATGGGTCAAGGCTCAACCACTGAGCCACAACAGCTGGGCAAAGAAAAACCCAAAACATTTCTTTTTCTTTTCTCCAAATCCCGTCAGTATATCTCTGTGACCATGTGTATATAAACTTATTTGGCAATAACATCAAATGTTTACCCCATGATCCTGGCAGCTCCTAGTAAACATTTCCTTAACCTAAACACCGAGGAACCCAACTATCTAGCTTTCCTACCTAAAGACAGAGCTCCTGTCTCCTAATGCAGTGTGTTTTTAAGATGGGGGTAGAGAGCCATTTGGGAATCGGATGAAAGCTCTGGTACTTCACTACCCCCGCCCCCAAATTATACATATACAACAAAAATTATGTGTACAATTGGGACCTGGGGGTTAAGTATCCCCTAAAATCCATCCAAATCCAGGCTATGGACTGCTGGTTAAGAACTCTTGTGAAGGGTTCTCTCCCCAGGATTTTGGTATTACTCCATGAAGACATGACTTCGGGATTGAAGGGTGTCAGAGGGCTCGAAACCAACGCGTTGATTTAGTGGTGGAGCACGGAATGCCAGCATCAGTATCACAAGGAGAACAGGAAAGACACAGGTTGGGATAAATACCCCCAACCACACCTAAGCCCCGCCTCCGCGTTGCCTGGAAACAGCTGCGCAGGACGCACAGGCTTGTGCGTGAGAGGCCCTTGTTCCCCCTCCCCCTCTGGGTGGGCGGTGGAAACCGCTAACCCTCTGCGGTTCTCTTCCTGCCTGGAGGAGGCGTCGGAGTCAGGAGTCCCTCGCCTCGCCCCGGAGGCCAGACGACGCTGTAACCTGAAGGTTGAGGCTGAACATCATGCAGGTCAGAGTCCCAGGCCCCAGGCAACTCTGAGGCACCCAGCAGGGTTTCCAGCTGGGCCTGAGGCCAAGCGTGAATGGGGAGGGCGACCCAGGGGCTGGGTTCTAACGTTTATTTTTGGTAAATGCTAAATTTTGCGTGCGTCTCAAGATTTGAGAGAAATCCAGAATACTGTAACTGCGAGAGCGCCATTATTTTCAAGGTATGTCGCTGGAGGTTAGTTGGGATTGCGTTTCACACCTGCACCTTGGAAATCTTAACGGCTGCACTATTTCTGACTTAAGAAATAGACCAGCAACTTTAGCCCAAGTGTATTCAGTTTAAATATTCTGCCCCAGTACCTTAAAAAAACAATCAGAATGAAAACACTAGTTTCATTTATCGTGAGAAAGACCAGCTGTCCCTGAAATTTCCCCTACTTGATCGCAAAAGCTCTGTCAGACTTATACTTATTCTTTAAAAAGGCTGCTCCTTTCTGTCTAAAGCTTCCTTACTAAACAGATGCCTGTGCTTTTGTTTCTTTATCAGAGTAAATTCTTACTTTCTGACTTGCAGAAACAACTTCTTCCCATCTTGCTTCCCCAAATTAAAATCACTGTGATTTTTCTTGTTTATATATTTAATTTTGGTATTCATATATACTGTATTATTTACTAGGATTTTTAAAAACATAAACTACATATAATTTAAATATAATTTAAATGGATAGTCCTTTAGTATTAATTATAGATTCCTAGCAAGTACATTTTATCCAGTATATGAAGACATTTCTGTACACTGTGGTAAATAAACCGAGAGGAAATTAACAAAAAAATTCTATGTATAATCACATCAAAAACAGTAAACGTCTTAAGAATAAATGTAACCAAGGAGGCAAAAGACTTGTACACTAAACACAGCAAAACATTGCTGAAACAAAGAAGACATAAATAAGTAGAAAAACATCACACCTTTGTATATTGGAAGACTTACTATTAAGATGTCAAAACTTCCCAAAGCAATCTACAAATTCAATGTAATCCCTATGTAATCCCTATCAAAATCCCAATGACGTTTTTTGTAAAACTAGAAAAAAACATTCTAAAATTCATATAAAATCTTAAGAGATTGAAGAAAATGAACAGTTTTGAAAAAATGAACAAAGATGGAGGGCACAAACTTTCTGATTTCAAAATATACTACAAAGTTACAGTCATCAAAACAGTGGGTACTGGCAGAAGCACACGCAGACCAATGGGATAGAATAGAACTCCCAGAAAGAAGCCCTCACATATACAGTCAAATGATTTTCAGTAAGGGTGCCAAAATCATTTAAGTGAAAGGGTAGTCTCTTTGACAGATGGTGTTGGGAAAACGATGTCCACATGCAGAAGAATGAAGTTGGGTTCCTAATTCACGTTATAAACAAATATTAACTGAAAAAGGATCAAAGACCTAGAAATGAGAACTAAAACTATAAGTCACTTATAAGAAAATATAGGGGGAAATTGCTGACATTGGATTGACAAAGTTTTCTTGAATATGACACCAAAAACACAGGCAACAAAAGAAAAACATAAATAAATTGGACTTCATCAAAATTTAAACTTTTATGCATCAAAGGATACTATCGATAGAATGAAAATGCAAACCACAGAGAGAAAATGTTTTCAAAATATATATTTGATAAAAAATTAATATCCAGAATATATAAAGAACTAATATTCAACACCAAAAATATAAACCAATTAAAAATGAACATATCAAAAGATGCTTCATAGCTATGTTATTAGGGAAATGCAAATTAAAACAAGAGACCCCTACACACCTATTAGAATGGCCAAAACCTGGAACTCTGACAATACCAAGTGCTAGTGAGAATGTGGAAGCAATAGGAACTTTCTCTCATTCATTGCTAGTGGGAATGCAAAATGATAACAGCCTTTGGAAGACAGTTTGTATGTTTCTTATAAAACTTAACATATTCTTATCATTTAATCCAACAATCACATTCCTTAATATTTACCTGAAGGAGTTGAAAACTTAATATCCACACAAAAACCAGTACACTCATGTTTATAGCTGCTTTATTCATAATTGCCAAAACTTGGAAGCAACTAATATGTCCTTCAGTAGGTGAGTGGATAAACAAACTATGGTACATCCAGATAAGAGAATATTATTCAGCACTAAAAAGAAATGATCAAGCCATTAAAAGACATGGAGGAAACTTAAATGCATATCACTAAGTGAAAGAAGCCAATCTGAGAAGGGTGCATACTGGATGATTCCCAACTATATGCCATTCTGGAAAAGGCAAAACTATGGAGACAATAAAACGGTCAGTGGTTGCCAGTGGTTGGGAAGTGAAGGGGATGAATAGGTGAAGCACGGAGAATGTTTAGGGCACTAAAAACACTCTATTATATCACAGTGATGGATATGTGTCATCATGCATTTTTATCCAAACCCACAGACTGTACACCAAGAGTGAAGCATAATGTACAATATGGACTTTGGGTGATTATGATGTGTAAATGTAGGTTCATCAATTGTAACAATAATGTCATTCTAGTGGAGGATGTTGATAATGAGGGAGGTTATGCATGTGTGGAAGCAGAAGGTATATTGGAAATCTTTGTACCTTCCCCTCAATTTTGCTTTGAACTTAAAACTGCTTAAAGAATAAAGTCCTAATAAAAAATTGTTGCGGTTTTATTTTGGTTTTAAGTGAGGAATTTACTTGAAACAAAGGTATCACTCTGGTGGTAGATGTTGATAATGGAGGAGGCTGTGCATTTGTGGGGACAGAGGGTATATGGGAAATCTCTGTACCCTCCCTTTAAAAATTTACTTTAAAAATTTTGCTGTGAACCTAAAACTGCCCTAAAAATTGTCCTAACTTAAAATTTTAAAAATAAAATATAAAATGGACAAAGGACCTGAATAGACATCTCTCCAAAGAAGATATACAATGGCCAATATACACATAAAAAGATTCTCAATATTGTTAATCATTAGAAAAATGTAAAATCAAAACCAAAATGAGAGATCACACCCATTAGGAAAATTATTATTAAAACAGAAAATGACAACTGTTGGTGAGAATATGGAGAAATTGGAATCCTTGTGCATTGTTGGTAAGATTGTAAAATGGTGCATCTGCTATGGAAAACATCAGGCAGTTACTTTTTTTTTTTTTAATCTGCACCCAAGGATATATATATATTTTTTTTAATCCTCACCCAAGGACATTTTTTCATTTTTTGTCCAGATAGAGTGGGAGGGAGAGAGGAAGAGAGAGAGAGAGAGAAACATCGACGTGAAAGGGACACATCGAGTGGCTGCCACCCACACGACCAACCAGGGCCGGGGACAGACTGCAACCGAAGTACATGCCCTTAGTGGGAACTGAACCCAGGTCTCTCTGGACCGCAGGCCGACACTCTAACCGCTGAGCCAAACTGGCCAGGGCAAGGATATTTCTCTATCTTCAGATAGAGTGGGAGGGAGGGAGAGAGGGAGAGAGAGAAACATCCATGGGAGAGGGATACATCAACTGGTTGCCTCCCGCATGACCCTGACCAAGGCTGGGGACGAACCGCAACTGAGGTATGTGCCCTTGACTGGGGTCAAGCCTGCGACTCTTTGGTCTGCAGGTTGACGTTCTAACCACTGAGCCAAACTAGCTAGGGCTAGGCAGTTACTTTAAAAATTATACATAGATCGGCCGCTGTGGCTCAGTGGATTGAGCATTGGCCCATGGACTGAGAGGTCCCGGTTTGATTCCCACTTAGGGCACATGCCCGGATTGCGGGCTCAATCCCCAGTGGAGGCAGCCGATCCATGTTTCTCTCTCTCTAAAAAAAAATCAATAAAAATTATACATAGAATTATTATATAATCCAGCAATTCCATTCCTAGGTATATTCTCAAAAGAATTGAAAGCAGGGACTCAAAAAGATATTTGTACACATATATGTTCATAGCAGCATTATTCACATTAGCCAGAAGGTGGAAACAACCCAAATGTCCATTATTGGATGACTAGAGAAACAAACTATGGTATGAACATATAGTGGAATATTATTCAGCCTTAGAGCCAAAGGAAATTCTGATACATGCTTCAGTATGGATGATCTTTGAAAACGTTATGTAAAGTGAATAAGCCAGTCAAAAAAGAACAAATACAGTCACATGGTACAAAATGACTTTTTGGGTCAACAATGGATTGCATAAATAATGGTAGTCCCATAAGATTATAATGGAGCTGAATTCTCTATAAGAAATGAAAGCTGTGTGGTTCAGGAGGAATTTCTTTTTTTCCTCTGATGGGAACAATATCTGGGAGTTTGGCAATAGATTTCCTTTCACCCACAGCAGCCCAATTTTGAGTGTGTAGATTACATCCTAATCAGCTACTGACCTGTTTCAGCACAGAGGAGCCTAGCCTCCCCGGTGCTGTATATTCAGAGGGTGCTACAGTCCTCTTAGATCTAGTTTGATGGTCTTCAGAGTACACTGCTATAAATTCTTTGTTGAGGAACTAAAATCCTGTACATGGACACAGGTCTGTAGGAGCCATTCTAAGTATTAAGTGCCATGGCCACTTTAGTATGAGCTCTCTGTGGTAGTATGGAGCTGACCTATATCTATACTTTGGAAATGTTTTCAGGCTGTACTGATGTAAAGCATGAATTTTAATTCTTCAGTCAATTCAGTGCCAGAGAGATCCCTCTTTGACAGATAGGGTCAATGGAACCAAAAACAAATTTCCAAAGTCAAACTATTGAATCCTCAGTTCTACACTCTTTCCATGTTAAATACCCTCTTTTTTTTTTTTAATGAATACCACAAAGTTCATTAATCTGACCACTTCTCCAACATATAATACTCAAAACCACATTGCCATGACAATCCCCAATATTCCCTTGTCTCCCCATCTTGATTTCTTATTTCTACTGTTCCTCGAGCCACCATTCACTCCCTCCTGACGGTCACTGTTATGGTAGTCTACACCTTACCCAGCCAGTTTCTCCTCAATATTTCCAATCAGTCCAGCCCACATTCCTGTTCACAGAGCAGCACTGACAGCTTCAGTGTTCTATTTCTGACCCTGTTGGAAGGAAGCAAGGGGTGGGTTTGTGGGACAATATTTATAAAATCTACAGTAGTGTTCAGCAATGTCCTGGGTCTTCACATTCACTCACCATTCACTCACTTACTCACCCAGATCAACTTCTAGTTCTGCAAGTTTCATTTATGGTAATTTGCATATACAGGTATACCACTTTTTAATATTTTATATGATATTTTTACTGTACTTTTCCCAAATACTTACCATTGTGTTATAGCTGCCTATTCAGTACAGTAATATGCTGTATAGGTTAGTGGCCTAGGAGCAATAGGCTATACCTAAAGTTAGGTGTATAGTAGACTAGACCTTCTAAATTTATGTAAATGTACTACTACTCTATGATTGAACAACAGTGAACTTACCTGACACATTTCTCAGAACACATCCTTGTTGTTAGGTAACACATGACTATATACTAGGCAAGATTCCCATATTTTATGTAAAATAGTACAATGTTAAATCTAGGTAGACAGTAATAAGTTAAAGATACCCATTGTAATTTTAGAACAAGTATTAACACAATAATATAAAGATGTATACCTAAAAAGCTAGTGTAAAATATGCAATTCTAAAAAATATTTAACCTAAAGAAGGCAAGAAAGGAATGGAGGAGCCCAGCCAGTGTGGCTCAGTGGATTGAGTGTTGTCCCATGGACTGAGAGGTCCTGGTTCGATTCCTGGTCAGGGCACATGCCCAGGTTGCAGGCTTGATCCCCAGTAGGGAGCGTGCAGGAGGCAGCTGATTGATGTTTTCATCTCATATCGATGTTTCTATCTCTCTCTCCCTTCCTCTCTGAAAAATCAATAAAAACATATTTTTAAAAAAAGAAAGGAACAGAGGAACAAAAAGTAAATGAGACTAATAAAAAACAGAAAATAGTAGCTCTAAATCCAATATTAGCAATTACATTAAATGTAAATGGACTAAACACTTCAATTAAAATGTAGAGATTGTGGACCTAGCATGCCTGACCAGTCACCCCTGGACAACTGGACCCACCACCAAGACCCGGCATGCCCGGCCCTGCTGCCATGACTCAACTCCCCTCGACACATGGACTAGCTGGTGTGCCTGACCTGGTGCCCCTGGATGACAGCACCTGCTACCATGACCCAGCACACCCAGCTCCACAGCCATGACCTTGTGCTCCTGGACAGTTGGCTCTGCTGCTGCGATCCAATGCCACCGGACACATGGACCTGTCCCTGCAACCTGGAGCCTCCAGATGATCGGATCCCTCAGATGACTGGACCACTAAAAATGTGGAGACAAAGAAACAGCCCCCAAATGAATGAAAAGGAGGAATCACCAGAAAAGGATCTAAATGAAATGGAAGCAAGCAGATTATCAGATATAGAGTTCAAACTAATGGATAGAAGGATGCTCAAAGAACTTAGTGAGAACTACAAGCAACTTGATGAGAACTATAAGGAACTTAGTGGGAACTATGTTAGCAAAAAAAGTAGAAACCATGAATAAGAATCAGTCTGAAATAAAGAATGCCATAGCTGAAATAAAGAATACCCTGGAAGGGATCAACAGTGCATTAGATGAAGCTGAGGACTGAATCAGCAAATTAGAAGACAGGTAGGAAAAAACACCCAATCAGCAGCAATTAGAAAAAAATTTAAAAAGCAGGAGGATAGTTTAAGGGAGCTTTGGAACAATATGAAATGTAACAGCATCTGCATCATAGGTATACCAGAAGGAGCAGAATCTGAGCAAGGAACAGATAACCTGTTTGAAAAAATAGTGACAGAAAACTTCCCTAACCTGGTGAAGGAAATAAGTCACACAACTTCAGGAAACACAGAGAGTCCCAGTCAAAATGAACCCCAAAAGACCCACACCTAGACACATCATAATTAAAATAGCAAAAGTTAAAGACAAAGAATCTTTTTTTTTAAATCCTCACCAAGGATACTTTCCCATTGATTTTTAGATAGAGTGGGAAGGGGAGGGAAGGAGGGAGAGAGAGAGAGAGAGAGAGAAACATCAATGTGAGAGACATATCAATTGGTTGCCTCAAGCATGACCCCGACCAGGGCTGGGAACTGAACATGCAACCAAGGTATGTGCCTTTGACTGAGAATTTAACCCACGACTCTTTGGTCTGTGGGTCAACACTCTTAACTGCTGAGCCAAACTGGCCAGGCCCAAAGAAAGAATTTTTTTTTTTAATCCTCACCCAAGGATATTTTCTCAAATATCTTCAGATAGAGTGGGAGGCGAGGAGAGAGAGAGAGAGAAAGAAACATCGATATGAGAGAGACACACTGACTGGTTGCCTCCCACATGACCCCGACCAGGGCCGGAGACTGAACTGCAACTGAGGTACATGCCCTTGGCCAAAATTGAACCCGTGACTCTTTGGTCCACAGGCTGACACTCTACCACTGAGCCAAACTGGCCAGGGCAAAGGAAGAACCTTAAAGGCAGCAAGAGAGACAGAAAGTTACCTAAGAGGGAGCTCCCATTAGATTGTCAGCTGATTTCTCAATAAAAACACTCAGGCCAGAAGGCAGTGGCATGAAGTATACAAAGTAATGAAAACCAAGGGACTGAATCCATGACTACTCTATCTAGCAGGCTATCATTTAAAATTGAAGGCAAAATAAAGAGCTTCCTAGACCAAAAAAAAAAAAAAGGCAAAAGGAGAACATTTTGACCAAACCAGCACTGCAAGAAATGCGAAAGGGACTTCTTTAAGAAGAAAATGAGAGAAAGAGGAACAAAGATATAAAGAAAAAAATGGCAACAAATAATTATCTATCAATAATAACCGTAAATGTAAATGGACTAAATACTCTAATAAAAAAACACAGAGTAGCTGAATGAATAAGAAAACATGACCCATATATATACTGTCTACAAGAGACTCACCTTAGAACAAAGGATTCACACAAACTGAAAGTGAAGGGATGAAAAAAATATTCCATGCAAATGGAAAAAAAAAAAGAAAGAAAGAAAGAAAGAAAAGCTGGGGTAGCAATACTCTATCTGACAAAACAGACTTCAAAACAAAGGCCATAGCAAGAGACAAAGAAGGTCACTACATAATACTAAAGGTATCAATCCAACAAGAAACTATAACCCTTGCTAACATATATGCACCCAATACAGGAGCACCTAAATATAATAAATAAAAAAAAACTCTTGATGTACTTTAAGGGAGAAATAGACAGTAACACAGTCACAGTAGGAGGCTTTAACACTCTACTAACATCACTAGATGGATCTTCCAGGCCCCCCCCCCCCCAAAAAAAATCAACAAGGAAATAGTGGCCTTAAATGACATATAAGATCAGTAGGATCTAATTGATATTTACAGAACATTTCATCCAAAAGTGAAAGAATATACATTCTTCTCAAGGGTACATGGGTCATTCTCAAAGATAGACCATATGTTATACACAAAATAAGCCTTAACAAACTCAAGAAGATTGAAATCATATCAACCATCTTCTCAGATCACAATGGCATGAAATTGGAAATCAACTACAATAAAAAAACCTCAAAAATATTCACACACATGGAGGCTAAATAGCATGTTATTGAACAATGAATGGATTACTGATGAGATCAAGGAGGAAATAAAAAACTTCCTGGAAACAAATGAAAATGAACACAGAGCAACCCAAACTCTATGGGGCACAGTGAAAGTAGTCCTGAAAGGAAAGTTCATAGCATTACAGGCCTACCTTAAGAAATAAAAAGCAAATAAACAACTAAAATAATTAGAAAGAGAACAACAAGAAAAGTCCAGAGTAAGTAGAAAGAAGGAAATAAAAAAGATTAGAGTGGAAATAAATGAAATAGAGACTAAAAAAAAAAAACCAACAAAAATACAAAAGGTCAATGAAACCAAGAGCTGGTTCTTTGAAAAGATAAACAAGATTGATGAACCTTTAGCCAGACTCATCAAGAAACAAAGTGAGAACCTAAATAAAATCAGAAATGAAAGAAGTGAAGTAACAACCGACACTATAGAAATTCAAAAGATGGTAAGAAAATACTATGAACAACTATACACCAACAAGCTGGACAACCTGGACAAAATGGACAAGTTCCTAGAAAAATACTGTCTTTCAAAACTGAATCAGAAAGAATCAGAAAACCTGAATAGGCCTATAACACTGACAAAGTTGAAGCAGTAATAAAAAACACTCCCAGCAAACGAAAGTCCTGGACTGGATGGCTTCACAGGCAGGTTTTACCAAACATTCAAAGAAGAAATAACACCTATCCTCTTAAACTATTCCAAAAAATGCAAGAGGAAGAAACACTTCCAAGCTCTTTTTACAAGGCCACCATTATCCTAATTCCAAAACCAGATAAAGACACTACAAAGAAAGAAAATTACAGGCCAATATCCCTGATGAACATAGATGCTAAAGTTCTCAACAAAATATTAGCAAATCAGATCCAGCAATACATTAAAAAGATCATACACCATGACCCAGTGGGATCTATGCCGGGGACGCAAGCTAGTACAATATTCGCAAATCAGCAAATGTGGTACATCATATAAACAAAATGAAGGGGGAAAAAAATCACATGATCATATCAACAGATGCAGAAAAATCATTCGACAAAATCCAGCCCCCGTTTTTGATGAAAACTCTCAGCAAAGCAGGAATAGAGGGATCATATCTCAACATAATAAAGGCCATATATGACAAACCTACAGCCAACATCATACTCAATGGGAAAAAACTAAAAGTGTTTCCCTTAAGAACAGGAAAAAGACAAGGATGTCCGCTTTCACCACTCTTATTCAACATAGTACTGGAAGTACTAGCCACAGTGGTAAGACAAGAAGAAAAAACCAAAGGCATTCAAATTAGAAAGGAAGAAATAAACTTGTCATTATTCACAGATGACATGATACTGTACATAGAAAATCCTAAAGACTCCACCAGAATGGCTACCATCAATAAATCAACAAGCAACAAGTGCTGGTGAGGATGTGGAGAAAAGGGAATGCTGCTACACTGCTGGTGGGAATGCAGATTGGTGCAGCCACAATGGAAAACAGTATGGAATTTACTCAAAAAATTGAAAATGGAACTACTGTTTGACCCAGTGATCGTACTTCTAGGAATATATCCTAAGAAGCCCAAAACACCAATCAGAAAGAATATATGCACCCCTATATTCATAGCAGCATTATTTACAATGGCTAAGATCTAGAAATATCCCAAGTGCCCATCAGTAGATGAGTGGATAAAAAAGATGTGGTACATTTACACAATGGAATACTATGTAGCTGTATAAAGGAAGGTTTTCTTACCTTTGTGACAGCATGGATGGACCTGGAGAGTATTATGCTGAGTGAAATAAGCCAGTCAGAGAAATATAAATATCCCATGATCTCATTTATAAGTGGAATCTAATGAACATAATAAACTGACACACACAAAAAAATATAGGTCCAGACGCACAGAGGCATGGAACAGACTGACATATCCTATATGTGTGTGTTGGGGGGGGGGGTGTGCAGGGAGACAGGAAGAGATTAACCAAAGAATTTACATACACATATGCATAACCAATGGACACAGACAGTGTAGTGTGGTGAAGGCCTGTGGTGGAGCAGGGGCTGAGAGGAGGAGGGTAAGGGCAGGGGTGGGGTGTAGGAGGGGATGGGGGACATCTGTAATACTATCAATAAAATAATAAAAATAAAAATTTTTAAATAAAATACAATAAAAATGTGGGTGAATTTTATGCAAGATACAACTATATACAATTGGTAAAAGAGACATACTTTAAATGCAAAGACACAAATGGGTTGAAATGAGAGAATTGAAAAAGACTTTATTTAAATACTAGTTAGGAATAAGTTAGAGAAACACTAAATTAGTACCAAGCAAAATAGACATCAAGATGAGGATTACGCCTTGGCCAGTTTGGCTCAGTGGTTGGAGCAATGGCTGAGGACTGAAGGGTCTCCGGTTTGATTCTCCATCAAGGGCACATACCTGGGTTGCAGGTTCGACCCCCAGCCCCAGTTGGGGTCGTGAGGGAGGCAACCAATCAATATCTCTCTCTCACATCAATGTTTCTCTCTCTCTCCCCCTCTCTTTCTCCCTTCCTCCCTCCCTCCCTCCCTTCCATCCACCCTCCCTTTCACTGTATCTAAAAATCAGTGGAAAAAAATCCTTGGGTGAGGATTAACAACAACAAAAAATAAAATATAAAATAAAAAGAATCATAATAATAGAAGGAGAAACTCATCAGGAAGATATAAATATAACTGTGTATTTGCATAATAATGAAGCTTCAAACACATAAAGCAAAAACTGACAGAATTTAAGGAAGAGATAGGCAATTCACAATTATAATTTGAGATTTTAACACCCTTCCTTCTAGCAATTGATAGAACAGTAAGATACAAAAATTGCTAACAAAATGAATAAATCTGCCAACCATTCAGTGATTCATAGAGAAATATATCCATCAGTAGCAGAACACTCATTCTTTTCAAGCATTCACTAAGATACACCATATGCTAGGTCATAAAACAAGCCAATATATTTTTAAAAATTGAAATCTTACCAAAGTATATTTTCTGACAAATAGAATGAAGTTAGAATAGCCCAACTTATTTGAAAATTGAACAGTGTCCTTCCAAATAATAAAAATGTCTGTTAAAAAAATCACAAGTGAGATTAGAAATATTTTAATTGTTTTTTTAAAAATTTATCTTTATTGTTGAAAGTATTACAGGTGTCCCTCCTCCCCCCCATTGATCCCCTCCTCCCTGCTCCCACCCCTTCCTACCAAGAATATTTTAAAGGGAAATTTAGCTTTAAAATGTTATATTAGAAAAAATGGTTTATAATTAATGATCTAAGCTTCCACCTTAAAGAGAAAAAAAAAGATGGGCAAAATACAATAGAGAGGAACCTCTTTTTCAATATTTGTATTACCTGTCAAGAGTTCCCCTTTTTTATTTCTAATATTAGTTATTTGTGCCTTTGCACTTTTTTTTATAAATTGGTCTTGGCAAGTGTTTGTCAATTTCATTAGTCTTCTCTAATTTTTAGATTTTTAAATTTTCTCTATTATATATTCATTTTTCATTTAATCATTTCTACTTTCACCTTTATTATTTCCTTAACCCATACCTTTGGCTAATTTTGATGCAATTTTTCCAACTTTTTAGGTTGGAGAATTGTATCTTAATTTATAAGCCTTTTTCATTTTCTAGTATGTTAAATTAAAGGTATAAAATATGTTTGCTATGTGGCTTTATTTCTGTCATTCAATTCCTAATTATTTATTTATTTTTATTATTATTTTTTTAATCCTCACTTGAAGATACTTTTCCATTGCTTTTTAGACAGAGTGGGAGGTAGGAAGGGAGAGAGAGAGAGAGAGGGAGGGGGAGAGAGAGAGAGGTGAGAGAGACACATCGATTGGTTGCCTCCTGCATGACCCCCACCAGGGCCTGGGATTGGACCTGTAACCAAGGAACATGCCCTTGATAGAGAATGGAACCCACAACTCTTCGTTCCATAGACCAACACGCTAGCCACTGAGCCAACCTGCCAGAGCCAATTCCTAATTTTGTAAAATTGATTTTGAGAGAGAAGAAAGGACAGCGAGAGAGAGAGAAACATTGATGTGAGAGTGAAACATCCATCAGCTGCCTCCTGCATGCCTGGATCGAGCCCAGAATCTGAGCATGTGCCCTCACCAGGAATTGAACTGACAACCCCTTGGTGCATGGGACGACGCCCAACCAACTAAGCTACACCAGCTAGGGCCCTAATGTTTTTTAATTTCCATTGTGATTTCTTCTTTGACCCTTTATAAGACATAAAGAAAGAATGGGGGTTGGAGTATATCTTGGATAGAGAGACCAGTAAAAGATCCAATTGAGATAGAAAAACAAAACTTTGGCCAAAGAATGGAATGAAGAGGAGAAATAAGTTGATACTTGTATGTTATCCATTGTTTTATAACAAATTACCACAAATTTAGTGGCTTAAACATGGTTTCTATTATTTATTATCTCAGAATTTTTATGGGTCAAGGATCCAGGCATTGTTTAGCTGGGCCCTCTGCTTCTGAGTCTTCCACAAAGCTGCAATCAAAGTGTCAGCCAGAGCTGGGATCTCATTTGAAGTTACAACAGAATAAGGATCCATTTCTAAGTTCCCTTACATAGTAGTTGGCAGAATTCACTTATTTGGGAGCTGTTTGACTCATCACCTTAGTTTCTATATAATTGTTGGCTATAGCCCTGGCCAGTTTTGCTCAGTGGTTAGAGTGTTGGCCCGCAGACCAAAGAGTTGCGGGTTCAATTCCGGTCAAGGGCACGTACCTCCATTGTGATTTAGTCCCTGGTCCTGGTCAAGGTCAGATGGGAGGCAACCAGTCAATGTGTCTCTGTCTGTCTGTCTGTCTCTCTCCTTCCCACTCTATCTGAAGATAAATGGAAAAATACCCTCAGGTGAGGATCCAAAATAATAATAATAATAATAATTGTTGGCTACATTTTGCTTGTCACATAGTTCTCTCCACAGAGCAACTCACAATGCGGCAGCTTTCTTCATCAAAGCCAGTCAGTGATAGAGAGTACTGGCAAGATCGAAGTTACAATCCATGGAATTCAATCACAGAAATGGCATTCCTTCACTTTTGCCATATTCTATTGGTTAACAGCATGGCACAGCTCCTACCCATAATCAAGGAGAGGGGATTATTCAGGGATGTGAATACCAGAAGGTGGAGCTCATTCAAGGTCATATTATACTTTGTTTGCCATAGTACTCACTTCCTTTCTCTGGAAACATCAGAAAGAAATGGACAGCAAACTAGAGAAACAATAGTTAGTATGACAGACAACTTCTGGAAAAGAAGAAAATAAAATATCAAATCCTAAGTAACAAGGAAAAAAAAACTAGCTTTCATAGAAAGAAATTGTGATTAGACAGAAATGGAACTATAAAAATATTCCTGGTGTCTTCTAAGATTTAACCCGGGAGAATGGGTCCTAAGAAGCTATCTAGCTGAAAAGAGAAGTGAGTTCATCTGGAGGTCTTGAATGTTTACATAGAAATAGAAACAAAACAGTATCTGTTCATGATGTGAATTGGTTTTGTCTCCCTATATTCAACAGAGAATATTCCATGACTTTTTGAGTTTACTTCATTAATATTTCAAATGTGTTCTAAATTTTTTTTATTAAGCACCTCAGTGTAATTTTGAGGGTAGAGATTGTATCCTGTTTATCAAAGTATATAGTTGCATTAGTTCTGGGCAATGAGGAAAAGGTAGGCCACTTTGTTCTATTCTTTGAAACTAATTATATAGTTATCTGTAGTGTTCATTGCATAGTTGGAAATGCTGTATATCAATTTTACACATAATAAAATACACAACTATGTTAATAGGTTTTCTATTTTTATATAGGATCCAAATGAAGATACAGAATGGAATGAAATTTTAAGAGATTTTGGCATTCTTCCTCCAAAAGAAGAGCCAAAAGATGAAATTGAAGAAATGGTTTTACGTTTACAGAAAGAAGCAATGGGTATAGTTGTGTGTTTGGTGGGCTGGATGAAGGGGATAATACAGTTATGTAAGTGATAGTGTATTTCATGAACTTCAGGGGAGAGAGGACATAAGAAATAATTTAATATGTCCCACTCATACCTTTGCTGATAGCTAAAATTCCTAATTCATGTGTTGAAATTCACATGCTAGTTAATAACAGAGTTGAAATGTCCTGGTATCTAACCTAGTGAGCTCTTCTTTATTTCTCTCTCTATCGTATTTCTCTACCTTGTGATTACCTTAAAACAGTTTGATCCTTATATATAGTATATATTATTTGTCAAGATTTCCTGGTACATGGGAAAATCTAAATTGATGGGGTCTAGTTTATTTTTACATCTGCTTTTAAATGTAGCCTGATAGGTCTCTGAACTCTGAGAGAGTAATAACACTTTAAACAAACATGAAGCAGTCAACCACAAATAACTTTATATATTGCAGACACTGCAGCATTAAACATAGTCTTGATGTCCATTTGTCTATCTTTTTTTAGACATGTGACTATAAAGTAAAATCCAACTTTGAAACAACTCAATTGTCTACAATTTATTTTGTTTTAGTTAAACCATATGAAAAGATGACTCTTGCACAGTTGAAGGAAGCTGAAGATGAATTTGATGATGAAGATATGCGAGCTATTGAAACATATAGGTACAGTGATTCATTATAAGTTTTGGAATGAAGAAGTGTAAGAAGGAAGCTAAGATAAAGTCCTACCTTTGTCTACAGAATAGATTTAAAAAAATAACAAAACTAATTTTTAAGTAATATTTTAAAACTAACTCACTTATATAAGGTGGAATTTTTTCCTGAAATTTTTTTGCCTTTGCTTAAATTAAAAGGTATCCAATAATGCACCACAGAACTTTATGAAGTGACATATGAGTAAAGTGAAAAATATCAGTTAAACAGCCAATAAAAAGAGGGCCATGACTTTCCTTCTAGCATGATGTCTGTCAATGGCTTCTATCATTTAATAATTAATTGCCAGTCATGAATTCTCTCAGAAATTAGAGTAGGTGCATACATTAGCCAACTTCTCTTGATAATAAAAACATAGAAATTATAAAAATGGTATGCTATAGAAAAATATCACTTATGAAAGTAGGCACAAAATTTTAAACAAAATATTAGCAAATTAAGTCTAGCAGTTTTTAGAAAAGAATAATGAACCCTGAACAAGTAGGACTGGTCTCAGGAATGCAAGGTTGTTTTAACATAAAATAACAGAAACAAAAAATCAATACAGAATATGCCCGGGGAAGCCCAGATGTCAGACTTACTAGGCAAAGACTGTAAGATAACTGAGTTCAAGATGCTTGAAGTGCTAAAGGTCGAAATGGACAAAGACAGGAAAACATTGTATGAACAAAATGAGAATACCAATAAATAGATAGAAATTATAAAAAGAAACCAAAAAGATTCTGAAACAAAAATGTAAGATAGTTGAAGTAAAATATACACTAGGGCTTCAAAAGCACATTTCAACAAGTAGAAGAAAGAATCAGCAAATTTGAAGATAGGACAATTGAAATTATTGACTTTGAGGAATAGAAAGAAAAAAAGAAAGTGAACAGAGACTGTTTTGCCTCATGGTACTCTATTAAGTGAACCAACATAATGTAACATGAGAATCCCAGTGGAAGAAAAGAGAAAGTGACAGAAAGAATATTTGAAGACATAATGGCTGAAAACTTACCAAATTTGACAAAATACATAATCTATAAACCAAAGATGCTCAATTAACTTTAAGTAGGATAAACTCAAAGAGACCCACACAAAGGCACATCATAATCAACTGTCGAAAGACAAGATAAAAGCTTGAAATCAGCAAGAGAAAAGGGACTTGTCACATACAAAGTACTCTTAATTTCTCATCAGAAATCTTGAAAGCCAGAAGGCTGTGGGTTGATGTATTTAAAGTGCTGCAAGAAAAAAACTGTCAAGCAAAAGTTCTATATCTGGCAAAACTATGCTACAAGAATGAAGGAGAAGTTAAAACATTCCTAGATAAAAGCTAAATGAGTTTGTTATTACTGGAATTGCCCTAAAAATTAGCTACGGGAGTACTTCAGATTGAAATTAAAGGGTACTAGATAATAACTCACAGCCATATGAAGAAATAATACAGGTAAAGGTAACTACATAGGTAAATATAAAAGCCAGTATTACTGTACTTTTGATTTCTAACTCCTTTTTTTCCTATATGATTTAAAAGGCAAATGCATAAAATAATATTTATAAATCTATGTTAATGGATGCATAATATATAACAATGTAGTCAGTAACAAAAATATAAAGGGGGAGAGGGGATGGAGATACATAGGAAGCAGAGTATTTGTATGCTATTGAAACTAAGTTGGTATTATAAATAGTAGATCATTGTGAGATATTAATTTTCATCCTCAAGGTAACTATGAAAAGAATACAGAAAAGGGAAAAAGAAGTTAATCAAAATGGTATACTACACAAATCAGCTAAATGCAAAAAGAAGCAGTAATGGAAGAATTGAGGATCAAAAAGTATATAACATATACAGAAAATTAAATTAAATGCTAGAAGTCCTTCTTTATCAGTAATTACTTTGTTGTGTTGGTCCCAGACTATTGATATTGATGCTATTGGCTTGGAATGCCTAAGGCACTCACCTGAGCCTGTATTACTCATATGTTGTGTTACTCATATGTTGTGGCTGAGACAGCTCTTGTGGTTCTTTTTTTGTTTTGTTTTGTTTTAATTTTTAATCCTCACCTGAGGATATGTTGTTGTTTTTTAAATTGATTTTAAAGAGAAAGGAAGGGAGAGGGAGAGAGAGAAACATCAATGTGAGAGAGAAACATTGATCAGTTGCCTTTCTTACATTCCCTAACTGGGGATTAAATCCACAACCTGGGTATGTGCCCTGACCAGGAATTGAACGCGAGACCCCTCAGTACATGGAACAACGCTCCAGCCAACTGAGCCACAATAGCCAGGGCTAGCTCTTGTGGTTCTTATTATGATTGTAGGATATCTTCAGCAAGAAACCATTAAGGAACTTTGATGAACAAGATTTATTACTCATAGGTCCCAAAGAATACATTGCATGTCTGGGGAACACACAGCCAGGTCA
The DNA here is from genome assembly GCA_030848825.1 of Tadarida brasiliensis. NCBI lineage: Eukaryota > Metazoa > Chordata > Mammalia > Chiroptera > Molossidae > Tadarida > Tadarida brasiliensis. The sequence goes on along the minus strand of CM061257.1, from coordinate 37,311,208 downwards.
TGGGGAGAGATAGAAATTGAGATAGATGGGTAGGTAGGTAGATAGATCGATTATGAACCTGTGGTTCTGCCTTTATTAGGGTCCAGTGCTAAAGTGTCTAGATTTTGAGAGTTCACTCTTTATTGGCTAATTTAGAGCAAAAGAACTGGAATTAAAGCACAGGAAAGAGAAACAGGGTCACTCAAGCAATCAGTTATCCAGGGCTTTCTAAAAGAGGGAGCTTCACGAATGGAGGCAGCCTAATTCCTTATTTAGTTGTTTTGCTAGTTGCTCTGTCATACAGCTGACAATATGTTCTTCAACATGGATGTCTTTTGAAATGGATGCCTCGGCAATCAAAGCTTAATGTCAGGCATTTACGCTACAATCAAAAAGCTTCATGTCAACCAGAGAACTTATAGGCATGTAGGCATAACCAATGGACACAGAAAATGATGTGGTGAAGGCGGGGGGGTGGGCGGTGTGTGGGAGTGGTGAGGATGATGTCATTGGGGGGAAAGAAAAGGAGAGACATCTGTAATACTTTCAACAATAAAGATATACATATATTTAAAAGTTTCATGTCAGGTACTTACATTATATATTATAAATGTAAATGGAGCCCTGGCTGGTTTGGCTGAGTGGTTAGAGCATTGCCTGAGGAACGAAGGGTCTCGGGTTTGATTCCCAGTCAAGGGCATGTACCTGGGTTGCAGGTTCAATCTCTGGCCCTGGTCAGGGTTGTGCAGGAAGCAACCAATTGATGTGTCTCTCTCACACCGATGTTTCTCTGTCTCTCTCTCTCCCTCCCTCCCTTCTGCTCTATCTAAAATTCAATGGAAAAATATCCTCGGGTGAGGAGTAACATCAACAACAAAAAAGTAAGTGGATTTTAAATTTAAAAAATCTCCAATTAAAGGAAGAAATTGGCAGAATGAATAAAAAGAAACACAATTCAGATCCTGAGAACCAAAGCCATCTTGAGAAAGAACAAAGTTGGAGGACCCACACTTCCTGATTTCAAAACTTACTGCAAGGCAACAGTCATCAAATCAGTGTGATAGTGACATAAAGATAGACATACAAACCAATAGACTAGAATGGAAAGCTCAGAAAGAAACTTTCTCATGTATTCTCAAATGGTTTTCAACAAGGGTGCCAAGACTATTCAATGGGAAAAGGATAATCTTTTCAACAAATGCTGCTAGGGAAACTGGATGTCTACTTGCAGAAGAATGAAGTTGGACTCCTATCTCACATCATATACAAAAATTAATTCAAAATGGATCAAAGACATACATGTAAAAAGTAAAACTATAAACTCTTCAAATAAAACATAGGGAGAAATGTCCATGACATTGGATTTGGCAATGATTTCTTGGTACGACACCAAACACACAGGCAACAAAAGAAAAAACAAGATAACAAACATCAAAATTAATGTTTGTGCATCAGTGGACACTTTCAAGAGAGTGAAAAGAGAACCCAAAGAATGGGAGAAAATATTTGCAGATTATGTATATGATAAGGGATTACTAACCAGAATATATAAAGAACTACTAAAACTCAACAACAAAAGACAAATAACCCAATTTAAAAACATGTAACAAACTTGAGTAGAAATTTCTCCAAAGAAGGTAAACAAATGGAAAATAAGCACATGGAAAGATGATCAACATCATTAGTCAATAAGGAAAAGCAAATCAAAACCACAGTGAGATTCCATTCCACTCCCACTAGGGTGGTTATAATAAAAAGACAAACAATAACAAAAGTATTGGTGAGCATGTGGAGAAATTGGAACCCTCATATATGTGTATATATATCTCCAAGAGAATTGAAAACACAAAACATGTAAATGAATGTTCATAGCAACATTATCACAATAGCTGAAACGTACAAAAAACTTGAATGTCCATCAACTGATGAGTGAATAAACAAAATTTGTTATATCCATACAATGGAATTTTTTTCAGCTGTGAAAAGAAATGATGTCCTGATACATGCTGCAACTAGATTGAACCTTGAAAATATTATGCCAAGCGCAAAAAACCAGTGACAAAAGGTCACATTTTATATGATCCTATTTATATAAAATGTCCAGGATAAGAAATCCATAGAGAGCAGATTAATTGTCACATAATATCTTATATTTGCTTCAGAATAGCCCTTGAGATAGGGAATTGATGAGGGTAGAGACGAAAAAAGATAGGCCATGAATAGAAATTATTGATGGAAGATGCGTACACCTGGGGTCTCTTTAGTTTTGTATGTATTAATAACTATCCATACTATAAAGCTTAAAATACATATTCCTGAGTCCAGCACCAAGAGGTAATATTCAGTAAATTTGGGTTGGGTCTCAGAAATATGCCCATCTGTGGAACTTGCCATACCCAAGTAATACTCATACAGGATGTCCACATGCCTCAGCTTGAAAAACATTGCTTTAAACGAATATCACTTTTGAAATGTAGACGCAAAAATCTTCAAAAGAACATTAGCAAATAAAAGAATATATTAAAACAATTATATGTAGTGAATAATTAGGATTTATTCAAGGAATGCAAGGATTATTCAATGATAGCAAACCTATTGATATAATCATTTATATCGGTGGAACTTATTTAAGATAATGCTAATTACTATAACAAACAACTACAAAATCTCAGTGGTTTCACAGAGGAAAGTTCCTCACTCACAGATGATGTGTGTCCAACAGTTCTCCTGAGCAGCTCTCCTCCAGGTGATGACTAAGTATCTTGGTTCTTTTCTTTAGTAGTGACATCATCTCAGAATCCTTTACTCCTGGCCTTGTGGACCAGGGAGACAGTGTGAAAGCCAGCATGGGACATTTCAGGGATGGGTCCTAGAAATGCACATATCACTTTCACTTGTGTGGCACTGGGAATAATCCGGTCTCAAGGCCCTAATCTAACTGCAAGGGAAGCTGGCAAATGTAATCTTCCTGTGAGCTCTGGAAGAGGAAGCTATGCTGATGACCACTCAACCAGTCTCTGCAACAAGATTAAAGAGTGATACTATACATAGAAGTTATTTCACTTGCATATTCCATATCAAAAGTCCATATCTGCTGTCACTTTTGATCTAAGGTAAAAAGGAACCTATAACCTTTCAAAATTGTACTGGTTCTTAAAATAAACTCCTGTAGTTATCTTAATAGTGCTGGTTTAAAGCAAATTTCTCATTTAAAGCTAAAATAAAACAGCAACAAAAATGTTTTCAAGACTTTATTTTTTTGAAGCAATTTTAAGTTCATAGCAAAATTGAGTGGAAGGTGTAGAAATTTCCAGTATACTCCCTGCCCCCATACATGTGTAGCCTCCTTCATTATCAACTTCCCTAACAAAAGTGATATATTTGTTATAATTGATGAACTTACAACAATATATCATAATCACCCAAAGTTCATAGTGTACATTACACTTCATTCTTGGTGTTGTACATTCTGTAGGTTTGGGAAAATGCATGATGACAGGTATCCATCATTATGGATCATACAGAGTATTTTCAGTGCCCTAAATATCCTCTGTGCTCTGCCTATTCATCCCTTCTCTCTGCCAGTCCCTGGAAACCACTGATCTTTTTAGTGTCACCACAGTTTTGCTTTTTCCAGATTGTTAGTTGGGATCATATAGTAGCCTTCTCAGATTGGCTTCTTTCACTTATTCTTTCACAACATGCATTTAAGTTTCCTCGCTGTCTTTTCATGGATAGGTCATTTCTTTTTAGCATTGAATAATATTCCATTATCTGGATGTACCACAATTTATTTATCCATTCACCCACTGAAGGATATCTTGGTTACTTCCAAGTTTTGGCAGGAATGAATAATGATGCTATAAACATTGGTGAGCAGGTGTTTTTTTTTTTTTTTTTGGACATAAATTTTCAACTCCTTTGTGTAAATACCAAGAAGCTCAATGGCTGGATCATATGGTAAGAGTATTTTTAGTTTTATAAGAAATGTTCAAGCTATCTTCCAAAATCTGTACCATTTTGCATTTCTACCACTAATGAATGAGAGTTCCTGTTGCTTCCCATCCTCTCTGGCATTTGGTGTGTCAGTGTTCCACATTTTGGCCATTCTCTTAGGTGTGTCGTGGTCTCTCATTTTAATTTGCATTTTCTTGAAAACATAGATGTGGAGCATCCTTTGATATGCTTATTTGTCATCTGTATATCTTCTTTGGTGAAGTGTCTGTTAGGTCTTTGGCCCATTTAAAAAATATAAAATATATATATATATGTTTTTATTGATTTTTTTTAGAGAAAGAAGAATGGAGAAAGAGATAGAAACATCAATGTGAGAGAGAAACAATGTTCAGCTGCCTCCTACACTACTCCTACTGGGAATCCAGCCCATAACCCTGGCATGTACCCTGACTGGGAATTGAACTGGGACCTTTCAGTCCATGGGATGACGCTCAAGCCACTGAGCCACACCGGCTGGGCCCATTTTTAATCAGATCATTTTCTTATTAAGTTTTTAGAGCTTTCATCTATTAAGAATAATAGTCCTTTATCAGATGTGTCTTTTGCAATTATTTTCTCCCAGTCTTTGCTAAAGAAATAGGTTCTTAGAATAGTTGTTACAGCAGTTTTCTGATCCCCAGAGGAGTTTGGTTCTAGGACACAATTAGAACAGTAGTTTCATATTTCCCAAGTTTCTGGATTGTAGCAGAGAAACCTGTTCCCTTGGCAGACCAATTTTACAATGTTGTTCTGGGAGTCATTATGGTAGTCTAGTTTAGGCCTCCTCCATCTTTCCATTGAGTGTGTAAAGCACTTAATTTCTCAGATTAAGCGTCTTGCTGCTTAAAATAGCTAGAGGGTTTTCTGTTTATGCAGCTGAATCCCAACTGATGTGATTGTTAGGTGTAAAATGCAGGTTACTGAGCACTAAGTCACTTCCTGATGGCAAAACTAACCCAGGTTTTTGTCTCTCCCTGCCTAATTTCATTGAAATGACAAAGAAAAATGAGGAAGAGAAGGTAGAAGAGGGGAGGAGGAAGAGATATAGTTGATAATTGCACCATTAAGTAGGTCATGGTGCCATCATGGGAACAAAAACTTTTTGAAATTTTTGAAAGATACTAAGCCAATGAGATCAAATTGAGGAAATTGATGCTAAATACTCAGTGCCAACAAAATTCAGCTCCCAAAAGATCTTTGGAGTAACTGTAAATTCTGAATATCTGGGTCAATAGAGGAAAAACTAAAGGACTTCAGTTTGAAAATTGTGAGAGGGCTGTGGGCATGGATTGTTATTCTTGGCATTCTCCTCTAGGCTTCATTTTGCTTGAATTACTTGTTACATAGAATGATTTTACCTGACATGTTTCTAATACATGAAATAAGGACAGAGTGTTTTAAAATACACCCAGGATTTTGTGTTTATTCAGGTATCGTGAAGCCAACAGATCAAGAGATTAATTGCGATTGAAAAGATAGTTTTTTTTAACTCTTGAGTTCTCAAGAATAGGGGGCATGCACCACAATGCAAGGCCACACAGGGAAGCACTAGAGTTGGTTGAGAGACAGGAGTGAAGGAATAGATAGCATGGACACCAGCCTTATTGTGGTTTCTGTGGGAAAGGTGAGCTAAGCTGGGTAAGCAGATTTAGGATAGGCTAATTTAAATGCTTTTGGCAGGCTATGGGCTACCTTGGCTGTCTCTAGTTGTCTGGTGCCTGGTCCAGGGATAATTAGGGCAGAAGGATAGTGGCTCAGTTTAATGAAGAAGGTAATTGAGGGATTGAGATCTGGATTGGTTGGTTTGCTTGAGGAATTTGTTCTCCAGCAAGAGGTTGCTATCTTTTGGAACTAGCTAGACCTGGGAGGGGCAGTCTGTCCAGGATCAGCAAGGCCACAGATGCCAGAGCATCAAGAATACAGAAAATAAGAAAATATAGTTAATACACAGAAAGAAGGGAAGTAAGTATTCCCAAGAACACTTAGAGATGTAGAATCAGTTACTTTTAAGAAACTTGTACATACATCAGAAACCATTTGGATCTGCTTCATGAATCCAAGCATTCAACAACTGAATCAGATTATGTAAATTTTGAGAGTTGTTTAAGCAAGTTTTAAAACTCCCTATGGATGAATAACTAGGTAACATGGATTGCTCGCTCTGTGGTAGGCACCATCCTAAGAAATTTACCTGTGTTATTTCATTTAATTCCCAACAACCTCATGCAAGTAGGTATTAGTATTATTCCCATTGCAGTTGGGGAAACTGAAGCTTAGAGAGATCTAATAACTTGCCCAAGTTCATGCTGCTGGTAAGTGGGAACTGGTATTTAAACCTAGTTTAGTCTAACCTTAGATTTCAAACTCATAATTCTTCTCTACTACCTCTCTACCTGCAATAACTTTTGAAACAAGTAATTAGACATATTCACAAAGGCTTTAGACTGAAGGTCAGCTTTAGCATGATAGTTAAGAGCATGTCAATGGGGATAATAATAATAATAACTTTACAAAGTTTTTGAAAGGATTAATTAATGTAATGCACTTTAAACAGTGCCTGGCAACATAATAAGCACTCCATAAATGTTAGCCATTATTATGATTATTATATTTTCTCCCTTAATAAGTATTTAACCTGTATTTGAGAATTTGTTGGTTTAATGTCTAAATAAACTCTTTATAGCTGTGATTAAGACCTAGTCTTAAATAAAAATAAATTTAAAAGCCAGTAGCTAACTTTTTACTTGCAATACCCATGATAACACAAATTCCAATATAAACAGAGAAATTGGCATTGTAACACCATTAATAGTTATTCTATCATTTTTAAAGTGTTTAATATGTACTAGCATTGCATTCATTATCCTAAATTGTTACTGTACATGGGAATGACCTTAAGAATATAACAATTTTTTTACACTATTTTATTAATTAGGGAAAAGCGGTTACAGGAATGGAAAGCTCTTAAGAAAAAACAAAAATTTGGGGAGTTAAGAGAAATTTCTGGAAATCAGTATGTGAATGAAGTCACAAATGCAGACAAAGATGTATGGGTTATAATTCATCTATACAGATCAAGGTAATTGTTTTTTGTAAAATATTAATATACTAATGTTTTAAGATAAATATTTCTGGTTTTAAGGGTTTATAAAGCATATAACAAAAAGAGTACTCACAAAAAGGAAATATATGTATATACACTTACATATATGTGTAGAATCATTGGCTTCAGGGATTAAATTAGATATTTTAATATATTTTCTTGTCTAATTTAAAGAACTTGTCATACTTTTTAGAAAAAATAAGAATTTTTTGGCAATTAATTTAAATAAAACTATGGAAAATTTCAAACATATAGAAAAATAGAAATAAGGATAAAATGAGTCCCCTAAATACTGGCCATGTAGATTCAACAGTTAACCTTTTGCCATATTTGTATCATTTGTGTGTGTGTGTGTGTGTGTGTGTGTGTGTGTGTGTATTTGCAGAACCATTTAAAAGTAAATTACACACAGCTTGATACTTTTATTTTAAGTACTTTAGCTTGCATTTTCAAAACATAAGGGTATTTTTCTATATAACCACAATATCATTTTCTCACTGAACAATAGATAGCATTTTCTCAGCTAACAAAATTAACAATAATTCCTAATAGCATCTATTACCCAGTCCTTACTCAAATTTTCCCAATTGACTTCAAAATGTCTTTTATAAATACATATGTTTTTGAATAGGATCCAATCAAAGACCAGGCAGTGCATTTGGATATATCATATCTCTTTTGACAGAACAATTTACTTGCATTCCCCTGTCCCCCCGAGTTAATTTTAGAGTGCCTAGCTGTACTAAGTATAATCCATATGTCCCCCTACCTCATCAGCCTAGTATAATGATAATTGGGAAGAGTAGACTCTTCCCAAACTCTGTGCCAAAGAGGAGCTGCAAACTCCTGTAGTTTCACAAATCTCTCCTAGAAACAGCACCTCTAGCGTTAGGTCCCAGGCCCTCTGCCTGGGCTCCAAGCCAATCTAGGAACAGGGTCCACGACAGTAACCCTCATTGTCCTTACTTCATTCTCTAAATAACACATGTCTTCCCTCTTCAGGTCCTCAGAGAAATTCTGTGCAGAGCAATTTATGCAAATTAGAACCCTATTGTCTACCAGCTCACCAGTTCCTCAGACAAATTTTGATAGGAATCATACTCCATAAAAGAAGACATTATTTTTACTGTAACTAAAATGCTTGATATATCATTTTTAATAGTTTAAGGTCTTAAAAATAATCATTTTCCATTTATCCTATCTCATTTATCTGACTAAACCAATTTGGAGATTTGCTGATTTTGGTTCTTCACAAATAACTATGTGAAACAGCAACATTTACAATAAAGAGGTTGAATACGTTTTAGTCTCAGGGTTTTTCAAACTGTCATATGCTTTGATGGACTTAAAGAGTAAGGATCCTTTTTGATAATATTTTAAATATTTGTGAACTCAGAAGGTTGTGTTTTTTTTTTTTTTTAGCAATCTAAGAAAGTTATATAAAATCATAGTTTTCTTAACATTAAGAAAATGCATTCATGTGTCAGTATAAAACATTCATTTTAAGAAAATTAATCTACAATCAAATTTGTAAAATGGAAAAAAATTATTTGTATTACAAATATTCTTTATAAAGTCTAGTTTTTAGTAATGGATTTACTCATAACTTTCATATTGTGAAATGAAGTATAACTATGAAGTTTGTATTTCTAGCTGCCTTTTATAATTATAAAAAGGTAGGAATATTTTTTTACTAGCTGGAACATATGGTAGTTCTATTTCTAATTTATGAGGAACCACCATACTGTTTTCCATAGTTACTGCACCAGTTTACATTCCCACCAACATGGTTTCCTTTTCTCTGTATCCTCACCAACACTTGTTATTTCTTGTCTTTTTGATAACAGCCATTCTAATGGGTATGAAGTGATTACTCATTGTGGTTTTGATTTGCATTTCCCTGATGATTAGTGATGTTGAGCATCTTTTCATGTACCTATTGGCCATCTGTGTGTCTTCTTTGGAAAAATATCTATTTAGATCTTCTGCCCTTTCTTTTTTTTTTTTTTTTAAATCCTCACCCAAGGATATTTTTCCATTTATTTTCAGATAGAGTTGGGGAGAGGGGAGAGAAACATCGATGTGAGAGAAACACATTGACTGGCTGCTTCCCTCACAACCCCGACCAGGGCCAGGACCAAACACAACCCAGGTATGTGCCCTTGACTGGAATTGGACCCGAGACTCTGGTCCGCGGGCCAACACTCCAACTGCTGAGCCTAACTGGCCAGGGCTCTTCTGCCCATTTTTTATTTGATTGTTTAGATTTTTGCTATTGAATTGTATGAGTTATATTTTGAATTATATTTTGAATATTAGCCCCTTATCAGATATATGACTTATAAATATTTTTTCCCATTCAGTCGATTGCCTTTTCATTATGTTGCTGGTTCTTGTGCTTTGCTTTTTAGTGTGATGTAGTTCCATTTCTTTATCTGTATTTCTGTTGCTTTTGCTTTTGGTTTCAGGTTTTTAAAAAATCACTGCTAAGACCTATGTCAAGGAGCTTACTGCCTATGTTTTCTTTAGGAGTTCTGTGGTTTCAGGCCTTATGTTCAAGTCTCTAATCCATTTTGAGTTAATTTTTGTCTAGTGTCATTCTTTTGCATGTGGCTGTCCAATTTTTCCAACGCCATTTATTAAACAGATTGTCCTTTTCCCATTGTATATTCTTGGCTGGCTCTTTTGTCATAAAAATAATAGACCATATATGTAGGTGGTTATTTCTGAGTTCTCTATTCTGTTCCACTGATCTATGTGTCTGTTTTTATGTCAATACCATACTGTTTTAATTACTATAGCTTTGTGGTATAGTTTTAAATCAGGGAGTGTGATGCCCTCGCTTTGTTCTTCTTTCTCAAGATTGCTTTGGCTATTCAGGTACTTTTTGTGGTTCTATACAAGTTTTAGGATTACTTATTATATTTCTTTGACAAATGCTATTGGAATTTTGATAGGGATTGCACTAAACCTATAGATTGCCTTGGGTAGTATGGACATTTTAACTATATTGATTCTTCCAATTCATGAGTGTGGAATATCTCTCCATTTATTTGTTTTTTCTTCAATTTCTTTCATTAATGGCTTATAATTTTCAATACATAGGTCTTTCATGTCCTTGGTTAAATTTATTCCTAGGTATTTTATTCTTTTTGATGCAATTATATATGGGATTCTTTTCTTTTTCTTTCTGATAGTTTGTTAGTGTATAGAAATGCAACAGATTTTTATATATTGGTTTTGTATCCTTCAACTTCACTGAATTTGTTTTTTAGTTCTAACAGGTTTTTGGTGGAGCCTTTAGGGTTTTCTATATACAATATCATGCCACCTGCAAATGGTGATAGTTCTACTTCTTTCTTTCCAATTTGGGTGCCCTTTATTTCTTTTTCTTAACTAATTGCTCTGGTTAGGACATCCAATGCTATGTTAAATAAAAGTGGTGAGAATGCACATCCTTGTTTTGTTCCTGATCTTAGAGGAAAGGCTTTCAGCTTTTTACTGCTGATTACAATGTTAGCTGTGAGCTTGTCATATATGGCCTTTATTATGTTGAAATACATTTTTTCTGTACACACTTTGTTGAGATATTTTTAAATTTGTGAAACAAGTTTAGCAAAAAATATATTGAAAATAAAAACCAGAATAAAGAGAGATAAAGAGAAACCAAATAAAAATAAATAAAATTCATCTCCCAAGTGTTGATTAGAACTTAGTGCATTTTAATTTATTTCCATTATCAGGGTTTGTTTAAATGGAGCAAGAACTCAAATACACGCAAAACAATTTGAGTGCAGAAATCTATATTTTTCCCTGATCATTTACATTTGTCTGGCCCACATCTAAACATCATTTTTTCTTAGTAATTAACCTTTGTCAAGTTTTTCTAAAGCATGTATTAGATTTTCACAAGAACTACAATGATTTTTCTTGTTCCACTTTCATTTATTCATTAATTATAATAAAATGTTCAATTTGTTGTCCTGCCCGGTTTGGCTCAGTGGTTAGAGCGTTGGCCCGCAGACCAAAGAGTCATGGGTTCGATTTCAGTCAAGGGCACATACCTTGGTTGCGGTTAGTCCCCGGCCCTGGTCAGGGTCATGCGGGAGGCAACCAGCTGATGTGTCCCTCTCATATCGATGTTTCTCTTTCTTTCTCCCTCTCTCTTCTTCTCTCTCCCTTCCTCCCACTCTAAAGATAAATGGAAAGATATCCTCAGGTGAAGATTAAAAAAAAAAAGTTCAATTTGTTAATTATAATAAAATGCACAAACAGTTGTAGAGGTAAAAAGCACACAAAAGTCCAGATGGGTTTTCATCTGCCTGGAGCATGTAGCATGTCCTGGCATGAGTCACTCAGTTAAGAGAGTTTGGACTATGGGGGGTGACAGGTTTTAGGAGTTGAGAAGACTAAAGGGGAATAGGATGCTTCTATGGTTTTGTGAAAGAGGCCAATTAAACATCATAGATACTTTTTGAAAAGACATGCAAAGCAGTACAAGAGAAAAAACTAATTTTGTCTATTCAAAGAAGCTTTCCCTGATTAACACAATTCACATAATCTTTCTCTTCTCATGCACTATTTCAAATATACTCCATATGAATAATGAGAAAATGAGTACAAAGACAAAAAAAAAGCTACACTTCTATCAAATTTAGGTTTATTAAAAGAAAATACAGACGAAAGATTAGATTTTTTTTTTTTTTTTTTTTTTTTTTTTTTTTTTTTTTTTTTTAGTTAAGAGAGGAGGGGAGATGAAATTCATTAGCTATTTATATCAAAATGGATAAGATTGCCCAGAGAATGTTTCTGGACTGAGAAGAGGGTCCAAGACACAATCACAAGGAACATATACATTTACGGCATAGATAGGACAAGGCAGTCAAAGAAGTAAAAAGGAATTTAGTAGAAAGTATTTCCACAGAAGCCAAAATAAGATGGCCTTTCAAGAAGGGAAATGAACAGAACATATAGATTTTTTTTTCTTTTTCATCTGGATTGTGAACAGAAGGAGAATAGTTATTAGAAGAGGACAGAGAGGTGTAAGGGAATTTTTAAAAGTTTGATAACTTGTAAATGCATTTATGTAAAGTGGAGAAGGAAAGATTGAGAAAACAGGAAAAGAAGAAGAATAACAGGGAAAAGTCCCACAGGAAATTAAAGAAGTATGGGATAATGTAGAGAACTAGTTTTGAAACATTTTAATAAAGCTGTGAGTGAATGATAGCCTGGGAGAAAGGGATTAATTGAAGAATTGAGGTAATGAGAGTTAAGTGATAAAGCGGGGAGAATACCAGGGTTTGGTTACACTTCCAATTAATTTTAAATTTCTAATGAGGAATAGTTCTGGATTACGGGGAACACGATGGGGCATGGAGTGAGATGTCAAAGAAAAGTGTGAGTGATGTTTGTTAGAGTCAAGAAATTCAAGGAAGTTTGAGAGAAGGAATTTTGGATTTGATAATCTTGTGTGAAAATAAACCTGTGATGGTGACAAGAGTTGGGATCCTTTTGTGTCAACTCTGGACTGCCACGGATTCCCTAGAAGTGTAATTTTTTCCCCCTCTCCTGTGTCCTATAAACTAGGAACTGGCTTGATTAAATTGATGCTAAGTCAGATGTGGTTAGCCTTAGGTAGGCATCAAATTCCCATGGTAGCAAGCTTTATTCCCAGGCTATAATAGTGAATGAAAATAGTGTAATGAAAATCAGTGGATTCTGCAGTTTATCATTACTAAAGGTCACAATAGAGGATGATATTGGTATGTTCTTGGATATTACTAAAAGAATATTTAAAGATATATGTTAGTCGTGGAGATGTTTCACTTATTTTATTAGACTGAGATGAGTAGTTTGTTTTTTAAAGGTATTGTTATGTACTGTTTCTCTTTTTAGCATACCAATGTGTTTGTTGGTTAACCAGCATCTTGGTCTTCTAGCAAGCAAGTTTCCAGAAACTAAATTTGTTAAAGCCATCGTGAATAGCTGTATTGAACACTACCATGACAACTGTTTACCAACAATTTTTGTTTATAAAAATGGTCAGATAGAAGGCAAATTCATTGGAATTATAGAATGTGGAGGGATAAATCTCAAGCTAGAAGGTAATGATGTAAAAAAACAAACAAACAAACAAACAAAAGGTGAAAACTTCACTGAATTAACAAATATCATGAAATTTTATTTCCATAAAACATAAGGTTTTTTTTCCTTTTCTTCCAGTCTCTTTTTGTATGCCTCCAGATTAATTTCCTACAATAATACTCTTACCATAACACCCACTTGCTTAAGTCTTTATTGGTTCCTTGTTTCAAATAAGTTAAAAATTCAGAATCTTCTGCCTGAGAATTTCAGCCCTTATCTAACTATATTTCTCAAGGCTTTCTAGTTTCTACACCAGCCACGCTGGTCTTCAACCACTAGCCCAGACACATTCATTTGTTCCTTTATACTTTGTCCCATACTCTTCCCCTTCATCCCAAATACCCTAATCTTCTTTATACTTACTTCTTCATGCTTCCTTCTAAATCCTATTCCTTCATGGGTCTCCTAGTTTTCCATTTATCCCATGATATGATATTGGACCAATTCATGATCTGTCTTCCTGTTCTCTACTGAATTTCTATAACATATATTCTCTACAACTTTTTTCACTTACCTGATTTTGTCAGTTAATTAATTCCCTTTGGGTTTTGTCTCCCTAACAAGTACAAGGACTGTACCTCTTATTATTTTCTTTTTCAGAGTACATAGCACAGAACTTTATATTTTTACCTTCTCTAATGATTTTTACTTCCTGACCTAGTTTTGAGGCCATATCATTCATCAAGTCATTTCTTGGAACTGCATTAATTGTATATCATAAAAAATCTTTTTCTCTTAAAAGCCACTCTGAGCAGTTGTTTTTAATAGCTAGTTTATCCACTTTTTTGTTCCCTTAAAACTGTTTTTGGCCTTATTGAGACCTCCAGTACTTTAATTATTCCAGAATTACCCCTTTCCTTCTAAGGCCCTCTTTGGTTTTATCACCCTGTTTTTTTTTAGCTTGTATCTCCTTCCTTTATTTAAAAAAATTTTTAAATAATTGTTAAAACAATAATATAGCAATCATTCATGTAATTACAAAAAGTAAATGTGAACATTTGTTCATTTTGCTTCAGCTATTTTTTTTTTTGTTGTTGTTGTTGTTTTATTATTGCTGAAAAGACATTACAGCTATGGTTGAAGTTACCTATATTTTCATTCCTAGTACCATTCCCCTCCCTTCCTTTCTACAGGCAATCAGTATCATGCATTATGTGTTATCTGCTCCATACTTTTTTATTCGTATATTTAAAATATTTTTAAATTGTCATAAAATGCACATAATATACCATCATAACCATTTTTGAATATATAATGCAGTATTATTAACTATACTTACCATGGTATACATTACATATCCAGGACTTTATTTTGTAGATAAGTTATTTAACCATTTGAAAGTACATAATTCAGTGGCATTATGTGCATTCACATTGTGCTTCCACCACCATAATCCATCTCTACAACACTTTTCATCTTGTGTAACTGAAACTCTACCCCAGTTCAACAGCTCCCCATTCCTGTCTCCCTCTAGCCTCTGGCCATTACCATTCTAATTCCTGCCTCTATGAATTTGACTACTCTCGGTACCTCATATAAAAGAATCATACAGTATTTTTTCTTTTGTGACTGACTTTTTTCAAGTAGCATGATGTCCTCAAGGTTCATCCATGTTGTAGCATGTGTCAGAATTTCCTTCATTTTTAAGGCTGTATCATATTCCATTGTATACTTATACCATATTTTGTTTGCCCATTTATCTGTTGATGGATGCTTGGGTTGCTTCTATCTTTTGGCTATTGAGAATAATGCTGCTATGAACATGATGTACAAATAATTAGTTCTAGTCCCTGTTTCAATTCCTTTGGGTATATACTTAGAAGTAGAATTGCTGAATCATATGTAATTCTATTTTAATTTTTTGAGCAACAGCGTACTGTTTTTCATACTAGCTGCACCATTTTATATTCCCACCAACAGTGTACAAGAATTCCGGTTTCTCCACATTCTCACCAACATTTGTTATATTCCGTGTTTTTTTTTTAATAGTAACCATCAAAATATGTGTGAGGTGTTTTCCCCACTGATTTTTAATGTTTCCTATGTTATTTTTTATGGTTCAAAAATGCTTCAGTTTCTTTCTGAAGTCTCTACTATGTTCCACTGGTCTGTTTGCTGATCTCTGAATCAATACAGCATGGTCTTAATTACTATAGCTTTATAGCAATCTAGTTGTGTCTAGTAGGGCAAGTCTTTTTAAAAATTTCATATAAATGTTTAAATCAGTCAAGTTCTGTGAAAAACCTATTGATTTTTTATTAGATTAATTGTTGGAGACTTGATATCCTAATAACAGTGGATATTACTATCCATGAATGAGATAGATCTTGTCATTTATTTTGGTCTCTTTTACTGTTTTTTTTAAAATCATTTTCCTCATAAAAATAATACATATATATTATATATTGTAATAGATTTTGTGATTTTCCTTATAAGTGTATTTTGTAATTTTCCTCATAAATGTTCTGTTCATCTACTCAGTACTAGGGAATAAATTTGACAAAATAATGAATTTGCAGGGATGGGGGAATTTTTGATTATCAATTCAATTCTTTTCACTTTTTCTCTTGGATATATTTTGGTATTTCATATTTTTGTTGAAATTTTCCCATTAAAGTTTTCAAATGTATTGGCATAAGTTTTTTAAAAGTAGTCTCAGAGCTTTAAAATCTTAACTTTGGTAATGTCCCATGTAAATTCTTGATATTATTTGTGTGTGTGTGTCTGTTTTTTTTTTTCTTTTTCTTGTCATCATTTTGCCTGTGTGTCTGTCAGTCTTTTCAAACCACCAGCTTTTGATTTTGTTGGTCACCTCTCCTTACTTTGTTTTCCTACTTTTGCTAAAGTCTTTTTTTCAGCATATCCCTCTTTCTGATTTTCTTCGGTTTATTTCATTGTTCTTTTCCTAGTTTCTTGATTTGAACTTTTAAACCACTCATTTTCAATCATTTTAAAATAAAAATTTTAACCATAATTTCTCCCTTTAAGTATAATTTTGCTGTATCCAATGTGTATTTTGATATTGTAGTGCTTTCATTGTTATCCAGTTCTAAATATACCCTTTCCACATCAATTTTATTAGAGTCAAGTTTTGTTTCATATAGATGAGAAATTTTTTTTTTAATTTTCTAAGATTTTAATCTAATTTAATAATGGGTTATTTATTGCAGAACTTGAATGGAAGCTAGCAGAAGTTGGAGCAATACAGACTGATTTGGAAGACAACCCCAAAAAAAGCATTGTAGATGTGATGGTATCTTCAATAAGAAACACTTCTATATATGATGACACTAATAGTTCAAACAGTGATGACGATGATACCAAATAGAGGGACATAGTTAATAAATAGCTTTAAAATATTTATGTACTGAATGTTTTATTTGTCACTGCCTTTATAATCAGAGAGCAGAAAATTTATAGATTTATTTTCAGTTTCATATTAGAATTGTAGCTTAGAAATCATTTCAGAAACTTTCAGATATTTCAGAAATTGCCTCCAAGAAAACCAGAATTTATACTGAACCATTAAATTACTTTTTTCTGACCCATGTTGGACAAAAACACTGATATTACAAGTGTTGCCTACTCCCTTCCAAAGAGAGGCCTATGAATGAAAATGATGAAAGAGAATCATGAAATTTCATTTAATGCATGTTAATAAATTTTAAAGTCTATTATTTAGGGGCCTTGAGTAAAAATACTTAAATTTATGACCATATGCTTTTTCTTTGAAATTTCTTACCTATTAAAAAAATTAACCACTCAATATAAAAATGCAATTTAAAGATTCTAAAAAGTACATAAGAAATATATCCACTTATTATTATTCTTTTTAATAGTTCTATTATTAAGTTAGAAAATTAATAAGTACTGTCATTAATAGACTATAGAATCATTAGAATTGTATGACATGTAAGTTTCTAACTTAGGAGAAGAAAAATATTTTGTGAAGCTTACCTATTTTTTTTTTTAATCCTCACCCAAGGACATTTTTTGCATTCATCTTCAGACAGAGCTAGAGGGAGAGAGGGAGGAAGAGAGAGAGAGAAACATCGATGTGAGAGAGACACATCGACTGGCTGCCACCCACATGACCCCAACTGGGGCCGGGGACAAAGTGCAACCGAGGTACATGCCCTTAGTAGGAACTGAACCCGGGACTCTCTGGACTGCAGGCCAACGCTCTAACCACTGAGCCAAATTGGCCAGGGCTTTACCTATGTTTTAATAGTAATCTCAGAATTATTCATCATGAGAAAACCTGCAATATTAGGATACTGCAGAAGACCACAGGATGTTTATCTTGGTTTAACAATGAACACCATTTTTTTTTTTTTTTTTTTGGTTAATCATCACTGGAGGATATTGTTTCCATTGATTTTTAGGGAGAGTGGAAGGGAGGGGGGTATAGGGAGTGGGGACAGAGAGAGAGAGAGAAAGAGACATGGATGTGAGAGAGACACACCAGTTGGTTGTCTCCCTCACTTACCCCAACCAGGCTGGGGATGAACCTGCAACCCAGGTACATGCCCTTGACCGGGATTTCAACCCGTCACCCTTTGGTGCATGGGCTGATGCTCTAACCACTGAGCCATGCCGGCCAGGGCATGAACACCATTTTTAGAGAAAAGGGTGGTAAATCCAACATATAATAATTCAATAACAGATTTTACTTTTTGCTTTGTATTGATGACCCATCATTCTGATTACAGTTGTTTACTGATTTTGTAAGAGAATGTAGACTAAGTTTAAATGATTAGATGACAAAAATAAATTGGTGAGAATTGAGGCAGTTTAACGTGGAGTTAAGAAAAGGCTCACTGCTGCTTTTGGGAATAGGTAGGAATCATAGAGGCTGCACAGAATGATGGAGTAGAAGAAAAGTTAAATACAGATTTAAGAAGGTAATGATAATTTATTTCACCAGGTAGGATAAAATCAAGTGATCTAACTTTGGAAAGAATTCTTTCTTCTGAGATAGCAAAGAAGGGCTCTTGAAAATATACAGCTTGGGATGAAGGAAAGGAAAGTTGGGAGTTGCACACGCTGGTCTGTATTTTAGCATTCTGCACACATGTAAGAGAATGAATTACCTATACTGGTCCAGCTCCTGAAATTCTCTTTAACAAACAAATGTATAAAATTCCATTCAAAGGAAAACCATTGTGGAAATGAAAGGGAAAGCCATATAATCATGAACTTAAAGTGTAAAGTTAATGCCACCTAATGCATATAAATATGCACATTTTTTTCCTCTCCAATTGAAACCAACTGCAGAAAGTCCTCCAAATGTAATACTTTTTTAGTAAATGTATATTTATCTATTTTCTTTTTAAATTAAAATGAACAGAGGAAGTACTAATAAATAGTATTTAAGATATCTGAATAAAAAGATACATATTTCGCTTTTAACTCTTAACTCAAATCCACCAGGTGGCAGTAAGTTTTTATCCACAAGCACAGTTCATGAAGACTTTAACATTTGTAAAAATTCTAAAAATATAGCATGTTAGAGGTGGCTGGTTGTGATTCCAGCCCCTACCTTTTTCAAATGCATGCACACAAATACACACACACACACACACACACATTCTTCTAGCGAGTATTTCTGCCTGTCAACACAGGTCAGTACTACTTCCTTATATTACTTCATTTATACATTCTCATTTAAGTAGAGCATAAATATTTATTAGAATGTGGAGGCATTATTTAATTCCAATATTGTGTTTCCCATTTTATGATTTTTTAATTTGATAGGATACAAACAAAAGGTTATTTTTTAAATTGTCAATATTCAACTGTTTTTGACCTACAAAAGTGGATATTTCATATGTTCCAACCTAATATATTCTTTTCTCTATTCTTTGCTGCCAACTGTGCTCTGTTGAAACTCCCTTCCCTACTTTATAGTGTCTTGTTTGTCACAGTGTGGTCCTGGAATCACCAGCATCCCCAGGTAGCTTGTGAGAAATGAAGAATCTCTGGCTACATCCCAGACTAGCTGAATTGGAAATTTTGTTTTAATGAGATCCTTAGATGATTAAGCAGCACTGGGTAGCAAATCCCTTAAAGACATCTTGAACATATTATTTAACCTCTTCCTCCACACTCCTGGTTATTAAAAGTGTATCTGGTTTAAAACTCCAATCTCAGTTCCAAGGCAAGTGTTCTCTGCCTGAACTTGTGACTCAGGAACTCTGAAGACAGAAGATGGAGTTTGTTTTTAACCAGTTCTTTCCCTCTCTTTTCAAGGCCCATTCTCTCTGGTGTGGAGTGGGGACTTGGAGGGAAATTAGGGAAGAAAGGGACACCTTTTTTTCCACTGGTTAAGTACAATCCATGTTGCATCTAAATGTTCACTCATTAATGGGCACAGAGTTATATGAACTCTGAGGCAGCCTCTCCACTGTAGTTTCTTGACATGGGAGATAAGCCTATAGCTCTCTCTTAATCTCTCTCAGTTCCCACTTTCAGAAGTATACCCAGCCTCTTGCTGCTAGAATTTCTTTCCCCCTTAGGTGTCAAGATGGTTCAAACCTGGATGGTACTTTGTGCAAAGCATCAGTGGACCTAGGAGAAATCCTTGCCATGCCAAACTGTAGGAGTGCACATTGCTTTACTTAGCCCACTCCCTAGCCAGCTGTTTCTCTCCAAGTTTCTATCTTCCTGTTTAGGTAGGTGCATGGCATATCAACAAATTTGCCAGTGGATGAGATGCCAATCTCTCCTTACAGTTACTCTAGTTTCTCTAGCTGAATTCTATTAGAGTCTTGTTTATTTAACTTGGAGTAGGATGGGGCATAAATCGAAAGGATAAGCCACAGTACTGTCCAGGAACCTGACTAAACCCAATAATTCTCTCATCCTCCTCTTCCCAAGTTCTGCTTATATGACCTGAGAGTGAGGGTTGTAGGTTGTTTTGTTCAGCCTTTGTCCTGGCTAAAGGACTAGGTATCTGGCCCCAAATGTTGGCAGCTATTTAGAAGGTGAGTAGTTCTTGCTCTTTGTTCCTTATTTTGGACCTCACTCAGCATCCTCTTATATAGGTGTTAGCTGTGTCTATTATAGTGTTACATACTCTTGTGGGTCCTCAAATACTCGATTACTAACATGGTACTAGTACTAATTACTGTCACATTTTACTGATTTCAGTTTATTTCTCCTTTGTACTTTAATACACATTAGTAAGGCTACCTCTTGACAAGACTATAATCTGCCTACAATCATAATTTGGGATATAAAGATGATCCTAAAAATCTTCTAGCATGTTTTACTTTCCATCTCATTGATTCATTCAATCATTCATTTACCTCAGGCATTGAAGTGGATGCTGCATATACAGTAGTGAACAAAACACATGGTTCTTGCCTCCTGGAGTTTGCCACATGGTGTTGGGGAAGATAGTTAATAGATAAGAAAACAAGTATCCAACAAATATATGTGTAATTTAAATTTATATTATGGAGGAAATAGCACATCGAGAATAATTGTGACTACTACGTGTGGAGGGGACAGGTGAGAGGTGGGAGGAAGACCTGCTTGAATAGGCCAATTAGAGCTTTGGGGCATGAAGACTGAGGAGGAGCAAGACATGAGAAAAGACAGGAGGGTGGTCCAGGTAAGGGCATAGCATGTGTCAGAGCCTGAGAACAAAAACAGATTAGCAAGGACCTCAAGGAAGTTTCTGGGTTGGATGTGCTAAAGAAAAGGGAGAAATGGTAGGACATGGGGTTGGAGCGATAGCAGGGGCTAGATCAGAGTATTATGGCCATTATTAAGAATTCGGATGTAATGGGAAACAAAAGGGTTTTAAATGGGAACATGAGGTTTCACTTATATTTTTAAAAGAATATTCTTGCTGCTCTGTGAAGAATAGATTGAAGGGGGCATCCAAGATATTTGAGACACTCAACATCAGGTAGGCAACTGAACGTATGAATATGGAGCCCAAAGGAGAAGTGTAGGCTGGAGTTACAAAGCTGTGTTTTAATCATTCCTAGGGTTCCAACAAAAATTGTTAGTCTAAAACCACCATCCTTACCACCCAACCTTTGTGTAGAAGTTTATAATTTACATTTGATCATCACAATTCTGGGATACTTATTTTTCAAACTTTATAATTATAGATAAATATCCAGAAGCTCAGAGAAATTATTTAACTTTCTTAGCTTAGTATTAGTCAGGATTTAAGCCTATACTTTTTACTACCAATTCCATAATACCACCTCATATCATTGTACTTCCCTCCATATTAAAGGGTTTGGAAAGAATATGAGTAATTGACTAAACCATGAAGCTTTCTCTAAAAAGAAAACTTACCTTATATTTCCTGTTATGCATATCTTGAACTTCTATGTTCCATTCACCTTAAACTATGGTGGTAAAACTAAGAATGCCAATGAAAGGATGGATGAAAGGTGCTATGAACGAACAGAATGGACTTTGTGACAGATAGGACGTAGGGAACTAGGAAAATTTGAGCAAAAGAAATGTAAGAATTACACAAAAAGGAACATCATTAGTAATAGCTAACCACTAATATGGGATTTCTTATGTACCAGGTACAATACACACACACACACATACATACACACACACCTACATGTGTCATCTATTGTATGTCCTCTCAATTATCCTGTGAGATGGGATCATTATTATCTTCATTTTACAGATGAGGGAACTGAAGAACAGAGAAATAATTTGCTCAAAGTCATACAGATATTAAGTGGTGGGGCTGGGATTTATTTTATTTATTTTTTTTCCATCACCATTTACATCCCCTATACCCTCTTCCGCCTCCACCCACACCTTTTCCCCCTGAAATCTCCACACTGTTGTTCGTGTCCATGAGTTCTCTCTCTTTTTTTCCTTTTTTGCTCAATTACTCCATACCCTCCCCCAACACTCTCCCACCGGAGCTGTGCCTGCCCTCTATGAGTCTGTCTCTATTTTGCTTATTAGTTTAGTTTGTTTCTTCTACATATGTCTTTCTCTGACTGGCTTATTTCACTTAGCATAATGTTTGCCAGGTCCATGCATGCTGTTGCAAAGGGTAAAATTTTCTTCCTTTTTACAGTTGAGTACTATTCCATTGTGTAAATGTACCATAGCTGTTTTATCTACTAATCTATTGATGGGCACTTGGGCTGCTTCCAAATCTTGGCTATTATAAATAGCACTGCAATGAACATAGGGCTGCATATATTCTTTTGAATTAGTGTTTTGGGTTTCTTCAGATAAATTCCCAGAAGTGGAATTGCTGGGTCACAAAGCAGTTCCATTTTTAATTTTTTGAGGTAACACCATACTGATTTATACAATGGGTGCATCAATCTGCATTGCCACCAACAGTACACAAAGGTTCTCTTTTCTCCACATCCTCACCAACACTTGTTTGTTGATTTACTGATGACAGCCATTCTGACAGGTGTGAGGTGATATCTCATTGTGGTTTTAATTTGCATTTTTCTGATGATTAGTGATAATGAACACCTTTTCATATGTCTATTGGCCATGGGTTTGTTCTCTTTGTAGAAGTATCTACTCAGGTCCTTTGCCCATTTTTTAATTAAGTTGTTTGTTTATTTGGTGATGAGTTTTTAATAAATTTTGAATATTAACCCCTTGTCAGATGTATCGGCAAATATGTCCTCCCATTTAGTAGGTTGTCTTTTCATTTTGTTGATGGTTTCCTTTGCTGTGCAAACACTTTTTAGTTTGATGTAGTCCCATTTGTTTATTTTTTATTTTGTTTCCCTTGCTCAAGGAGATGTATTGGAAAAATATTGCTATGAGAAATGTCCAAGATTTTTTTTTTTTTAATCCTCACTCGAGGGCATTTTTGGATTTATTTTCAGATAGAGCGGGAGGGAGACAGGAAGGAAGAGAGAGAGAGAGAAACATCGATGTGAGAGAGACACATTGAGTGGTTACCATCCACATGACCCAGGGACAAACTGCAACTGAGGTACATGCCCTTAGCAGGAACCAAACCGGGGACTCTCTGGTCTGCAGGCCGACGCTCTAACTGCTGAGCCAAACCGACCAGGATGAAATGTCCAAGATTTTACTGCCTGTGTTTCTTCTAGGATTTTTATGATTTTGTGTCTAACATTTAAGTCTTTAATCCATTTTGAGTTTATTCTTGTGTGCAGTGTAAGAAGGTGGTCTAGTTTAATTCTTTTTGCAGGTATCTGTAAAATTTTTCTGAACCCCACTTACTGAATAAGCTATCTTTACCCCATTGTATATTTTTTGCCTCTTTTGTCAAATATTGACTGTAAAGGTGTGGGTTTATTTCTGGGTTCTCTATTCTATATATCATTGGTCTATATATCAGTTTTGATGCCAGTACCATGCTATTTTGATTACTGTCGCCTTGTAGTATAGTTTGATATTAGGTAGTGTGATTCCTCCAACTTTGTTTTTCATCTCAAGATCACTGTTGCTATTCAGGGTCTTTTGTGGTTCCATATAAATTTTTGGAATATCTGTTCTAGTTATGTGACATATGCCATTGGTATCTTAATAGGAATTGCATCGAATCTGTAGATTTCTTTGGGTAGTATGGACATTTTAATGATGTTAATTCTTCCTATTCATGAACATGGTATATGCTTCCACTTATTTGTGTCTTCTTCAGTGTCATAATTTTCTGAGTACAGGTCTTTTACATCTTTAGTTAAATTTATTCCTAGGTATTTTATTCTTTTTGAAGCAATTGTGAATGGGATTGTTATTTATTTATTTTTAGTTTCCCTTTCTGATAGTTCATTATTGGTGTATAAAAATGCAACTGAGGCAGATTCTCTGCCTCCCTGTGGCAGGCACGACTCCCAGGATGGCCTTGCAAGAAGTTCCCGCATAGGCTGAGGCTGAGGCTGAGGTGTGTGCTGATGTCATCTGCACATTTGTCTGATCCATGTTGACATTTGAAGAGTCACAGAATGAGAAAATGAACCAGAAGAATTGGTGAAATCATGTCCAGTTGGCATGTCCAAACTCCCAACTCTGACCCACTGAGGCAGCAAAGTCTGATTCAGAGAGCACTCACCAGGCGACTGAGTTCAGAGTGACCCACATCTGGTGGAAGAAAAAAGAAATGTAGCTATCAAACCCAATCAAGTGTTTATATCTCTCAAATTATCAACAACATCCTGTCAGAAAAGGCTCTGGTTGGTTCCACAGACACATGGCTACCTGAGGAGACATGTAAAGATGGAGAAAGCGAGGCACAGAGAAATTAAGTGACTTTGCCATAGTCACAAGCTGGGGAAGACCAGGATTACAGCATAGAGAGAACCCCTAACTCTGGGCCTGTGTCCTGCCCATGGAGTCACACTGCCTCCATTCCTAGGAGAGAAGACTTCCTGCAAGGTAAAGTGTGGTGCCTTCACCAGGGGGTGCAGTCCACAATGAGGTGGCACAGCCACACCTGCACAGCAAGCTGGTGTGCCCTGTGCACATATGTGAGGGGCTGCCAAGAGCTCACAGGTTCTGACATGGGTTAGACATCTGGTCTGGACCACCATATCATCAGACTGCTTCCTTATGGAGTCACAACTGTCACCCCTCCTCAAACCTCTGCATCCTACCTTCCTGTCTTCCTTCCATCTTACCTCAACTCTCTCTGCTTTTCCTCTGTGAGGTCCTTACCTCCCGCCCCCAGTTACCTTCTCATTCATGTCTGTCACCTCTCCCTCTCTGATGGGCACATCGACTCTGTCCTGGGATTTAAAAAGAGAAAGCAGCTTTCTTTCTTTGGCCACTACCCCCCCAATCTCTTACCTGTCTCTGCCCCTTTGGGGTCTATCCTGGGCAGCGCTTTCCTCATGGCCCATCCACGATAGAGTCTATGGAGGTGTGGCTGTCGTCCTACCTTCCTCCTGAAACTTGTCTCCAAAATTCCACCATTGATCTCATTTATGAACCCAAAATTCAGACAAAGTGAGGGCAGAAGGGGGTTTGAGCATCATTTAGTCCCACATCCCATCATCTGGTGGATGGGCCCCAACTGGACAGTTTTACCTGTGTAAGCTTCATCACTTCCCAGTGAGGCCAGTTCACATCCAATGTCCCCTTCAAAGCTGTGTCACCTCAACTACATGCTTCTTTCTTCCCCTGTCTCCCTTCTGGAATGTTCTGCTCTTTTGTCTTCCTTTACATGCTGATTCTTCAGGTTCTCTTCTGATCCTTTGGATAGCTCTTCCTCTATGGATGCATTTTATGTCACCTCTTGTCCTCTGAAACTCATTGAAGTGAGGGTGAGGCATGTGTCTCATTGGGTGGAGTCTCTCTCCCATGGAGAAGGACATGCCAACATTCAAGTGTCCAACAGTCACAGCCCAGTGAGGACAGTGCAGTGAAGTGACAGCAACCACATGGGCCATGGAGTCAGGACTGCTCAGGGTAACGTCCGCCCTTCCACGGCAGGGCAGCTCAGTTCACCAAGTTTTCCCAGACCTACTATGTGCATCCACATTCCTCTGGCTTCCCAGTAAGCATATGGGAAACATTCTTTTTGGACACTTTGTACATTGATGAAAGTCTGACCCACAGGGTGAAGAGACACAGTTGGAAAAACTAAACTCCATTTTTTAGATTCTAGCCCAGTCCTTTCTCTCTAAAAATCCATGTATGTTACCCATTTAATAATCTCGGACATTTTCATTTCTGTGGATAGTGTATTTTGTCTCCCATGAACACAAACATAGTTCACAGATTACACATTCTATTACTTGTAGACATAAGCTTCTATAATTTTTCTGTTCTTTATTCTTTTAGTATTGTCTGCCCCTTAAAAAAAGTGCAACTGATTTCTGAATATTTATTTTGTATCCAGCTACTTTACTGAATTCATTTATCAGTTCTAGTAGGTTTTTTTTTTAATCCTCACCTGAGGATATTTCTCCACCTATCTTCAGAAAGAGTGGGAGGGAGGGAGAGAGAAACATCAACGTGAGAGGGACACATTGACTGGTTGCCTCCCAAACAACCCCAACCAGGGCCAGGGACAAACCGCAACCAAGGTATGTGCCCTTGAATGGAATCAAACCTGCAACTTATTGGTCCGAGTGCTGATGCTCTAACCGCTGAGCCGAACAAGCCAGAGCAGTTATAGTAGTTTTTTGGTGGAATCTTTAGGGTTCTCTATATATAGTATCATGTCATTTGTGAATAATGACAGTTTTACTTCCTGCTTTCCAATTTGGATGCCTTTTATTTCTTCTTCTTATCAATTGCTGTGGCTAGTTGAATAAGAGTGGTGAAAGCAGACATCTCTGTCTTGTTCCTGAACTTAAAGGGAATGCTTGTAGGTTTTGCCCACTGAGTATGATGTTGGCTGTGGGTTTGTCATAATGGCCTTTATTACATTGAGGTATGTTCCCTCTATTCCCACTTTGCTGAGAGTTTTTATCATAAATGGGTGCTGGATTTTATCAAATGCTTTTGCTCATCTGTTGATATGATCATGTGATTTTTTCCCTTCATTTTGTTTATGTGGCAGATCACGTTTATTGTTCTGTGGATATTGTACCAACCTTGTATCCCTGGAATAAATCCCACTTGATCATAGTGTATTATCTTTTTAATGTATTGCTGGATTCAGTTTGCTAATATTTAAAAAAAAATTTTTTTCCTTTATTGATTTTAGAGAGAGAGGAAGGGAGAGGGAGAGGGAGACAGAAACATCGATGAGAGAGAACATCAATTGGCCACCTCCTGCATGCCCTCCACTGGGGATCTGGCCCACAACCTGGGCATATGCTCTGACTGGGAATCGAATCAGCGACCTCTCGGTGCATGGGTTGACACTTAACCACTGAGCCACACTGGCTGGACAGTTCACTAATATTTTATTGAGGATTTTAGCATCTATGTTCATCAGGGATATTGGCCTATAATTTTCTTTCTTTGTAGTTTCTTTATCTGGTTTTGGAATTAGGATAATGTTGGCCTTGTAAAATGAGCTTAGGAGTCTTCCCTCCTCTTGAATTTTTTGGAATAGTTTGAGAATGTTTGGTAAAATTCACCTGTAAAGTCATCCTGTCTAGGGCTTTTGTTGAGAGTTTTTTTAATTTTATTTTTTTTATTACTACTTAAGTTTCACTAGTTATAATCTGTCTGTTCAGATTCTCTGACTCTTCCTGATTTAGTTTTGGAAGATTGTATGTTTCTAGGAATTTATCCATTTCATCCAGATTGTCCAGTTTTTTGGCATAATATTTTCTTACAATCCTTTGCATTTTCTTACAATCCTTTGTATTTCTTTGGTTTCAGCTGTTTCTTCTCCTGTTTCATTTATGATTTTATTTGGGTCCTCTCTCTTTTTTTCTTGATGAGTTTGGTTTGTCAAACTTGTTTATCTTTTCAAAGAACCAGGTCTTGGTTTCACTGATCTTTTGTATTGTTTTTTTTTAGACTCTGTTTATTTGTGCTCTTATCTTTATTATTTCATTCCTTCTACTCACCCTGGGCTTTGTTAGTTGTTCTTGTTCTAGTTCATTTAAGTCTAAAGTTAGATTGTTTATTTGAGCTTTTTCTTGTTTCTTGAGATAGGCCTGTAATGCTATGAATTTCCCTCTTGGGACTGTTTTCCATGTCCCACAGATTTTGGGTTGCTGTATTCTCATTTTCATTTGTTTCAAGGTATCTTTTGATGTCTTCCTTGATCTCATTTTTAACCCATTCATTGTTTAGTAACATGTTACTTAGCCTCCATGTCTTTGTGTTTTTCAGTTTTCTTCTTGTGATTGATTTTAAGTTTCACAATATTATAGTCAGAGAAGATGCTTGATATGATTTCAGTCTTCTTAAAATTATTGAGACTTGTTTTGTGTCCTAACATTTAGTCTGTCCTAGAAAATGTTCTATGGGCACTTGAAAAGAATGTTTCTGCCCTTTTGGGTGAAATGCTCTGAACATAACAATTAAATCCATTTGATCTAGTGTGTCATTTAAGGCTGCCATCTCCTTGTTGATTTTCTGTCTGGAAGATCTATCTATTGATGTCAAAGTGGTGTTAAAATCTCATACTATAATTGTGTTAATGTCAACCTCTCCCTTTATGTCCATCAAGATTTGCTTTACCTATTTAGGTGCTCCTATGTTGGGTGCATAAATGTTTACAAGAGTTATATCCTCTTGTTGGATTGCTCTTTTTATCATTATGTAGTTTCCTTCCACGTAATCTGCTGCCATCTTAGATCCAATAAATCCCAATTAGCAGTCCCACTGGCCTCTCATGACACCTCAACTTCAGCCCCTGGGGAGGCAGTTTAGTTCCGATTCTGTGCTCTTAACCACTATGCTATAATGTTTGTATCAAGACATCAAGTGGGAGAATCAATTGGGATGGGAGTTTGAAATGCTCATTTTATTTAATTTAATTTATTTATTATTTTTTTATCCTCACCCGAGGACACTTTTTTATTTTTTGTTCAGATAGAGTAGGAGGGAGAGAGAGGAAGAGAGAGAGAAACATCGATGTGAAAGGGCCACATCGAGTGGCCGCCACCCGCACAACCAACGAGAGCCGGGGATGAACTGCAACCGAGGCACATGCCCTTGACCAGAATCAAACCCCTGACTCTTTGGTCCACAGGCTGACGCTCTAACTGCTGAGCCAAACTGTCCAGGGCTGAAATGCTCATTTTAAATAACAGGGCATACAAAAAGGAATGAACAGAATATTTTAATTCCATAAATTGTGTTAAAGGAAAGGATTTAGGCAGGGGGGACAAATTTAGGATCTATGAAACTATGAGGCAGGATTTTCGTTTTAGGGAAAAGTAGAATCTGTAAATTGCAATAGTTATTACAAATATGACCCAGTTTTATTCTTGGAGAGAACACGGGGAGAAAGTATATGTTGTGAACTGAACCGTGGGAAATGTTCAAGCAGTAACAGAGGACTGGCACAAAAAAAGAGGATTATCAGCAGGTCTTGGTAAATGATTAAATACAGGAAGTGAGGGAGGAAAGAGTCAAAGATGAACATGATTTGATCCTGGTGACTAAGAGGACAATGGAACCATTAAAAAGGGCAAAGGTATTTTTGAATATATGTGCTCTAAATGATGCAGAATATGAGGAGGGATCACTTTCTCTAGTATAAAATCCAGACATCCAAATCCTAGGAAATACATTCAAACTCTCTTGATAAGATAGGATGCAACCTACCTTACAGTATAATGAAACTTGCTTCCTCTCTTGCTACCAGTATCAGTTAGGATTCATGATCACCAGTGACAGAAAACCTCTCACTGGTTTAAGCAATAAAACAAACACATGAATTTATTGACTTATTTAAGTAAACTTCCAGAGTTATCTAGTCCACATTGGTTTCAGGGCATCAAACATGTCTTCAGGCTAGATCGCCATCTCTGAATCTACTTTTTCTCCAATAATTCCTTCTTTCTCAGAATCTCAGTGGAAAGATGGTTTCAGGCCTCCATTTTTCCAGACTTCCATCCACTGGAAAAGAGAGAGCCCTTCTTGGTAACTCCAATCTAAGGCAGAGGATTAACTCAAATATACTTCAGCCATATGGACTGAGAGTGAAGAAAGGACAGTTCTCCAAAAGAAATCATCAGAATAGGGAAAAAAATGCTGAGCAGGCAAAAATGTGTACTAAAACCCCTTCTGCTATATGATGAAGTAAACAAATCATGCTTTCCCATTCTCCATTGAAAAACCCTCAGGTGAAAGAAAGATCAGGAATCTGAGTAAGTTCAATTTTTATGTGTCCCCCCCCCCCCCGCCATACAAATTGAGCAATAATTTGAAATATTTAGTGAGGTGAATGTTACCTGAAGGGAGAATTTTATAGCTAAAAGTTATTTTTTGAAATAAGAAGATGGCTTCTATTTCAAGTCAAAAGGACATTCATTAAAACATGAAAACTAGTAGGAATTGGGACTGTAAAGACCTCTTTTCCCCTAACTTACAACTACTGCAATGTGCTTTTCCATGTGGACCAAGTGTGTTTTAAGAATCAAGGGGAGTGGAATAATTTCCCCCTAAGATAAGCAGGAAGTATTCTCATATTTTTCTAGCAAGGAAAGCTTTGCAAATTGGGGTCTTGGTTTGCCTCCACTACTGCCTCCAGCTTCCCTTATACTATAACCTGGCCTTAAAGGTTTTTGCTACCAACAGAAACCACACCAGCGTTCCTTGTGATTGGACCTTGGTTCAGCAACCCTGGTATTTGAATTCTAGCTAAGAAAGAATTCAGAGCCAAGGCTCAAATGCAAGCAAAAGTTTATTTAGAAAGTCACAGAAGTAGAAGAAGTGGGCTACCTGGGATCAGCAAACAAGTAACAGAGAGGAAAAGGAAGGGTTAGGGTTAAGGTTTAAAGGCCAGATGAAAAACTCCAAATGAACACATCTTGACCTTCTTTTGCCTCCCTCCAGCCAAGGGCGCCTGTCCTGTCTCCCCACTAATAAGAAGCAACCCAAGCCGTGCTCCCGGGGAGAGAGATAAAGGCAGTGTCTCTAGGAGTCCAGTCACCTTCGCAAACCCCTCTCTTAGCCCCAGAAGAGGAAACGCGAGTCCCCAGGAGGGGGTGAATCTTCCCTGACGTTTGCAAAGTGATTTCCTTTTAAAAGGCAGACAGGGTTCCCATTTTGGCCTCTGGATCCTTCATCGGGCAGGAAGCTCTTTCTTCTTTTTCTCGCTCCCGGCATCCAGGGTGAGAGCCAAAGCCGCTCGACCCAACGCTGACGCTCCTCCGACCGGCCGCACCCTCCATCGACCAGGCCCCGCCTCTCCCCGGCTTTCCAGTAACTGGCGCGGGGAAGAGGGCGCCAGGAAGATCCCGGTTTTCCTCCGTCCCTGGCGGCGGTCGCGGACCGCGCAAACACACCGACCAAGGGAACAGGAGTCTCCTCCGCAGCCCGGGATCCTCTCCGCGTCTCCGCGATGCCTAATGGGGCAAGTCGCATGCGCACGGAGACGCACTGGGGAAAGGGAGAGTGAGGGGAGGGGCGAACGCTGAGCGCTGGCCGGCGGAGCCCGCGGGGTCACTGACGACGCATGCGCCAGCAGGGAGCGCAATCACAGACACAGTTTGCCGCTACCGGCTTAAAGAAGGAAACCCCCAGAGCGAGAGCGCGGAGGAAATCTGGTCGCCGACGCGTGCGCGCTCCCGGTGAGTGGCTTCCCAACGGGTGGGCCCGGGGTCTGACGTCCACGGGTAGGCTTGCCTGGGCGGCGCATGCGTGCTCCCCGTGCCGGTGGAGGAGGGGAAGGGAAGGGAGGGGGAGGCGGAGCGGGCGGCAGTAGCGGTGAATTTATTGGGGGTGGGTTGGGGGCGCCACTCACAGCCCCTGGTGCAGCTGGTGCTGGGAGTCGCAGTGTCTCCTGGACGCTGCAGGGTTAGTGGTTCCGAGTCACCGCAACCAGACTCCCGGGTGGGGGAGGGAAGAAGCCGGAGCCGCGGCAAGCCACACGGTGAGGGCGCGGGGTAGAGGAGGGAGCGGGGGGCGGTGTGTGTGGGGTTGGGGGGCGGCGGCCAAGGGAGAGGAAGGCGGGAGCTGAAGCCCAAGTTTTGACTGTCGCTGTAGCGTGTCTTTTTCTGGGAGTTGGGGCGGAGGCCCGCCCTGTCTGCGGGGCCCTCTCGGGCAGCTGGGGTTACCTGCGGGGCAGGGGCGGGATTGGGGTGCACGGCAGGGCCGGGTGGCTGGTGCGCGCCCCGGGGCTGGGGCCCGATTCCAGCGGCAGAGCAGCTGGGAAAGCCGGAGACCCGGTGCCGAAAGGGCTGTTGCTTCGGTCCCGCTAGGCCTTGTGACCCACTTTATTCCTGTCACAACTTGGGCACGTTTGGAGTGGCGCCCAATGGGGCGCCGGGGCGGCCAGCTCCTCGGGAGGAACCCCCGCCCTCCCGACGCCCGACCCGCGCGTCGCGGTCCGAGCGGCGGCTGTCGCCGCCCTTGGGCTGGTTCCGTTAGTGGTCGTGGTTCCGGGCTCGGTCCCTGGGGAGCGCGGCGCCAGGCGTCGGGCTGGAGCGGCTGCGCGGGTTCGAGGGCTCCCGGCACGGTGCGAGGTCTTCCTTCCTTGAACCCCTTTGAAGCCGGAGTCTCTGTAGCTGGTCCAGGCGCTCTGGCCCCTGGTGTGAAATTTCCAATACGTAGCGCCGCAGAGCTTATATTCTTCAGTGTTTTTGCTGGTGTAGAAGTCGTCCTGTTGCTGGAGTCAGTAGAATCACTAAAGATAAAAGGCTAGGCCTCTGACCAGGCAGGTAAAAGATCGAATCAGGTGATGGTTTCTTGTTATTAGCATGTCACACTCTGCGACTTTAAGGCTTAAAAAGGAAAAAAAAAAATCAATGCTTTCTTTTACAGTGAAAGAAAAGCACAAGAAATAAGGAAACTTTTACTGTCATTGCTGATTTGTCTATTACACCGATCCCCTGAGATCCTCCCCCACAAAAAAAGGTAATTTCACTTGAAGATTGTTTTCTGATTTGTAGTTTTAAGTGATAAGAGGAGAAAATTGTGGAATGTTTTTCCTCTGCCTGGTTGAAAAACAGACATTCTAAAAAGGATGTAATTTAGATAATGAGATGCTTTCTCTGAAAGTTATTCGTGGGGACACCGCAAATCTGGTTTGTTTGAAAAACGTAACTCAGGTGTTAAGTAGTTGATTGAATAGAACACCATTAAAGGTTACCCTGAAGAAAGATGATTCAAGTTGTGGTAGAACTAGTCATGATCAACTGTGATAAAAAGAATGAGGAAGCTTTCTGTGTACTGACATGGAAAGATCTCCAAAGTATGTTGGAAAGTGGAAAACAAAACAAAACAAGGTGTAGGACAGTGTGAATGATATGCTACTTTATGTGTTAAGGGAGGGGTGGAATATGAGTATGAACTTGTGTTTGCTTTTCTAACTATAAAGGAATTCTGGGGAGATACTATAAAACTAATAAGGATGGGGGAGAGAGAGAAATAGTAGCCTGATGAGCGGAGGGTGGGAAATGAGATATACACTATATTTAAAAATATTTGTGACTATGTTATAGGTTCATAAAGTAGATGAAACAAAAATCCTGCCTTCCAAAATAATTTGCTCAGTGTTTTTTGTCTGTCTTCTTGTCTTTCTTCCCTAATTTATGGTGATTTTGGCCATTTCAATGTGACTGCTAATATTTTTTTAGGAAAAAGAACCAAAATTGAAAGAAAGTTTAGAATAAATTTAGTTATTATGCGTTAGTTTTTAAGATGCTGAAGTCAAAAATTTAACTTTAAAGATGTTCAGTCATATTTTGTTTTGCTAAACTATATGACATTATTTATATTTGGCATTATGGCTGGATTAGGCTGTTTTCAGACTATAGTTTGTGTCCCCCCTCCTCTTTTTTCAGTAGTCAAAATTGTATAAAATTTTACTTTTACTTTTTTTAACTTCATAGTTGTCATGACAAAACAGTTGGAAAATATGAGCACTCCACTAAAATGATAATATAATTGATTGTCCGGTAGTTTGCTTTTCAGATTGGGAAACTTTTTTCTCTTAAGGAAATAAGAAAGGAGCCCCAGTAAAATGTAACTTTTTGTGTTTGTGTTTGTGTGTGTGTAATTCTTATAAAAAATTAAAATAAAACTGAGATAGTGTTCTGGTGTTGCAAAAAAACCCCAATTTTTTATGACTTGTGGACTATTGTAAACATTGTGTTAAGATTTTTTTTTTTTAAAGCTCTGCTAGCCTAACCTTTTATTTTAGGTTAAATTTGAAAAGAGGGTTGGTTTTTAGAGTGGATGTAATTTTGGGGGGAGGGCACTCCCTCTGGTGGCTAATATTGTATAATCAAAGTAGTGAATGTTGAGCAATGGGTGACAACAGTTGTTATAAACATTTTTGTTTCTTTATCATTATTCCTTTTTATTTTATAGAATAGGATAATTGTGTTATTTCTGTTGGATCAGTAGGTCTCTAATGGCCCAAAATGGCATTTTTCTTTGAATTCCATGTAAGTCTGTTTCATCTTTTTGAAAAAATAGAATCAACATTTCAAAATTTTAAAAATCACAGAAATAAATTGATATTCTTGAAAAATTAAAACAATATGGTGTTCATATAGGGGTGGGCAAAAGTAGGTTTGTAGTTGGTGAATATGCTAAACAGAGTTTACTCTTGTATTATTCATTTATTTTTGTATTATTTTCCATATGAGCAACTGTAAACTTATGTTTGCCTTGCCCATCCCTGTATAATAAGTGAAAACCACCTTTTCACATTTCAACTTCTCACATCTCTTCCCAGAGATAACTACTGTTAACACTTTTTTTTTTTATCCGAGGACATTTTTGCATTCATCTTCAGATAGAGCCGAAGGGGGAGAGGGAAGAAGAGAGAGAGAGAGAGAAACATCGCTCTGAGAGAAACACATCCAGTGGTTGCCACCCACACAACCCCAACCGGGGCTGGGCACAAACCGGGGCTGGGCACAAACCGCAACCCAACCGAGGTACTTGCCCTTAGTGGGAACCGAACCCAGGATTCCCTGGTCTGCGGGCTGACGCTCTAACCGCTGAGCCAAACCAGCCAGGGTCTGTTAACACTTTTGTGTCTCTCTCTCCCTGCCTCCCTCCCTGCCTCCCTCCCTCCCTCTCTCTCTCTCCCTCTCTCTCTCCCACTCTCTCTCCCTCTCCCCCCCCCCCCAGGGCCTGTTAACACTTTTGTATCTCTCTCTTTCTCTCCCTCCCTCTCCATCTCTCCCTCCCTCCCTCCCTCCCTCTCTCCCTCTCTCCCTCTCCCTTTCTCTCATTTATATATATAACTTTTAAAAATCCACACCCAAAATATGTTCATTGATTTTAGAGAGTGGAAGAGAGTGAGAGAGAGAAACATCGATGCCAGAGAGAAACATCAATTGGCTGCCTCTCATATGTGTCCCAACCAGGGACTGAACCCACAACCTATGCATGTATCCTGACCAAGAATTGAACCTGTAGTGTTTTGGTGTATGGGATGATGCTCCAACCAACTGAGCCACACCGACCAGGGTCCTTATATCTTTTTACTGTGTATTTTTAAACATAGGCTTTTCAGTCTTGAATTGTCTTGATTGATCATATGCTCTGCCCATTTGTTTCTTCTGTGGGCTGTTACTACTCATAGGACAGGGAAATGACTTGGAGTATATCAGAAAGTTTCTGACAAATGATTTACACCTTAGGACAAAAACATCTTTTCACTTGTGAGGAGTCGGTTTGGGGTGCATTTGCAGAGTTTGCATTGAGGTCACTAGTATGAGGTTTGATGTAGATTGAATTCAGGAGAAGGACTTAGATTCCATGGCTTTAATAGGGTTCTAGAGTCCACCTTCTAGGGTTTTCACCTGGCCAAGTAGCTCACAGGTTAAACTTTGATTTTATTTTCCTGTACTTGCAGACCACTAGAAAGTCCCCTAGATTACATCAGCCTCTCCAGGTCCTCAGAAGTGAGCTGAGGCAGACTCTGTCTTTAACTAAGAGACATTGTTAAATTGGATGGAAGGAATCCGGCCTTTGAAGGGAAAAGGTCTTTTGGTCTGGTCTGTGCTTAACTGAGCAGACAAGTATAGTATGCATACCCATCCCCAATTTTCCCTGCAGAGAGAACACTACTTTTCTAATAGTTTCAGAGGCTTTTATTTTGTTTTTAAACCAAGCTACAACTAATTACTAAGCCTTAATTCTTTTTAGGTGACAGAGTCTGCAGAAAGTTCAGAGTATTAATCAAGACTCTTTACTAAGTTGTGTGAAATACATAGAAAGATGGGTACAATTGACTCTGCCCTCAGTGGGTTTGAAACCTAGTACGGTTAAATGAGCATGTACATATTGATTATAACACAAGATAGGATATGATAGATTCCAAACATACATAAGGTTTGTAAGGATAAGACTATTTTCTAGCTTTTTATTTTTGTAGACATATGGTTTGGAGGGAGAGTATATCTCTCAACCTTTTAAATAGTTATGGAAAGGTAGGACGGATTTTGAAAACTCAAATCTTAGCTCTTAAGGAGTAAGGAAGTAAGAAGTTAAGTTGTATCCTTATAGCAGGTATTTATGAGACTAATTGATTATTTATTTATTTATTTTACTAAGGCCCACTGGAAAGAGCTATTTGGTACTTATAATACAGTCTCTCTCAGATTTCAGAGTTGTTAGAAATACTAAATTAGGAAGTTGATTCTGTCAGTCAACTATTGTCTACCATCTAATATGTCAGGCAGTGTTAGTATTAAAAGTAAATTGTTTCTTCCTATCACATTTCCTTTTGTCAAAGTACATATTTAATGTACCTCTCCCTCACATTTTAACTTCTGTTGCTATGTCAAATAAAATATTTACTTTAAATATTTTAAACTGTGAAGGCAAACAACATAGTAAAAAGTCAGTCAGCATTCCACATTATAGCAAAACTACCTTTTTTGGTGTCTATTTCCTTCTAGTTCTTTGCAGATGCCTAAAGTAAAAAATGTTTTTAAGGGTAGTTTTTTTATAGACATTGTACCAGTAAACATTGCATTTTCTCCTTTTCTGAGTCTAAGATTCTAGATGGATTTGTATGAATTACTTATAGAAGATATTTTTTTATTATTATTCCTCACCTGAGGATATTTTTCTACTTATCAGAGTGGGAGGGAGGGAGAGAGGGAGAAATAGAAACATTGATGTGATGGAGCCACATCGACTGGTTGCCTCCCGCACAACCCAACCAGGGCCAGGGACAAACTGCAACCGAAGTACATGCCCTTGACCGTAATCAAACCCACGACTCATTGGTCCACAGGCCGACGCTCTAACCACTGAGCAAAACCGGCCAGGGCCTTATAGAAGATTTTTAAGTGTTAGAGCAATTAAATCTTACTAATTGACTATAATTAGGTTAATGGCATTAGTATTTATAGATTGTTTTACAACCATTTGTTAATCATTTTTATAGCTCTGTATAACTTCTGTAAATCAGGTGGATAAGATAGTCCTATTTTTCTCTGTGTTTTCGATTATGCAAATGTTAAATTAACCCAAATGAATCCTCATAAATATAGTTTCAACGCTGAGTTATTACTTGTTTTAGGTGTTTATTTCACAAAGATATAGTTCTGCTTATTATTTTAAGACTTAGAAATCTATAGAAACAAATCACTTGTAAAAAAATAAAATGTTTTTAATTCTCACCCAAGGATATGATGTTTTTAATTGATTTTAGAGAGGAAGGAAGAGAGAGAGAGAAGCATTGATGTGAGAGATAAACATCCATCTGTTGCCTCCTGTATGTGCTCCAACCAGGGATCAAA
The DNA here is from genome assembly GCA_030848825.1 of Tadarida brasiliensis. Classification (NCBI taxonomy): domain Eukaryota; kingdom Metazoa; phylum Chordata; class Mammalia; order Chiroptera; family Molossidae; genus Tadarida; species Tadarida brasiliensis. The sequence continues at coordinate 37,273,693 of CM061257.1, read as the reverse complement.
TCTTCAGCCTAGGTATGTGCCCTCACTGGGAATTGAACCAACAACCTTTTGGTGTATGGGACGATGCTCCAACCAACTGAGCAATCCGTCTGGGGGTGTAAAAAATAAATGTTTATGAGTTGTTTTTGACTTTTATAGGATACTGTTTAGAATATAAATTACTTTTTATTTTTAAGAAATATATATTTTTTTCTTTATTAGTTTTAGAGAAAGAAGAAGGGAGAGGGAGAGAAAGATAGAAACATTGATGAGAGAGAACATCGATTAGCTGCCTCCTGCATGCTCCCAACTGGGGATTTGGCCCACAACCTGGGCATGTGCCCTGAAAGGGAATTGAACCACAGACTCTTGGTGCATGGGTCGATGCTCAACCACTGAGCCACACCGGCCGGGCAGAAATCTTTTATTTTTATTTTTGTATTAATAAAGTCATAGTATGACAAAAATTCCCATCTCTTTCAAAGAGATACGTAATCAGGTACTTAAATTTTTAATTTTCACTCAAAATACTAGAAGATGAAAATATAGGTTAATTCATGATTAAATGTTTTTTATTAAAACGCAGAAACAAAACCAGAAATGGGGGTCATATTAATGAGGGTTAAACCATATGTCTAGGCTAAGAATTTATCATTTGTATTAAAATATGGCTTTGCCCTGGCTGGTGTGGCTCAGTTGGTTGGGTGTCGTCCTGTGCACTGAAGATTGCTGGTTCCATTATTCCCAGTCAGGGCACATGTGCCAGTTGTCAGCTTGATCACTAGTAGGGAGCCTGTGGGAGGCAGCTGATCATTGTTTTACTCTCACATCAGTGTTTCTCTCTCTTCCTCTCTCTAGAAATCAGTTAAAAAATCTTTAAAAAAAATGGCTTTAATGTAAATACTTACTTTCTTAATCTTTTTTCTCCTCCCATTATAAGAATTGTGCATTCCTAAGGTAGAAAATTGGGGAAACACAAAAAAGCATGAATTACAATTTTGAAATATCACTGGAAATCCCACCACAAAGAGATGCTCTTGTTAACCTTCTGGTCTGTTTTATTCCTGCATTTTGTTTAGCCATTACACAAGTATATATACACTTACAGACACATAATGTTATAAAATGAGCTCATAATGCACTGATTGTAGTGCAAAGTACTCTATTCACTTAACAGTGAACCTTGAACTTTTTTATGTCAGTATTTTTCTACAACATGATTATTTTTAATAGGTATGTAGTATTCTGTGTATAATTTACTGGTCTTTTTCTGTTAGAACACTAAAATTTTTCGTTTTTAAAATAATTAATGACGTTCCTTTTAGAAGTGACAGCATTAGTAATCATGTAGAGTTGATACTTGAAAAAAATTTTAATAGGATAATCAGAAAAAATTAGAATTCAAGTAGAATGATACTAAATTTATATTAATATCTGATTAAACAAATCTTGTGATTTAAAAAATGCCATAGCATATAATAAATTAATAATTACCCATAATAATGAATCCAAGATTTTTATAATGGTATATTTTCTTTCTAAAGTATGTTTTACTTTGAATTATATTAAATTAACTTGGCCCTTCGGGACCATAAATCATTTGGATAGCAGTGCTCTTGAACAAGCCTTCTAAGTAGGGTAGGAGTCTGTGAAGCAGTCTGCACACACTAAAATTTGAGCTATAACATTTTTTACAGTAGTTTAAGTTCAGTAGAGAGATTTTTGACTGTTCCAAAACACTTCCTTAAAAGGAAAATCTAAATACCAAGAAAGAATCTTGTATCATCCAAAGAACTGACATCAGCCTTATACAGGATTTCTGTGATATTTTATTCAACTTCTAGGTATCTGTGTCCTCCAATTTAAACTGGGGAGAAAAACTATGTTAAGCTATTTTGAAGATAGATGTGATCTCAAAGTTTAATGCAATAGTTTTAATGTGTCTTCTCTATTTTTGGAAATTACTCATATTCTCAGATTTTTATGAATATTACTTGATAGTAACTGCCTTTTACTTTTTTCTCTTTTGTCATGAAACTAGAAAGTTTTTAGATGTTTATTATTTATTGTATTTAAGATTGTTAAAATATCCAGTTTTATTCTAAATAAAACTTACTATTTATTGCCTGAAACTTAATAATAATAGAGATAGCAAGCTACTTGAACAAGGTCTTAATTACTTACATTTATAGCATGGTGTAGTGATTAAGAATATAGGGCTTTAAAGCTAAACAATACATGCAAATTACTTAGAACAATGAGTCTTTATTACATAGTTAAGTGTTCAGTAAACGTTAGTCATTATTATTCCTTGTTGTTTTGTTACCTTTAAAAAAAAATAATTTTATTGACTTTTTAGAGAGAGAAGAAGGGAGAGAGAGATAGAAACATCCATGTGAGAGAAATACATCGATTGGCTGCCTCCTGAATGCCCCCCACTGGGGATGGAACCCAAAACCATGGGAAGACCCTCAATCCACTGAGCCACACCAGTCAGGCTGTTTTGTTACTTTTATGTGTATCAAACAGGGCTCTTATCCTTTTTTTGGGAGAGAGTGTCACAATTTAAATGTATTTAAATAAATTACTTAGAATTTTGTATTTATATAGAGAGTTTGGGAATACTTGACCTTTTTATGTGCCTTAGAATAATAAAAAAAAGTTCCTAGAACATGTTTCCATGATGCATGGTATTTATTGTACAGTTTTTTGAAGTCTTTTTGTGAAGTAAAGTTTTGGTTCACAAAACTGATGACTGGTGACTGGTTTTCTTCTATGTTGAAACTTAAATTTTAGTTGAAATAATATTAGAAGTTATTTAGGAAAAACCCACAAATTAAAATGAAAACTGTTAGGACTTAAATTTTATTTTACAACTTTAACTTATATTGTTCAATAGAAATGTCACAATTTTTTTTTATTAGCAACAAGAAGAGGTATAAGAGAAATTAATTAATGGAAGAAGCTGTTTCCAACTATTCCCTTATATTTCTTTGTCTCCATCAGAAATGGTGACAATATAATGTAGTTGTAATTATAAAAGTGTCTTAGTTTCACCTGTGGAATTTATTTTGTGAAATAAGTTTACATTGTTTGTCTTCTTTTTAGACTTGATCATATTCTATTTTTCTGTATGTTACTTTGTGGGAACTGATGATTATTAAAATTTGTAATCTGATTTTTTTCTTTTGAAAAATGGTTTTGTGGTTTTTATAAAAATGAGCTTTGCTCCTTGGAAAAGAGTTAAATAACCAAAACCACAAAGAAAATCTATGAAAAAAATCACCTAAAATCTTAGGAATAGGCCCTGTTAATACATTCTTCAGCACATTCTAAGGCAATTGTGTGTATGTGTACATACATGTACATGTTACAGTTTTATAGCAAGTGGAATATATGCAGTTTTGTAAACTAGTTCTCTCATGTTTTCTGGATGTCTTTGCTTATGAATAAATACAGATTTTCATTATTTTAATCTAGTTTTAGTCTTTTACTTTGAATATTCAGTTCATTTCCATTTTTGTTGATACTAGTTGAGTTTGTAACTATCATCCATTTTAACTTCTCTGAGTGATCTGTTTTGCATTCCCTTTTATCCTTCCTTTTTTTTTTCTTTTGTTAATCAAATTATTTTTATTCTGTTTTTCCCGCTTGTTGGTTATATGTTATTTCACTATATCTTTAGTGGTTATTCCAGAGATTACAACAAGCATATTTGACTTAGTGTGATACAAATTGCTACTTGTACCGTTCTCCAGTAATGCCAGTTTTTTACACTAACTCCTACTTCAGTCATTTTGCATTATCATTCTGCATTTTATTTATACATATTTTAAGCTCTAGAAAACATTATTAGTGTGGTTTTGAATAGTCAATTTTTGTTCATATTTACCCTTTCTAGGGCTCTTCCTCTATTTCTGTGTTTCTGTCTGGGATTATTTTTCTTCTTTCTGGATAACTTCCTTTAGTATGTATTTTAATACTGACCTACCTACTAACAGTGAATTTTTCCATCTTTTCCTTGTCTGAAAATATCTTAATTTCACCTTTTTTGAATAATATTTTCACTATGTATAGACTTCTTAGTTGGTAGTTATTATCTTTCTTCATCTTAAAAATGTTTCATTGTCTTCTGGCTTTCTGTTGAAGTTAGCTACCAGTCTTACTGAAGGTAATATATCAGCTTATAGTCTTGCTGAGAATAATCTCTTTTATTTTTCTTCGGTGCCTTTTAAGACTTTCTCTTTCATCTTTTTTTTTTTTGTAGTTTGACTAGGACGTGTTGAGTTCTTTTCTTTTTTTTTATCCTCACCTGAGGTTATTTTTCCATTTATCTTCAGACAGAATAGGGGGGCAGGGGGGAGAGAGAGAGAGAAATATCGATGTGAGAGACACATCCACCGGCTGCCTCCGGCACGACCCCGACCAGGGCCGGGGACGAACTGCAACCGAGGTATGTGCCCTTGACCGGAATCGAACCTGCGACTCATTGGTCTTCGGGCCAACGCTCTAACCACTGAGCAAAACCGGCCAGGGTGGTGTGGTTTTCTTTGTAAGTATTTTGCTTTATGTTCATACAGGTTTTTGAATCTATAGTTTGATGCCTTTTAGTTTTGGAATGTTCTCAGTCATTCATACCTTTTCAATTATTGCTTGTACTTTTTCTCCTCCTTTATGGATTCTAATTTTAAAAGTTGCTACACACAGTGATCATGTTCCATGTGTCTTAAAAATTTTTTTCTTCCTATGCTTTAGTTTGGGTATCTTCTAATGACCTATTTTCCAGTACACCAAAATTTTCTCCTCTTTTGTCCAAACATACCTATTGTGTTCTTAGTTGTACATTATAACTTTGAGTTCTAGAACATCCATTTAGTTCTATTTTATGGATATTTAATAGACTCCAATTCTTTTGAACATATTGATTATATTTATTTAAATGCCTGTCTATTAATTTCAATATCTGCATCATCCATTGATTTACTTACATTGTTTTTCTATTGGTTATTGGTCATGTGGTTGTAGGGTTTTGGCTCTTCACATGTTTGTTAAGTTTTTCAAGGAACTTTTCCATTTCATCTAAGTAATTGAATTTATTGATAAAGTTGTTTGTAATATTCTCTTATTATCCTTTAAATAGTTTTAGAATCTATAGTGAGTCTAATACCTGTATAATCTAAAGAGATTCAGTATCATCCCTAGTATTGGTAATTTGTGTTTTCTTTATCCCTGATCAGTCTGGTTTATCAACTTTTATTAAGGTTCTCGAAGAATTGGCTTTTGATTGAACAGATAGTAAATCTGTTTTTTATTTACTTATTTTTGCCCTGATGTTTTATTCCCCCACTTGCCTTTTCCAGCTCCTAGTGGCCACATGCATTCCTTGGCTTGAGGCCCCTTCTTCCATCTTTTTGAATTATTTATTTATTTATTTTATTGCTGACACTATTACAGATATACCCCATCCGCCGCTGCTTGCCCACTTTCACCCAGCACCCCCACCCGCATCACCTCACTGTTGTCTGTGTCCATAGGCTATGAATATATGTTCTTTGGCTAATCTCTTCACCTTCTTTTATATGGTCCCCCAACCCCCCTTCCCTCTGACTTCTGTCAGTCTGTTCCATGTATCTCTGCCTCTGGTTCTGTTTAGTTTGTCAGTTTATTTTGTTCATTTGATTCTACATATAAGTAAGATCCATATGGTATTTGTCTTTCTCTGACTAGCTTATTTGGTTTAGCATAATAATCTACAGGTCCATCCATGCTGTTGCAAAGGGTAAGAGGTTCTTCTTTTTTACAGCTGTGTAAATGTACCACAGCTTTTTTATCCATTCATCTACTGATGGGCACTTGAGCTATTTTCAGATCTTGGCTATTGTAAATAACACTGCTATGAACAAATGGGTGCATATATTCTTTCTGATTTGTGTTTCAGAATTCTTAGGTTATGTTTCCAGAAGAGAGATCGCTGGGTCAGAAGGCAGTTCTGCTTTTAATTCTTGGAGAAAATTCCGCTGTTCTGTTCTGATCTTTATTTCCTTTTTTTCAACTTACTTTGGGGTTTTGTTTGTTTTCTTTTTCTATTTCTTAAGGTAGAAACTGAAGTAATTAATTTGTGACTCTCCCCCCTCCCTCTCCCCAATATAGTTGTGCTGTGAACTTTCTTCTAAGTACTACTTGCAAATTTTAATATATTATTTTTATCCAGTTCAAAATACTTTCTTATATCTCTTTTGATGTCGTCTTTGGCCTATAAATTATTTATAAGTGTGTTATTTAGTTTCAAAAATTTTGAGGATTTCCCAGAGATCTTTTTGTTTTCAAGTTCATTCTGTTGTGATGAAAGATCATACTTTATATAACTTGGAACCTTTTAAATTTATTGCAATTTGTTTTATGGCCCAGAATATAGTCCATCTTGGTAAGTGTTCTATATGTACTTGAAAAAAATATGTATGCTATTGTTTTTGGGTAGAATGTTCTATAAATGTCAATTAGGTCGAGTTGATTGGTTGTTTTGTTTATGCTTTGTAGTGTTTGATTGAATGTTAGACATTGTTAATTAAAAACAAAAACAAAATAAAGCAAGTATTGCCGAGTATGTTCTGCCAGAGGGGTTTTACCTTTTATTCTAAGGAGATAGAATAGGGAGCCAATCACCTTAATTTATGCGGAGGCTTTTCAGTTCCTAGCAGCAACGTTCTGTTCAGGCCAAGTCTCAATTCTCAGTCTCCAGCTTGTGCTCATAACAATGAAATAACCCCAGGGGAAAAGACAACCACAGATCATCTAAACACCTTTAAAAGATTTCTCCTTCTCTGGAGTTTTAGACTTCCTTGTTCCCCATGCTTCCACATCTCTCTGCTGGCTTTAAAAATATGATTTTTGTAATTTATTTAGCTTTTCTAGTTCTCAGCAAGATTATTATCCTGCTAACTATTCTATCCTACTTGGATGCAAACAATTCCCTGTTATTTTTAAGCTGCATAGAGTACTCAATTTTCATGAGCTATTTTGTATTAAGTATTTTTCTCTTAAGTTTTAAATAGTTGGATTTTAGTTTTTAACCTAGTATACTTTTTAAAAATCAGATATATCAAGGTATAATTTATATATGTTAAAATTCACCCACTATAAGTATGCAGATTGAGTTTTGACAAACATATACATTTTTATAAACCCTACCACAGTGAAGATACAGAAAATTTCTATCACCCTGAAAAGTTCTTTCTCTCCTGGCATCTATCATTCTTTCTGTTAAGTTGGTCATATATATATTTTCTTTTGTGAAGTGTCTGCTCAAATGCTTTGTCCAATAAAGGAATTGTTTGTTTTTTTTTTACTTATTGAGATGTGAGTTTTTTTCCTTTAATATATTCTGATATGAGGCCTTTACTAACTCTTCGAATTGTGAAAATTATGTCTGAAACTGTGGCTTTCCTTTTTATTTTTAAATGATGTCTTTGAAGAAAAAGTTTTTAATTTTCATGTAATCCAATTTATCAGTTCTTTCTTTTATGCTTCATATTTGCCTATTGCAAAGATTTTCTCTTATGTTTTATTACAGTTTTAACTTCTTTGTTTAAGTCTATGACTAATTTCAAATTAATTTTTATATATGGTATTAAGAAAGGCTTGCGATTCTTCGAAAAAATATTTTTTTCCACATAGTATATAGTTGTTTCAGCACCAATTTGTTGAGAAAAGACTATCCTTTCTCCACTGAATTACCTTATCACTTTTGTCAGTTAATCATATATGTGTAGGTATTCTTTTGAACTCTCTATTCTATGTAATGAACTGGATGCCTGTCTTTACATCAGTACCTTAATGTCTTGATCACTACAGCTTTAAATCTGGTAGTGGAAGTTCTCCAACTTTGCTTCTTTTTCAAAAAAAATTTTTTTAGGTCCCTTTACTTAATATGAATTCTAAAATTAACTTGTCACTTTATATAAAAATGGCTGCTGGGATTGTGATTGATTGTATTGAACCTATAGATCATTTGAGGGAGAATTGACATCTTAACAATTCTGAGTCTTTTGATCCACAAACACAATATATCTCTGCATTCATTTAGGCCTTTACTTTCTCTCAGCAATGCTTTTATAGTTTTTTAACTACTTTTAGTAGTGGACTTTATTCTGTTCATATAGCAAGTACTTATTGAGCATCTCCTGTGTGCCAGGCACTGTTCTTGTTGCTAGTGTTTTACAGCAGTGAACAAAGTAGGCAAAAAGCCCTGTTACTTGGAGAGCTTACATTCCAACTGGGGGAAACCAGATAAGCAACTAATCAGTTCAAAGTATGTTAGTACTAGTCATTAGTATTATGAAGAAAAACAGTTCCGGGTGTAGAAAGTTGGAGTATATGAGTGTGGGGGTGGAGAAGGTGGGGGTTACAATTTTAAGTTGCGTGGACAGAGAAGTCTTCATTGAGAATTTGACATATGAGCAGATCTTAGTCTACTGTATACCCTAAAAATGAAACAACTAACAATTTCAGAAGGAAAAGGGCAAAGAAGGTGGGAGCTTGAATAAGTGGGCTAAGTATGCTAGTTGCCTCCCATGTAATAAGTAGGAATAAGTAGCAGTTAAAATCAACCAGTGTTATAATAGAAGTATACCTAACAGCAGAAAGGTAAACATTAAGAAAGATCATGTTTTTGGTTGAAATCTAGTGATGAGAAAGGGAGGAAGAAAAATAAACATTTTAACATAGTGTGTAATAGAGAACTAATAGGTAATATGTAAAGAAATGAAGACTAAGTTCATTATATATGGATATGATGATAAAGGTATCCACTAGTACAAAAATAAAAACTTTATTAAAATAACAAGTATATGTAAAATATAAAGAGAAGATGGAATTAAATGAGACAGAGATGGGTACTGGTACTTTATGATTGTAAAGGTTATCATTTATAATGAAGAAATACCAATATCTGTATAAAATAATGCATTAATATTCAAAAAGCAAAAAAGATACTGGAGACTCATTCAGAAAAACGTTACTGGTAGAAGAATTGAGTGGATCTTTCTTAGACCGTAGTGTAGCAAATGAACAAAAAATTAAGGCTATAGAACAGCTAAATATCCCAATTAATAAACAGAATTTGATGAATAAACTGAATCCTACCTTGAAAATAGTGACAATACCTTCTTTCCAAGAACATATACAAAATTGATTGTAATACTAGATCATAAAGAAAACTTTAGTACATTCCTAAAGGTAGGAATAATTTAGAGCTGGCTATCTAATATGGTGGCCACTAGCCACATCTAACAATTTAGGTTAAAGTTAAATAAAATTTAAAATTCAGTTTCTTAGTCTTACCAGCCACATATCAAGTGCTCAATAGGACTGATTGTCACTGGAATGAAGAGAGAAGAAAGCAGACTGAAGACAGTATAAACTAAAATCTTCTATTTCCTACCTAGGAGTCAGTACACATAATTAGAAGTTAATCAAGAGGGAGAGAGACAGAGACATGTTATCTATAATTACGGAGTTAAATATAAAAAACTACACACAAATAGGTGTGATTGCTTCTTGGTAGCAGGACTGCAGGTAGGGACAGTTGGGCTGGCTGCCTTTCCATTATATCTTTTGCACTATGTTTTTTAAAAACCATGTGTATTTATTACATCGATAAGATGTAAGTTTTAAGAAAGTGATAGGATGTATAAACAAAATAAAAGCAGCCTAGAAATGTTGTCTTTGCACAATAGTTTCTTATCTAATAAGTGTGATTTCATTCCATTGCATAAAGTAAAAAAAATTTACTAGTTTACTTTAGATTTAACTGATTACAATTAATTTATACTGAAAGTATTAAAAAAATTTTTTTCTCGCCCTGGCCGGTTTGGCTCAGCGGTTGGAGCGTCGGCCTGCGGTCCAGAGAGACCCGGGTTCGGTTCCGCTAGGGGCGTGTACTTCGGTTGCGGTTTGTCCTGGGCCCTGGTTGGTCGTGCGGGTAGCAGCCACTTGATGTGTTCCTTTCACATCGATGTTTCTCTCTCTCTCTTCCTCTCTCTCCCTCCCACTCTATCTGAACAAAAAAAAATTTTTTTTTCTCAGGCCCTGGTAGCCAAGTCTTCTCTTCCACTTATAAATGAGCATAGCAAGCAGTTAGTTCTCTCTGATGTTGTTAGGTGTATACTACTTATCTTTGACAAAAATATTTAATTTTATTTTAGTAGTCAATAAAAGATTCATATAAAATATTGGGAGCACCTTAAGGTTTTAGTCTAAATAAACATCTTTCAAACAACAAAAGGGTCCTTAAACAGGTCAGGAAATAAAAATGAAAACATACAGCCCTCTTTTAATTTCTAGGGGATATTTTAATTATAAGTAAAGAGTGGTCTTTAACAAGGACATATAACAATTATATGAAAATTTACTGCTTATATAATGAAAGTACTGGTTATTTCATATGTCACTTTATATTGCATTATTTATTCACAACTTGTTGTTGTAGTTATCTATTTTAAGAAATATTACATCTTATTGCAGAGTCACTGTGAGAGAGGTGGTGTTGATAATAAAGGTTAGGGCAAAAGAGAAAGAAGTTTTGCCCTGATATCTGAGAGTTACTTGAAAGCATATGGGCAGACTAGTACACAATGTCATTTGTTGAATAAGTACAATAGTTGTTTTCCAGTTTCCCAAATAGACTGGCCAAGCCAGTTTTTACAGCTTAACACTCTGGAACTGTCAGTATCGTAGGCTGATGATTCAAGTAAGTTTTACACATGAATAAAAAAATTCAGCATATAGGGATTAAATCAAGATACTTAGCTTAGATGGATAACATTACATAGCAATCATAAAAAAACAAAAAACAGAAATAAATCCCCAATTAAGTGGAAGTTTCAAGGAATATGGTGTTACTAATTTGTTTTTGTAATGATCTCAAAGTCTTGATCTCAATTCTTTTTCAATATTTAAAAGTTAAATATTTTAGAAATATATTAGTATATTTTTCTCCTTGGAATGTAATTGAACTCATTTTAATGACTAACAGTCTTTATGATTATTCTTAAATCAATTACAAAATGCTTGCTGAAGGTGTAGGAGATTGGATACTTGTTTTTGACCTCAGGATAACTCTAAAACTTTGCTTTTCCATGAATCCTTGATATTTTTTTGTCTATGTCCTAAAACATTAATGCATGTTTTAAAAAATTCAGTAGTAATAAAATGCTCTTTAAATTTGTTTGCCACATAACCTACGATTACCAACACTTAAAATAATTACTTTGATAATTATGGTTTACAGTGTGCAGCAAGAGCCTGATGAAGCATGATTGGAACAATACCCAACCCGAAACAAGGGCTTATTATTCTATTCTCTCAACTGTAATCAAGCCATATGCTTGTATGTGATTAGAAGAGGGCATCTCTTTGTCCTTAGGACTCCCTCTGCCCTTCACTACCTTTCGTTGAAAGCCCTGAGATTTTGGAATTCCCTAAACATGTTACTTGTGAGTACTTTCTATAGATATTATAAGAATAAAAATGACAATATTATGTTCCTAACATAAGTTTCAAATCATAGGGACTTTGTCTTGTTCAGTGATATAACCCTAGTACCCCAAATAGTACCTGGACATAGTATATAGTCAGTAATTAGTTCCTAAACATAATTAATGCAGAAACTATTGATGCATCCATGTATGCATATATTTTATATTCTATTCATATATTTAGCAAATGTCTTAATATTACTGCATATAATAATAGACTGCAAATTTATCTTCCTATTTATCTGAAAGAACATTTAGTTGCATATAATCCAGTTAGACTCTAAGTGTTTTAAGGAGTGTGAGATTAACTTTCACACCACTGGAATACTAAATCATAAATAGGAGTAATATTCCACATTATGAGCCAGGCCAAAGCCATTTCAGACATGGAAGAATTTAGAATATTTATATCTTAAGGATCCTGAACACACACTAAAGTTAATTTAGAATACATTCCAGCCTGGCTCATAATTGCTTGACAGTTTGGCTGGGTACAGAAATTTAGAATTAAATTTCCTTTTAAATATACAGGTAGTATGATCTGTTGGGTTTGATCAAGATAGTATGAAGTCTGATGCCACTCTTGAGTATTGCTACTTTCTGAATGCACCTTTCCCTCTCTCTTTGGAATCTTTAGTCTCATCTTTGTCCTTGTAGTGCTCGAATTTTATAGTTACATTTCTAGGTATAAGTTGTTGTCATTCTATCTAGACTTTGGAGTTGGTAGGTCTTTTTGGTGGAAATGTGTTCTCCTTCAGGTATGGGAAATTTTTTTTTTAATAGTATTTTTTGGTTTTCTGTGTTCTCCCATTTTGTAATGCCCACCAGCAGAATGTTGGCTTTCTGGATTGATCCTTACGTCTTTTATCTCTTCTTTTGTGTTTTCTGTCTTTGCCTTTTTATTTTGTATTCTCACAGATTATTTCAACTATATGTTCCTGCCTTTCTGTGAATGTCCATAAACCAGCAATTTTCACAAGAATTTTTAAAACATGCAATACCTGACTAGTCAGGGGCACTGACCTCTTTTCCCTTAGCTTGTCAAATAAAAAAATGACAACAGCCAACACAACAATAGCTGTCCAGTATGAATGCTCTGTCTTGAAACATATATATGTATATGTATATATATATATATATATTTATATATATGTATATATATATATATATTTATTTATATATATATATATATATGTCATATGATAGAGTTGCATCTTATTGGTCACATTGTATAGTAAGGTTGTGTCTGATTGGTTAATTCTTGGTACCAGAAATCCTTATATACAAGTATAGGCACCTGATTTTTTAAAAAGTCACTTTGGAGCAAAAAAGGTAGGTACTTACTATTATTATTTTTTGTAAACCAATGAAAATTATACCTTTTTTTTTTGGTTAGATCGGCAAAATATATATTTTGGTGTGCTGCAGAATTTAGCAAATAGTTTCTGTGTGCCATGAGATGAAAAAGGTTGAAAATCGCTGCTATACGCACATTGTTAATATTCCAGTAGCTTTATTTTCTACTCGTAGCACTTCAAGAGGCAATATGGTATATACAATTGAACCACACTGTCATACTGGGTGGATTTAGATCCCAGCTGCACCACTTAATAACCATGTGAGCTTGGGCAAGTTATTAACCTCTCTGTGTTCAGTTTCTAATCTACAAACTGAGGATAATTACTACTTTATGGGAAAATAAGTTCATATTTGTAAAACATTTATAACAGTTCTTGGTGCTGTGAAATCTATATTATTCTTTGTTAAATAAATATATCCCTCCCCCCCCTTTTTTTTATTGAATGCAGTTTCTTCAGGAGTTTCTTGAGGATATTTTGTTTGTTTGTTTTTGTACCCTGAATAATCTATGATTCTTCTTGGGTTATTTGATCCACTTACTTATTTTGGTCTTTTTCTAGCTGCTTTTTTTCCTTGAATGTTTGAGGATTATTATTTTTGGTTCATGTTCATTGCTAAAGGGTTATCTTGATTATTTTAGGTAGCTACTGTGTGTTTCCTTTCTTGTTGTATAGGAGGATTTGTTTTCTAATTGCCATGTCTGATTGGAAAGACTGGTAATTCTTTGGGCAGAGATGGAGCATCTTGTCTGCTGGCAAGTTTGGGTTTAGAACATAAGAGCACGGAACCTGTTGTTAGTCTCAGGAGCTTTCTGATTCTCATATTGACATGGGTAATATGGATACTGACATCCATGCCAGGAGACCCAGTTTCTGAACAGTGTGTTAGATTTTTATGAAAAAGTGTTGCATTTTTGGGCCTAGGGATAACACTGGGCCCTTAGCCAGGGAATGGGTGTAGAGAGGGGACAGGTGCAGCATTTTTCTAGGTCGCCAGTTTTCAGCCTCTTTATCTCCTAACTCTGAGCCCAGAGTCTCAGGATGATTGACTCAGTCCTCCACTGTATCCCTTTATATGTGAATTTTGGGCTGTGCTTTCCTTAGTTCTGTTGAACCTCTTAACCCACTTGGATCTGCTTTCTGTTCTTCAGAATTTACTGTGTCATTTCATCTCTTCATAACTTCCTTCTCCTCTCTTTTCATTTTTTTTCTTTTTTGTATATTTATTCCTTTTTGTACTTCTGTGCTGTCTTACCAGGAGGCTTTTGAAAGGGAGAAGAGGCAGACATGAGTGTTTGTCATCATCTTCTCTTTCCCTCTCCAGGTTTTCTTTTTTTTAAAAAAAAGAAGGAAAGAAAGGAATGAAATAACTTGTTATTTCACCCCTAAATACTTTTGTATGTTTCTTTAAAAAGTAAAGGTATTTTCTTATATAACCTCAATATCATTACCACATCTAAACAAATTAATGGTAATTTCTTAATATCATATATTGCCTTTTTGTTGTTGGTTTGTTTGAATCAGGATTCAAATTAGGTGCATATATACCAATCAATTATGTTTCTTGAATTCTTTTTTTTTTTTAATCCTCACCTGAGGATTGTTTTCATTGATTTCAGAGAGAGGAAGTGGGGAGAGAGAGAGAAACATTGATCGGTTGCCTCCCATATGCACCCCAATTGGGGATCAAACCCATAACCTAGACATGTGCCCTGACAGAGAATCGAACACGTAGCCTTTTGGTGTACGGGACAGCACTCCAACCAACTGAGCCACCTGGCCAGGGCTTAGGTTCTTTTTAAGAGTACAATTTATTTGGAAGAGGAGTGACATCAGTTTGTAGATCACCTTTGATAGAAAATGTTTGAGCAAACTATGTGTTATAGTTCTGCTTAAGAAAGCAAAACCTTCCTCAAATAACACATGCTTTTGTTTTAATGGAATATTTAAAACATAATACAATAGTATACAGAATAGAATAATAAACTCTCATCTACCTATCACCTTGCTTTAAAAACTATTAACTCAGGACCTGTCTTGTTTGATCTATACCCTTACCCACTTACCCTCTCCTAATATTATTTTGAAGCATATTCCACATATCATTCACCTATAGACATTTATTTTTAAAACTAAAGGTTACAAGTCTTTTAGAAATTTTGAACAATTGACAAGCGCCTGCTCCCTTTCCCCTTTTTTCTCTCCATGTTGAAGGAACTGGGTCAGTTCTGTAGAATATTTAACATTCTCCATTAGTCTGATTGCTTCTTCTTGATGTAATTTTACTTATTCCTTTCTCATATTAATTAAGTAAACTGGAAGTTTGGTTTAAAGCAGTGTTTTGCAAGCTTTTTTCCCCTGATGTTATTCCCTTAAAGGACCTTTTAAACATGCTTTTCCTTATTGTTTGCCCGCTGAGACTTTTGGACAGATAGATATAGCATTATTCTTTAGTGGGCGAGAGACTTTTAATTTACTATTGAAGATTTTTTTATCCTTGGGTGTGACATTGCTACTGTTAAGAATGTGATCTTGGCCCTGGCCGGTTTGGCTCAGCGGTTAGAGCATCGGCCTGCGGACCAGAGCATCCCGGGTTCGGTTCCTGCTGAGGGCACGTACCTCGGTTGCAGTTTGTCCCCGGCCCCGGTTGGGGTTGTGTGGGTGGCAACCACTCAATGTGTCTCTCTCACGTCGATGTTTCTCTCTCTGTCTTCCTCCCTTCCTCCCTCCCTCCCTCCACTCTATCTGAAGATAAATGCAAAAACTGTCCTCGGGTGAGGATAAAAAAAAAAAAAAAAAAAAAAAGAATGTGCTCTAAAGGTTTCATAGATTCCAGTTTGACTATTTTTAAATAAGAACATTATATTTTATATTTTTTATTGACTTGAGAGAGAGAGGGAGGGAGGAAGAGAGAGAGAGAGAAAGAAGAAACATTGATCTGTTGTTCCACCCGTTCATGCACTCATTGGTTGATGCTTGTATATGCCCTGACTGGAGATTGAACCCACAACCTTGGTGTATCTGGACGGCGCTCTAACCAACTGAGCTACTGGCCAGGGCCTCAATAAGAACATTTTATAAGTAGTACTGTCTTCTACATATTTTATTGCATCAGGAGGTACTTAAAATCTGCTTGTCTCAATTAGAGATGCGAAGATTGATTAGTGCATTCAATTGGTCCATTGTGAAATTCACTATCACTTTTTCTCATAATGCTTTTAAAATCCATTGATGATTTTTGCCCACCTATTTATGTTATTTCTTTTATTCTTATTAGCTGAAATTCTTTGAAAGACTAGCCGTCACCAATTAGGTCTCTTTGGCTACCTTGAAATATAGTGTGACATGATAGGCAAGAAGAATGCTTTGCTAGTTTTCCTTTCCTTCACCACTTTAAAAAAAATTAAAATTTTTTATTTATTGATTGATTTTAGAGAGAGAGGAAGGGAGAAGGAGAGAGAGCAAGAAACATCGATGAGAGAGAACATCGATTGGCGGCCTCCTGCATGCCCCTCACTGGGGATTTGGCCCACAACCTGGGCATGTGCCCTGACTGGGAATCGAACCAGCAACTTCTTGGTGTGTGGGCAGACACTCAACCACTGAATCACATTGGCCGGGCAATTTTTTTTTTAATCTTTACCCAAGAATTTTTTTCCTCTCTATTTATCTTCAGATAGAGTGGGAGGGAGGGAGAGGGAGAGAAAGAGAAACATCGACGTGAGAGGGACACATCGACTGGTTGCCTCCCGCTCGACCCCGACCGGGGCGGGGATGAACCGCAACCCAGGTATGGCACTTGGCCGGAATCGAACCTGTGATTTATTGGTTTGCAGGCCGACACTCCACCACTGAGCCAAACCGGCCAGGGCAAAAAAAATAATTTTTCTTTATTGATTTTAGAGAGAAAGGAAGGGAAAGGGAGAGCGATAGAGACATCAATGAGAGAGAACATCTGTTGGCTGCCTCCTGCCTGCTCTCCGTGGCGATCTGGCCCAGCACCTGGGCATGTGCCCTGACTGGGAATTGAACTGACAACCTCTTAGTGCATGGATCGATGCTCAACCACTGAGTCACACCAGCTGGGCTACTTACCAATTTTTAAATATCCACTGCATTTAGTTTTAGACTTAAAATTTTTTTGAGCAATTCTAACTATTCGTAAGGGCTAGTATTTCACGATTGTTCTTTCTTTGAGATCTTCCAAAGAACAAAGGCAAAATTTACTTTTTTGAAATTGAATAAAACTCATTCTACCTTGCATTAATTATGTTAATTTACCTTTAAACATTGTGCTATTTCATCATGACTCATCAATTGTTTCCATCTCTCCTAAAAAATAATATGAAAATAGAAGAATGATGGGATCACATAGAAGGGTGATAGAATATGGAAAAAATTGTCATTATTGCACCATTTATTCAATTTTTAATTTTTTTGGTATTACCCAAGTTATTTCATCATCTGTCAAGAGGTTATAAAAGAAGCTTGGAGACACTTTATAAGCTGCTTTTAGTTTTCATTGAACACAGTTGAGAATTCAGAAATTTTCATTTCTGCTCATACTGGCAAAGAAAAGAAAAATGATAGCGGAAGATGTTTCACATCTCTTTGACAAGTCAGCAGGTGACTGCAAAGAGAATAATAGCAGCATTCCAGGCAGTAGACCAGCATTGTCCAATAGAAATATAATATGTAACCACAAATGTAAACATTATATAAACAAATACAATTGAGGAGAACAAAATACTTGGAATTCTTTTTAGAAATTAACACCCCGTGGAATAAACTTTGCTGGATCTCTTCTATCTTTTATTTGCTCCTCTCAGATAAATTCTCTCCCTTCTTTTTCTCCCTTGCATTCACCCCCAGATAGGCCATGTGTTCTCATGGCTCTGTGTACTTTGGTAACATACTACCTTGTATTTGCTTTGTCTCTTTATACGCCTACTTCCCTTTCATTTCTTCACTTCTTGAAATTGAATGCTCCCTTCCCAAAGTGTCAGCTGTCCCTTTTGCCCCAGGCTTTCTTTTTGAGCTGAAACAATGGTTTCCAAACTTCATTGACCACAACCTATAGTAAAAAATGTATTTTATGTTGTGACCTAGGACATATATATATACATACTCATCAACACACACCTGAAACAACAGTTTCAGGAAATACCCTTACCATTGCTAGGTGTCCTGTACTCTTGAGTTTTTTTCCTATCCTGTTTTATTTTTAGAATGTTGGTTATAACTCACTATATTGCTGGACCAAAGGGTAAGAACATTCATAATTTTGTTAGGATGTTGATATATTGTTCTTTATAAAATTGTACTAGTTTCTACTCCTACCAGCCATGTATGAGAGTAATGTCAAAACTGATGTTGTAAGTGTTCTGAAAATTCTACCCCTAGAGTATGTGACTCATCAGTGTGTTCAAACTTGAGCAACGCATGTCCTGCCTGGGGATAGAGTAGCTTGTGCTTTAACTCCTTTTTCAGTAGTAGTAGGAGGAGAGGGAAAAAAGAAGCCTGTGGGTTAGTTGAACATTTTTTAGAATTCTATCTTGATTTATCTATAATGTTTTGATCCCTATCTCTTTGAATAGCAGTTTTGTGTTTGCTCTAGGCATTGTATTATGTATATATAACTTATTACAGACTACTGGTAAGTCCACTTTACCCCTTCTTCCCATTTCTAATATAATTGTTTTTTACATTTTCTCTACATACATTGAGAACCATATCACACAGTGTTAGAATTTTTGCTTTAACCATCGAAGATAATATAGAAGACGTAAGAGAAGGAAGGTCTATTGTGTTTACCCATGTTCTTATTCTTTCCATTCATCCTTTCTGATTTTCCATTACTCTTTCCTGTATGTTTGAAGAACTTCTATTAGTCATTCTTTGAGGGTAGGTCTACTGACAATAAATTCTCTTAGTTTTCCTTCCTCTGTGAATGTTTTCATTTCCCTCTGTTCTGAAGGATATTTTGTCTGGATATAGGATTCTGGGTTGGCAGGTCTTTTAGCACTTGAAAAAATGCTTCTGGACATAAAAAATATGAATATAAATTGAAATTTAAAGTGTTTATTAACTGTGACCATAATGGTCTAAGTGTTAAAACATTTTATTCTAAATTATAATTAATGTGAGTACAACATAAGTATATTATTGATTTGTTTTATTATAAAGTTACTAAAAATAAATGCATCTGTCTCTTCAGAGGAGACTGCTGTTTTCATGAAATTTATGTATCCATGGGTAAATATTACTTATGTTAGAATAAGACTGGTTCCAATGGAAATTAGTAATAAAAAGAAGAGATATTTGGCCATTAGTAAGTGTGAGGTTTACAAAAGATTTATTGATAATTTTGTTAAGTATATCATTTACATAAGTTGCAGTATATGCCTGCCAAACTTTATATCAAATAAATCCATACAGAAATTGAAAACTGATCAGAGTAATACTTGCCCAGGTTAAAAAACAAACACAACAAAACATGGATTTATTGTGTCCAGTATACTTTTGGCAAAAGTTAATAATGTTTCTTAGTAAATGTTCAAGAAAATATAAAACACTAAAGTAACTTTGGTGTATGTTTGAAGATAAACCTCTTGTCAACTCCTTGAAATCATATAAAAGATCTTTAAGTCACAGGCATAAGACAAAGGTAATTGGTAGAATGTATTAACTTCTTTTTCATTTCTCTGGTAATGGTTAAAGTGCAGATCTTGAGTTCTAATTCAAGATGCTTCCCAGATCTTGAATTCTAAATAATTCTAGTTAAATTATATAAGGTGTCTGGCCATAAGTTTTTAACCTGGGTGAACTAAGTTGTAGCTGTCTTTAATATTTATTATCACTGTTTTCATTGGATTTTCTCTCAGGTGAGCTGCTTCTTGATCAATTTTGTTTTATTCTTATCTCCTAAAGTTTTAACAGCCCATTGGGACCAAAATATCTCCTTTTTAATGTCAGAGAATTGTCCTTAACAAAAATGTATGGGACAGGGAAAGACAAAACCACCTTGGATATATGCATGGTGATTCCATTAAAGGTTACCACCCCTCTCCCAAGTCAATATTTCAAATGATTTCTTTGGTGTTCTGGATGTTTCTACATCTCAGGGAAATGCATTATAGTGAGATTTTAGATGTGTGTGAGAGAAATCTTTCTCTGGTGAATGGGAAGAAGGAGGATTATAGGATCAAGTGTAGAAAAGGAGAAACCAGCATGATGCTCTGACCTTGTTATTCTAGTGACTGGTTGGTAACTATGGAAATTAAGTTTCTGAATATTGATTCCCTTAAAACCATCTGGTCCCCAGTGTAAAGACTGTGGAATTAAGGTTAATCTTTCATCACTACTTTATAGTTTTACATCGTTTGTGTAATATTCATTTGCTTTTTATTTTCATAACTATTTTAATTTCTTTAAGGATCTTTATAGTGCATTGATTACTGGGATTTCTCTGTGCTCTTTGGGCGAGGATTCTTTTTCATTCTTCCTTAGTATGTTCTTCAGTGGAACAGTTTTTTATTCTTCC
The DNA here is from genome assembly GCA_030848825.1 of Tadarida brasiliensis. Classification (NCBI taxonomy): domain Eukaryota; kingdom Metazoa; phylum Chordata; class Mammalia; order Chiroptera; family Molossidae; genus Tadarida; species Tadarida brasiliensis. The sequence goes on along the minus strand of CM061257.1, from coordinate 37,253,279 downwards.
TCTTTGTCTAGCTTTAACATGTGCTTTTTTTTCTTTTCATTTTTTATTCAGATAGAGTGGGAGGGAGAGAGAGAGAAACGTCGACGTGAAAGGGACACATCGAGTGGCTGCCACCCGCATGACCAACCAGGGCCGGGGACAAACTGCAACCGAAGTACATGCCCTTAGCGGGAACCGAACCCGGGTCTCCCTGGACTGCAGGCCGACACTCTAACCGCTGAGCCAAACCGGCCAGGGCTAACATGTGCTTTTTAAAAAAATTTGCAGTCCACTCTCCTCAGGTTTTGATTTTTTTTCTATTGCATCAGATTTTGTCTTGTTTTTGGTTTTTCATTCGTTCAAAAAACAAGATAGGTTGCAAAAATATAATTGCCACAGGATATCAATCTCCATTATATTTCAGTGACTAAAACTCTACTAGGACAGGAATTTGGTGTTTTCTTCACCATTGGGTGTGTAGAAACTGTCATAGTGAGTGAATGAATGAGCGAGGAACATACTTTCTCCAGCTCTTTCCTTAATAGAACCTCTAGTTAAAAAAGAAGTAACCAGCCCTGGCCAGTTTGGCTCAGTGGTTAGAGCTCGACTCATGGACCAATGAGTCACAGGTTCAATTTAGGAAGGGCATGTACCTGGGTTGTGGTTCGTCCCCGGCCCCCAGCCCTGGTCAGGGTCGTGTGGGAGGCAACCAGTCGATGTGTCTCTATCACATCAATGTTTCTCTCTCTCTCTCTCTCTCTCTCTCTCTCTCTCTCTCTCTCTCTCTCTCTCTCTCTCTCTCTCTCTCTCCCCTTCTCTCTCTCCCTCTCCCTCTCCCTCTCCCTCTCCCTCTCCCTCTCCCCCTCTCCCTCTCCCTCCCTCCTTCCCACTGTATTTAATGATAAACAGAAAAATATCCTCGGGTGAGGATAAAAAAAAAAAATAACCAAATTAATAAGTTGTAAAGTCATTTATTTTTGTTAATTAATAGTTAAAATAGTACTTTTCTGATAGGTCATTAAAATGTATTTAATATTGTGTAAGAGGTGTTAACATTTCTGATAATTTTATTTTAATCATTAATAAAAATTAATGGTAATGTTATTTCATAAGATCATACTAGAAATATAGGGTAATAGAAGCACCTACCTCATAGGAATGTTATGAAGATTGAATTAGCTAATATGTGTAAAGCACTTAGAACAGGGCTTCACACATAGTAAAGTGCTTGGTAACTATTAATTAGTCATTGAAAATGGTGCTGAGACTGATTTTTTCCCCCTATCATTCTGCAGAAGGGCCCATGATGGTCAGTTAATCAGTTCATCCATCCATAGGGAGGCTGGCTTTATTGTTCCAGGGCAGTCTTCCTTGGCCCTTGCAAAAGTCCCCTGAAAGGATCCTCCACAAGGACTTTCCCTCAGCTTCCTTCTCAGATAGAGCCTTTTGGCTAGGGGGCTGGGAAGAACTTCGGAATGGCTAATATGTTGTTGTCAAGTGGTAAAGGTTTAAAATGGATTCTGCTTTTCAGCCCTGTGTGACTCAGGGCAAATTGCTTTACTGTTACTTTCCTCCCTGGCCATCTCATCTTAGAGATGCCTTCTCTCATCCCTTTTCTTACTCTGAGCATCCATACTGGACTTCTTTTACTTCCACACCAATGCCATATTCCTCTGGCCCTTTGAACATGCGATTCCCTTAGGCTGAAATACGTTATTTCTCTCCCCTCCCCCTTGCTTTATTTGGCCAGATCCTACTTGTACTTGCATTACCCCCACCCCCATCCCCTTTCCATAGGAGGCCTTCTCTACCCAGTTTTCACCAGACTGGTTTGCATATCTGCCATGCTTTCTCTTCACACCATCATGATTCATTCCTAAAGACTTTCATCCCATTTGGAGTTGCCCTACAGACTGCGCTCCCTGAGTATGATGGGATCTGACATGTTCATTGCTACATCTCCAATTCTGGGCACATAGGAGGCCCCAATTAATGTTGTATACGTGGATGGGAAAAAAAATACTGGAAGTATTGTTGCTTAGAATTTGGTTAACACTATTTCCACAGCTGCCTTTGTTTTACAGAATTTTTATTTTTTATTTTCCTGTAAAGCTGCCGAAACTTAGAAGCTGATTCTGTCACAGTGTAAGATGCCTTTGGAAAATTCTGCATTCCTCTTAGATGAATCTTTAGAACTTGGTGAGTTTCACTAGATATCTTCAATCTTCATTTTGAGCTCAGAGGTATGCCATCTTTTTTCTTTTTTTCTTTTTTTTCATAATTATTGGGTATAGTGAGGTTTGAAATCTCCTGGCGAGGAGTATAGGACAAAGTATTATAAATATATTTAGGGCATGATCTGTTTACCTTCCTTGATAGTCTTTAATTGTCTTTAGAATTTTTAGTCTTATGAGGAGTAGAAAGTTATTCATTAGTAAGATAAGTTATTCATTGATATCCAGATGTAAAGTATTTTCACCAAATCCTGGAATTTTTTAAATTTACTGCTCAAAAGTAAGATTTATAACTTTTTGTCTTTTTGACTGAGATAAAGAAAGATAATTTACAAATGACTGAAAAGTAGAATAAGAAATATTTCCTGTGAGATTTTAGGTTTAGAGATAAAGAATCAGTTGATTAAGGTAAAAAAAAAAAAAAAAAAAAAAAAAAGGGCCAGTTACCTACTGCAGCTCCAGCTTACAAATAAGTCTTTCCACCAGGGATGTGCACACACTACTGGTCCAGCCAGCTGCCTGTTTTTGTGTGGCCCGTGAACTAAGAAATGTGTTTACGTTGTTAAATGGTGGGGGAAAAAAATCTTAAAAGAAGAATACTACTTTATGACATGTGAAAATTATATGAAACTCAGATGTCAGCATATGTGAATAATTTTATGAAATTCGGATGTCAGCATCTGTGAATAAAGCTTTTATTGGAACACAGCTACTGCTATTTTTTACATATTGTGTATAGCTGTTTTCAAGCTGAAGTGGTCGAGTTAAGTAGTTGCATTAGAGACCTTAGGGCCCAGAAAGCCAAACATATTTATTATGTGACCCTTTTCAGAATAAGTTAGCTGACTTCTGCTGTACGTGTTTAGAGAAGTATTTATAGATTGGATGCTAAGGTTAAAGAGATGAGTGGGAGGAAATTAAAGAGAGGTGAGAGTCAGTACCAACTCTCAATGATTTATTTATATTACTTACACCTTTTTCTATCCTGGAAAGTGTAACCCATATTCTAATTATACTGACATGTGTTGCTGTTTTAAAATAGAAAATAAATCAAGAGAAATCGATTCTCCTGTTAATTTTCTTCTAAAAGGAATGTATATATATAGAAAATTAGTACTCTCAGTTTTTACGAGGATTGAATGTTACCATAATATCTTAAACTCTTAAAAGATTATTTATGCCCGGCCGGTGTGGCTCAGTGGTTGAGTGTCGACCCATGCACCAAGAGGTCGCCAGTTCAATTCCTGGTCAGGGCACATGCCCAGGTTGTGGGCTCCATCCCCAGTGGGGGGCATGCAGGAGGTGGCCATTCGATGTTCTCTCTCATCGATGTTTCTATCTCTCATCAGTGTTTCTATCTCTCATCAATGTTTCTATCTCTCCCTCTCACTTCCTCTCCCTCTAAAATCAATAAAGAAAAAGAAAAAATTTAAAAGATTATTTATACTTTTTGTACAGTTTCTTTTTTTCTAATGTATGGAGATTACCTATATTTTTTGCTTTTGTTTCTTTTTTGTTAATCCTCACCCGAGGATATTTTTCCATTGATTTTTTTTTTTTTTAGAGAGAGTGGAAGGGAGGGAGAGAGAAAGAGAAACATTGATGTGAGAGAGAGAGACATCGATCCAATGCCTCCTGCACGACCCTGACGGGGGCTGGGGATTGAACCTGCAACCCAGGAACATGACCTTGACTGAAAATCGAACCTGAGACCGTTAGGTCCTTGGGTCGACACTCTAACCACTGAGCAAAACCGGCATTGCCTATTATTTTTAAGTGAAAATGCTAGTATGTTATTTGGAAAGTTGTTGGTGACTCACTCAATGTGGGGATGGAGGTATATGGTCTCTTTTGGAGTCCATGAATAGCTTTCGAGGATAATCTTAAGGGACTATTCTGCAGGGACAAAGACAGGTTAAGTCCTAAATTAGGAGATAAAAGACCACAATTGTAGTACTATCTTTCTTGTCCCTCTAGAACACTTAATAGTTTTGTGACTTTGGAAATATTTACCACTATAAATCCTAGTTCTTCATTTTCAAAATAGGGGGAAATAATACCTGTCAAGACTTACTTAATTATAGGTTTCCTAAGATTACGTATTATGCCTATTTTTTTAAACCTCTGGATCCCCCTTAGCTGTCATAGGCATGGCACATAGTTGGCACACAGTTAATGCTCGTTAAGTAAAAGAACAAGATGTGTTGTAGTCTAATAACTTATCTATGCACAATCACAGTAGTTCCAGTTTTTTTTAAAGGCTTGCTTATTGGGCCCTGGCCGATTTGGCTCAGTGGTTAGAGCGTCGGCCCATGGACCAAAGAGTCGCGGGTTCGATCCCAGTCAAGGGCACGTACCTTGGTTGTAGTTTGTCTGCGGCCCTGGTTGGGGTTGTGCGGGAGGCAGCCATCAGTGTGTCTCTCTCACATTGATATTTCTTTCTCTCTCCCTCTATCTTTCTCCCTCCATCCCACTCTATCTGAAGAAAAATGGAGAAATATCCTCCGGTGAGGATTGAAAAAAAAAAAAAAGGTATTTAGCTGAAGAAAACTTGTAAATTAAAGGAGTTTAGGGAGATATGACAGCTAAATGCAGTACATGACTCTGGAAACTCTAAAGGACTTTATTTGCTCAGTTAAAAAAATTGGAAAATAGACATTAAATAAAAATATTTTATAATTTTAGATTTCCTGAAGTTAGTAACTGTCCTATGGTTATTTAAGACGATGTCTTTGTTCTTCAGAGGTACACATTGAAGTTCTTAGGGGTAAAAGGGCATGCATGATACATAACAAATTACTCTCAAATGGATAAAAAGATATGCTTATATATGATAAAGAAAATGATGCAAATGTTAAAATAGTTGGTGAATCTGGATGTAGTATATATAGGAGTTCTTTGAACTGTTTTTATACTTTTCTGGAAGTTTGTAATTATTTCCAAGTAAAATGTTTAAAGAAATGTCTTTAGCAGTTATCAAAGATACCTGGAAATTATGTGCAAATACTGTGGCTTTTAAATTACTATTTACTTCGATTAAAAATGGTGGCTCAGTTGGTTGGAGCATTGTACCATACACCAAAATGTTGCAGGTTCAATTCCCTGTCAAGGCACATACCTAGGTTTTGGGTTCATTCTCCAGTCAGGGTGTGTGCGGGAGGCAGCCAGTCAATGTTTTTCTCACGTCAGTGTTTCTCTCTCTCTCTCTCCCCCTTTCTTTCTCTGTAAAATCAATAAAAACAATTCTTGGGTGAGGATAAAAACAACAACAACAACAACAAAAATAAGCTCACAAAGCTTTAAAAGAAACACTTATATTCCTTATATTTATTTTTCAGTGCTTTCACACATACTCTGTTTACATGGTGGTACTATTATTGAACAGTGTTTTTGTGTTGAGTAATTTATAATTAACCATGTTGTCATTAATGCAGGTGCTCTGTTCTATGATGCTTTACCGGACTTAATAAGTTTATGACAGATATTTTATAAAACAGATATAGTTACTTTAGAGTAACATGGAGATAAAATGAAATAGAACTTTGCAAATGTAAAAACTGCTATATAAAGATAAGATCTTTATAGTAGCAATACTCTTATGGATTATCTCATCAGTTCTTTTAATCATGAGATTATAGTTAAATACCAATTAGTGTAATTTAGAACTTTGAAAAATTTTAGGTATAGTTTATTAAATTTTCATCTTTCCTGTACTTTTCTTCACTTCATCTTGTTTCATTGAAAATCTACTAAATTGTTCCCTTATTTCCATAAATACACTTTGTTCTTAAAAGTGGATCTGGTTTTATTTATTAAATTTAATTTATTCTATTTTGAAGGAAATTCAAGAATAAGGATATATGATAGTGTTTCTCAAAATGGTATTAATAACTGCAGACATTTTTGAGCATATATGTAGTGCTGTGCATCATATTCTAAGTACTTCACATTTAATAGTTTTATTTCCACAACAACCTTATGACACCTTGCCTTGATTTGCTCTTTTCAGTTCCAGCTAAAACTGAACTTAGATGCTAAACCTCAGAAGCCTTGAGTTTTCTTACCTCTTTTTGCCAAATACAAACTGGAACTAGTGATCTGGAACTTAATATAGAAAAATTGATCAATTGTATTTACATTAAGAAAAAGTACTATCTTAGAATTTTCTAGTTTGTGAATATGGGATAGATATAACGTCAAGCTAGACATTGCATTGCCCTAATAATATTGAAGGGATCCACATATCAAGACAATTCTTCAGTAATTATACTGAAAAAGGAAATGTGACTTTTACTAACTCAACTAAAAGCAGTGATGTAGAAACCTATTTTTACTAGAAACTTCAATTTTACCAATAAGTAATATAATCAAAAAATTAAAAATTAAAAAATCAAGGGACTGATATAATGACAACTTTTAAAAACTTTTTATATTGAATTAAAACATGAATATTATGAAGTGAATAAATCCTGAGTGTCATTTTGATGAAATTTTGTGAACTCATCATTCTTTAATCAATACCAAGATCAAGATATAGAATATTTTCACCAATCCAGAACTTCATGCCCCTGACAGTCATCACGCACTCCCACAGGCAACTGTTATTCTGAGTTCATTCACTTTTCATTAGTATTGTCTATTTCTGCACTTCGTGTCTGTCTTTATTTGATTATCTTGTTTATGCAGTTATCCATGTTGATTCATATAGCAGTTGTTTTTCCTTTTTCATTGCTTTGTAATAATACCATTTGTATGTGTATACCACAATTTATTTCTCCATTCTACTGTTGCTGAACATTTGGATCATTTTCTGTCTCTCTCTCTCCCTCTCCCTCTAAAATCAATAAAGAAAAAAAAAAGAGTTCTCGGTGATCTACATCCTTACCAACACTTGAAATTATTAGTTTTTAATATTAGCTCTTCTGCTGTATATGTAGTACATTTTTTTGTAGTTTTAATTCATAATTATCTGATACCTTAAAAGGCTTAGTAGATATTTATATGCTTGATCATTTGGATATCCTCTTGAGATATGTCTATTCATACCATTTGCCCATTTTTCTATTGGGTTGTCTGTCTTTTTAGGAATTCTTTTTTTTTTTTTTTTAATTTTTGTTACAGATGTTTCTCCTTTTCCCCCCATTGTCACCCTCCTCCCCCTCCCTCCCTGCCCCGTCCCCAGTTTTGTTGTCCATGTCCATTGGTTATGAGTACATGCGTACAAGTTCTGTGGTTCATCGCTCCCCTCCCCACCCCCTCTTCTGGCAATTGTCAGTCTGTACCCTACTTCCACATCTCTGGGACTGCCCTGTTCCTCAGACTGTTATGTTTATTATATTCCAGAAATAAGTGAGATCATATGACATTTCTCTATTTTAGGAATTCTTTATCCATTTATAGGATGTTTTTTGTTGGATTAAGTATTAAAGCTATCTCTTCTACTTCTTCACTCTTAGTAGTGTGTCTTAAGATAATTTCTTAATTTTAAAAAGGTCCATTTTATCAAAGTATTCATTTATGGTTAGTTTTGTGTGTGTGTTTTAAGAAATCTGCCTATCCCAAAGTCAAGAAAATGTTGCTGTATTTTCTTCTGTAAACTTAATTATTTTAACTTTTATATTTATGTTTCTGCATAGTATGTGGTAGGATTCGTGGTTCATTTTGTTTTTCATATGGAAATCCATTTGGTCAAGCATTATTTGTAAAAAAAATTATCCTTTCCCTAGTATAATACAGTAGTCCCTTTGTTGTGACTATTTGTGGGTCAATTTTTGGACTCTGTTCCATCAGTCTGTTTATTCTTGTGCCAATGCAATACTCTCTTAATTAGTGTAGCTTTAAATCTTCCAGCTTTGTTCTTCAAAATTGCCTTGGTTCTTTTTGGTACTTTAAATTGCAGTAAAAAATTTATACTCAGCCTATCAGTTTCCCAATAAATAAACAACCAAACCCTGCTTAATATTGAACAAGTTTAATATTATTAATTATTATTTTATATTATTTATTTATTTAGTTAGTTAATCCTCACCCGAGAATATTTTTCCATTGATTTTTAGAGAGAGTGGAAGGGTGAGAGTGAGGGAGAGAGAGGAATGGAGAGAAACATCGATGTAAGAGAGACACATTGATTGGTTGACTCCTGCATGACTCCCTGGGGTTTGAGCCTGCAACCCAGGTATGTGCCCTTGACTGGGAATCGAACCCATGACCCTTCAGTCTGCAGGCCGATGCTCTAACCACTGAACCAAACCAGCCAGGGCTATTTCATATTATTATTAACTAGCTTAATATTGAATCTGTAGACCAATTTGGGTATGTTGGACCTTGTTTAATATTGAGACTTTCAATACATTAACCATGGTATATACCTTCATATATTTAGACTTATAAAAATTTCTCTCAGAAATGTTTTGTTATTTTGTGTGTAGAGGTCTTACACATCTTTTGTTAACCTTTAAAGGTATGATAGTGATACTGTGGCTATGTTTTTTTAAAGGTCTTTGTAATTTATAGATCATACTGGAGTATATACAGATGAAACGATATAGTTTTTGGGATTTGCTTTAATAATACAAAGGAGGATGAGAAGAAATGGGGATGGGGCAGAGTAAATGAAATAAGATTGACCATGATTTGATAATTATTGAAAATGGGTAATGGGTATATGGGTTAATTTATTATTCATTTTTATTTTTGTGTATGTTTGAAATTTTCAATAAAAATAGGTTTTAAAAAATGTAATGACTGCAATAGGCTGAAATATACATTTATATGAGAATCCAAAAGTTCATAATAATATTTTTTTAAAAACACCAGTTCATTACTCTGAAAATTATTGGTAAATGAAAAATATCAACCATTTCTTCTTCTTCTTTTTTAATCCTCACCTGAGGATATTTTTCCATTTATCTTCAGATAGAGTGGGAGGGAGGGAGAGAAACATCGATGTGAAAGACACATTGACTGGTTTCCTCCCACACGACCCTGACCGGGGATGGGGATGAACTTGCAACCAAGGTACGTGGCCTTGACTGGAATCGAATGCGAGACTCATTGGTCCGTGGGCTGATGCTCTAATTGCCGAGCCAAACCGGCCTGGGCAACCATTTATTTCAAGGTAACTAAATAGTTAGGAGGGAAAGTTTGCCATTTTAGAAGAATAGCAGCTAAATAAGAAATGCTGGGAGACTGATAGGATTAGAACTCACCACAGCACATCCTATAATAAAATTATGAATCTAGATAATGATCAGTCAACAACCACTAAAGCCATTAGGTAAAAGTCTATTAGGAAATGGACATAATACAGTGGATAGACCAAAATGGAGTAAGCCTCTCTCTATGACTGATTGGAACTGAAAACTGTCAATAGTTACCAGAGAGGAAGAAGGGTTGGGGGAAAGGTAGGGAAGGGGGTCAAACAGAAGGAGATTTGACTTTGGGTGGTAAATATACAATGAAGTATACAGATGATGTATTACAGAATTGTACACTTGAAATCTATATAATTTTATTAACCAGTGTTACCCTAATAAATTTAATAACAAAACTGTCAATAGAATACAAAAACCAACTATCTAAAGACTCTGAAAGTTAATAATAGTGGGCAAATTGAGAAGGGAAGTCATAACTTGAAAAATAGTCTGTATAATGGTGAGTGTACCCCACCCTCCGCCATGTCCCAGCTTTGACTGAATGGGCTAAATTGTGGAACTGCACAAGTTGGTAATAGCAGTTATCAAAAACTCTAAGAGAAACCCCTATTTCTAGCCAGAGACAAGGAAAAAAGATCTTTTTCTCTCTCAAGTCTCTCCTGAGATCATCTTCACCTGTAAAGAATGTTGCCTTGCCATGGGGAGGCACAATTTAAAACTCAGAGAAAATTGATTTCTCTGGCCAGAGGAATTGGGAAAGAGGCCCCTGGAAACAAGAGCATGCTGGGGGAGCCTCAGAGAGAAGAGAGCTGATATGAGAGGATATTCCCTAATTGTGAATGTGAACCCACAGAAGTCCCACCTTACATATGAGCTACACACGCACAGAACAGACCTAAAAGAAACACAGCAGAGACTGAACTACAATATAAACTGCTGTTCAAATCTCAGATTTGCCCCCTAGTGATCCATACAGAGGACAAGCCTAAAGACTTTGAAAATTGAACTGACATTAGAACTATCACCCACAAAAGGCAATATAGCATTTCCAGTCTAAGCTTTAAAAAAAATAAAATTCTTCAGATGTTAATAGAGTCTAGAATTTTATAACCTAATTTTCAGAATGTCTAGGATATAATCTAAAATTACTTGACGTAAAAGAAACAGGAAAATCTGACCGTTTTTTATGGAAAAAGATAATTACCAGATGCCAATTCTGAGATGATCCAGATGATAGAATTATCAGAAAAAGAGTTTAAAGCAACTATTATATCCATGTTCAATGAGATAAAAATGAACTCTTGAAATGAATGGAAAGATAGTTCTCCTCTGAAAAATGGAAAAAAGAATCAAATGGAAATTTCAGGACTGAAAAATACAATAGTATATGAAATAAAATTTACTGCATGAGCTCAGTGGCAGGCTTGAAGATTAATCAGAAATCTCAAATCCTGTGTCTTCTATATCAGGGATATATCTCTGTTCTATAATACTTGTTGAGTCCAGGTTGTACCTTGTGAAACCTAGCCATAGGACTTCTGGTTGTGACTTTTTGTGCCATTTACACATCCTCTTTTATCCATAATTACTACTGCATACTGGCATGCTGCAAAGAAAATGTCTGTGCCATTCAAAACCCATCTCCCTTGATATGCCACAGATCCAGATAAAGTCTTGGCCTGTCATTTTTCTAGACTTTGTCATTTCAGGTAAGGATCAAGCAAATCCGTCAGTGGGTTAAAAAAATAATAGTCCATTAAGAGATAAACATATCCACAAATATTTGTTTATTTGAAAGCTTTGAAAATAAATAGGGATAGAGAAATAACTGTAAGTTGATAGCATATATATATATATACATATATATGCCAGATTGCAAAATCTTTCCATTTAAAGGAAGTAAATTTTATCTTAAATATAAACGTAGATAAAATGATTATCTTGGTGAAGAGGAAATGTTCTACGGTTGTTTTCTGAATAATCTGTGTTTCAGGATGCATCTAAACTTAATTGAACTAGTTTTCAGTTGGTCGTGAACTTGTTTGGCCTATTTGGCTGCACAAAAGCAACCTGGCAGTTTACCCAAGTTTAAATAGGTCAGAACAACTGTCATTTTATGAAGGGATTATACTGCAAAAACTTAGAGGAATACTTGAGGCCTTAAAAAATTGATACATTTTACTGGTATTTTATATGAATCAGGTGGCCTCATTGATGAAGTTATATGTCAAACACTGTCATATTTATACATACTAGTTATAAATTAGATATCTCATGAGCTAACCTAAGCCTAGTATTTTCATAATACTACTTAATTATCAAATTACTTAACAGGTCCCTAGAGATTTATAGTACTAATGAAATTCTGTATTTCTTTTAGGTAAATATAATTCATATTCATTCCACTTCCCCCTTTTTTTCTGGAGATCCATCTCAGAAATTAATATACACTTGTCTTTTTAAAATAGACTATTCCACAAAAGCTGGAATTTAATTACTCTTGTTTGGATATCTGTTTGACACTTATAAATTATGCCATTTTTGTATATTCTTTAGCACATTAAATAGTTCCCCAAAAGGGAAGTATGTTCTTATGGTAATTTGGACATTAAACTAAACAAACTTTAGTTTTGCCATTCAGTAAAACATCAATAGAACCTGTTGTTGCCATATAGCAATAAATTCAGCCTTCAGTTGCAGTTGAATTCGTGTATCTGGAATTATCATCCACATTATTTTACAATTCCCCTGAAGAAACATGAAAGGAAAAAATAGTTCAGAAGTTATGAATTTACTGGCATGGTGGTATATTCCTTATCGATAGATTAGATTATTCTTTGATGTTTCATCTTCCCCAAAATATATTTTGTCTTTACCAAAGGGTCATGGTATGTGGTAGGCAGATAATGGCCCTTCAGAGATGTCTATGTCCTAATTTCCAGAACCTGTAACTATGTTTTGTTACATGACAAAGAGGAATTAAGATTGCTAATCAGCTGACTTTATTTATTAAAAAAAATTTTTTTTCCCTTTATTGATTTTACAGAGAGAGAGAGAGAGAGAAACGTCAGTGAGCGAGAACATCGATTGGCCGCCTCTGGCATGCCTCCCTCCAGGGATCAGGCCCACAACCTGGGCATGTGTCCTGAACGGGAATCGAACCGGCGACCTCTTGGTGCATGGGTCGATACTCAACCACTGAGCCACACTGGCCGGACTAATCAGCTGACTTTAAAATGAGAAGATTATTTTGGATGGATTATCTGGGTGGGTCCAATGTATTCACAAGGGTCTTTATAAAGGAGGTGGGAGGCACAAGGGATGGTAGCCTGAGAAGGACGTGGCCTGCTGCTGGCTTTAAAGATTGAGGAGGGGCATGTCTAGAAGCTTGAAAAGGCATGGAAACGGATTTTCTGCTTAAGTTTCCAGAAAAGAATGCAGTTCTGCAGACACCTTGAGTTTAGCCCAGTGAAACTGGTGTTGGACTCTGACCTATGGAACTGGGAAATAATAAATTTGTGTTGTTTCATTCCATTAAGTTGGTAACCATAGGGAACTAATAACACTGTATCTCTGTTTACTTTTCCACTAATATGAATTTTACATATTGATTAATTGAATACATATCGATTGATTGATTGATGTGAATGACAGTGTGAATTCCTGAGAAGATCAATTCTAGTTTATTATATTAAGAAGTAATTTGTGTTGGTAATATGTTGGGCACTGATGGGCAGACCTTTGTTTACTCAGGGATCTTTATTTTCTACTTCATGGGAATGGTGACAAGAACAAGTTTAGTGTGGCTGCAAAATAGGGAGTATGTGTATAGTGAGGATGGAATGAGAGATGAAGCTATGAAGCTGGAGAAATGGAATGAAGCTAGAAAGGTAAATTGGTGCATTGTAATGTGGCAAAAAAAATGATCTTCAGAGGCCTTGGTTTCTTCTCAACATGCTCTTCAATATTTGTATTATTTGTGTCTATATTAGTAAATGCTACAGTTGAAATTATAAGTTTATATGAGCACGACTTTAGCTATATTAGAATTATAAGCAACCACTGATATACAAAGGACTCAATGACAAAAAGGAAGAGAAGCGTTCAGACAAACTTAAAAAAGAATTAAGTGTCTCTGATAAAAGATGATGAGCAACCTGACCAACAGAGACTGTTACTATCTGATATTCCCTGACCATCTCAGATCAGCTCGCCTTGCTCCTTTTGTGCCTTTTATGGGATGATTAACTGTGAGGGCCCAGCAAAGATTATGAGGCCGGGACAGTTTTTTTTTTTTTTTAAAGGCATAAACATAAATATATAAACTAGAGCTGTATTGACAGTTAAAAAATGCTTGTGTTTATTTTTTGGTTTTGAATCAGGCTGATGACATGCTGTATTAGCTTGTGTGAGGTATAGAGGGGTAAGGTGCTTGAAATTGAGATTATGGAAAGGTGTGTGGTTATTGGTAATGGTGAGTTTTACATTAACTCCAGGGGAATGAATAGGAGATTAGATGGAACACAGGATTGTTGGAGGAGAGGAGGTCAAGGAACTGTCTGGCCAAAATATTGGGAGGATCGTTTATGTAGAAACTAAAATCCACAAACAATGACAAAAGAGGTATTGGCGAGAATAACAGCCCTTGGTGAATGAGAGGTTTATGAAAGGTTACAACAAGGAGAGGATGATAGCTGATACAGTCTGGAGGCATGAGAGTCAAAGCTGGAGATTTTAGGGAGGGGAGAAAGAATAATTTAGAAATGACAATGAGGAACAAGGAAGTCCATCTCACCACCAGGGACTAGTCATATGGGATGTAACAGAGAAAGAAAAGAAAGCCTTCACTTGAAAGGGTAAAAATAGAGCAGAACTATAAGAGAGTGAGATTTCCATTTGTGCAAGAACGGTGAAGAGAGTATGCAGCAACACTATTGAAGAAATAGGATATTTTGCTAATGATATACTCTGAGTTCCGGAGGGCACAGTTAAAGGATTTTGGAAATCTGGAAGGGAAGGGAAAAGGGGTCAATGTACAGAGTACAATGTACAGGGGCAAGATTCCAGATGATGGGGAATGACCTGGAAGTCTGGGCCTGTCCTGGTGACTGACATAAAAGGAAAGCAGGTTATAATTGGATTAGTTTTGATGGTTATTATTAGGCAGGTTATTGTAAACATTGAGAGAGTAAAGACAGATTTATCAAGAGTTGCCAGAGGTTTTGGACCTGCATTAAATTTCTGTTGCCATATGAATTATCACAAACTTAACTGCTTAAAACAGTACAAATTTATTATCTTATAGTCCTGCAGCTCAAGTTCTGCATGGGTCTTACTGGGCTAAAATCAAGGTGTCAGCGGGGCTACATTTCCTTTTGGAGGCTTCAGAGGAGAATCTGTTTCCTTGTGTTTTCAAACGTTGAAAGGCTGCCCATATTCCTTGGCTGTTGGCCACCGTTTTCCACTTTCAAAACCAGCAACATTGCATCTTTGTGACCCTCCTCCTGTCTCATATATCTCTCTGACCACAGCCAGGAAAGGTCCTCTGCTTTAATTTTTAATTTTTATTTTTTTATCTTTGTTGTTGAAAGTATTATAGATGTCCCCCTCCCCTTTTCCACCCATTGACCCTCCTCTCTGCTCCCACCTCCCTTCTGCTTTCCCCAAACTATTGTCTGTGTCCATTGGTTGTATATATATGCATATAAGTTCTTTGCTTTTTCTCCTCCCCCACCACACACACCCTTTAAACACTCATGTGATTACATTGGACCACCCAGACAATCCAGGATAATCTCCCCTTCTCAAGATCTTGAACCTTAATCACATCTGCATGGTTTCTTTTTGCCATGTCAGGTAACATTCTCAGGTTTCAGGGATTAGGGCATGGTCCTTTTAGTGGAACCATTATTCTGCCTACCACAGGTTCCTTTCTTCCTTCCTGCTGATATTAGTGTAGAGGACTGGTTCAGGGTGTAGCTTCAGGGTGGTGTAGGTTCAGACTTAAGGTACTTGGTTCATTGTGAAGTTGACTCTGAGTCTCAGGCTTGGGCTCTTCCTGAACCTTCAGATCTTCTGTAGGGCTCATTTGAGACTGGGGACAGGCTCAGGCCTCAACCTCATCTCTGAAAAAGAAATGAGGTGCTCATGTGTTTGGTGGACCAGATCAGTCCATTACATGAATAGGGAGCTCAGAGATTATTTGAAGAAATATGTTAGTTGAGTCATTGTGATAGTCTTATGTGCCACTAAGAGAGCTGTATTAATTTTTCAGATTTTGTTTATTTAATGAGGCTTCAATAATACCTTACATCTAGACATTTGACAGGCTACAGTTCTGGTATCATTTAATGTTTGTCTTGAGCCAGAGTCTTCTCTGGTTTTAAGAGGTCTGTTCCATGAGACTTGGGTATGGGGTGTGTTTCTTGTTCTAAATGTCAATTTTTAATTTAAGTTGGTCTTAAAAACTGCTATAGAGTCAAGAATGATTTTCATCTTGCTAATATTTTATATCCATTGTAGAGGTAGGCTAATGTTCCCCTTCAGTATTGAATTGAGAACTACTGTTTAATTTCATCTTTACTCATACATTAAACAATTAATTTTAAAAGGATTGGATCTTCACAAGTTAAAATTGTTCTCAAATAATTATCTTTTTAACTATAATACAAACACTTAGTAATCTGCAGAAGCAAATTAGAATTTTTTATAAATGGTGATAAACATAGTTAAGGATTGTCACTTGGGTTTTGTATTACACCAGTTAATTAACTTTCAGCACTGCTTTTAATTAATGCTAATAGATCTATCAATTTCAGAAATATCTATGATATCAGATTTAACCTAAATTAGAAAGTAGGTCAGTGGGTCAACAGGTTATTAGGTTAGAAAAAGATTAATTGTGGTTTCCATTTTATAAAGCCCAGGTTCCTGAGTCAACCATTTCAATAATAATTTAAAAATTATTAATGAAATTTAATGTTTTCTTTTTTAAGTTATGTGAACACTACATAAAAAAATCTCTCACTCATGTTTTATAACAGTAATATATTACTTTGTTACTCATGTTTTGTTCTCTCGAATGAATAAGCATGTATTTTATGTTCCTTTTGTATAGCCAGGGATCTTTCATTAAACAATTAAAAGAAAAGGAAGAAAAAAAAGGTAGCACTTAAGTTTTCTGATTATAAAAATAGTGCATGTTTATGGAAATAACTTTAGAAAGTACTAAAGAAAAAGTTTTTTAAAAATTCATAAGCTAATTACTCAGAAATAACCACAGTTGATATTTTTGGCATATTTTAACTTATGTTTGATATATTTTGGTGCTACTGTTACTGCTATTGGATGCTTAAATATTTTTTAGATTTACTATTTTAAATAAGAGTGCAGTCACTATAAAACTTTGGCTACATCTCTGATTATTTGCTTTATTTCTTAAAGTGAAATTACTGAGTCAGGGAACATAACTATTTTCAATGTTTTGGCACATCTCACCAAACTTTTGTCAATGAAAGAACATTGCTAATTGAAATTGACAGGCTCCTGAAGTTCTTTTCACACCAAAAATTTTAATTTAGTAAAATTCACCCTAATTTTCCTTCTTGAAGGTGAAAATAAAAACTAGACACACACACTCTCTCTCTTTCTCTGTCTCTCTGGGGAGCTGGGGGAATAAACAAAATGTGAAGCAGCCATAATCAGAATAGTCAGTTCCTTAATAAATATTATGTAAATAGGGTCATGAGTCTCTGTTGGGTCATGACCTTTTCTATATTATCTGATATAGAGACTTCAATGAAAGTAATTCATATACATTTATTAGAATTCTTAAAGCCATCATGTGATTAAAGTTTTATTTTTATCAGACTTCCTGAGTGCTTTCTTCATTATAAGAAATGTATGTTTGAAACTATTGAGGACTCATTCATTGGAAGCCTATCAAATATAAGTAATATATACTGTGGCAGTCCCTGTGCAGCTGTTACGTTTGCATCCTGTCATTAGTCTGTGTCATGGTCTGTTATAGGAAAGGCCTAAGAAATTCTTTGTTGTTAACTAATTCCTTCAGATTATTAAGTGACTATAAATCAACAACCCTTCTTTTTTTTTTTTTTTTTTTTTTTTTATCCTCACCCGAGGACATTTTTTCATTTTTTGTTCAGATAGAGTGGGAGGGAGAGAGAGGAAGAGAGAGAGAGAGAAACATCGACGTGAAAGGGACACATCGAGTGGCTGCCACCCGCACGACCAACCAGGGCCGGGGACAAATTGCAACCGAGGTACATGCCCTTAGCGGGAACTGAACCCTGGTCTCTCTGGACCGCAGGCCAATGCTCTAACCGCTGAGCCAAACCGGCCAGGGCTCAACAACCCTTCTTAAATCCATAAGAGAGGGGAAGACACAGGGCAAACTACTGCCACCAAGAATGGAGAGTCAGACAGGCAAATAAAAGGAGTCAGGGCTTTCCAGAATAGACTCATCAGCTGAAAGCATTTCAGGAATTGTCCTGGGTAGGAAACCTGACCTGTAATTAACAAATTGTTGGAAGCTCACTATGGACAACTTTTAACAGTTAAAAACTCCAGGGGTGGGGGGCCTGATCATAAAGGGGCCTGCACAATATTGTGAGATTTACTTCCTGGAACTTGACCAGATTCCCACAGTAAATATTAGAGAAAAATCCGCTCTTGCTTCCAGCAGGGGGAGGAAGAAAGGGACACTTTTGAAATAGATCAGAGGACTCTATTCTTCTTAACAAGGCCTGCACTCAGGGGGAATAGTTAACCAGAGCCTAAATTGCTTGGGTGTTATTAGAGCCGAAATGACCTGGAGGAAGGGAAATACCCAGCCCCTTTAGTCTTCATATGGGAAAAGGGAAATACCCAACTGTAGCCTACTCTCACCTTTCTATCCCACCAAAGGAGGGAAAAAAAGCTGAGAAGCACTTGTGAACATAGTCCAGAGGCACAGGCTCACTAAGAGACTGGACCTATTGATAGAACTATGCAATGCTTCTCCTCCCCCCACACCTCACCACTATATTACTAAAGGCCTATTTACAGTGGTTCCTTTTGCCCAGTACATCATGTCCAAGCCTTACCAAAGGCAAAAAACACAATTTGAAGAGATAGAGCAAGCATTGGAACAAGACATGGCACGGATATTGGAATTATTAGACCAGGAATTTAAAACACTGTGATTAATATGCTAAGGGCTCTAATGGATAGACAGCATGCAAGACAGATGGGCAATATAAGCAGAGAGATGGAAATCCTAAGAAAGAACCAAAAAGAAAATTTAGAGATAAAATCTGTAACAGAAATGAAGAATGACTTTGATGGGCTTACTAGTAGATTGGACACAGCTGGGGAAAGAATCTCTGAGCTAGAAGGTATCTCAGTGGAATCCTCAAAAACTGAAAAGCAAAGAGAACAAAAACGGAAAAATATAGAATACCCAAGGATGATGGGATGCCTACAAAGGGTGTAACATACATGTAATGGGAATACCAGAAGGAGAAGTTAAGAGAAAGGAGCAGAAGAAATCTTTGAAACAATAATGATTGAGAATTTCTCCAAATTAACGTAGACACGAAACCACAGATCCAGAAAGCTGAAAGTTCACTAAACAGGATTAATGTCCCTCTCCCCCACCCCAAACGACACCTGGGCATTTCATTTTCAAGCTATAAAAAATCAAAGATAAAGAAAAAAAAAAATCCTGAAAGAAGTCAGAGGAAAAAATATACCTTACCTATAGTAGAAGGTCTATATTTGTTGACTAGCCACTCCCTATGTTCCCCACTCCCTAGTCCAGAGCAACCATAATCTACTTTTTGATTCAATGAATTTGACTACTTTAGATATTTCATGTAGGTGGAATCATGTATTATTCGTCCTTCTGTAACTGGTTTATGTCACTTAGCACAGAATCCTCAAGGTTCATCCATATTGTCACATGTGACATAATCTCCTTTTGTAAGGCTGCATATATTCCATTGTATGTATATACCACATTTTCTTTAATCAATCCATGGGTGAACTTTAAACCACCTCTTGGCTATTGTGAATATGCTAATGGAAGTAAAATGATCTATTTAGGTTTGTAGTCTCAGTTCTTTTGGTTAAATTCCCAGAAGTGGGATTGCTGGATCGTATGGTATGTCTATTTTTATTTTTTTGAGAAATCTTTATACTGTTTTCCATAGTGGCTGTACCATTTTACAGTCCCGCCAAAAGTGGAAAGGGTTCTAATTTCTTCATATCATTGCCAATACCTGTTAATCTTTGATTTTTTGGTTTTGTTTTGTTTTTATAATGGCCATCCTAACAGATGTGTGATGATATCTCATTGTAGTTTTGATTTACATTTTTCGGATGATT
This sequence comes from Tadarida brasiliensis, assembly GCA_030848825.1. Classification (NCBI taxonomy): domain Eukaryota; kingdom Metazoa; phylum Chordata; class Mammalia; order Chiroptera; family Molossidae; genus Tadarida; species Tadarida brasiliensis. The sequence goes on along the minus strand of CM061257.1, from coordinate 37,233,526 downwards.
AGTGATGTTGAGCATCTTTTCGCATACCTGTTGGCTATTTGTATGTCTTCTTAGGAGAAATGTCTAAGTCCTTTGCTAATTTTTAAAATCAGGTTATTTGTGTTTTCTGCTGAGTTGTAGGAGTTCCTAATATATTTTGGGTATTAACTCCTTATCAGATAAATGATTTGCAAATATTTTCTGTCATCCATTAGGTTGCCTTTTCATTTTGTTAATGATTTCCTTTGATGTGCAAAGATTTTTAGTTTGCTGTAGTCCCATTTGTCAATTTTTGCTTTTTATTTCCTGTGCTATTTATGTCATATTCAAGAAATTATTGCCAAATCCAGTGTCCTGAAACTTTTCTCCTGTGTTTTTTTTTTCCTAAGAGTTTTATAGTTTTAGGTCTTACATATAAGTTTTTAATCCATTTTGATTTGATATATATATATATATATATTTTTTTTTTTTGGTGTAGTGTTAAGATAAGGGTCCAATTTTATTCATTTACATGAATATCCTGTATTCCCAGCACCATTTATTGAAGAGACTATCCTTTCCCTTATGGAGTCCAGTCACCCTTGTTGAATATTATTTGACTGTATAATCTTGAGTTTATTTCTGGGCTCTCTATTCTGTTCCATTGGTCTATATGTCTGTCTTGATACCAGTACCATGCTGTTTTGATTACTGTAGCTTTGCGATTTTTTCAAGTCAGGAAATGTGAGGCCTCTAGTTGTGTTCTTTCTCAAGACTATTTTGACTCTTTGAGATCATTTTACTTATAACTTTCTGATTTGGATGCCATTTATTTATTTTGTCTAATTGCTCTAGCTAGGGCTTTGAGTACTATGTTGAATGGAACTGATGAGAGTGGGCACCCTTGCCTTGTTCCTCATTTTAGAGAAAAAGCTTTGAAATTTTCATTGTTGAGCATGATCTTAGCTGTGGGCTTTTTATATATGGTTTTTTATTATCTATAAGATTATCTATGAGATAATAATTCTCATCTATGAGAATTTCTATCTATGCCTAGTTTTTTATAGTGTCTTTATAATGAAAGGGTGTTCATTTATGTCACATGTTTTTTTCTGCATTGAGATAATCATGTGACTTTTATCTTTTTTTTGTTAATGTGGTATATCACATTGATTGATTTTTGTATGTTGAGCCATCCTTGCATCCCAAGGATAAATCTCACTTGATCCTGGTGTATGGACTTTTTAATGTGTTGTTGAATTTGGTTTGTTAATATTTTGTTGAGGGTTTTTGTGTCTGTATTCATTGGGGATATTGGCCTGTAGTTTTCTTTATTTTTTAAAAACTTTTAATTTATGTTTTATTTTACTTTATTTTTTTATTGACTTTTTTTTTTTTTTTTTTTCTTTTTTAGAGAGAGAGAAAGGGAGAGAGAAATAGAAACATTGATGTGAGAGAGATACGTCGATTGGCTGCCTCCTGCACGCCCCGCACTGGGGATTGAGCCCAAAACCTGGGCATGTGCCCTTGACCGGTAATTGAACTGGGACCTCTCAGTCCATGAGATGACGCTCAGTCCACTGAACCACACTGGGCAGGCTATAGTTTTCTTTACTTGTGGAGTCTGTTCAGCCTTTGGTGTTAGGTAATGTTGGCTTCATAATAGGAATTTGGACGTGTTCCCTCCTCCTCAATTTTTTGAAAGAGTTTGAGAAGGATTGGTGATAATGAATTCTTTTTTAAATGTTTGGTAGAATTCACCAGTGAATCTGTTTGGTCCTGGGCTTTACTTTGTTTGGAGGTTTTTATTACTGATTCAATATCTTTGTTAATTAAAGGTGTGTTCAGATTTTATATTTCTTCATGGTTCAGTCTTGGTAGCTTGTATGTTTCTAGGATTTATCCATTTATTCTTGGCATCTAATTGTTCATAATAGTCTGTTATGATACTTTTGTATTTCTGTGGTATCAGTTATGTTTCCTCTTTTTGTTATTCTTTTCTAAACTCTTTTCTTTGTTTCTGTTGTTTTTCTAGTCTTTATTTTGTTTGTTTCTGCATTAATATTTTTTATTTCCCTCCTTCTGCTAACTTGGGGCTTAGTTTGTTCTTTTTTAGTTTCTTGAGATATAAAGTTAGGTTCTTTATTTGAGATCTTTTTTTAAATGTAGCATTTACCACTATAAACTTTCTGTCTGAATATTCTATCCATTATTGAAACTGGGGTATTGAAATGTACTATTGTGTTGCAGTCTATTTCTTTATTCAATTTGTCAATGTTGCTGCAAATATTTAGGTGCTCTGATGGGGGATTTATATATATTTATAATTATATATTCCTGATGAATTGACTTTTTATTATTATATAATGCTTTTTTTTTTTTCTTGTGACAGTTTTTTACTTAAATTCAGTTTTGTCTTATATAAGTATGGCCACTCCAGCTCTCTTTTAGTTACCATTTGCTTGGACTGTCTTTTCCCAGTCTTTCATTTTCAGCCTCTGTGGGTCCTTAAATTTAAAGTTGAGTCTCTTTATCTTTTGTAGATAGTATGTAGATGGATCTTGTTTTTATTAATACCCATGCAGCTGCTCTATGTCTTTTTCTTTTTTAAACCTCACCTGAAGATATGTTTTTCACTGATTATAGAGGGAAAGGAAAGGAGAGGGAGAGAGAGAGAAACATCTATATGAGAAAGAAAACATTGATTGATTGCTTCACATATGTGCCCTGACTGGGCTCAAACCCGAAACTTGGGTATGTGCCCTGACTGGGAATCAAATCCACGACCCTTTGGTGCACAGGATGACACTCTAACCACTGCGCAATACTGGCCAGGACAGCTGCTCCATGTCTTTTGAATGGTAACTTCAGTCCCTTAAAGTAATTATAGATAGGGAAGGACTTACTATTGCCATTTTTTTGTTCATCATTTTTGTCTCTCTGGTAGCTTTTTGTTGTTTTTTCTCTCTTGGCTTCTTTTATGGTTCATTTATGTATTTATTTATTTTTGTAATGGCGTGCTTTGATTTCTTTATCATTTTCTTTTGTGTATCCTCCATAGGTAATTTCTTTGTGCTTGTCATGGGTCTTACATAAAACATCTTATAGTCTTTTTTGTTGTTGCTGTTGTTATTGTTTTTTGTTGTTAATCCTCACCTGAGGATATTTTTCCATTGATATTTTAGATAGAGTGAAAGGGAGGTAGGGAGGGAGGGAGGGATGGAGGAAGGGGGAGAGAGAGAGAGAGAGAGAGAGAGAGAGAGAGAGAGATCAATTGGTTGCCTCCCGCATGACCCCGACTAGGGCTGGGCTCAAACCTGCAGCCCAGGTATGTGTCCTTGACTGGGAACCGAACCTGTGAAGTTTCAGTCCATGGGCCAACGCTCTAACCATTGAGCCAATCTGGCCAGGGCCATCTTATAGTTTTAACAATCTCTTTTAAGCTGGTAACAGCCTAACTTCAACAATTCTACTCTTTTTCTTCTCTCCATCCCCCATACATTATCATCAGTGTCACAGATGATATCTTTTATGGTAGTGTATCCATAACATATTTTTATAGTTATAGTTATTTCTATACTTTTTTTATTTGACTTGTGTACTAAAATTAAAAATGATTGTTTTAGTTTATTTTTATTTTTAAATTATTTCTTTTTAGAAATAATTTGTAGAGTTTAGCATTTGTTATATACATTTTGTGACTAAGTTCTAAATTTTGTTACATTTCAAAATTTTTAAACTTTTTTGTGATAAACATATATAAGTTGAATAAATCTAACAAATAATTTTTTTCTTGTTTAAACAGAATTTTGAGACTGATGGTCAACCATATAGAAGAATACATTGAACCTGTAGTTTTCTGAAGAATCAGTTCCAAAGATCCAAAAAAATATAAAAGGTAATGATAGGATTGTATCTTAGAATGACATTTTTCCAAAAAAGTGTATTTAAAAAATCCATAAACTATCTTGACACAATAATTTGAAGAAAGTTTTATTTTAAAAATTTTCTTGTTGTATTAATTTATCGTACAACATTTATTGTGCTATGTTCAGATACTATTTGATATACTGTGATGATCAAGACAGAAAGTATTGCTGCTCTCAGGAGGATTGCATTCTAAAGGGAGGGAGGATAGATAGTTAACAAATGAAAACTTTTGTAATTCTATGCAGAGAATTAAAATGGATTCTAGAGACTGGTGACTGCTTTCATTAGGTAGTTAGAGAAGTCCTCAGTGAAGAAAAATGTTTCAATTGAGACCTGAATGGCAAGAATGTGCCAACCATGTGAAGACTGGAGCGAGGTTCCCTTTCTTGGGCAGTTATTGTAGGGGGAGGCAGTGAAACAAAAATGACCATGGAATGCCTGAGGAACAGAAAAAGCAAATGTGGCTGGAGTATAGTAAGTGGGGGAAAGGATATATGGAGTTCAGGTTGGAGAAGAAAAATGGGAGAAGGGCAGATTTGCAGAAGAAAGTTCTGTTTTGCTATGTGATATTTTAGACACCTGTAAAATAAGATAGTTGAATATATGACTCTGAAGTTGAGAATCTGATCTAGGGGTATGGATTTGGGAAGTATTGGCATAGGTACTTAGAAGCATATGTCTGGATGAAATTATCTAGGAAGTGTACATAGATTGAAAAGGATTTAGTCCTGGGATGTGCCAGTGTTAATCAGAGGAGAAGGAGCAGCCATGGAGATGGTTGGAAAAGCAGGAAAGTGTTCTGTCATAGAAGCCGAGAAAAGTATTTAGTAAATGCAGAAGTGGTCAGCTGTATCCCATACTACTAAGATGTCAAATGAGAGTAAAGCAACCATTAGATTTGGTAACATGAATGTCACTGAGAACTCTAATATGAGTGAGCAATCTCAGGGTGTGTGAGGATAAAAGCCTGATTAAAATTGATGAAGAGAGAACGAGAAACTTCCAACAATACAATTAAATTCCATTTTCTCTCAAAATTCATTAAAGCTTAAGTAAAAGGAATTTTAGAGAAGACATAACTGCACAAGAGTAAACAGAATGGGAAAGGAAACCATTGCAACACAATTTTAGAACCTGAGAAGATCCTAGAACAGCGGTTCTCAACCTGTGGGTCACGACCCCTTTGGGGGTCGAATGACCCTTTCACAGGGGTCGCCTGAAACATAACAGTAGCAAAATTACAGTTATGAAGTAGCAACGAAAATAATTTTATGGTTGGGGGTCACCACAACAGGAGGAACTGTATTAAAGGGTCGCGGCATTAGGAAGGTTGAGAACCACTGTCCTAGAATCCCAAGTCAGCTCTGAGAATGCTGGGAAACAATCATTATGGTAACATAGAACCTCTAAAATGTTCAGGAGTTGAAAGCATTCTACTTCTGCAAATAAGAGTGAGGGTGAGACTACATACAGGATGATTTGTTGCAGATCTGTTTTAGAGGTAATTCTTTATAGATCCTTTTCCTGACTGGAAACCCAGGTAACTACCCCTTCCTTATCACAGCAGAAGAAGACTGGAGATTAATTCCCTAGCAAGACTAAAATAGAGAGGTATAAAACATAATTGAGATGGGGTCACCATATCAGAAATAGGGGGATTAAGAACCTAGGCTACCAGATTTTTATAATTTTCAGTCAATAGTTTAGAAGATTATTCTCTGGGAATTATAAGTAGCCTAAGACAAAAGATCTGAGGACACTGATATTAAGAATTCCCCCAAAGAAATATTCCAGCCCTGGCTGGGTGGCTCATTTGGTTAGAGTGTCATCCATACACCAAAAGGTTGCAGGTTGGATTCCTGGTCAGAGCACATACCTAGATTGCGGATTATGTATAAGGGTTGTTTTCCAAAGATGAATTGCCAGGCACTGAGATTTTCTATTATGTGTAATGTTCCATGCTGAATTAAAAATGTATCTGCTTTTGTATTTGGCAAAGTTGGAATTGTTGATAAAGTTTCTTAATTATTAATATCTCCCTATTTGATAAATATTTTTTTAAAGCTTATTTTAAAAATGATTATAAAAGACTCATACTGCCCTTGGGCTTTATTTTTAATAAAATAGTAAGTAATGGGGTGCTTACTCAGCTGGGATGTCATATCACTGAATAACTTTGAGCTCAAATTACTTATGTAAAGGAGCCTTTGATTCCTAGCTGTAACTTAATCTTTTATAATTTAATTTGTGAATTTTGGATTTCAGTGACTTTAACTGATCCTTCAAAGATATATTTACTGTTGCATATCATACTGGCCTATTAATGTTAATATTTAGGAAAAAATACTTCTAATAATAAAACGTAATCTCTTTTAGACTATATACTTGAAATTCCTTGCTGTATGTAGGGATGTTGCATGTCTTCTAAACTGAATTCTCAAAATTCATAGTATGGGCAAGTGTGACTCTGGCTAGTCCTTTTGTACTGAAAGTGTGAGTCCTAGGGTAGTTGTCATAGACCTTTGGCTGTTCCCCCATTACTACTTTGTTTTTTTAAAATTAATTTGACACCCTTTAAAGAAGTCAACAGGAATCTTCTAACAATTGCTCCAAAGTTCTTAGGCCTATTTCACTCCCCCCCCCTTACCTTTCCCTTAAATATAGCATGTCTATCAATTGGATGGAAAAGATTTTGGATTAGGGTATTAGACATAGTCATATGTTATTCAGGTAGTCAGACAGCAAATAACATTTGGAAGAATATTGTTAACAACAACGGTAAAATAGCCTAATATAACATTGGTCTGTATCTTCTAAACCATTTTGTATTCATTCTTCTTACGGTCAGCATGGCCCATCCATATTTAAGCCCTAATTCTTGGAATCCTATTTTTATTTTCTAGTTTACCCTGTTTTACCTTTTGATAATTAAACAAGCATATATTCAGTGCCATATAAGGCTCAGATCTGGCCTTTTAACTTTAAACTGAAACTGTTCTCTTTTAATTCACCCAAATTGACTCTTACCTTTGTACTGTTCTTTTTGTTCTAGTGATAGAAGCACTCTCTGTATTACCATGATCATAAGTATGTCTTTTGGACCAGAGGGCTGTACTTAAGTGATCTTTAAAATCTCTTCTAACTTTAATTCTTGTGTTCCATCTGATGTCAATCCAGACATTTAAAATCAGTATTTTATTCTGGTGCTAGTTCTTTTTAGTTTTACCTTGGGGGACCACTCTTTTTTTTTTAAGAAGGGTGAGTCCTTCAGTCTCACTTCTGCAGCCTAAATACATAGGCAATACCACATCATTTAACAAGGGTTATTCTCTTCCTCTCATGAATGTACATTTGAAAATGACAAAATATTTTAGAATTACATGTTCTTAGAATACCTTTAATCTTACCTGGTTTAGTTAGAGTTACATATTAATATACACTTTTCTAAATTTTAAATAAAAATAAAGTTAAAGTAGAATTCTTATATGTCTTAAAACTGTTAGGTTATTTATTAGAATTAAGGTGGTTTTTCAATATTTAACTCATGACTCTGGGACAAAGTATCTTGTATGGATTAAGCCTTCTGTATACTTTAGAAAAACTATAGAATATAGAGAGATAAATTTTAGGCTTGTGATTCTGTTTTGAAGTAGTAGATTTTAATTTCTTCAATGTGGGTGTAAGACTCTTTATAATAAGGCTCTTCTCTACTTGCTCTCACCACTACCAGTCCTATTCTCCCTTTATGCTCCAGTGATTAAAACTTTAAGTTGTAACATGCCTAGATTTTTCACTAAAGAAAAAGCTAACCCTCTTAAGTGTCTCAAATATGATGCTACCTTGTCTCACAAAGGCCTGTGCCTTTGCATATTGCTGTTCCTGTGGCTTAGAATCATTTCATTTAAACTATTACCTCTTACTGTCCTCTAGTCTGTTATTTCTCAAACTTAAACGGTGATAGAAATCTCATGGGGTCTTTGTTAAAATGTTGTTGATTCAGAAGGACTGGGGTAGGGCCCAAGACTCTTTCAACAAGCTCACAGATGTTGCTAATGCTGATGGTCTCTGGACCATATTTTCAGTAACAACAATGTAGACTACCTGGCAAATTTATTGTCATCAAGAGCATTTCCTCTGACTCCTCCCTCTATACCATCATTATTGCTTTTATTATAATTATTTAGGTATATATCTCTCTCTTCAATTCCAGATTTTTGCCAATAGGGACTATGTCTTTCACCCTTGTACTCCCAAAGCGTACCATACAGTGTAACAAAAAATAAGCTTGCAACAAATGTTTATTGCTGATTAGATGGTATTATTATAGCCTATATTTATAGTCACTAGTCTATACGGAGTACTAAGTGTAACTTTTAAATTTTGATTATTTTATAGTAGAAAGAAAATGAATTGTGAACCTCAGTTTTTTCCCCTCTGTGGACCTTTTTTAGAAGGAAAAAAAAAAAGCCTCAGTGTGCCCCAACTAAAGCTGTTTGCTTGAAAATGTTCTAGCCTTTATTTAGTACAAAGAAAAGTATTTTGAAGTCTCTATGACAGCATATAGTGTTTCTCAAGATTACTATGTTTGTAGAATAAGATTTTTAGAAAACTAATGACCATTATTTTTTTTTTCCACCCAAGGAGAAGTACAAATGTCTACCACAAGACGAAAACGTAATATGTTATGTTGTTTACCGTAAGCTGTAGTAAAATGAGCTCAATTGTTGACAGGTATGTTTTTGAAGACTTTTATTTTGAATTATAAAGCTATCTTAAAATTTACTGTTAGAGTAATGGTCTATATCAAACTGATAAAATATAAACATAATTACTATTACATTCAATTTCTGTATTGAGCCAACATAGTGTACTAGTAAGTAAGGTATATTACTATTGTCTAGAGCCAAAGTTAACAGTGTATGGCTTATGTTCTAAATGGGTCTTTGGGCTATAATTTTGAGTATTTGGTCAGAGCTTCTCTGAAAGAAAGTGTGACAGTTGCAAATGTTTCCTTGGTACATTCTGGAATCATCTATCTCCTTATCTCTTGTCCTTTTTCTCCTTATTTATTGGTGCTAACTCCATTCCACTAAGCATTTTAATACTTATGATTAATAAGAGGTAACTATAATTAGAATTTCATTAGTTGAAATTATAGTCTTTATATCTTACTCTTGGGAAAAGGATAAACATGTTTCTTTGATTTTAATACTTTTTTTTTTAAACATTTTAACCTCTTTGATATTGGGATTCATCTTACAATTTCCTTATTATAGTTTAGTTGGTAGCATTCTTTTTCTTCCTTAGTGGCACATAAAATACTGATAAGTAGGGAATGGTGCTTAAAATCAATGAAATACATTAACATTTTTTAAGCAACTACTCTTTGACAGGTGTAGCTAATGTGCAGAATACTTTTTATATGTTATCTTATTTAAACTCACAATTATTTCGTGAGACTTTACAGGTGAGGAAACTATAGGTTAGAGAGGTTAAATATGTGTTTAAATCACATAGTAAGTGATAAGTAAGAATTATGACCTGTGTTGATCTGACACTAAAGTTCCTGTGCTTTTGTTATAGTGTACTGTGATTCTTCCATGTGGGAATGAGTTTTGTAGCGAGAGTTATATAACGAAGTGACTTTTGACATCTGGGGGCAGCCCTTCTCCCTTCTCTTTTCTATGAGATAAACAGCAAAGATATATACTCTACCAGAACTTTAGACCTAAGAGGCAAGGAGTTTCCTTAGAGAGGGCTGCTTACACCACTGACATAGATTTAGGCTACGCCATACAGTCGGCCCTTGTTTATCTCGTTTATCGCGGTAAATCAGTTCTAGACTCTACCGCGATAAATGAATTTCCGCGAAGTAGGATTCCTTATTTATACACAGTCATCCCTCGCCACCTTGCACTTCGACTTTTGCCGTTTCACTCTATCGTGTTTTTTTCCAATATAGTATAGTATTTGAAAAAACCGCGATGGAGTGAAGCCGCGAAAGTCGAAGCGTGAAGTGGTGAGGGTAGACTGTACTTGCAAGTAGGATCTGTGTTGTAGTCTGCTCAGAAAGGATCTTTCTTCACTGCTCCTGAGAAATTAAATATGATTTGGGCATTATGCTTCTGAATGATTGCCAGTTCCCATTCCAGACAATATCACATCTAGGGATGGCATCTGTGTGTTCAGACTTAAAGCAGTGGTTCTTAATATGAGTTCATTATCTTTCTGAGTATGATGAAAGTTACAGACTCTCTTCTCAATAAAATGCATATGCATATAGAATTTTTCATAAATTTCAGTGTATACATGGAACCCTGAAAGTCCATACATGGACTTCTATGATGCATAATTTGCAGATGATCTCAGTAGTGTGTCTGACAGACACTTCACAGGCCTTTATTGGCCACAGAAAGGTGTGTTTAAAGGAATGAATAGTGAATTGATGTAAAAGCTAATAAGTCACCTGAAACTATTTTATGTTGCTCCTTAGGTTAAGGGGTATGCACCAGTGCTCTTGATTTCATGTTCAAATGCTCTTCCCCTGGGTCTTCCCATAACCAACTTTTTCTTGTTACTTAAATCTCAGCTCAAATGTTCCCTATCTCAACAAGTCCTTCCTTAATCCCTCAGACTAATGTTACTACCCAGTAACTAAAACATCACCCCTATAAAAAAAAAACTTGTTGTACATTTTTGTGTTGATTTATTTCTTTCTGCTAGAAAATAAGCTGTAGGAAAGCAGTGACCTATATGTCTGGTTAACTGCTCTGTAACCATGTCCAGAATAAAGCCTGGCTTATGAGTGCTGATAAATATTTGTCAAATGAATCAATAATGAATGAAAATGTATTATGCTAAATATTGTGCTATTATGCTGGATATTGTGCTAGATACCTTCTGGCAGTGATTTAAGTTATTATGCTAAATATTGTGATGTTTATGAGTGATTTATGGTTTTATAAATTGAATATCTCAGAAAATCTATTTTGTAATTATGCTATTATAATTAAAATAGTTTCAAGTGAATCATTTTATATAATGGCAAATACACTGACTTTCTATAGGTTTTCACTGGTTACTAAAAGTTTGAAACAAGATATTTAACTTCTGGTTAAGTTAAATTCTGGTTTAGTATGTTGTGTGTAGCACAGCTAAGTAAGTAGTTTTAAAATTCACATTTGTAATAAAGTTTTAAAAATATAAAAAATGGCTATACTTTAATTTTCTGATATTTATTAGAAAATAAGTTAGTAGTTATAGAGTTTGAATTTGTGCAGTCCATTAACTACTTTACAAAACTCTAGGATATAAACGATTTGATTCACATTCATTTTAGTGTTGCTGTTGCTTAATGACTATGTTCTTGGTTTTTTCTACATGCTTTCTTTTTTCTTTCAGAGATGATGGTAGTATTTTTGACGGGTTGGTGGAAGAAGATGACAAGGACAAAGCAAAAAGGTAGTTCAACTTAAGATGTGAAATAGTAAATAAATGAATAATAGTAAATGTAACAGTAAAAATAGTAAATCATTTATTTTCAAAACCTATCTGCCTTAAGAACTTAGTATTCAATTAGGTAGAAGAGCTTAGACGATCAGAATCTAGTTTATAAGTTAAAATTATCCTCTAAATGTGCTCTTCTCATCAAATCATATTATGGGTACATAGTAACTCTAGGTCATCACTGGGGATGTTAACCTTCATCACTTGGCTAAAATAGGGTTTGCCTGGATTCACCATTGTAGTTACTGCTCTTCTCTTAACCTGCTCTATTCTTGGAAGTTAGTTAGGTATAGCCCACCTTCAGAGTAGGGGTTGGGAGAATTAAGCTCCACCTCTACAGATATTTGGAATTCTTCTGTAATAAATTTTTTCTCCTATTTATTCATATCTGTATGGATTCATATATTTATTTTGTACTGTAGGTTCTACTTCAGTGCTATTTTATTTATTTTGTTGCTCAGATTATTCCAGCTTTGGCCCTTGGGAGGTCTTTCAGAGTTGGCTCCTGTGTCCTTTGACATGTTTCCAGTCTCCAGTAGAAGGGAAAGTAAATGATAGAGAGAGGGAGGGAAGAATTGTTGGAGAAGTATCATCAAGTAGGTGAGGGAATGGGATCTGGAGCCATGGTGGTGACAGTCGGGGCTTTGACCTTAAATAGGGATCGACAGTTAATTATAGTACCAGGAGGGAGGGTCCAGGTAGCAGTTCAGCCAAGATGGTCGTCACTGAGAGTGAGCAGTAAATACTTTGTTTTTTTCCCAGCCATGTTGTACTACGTAGGTGCATAGACAGGGGTAGAGGTATTATAGCATTACACACAGATACAAAAGGTAAACATGTAATACATAATAGTTAGCAAAATGAAAGGTACTGGGATGAGAAAAATATTCACAATAACCATGTAAATTGCTAAATACTTTAATGAATGGTTGAAATATATCTAAGAAGATTTTGAGGAAAGCTGTAACTTTATTCAAGGAAATAAAAAGACTTGTATTTGAAGCTAAAAGGATCTAGGACAACCCCTATCCCTTAACCCCAGTCTAGTGGAGAAAAGTTCTGACAAAATCATCAGGGTAGAGATAAAGTCTCTAAGATGGGAATAATCAGTGTTGCCTGAATGAAGAGGCAGAACTATAAGGAATTGACCTGGATAGTCTTAAGGGCCAAGTTTATAGATGGATAAGGTGAGCTTATAGATGGATAAGGTGAGCTAAGGGTATTCTATTTGCAAAGACTCTGAAGATTTGATTATGTTTTTTGTAAACCAAAAATACTGGTGCTGTGGAAAACCTTGAAGAAAGAGAAGGAATCTTGTAACGATGCTGTCGGAATTAAACAGGACCACATTGAACTTTGACTGAAAGCAATGTTAAGACCTTAGTGTTGAACCTAGAACAAAGGGAATTTTATACTCACCTCCCCAGTGGTGCATCTGTGACCTGTTATCAGTGAGGTCATTTCAAGAACTAATTACTTCCAACCTGAATGTAATATGGAAGTAAAGTTTGCTATAATGGGTGTGATCCAGTGGTAGAGTTGGCAAGGATATTTGCTTTCTATATAATTTTTTCCCTTGGAATCAAAATGCCTGATTTGAATTATTACTTCATGGTAGCTGTATGACCCTGGGCATGTTACCTTCTATCTATGTGTTCATATATTTCATATATACTAATTCTCAGATGCTTATTTCTTATTTATTCTTTACTAGAGGAATATAAGTAGATCCATATATCTACCTCTTGTCTGTGTCTTTTAAAATGTCAAACAGGCCATTTCACCATATCTAAATTCTTCCCAAACCATCTGCCCACCAGAACCAAGTATCACATGTTATAGTTCACATTGATGAATAGCATTATCAGTAAGTTGGGCATCTTCTTAGATTTCCCTTTTTGCTTCTCCCCTCCAACCCAAATCTGATTTACCAAGAATTTGTAGTTCTGCCTCAACTCTCAAAACCACACTACTATGTTAACAGTTGCCCCTGCCATGGTTCATAGGTTAGGCTGTTGCAGTGCCTCCTAAATGGTAATCTGTCTTTCAGTCTTGTTTGGCATATGGTAAGTTTTCAATAGTATTTGTTAAAACAATTTGTTTCACCAAGCATTGATCTTTTCATCAGAGTGGCCTTATTAGCAAGCAGTTCCGTTAATGGCATTTCTTTGCTTAAAATCTTTCAGTGTCTTCCCATGGCTTTCAAGATTAAACTCAAATCCTTTTATGTAGCATAACACTTCATGATATTTTTCAGTACTTAATACTCCCACCCACCCCCTGGCTCCAACATACTTGGGCCTATACACTAGCCACATTAGCCATGCTGAACTACTTGTGATTGGTTATATCTCTGTATGAGTTTCCTATGCCTGGAATGCCCTGCACATACATCACTACCGTCTCTTTCTCACAGTCTTCAACTCCATTCAGCACAGTTGAATGCCATCCCTGGTTCCTCTGAGTTTCCATAAGAGTTAGATGAATTTTAAAAATTTTATTAAATTTATTGGGGTGACATTGGTTAATAAAATTATATAGGTTTCAAGAGTACAACTCTACTTAGTTTCCAAAGTAATTAGGTGAACTTCTTGGAAGGGATATCTTTCCCCAGTGTACCTAGCCTTATTATCACTGTCTGTGTCATTATAGCAAGCATTCAGTGTTTGATGAGGGAGTCAGTTAATATATTTTATGTTTCATAAGAGATTTGAACAATTGTATTTTCCCCCAGTATTAAAATAGAATAAATGCTTGTTCTTTATTGAAAAACAACAAGTAAAATAAATAAAATTATCCTCTGACATTTTGGGAAAGTAGTATACTTTACTTAAACAAAAACTGGATTCTAACATCAGACTTCACAAAGCAGATAATTAGAGGTATTATAGAATGGTTAATTGCTCTATAAATAAGTGTACTGTATTTACTTTGTCTCAAGAGGTCTCTGTGAAACTAAATATTTGTTTACTGGTTACTGCTTCACATAGATAGTAATAATTATTCACTTAGCACATATATTTTGAGTGCTTTCTCTTTGTTAGATGTTATGCTTAAGTGCTTAGATGAAAAAAGTTGAGCTCTATTATCAAGGAGCCCACAGCCTAATGGAGAGACAGGTATGCAAACAAATGATTACAGCTCTGTGTTGGAGGCTGGGATATAGAATGTGTAAGTAAGCCTCAAAGTAGGCAGATTTTCATTTTTAGATTTGTTTGTAATTTAAAACTTACAGGAGATGGATAAGATGGAAGATGGTTTGACTTTGGATGGTGGGCACACAGTGCAATGTACAGATCTTGTATCATAGAATTGTACACTTGAAACCTCTATGATCCCAATGTCACCCCAATAAATGTAATAAATTAAAAATTTTTAAAATAATTTGTATTTATACATTATATGTACTTTCGCAAAATGTATCTCCGTAATATTCATAATAACGTTATAAGGGAACTACAAATTCTTGGTAAATATTAGGGTAAATAAAACCTGAAATTTGAATGCAATTTGTCTTACTGGCGTTTTCATAAAAACATGTATGCCAAATGTTTAATATGTAAAAGTTTCTTTAGTGATAAACAGAAGAAAAATTATTGCTCATATTAACTGTATATTGTTGGTAAACTAGGAGATAAATATTTATTACTATCTACCTTAACAGAAGAACATGCTGTGTGGTTGTCCAAATTGAGCATTATATTAAACTATCTGTGTAATTAAATGGATTGTTTGAAAACTACTTTTTTTTTTTTTTATTTCATCAGAGTATCTAGAAACAAATCTGAAAAGAAACGTAGAGATCAATTTAATGTTCTCATTAAAGAATTGGGATCCATGCTTCCTGGTAATGCTAGAAAGATGGACAAGTCTACCGTTCTACAGAAGAGCATTGATTTTTTACGAAAACATAAAGGTAAGTTTTTAACTTTGTAAAATGGATTAAAAAATAATACTCTCCCTTAAAGCATAATGTGATAGAATTTGGATAGTGATGCTTAAGATTGGATGCTTCCTAACCTTTTTTAAGAGAAAGAAATCAATTGCAATTTCCTGGTATGTTTTTTTCTTTCATTCAACAAACATTTATTTAGTGTCTAGTATAGCCTAAATTCTCATAGTACAGGGTAATAGCCCTGGCCCTCAAGTAACTCAAGCCAAGGGAGACAGACATCTAAACAGCTAATAATGCATATAAATATAATGAGTAGAGTGCTTATAAACCTTAGACTTGTTAGAAAAATACAGAGGGAAGAAGGTGTCAGGGAAAGCTTAAAAATAGTTGATTTTTTCAATTGAGTCTTCCTTCTAGATCAGCGGTTCTCAACCTGTGGGTCGCGACCCCTTTGGGAGTCGAACAACCCTTTCACAGGGGTTGCCTAAGACATAACAGTAGCAAAATTACAGTTATGAAGTAGCAACAAAAATAATTTTATGATTGGGGGTCACCACAACATGAGGAACTTTATTAAAGGATCGTGGCATTAGGAAGGTTGAGAACCACTGTTCTAGATTAAGGAAAACAGCATTTCACACAGAGGAAATAGCATGTACAAAAGCAGAGAAGCAGGGAGAGTTCAGTGTAACTGGAACATAGTTTGAATTAGAAAGTTATGGGCGTATTTGAAAGAAAGGCAAGAGCCCAATTGTAAGGGCCTTATGTGTCATTTTTAAAAGATTGTTTCAGTGGATATCTAGGAAATAAACACTATGTTTAAATTAAAGTGATTAGTTCTTAATCAAAGAAAATTACTATGACTACATAAATCATGAAAAGAAAATTGAAAGAACATTAAATATTTTGGTAACAGAGATAATACGTGAAAAAGTTGTAAAAGGACATTTCTTTTTTCAGATGTAATTGAAACTGCAAAACTTCTCAGAAGGAGAATTTGTAATTAGTGCCTCTATTTACTTCTCCCTAGCTCACTCAGTAATACATTAGTAGCCTGATTCATGCTTCACCACTCTTTGAAATTATTTTTGTTAATTTCACTAATGCCATTACTCCCCCCACCTCCTCTGCTGCCAATAAAACAATAGCATTTTCTTTTCTTTTTTGTGTGTGTGGGAGGATTAATCCTTGTTTGAGGATACTTTTCCCATTGATTCTTAGAGAGAGTAGAAGCGAGAAAGGGAGGGTGGGGAAGAGAGAGAGAGAAAAACATTGATACAAGAGAGACACATCCATTGATCACCTCCTGCTTGTGTCCCAACCAGGGCAGGGATTGAATTTGCAACCCAGGTTCATGCCCTTGACTGGGAATCAAACCCATGACCCTTCGGTGCGAAGGCCAACGCTCTAACAACTGAGCCACATGAGCCAGGGCCGCAGTAGTTTTTTCTTATACCTCGTTCTCTTCTGCATGTCTGAAGCACTGGAAATTTTAATCCATCATCCACTGGCTTTCTTTTCCTTTGGCCTGTGTTATCTTGTACTTCTTCACTTCCCCTTTCGTAACTAAAACTAACTTGTTCGTTCCTCTTTCTTTTTCTGCCCTCTAAATGTGACATTTCTTAAGGTCTTATCTTTTGTGTTCTTGCTTTTTCTATACTCTTTCCCTTGATTATCTTATTCCATAGCTTTAGCTTAATTGTCTCTCTATTAAATTACTAAGTCTGTATTTTAGATGCAAACTTTTCAATCTTTTATTTCCAGATAACTTCTGGATTTTTCTTTTGCATGTCCTTAGACTCAACGCATCTAATACTGAATTCATTGTCATTTTTTCCAATCACCTCTTTCTCTCATCCTTTCTTTTTCTATTTTTACACCACCATCCTTTCACTCCCCCAGGACTTAAACCTGAAAAGACTTGCATTTTTTTTCAGCTTCCTTAGTACTATATCATAGTTGCCAAATTCTCCTGATTCTTCTGTAAATGTGTCAAAATTGTCTTCGCTTTTATTGCTACCATTGTCATTACACTTTACCTCTGCAAATAGTCTTCTTGTTAGTGTCTCTTATTGAGCAGCACACTCAACTCTTCAGACATTTTAGTTCAATAAATGATTGTTGAATGAAATGAAATAATGTGTATGCATTTCCCTCTGACAGTAGAGGATTAATTTTGGCATTAAGTAGATCAGGTTTTTATTTTTTCCAAAATTGGTTATAAAATTCTCACAAAAATAAAATTTACCTAAAGTTGGATGGGAATTCTTACATAATTATTACTCTAAAATAAGCCTGTGCTTAACTGAATTTTATGGGATTTGCTTGTGCATTTAACTCTTTTTCTGAATGTTTATAATTGTTATGAATTTGAAAAAGTGTGACTATATTCCACAGAATTAGTATCTAGACTTTTTAGTTACTCTTCATATTCTAGTACATGCATTTTTAATATAGCAGATTTTGGGTGACAATTTAATATGCTATATTTACATATCTGGTCATAGAAAAATCTAAACAACTTAATTTATACTTTTTACTGCAAAGTAGAGTATATTTTGTAGAGCAAAATTTATGACATAGATTTTTATTTTGCCTGGGTTTTTAAATGTGTCTGCATTTAAAAATGGAAAAGTGTTTGTTACATAAATAGATTGTTTCATCAATTATGAATAGCTTTCTTATAACTAAATCCATTAATAAGTAGTGTGTTGCAAAATAAACTAATAATTTTGTTAAAATATTGTCCCGATCCAGGGATCTCCAAATTTTTGATCAGCTCCCTACCACTAAGAAAACATGCCAGGGGGCACTAAGCAAAATCACTCTGGGATTATTACAATAAAGTTTTTGCCCCAAATCTTAATTTAGTCTCCTTGATTAATTAAGAATAGAGCACCTCAGATTGGGAGGAACCTTTCTGCTTGGCAGTAGACAGGCCGAAAATCCTCTTTGTTAAAAGCAGACTTACTGACCTCCTTGGCTCTTTTCCTACAGGCTCATGTCCTTATATCTGCTCTAGGTTCTACCACTTGAATGGCAAGGAAAGGAAGAGGAAAAAGAATATCTTCCTAATGCTTGATCTATCTGCTTATTCTGAATCTTGTTCGGTCATTGTGTCAAGCAGGAAGCAACACAGGCTATCACAGCTCCCCAGAGAAAAACCAAAGAGACTGGTATTTTCAAGAGACCAAAGACCAAATCCAAGGAGATAATTTGCCATAGTAGCTCAAATATTTCATCATACCAAAACTTTGACCTCCTGATACCCACCTAGACCAGTAAATGTTATTGCCTATGGTTCTTATATTTAATTAGAGTGGGGAGAGAGAAGGCAACTTGTAGGGCTTTTGTGGTGCCCCAGTCGCCCAGCCCGCAGTTGGAGTATGCCACTAATGTGTCAAATAATCTGTTTACAGAAATCACTGCACAGTCAGATGCTAGTGAAATTCGACAGGACTGGAAACCTACATTCCTTAGTAATGAAGAGTTTACACAATTAATGTTAGAGGTATGTCCAAATTTAATTTTTGAAAAGTTTTATTTTCCTCAAAAAATAAATCACGGGGGTGACTATTTTAGTATAGTTTTAACAATATTAATTTAATGTTGGAAAATTTTAATTCAGTGTAAATCAAAATATTATCTTCAATGAAAATTAATCAGTACAAGAATTATAAGCAAATAGTACTATCTGGTAAAGGAATGCTAAATGTGTTCATATTTTCAGTATTATCTGACTTTTTGAGAGGCTTAAAGTCAGAAAACTAGAGCTGCTAAATTCCCTACCTGAGACCACACTAGCAACATTGAAATGAATATATATATTATTCATCACATATTAAATATTATGCAATGCATCTTGACAAATTAAAATCTACCTAAACACAACATAAAATGATAATAAATGAAGTATTTTGAAAATGTAAAACTAATGAAATATACATTGAAAGTCAACTCTTCTTAATTCAAGTAGAAACCATTTAATTATTTCCTGTGTGTAGAATAATATAGATATCATCTATGGGCACAAAGTACACAGAGTTCAATATCAGATTTCCATGAAAACTTATAATAAATAGGAAACAGAGGCAGTATGCTTTGGCAGAAACAGTTAAGAACAAGAGAAGTAGATATGTAACAGAAAGTAGCATAGAAAGAGTAGAGGAAAGCAGTTGAGATGGAGATATAGGTATTGTTAAATAATTTACATCTCTTATCCTGCTGGTCTGAGATTATTCTTTTACACTTTAAGCCTTTATCTGTGTCATGTATGTACAGGGTGGGGCAAAAGTAGGTTTACACCTGTGAATACACAAAACACAGTATTCTTGTATTACTGTTTATTAATTATTGTATTATTGTGCATATGAACAACTGTAAACCTACTTTTTCCTCATCCTGTATATGTAATGATCATGTCTCAAGTGTCTTTGTATAGTGACTGCAGTCTAAGCAACAGAGTATTTGCAAATTAATGAGTTATTTTTTTCTGTTTATACTTTAGGTGGAACAGTTAATTGTTAGATTAATTAAGTCTTTATATATTCAGCAGAAATGTTAACATGAAAATTTGTTGGAATATAAATATATTGTGTATATTTAAATTTGTACTTAAAATCTGACATGTAACTGATCACTTTTCACATATTAACTCAGTGAATCCTCACAATAATCTTATGATGTAGACACTATTAGTATCCCTTTCTTACTGCCAGATGAGGAAATTGAGGATGAAAGAGGTTATGAAACTTGCCCAAAGTAACAGTAAGTAGTTCAACTGGGACTTTTTTGCAGGTAGATTAGCCTCTGATCCGTTGGCCTCAGCTCCTGTGAAACTTCTTTTCAGTGAAAGCTAGCCATGGCACAGAACTTGCAGCTTAGTAACCAGCAGTTAGCTCTTTCAATTAGTGGACACTTAAGTTATAAACCAAAAAATAGTTTCTGATTTTGTTAAATATTTTTTCTAAAAATTAGTTTGACATTGTCCAAAATTATCTCTCTAGGTAATAAGTATTATGTTTATGAAAGGGTGCTAATGTCTACAACAGAGAAAGGAAATAACTCATTTACTTACTCTTATTTTAATTTTATGATTATATTCTCAGTGTAATTGTTTAATAAGATCTGTGGTAATCACTAACTACTTATCCTGCTTCATTGGTATGGAAAATTTCTTATAATCCATTAAGCTGTGTAATATCTACACCATATGTTAATAACCTTAATGAAAAAAAATTACCTGTTCACTACTAAGCTAAACAGAAAAGCTTTGTCTTTAAATTTTCCTTCACAATAGACAGATCTTACTTAGTATTAAAAAAAAAATCAAAGAGTCCAGCTGGTGTGGCTCAGTGGATTGAGCATCGTCCCATGGACTGAGAGGTCCCAGTTCAATTCCTGGTCAGGGCACATGCCCGTGTTGCTGGCTCGATCCCCAGTAGGAGGTGGGCAGGAGGTAGCCGAGATGTTTCTCTCTCACATTGATGTTTCTATCTCTCTCTCTAAAAAAAAAAATCAATAAAAACATATTTTTAAAAATATGTTTTATGAAATACAACAAAATTTAAACATATAAATTAGTTTCATTATTATCCTCACAGCTTTTAGGATTACATTCCTGGAAAATGTTACATTTATTTATTTTTAATATGTCAAGCATATTTTTTATTTTTAGTATTTACAAGTATCAAATTAATATGTATTCTAATATTAATATACCAGGATTGAAGGGTATATATAAATATGTGTGTGTGTATTGCAGCCTGAGTCCAACTCTAACCTGTTGGCTAGTCACATTGATCAGATTATAGATAGGCAGTCCAGATGCCATTTTCAGCAGAATTTCACATGTAGGCTATATCTTGTAATGTTAGAACTGCTAGTAGAAGAAATTAGATCATTCACCTCAACCTCTTCATTTAATGGATGAGACCCAGAGAAGTTGCAGCTTGTGCAAGGTCAGATAGCTAATTAATGGAAAAATTGGGACTTAGATTTTAATATTCACTTATAACTTATGTGTTGGCTGTTTCTCTCTCCATTCCTCCTTTGCCATCCATCACTCCCTCTCTTTACTCTGTTGTGAAGAATATTCCTTGCAACCTTTGGGGAGGTAGAGAATAGTCAAGGAAATCAGGGCAATTTAGCCTAACCCCTGTGCAAAGTCATCTTTATGTGAAGTCATCTCTTAGTATGTTCTTTCCCTTGGAAGCTGGCAGCTCTCTCTGGTAGTCTACAAGGGAAGGACTAGTGCCCTGTCAACTTCGTGTTAGATATAGATCCATAGGGAGGTTCTGTCTCCTTCCCTAGAACTTCCAGTCTTCCTCAGATTAAACATTCACTTACAAAGAAGGTTCACATAGGCCTTTTTATTGTGGGTCAAGTAGATATCAATTAGGAAGACAAGGAGTTTTAACTAATGAGCCTTCCCCTTACGTCACATAAAATGGAAGAGGGATGAGCTTCACAGTCTTCAGTCTTGGGATGAGGATATCCTTCTCTGTCTAGCTTTCTTTTCCGTATCTCTCTAATCTTAATCCTCAAGGCCCTGTTCAAGGCCCCTTTAGTTTTTGGTGTACCCACCTACCTGCTTAGGAAGTTACATCCCTCCACTCAAAAGAAGTCTGGGCCCTAAATCCGTACTTATCTTAAGAGTTTGATAAGATGCTAATGGAGGCTTTTCTCTGCTTAATCTCTGAAAGAGGAAAAGGCAGGCTGTGGTCCTAGGAGTGGGATTAAGTCATTAAGAGTTCCGATTTCAGTTTATTTCTCTTCACCAGAGAGCTGCACCCCAATTCATAGTAAATATCCTAAGAGCAAATACTGATCATCATAGTAAATATTAATTTGCTTTCAGAGATGATATGATCTAGCTTCACGTGAGAAAAGCTAGTTCTTAATAACATCATTGATCCTTTTCCTTATGAAGTAATAACACTGGCATTATTATACTGAAGAGTTTTTGTAAAAATAATTTCATGAATTTACATGAATTATAAGGTTTTTATCCCTTTCTTCTACTTTAGCCAAGAATGGGTTTGTTTGAGCCATTTTATAGAAGGTAGTCATCTACTAAAATAAGTTCTTTTTAATATTCAAATCTCTCCCTCAATAGAAGGGGTGGTGGGGTGCCTCTTTTCATACATTCAACATACACTTCAACAATTACTTAGAAATAGTGGGAGGTGGCTCTAACTCCCAGCTTTGTAAATTAAATACAAGTGTTTTTTTCATTTGCTGTGTGCTACACATATGCTGGGTGCTGCAGCTACAATGTTGAAGAAGATATATGTGGATTTATTTATTTATTTTACCAAGGATTGCTCTCCTTTGAGAGAGCCCTATAATTAAGAAATCCAGATTTAGTGTGATAACTGTTTTGACGAAAGAGGAATTCCTCTTAGTGTTTTTTCTGCTGTATGTCTTCAACATCTTTTCTACTGGATTTTCCTTTCCCTCAGCCTGCAAATATACTTGTTACTTTTTTGTTTTTATTGCCTTCCCTGAATACTTGGTTCCCTGAAAACTTTTATCTCTCCTTTCTTCCATTCTGAAGTTCTTGGTAGAGTGGTTTATAAATGCCTTCTAATCATCCAGTCACCTCTATATTCATTGTAGTCTGACTGATCCACCTATTGACATCTCTTGCAAGTCACCAAATTTATTTCTCATTTTCTCATTTTTTACTCTGATCTCATTTTACACTGAACCATCCCTCTTCTTCCTCACTCACTTTGTCATATTCTCTTCTGCTGACTTGGTGACACTGTATTCTATCTTCTTGGTCATTTTCTCTGGTACTTGTCCTTCTCGTCTCCACAGGTAGGTAATCCCCCAAGGATTTGTCTGGCATGCAGACCTGCAGATCTCATTTCTTCAGCTGTCACTTCTGTTCCTATGATTCACAGTGAAAATACTTTATAATATATAAAGTACAGAATTGCTTTATTTTTTTTGTTTTCACCCGAGGATATTTTTTTCCATTTATCTTCAGATAGAGTGGGAGGGAGAGAGAAGGAGAGAGAGAGAGAGAGAGAAAGAAAGAGAAGCATTGACGTGAGAGGGACACATCAACTGGTTGCCTCCCACACAACCCTGACCAGGGCTGGGGACGAACCGCAACCCACATACGTGCCCTTGGCCGGAATCAAACCTGCGACTCTTTGGTCCGATGGCCGATGCTCTAACTGCTGAGCCAGACTGGCCAGGGCAGGAATTGCTTTATTAAGTATTGTAGCCCCTGCTCTGGCTTCCCTCCTGAACTGTCACTTTGCATTTCTCAATGTTTGTCTAAGTTCTTTCTTCTCTGTTCTTAACGCTCCTAATTTCATTCAGATTCTCATTAACTTCCCTGAATATTCCAAAAGCTACTGAGATTTTCCTAACTTAATTATTTTTTTTCTCTAAATCCATTTTACACACTGCTTCCATACTACTCTTGAACAAAATCCTATGCTTAACCTGGTATTTCAAGGCCTTTCATGACCTGACCTCAGCCTACTTTTTCAGCTTTATTTCTCTTTCACTTTATTCATCATGTATCTCCCTACAGTTCATAACCTCTCTGCTGATATGTACAAAAGGTGGTAATATATACTTTTGTGTGCCAAAGACATATTATTAATGGTGTACTTGTTTCAGAGATATTAGCATCTTCAAATAAGGCTACCTGTATACAATATGTGAATGATAAAGGTAGAACATTAAGACTATGTTTTAGAAATCAACTGTCCAATAGATGGCTATAGAGTGATTTTTTTCTCTCTTAGAAACATTTAAAAATACACAAAGATATATACTGTACTACGGTATTGTAAAGGGGAAACGCTAGCATTTTGATAGTGCTCTGGAAATTTCCACATTACGTCCTTTATCATTTAGTAAGTTGGATTTTTATTTCTGTGCTATGAAACACTTTTTTCTTTTCATTTAACTGACCATTATGTTTAATTTCAGGCTCTTGATGGTTTTTTTTTAGCAATCATGACAGATGGAAGCATAATATATGTGTCTGAGAGTGTAACTTCATTACTTGAACATTTACCAGTAAGTATAAAAAATCCTGTGATCTCTTTTTTTATTTAATGCCTATTTTAAATATTCTAAAGCACTAGGAAATAAATGTACCTCCAGAGCAGTGTTGAACAATAAGTAGAATGGGGGGGAGACCTAAAAATAGGTCCTGTTTTAACATGGCTGTTTTCTCAGTTCAGTCATGACTCTGAATTCTGTAGTCACTATTTTATAACCACTTTATCTAACCTTTTCTTCCTGCCCTCTTTTTCCTAATGCTGTTTTCAGTGTCTCCTTTTTAATAAGCCTGGTGAAGATGTTGCTAAATCATTGAGAATATCTTGAGGATAACTAAATTTCTACTGAGATACTTGTTACAGCTAAAGAAACTTAAATAGTTTTCTCAAAAGAATAACTTATAAGAACACACTAAAAATAATAGATACAGAATAGATACAGAACTTTTGTGCTCTATGGCTTGAATTGATAATGCCTTAATGGCCATATTCAATTTGTTATCAATATGACCTTAAGGGTACAGAATTAGAAAATAATTGCATTGTGTAATTTTGATATAAATGGTGAATACCAGAATTATGTGTTTGTTGGTTTACTCAAAGTATATTTATTGAACATCCACTCTCTGTGTCAGACACTATGTTAGGCACTCTGCTGGAGCTAATGGTTTAAATGAATTTGAAGTTTTTATTTAATATGTTCTCATCTAAGATAGGGCTTGTGGTATAAATATTCTGAAATTATTTATAAATTACTCTTACAGTGTCCATCTATTGAAGATTTATAACAAAGTACCTGTTTTGTAAAGATTTCTTTCAAGAGATACTGAAAAGCATTATCTTCCTCCCCTTGATTATTTTGCCACTTCATACTTTGTGTATAGAATGGACACTACACTTAAAAGACCAGATTCTAAAAGGCTAATTTCTTACTGAAAGCCAGGCAGTAAGTAATTTGCTAATATCTGTGGCTCACACCGGAAAATGACTTGGTTTTACTGCTTTTCTAGGGACTTTCTTTAATAGTAAGCTCAAATAAAAGGTGATTAGCCCAGCATCTAAAAGTTGTTTGAGAGTAACAGTGAGATTATAGAACACATAAGTAAACTAGTATGGGCAGAGAAAAGGACAGATTGATTAACTGGATTTTCTGGGTAACTTTAAAAAAAATATATATGAAAAAAGCTAGGGAAAGAAACCCATTATAGGGTTAAGATATAATTAAAATAAGATTAAGTAATTTAAATAAATGTATAATTAGATGCTTTTAAACAATATACAATTGTATAGGTTTTCTTTTCATGATGTATTTATAGAATCTATGTAATCTTTTTTTAATTAAAAAATTTTTAATTTAGTCATAATCAGAGTGCCATTTGCAGTGTATGTGGTCACACTTTTTAAAAGCCTGCTTCTTGGGCACTTTCCTTGAACTCCATTCAGAATTCGATGCCCTTCCTCTCTGTTCTCTTGTTACCTTATACTTACTGCCATCACAGCACTTAAAGTGAATTGTAATTTTCTGTTTATTTGGGTAATCATGGTAGGTGTAGCTTCTTAAATACAGGGACTTTATATTCACATGGGCTAGTTTCTCAGAGAGGCATTCAGTAATTTTTACTGAATGTATAAAAATGAGTAGGCTAGTTGATGTTGGTGTTTTAAAAATTCCTTCCTAGTGGCACACTGGTGTTGAATCTTTAGTGAGGTAGAGTTTAATTGCTTTTTGAAATAGATAACATGTGATAGATGTAGTTGGGATCCAAGCATTTGATCATTAACATTCCCCCCTCACTGAGAACCCTCTTCACCTTTCCATTCCATCCTGGATTTTTAAAAAACTTTTTATTTTATAACTGTTTTTAGATTACAAAAAAAAAAAATTAAGAAAATAGTACAGAGAATTCCCATATGCCCCATACCCAGTTTCTTTTTTTGTTAACATTATCTGGATCTTTTTCATTGTTTGTATTAGCCAAAGCATATAGACTGGCAGGTGAATTTTTGGGCAGAGGATATTGCTGCTGCTGCTCCAATAGACCCTTTTCATTCCATACTAAGTAAATAGTATCCTTTATTAATATAGTTTTTGCTGCTCACCAGTTACTACGGATACTTTCCTTCACATTACTGACATTACTGAATTGTATATTACTTGATGGCTTGAAAAATGTAAACAGAAGTGTTTTGGGGGGTAGGGGGAGACATAAGTGATTTTTGAGAAAATGAAATAATATTCAGGATCAAACAAGGAAAAAATAAGAGATTTTTCTCTTTTGGGTTGTCATTAATAATTAAACTGTAACAGATGCTGAACAAAATAATAATGCTCCTTTCATTGTGTTTTAATATGCACCCCTATTGTCTAAAATAGAATTTTGGCTGTTGCCAGAAGGGAAGAAACATTAACAAATCTCTAAATTAGGCTTTAGTGTTTATAATTCAGTTCTGTTGAGAAATTAAAATTTGGCTACCTTAATCAGTGGTCAATATGACTTAAAATTTTTAAATAAAAATTTAAATCAGACTATAAAATTATAAGACTGATTTTATAGGTCCTGCAAAAGAAAGTGTTTTCTTAACTTTGACACTTTATGCTTATTAAATTAGGTACATTTTAACCTATTTGTGGCCAATAATTTGGGCATAAATGCTTTACTCATTTTGAGAGTGGAAAGGAAATTTACAGATTTTTTTCTCCTAATCTGGCTTTCTGTGACAGAATTATAGGTTCATGCCACCTCAGTGCCTGAGGAGATTTTAGACATCCTTAGCCCAGCCCCTTTATGTTAGCAGCAAGAAACACGAAACCTAGAGAAATTAGAAAAACTGTTAACTCTGCAACAGTTTTGTGGAACTTCAAAGACACAAAGTCGGTGTCTTACTATATTGCAAACTTAACATTTGTAAAATTTTACAACAAAAGATTGATTTCCTTGAACTTGCTTAAATGTGTTCCTCAGAGAGAATATATTAAATTTGTCCTGAAGTACTATAGGGAAGATGATTGACCACACTACAGCTTAGCAGAATCCAGGACTGAAAGTGCCACTCTGAAGATACTGAGCGAGCCTTTCCTTTTCTGCTCCTCTTAACTTGAGAGTCTGGAAATATAAACACAAATGTGTCTTAAGAAAGTCAGTGCAGTCTTTATCTGCAGTATGCAGAAATACGATTTAGAATTTTTTGAATAGTTATATAATGATTATGAAAGCTTATTTGATAGGGCTAGAATTTTTGTTCTTTATGCCTGTACATAAGAAACACAGTTGTTTAAAACATGTTGTATTCAACATATATTGAACATTTTTTCTGAGGAACTTTCTGTCCTTTTTAAGCAACTATTCTCCACAGTAGTTTGTTTAACTGTCTGTCTGTCAGTTGTCTACCTGAGGGAAAAGATAATTGGTAACATTTTATAGTTTCCACAAAATGGTTATATTAACCTAATGTGGAAAAAATAGAAAGGCTGTTGATTTATAGCATATAACTAAGTCAGCAGGATTTATATTTCTTCTTCATGAAAATGCTTAAAGGAGATAAAAGAATCAAGATAGCTGCCTTTTTTGTTCTTTCTTTGAATTGTGTTTGGGAACTGAGTGGATGGTGTGGCAATGTCAAGTATGATTAGCTTCGTTTAGAGATTTTAAATGTGTTTAATGGAAAGTTTGACACATTAGTTAATTAATTAGTTGCCTGCTAACTCTGATACTTTAGATTATAAAGTTTGTGGGGAAGCAGTGTGTGAGATCATACCACTCTGTGTTAACCATTCATATTCTTTTCTCTGTGAATATGAAACACCCTATCAGTTTATAGCTGGAAAAGCAAGGGTAACATAGATCAATATATAATTTACTGAAATAGTAAAGGAAATTGTCAGTGCGAATAATAGTAGAAAACTATAATCATTTTCAAAAAGAAAGTTTCAGTTCTTTAAATTGGTGTTTTATTTTTAACATTATCAATACCTCTATTTTATTTTGTTAATAAAAGGCAATATTTTAAGCATTTTTGTTACTTATGCCTAAATTTTCAGTGCATAAATAACTTCTAGAGGCTTTTCAGATTTACAGAAAATAATCCTTGTTAAAATACAGATATATTTTTAGTGTGGTTACCCCATAAGCCTTTATCAAATAACTCCTTAATCTAGAATCATTTACTGTACTAATAACTGTTATATGCAGTGCACAGCATTAATGTGCCTTTATTTGAAGGGAGGAAGAAAGATATAAGATATAGGGCCCTTTTATTTACTTATGGGCAGTAGGCAGTAGGACATAGACATTAAAATATAATTGACAAATTTTTTATGGGAAATGAATGATAGGAGTGAGTAATGAGGACTAAAGGAATTTTATTATTTTTACTGTGGATTATGGTATTAAGAGAATACTTTTTTGAAGGACATAATTTGAACTGGTCTTTGAAAGATTAAGATACAAATATGTGGAGAAAGAGAGGAAGACTATTCCATTTCATAGAGTGGACTTTGAGGGCTAGAGAACAGAAAGAATGTGAATGTATGGCTTGTATACGGAGAGTTTAGTAAAAACTCTTTTCCCACCTGCCACCTCCCCAGTGGCTCTTTTGTTGTTGTTGTTTCAGGGTTGTTTTTGTTTTTAAGCCATGAAGTTCTTTCTACAAACATAATCTTTACAGTGTTTAAAATATAAACCAAATAAAAGTGAAACTGCTTTTGTGAATACAGGGGGAAAGACCCATAGCCCTGCCTTCACAGCTCCTTTTCACTTTTCTTGTCCTCCACCTTTACCTCCACAGTCCTTGAGACCCCACTTTAGTATCCCCAGGATTACACAGAACAGTTTGAAGATTTAGAGAAACCAAGAGGAATAGACTGGGTTAGGTAGAAAATGTGAAGTGACTGATTTGTTTTGTTGTCAGTGTTTCTTAGGATAGGAACTGTCTTATTCATCTTTGATTCCATAGCCATGCACATTGTAGACAACCTGATGTTTGTCAAATTATGATTGATTAATGAATCATAATTAGAGCCATATTTGAGCAAGGATTATAATGTTTGACATATTACTTGCCTTTTGGGGAGAGGGGTAACTAACAGCAGGGCATTTTGACAATGGGATACAGGACAGATGACTGGAAAAGATGAAATAAAAAAGAAAGAGCACATTGGACAATTGAAATGACAACAAAGTCAAATCTCCTCGTCACTTGGCCTGTGGCTAGTCCTTTGGCCCTTTGTTGTAGTAAATACCACCATCAATTACCAGGGGTTTAGATATACGGTAAGGCTATGTCTTGTAGCCAAAGATTTTTCTAGTCAACTTTCTTAGTCCGTTTATGTATTTTCTCTCTCTCTTTAAAAATTTTGTATTGTTGACTCTATTACAGATGACCCCCATTTCCTTCCCTTTGCCTCCCTCCACCCTGACCCCGTCCCGCCCAGGAGTCCTGTTATATTTTAAATGTTCAAATTTAGTGAAACTCAACTTTGTTAATCATTTGTCAGATTTTCAAGGTCATATGGATCATGGATCTGATGAAGACACTAGTGTCAGAAGCATGGTGGTCATGTTAACCGTCTTTCACCTTCTCTTGTTTTTTGAGTTGTAACTTGATGTTTATCAGTTTTTACAAATAATCAAAATGTAATCATATGTTCACCTAATGTTTTAAGAGTGATTATATGCTTTTAAAATACATGTCTCTTGAATCACTAAAGTTATTTAACTTCCTTGAATTTCTCTTTTAGTCTGATCTTGTGGATCAAAGTATATTTAATTTTATCCCAGAGGGGGAACATTCAGAGGTTTATAAAATACTCTCTACCCATCTGCTGGAAAGTGACTCATTAACCCCTGAATATTTAAAATGTAAGTAGTAGCTGTTAAGCAAAAAGCTAAATATATTTGGTCATGTTTTACTTTGTTTTTGTAACTTTGTGACAAACACAGATATGTTTAACTAAATTAACACACAGCATCATTCCATATATCTTATTAGATTTTTTAAATTAAAAAAAATATATATAATATGGAATTATGACTATTTTAAAGTCTGAACTCTATTCTAGAATATATTGAAATCCCATCTTTTTTGTTTTAACAGTTATGCCATAAAACTATATTTTACACCAAAATGGAACTTTGCAATATATTTTTACTAATTTTTAAATAAAATCTTACTTTATTTAATGAGAAAATGAAATGTTCTCATTTTCACTATAATCAACCAATTGGACAACAATTACTTCTGTATTCTTAAGAATTATTAAACAAAGAAAGTTGTTTGCTTTACTAATTAAAAAATCATTTATTGGATATATGTTATATGCCAGGCACTTGTGTAATATCATAGAAGTGCCAAGAACAGTGAAAAATAGTTCCTGCCTTTGAGAAGTAAGAAATATTATGGTATAATCACACATTTCTCCTAGATTCACTGGACAAATTTATTTGACCAGAATACCTCATTTTCTTCACGAAATTACCCTCTATAAAATCTGAAATTATTGCAAAACTGTATTTGGTCATTAGTTGTTAGATATTTTCTTTAATCACTTTTTTATGGTTTTTAAATTTTGACTTTTGTGGTAATACTATTTTCTTTAATTTTGACTTTTCTGGTAATACTGCTTTAATCATTTGAAAAGTTCTTGGTATTTTGAACCTTCAAATTCTTATAGAAAATTAACTGTCCAAGAATTGAGACCCCCCCACCCACATACACGCATATATATGTGTAAGTATGTATGAATGTATACCTTTGATGTGAATGGGTAGCCTGTCAGAAGGAGATGAGAAGAACTAGAGACCAGGAGAGTCCATTTGAAGCCTATTTATAATTGTTTAAAAATCAATTTCTTATGATATTATTAATAGACTACTGTAGTTTTTCACCTAGGGGAAAGATTTGGGCTGGATATAAGGGTGTAGAGGTCAGTTATATGCCTGCCTATAAATAGTATTTGAAGTCATGGTTTGGATTACATTACTTGAGGTGAATATATAGAGCAAGAAGAGAAGAAGGTGGGACCCTAGGACATGGAAGTCGACAAAGAAGGAGTCCATTTTAGAGACCTTCATAAGAGCAATGTTGGTGGGAGAACTGAATGAAAGCCTCTGGCAGAAAGGTAGACATTAGGCATCTGCTTCTAAGATCAAAGGGCAGATGACAACAATACTTTAAAAGCCTGAATTAAATGACTTACTGGCTTCCTAGTTAAACATCTGATATACAAAAAGTTATTTCTCCAGAAAAGAGTGTTTTATGTCAGAAGATGAAACATGATTTAAAGCAGAGGGGAAATTGCTTAGAAAATTCAAGATTTTCATTTGAGCCATAATGAAGGTGAAATGGTACTAGGGGTGTGATTTATGTCCAGAGAAGGAATTAGGTCCTAATCATTCATCCTAACTAGTTTGATTTTTATTTTTTACATAATGAGGAGCCAGTGCAAGGGTGGTTTTTTGGTTTGGAAAAACATCTCAGGTGGAAAATTTTGAAAAGGATTAGACTGGAGATAATAAAACTACAGAATCCTAGTAATGGAAGTAAGGATGGAGAAGAAAGCCTGATGTGAGTGTTGAGTAGATAAACTCAGTAGGACTTAGTGTTAGGCACAGGAGACCAGGTGGCTAGGGATCATCAGTGGAGAAGGTTTTAGGAAGAAGTTGGTTAGATTTTGAACCTGTCAAGTTAGATGATAATGTCATTGATGATAATGACAGAAGAATAAGAGTTTAATGCTATGAACGAGAGTCGTATTACTAGTCCTTGAATGCTGAAATAATTGTGAGAATAACATTAGTCTAACAGTAGTAGGGAAAGTTAAATTCTAATGGCAAGAGCATGGAGGCATATAGGATACATTTTTGCAGTTACCTAGATGAAAGGTGACTTGCATCTATACTGAATTGGTGGTACAGGATGTTCATTTGGAAAAAATAACTATGGGAGTTTTTTTGGTGAAATAAAGAGCAGGTCCTGGTGACATTAGTTTGGGAGCTTGTGGAAGAGAAGAGACCAAATTAATATGGTTTCTATCTCGGGAGATAGGCACACATAGAACAAAGGGGAAGGATAGCTGGCTTAGGAAGAAAGAGGGATAAATTCACTTTGAAATATTTTTAGTTTGAGTTAATTGATGGGACAATCAAGTAGAAATGTCCTGAAAGCACATAGTTACCTAAGACATTGTCTTACACAAAATGTTAGAGTTGGGCCCTGGCCAGTTTGGCTCAGCAGTTAGAGCGTCGGCCCACGGACCAGAGAGTCCCGGGTTCGGTTCCCGCTAAGGGCATGTACCTCGGTTGCAGTTTGTCCCCGGCCCAAGTTGCGGTTGTAGAGGTGGCAACCAGTCGATGTATCTCTCCCACATTGGTGTTTCTCTCTCTCTCTCTCTTCCTCCCACTCTCCCTCCCGCTCTATCTGAAAATAAATGCAAAAATGTCCTCAGGTGAGGATTAAAAAAAAAAAAAAATGTTAGAGTTGGGGAGAGATATTTAGGAGTAAATAAGTTTACTAAATGCTGATAAATTTATAAAGGATAGTAGTAGATCAAGATCAAAACAACGTTTGTGAATGCTTACAATTTGAAGACTGATTAGCAAAGATACAAAAATATTCAGTAAGGTAAGAAGTAAGTTTCAGGCTATGGGAATGAAGAAGTGTGAGTTTTAAGAAGAGCTAGTAACAATGAGGAAAGCCCATTGAAGTTAGCAGTGCAGTAGTACACCCTCATCCACGTTTTACTTTCCACTTTCCACAGTTTCAGTTATTTGCAGTCAACCCCGGTCTGCAAATATTAAATGGAAAATTTCAAAAATAAACAATCCATCAGTTTTAAATTGCATACCATTCTGAATAGTGTGATGAAATCTCACTTTGTCCTGCTCTGTACCACACAGGATGTGAATCATCTCTCTGTCCAGCATATCCCTTCTGTACGTACAGTACAATAAGATATTTTGAGAGAGACCATATTCATATAACTTTTATTATAGTATCTTGTTATACAGGCATACCTCGAAGATATTACAATTTCAGTTCCAGACCACTGCAATAAAGCAAGTCGTAATCTTTTTGCTGGTGGTAGGTCTTGCCTTTAATTTGTAAAAAACTCAATATCTGTGAAGCACAATAAAGCAAAGTGCAATAAAATGAGGTATGCCTATGACTATTCTTTCATTATTGGTTATTGTTAATCTCTTACTGTGCCCAACTTGTAAATGAAACTTTATCATAGGTATGTATATATGCAAAAAACATGATACTTATAGGGTTTAGTACTATCCATGGTTTCAGGCATCTACTGGGGGTTTTGGAATGTATCTCCTGTGAATAAGGGGGCTACTAAATATTGGTAATCTATAGAAGAGCAATTTCTATAGAGGTATGAGGACAAAAGCCACCATGTGTGAAGCTAAGGGAAATGAATATGTCTATGGAACCTAAAGCATGTAATGAAAAGGAGGGCGACCTATAATACTAAAAAGAGTAGCATGAAAAACCCATTGTTTGTTTGAGATGGAAAGACCTGAGCAAATTTACAAGTAGAGAGAAATGACTCAAAGAAGAGAAGGTGTGGATGCTATAGGAATGAATAACAGTGGTGTGGCCCTGGTCTTAGAGAAGATAGGAAAGACTGTTCACTGTTCATGGAAGCATTAACTTTAGAATAGGAAGCAAAACATTCTTTGAAATTAGAGTGAAGAATGAGAAGGAAAGAGATAAAAATGGGGAAATATGGAGTTGTTTATATCAGAAGATCTGTTTCTCTGTTAAGGATAGATCATCTGCTCTATTAAGGAGATCATCTCCTAGAGGTGCTTTACTTTTATGGACTAAATAAAATTTTGTTGAGGACTGCTGGTGGAGAAAGTATTGTAAACTTGTACAACTTTTATAGTCTTTTCATATCACTCATGATAAATCACAAATATGTCTTTTTCTCCCACTTCAGCAAAAAACCAGTTAGAATTCTGTTGTCATATGCTTCGAGGAACAATAGACCCAAAGGAGCCATCTACTTATGAATATGTGAAATTTATAGGAAATTTCAAATCTTTAAACAGTGGTAAGTTAAAATGCTTTTCTTACAATGTATTTTAATCTGGTATTCTTTCAAGTTCTCAAAGACGTAGATGTTTGAACATCAGTAATAACTAGATATTATTGGAGTAAGTGATGATACATATTTCCTTATTGTTTTAGTATCCACTTCAGCACATAATGGTTTTGAAGGAACTATACAACGCGCACACAGACCTTCTTATGAAGATCGCGTTTGTTTTGTAGCTACTGTCAGATTAGCTACACCTCAGTTCATCAAGGTATGTTTCTAATTTTCCTAAAAGGTATTTAAATTCATATTTTTTGAATGGTCTTTATGTAATTTTTTTTTTTTGCTGTTTCCAGAATAACTGAAACTTCCTGCAAACATTAAAGGTAGTGATGGCCATGAGTCTTTGAATATACATGATCATGATATTTTTGAAGCACATAATGAATGAGTTATCAAGGCACTCATTAAATTATAGAATTTATTTAGAAATATATATCCTTTGCAGTTAACCAGTGGTTATATATTACTATTGTCCTGTTTTTGTACACCATTTTAGTATGCTTTTTTGTATAGTTCACAACCTGCTTTAAAAGGGAAAGGCCAAAAATGTAGGTAATTTTAAAGTTTTTGAAGTTTTCTTTAGAAATATACAAGTGGCTTTTTACTGCATGTAATTTACCTTTTCCATTTTAAAATTTAAATAATTTATTTTTATTTTTATTATTAGGCAGATGATTAGTAGGGAAGGGGGAAGGTGAAAGAATTCAACCACTAAAAGAAAGTGGCTGGAAGTAAGCCAGGCTAAGATTTTAAATCTAGGGAGATTCCATATTGTAGGACAAAGTACTGAATTAGCAGTTAGAAGATCTTAAACCAGTTTCACTATTCTTGTTTTGATCTTAGGAAATAATACCAGTGGCTAACATTAAGTGTTTATTACATGCTGTATATTTTATGTGCATTATCTCATTTAATTTTTATAACAACCCCATTTTATATATAGGGAAATAGGCTTAGGGAAGTAAAATTACTTGCCCAAAGTCGAAGCTATTAAGTGGTAAAAGTGGGATTGATTCTAATTCTTTTTCTCTCAAAGCCTAACCTGTTAATTACAATTTCATGGTGCTGTTGAATGTCATTCAAGAACATTGAGGCAGGTTGGAATACATTGTTGAATATGACTAGAGTCTAGGGTTACTATGTGTGGAAGGGGTGGGGATGGTGGGAGATGATGTTAGAAAAGTAAACGGAGGCCAGAACTGAAATGTTTCTTTGTTTCTCCATGCTAAAGAGTTTAAACTTGATCCTAACAGAATGAGGAACCATTTAGGTTTTTAAGCAGGGTAGTTATGTAGTCATTTTTGAGTATTAGTAAGGTAATTATAGCCAGAATAGAAGATGGGTTGAAGATCACAGAGACTTGTTTGGGGAGATGCTATGGCAATAATGTGAACCAATGATGAAGAGGGTCTAGAGTCTAAGACACTGAAGATGGATGGGATCAAATAGATTTTTTTAAACTTAAAAGGTGAACTTGAAAGGATTTAGTATTTGGCATTTAGATGGTAAAAAGTGAAAAGAAAAGTGTATTGTGGTTATCAGTTTTCTAGACTAATGGTATGACCAGGTGTGCCTTGTAATGAGATGGAAAATTATTTTAACTGGATGTGAGGAATAAGGCAATTAGTTCATTTTAGAAAATACTGAGTTTGTGATGTGTGAGGACATCCAGACAGTTAGAAATATTAAACTGTAGTTCAGGAGAAAGATCTGAATTCAGAATTAGGGTTTATAGGCCTGTGAGTGAATGGAGAAATGTGTAGGGTAAGAATTACTCCCCTAGAAGCCTGCATTTATTTATGGCCACATTCTTTAGTACTAGAAAATTAAAAGGTGTTAAAAAATTGCTGGAAAGTTATCTAATAATGACTTTTATTGCTAACAATATTTAGGATTCTTCTAAGGACAGAAAAGTATTTCTGAATTTTAATTATTAATTTGCTTGTAGGAAATGTGCACTGTTGAAGAACCCAATGAAGAGTTTACATCTCGACATAGTTTAGAATGGAAATTTCTATTTCTAGATCACAGGTAATTCCATTTTTAAATTTCATAAAAAGGTAATAGCTATAAAATTGTTTAAATTAATGGATTTCAGGGACAGACTTTTTCTAATCTGGATGATCAAGTTCATTATCCATGTTTCAAAAAATAAAGGTTCCCTTAAAATTGATTTCTAGTTGGAATATTTTTCATTGTGTTAAGTTATAATATTGTTTTATGTGTAATTTAGGGCACCACCCATAATAGGATATTTGCCATTTGAAGTTCTGGGAACATCAGGCTATGATTACTATCATGTGGATGACCTAGAAAATTTGGCAAAATGTCATGAACACTGTAAGTAGATTTTAATCTTTCTGGTGATAATAAGTGTTTTTAATAATATAAAAAACTATTATATTAATAGAAGGTGGTAAAATACAGACTTATAACTATTTGTATTTTTGAAATATACTAGAAGATATTACTTTATGTGTATAAACAATCTAGTAGGAATCATAGATCAAGTTTAAATTAAATGTGTTCCTATTTTATATATTTCAGTGTGTAATAGTAAATACATTTTTATAATATGGCATCTAATAAACCTTGTTGTGAAGTGTATAAGTGCTACATAGGGAATAAAAGAAGTAGGTGCCTTTGAAAATTGCAATAGTATGTCAAAATATTAGAACACTGTTTCATAAATTTTGACTTACAGGTATGAAAGTCTACCCAGGAGGTAGGTACACATCTAAAGAATCTCTTAGAAAGATTATAGTGAGTGCTTAATGTTACCTTTCATTATTGTTATTAACAGCAGAAGCATTATCTCATTGTGCCCTGCACTATTCTAAACAATTTATTTATCACCACAGTTCTAGAAAATAGGTACTAATATCATCTCCATGAATAAATTGAGGCTCAGCAGGGCCAAGTAATTTGGCCGCAACCCAGGATTAGAATCTAGACCTGCCCCTGGACCAAATGCTGTTCATACTTTGTTTCAGAGATAGATTTTATTTATTTTCCTTCTCCTCCTCCCAAAATCCTACCATCTTGGATATCCTATAAAACTTAATTAGATATTTAAGATACTTTTATGATGTCTTAGGCTGTGTCTCATAAACCTCTCTATATGAAAATTAAGCATGTTTTATGATAGCATCAACTACATGGAAGGTTTTTAGAGTAAACTCAGCACAAAAGAAAACATTGTTCACTTCAAGCAATATGGGCACTAAGCTCATGATAATGCGTAGAGAGAGAAATAGATATTGATTCTTGACCAGCACTACCTAAGGTTTGGTCCATTGAATGCCAGTTCATTCAAAATGGGTTTTATGGTCAAGGAAGACTAGGAAACACTTCATAATCAATCCTCCCCTTCCCCCAAATCTTGACATAAATTAACATACGTAAGGTTTTGAGAAGATTAAATAAACCTGTTTAACAAAGTTTCCCAAGTTAATTTAACCACAATATCCCCCCCTCCCTTTTTATCTGTTAAAAGGCTGCAGAATTTAAGATCTACAGAGAGTGTTTTGGGAAATACTCTCAGAACAAAACATACACTCAGGCTAAAAGTAAAGGGATGAAAAAGAAATTTCATGCAAATGGAAATGGAAAAAAAGTTGAGATAACTTACTTATAATTGACAAAATAGAATTTAAAACAAAGGCTATAGTAAGAGACAAAGAAAGACACTACATATAATGAAGGGAGCAATCCAACAAGAGGATATAACCCTTGTGAACATTTATGCACCCAATATAGGAGCCTTTAAATATATAAAGCAAAGCTTGATGGACATAAAGGGAGAGATTGCCAATAATACAATCAGTAGTGGGGGATTTTAACACCCTTTGACATCAATGGATAGATCTTCCATACAGTAAATCAACAAGGAAACAGCAGCTTTAAATGACACACTAGATCAAATGGTTGTTGTTTTTCTGTCACCATAGATCAGATGTTTTTTAATTGATATCTTCAGAGCATTTCACTCCAAAGCATCAGAATATACATTCTTTTCAAGTGCTCATGGAACATTTCCTAGGATAGACCACATGTTAGGACACAAAACAAGTCTCCATAAATTTAAGATTGAAATCATCATATCAAGCCATCTTCTCTCACCATAATGCTATGAAACTAGAAATCAATCACAAGGGAAAAAAAAAAAAAAAAAACACCTGAAAAAAACAAAGATATGGAGGCTGAATAACATATTACTAAACAATGACTGAGATCAAGGAAGAAATCAAAAGACGCCTTGAAACAAATGAAAATGAGAACACAACAGCCTAAAAATCTATGAGACACAGCAAAAGCAGTCCTAAGAGGGAAATTCATAGCATTACAGGCCTACCTCAAGAAACAAGAAAAAGCTCAAATAAACAATCTAACTTTACACTTAAAGGAACTAGAAAAAGAACAACTAACAAAGCCAAAAATGAGTAGAGGGGAGGAAATAATAAAGATCAGAGCAGAAATAAATGAAATAGTCTAAAAAGCAAAACAAAACCAAAGATCAATGAAACTAAGAGCTGGTTCTTTGAAAAGATAAACAAGATTGACAAATCTTTAACCGACTCATAAAGAAAAAGAGAGAGGACCCCAATAAAATAAATGAAAGAGGAGAAGTAACAACTGACACCAAAGAAATGCAAAGCATTGTAAGAAAAATTAGGAACAATTGTATGCCAACAAATTGGACAATCTGGATGAAATGGATAAATTCCTAGAAACATACAGTCTTCCAAAACTGAATCAGGAAGAATCAGAAAATCTGAATAGATAGATTACAACTAGTGAAACTTGAAGCAATAATAAAAAAAACTCCTAGCAAACAGAAGTCCTGGACCGGATAGCTTTACAGGTGAATTTTACCAACAGTCAAAGAACTAACTCCTATCCTTCTCAAAGTATTCTAAAAAAATTTAAGAGGAGGGAAGTGTCTCCCAAGCTCATTTTACAAGGCCAGCATTATCCTAATTCCAAAACCCGATAAAGACACTACAAAGAAAGAAAATTTTATACCAATATCCCTGATGAACATAGATGCTAAAGTCCTCAACAAAATTTTAGCAGATTAGATCCAGCACTGCATTAAAAAGATCATACACCATGATCAAGTAGGATTTATTCTGGGGTTGCAAGGTTGGTACAATATCTGAAAATCAGTAAGTGTGATACATCACATAAACAAAATGAAGGGTAAACACGATCATATCAATAGATGCAGAAAAAGCATTTGATAAAATCCAGCCCCCATTTTTGATAAAAACTCTCAGTAGGGTCACCCTGCTTCTCCACGCCTCAGTTGGTACTTGGCCAGCCAGGGTGTCATGGTGCCGCACCAGCCCTCTCGGCAGCTCTGGGCACCTGGGACCCCTGCTTGCCTGCTCCCCCACAGCCCACTCATATCCCTGGAGCTGGGCCTAGGGTGGGCAATGGCTTGGCTTGGCATGGCTGAGCTGGGCTTGGTGGTATCCCCATGGCCCCAGCCGGCTGATGGGATAGTTCCAGCCAGAAGTACCAGCTAATGGAGGTCGGCGGGGGCAGCAGGGGCAAGTCAGTGCTCACCATCCAGTTCATCCAGTCCTATTTTGTAATGGATTATGAGCCAACCATCAAGGATTCCTATACAAAGCAGTGCATAATAGATGACAGAGCAGCCCGGCTAGGTGTTCTAGGTACAGCAGGACAAGAAGAGTTTGGAGCTATGAGAGAACAGTATATGAGAACTGGCGAGGGTTTCCTATTGGTGTTTTCAGTCACAGATAGAGGTAGTTTTGAAGAAATCTGTAAGTTTCAAAGACAGATTCTCAGAGTAAAGGATTGTGATGAGTTTCCAATGATTTTAATTAGTAACAGCAGATCTGGGTCATCAAAGACAGGTAACACAGGGAGAAGGACAACAGTTAGCAGGACAACTGAAGGTGACTTAACATGGAGGCATCGGCAAAGATTAGGATGAAGCTTGAGAGCAAGCTTCCCAGGTTATAAGGAATTTTTATTAAAGAGCAGTAATGTCCTCCTTCACCAGAACCAAAGCAGAAAGAAAAAGGCTGCCATTGTGTCATTTTCTAAGATTCCCTTGAGTTTTAGCTACCAACTGTCAGGGAAAGCCCTCACTTTCTCCTCTTCCTTACAGTTTACGTCACGTTGGTACCTTTCTAGCCTTAGACAAATGATCACTGTGGTAGCCTTAGACCAGGAAGCTGGCTAACCCTTTCTGTGAAGCTAACCCTATGGTCATTTCAAGACAGATTTAAAGGAAACACTAAGGCTGCTTCAAAGATTATCTGATTATTTTAAAATATATATCTGTATAAACAGACACATTCTCTTTTAAGGGCTTACATTTTAATAGGGATGAATCAGATTTGGAACCTAAGCTGTATGCCAAGGTGAAGTCTTAGGTTTTGAAGTAATTTTTAACTTCTAGAACCATATTGCCTACTGTTATTCACGTAGGGAGTTTTTTTTTTTTTTTTAATGTGACTTGTTGCCTATCTCTGAAGTTTTTTTGTCACCTTCAGTTATCTTAAATACACTGAATTGAATCCTCAGAAGTGAGACATTTCAGAGAAACTTTACTGATGCTACAGCCTTTGTTTTCCAGCAGCCAAAATACCAAAATGCCTATTGTGTTTATAAATTAAAAACTGCTTTAAAAGCCTTGATTATTACTCCTACTCCCTAAAAATGATAATATTCTATGTGGTCAAATATTTGGACTCATTCTGGACTTAGGCATTTCAGTGGTCTTGGTTTCCTAATTTCACTCTTTTCACAACCGTGTTGAGAGTAAAAATAAAGAATTTATGTTTGTTTTCTTTTTTAAGTATTTCTGGATATGGGGTTCAAAAAAACTAAAACGGTTTTTCTTTGTAATATAAACTATGAAATTGATCTTTCCAGGGTCAGAGATGATTAATGTTTTTG
The DNA here is from genome assembly GCA_030848825.1 of Tadarida brasiliensis. Classification (NCBI taxonomy): domain Eukaryota; kingdom Metazoa; phylum Chordata; class Mammalia; order Chiroptera; family Molossidae; genus Tadarida; species Tadarida brasiliensis. The sequence continues at coordinate 37,192,158 of CM061257.1, read as the reverse complement.
CTATATACTTTTATACATTATTTTCTTATCAAATTAGTTAACAAGTATTTTTATTATATGTCTGTAAGCAGCTATGCTTTCACAGCATACCTTGTGCATATGTAAAGATAAGTATTTAATTCTCACTGTTCACTTTTAACTGACAAAGAAAAAAAGTGAAAACTACAGAAACTATGGTAGAATTTGACTTGCTGTTCTAGTCCTGGTTGTACCAACCTTTGGCCATTCACACAGCTACTTGAGAAACCTTCCCAGTAGAGTACAACAGGATGAGGATCTGAAATCACTTTAACATCCCTACTGGATATGGACTGTATATCAAGTAGTACGTGTAAAACTTTAAATTGACAATTAGTATAACTGTGAATGGCTTCTGATTTTGTTTTTAATTCTGTGGATTATGTTTGAACAATTCAAAAGTATGTTCCTGATTTTGAGATACTAAGTGGTATTGCATAGTTGTCACTTTATTGACCGTGTACAACAGTCCCATGAGGTTTATAAAGCGTATCCTTGTATAGCTTCAGGTGCTGGAATTAAAATTGATCTGTTATATTACAAAAAAAACCCCACAACCTCTCAGCAAAGTGGGGATAGAGGGAACATACCTCAACATAATAAAGGCCACAGGTAACAAACCCAAAGCCAACATCATACTCAGTGGGCAAAAACTAAGATTGGGAATAAGATACGGATTTCTACTTTCACCATTCTTGTTCAACATAGTACTGAAAGTCCTAGCTAGCCACAGCTATCAGACAAGAAGAATTAAAGGCATCCAAATTGGGAAGGAGGAAGTAAAACTCATTATTCACAGATGATATATTGTACGTAGAAGTCCCTACAGAATCCACTAAAAAACTACTAGTTAATAAATGAATTCAGTAAAGTAGCATGATATAAAATAAATATCCAAAAATCAGTTGCTTTTTTTTTTAATCCTTACCTGAGGACACTTTTCCATTTGTCTTCAGATAGAGTGGGAGGGAGAAGGAGAGAGAGAAAGAGAGAGAGAAACATCGATGTGAGAGAGGCACATCGACTGGTTGCCTCCCGCATGACCCCGACCAGGGTCGGGGACCGAGCCACAACCAAGGTATGTGCCCTTGACTGGAATCGAACTCGCGACTCTTTGGTCCAGGGTCCAATGCTCAACTGCTGAGCCAAATCGGCCAAGGCCAGTTGCATTTTTATACATCAGTACTGAACTATTAGAGTAACTAAGAAAACAGTTCCATTCACAGTTACTTAAAAAACAAATGCCTAGTAATAAATTTAACCAAGGAGGTAAAAGACTTGTGCTTGGAAAATTAACAAGACACTGAAGAAGATACAGAGAAGTGGAAGCATATATCGTGTTCATGGATAGGAAGAATCAACATCATTAAAATGTCCATACAATCTAGAGGTTCAATGCAATTCCTATTAAGACATCAATGGCACATTTCACAGAGCTAGAACAAATATTCCAAAAATGTATATGAAACCACAAAAGACCTCTTATAGCCACAGCAATCTTGAGGAAGAACAAAATTGGAGGATTCATGGTATCTGATATCAAACTATACTACAAGGCCATAGAAATCAAAACACCATGGGACTGGCATAAAAACAGACATATAGATTGGTGGAATAGAATAGAGAGCCCAGAAATAAATCCACACCTTCATAGTCAATTAATATTTGACAAAAGGGGCAAAGATAAACAATGGGGTAAAGATAGTCTTATTTTATAAATGGTGTTGGGAAAATTGGACAGATACGTGCAAAAAATGAAACTAGACCACCTTCTTATGTTTTGCACAAGAATAAGCTCAAAATGGTTTAAAGACTTAAATGTTAAACTCAAAACCATTAAAATCCTAGAAAACATAAGCAGTAAAATCTTGGACATTTCTCGTAGCAATATTTTTTCTTATACATCTCCTTGGGCAAGGGAGACAAAAGAAAAATTAAACAAATGGGACTACATCAAACTAAAAAGTTTTTTGCAGCAAAGGAAACCATCAACCAAATGAAAAGACAGCTCACTGAACAGGAGACCATATTTGCCAATGATACATCTGATAAAGTGTTAATATCCAAAATTTATAAAGAACTGATAAAACTCAACACCATAAAACAAACAATCCAATTAAAAATAGGCAAAAGACCTGAATAGACACTTCTCCAAAGAGGACATACAGATAGATGGCCAATAGACATATGAAAAGATGTTTAACATCACTAATCATCAGAGAAATGCAAATTAAAACCACATTGAGGTATCACCTCACACCTGTCAGAATGGCTATCATCTATAAGTCAACAAACAGCAAGTGTTGGTGAGGATGTGGAGAAAAGGAACCTTTGTGCACTGTGGGTGGGAATGCAGATTGGTGCAACCACTGTGGAAAACAATATGGAGTTCCCTGAAACAATTGAAAATGGAACTGCCTTATGACCCAGCGATTCCACTTCTAGGAACATATCCAAAGAAATCCAAAACACTGATTCCAAAGAATATATGCACCCCTATGTCATTGCAGCACTATTTACAATAGCCAAGATTTGGAAGCAGCCCAAGTGCCCATCAGTAGATTAATGGATAAAATAGCTATAGTACATTTACACAATGGAATACTGCTGGCCTTAAAAATAAGGAAAGCTTACCCTTTGTAACAGCATGGATGGACCTGGAGAGCATTATGCTAAGTGAAATAAGCCAATCAGAGATAGACAAGTACCATATGATTTCACTCATATGTGGAGTCTAATGAACAAAATAAACTAAAGAACAAAATAGAAATAGACTCATAGAGACAGAGAACAGACTGACAGCTGTCAGAGGGGAGGTGGGTTTCAGGACTTGGTGAAGTGGGTGAGGGATTAATTAAAAAAAGAGAGAAGTCATAGACATAGTGGTATGGTAATTGCAAGAGGGAAAGGGGGGTGAGGGGAGGTAGAAGAAGGGGGGATACAATTTTATTAACCTGTTTCACCCCAATACATTCAATAAAAAAGATAAAAAATTTTTTAAAACCCAGAAAGTTGCATTGAACACAGGAAGCTTAAATAATAATATTTTCTTAGAAATATAATAGCAGTTGGTGAATACAACTTACTATGTGAATTACTGCGTAAGTTTTATTAATTGACAATCTGGGTGGAAAACCTAGCAAGTCCCGTTTAAAATAATAGGTTTTTATTATGTCTGAAATTATAAACATTATATAATTAGGAGTTTAAAAAAAAAAAGCTGTGCTACATTTACACAATGGAATACTACTTGGCCATAAAAAAGGAGGAAATCTTACCTTTTGCAACAGCATGGATGGACCTGGCGAGTATTATGCTAAGTGAAATAAGCCAGTCAAAGAAATATAAATACTGTATGATTTCACTTATATATGGAATCTTATGAACACAATAAACTAATAAATAAAATAGAGACAGTCTCATAGATACAGAGAACAGAGGCATTGGGGGGCTGGGTCAAAAATGTGAAGGGATTAAGAAAAAATAATTAAACTCCTAGACACAGACAACAGTAGGGTGATTACCAGAGGTAAAGGGGGTTAGGGAGAGGTAGAAGAAGGTAAAGGGGGGATAAATGGTGATGGAAGGAGACTTTACTTGGGGTGGTGAACACACAATACAGTATACACACAATGTATTATATAATTGTACACCTGAAACCTATATAATTTTTTTAGCTAGTGTTACCCCAATAAATTCAATAACAATAAATTAATAAAAAAAGATTAAATAAAGCTGTTTAACAAAGTTTCCCAAATTAATTTAACCACCAAACCTCCCTCTCTCTCTTTTTTTTTTTTTTCCTTAACTGTAAAAAGCTGCAGAACTTAGAGTCTATGGGGAGTGTTTTGGGAAATATTGTCCTTATGAGTTCAAATAATTTAATCTGGATTTTGGATAGTTAAGGTTTAGAATTAAATGCCTCAAAAGACGTTACACCTGCCAGGGTACATACAGGTGGGAAAAAAAACTCAAGCGTCAATACTTACTGCTGTTATCCTCAGTATATCTGGGCACGAGTAAGTCAATATGTACTTTATTCGTGAGTATTTGGAAGTTTATTGTGTATGAAAAATATCTAAGATCAGCAGTAATTGGCTATAAGTTAGTTGGACACTGTGGAAGATTAATTACTTGAGACCTTAAGCTATCTCTGTAGAATAGCTTTTTCTTATAATTGATATATATGTTATTACAAAGCCAGAAGAATTGTATACAGTCGGCCCTCGTTTATCGCGGTTAATCAGTTCCGGACTCTACTACGATAAATGAATTTCCGTGAAGTAGGATTCTTTATTTATATACAGTCGTCCCTCGCCACTTCGCACTTCGACTTTCGTGGCTTCACTCTATCACGATTTTTTCAAATACTATACTATACTATATTTGAAAAAACCGTATAGTATAGTATAGTATAGTATAGTATACTATATTTGAAAAAACCGTATAGTATAGTATAGTATAGTATACTATATTTGAAAAAACCGTATAGTATAGTATAGTATTTGAAAAAATCGTGATAGAGTGAAGCCGTGAAAGTCAAAGCGCGAAGTGGCGAGGGACGACTGTATATAAATAAAAATATAAAAAATAGCTTTTGCTAAAAAGCAGAATCATAACTTATATGACTCAAAAATTTTTTTTTTCTTCTTAGTGATGCAATATGGGAAAGGCAAATCATGTTATTACAGGTTCCTGACGAAAGGACAACAGTGGATTTGGCTTCAAACTCATTACTATATCACTTATCACCAGTGGAATTCAAGGCCAGAGTTTATTGTTTGTACTCACACTGTAGTAAGGTAAATTATTTTACAAAATTTCTGAACTATAAAAATATCCATAATGATATTGACAATGAAATTTGTATGCATGACTTGTTAATGAACTACTAAGTGTTTTTTTTTCTTATTTTTGATACACAGTGTCAATATATTATTAAATTTCCTTATAGACATTATATAGAAATAGAATGCAGGTATATATAGATATATAATTCTTGACATACATTGTATGGTTTAAAGCAGAGATTGTAACTGTCTTTTATGTACCAAAGTCAATTACTTAAAAGGAAAACTGGAGTAGACAAACATACTCTTCAGTTGATATCTCTGAATTTAAGAACTGTGCTTTTACAGATCATTTGCATTACATACCTAGAAAATTCAATTTGAGATGCCTAGAAAAATGCAATTTGAATTAAGATATTGTACACAGTTTTTTGATTGTACCTATGTCGTAGGTTTGTGTAGTACATGGAACATAGCCTGGAATTAATAATGAGCAAGGAAGACACATAGCAAAAACTGAATGGGTACATCTCTGCAGTATTTTAAATGAATGACCAAACACTAAAATTTTGTTGTTTTCATTTGTAGTTATGCAGAAGTTAGGGCTGAAAGACGACGAGAACTTGGCATTGAAGAGTCTCTTCCTGAGACAGCTGCTGACAAAGTATGTATATTACAATTTTAAAAAAATTATTTCTTTGCAATGAAAGATAAGACTCAGTAATTTATAGGGAAGTTATTTTTTAAAGATTTTATTTTCTCACTTGTGACAGGGCAATACATTTTTAATATAATATTTTAAAACCTCATCTGCTTCTAAAAAGGATTTGAAGAGTCCACTGTTCAGTGATAATGGGATGAGAGACATGTATGATCTCAGATTTAAACTACCATTTATTAATTGCCTATAATATGTTAAGCTCTGAATAGGTTCTTTATACAAATTACAAAGTATCTTTTACTCCTCAGACATCCTTACCTGGTAGGCAGTATCCCCACTTTGAAAATATTGGAATGGAGGCTTTAAAGACACCTGGCTGGGAAGTTATAGTCAGAATTTGAACTCTGGTTTCTCTTTTCATTATATCATGTAGAAGGGTAGTGTGTTAGTTACCTATGGCTGTGTAACAAAACTTGATGATGTACTATAGCAGTTATTAACTCATATTTTCTGTGATTAAGAATCCAGGTACAGTTTAGTTGGGACCTCTGGTTCAGAATTGGTTATGAGGCTGCGGTCAGGGTGTCAGTCCGTGGTCTTCTACAAGACTGTGATCAAGGTGTCCATGGGGGCCAGTTATCTCAAGGTTCATCTGGGGCAGAATCTGTTTCCAGGCTTACTTTGGTTGTTGGAAGGATCTGATTTCTTCTGGGCATTTGGATGGAGGGCCTTGATTGCTTGATGACTGATGGCCAGAGGTCACCCTCAGTTCCTTTCCAGGTGGCCCTTTTCATCAAAGCAAGTATGCAAGAAGATCCGGGGAGAGAAAACCACCAAGATGAAAGGCAGAATCTTTTGTAACCTAATCACAGAAGTGATATTGCATCACTTTTATCAATTCTGTACATGAGAAGCAAATTACCAGGTCTAGTCTACACTCAAGGGGAGGGATTACTCAAGGGAGTGAATACCAGGAGGTAGGAATCATCATGAGGCATGTCAGAAGTTGCCTACCACTGGTATTTTTGACTTGTAGAAAACAAGTGGAATGAGAAGAGTCAAGAGTCCATATAAAAAGTGTGTTAAACAGGCAGGGTGCCAGGGGACAATATGGGGGATATTGATCAGTCATTCAGTAAACCTTATTAAGTACCTTCCACATGCCAGGCAGTACCAGACATGGCTCTAGATGCTAAGAATTCAGCAGTAAATAACAGACAAGTTCTCTGCTGTCATGGATCCCACAGAAAAGAATGTTTCAAAGGAAGTGTTGTAGATGTACAGGAAGAACGTTTAGTATGTTTTAATAAAAGAAACTTTCTGAGACAAGTGCTTTACGTCTAGGATTCCTTGAAATGGGGACCATTATAGAATCTAAAGAATACAGATTGTTCCCCCTTGCTGCTGCTTTTTCCCTCATGCCAGTGTTCAATCCTAGTAAATTCAGTTAGCCCTACTTCCAAAATATACTCCAACTGTCTGCTTTCTTACTGTGTTTACTGTTGCCACCGTGATCCACTGGGAGTTTAGGGGAGAGGTCCATTTGAGATAGATTTTTAAGAACTTTTATTGTGTGGCTGGTTTTAAAGTCATGAGTGTAAATGTGATCACCAGGGGAATGGATGGAGAGATGACAGCCAAATACTAAACATTAATGTTGGTGCGCTCCAGCTTTAGGAGGTGAGGGAGACAAGGAAATAGCCAGTGAGGTAGGAATAAAACCAATTTTAAGTGTACAGTTCAGTGGCATTAAGTACATTCACGCTGGTGTGCAAGCCATCATCACCATTCATCACCAAAACTTTTTCATCTTCCCAAGCTGAAATTCCATATCCTACCCATTAAACTGTAATTCCTATTTCCTCCTCTTTCAAGCTCCTGGCCACCACCAGTCTACTTTCTGACTCTATTAATTTGACTCCCAGAGGTACCGCATACAAGTGGACTCATAGAGTAATTGTCCTCATGTGACTGGCTTATTTGACTTGGCATAATGTCCTCAAGGTTTATCCATGTTGTAGCATGTGACAGAATTTCCTAAATAATATTTTGTTGTGTGTATATGCCACATTTTTGTTATCTACTCATCCTTCATTGGACACTTGGGTTGCATTCATCTTTTGGCTATTTTGACTAGTACTGCTATGAACATGGGTGTACAAATAGCTGTTTGAGCCCCTGCTTTCAATTTTTTGAGCGTGTACTCAGAAATGGAATTGTTGGATCATATAGTAATTCTATGTTTAATTGTTTAAGCAACCATCTTATTGTTTTCCATAGTAGCTACATTATTTTACATTTTCATTAGCAGTGCACAAGAGTTCCATTTCTATATTCTTACCAACACTGGTTATTTATTTTCTGTGTGTGTGTGTTGTTGTTTTTTTCTCTTACAATGGATGGATGTGAAGTAGTATCTCATTATGGTTTTGATTTATATTTTCTTAATGATTGTTGATATTGAGCATCTTTTCATGTGTTTATTGACCATTTGTATATCTTCTTTGGAGAAATGTCTGTAAGATCTATACTAGTTTTTTAACTGGATTGGGGAGTTGTTGTTTTTTTGTTTTTTTCTGTTGAATTGTAGAGTTTTTTTTATATGTTCTGGGTATAAATTTATTATCAGCTATGTGATTTGCAAATGTTTTGTCTCATTCCATGGATTGCCTTTCCACTCTGGTATACTGTCCTCTGGTGCATTTACTGTCATCCAAGAAATTATTGCCCAATCCAATGTCCTAAAGCTTTTCTCTTTCTGAAAGTTCTATAGTTTTTAGGTCTTTGATCTATTTTGAGTTAGCTTTTGTATATGGTATATGGTAAGAGTTCACCTTCATTCTTCTGTATCTGTTGTTTCTTTAAATCGAGAATGAAGCCAAAACCTTCTGGCTATAAAAAATAAATTTTCATTTCTTTACCTAATATATACACACATAACATTGCTTTGTTATGAGTAAAAACTGACTTTTGGGAAGAGGGGTTAGCAAGCAATATTGATAATTTGGGGTCTCTGAACTGAACCACAAGAAAACATTTATTTTACTCTTTCTCCTTAGAGCCAAGATTCTGGGTCTGATAACCGTATAAATACAGTCAGTCTCAAGGAAGCGTTAGAAAGGTTTGATCATAGCCCAACCCCTTCTGCTTCCTCCCGGAGTTCAAGAAAATCATCTCACACAGCAGTCTCAGACCCATCTTGTGAGTACTCTAGCTTCAAAGCAGACTTCCTTTAAAGAAAGTGTTTCTAAATTGTGTTACTGGCATCAGCATTTTTAATGAAATGCTACTTTAAAATAAGTTTTACATTTCTGAAATATATTAAACTTTCCAGTAAGAGGAACATTGTTCACATTTAGCAAAAATTAAGTTTATGAAGTAGCCTATAAAATATATAGGTGGTAATATTGGTATTGTTGTTTTTAATCTTAAAAGAAAGCAAGATTATTTATTCCTCTTTTTTTTTTAATCCTCACCTGAGGACATTTTTGCATTTATCTTCAGATAGAGCGGGAGGGAGAGAGGTAAGAAGAGAGAGAGAGAGAGAGAGAGAAACATTGACGTGAGAGAGACACATCGAGTGGTTGCCACCCACACGACCCCAACCAGGGCCAGGGACAAACTGCAACCGAGGTAGGTACATGCCCTTAGTGGGAATCGAACCTGGGACTCTCTGGTCCGCGGGCCGATGCTCTAACTGCTAAGCCAAACCGGCCAGGGCTTCCTCTTTTTCTTTTTTTTTTTTTTTTTGTTTTTATCCTCACCCAAGGACATTTTTCCATTTTTTGTTCAGATAAAGTGGGAGGGAGGGAGAGGGAGAGAGAGAGAGAGAGAGAGAGAGAGAGAGAGAGAGAGAGAGAGAGAGAGAGAGAGAGAGAAACATTGATGTGAAAGGGACACATCAAGTGGCTGCCTTCCGCACGACCAACCAGGGCCGGGGACAAACTGCAACCGAGGTATGTGCCCCTAGCGGGAACCGAACCCGGGTCTCTCTGGACCGCAGGCCGACGCTCTAACCGCTGAGCCAAACCGGCCAGGGCTCCTCTTTTTCTTTTACTGGTAGAGCCAGTAAGTGTTCTTTAAGTTTGCTTTTTGAAAGTTTTTTTTTTTTTTATAATATGTTTTCATTGACTTTTTAAGGAGAGAGAGAGAGAAAAACATCCATGTGAGAGAGACACATCTATCGGCTGCCTCCTGCATGCCCCCTCCTGGGGGTCGAGCCTGCAACTCAGGCATGTGCCCTGACCAGGAATCGAACCTGGACCTCTCAGTCCATGAGACAATGCTCAATCCACTGAGCCACGCCAGCTGGGCTGAAAGTTTTTTTTTTTTTAAAGAGTTTTGTCTTTATAAAGACTTGCATTATTGTCATTAAATTAGTAACCTTTTTTTTCAAGAATAACTTTCATTTCTCAGGGTATTAAAACTATATGTACTAGTAAGGAGAAAAGAGATCGTGGTGAACTACACAACATTGTGGGTAGAACGTCAGAGGTTAAACATAGGATTTCTAAAATTTTAGAAGAAAATTTTCCCCTACTATAGCTGTTTCTTTTTAAACATTTTTAAATTTTATTGTGGTAAGAACACTTAAAATGAGATCTACCCTGTTAAATTTTTTAGTGTATAATATGTTATTGTTGACTATAGATACAGTGTTGTACTGCAGATCTCTAGAGATTATTCACTGTGCTTAACTGTAACTTTATGCCCGTTGATTAGTAACTCCTTGCTTTCCCCTCTGCCCAGCCCTTTGCAGTCACCATTCTCTTTGATTCAAAAAATTTGACTATTTTTTTTATTTATTTATTTTTTATCCTCACCCAAGGACATTTTTCCTTTTTTTTTTTTTTTTTTTCTGATAGAGTGGGAGGGAGAGAGAGGAAGAGAGAGAGAGAGAGAAACATCGTTGCGAAAGGGAAAGGGACACATCGAGTGGCTGCCTCCTACACGATCCAACCAGGGCCGGGGACAAACTGCAACCGAGGTGCGTGCCCTTAGTGGGAACCGAACCTGGGTCTCTCTGGACCGCAGGCCGACGCTCTAACCGCTGAGCCAAACCGGCCAGGGCAAAAAATTTGACTATTTTAGATACCTTAGATAATGGAGTAATGCACTCCTTGTCTTTCTGTCATTGATCTGTTTCACTTAGCCTGATGTCCTCAAGGTTCATCCAGTTGTTGCATCTTGTAGAATTTCTTTCTTTTAAAAGATTGAATAGTATTCCATTGTTATATACAGGGGTTGGCAAAAGTAGGCTTACAGTTGTGAGTATACAAAACACAGCGTTTATTTTTGTATTATTATTTATTAATTATTGTATTATTTCCCATATGAACAATGGTAAACCTACTTTTGCCCACTGCTGTTTTATATCACATTTTGTTTATCCATTCATCTGTCAATGGACATTTAGCTTGGCTATTGTGCATAGTGCTGCAGTGAACTTAGGAGTGCTAATATCTCTTCGAGATCCTGGTTTTGATTATTTTGGATAAATACAAGGGGATTTGCTGGATCATATATGGTAGTTCTGTTATTATTTTTTTGTGAAACCTCCACGCTGTTTTCCACAATGGCTGTGTTGTTTTGTATCCCTACTAACAGGATGCAAGAATTCTAGTTCCTTCACATTCTTGCAAACACTTGCCTTTGGTTTGTTTTGATAATAGCTATCCTGACAGGTGTGAGATGATATTTTACTGTGGTTTTTATTTGCATTTCCCTGATGATTTGTGATATTGGGCATCTTTCCATATTCCAGTTGATCTTTTGTATATCTTCTTTAGAGAAATGTCTATTCAATTTCTTAGGCCATTTTTCAGTTGAATTATTAGTTTTTATTTTACTATTCAGTTGTAATCATTATTATATTTGAAGTTTTTCTATTTTAAAACCTTTTTTTGTCCTTAAAAAAGAATTTAGAAGAATTGTCTTATTGTCGTAGACTTAAATTTTATTGAATAATTTAGAAAAAGAACTCAAAATCCTTATTTTTGTTCACTGAAATGCATATTAAGATTCATTTTGAAAACTGTATTTTATGAAGTACTAATACTGTTCTGTTTTTGTTGACTAATCTCAGCAACACCAACAAAGATCCCGACGGATACTAGCACTCCTCCCAGACAGCATTTACCAGCTCATGAAAAGATGGCACAAAGGAGGTCATCATTTAGTAGTCAGGTAACTCTTTAGTTAGTATGTGTCTGAATAAGGATTTATTAAAAGGGAAAAAATCGTCGAAATCTTTAGAAATTCATTGGTTCATTATCCCTTTCTATAAAGATTAAAATAGTTGTTGCTATGTGACACTCAGGGTCTTTCTTTTTTTGTGAAGTAGTTGTCAAACATATCAATCCTATAATTATTTTCAAGTAAAATGTTAGATTTTCCTTTTTGTTATGAAAAGCTGGTAATTTAGAGTCATTCTGTATCTGAGTTTAAATATCAACGACTTTCAAGTAAATCCAGTCAACTTTTTTTTGTTAATTGTCACCCAAGAATATTTTTCCATTGATTTTAGATAGAATGGAAGGTGGGGGGTGAAAGTTCAGTTGGTTGCCTCCCAAATGACCCCAACGAGGGCCAGGGATGAAACCTGCAACCCTTCGGTCAGTAGGCCCACATTGTAACCACAGAGCCAAACCTGCCAGAGCAAATCCAGTCAACTTTTATTTAGATCCCATGCATGGTAATGTGGCAGATGCCTTGGAAGATAAAAACATAAATAGGAAACAGGCATTTTTACTGTAGAGGGGGAGACATGCCTATACTCAGCTAAAAAAAAGTGTGAGGCAAATTGTAATTCAGTTATAAAGATACTGTGGTCATATTTCTGGTGGAAGTATTCATGTATGAGAACATTCGTCACTCCAGTGTTGTTTTTATTTTGCTTCTAGTCAATAAATTCCCAGTCTATTGGTCAGTCATTAACACAGCCAGTGATGTCTCAAGCCACAAATTTACCAGTTCCACAAGGCATGTCCCAGGTATTTTTGTTTGTTTGTTTCAGTTGAGTATTTTGAAATGATAAATTGTTTTTAAGCTAATACAGATTTTAAAAATATTCTTATAGATGCAGTAAATCTTAACTGTGGACATTTAGAATATTTGGGGATATTTTTGATTGTCATTGTTTTGGGGGTACCACTGGCCCTTAGTTTAGTAGGCAAGGGCCAGGGTTGCTAATTGTTTCAGGATGCATTACAGTTTTGCACAACAAAGAATTACCCTGCTTAATATGCTATAACACCTCCATTGAGAAACACTACAGAAAGATATTACGGATGAAGTATAACTGTTCATTTTTCTTCTATGGATAGTGGAAGAATCAACTAATTTTCATGTATTCATTCATTTGTTTATATATAGAACATTTATTGAGTTTCTTGTACATTTCAGATATTGCAGTTGCTGGCAGTACAAAATACATAATATCTATACTTAAAGACTTTCTTACAATGACAGAGAATTACTATACAATACATAGTCTATGCTCAAGGTATGTAGGCTGATACATGTGTACATTAGGTGGACACTTAATGCAGCCTGAGGAAGTAAAGGAAAACTTTCTGGAAGAATCTTTGCTTAAGCTGAGTCCTAAAGGAGGCCTGAATATAGAAATTAGCAAGACAAAGGACAAGTATTACAAATGTGACAAATTACTTTTGATTATAAATTCCCAACTTGTAATTCATGACTCTGCGCAAACTCATTCAGTGCCTCAGATACATTAAAAATACTACTGAGTAGTAAAAATAATCCTAAATTTTCTTACTGTTTTGTTTGGTATTAAATATACCTTGACTTAACAGTGTCTCAATTTTAAATAACAATAGATAAAAACAGTATTTTTCTAAAAATACCTTTGTCTTATATTATTTAAATTATACATGATACTTGTACAAATATATTGACAATGCATTGAATTTTTTAAATGTCATAATTTTGACTTTCAGCAATGTATGATCATATAAGATGTTTATAACAGCATTGTATTATTAAATATTATATGCAGTTGTTACAGTTTTTATTATCGAGTCCTCAAATGCTTTTTATTCTGAAGGTTAATAGAATTTTTATGTGTTTAGACATACTTTCAGTATTATTAGTTTATTAATCTCAAGATACTAAATATGCAGTTAACATTTTAAAGGGATATTTTCATGAAATAAAGAATATCTGTTATGTCAAAAATGTTAATAAGTATTCGAATCTCATTTTTGTTCAGTGATAAAGACACTTTGCTGTGTTTTTTTTTAGTCTGTTTCTGTTTTCTTATTTGTACTCAGTAGTTCTTTAAGTAGTGACAGTGTAGTTATCCAAAGGTATAAATAATTTTACTTAAGGTAAAATATATTTGTATGACAGCTGTCTGTCTATCTATCTATCTATCTATCTATCTATCTATCTATCTATCTATCTATCTTCTATCTATCTATCTATGTAATTTTGAATAATATTTTAAAAATAAAGGAATGAGGGAGCAGAGGTTCTAAATGTATAGTATTTTCTAACACCAAATGTAATCTAATACATGATATGGTCTGGTTATTATCAACTTCAGAAGTCAGAGTTATATACTTTGAAAAGTAATATTCAGTATCCTCAATACATACTTTTGAAGTTGAATAAAAGTTTTTGGGAGACATTTCTTAACTTTTAGATGCAGTTCACTCTAGAAAACTATTTAAAGACTAAGACAGATTTCCAATAAAGTGAAATTCTTTCTGTTCTTATAATGTATCCTGTGCTGAATATTCATGGAAAAAATTAAATGAGTGTAATTAAAATAATTAAGTGTAGACTTAAGTGGTGAATCCCCAAATGTGGCTAAATTTCAGCAGTAGTAAATAGAAGCTGCTTATGACTCAGGTGAATCATAGAGAAATAAGTATGATCGAAAGCCCTGTTAATAGAATAATTTTTTTTCATTTATGTATGTATTCATTGAGTTGTAATTGCTTAGTTTTTAAAAGCTTGTGTTTTGTACTTAACCCGAGAACAGTTTCAGTTGAAAATATGAGAAAAATATTATGGCTGGTTGTCAGATTTTTGTAGGTTTCTAATGATGTGCACAAAGTGGACATTCTAGGGATGTCAGAATTTGATATGAATAACTCTAGGTGCAGGCTACTTTTTCAAATGTTAAAGGGTAGAAATGAAGTTAAGTAATTTGTTCTAACAAGTGATAGAGCCACATATGAGCTAAGGTTTTTTAATACCACTGTGTACTTTTAATCAGTCAAGATGCAATTCAGAAGTCAGAAATTTGAACAGGGGTAATATAAAATATTGTTAACTGGTCACAGGGATTAACTACTAAATTCTTAAAACTACAGGAATAACAGATATAGAAAGCAGCCTTAACCATAGTGAAAGGGAGAGTACCCAAGGAAGAAACAACTTGGAAGACTCCCCCAAACCCCCTAAATTTCTCCTCTTCCAGGCCAGGCTGAGACTCAGATCCCACTGGGGAGGTGTGGCTGTAGCCACTGGATGGTAGAGAAGTTTACTGAAGTGCCATGGACTAGAACTAGAGAGCAGGAAGCCACCTGCTGGGATACCAGTAAAGTTTGCTGGGGAGCTGATCACTTGGATCCTAGTGAGACTTGCTGGAGAACCACCTGTTGGGGTGCTTATGAGACTCACTAGGAAGCTACTCATTGGCAGATGAGCACCAGAACCAGAAAGATAAGCACATCCCTTTGTAGTATCTCTTCAGTACCATAAACTGGCGTGACTAAGTTTGTGCCTGCTGGCAAAGGAGAAATATTTGTAGATTCCAGCTCCAGTATGACAAAGCCAAGCAGAGATAGGTATATTTGCTGAGAGGCAATACAATGATAACTGGCTAACATTCTTAGCTCATGATATACTGCTTACTTTCCAAATTGCACAATTATGAGGAATAAGTAATTCTAAAATATCTTATACTTTTTCATACATGGTACTTCAGTTTCAGTTTTCAGCACAATTAGGAGCCATGCAGCATCTGAAAGACCAATTGGAGCAACGGACACGAATGATAGAGGCAAATATTCATCGGCAACAGGAAGAACTAAGAAAAATTCAAGAACAACTTCAAATGGTCCATGGTCAAGGGCTGCAGGTAAGATGTTACTATATTTGATTTAAACAAAGCATGCCATTCACATTTTAATTTCTTAGGGAAATTGACTGTTCTTAATTAAAAGTGACATGGAAGATAAAAATAAAATAAAAATCAATAAAAACATACATATTAAAAAAGTAAATAAAAGTGACATGCAAGAGAGGCTTCTAGTCAAGATGACCACATCAAAATTACAACTGAATTACAAAACAGCCATCACTGAGAAGCACCTGAAGTCTAGCTGAACATAAATCCTATAACTAAGAATAGACAGAAGAAGCCATGTTGAGAGTGGTAGAAGGGGTGGAGATGTGAAAGGGGTTGGTCCCACACCCATGTGTGGTGGTTGAGAATGTGCAGGGATGTCAGCTGCAGAGATTACCCCCTGAGGAGCAAGGGGTCCCAGCCCCATACCAGGCCCCCAGCCCAGGATTTCACTATCAGGAAGAGAAGTCCCCATAACTTCTGACTGTGAAAACCAGCTGAGAATGTGGCTGAGTGAGCAGAGGGCTTCTGGAGTCCCAGGCCTTCCTTTTATAGGGCCTGTGCACAGGGTCTCACTCCTTCTGAGCTTCAGTGCTGGGGCAGCAGCTCAAAAAATGCC
Source organism: Tadarida brasiliensis (assembly GCA_030848825.1). Taxonomy (NCBI): domain Eukaryota; kingdom Metazoa; phylum Chordata; class Mammalia; order Chiroptera; family Molossidae; genus Tadarida; species Tadarida brasiliensis. The sequence goes on along the minus strand of CM061257.1, from coordinate 37,175,968 downwards.
AAGGACATATAGGGAGAAACTGAAATGTCTGGTTTCAGGGAGAGGGCTGGAGGGCAGAAGCCATTATTATTTTGCTGAGCTCACCCCCAGCAAGCACAGGCAGGCACCATATCTTGAGCCTCTATCAACCTAGCTATCACTGTTCCCCCTGCCGTGGTGATTCCCTGAGACACCTCCCCACCCAAGCTGTTTTCAGTGGCTTTTCCATATTTAGAAGGCCTATCTTAGCTCATGCTGTGGACTTTCCTAAAATCTCTTGAGATTCACAAAACCCAGACAGACAATCCCTGGCCTTGGCATGCCTCATACCTCTTGCTAAGCAGCCCCAAGCCCAGCACTAGTAGCAGCTGGCCTCAGTTAGCAGCTTAGCCTCTCCCAGGCAGTTCCAAACCCGGCACAAGTGGAAACCATCTACAGATCACTTTGTAGCTCATACCAAGTGGCCCTAGGCAGAGCATAGGCAGCAGCTTACCTTGGCCTGCATCCTGCCAAGAGGCCTCAGAACCAATACACCTGATGTCCAACTTCAGCCCACACCAGAGCACCACCCAACCACCTCCACAAATGACACTCAAAGGGCAGACTTGGCAAGCACCACAGCCCTAAAGCGGATCTTGCTCCATCGGGTCAGTCCCTGCACAATAGCTCCTCCACTGTAGTCATGACCAGCCCTCACAATTAGCCTGAGGGTAAGTCCTTACCATTGAGGTGCCAATAGCAATCAAGACAGCTACAACAGAAGGGCATGACAACCAACACATGGGACACACCTAGAGCACCCGGCTCAGGTTACCAGGGAGACTACCACTGGGCCCCAAGGACACCTACTACATAAGGCCCCTCTACCAAGACCGGGATATGTAGCAGCTCTACCTGATAAATAGAAACAAACACAGGGAGGCAGCAGAAATGAGGAGACAAAGGAATGTCCCAAATGAAAGAACAGAACAAAACTCCAGAAAAAGAACTGAACAAAATGGAGACAAGCAGTCTACCAGGTACAGAGTTTGAAATACTGGTTATAAGAATGTGTGATCTCAGAGAGATTTTCAGCAGAGAGACAGGAGATAAAAAAGGGGTTAGAGCCCTGCCTGGGTGTCTCAGTTTGTTGGAGTGTTGTCCCGTATACCAAAAGGTTTTGAGTTCGATTTCCGGTCAGGGCACATACCTAGGTTGCAGGTTCGATCCCTGGTTGGGGTGCATACAGGCAGCAACCAATGTCTGTCTGTCTGTCTGTCTCTCTGTCTCTCCCTCCCCCTCTCCCCCCCTCTCCCCTTCCTCTCTCTCTGAAATCAAAGAAACAAAAACATCCTCAGGTAAGGACTAAAAAAAAAGTGGAGGTAGAAAACATAAGAACCAATCAGATAATGAATGCAATAATTGAAATGAAGAATACGTTAAGAGGGAATTAACAGTAGATTAGATGAAGCAGAGGATTGAATCAGTGATTTGAAAGATAAGGTATCAGAGAACATCCAGTCAGAACACTAAAATGAAGAAAAGAATCCAAAAAAAAGGATAGTTTAAGGGGCCTCTGGGGCAACATTAAGTGTCCTAACATCCAAATCATAGGTGTAACAGGAGGAGAAGAGAGAGAGCAAGGAATTGAAAACCACTTTGAAAAAATAGTGACAAAACTTCCCTAACCTGACAAAGGAAATAGATTTACAAGTCCAGGAAGTGCAGAGAGTCTGAAACAAATGAATTCAAAGAGACCCACATCAAGTCATATAATTAAAATGCCAAAGGTTAAAGATGAGAGAATCTTGTGTTTTTTTTTAATCCTCACCTGAGGACACTTTTGCATTCATCTTCAGACAGAGCAAGAGGGAGAGAGGAAGAGAGAGAGAGAAACATCGATGTGAGAGAGACACATTGAATGGTTGCCTCCCACACGACCCCAACTGGGGCCGGGGACAAACTGCAACCGAGGTATGTGCCCTTAGCGGGAACCGAACCTGGGTCTCTCTGGACTGTGGGCCGACGCTCTAACCGCTGAGCCAAACTGGCCAGGGCAAAGATGGGAGAATCTTAAAAACAGCAAGAGAAAAGCAGTTACCTACAAGGGGGCTCCCATAAGACTGTTAAGTGATTTCTCAACAGAATCTTTGCAGGTCAGAAGGGATTGGCATGAAATATGCGAAGTGATGAAAAGCAAGGACCAAGATTACTCTACCCAGCAAAGTTATCATTTAGAATAGAAGGACAAATAAAGAGCTTCCCAGACAAGAAAGAGCTAAAGGAGTCTACAGTCGTCCCTCGCCACTTTGTGCTTTGACTTTGCGGCTTCACTCTATCGCACTTTTTTTCCAATATAGTATAGTATTTGAAAAAACCGCGATAGAGTGAAGCCTCGAAAGTCGAAGCACGAAGTGGCAAGGGACGACTGTATAAATAAAGAATCCTACTTCGCAGAAATTCATTTATTGCGGTAGAATCTGGAACTGATTAACTGCGATAAACAAGGGCTGACTGTATGTAAAACCATTATAAGAAATGTTAATGGGACTTCTTTAAGAAGAAGAGAAAAGATAAAAAGTCTGAATAATAAAATGGCAATAACTACATATATATCAAAATTACTTTAAATGTAAATGGATTAAATGCCCCAATTAAAAAACATAGGGTAGCTGAATGGATAAGAAAACAAGACCCTTACATATATTGTATACAAGAGACTCACTTTAGATCAAAAGAAACATACAGATTGAATGTAAAGGGAATGGGAAAATATATTTCATGAAAATGGAAATGAAAAAAAAAAAAAGCTGAAATAGCAAAACTTATACCAGAAAAAATAGGCGTTAAAACAAAGGCACAAGACAAAGAAGAACCCACCAGTTCCACTTCTGGGTATTTATCTGAGGAAACCCAAAACACTAATTTGAAAAGACATGCCTCCATATGTTCACTGCCGCATTATTTATAATAGCCAAGATACGGAAGCAACCTGTGTCCATCTATAGGTGGTGATTGGATATTTATAATGGAACATGACTTAACCATAAAAAAGAATGAAATCTTGTCATCTGTAAAAACATGGATGGACCAGAAAGTATTGTGCTCAGTGAAATAAGTCAGACAGAGAAGGATAAATACCATATGATTTCACTTATATGTGGAATCTGAAGAACAAAGTAAATATACAAACAAAACAGAAACAAAATCATAGATAGAGGGAACATTTTGATGGTTGCCAGATGGGAGGGGGTTTGAGAGTATGGGTGAAAAAAGTGAAGGGATTGAGAAGTACAGATTGGTAGTTATAAACTAGTCATAGGGATATAAAGCTTTGCATAGGGAATATAGTTGATAATATTATAGCCCTGGCTGGTGTGGCTTGGTTGGTTAGAGTGACGTCCCATGCACGAAAGGGTCACGGGTTCAATTTCCAGTCAGGGCACATACTCAGATTGTGGGTTTGGTCCCCAGTCAGGGTGCTTATAGGAGGCAACTGATCAATGTTTTTCCAATTGATGTTTCTCTCTCTCCCTCCCTCCCTCCTACTCCCTCTCCTTTCCTCTCTCTCTAAAATCAGTAATTAAAAAGCAAACATATCCTCGGGTAATGATGGAAAAATAATAGTATTCTAATAACTATGTATGGTGTTAGATGGAAGCTGGAGTTATTGGGGTGATCACTTTATAAATATAAATGTGTAATCACTATGTTGTACACCTGAAACTAATATAATATTGTATGATAACTGAAATTGAAAATTATTTTTTAAAACTGACATGCAAGAGATATATTTCATCAGTTTTGTTCAGTAAATACTCATTGCTTACCTATTCAGTATGATCGAATTTATAGTCTCTGAACATATTCATTCCTAAGAGTATTTCTATCAACATCCTTGTTTCTCCAGATTAGAGTCATCTTTAGCAGTTCAATTTTGAGTAAACTTTAATTCATAATATAAAAATTGTGTTTTACATAGACTTTTAGGTTCACATTGGTACAGAATTTATAATAAACCATCAATCATTGTTTTAATAAAATACCAGTAGGTACAATTTCAGTCTTATTTGGTCAGCCACTCTAAAGTTATGTCTGTCAGCCCGGCTGGTGTGGCTCAGTGGTTGAGCGTTGACCCATGCACTAAAATGTCGCTGGTTCAATTCCCAATCAGGGCACATGCCCAGATTGTGGGCCAAATCCCCAGTGAGGAGCATGCAGGAGGCAGCCAATTGATAGTCTTTCTCTCTCATCGATGTTTCTCTCTCTCCCTCTCCCTTCCTCTCTCTCTAAAAATCAATAAAGAAGAAAAAAAATAAGTAAAGTTATGTCTGTCAGAGACTAGGACTTTGGTAAAGGGAAATTAAAGTGAAAATTATTTTTATCTAATGACATAAATTATATTATACATGATATGGTTAGAATGACTGGGTGAATGATTATGAGGTATCTTTTATTCAGTAATATTTATTGCTAATTGTTCATTCAAAATGTCTTAATCTTGTTACATGCTTTTTAAACTTTAATTCATAGCTTGTTTATGCTTTCTTTTTTTTAATGCTCTCATTCATCACTTTTTAGTCTACAAAGCTCATTTTAATGTAATCTTTATTTTTAAAGATGTTTTTACAGCAATCAACCCCTGGGTTGAATTTTGGTTCTGTTCAACTTTCTTCTGGAAATTCATCTAACATCCAGCAACTCGCACCTATAAATATGCAAGGCCAGGTTGTTCAGACTAACCAAATTCAAAGTGGAATGAATACTGGACACATTGGCACAACTCAGCACATGATACAACAGCAGACTTTACAAAGTACATCAAGTCAGGTAATGCTGTCAACCACAGTGGGCTATGGAGTGTTCAGTAATTGAAATATGTATTATTGCTGCAACAAAAATAAAGCTCTGTCTTGAATAGCACCACATGTATTAATTTAGTAGTAATAATTAGTATAGTATTGAGAGTGAGCATTATTAAAATACTTTGTTCAAAAGTGTTGTGAAACTATTAGATGTTAAATACTTTCACTGTTTGACATTTTTAAAATTTTGCAATTTAAAACAAACATACAGACTATTTCTGTAGGTTAAAAAAGGTTTGACTTTCAAAAGAGGCTGACCAGGAAACTTGTTACCATATGTGAAGAATGAATTGTTGGGGCAGTGGTGGTTTAATCAGCATTCCAGGAAATTTTGGTAATTGATGTACATCTGTGACTGTAAATCCTAGGGCTTCAAATGAAATATATAAAAATGACTAATGTTGGTCACTCATTTGGGGCATTTAATATAAATTCTTTATGTTTATTTTATATTATCCCTGGTAAGATCATGTTCCTTTTCTAAAATCATAGCTTACCTTCCAGCAAGATATTATAGACTAATTCATTTTCAATTACTACAAGTCATTACTTTGTGGTCAGATTTCTCCCAGAGTAACATGTTTTGCCACTTCGTTTTCTGTCATGTCAACTATTAGAATGATGTAGAAGCATACTTCCTGATGTAAATTTTTTCAGTTACTCTGTCATTAAAATCTCCTCTTTTCCAGCAGAGTCAACAAAATGTACTGAGCGGGCACAGTCAACAAACATCTCTTCCTAGTCAGACACAGAGCACTCTTACAGCCCCACTGTATAACACTATGGTGATTTCTCAGCCGGCGGCCGGAAGCATGGTCCAGATTCCGTCTAGTATGCCACAAAACAGTACCCAGAGTGCTGCAGTCACTACATTCACTCAGGACAGACAGATAAGGTAGTTACCATATTTCATTAGTCATTCCAAAGTTGTAAATTAATTGATTAAAAAATAATTTAATTTTTAAAAACATGATTTTAGTTTATTATTCCAGCCAGTATTTTTTTTTTTAATTGATCCCAGAGACAGGAAGGGGGAGAGAGAGAAAGAGAGAGAGAAACATTGATGTGAGAGAGAAACATTGATCTGCTGCCTCCTGCATGTGCCCCCACCAGGGATCGAACTGAAACCTGGGTATGTTCCCTGACTGGAAATTGAACCTGCCACCTTTTGGTATATGGGATAATACTCCAGCCAACCGAGCCACACCAGCTAGGGCCAGCCATTATTCTTGAATTTGAAATAAAAATGCATAATGTATTAATTGTTTAAGGACTTGATAATAAAAAGGTAGCAACAAGTTTTTTCCTGTCCAAAAATGTGCTACCAAATATTGTAGAATCCAGATTCTACAACACACTGTTATATGAGTTTTATGACAGGCTTTGTATCACTGTGAAACTTTTATCATTTTAATACAGATATTGGTCAGTTTTCATGTAGTAACAATGGTTAGGGTATACACTACCAATGTTAATATATGCTATGGAATAAAAGTGGGTTGCCTTTCTTGAGTTTGTTTAGTACTACCCTAAGTACTCAAAACATTTATCTCATTTAATTCTTATTTTTTGAAAAATGTGTTAGGGTCTTTTATTTCCTAGATAAGGAAAAAAGTGAGTTTTTAGTCATTTGGTTAAGGGCCTATAACTAGGTAAGGGGGTGAAAAGGGGGTTCTGAATTCAGGTATCAGTGTCTGATTTCAGTCCTCAAGTGCTTAAACATATACTACACTAAACTTTTGTGGGCCATTCAAGAAAGTCATCTCTGCTTTATTTTAGTGGTAATAGCTGACTTAGAAACAAAGTTTTTGAAGAAATGTGATTTTCTTATATTGGGAAGCTTTTAACTTTAGGATTAAATACATTTTATTTTATACTTATTTGAACTGCAGTGTAAGTAGGGTGCTACTTTTATAAAACAATTTTGCTGTTGTATTAGGCCATGTAATAGATTATATTAAAATCCCATTAATAATTTCCAGAGAGTAATGAAGCTGAAGGACTTCTTTTTGGAACTCAGTTCTTTCAAGTTAAAAGTCCAGCTTTTAGCTCTAACATTCTGAAAGCAAGTATAATGAATGTGCTTCGTAAAAATGTAGAGGACTAGTTTTAAAGTCTGAGGAAAAAACATTAATCTAGAATTAATTAATCTGATTAACCCATTAATCTACAATGCTGATATGCCTTTTGGAGGACACAGTTTATCAACTATTTGTAAACTGTTTTTTGACGGGGAAAAACTTATTTGAGCAAACATTTGAGGGCCTACTGAGATGAGTATGCTGCATACTTTTCCCAAGAGAAAGATCAGACTAGTAACAGCCGTAGAAAGGTACACAAGTCGGTATTATTTGGTGTCATAAATCCTTTGTAGGTCTCTAGAAAGGAGGAAGTGGGCAGTTTTATGGGTTGAGGCAAGTAGGCGAAAGAAGAGTGTGGCCAGAGATAGCTTCATGGAGGACATGCTTGGCCTGAGTCGTAAAGAGCTTGGCTTTGGTGTGTGTGTGTGGTGGGGAGTCTAGGCAGAGGGAGCAGTATGACAAAGCCACAAAAGTAGATTGAAGAATGTCTTTTGGGAACTTATATGCATGTATGCATAACCAATAGACACAGACAACAGTACAGTGAAGGCGGTGGGGGGGGGGGTGCAGGAAGGAGGCTGTCAATGGGGGGAAGAAGAAGGGACATCTGTAATAAAAAATATTAATAAATTAAGTATTAAAGAAAAAAGAAAAAGAAGAATGTCTTTTGGTTCCAGAGATTGATGAAGTATTCTCATCACATTTTATCAGTGAGCAGTTGGAGAATTCAGATATTAATTTATTTTATAATTCTAGAAAATTAGCACTTAGCACTTCTGTGACTAGGCCACTTTATAAATGTTACTTGTTTCGTTGGGCTTTTAAAATATGTACATTTTTTTAAATGGTGTATTTTTTTTTTTTTGCATTAAATAATGCATTTGGTCCTGAAGCATATAAAATCCAGTATTTTGAAGTTTGGCATGGTTTCACAATAGATTTATTTTGTCTTGTGGAACATATAAATAGTAAAGCATGTGTCTGCACTTAACAGTCTGCAGATGAAGTTACATCATGTACATCTGTAGCAGTCATGTGCATCTCAGTTTTTCACCATAACGGGCAGTGTTAGAAACGAACTTCATCCCACAGAAAGGGCAAATGGAAATAATATTCTTCCCCGAAGAAGCGTCGTTTTTTTGTTATTTCATTAAAGAAAATAGAAGCAGGAAGGTGAGGAGGGAGGGAATATTAGTGAATCCTAACACAGTGATACATTTATAAATTGAGGGTACTTTTCCGTGCTGTTACAATATCATTTAGTCTTGAATTATGTTTGTAGGATACAACTTGCAGTATAAATACCTCCTATAAACCTAGAGGGTATTTTTAATTCCCTTGTGATAACTAAGTTTATTCATAATTAGCAAAGTGAACCATGTGCCACATATTTTGAGAAGGTTTAAATTTTTTAATTGTAAAATATACATAGCAATTTACCATGTTAACCTTTTTTTTTTTCTTTATTGATTTTAGAGAGGAAAGGAGAGGGAGAGATAGAAACATCGATGAGAGAGAACATCGATTGGCCGCCTCCTGCATGCCCCCCACTGGGGATCGGGTGCACAACCTGGGCATGTGTCCTGACCGGGAATCGAACCAGCGACCTCTTGGTGCATGGGTCCACGCTCAACCACTGAACCACACCAGCCAGGCCATGTTAACCATTTTTAAATGTACAGTTCATTGGCATTCCACACAGTCACATCATTGGGGCCATCACTACCATCAGTATCCAGAACTTTTTTCATCTTTCCAAACTGAAACTGAAACTGAACCCATTGAACAATAACTCCGCATTCCTCCTCCTCTAGCTCCTGGAAACCACCATTCTGCTTTCTAAGCACATAAGTCTATGAGTTTGACTACTGTAGATACTTCATATAAGTGAAATCATACACTATATTTCTTTTGTGATTGGCTTATTTTACTTTGCATCATGTCCTCAAAGTTTTCATGTGTCAGAATTGCATTCCTTTTTATTTTTATTTATTTATTTTTAAAATATATTTTTATTGATTATTTAAAGAGAGAGGAGGGGAGAGAGAGAAACATCAATGTGAGAGAGACACATCGATCAGCTGCCTCCTGCACTTCCCCCACTGAGGATCAAGCCCAAAACCTAGGCATGTGCCCTGACCTGGAATCTAACCGGGACCTCTCAGTCCATGGGAGGAGGCTCAATCCACCGAGCCACACTGGCTGGGCTCATTCCTTTTTGAAACTAAATAATACTCCATTGTATTTATATGCCACATTTTGTTTATCCATTCATCTGTTGATGGACAGTTGGGTTATATCCATTGTTTGCTTATTGTGAATAATGCTGCTGTGAACATAGGCATTGTACAAAAACCTGTTTGAGTCTCTACTTTCAGTTCTTTTGAATATATACCCAGAAATGGAATTGGTGCTTCATATGGTAATTGTTTAATTTTTTGAGGAACTGTCATAAGTGTTTTTCACTGTAACTGCACTATTTTACACTTTTACATTCCCACCAGCAGTACACAAGGGTTCCAGTTTCTCCTTATCGTCACCAACAGTGGTTATTTTCTTCTTTTTTGGATGATAGCCATCCTGGTGGATGGGTATGAAGTGGCTTCTCATTGTGGTTTTGATTTGCATTTCCCTAATGGTTAGTGATGTTGAGCATCTTTTCATGTGCTTATTGACCATTTGTATATCTTTGAAGAAATATCTAAGACCCTTGTTTTTTTTTTTTTTATCCTCACCCTGGGACATGTGTTTTTTTTTTTGTTTTTTTTTGTTTTTTTTTTTGCACTTATCTTCAGATAGAGCAGGAGGGAGAGAAGGATGGAGAGAGAGAGAGAGAGTGAGAGAGAGAGAGAGAGAGAGAAACATCGACGTGAGAGAGACACATCGAGTGGTTGCCACCCACTGGGGCAAGGGACAAACTGCAACCAAGGTATGTGCCCTTAGGGGGAACCGAACCCAGGACTCTCTGGTCCATGGGCCGACGCTCTAACTGCTGAGCCAAACCGGCCAGGGCAAGACCCATTTTTTAAATCTGCTTATTTGTTATTGAGTTGTAGGATTATTTTATATATTCTAATTGTTAGCCCCCCCTTATCAGATATATGATTTGAAAATATTTTCTCCCATTCTATAGGTTATCCTTTCACTGTGTTGATAGTGTCCTTTGATACATAAAAGTTTTTAATTTTGATACATAATTTATCGATTATTTTTGTTGTTTCCTGTGCTTTTAGTGTCATGTCCAAGAAATTATTGCTCAATCCAGTGTCATGAAACTTTTCCCCTGTTTTCCTTTAAGAGTTTTATAGTTTTAGTTCTTATGCTTAGGTGTTTAATCTATTTTGAGTTAATTTTTATATATGGTATAACGTAAGAGTCAAGCTTCATTCTTTTGCGTGTGGATATGCAACAAAAGTTCATATTTTTTGTGTGATCATTTCATTTTGCTATATACACATTTTTGTTTTCCTGGTATCTCAAAGGGAATCTTTAAACACATGAAACAAAATTGGAACATACAGCTTTAAAAAAAGTAAATTGGTAATATCATTGGATGTTATCTTAGAGAAGTATTTATCCATTGCCTCTTATAATGTATATTTTGTATTTCTGACTCCCCGTTTCTTTTCTTCCTCTTACAGATTTTCTCAAGGTCAGCAACTTGTGACCAAATTAGTAACTGCTCCTGTAGCTTGTGGGGCGGTCATGGTACCTAGCACTATGCTCATGGGTCAGGTGGTGACTGCCTACCCTACTTTTGCTCCACAACAGCAGCAGTCACAGACTTTGTCAGTCACGCAGCAGCAGCAGCAGCAGCAGCAGCAGCAGCAGCAGCAGCAGCAGCAGAGTTCCCAGGAACAGCAGCTTACATCAGTTCAGCAACCATCTCAGGCTCAGCTGACCCAACCACCGCAGCAATTTTTACAGGTAGTTCTCCTCATGGGCAATCTGTCCCAAACCTATTTAGTTTTATATAATGAAATTAGGTGTTACATGAATACTTTTGTAAATGGCCTGAAAACTCCATAGGAGCTTATTGTACAAGTTAAATTTCTATAAAGACATAGTTTGTCTTGGTTAGCTTTCCTATTCAGTCCTTCAAAGACTTTTAGCCCTGCCAGGGACATACCCAATTATCTAAACTGCTGGATAGAATAAGTGGCTACTTTCTGCCCATATTAAGATACTGTGCATAGAGCCCTGTCTGGCTAGAGTTTCTGGAATTCAAGCAAAGGCACCTTTCTTTTGTCTCTTTTTTTTTCTCTAGCAGCCCATCAAACTCTACTCTCTACAGGGCAGGGGTATCAAATGGGATTTTTAAGAATTAGTATAGGTATTATCTTAAATTATTTTTTAAGATTAAGTTTTACAATTATTTTTTTGGTTATAAATTAGTATTAGAGGAGAAATACTGTGGAAGCAGTATATGTCCTAGTTAAGAACTTGGACTCTAAAATCAGGCTGCCCTGGGATTCAGTAACTGCTGCACCACGCACTGTGTGTGAGACCTTTGGCAGGTTACTTAACTTGCTAAACTTCATTTTCCTCATCTGTAAATCATGTAAATGCATGTAAATCTGTAAATTCATGTAAATCACTGAACATAGCATAAGGCATATTAACTAGCTGTTGTTTATGATCACAAATGATAAACACTCACACTAACCAAAATGCAGACACACATCTCATGGGGGTGTGTTAGACAAGATCTACTTATCTAAAGAATACAGAAGAAAGTCATCTAGGCAGTATCCTCAGCAAGGAAATCTGGACAAATTTCTAGTATTCTCACTGGGGGTACACAGTAGCAGATTGTGACATCTGGAAATCCACTCTTTTCTCTTCTGGCCTGGGGGAGCAATTTTGAGTGTAGGCTAGTCTAGATTTGTGCTAGAGAACAATCCATGTTGGCCAGGCACAAATAATAAATTTTAGAGTTATACAACATATGATATAATTAGAAGATTTAGTAATATGATGTATACTGAGGCATTAATACAGTGTTAATTTATCACTCTTGGATATCTGATCCAAATATAATTCCTAACAATTGTGATGTGGAAAACTAAAATAGGTTAGTTATCTAAATTTCTCTGTCAGGTCATACATAGTCCCTTAGACTTTAAGCCTATACTGCAGCCATTATGACTGGCTTACTTATTGTTATAAATGAATTAATAATCAGAATTTATAGCAAGTTATAAACTATTATCATAGTGCTATATATCCAATGAGAATTAAGTAAAAGCTTAAAAAATGAGAGGACTTGCCTTAAGATATCATTCTTCTAAATCTATCAGAATGAGGGCCCTTAAAGGAATGAACCTTCTCTTATCCCCCACTTCTGAAAAAAAGCATTCCAAAGACATAGGATCCCTAAAAAAGTAAGATAGGCAATACCCTTCAGAAATGCACTCATACGTACATAGTAAATATACAGCTTGGCTTTTCTCACATATACTACCTAGTCCAAAATGTACCTGTGTTGTAACCCTGTAAAACTCATGAATATCCTGGGTTCTTTGTCTTACAAGAGCGTTTCCTAATGTGCCTTGGCCGGGTTGCTCAGTTGGTTATAGGGTCGTCCTGATACACTAAGGTTGTGGGTTTGATCCCTGGTCAGGGCACATACAAGAATCAATCAATCAATGCATAAGTAAGTGGAACAACAAATTGATGTTTCTCACTCTCTAAAAAAAGAAGGCTTTTCCTAATGACAAAGACAGAAAGCAAGTTGTCCAGATCCTTTTCTTGGCAAAGCTTAATGGTTCTTAGGGTTCAAAGGATCTGTCCATGTGTTGCACGCATGCAGGTGTCCTTCATCTATATTTGCAAAAATCACCCATCAGTTTCCATTTTAAAATTAGGAGCCCTGTATCAAGTTGTAATGCCAGTAGTAAGGAAGAACTTTCATTTGAAAAATTCACTTTCTTTTGTCTAGTTTCCTGTGTATCTCCAGAACTAGAAATCAGGTGAAAGAAACAGATTCTTAGAGTTGAGACTTGCCGAATATCACACAGCTGATCAGTGGCAGAGCAAAACTCAAATCCAGGGCTTCTGACTTCAGATCCTGTGCCCCTCTCCCCCTTTTATTTATTTTTATAATCCTCATCCCAGGATATTTTTCCATTTATCTTCAGATAGAGTGGGGGTTGAGGGGAGAAACATCGATGTGAGAGAGACACATCAGTTGGTTGCCTCCTGCACGACCCCAACCAGGGCCAGGGACCAAACTGCAGCCCGCAGCTCTGGTCCACAGGCCGATGCTCTAACCACTGAGCCAAACCGGCCAGGCTTTTTGATGTTTTTTTTTTTATTATACCACACTGCTACATGTAGCACTCGAGTCTCTCTGTCCTCATTTTTAGAATATGTTTAAATAATAATGATGTTAATACTTAATCTTCATAGAAACCCAATATGAAAGGCATTGGGATTATCATCATTTTGTAAGGAAAGAAACTGAGGCCCAAAGAAGTAAATAGCTTTACCAAGTCACACATTTAGTGAACGGGGCGGCCGTTTGAACCCAGACAGTGTACCTCAGGGTCTGTGCTCAGCCACTGGACTGTTGCTGTCACCAACCGGACAAACCTGGGCAAGGCATTACCTACTTGACCTGAGTATTTGTTTCATATGTTCTTAGCTATGCTTAAAATATATTGTCTGTTTAAAATGGTGGTCTTTAGGACATATAAAGAGAAAGAATACGTGTGAGTTGTCTCAAGATATAGATTGTTTTCTGTATCATAAAATCTCCAGCTCAGAGTCCTTTAAAAATGAAATTTTGTCATATTTTCAAAATGAGGGAAAACCTCATAAGCATTTTCCAAAATATCATTTTTAAATTAGAAAGCAAAAATTATGTAGATTATGTGGAATTTAAGGATTTTGTCCCAATGGAAAATGGAAAACGTAAGTAAATCTTAAATGTACATAGCAGAATGGGGTAAAGCAATGTTGCATAATCCATTTGTTTTAGACTTCTAGGTTGCTCCATGGGAACCCTTCAACTCAGCTTATCCTCTCTGCTGCATTTCCACTACAACAGAGCACTTTCCCTCAATCACATCACCAGCAACACCAGTCTCAGCAGCAACAGCAACTGAGTCGGCACAGGACTGACACTCTGACGGATCCTTCCAAGGTTCAACCACAGTAGCACACACGTCTCCTCTCTAACCTCAAGGGAGGAAGGGGTCGGCCCATAAAGAGTTGCTCAGATGATCTGAGGATTTGGAGGAAAAGTTCTAGCAGTTTCATGAGATGCAGTATTGAGTATTCTAATTCTTTGAATTAGTTAGCAGGGAAAATGCTGCCTAGTGCTACAGATGTACATTAAATACCAGCCAGCAGGAAATGATCACAGGGCCATAGCCAGTTCTGACAGTGTTTTAATTGCCCAGATATTTTTTGATGGAAAAAGAGTATATTGCCAAATGTTAAGAAGCTCAGCTATTAAATATGACCTCCAGTGAATCAAAAAGGCACTAACAATGTTAGTAACTTTTAGTGGTTCTGTGCCTGTTTTCAAGTGTTACAGAGGACACACCACTGCCATGATGCCATGAAGACAGTCCAGTAGACCCAGTAGCCCTCTTCCCCAGTCCCTCTCCCTTTTCAGATAATGATGGAATCGCAATTTCAGAATGTTATGTGGATTCAAATTTTCTATGTACAGATGCTGTAAAAAATATTATGTATATGTCTGGATAAAAGGAAAGAAAGCAAAACATTTTGTATGCTGCATGAAAGCATTATCTCCTCCTTAAAGGTATGAATACATTTCCTTAGATTCTGATGCCATGTGCAAACTAATACATCCTTCGTTTCCCCTTTTGTTTACAACACGATAGTGTTCTAGTCACTTTTCCGGGGCACAAGTCTTTTGTTCATACTTGGCTGTGATGTCACAGTTTGTTCAGTGAGGTATGATGTGCTGCTGGGAATGGATCTTTTTTTCAGGTTAAATGATTGAAATAACAGGATTTTCAAGTTACTCAGAAGTATCCTTCATTTCATTATTTTTCAATAATGTTTGAAATAGGATTTGCACTGTTTTATTTTAGAAGGTTGAAGAGTTTTGATTACATATTTTGACATAGTTCATAGTTGGAAATAGTTGTGTAAATGGTTTTCAACAAGCCTGAAAGTAATTTCATGAATGTTTCAGTTACAGGAGTAAAATTTGCACAGAAAACATTTTAGGCACTTTTTAACATTCTCACTGGTGGGAATTTTAACTTTTAGGATTTGTTGGAATCTTTTTAGTAATCCTTCACAATTTCAATGCTTCTTTTAGTCAGAAATGATTCAGGGTTATTTGAGGGGGAAAAAAAAACCCATAGTGCCTTGATTTTGATTCAGGTGATAACTCACCATCTTGAACTCATCGTGTTTCAGTAGCAGTTTTTGAAACCTTAGTACATTTTTAATAGCATGTGGGTGTCGGTGCCGTTCTCCTACGTTCCCATGAAGACTGCTTTGAGTCTTTTGGACTGGAGGTATAGATAATTTAGAAATAAAAGATGACAGACTCACACTATCAGAGTCATTAATATGATTGCAAATTATTTTGCTAAATCATCTTCCTTTAAAGCTAAGTAGTCATTGAAGAATTACCAGTAAACATTTCCTCAATATGATTCCTATAAAGAAAAAAAGAAGTGTGGGAATTTGCTTTACCTTCATTACAACACTAGAATATTGTAACTCACATGCTTTCTAAACATGAACTAAGATTTCATTTGCCAATATTATATTCCAAAGGTAATAAATTCCAACAGAAATTATATTCATAAAAAGCATTTTATATATTCTGTGGTACTAAAATTAAATTTACAATTATAGAGCAAAGGAAAATATCTTACTAGAATAGCAAAAATCATTACTGTGCAAGGGAAGACAGCAAGCTGTAATAAATAAAAATTGATCTGAAAAGAAAATGTATAACAGAATTGAGGTTGTTAAACAAAAGGTTTTGAGCAATGAAAATAACCTAATACAGAATTGCTAGATAAAGGAGTCAGAGGAACTCTAAGCCAGTTCTTAAGACTTTTCTGCCCTCAGCTTTGCTATTATCCTTAAGGGATATATTGTCTTTCTGTAGAAAACTGTACCTGGCCACACAAATTTGAAAATGTTCAAAATGAAAACAACCAAAGAAAGTTGGTACCTATCCTTCTGTG
This sequence comes from Tadarida brasiliensis, assembly GCA_030848825.1. Taxonomy (NCBI): domain Eukaryota; kingdom Metazoa; phylum Chordata; class Mammalia; order Chiroptera; family Molossidae; genus Tadarida; species Tadarida brasiliensis. The sequence goes on along the minus strand of CM061257.1, from coordinate 37,159,876 downwards.
AAAGAAGTGTCACTAGATACCAATCAATAATTAACATATCAAGGAGCTCCTCTTCTAGCTAAATGATCATCCAGAAGAGATTTCTGACTTTCTCATGAATGTCAAGGATAGTTGTCAGAATATGTGTGCACTTGAGCATGCATACACATAGACAAAATTGATGTTGTAAAATATGGCGACAGTATTAATTTTCTCCCCTTTCAAATTGCCTGTTAACCTTATCATGCCATTCCATATATATCTGAGTTGTGCCTCATTCATTCATTGGTGATATCTAGTGATATGGATTTAGCTAATAAAAGATATGAAAAACTATTATATTAAGTTTTATCCTCCAAGTACCATACTTAAAAGAAAGATGGTGGACCATGAGTACTGTGTACTTTAACAAAAGCAAAGCCTAAGACAAAGTAGGTAAAACTTTGCACTTGTAATTTGTTGTTCCTCACAGCTCACTTTTTTTTTTGCTTAGAATTGATTGCTAAATGTAAAGGAGCAGCTAGCTCTTTTCCTCTGCTGTCATTAGGCGTTGTTGTGTTGGAAGAGCTAGTAAGCACCAACTGCCTCTTAGCTCCTTGAACTGTTTTCCTCCTGCTTCTCTTGAACTTGAATTGCAAAGCTGTCCCTGCCCCCTCCCCCATGAATGCAGACTTGAGCATTCTGAAGACAATTCAGCAGTTGCCTGTTGTTCATTCATTTCTGTAGCCAAAGTTGTTCATTAAAATCCTAAATCTAAGTCATGAAAGAACACCAAATAGGAACACCTTTTAACTACTTCAAAATCACCTTTCCTCTGCTTTACTCTCACAGCCAGTCACTTTTTTCTTAAAAACATTTTATTCTGGGTGGCACTTTTTAGGTAAGAAACTGTTAAAGATCAGGCAGAATGTTAGCTGTTCTGCAGTTGTTCTCTTGCTTTGGGCTGCTGTGGAGCTGCGCGAGTTAGTGTTGTTTAACAACTAAAGTGAAGACTGCAAGGATTAATAGAATTGCTGCTGAGAGTGTCAGACCCGAGCCTAGATACTCAAAAGTACTCTATTTTTTTAGTGAAAAATATTGGCAGAAAAGCGGATATAGTGGATGAGGGTAGCATTCAGTAAATACTACAGTTCAGTCTCCAAACTCTGTCTTAAGTTGAGGGGGGTAATTTGAGTCCTGTGCTCTGCTTTGTCACTTAAATCTAGTTTAGGAATGTACTAGTAATAAAAGGATGCAAGTGACTTTGATTGGTTCTAGAATACCTAGTGTAGAATAGTGAAAATGGTCATTTGGATTCTTCAGAAGTGCTGTAGTTGTTGGTCATTGCCTTAAAGCAGTCTGCTTGCAGTTAGTTAAGGGCACTGAAGCAGTGCAGTTCTATAAAGGGCATTGTGCGTTGAAGGGAGATGAACCCTTGTTCAGGAAGCCTTAGACAGGGGTCCTACAGACAGGTGAAAGTTATTTTTAACTGGATATTACTCGACGTGTTTTAAAATGTTTCCACTACATTGAGGTAAACTTTTTTTAAAAGTGGAATGCAAATAGCATTTTACTTTAGTGTTACTCATTTTTTCTATGTTTCTTTGGTGATTGAAAGTTTGTTGAACATCTGTGTTAAACTCATTCAAGTCTATAACCTTTCCAATATCTGTGACCCTGTTCGTAGCCCCTCGGGAGTCAGTGTGTTGGAAGGTGTAAACACTGGATATTACTATTGCTGAGTGAGTCTAGCCAGGAGCAAGCTGATTGGAATTTTTAGATGGTGGAAAAGAAACAGCACAACGGCACTTGCCATTTTAATAGTGATTTGAGAAAGAGAACCTTTTACGTTTGTTTGGTTTGGGTGAGCATTCTTCTAAAAGGAGCTTCTGAAGTAACTGCAAAGGAAAAGAGTCGACTATTTTTATAGCATATTTAATATATTTGTATATAAGTATGAATATAGTAGGAACCATCCTCCACATGCCTCCCACTTTTCTAATTTCCTCCCCCTATGCCATAGCACTAGTATAGCCTCGTCCGCATGGGTAATGTGCCTCTTGTCAGCCTACCAAAAGATAGTGCTGCTGCTTTCTGAGACAGGTGAGAAGACCCAACTCTCATGCCTGGGGATCCTTTAATATAGGAATAGCACACACTTCAAACACATACCACAGTCTAAAAGCATCATTTTGAAATATAACAAGCACTTTATTGCAATTATTCATTTTGATAAAGTTTATCTTAGGCATTACATTTCTAAAGGATCCCCAACTCATCACTTAGGTGAAATTTTTAAATGACACATTTCTGAGAAATGTTTAGATCCAGTGAACCGTAGTAGGTTTATGGGAGTGATTTCAAGGTAACCAAATGAACTTCGACTTTTGTTTTGAATGTGGTGGAGTTGAGATTGTTGATGCTAGTTCCATTTAGACACTATTGTAAACCTATCTTGCCTATTGTGTGGACACCAAAAGAGCCTGTTTATTTTCGGAAGTCTAGGAAAATTGCGTCAGTGTGAATAGATGTATAGAACTAACCTAAAAGTGATTGTTAGTAATATTTTAGAATACAGTCATTTCAAGAATTATTCTGGGTGTTTTCAATGTGCTCCGAAATGTTGGCATGTCATTTCAGCGTTCCCATTTGAATTGCTCTTGTGATATTTTTGCACATAAAGGACCGAGAAAAGGACTACTTTGGTTGAAGAAAAAAAGTATAATTTGGTCTTATTTTGATGACTTCTGTGGAAACACTGGGGATGAATTTTGTTGGTATAGTTAAAATTCAGGATATTTAAAACAGTATTCAACAGTTCACAAGAAATTAAACGTGGATAAAGATTAAAACACTTTCTTTCCATGTGACTGTTTTGCATATTTTCCCCCCTTGTCATAATTTAACACTACATTCCTTGTTTTTCTTAAATAAAATACTTTGCAGGTTGTTTTGAGTATTTAACATATTTTGTAAGCTGCCTGGGTTTTCCTAAGGAAATGTCCTTTAATGAAACAGGATATAGTTTATGAAGAGATTATTAAATGAAATTCCATCACCACCACCAGCAAACACTGAGGTGCTGCGTTAAGTGACAATCAAAATAGTGAGTATTTATGGAAGAATTTAGAAAGTGGTTTTAAAGAAGAAATTGCTTTGTAAGCAGTTCTCTGGGTTTCTTGAATAAAAATGGCTAAATGTATTTATTTATATTTTTAAATATCTTTGTGTTGTCTTCTTATTAGTGATTTCACAGTGTCATGTATTTAATTTGTGGTTTGTTTTGTTTTGCCTTGTAATCTTTACTAGAGAACTGGCTCTTATATGGGGTGCAGTCTCTAGCCTTGACGACTCGACTCTGCATGGGCAATCCACATCTGTTCTTCGGCAGGACAGCAGTCGGAGGGCCCAAATCCAGGTGCCTCTGCACTGCCCTCCTGTTCTCAACTTATTTTAAAAAAAAGTAAAGGTAACTCCTTTCAGTTTTACTTCATATAGCTCCAACCTTTTCCTTGTTTTTACTTCCCGCCTTCTCCATTTTGGGGGCACTTTTTATATTACGGTCAAGGCCAGTATGATAGAACCAATGGCACACATTGCCTGTTTTGCCTATTTGGGGAAAAACGGTCAGCATCTTCTAATGCCCCTTACTGTCATATCCATATTAAATTCCATTTACAGTCTTTAATATAGGTGGAACAATGTATACACACAGCAAACTCTGCAAAAAACGTTTGCTGTCTCTGTGGTGTAATGTTGCTTGGTCTTTTAAAAACAAAACCAAACCTCCATGCATAGCACTGCTCAGTAAAGCAGTGTTTGAACGTTTGAAGCCTAGACTTTGAGGATACTTCTGGCAGGTATGCATTGGGACAGAATTCTCTACTTCAGGGTTCCCGCAGGTCAGGTACAGGGCACACTGTCTAGCTTTTGGGATCCCTTAGAGAATGGTAATTAAAGCAAGTTGGATTTGATGTAAAATATGTTCCTTAACTCTGAGGGTTAAATTGAAGATGTGATGTTTTCAAATATATGCTTTTAAATTTCTGAGGAAACAAACTGTGACATTGGTTTAAAAATGACATTCATATGTTTTATAACAAGTGTTTTTGAGTTGGCCTGTATTGGTACAAATTCACTGCCAGCAATGGTTGTGCCAGGACTCGTATTAAAATGTAGGAAAAACTGTATTATTTTCTGATTGATGTATTATAATACTAGACAATCATCAAGAAAAAAAAAAAAAATGGCCAGGAAATGTCCTTTTACGTTTTCAATAGCTATGAACAGCTGTAACTCAGACCATGCTAGAATATTTTGAAAGCTATTTTACGGTGGCGTAAGTTGGGGAAGGACCTTTGTATGACACTTGCACAAGTTACTCCGTGTAACGACTGAAGCTCAAAGATGAGTTAAATTCAGAGCTGTATTGAAACCAGTTAGTGCAAAAAAAAAAAAAAAAGTTTTATCTTTGTAAATTTTTTATTGTTAACACCAGTTTGGTAGCTGTAAAAACATACACCGAATTCTAATGTTCTGTGTTCTACATTGCTGTCCTTACCACTTGGTTCTTGGTTTTAAATAAAATTTAGATGTAGCCTGACATTCTAACTTCTGAAAGGGTGGAGCTATGATCTTGACATAGAATACCTCTTTTTCCTAAAGTTAACATTTAGCTGAAATCCAAAATGATTTACAAAAAACAAGACTGACATTTTCCAGGTATTGTCTTCAGCCCAAATCCTAAATTGCACATAAGTACGAAGGGATAATGAATGATTTCAACGGTGCTATATTAGGTTCTCTGCTGATTTTCATGAGTTATGTGTGGAAATACAATGTTGTGTAAAATGTGGATCATTTTGTTACTGATTTAATATTGCCATTTTAATTTGGTGTTACAATTGGTTACACCTGTTTTTCAAAGCTATCCTTTAAAAGAGGTAAAAATCTGTTCAGTCTACCTTCACTCAGGCCTCTTGCTCTATGATCATTTTTCCAGGTTATGATGTGTGTAGTTTTTTTAAAACTACATGTACTATTATAATGCTCTTTCCCATACTCTTGTAATGTATTCAGAACCTAAAATTACAGCAAAAGAGCCAAGCAGTAGCACTGTTTTTGTTTTTTTTTGTAAATGTATAAAAATTAGGTCCAGACTTTGTTTCCTTATTCAATCTTAAAAATAAAAAATACCTCAGTGCTGTTTTCAGTATCACCTGCATTTCTCAAAAAAAAAAAAAGACACCCCCCCAAATCAAAACCAACACCACCTGCTTTATGTGGCACTTGTAAGAATTACATTATTTTGGATTTTAAAGAGAAGAGTATTAAATATTTTTAAATCACTATCAGTGAAATTTTCCTTTTATTCAGCAATGGAGTCTACCTACATTAATGATTTTTACCTTGTAGCTTAGGTCTGAGCTTCCAAATTCAAGTTATGTCCTGTTACAAGATTATGGTGCCTCAGAAAGCTGTGCTTATTCAAACGTGTTAAACTAGTCCTAGGACCAGGCTGCCTGCATTGCCAAGTTTGGGCTATGATGGTACAAGCTACTTCCTAACAAGGGATTATCTTTTCTGTTCTTGGAAAAGCACATAATTCCTCTCTTGTTCTGTTCATCATAATCTAAGGCAGAATTAGGGGTATCTAACTGCAGAGAATGATGGTGCAGTCTGGGAACTTAACCTGAAATTCCTTTGAACTGCTTCATTCTAATTCATGGACATTGTTGTTTTCTACTCTGGAATACACACTAAAGTTTCGAAACATAACTTTTTCCTCAGTATGTGCTACTGCTACTTTTAACTGACAGCTACTTTTAGATTGCTTCCCAGTAGCAGTTGGCTGTCTTTCCCACAAACTTACTAGTAGAGAATGGTTGCTGCATTGACAATGCTGGGTGATTATATTATGCAAGATGAGATTCTTTCTAAATCTCTTCAAATTACAAATGTATTATCTACTGTGGACTTATGTAGTAGCTCAGTAAACCTGAATTGCTCTGGGTCTACTAGTATACTTCACACAAGGAACATTTGGGAGTTTCTATAGAACTGTCCTTTGGGTTTAAAGAGGCCATTATTAATGACAGTGTTACTCATGTGGTAATAGAACACATCAGGTTGGGAGAAAGCAGTTACGCTGCTTGAGTGGAATAGTTAGTAGTCAAGTTAGAATATATTTACATGACAGTGATTACTGAAGTTCCTATGATAAAATGAGACTTAGTATAATCAATAATTACAGGCTCTAGAATTAAACTGTCTGATTTGACTCCCTAGTCTATCATGTAACCTTGGGTGAACTCTTTTTTTAACCCTATATTAGTACCTACTACCTCACAGAACTATGTGAGGGTTAAATGCTTTACAACAATGCTTGGCCTGCTTTTTTACATCAACTTTAGAAACTGGTCTATAAATATTAATACTAACTTTGAAATAGAATGTTACGAACTCACATAACACAAAAGGGAAAACAAGCACTGGTCATGCCACTTTTATTTACACTGTATCTATTACATTGTTTATTCAATATAGAAAAAATATGAATACACTCATAGTATTCTCCTTTAATTTGGTAATTCCACATTGTCAAATATTGACTCTCTTATATTGGGTTTCCTACCCAATTTTTTTAAAAAAGAGGAAGAATAGCCTGGCAAACAATTCTTGTCATATTACTGATATAACAGTACAGATGTCCTTTGGTGTCTGAGAGGGACTGGTTCCAGGACCCTCTCCCCAGGCCAAGGATGTTCAAGTCTCTTATATAAAATGGTGGAGTATTTTCATATAACCTACTTCCACATTAGATCATTTCTACATTATAATACCTCATACAATATAAATGCTATGTAAATAGTTGTTGTTATACTACATTTAGGGAATAATGATATTTAGGGAATAGGGAAAAGTCTGTACATATTTAGTACAGACACAGCCATCCATTGTAGGCCTAACTACAGAGTATATACATCAGCAACAATGTAGCATTTTTTTCAAGTATTTTTGATCTGTGGTTGGTTGAATCCTAGGATGTAGAACCTGTGGAAGAGCTGACTAATATACTTACTTCTGTTGCTCTTTTATTTATTTATTTTAAACCTAATTTTGAAAAGACGTAGGATTAAGCTACTGTTACTGGCTCGGAAGAATACCTTAAAAGACAGAAATTAATTTATTCTTTCCCCAGGAAAAAATCTTAAAGCACCTCAGATATTAGGGAAAAAAGTATATTCCTTATAAAGTGGTCAGTGCTAAGAAAGGAAATCAAATGGTAGACCCCACTGCACAATGGTTCTGTATATACTGCCTTCCCCAAAAGCCAGAAAAAAAAAGTCCTCAAAAAGACGACCATATTAACATAATTATGCTGGAGAAAAGAAAAATCCACACTTAAGATGTCAGGTTTCTTTTAAAAATCCATGTTGCAAATAGAATCAATGATTATATCTTTTGGACATCATAACTCATTGCTACAAAATACAGTATTTTCCATCACCTTTAGTTTCAATGTACACTATGTACATAAACACAAGAGTTACCTATCTTAAACTAAATACAGATGAATAAAAAGCTTGTTAAAAACCAGAATCGGGACTTATAAATAGTGCAGAAAATGCAAACGCCAAAAATACGATGCCTCCTATGATCGTCACTGTAAGAGAAGAGAAAAAAGTTAATGAAAAATAACTCTATGAGAAAACCAAGATACGATATTGCCCATTATTCTTCCAATCTAGTAAATTAACCTTAAAAACATTTCCACAGCAAAGAACTCTTCACATGCCTAACTTTGAATAGTACAAATCAGTGTCTTCAGCACTGTTTTGAGAAATGACAGAATTATATTACATTGAGACCGTGCTAACAAGCAACAGCAGAACTAAAACTCATCTTAAAACCCAGTTAGTTATAAAAGAGCATGTCCAACAACTTCTGGCTAGCAAAGAGACATCTTTAGGGCCTACCAAGTACGTATGAAATTTTCAGCAGAATCAGTAAATACAGTCTCTGCCTTCGATTCTCATCCTTGTAAGACATGTTTGTAGGCCGAAAAGTTCTCATATTTCCACGTGATTAACAAAAAGCTACCATGAATCCAGTAATGCTTCTAGATGAATTTGTATTTTACAACATCTACACATATGAAACACAGTCAATGTTTGCAATGCAATGGACCACTAAGAGATTTAAGAGATTTTCATTACAAAGACCAAGTCTACTTCAGAAGTAAAAACTTAAATAATTGAAACAACTTGCCCCTTTCCTTTCTAAGCTCTTGGTGATTCCAAGAGTTAAAACATATGGTATTTTCTTTGTAATTAGAAAGAAAAAAACAAAACAAAAAAAACTTACCAGTTCTGACAGAGATTTTTTGTGCTATCATTCTTCCTCCAATTACAGCCAATCCAGTGCATAAGCAGTGTCCCACTGTCCCTCCCACAGCTACACCGTAGGGGTCCTGGAAACAAAGTAACATTAGTTTAAAACCAGGGTTGAAATGGCTACCTGAGAAAGACAACTATTAGGCACCGAGGAAAATGGAACTCAACAACACAAAAGCACAAAACCATTCTAAAAATTAAGAATATTTATGAAACGTGTAATAGAACCTGCTTGAAGGAATATGTTTTAATTATACTAGGGCTAGAGTTAAAAGTAGAAAAAATTCAATGTGTAAGATCCAAATAACCCTAATTGAACCTTTTAGCTGTTGTTAAACTTAATTCACAGGCAATAGGTTAGCTCAGTGCTAAGGGGACTTAACCTAGACATCTCTTCCCTTAGGCAACATTTGTTTGTGAAGAAACTAAGTAACCCTTTATTTACAGTACAGTCTAACTATGCTTCCTAAGAACAGAGACCCTACGTCCTTATTCTCCACTGTGTCCTCAGTTCTAATTATCTGGATAAGTATGGTAATACCAATGTAGTTAAAAAGGTAGGGGAAGCAATGGAGAACGGGTTTGTGGATGACGCCAGTTCAAGTGGAACATGTCAAGGGTCAGTTGAGTTCAATGGTGAATAAACTATGGGATTGCATATAACACTGGGAGAGAATGCAGAGGAGGATGTGGACAACACAATGATGCGGAAATCAACACTGAAGGGATGACAGAGGAAGATGTCCTCAAAGGAGACTGAAAAGGTGGCCAGGCAAGTAGCCTCCTAAGATGACCAAAGCAGGACCTGTTGATGGCTGCAGTGAACTCATAGCACTATATCAACTGTACTGGTGAGGCCAGAAACCTAGAGTTCAGTGGGTTTTGTAAGAGCCAACCCCTGCTCCCATCAGTAAACCCCTTTGAGACTGAGGGAAAAGGAGGAAGAGGAAGAAAAAAAGGTGATACTTGAAATATCACTGGATTAAATAAAATTAAATCCTTTAATACAGGATTTTTTTTCAGTCTTTGTTATTTTGTATACTCAATCATCAAAACAAAAAACCAGGATGTATTATTGCCAAATTTAGTTGACCCTGGAACCTCCTCAGTTTATTTTCTTGGCTTAGTACTCATTAACATGTCAAAGGACACCAGGATTCTGTGACATCCAATTTGGGAACACTAAATTATGTTGGAAGCAGAAATGCATTTCAGGCTAAAATGGACTGAAGTAGACGGCATGGTTTATACAGAAAACTGACGACCCCTCCTCCCCCCAAAGAAATGTTAAGGGAATAAAAACATAACATTTCTGCCCCTGAAGAGCTTGTTATATAATATATCCCATGGTGCCGGTAGTGTGGGAGGTGGCTAACACTGAGGGTTCACTGTGTGGGGGACCCTGCATGCATTATCTTGTTTCACAGAATCCACAAAATAGGTCACAGGGAGGTGCTGCGGAAATGTGGTCACACACGAGACTGTAGCCTAGGCAGCATGTGCCACAGCTAGAACACGGTAACTCAGACGGAATCCTGAGACTTCCACGAGCTACTGTGCCATTCAGATGAGAGTATGAAGAAAAATGCAACGATTCTGTCCTCACGAGAGCGCACCACAGCAGGACTGCCACCTCCACAACAAAATGGCCACTCACTTTCAAGTCCTAATTGTGGGAATAAAAAAGGCTAGAAATCAAGAAAATGATAGGGCAAAGCCTTAGAGTGATATTTTAAAAGAAGTTTGTTTTAAAATAGGGGAATTGAATGAAAAACCAAATTCTATTTTTTTCAAAATACAGCATTTTTGAAGCTTCTCTGACAAAACAGCCCTGTCCCAACTGTATTAGTCCTGGTCCTTCAACTTTTGTTTTTATATTTTAACTGCAGTGTTTGTTAAGGAATCTGTTCTTTTATGATAGTTTCTAGGAGTTAAAAACAAATTCAAATCAAGCTAGTTATCTAAATTCTACCATCAGATAAAAACAATGTAATTTAACAGATATAAAAACAGTATTAACATCAAGACAAGCCTGAAAAGTAGCAGTGCATTCCGAAAATTCCACAACCATATCCTCAGCTCATCTCAATGAATCTCTGAATATTAATAGACTTTTCATGTAAAACTTGACTATTACCCTCAAAAGAAATACAGATTGAAAAATTGTGAAAATCGGTGTATTTTAAATAAGTAGTGTTTGGTAACTATGAACAAGATGTAGTAGAAAAGGCTAAAGGACAGACTGCCTTAGCTCTAGTCCTTGTCCCTGCTACCCACTAGCATATGTCCTCAGACAACTCATCCCATCTCTGGGCCTCAGGTTCCTTATCGTTAGAGCAAAGGCTAGAAAAGATGATTTGAGGTCTGTTCTGGCTTACCATCCTAGGACTTCTTATTCTGGGGCTAAGATTTAAATCTTCTAAGTCATTTTTGCAATACTCTATTTCTTGAACACAAGGAATAGAAGAACCCAAAGACACCCACTTTTGTGGTTTTAGATATTTAATGCCAAATTGACCTGTAATTACTTATATCAACTTATATTCTCAGCTAGTATACAAAGGAAAGTTCTGAGAAAAGAAAGCCAAGACAACTGCCACAGCATCATTTTGGCAAAACTGAAGAGGATGCAGCAAGATGAATCAAAGAAGAGCAATTAAATTGCATACAAGAATACCACCTGACTGTAGAAACTGGGAGAAGGTCAGTTTTAAAGAGTAGCAGCATTACTAGCTAAAACAAATAGTCTAGCATATGAAATAATCCCTTTGCCCATCCTTACCTGTCCAGTGTCCTCTGGAACAAAGGGACATGAGTTATGCTCAGTTTTAATACCGAAGCAGTCATCTCTCAACTACCACTCACTCACCTCTCTAGCTGCCAAAACGATTGTAGTTAGTTGAGAGCGATCACCCCACTCTGCTAAGAATGTTAATGTAAGAGCTTGAACAAAGATGGGTGAAATAAAATGCAGCCATTTTTTCTGAGGTATCGTGCTTGTACCCGTTTCAACATCTCCTGGTCCATTTAAGAGTTTGGTTCGTTGAAACTAAAAAAAAAAAAAAAAATTACATGAATCCCAGAAAGCAAACAAAACTTCACAAAATTACTTACTTTTTCTTTAAAAAGTGTTTAAATTGTATTGACTATGCCCCCAAGAAACTAAAGTTACATGATCCCGATCTTATATTTTTGAACCACCATCTCACATAGCAACCAATACAATATTCTCAATTCTTGCTTTCCTCCCCAACAAAACAGAGCAAACGATATTCACTAATCATTTGCTAGCCTAGAGACTGTGGGAAAAAAATGTAAAATTATAAATTACAGTTCCTGCTTTTCAGAAGTTTATAATCAATCTAATTAAGGATCCTATTTACACATAGTGTTCACCCCCATCTCCTCTCTCTACCATATTCACACTAACCCAGACAGAGTCGCATCACAGCCAGGGATAAGAATGAAAACCAAGCAAAATAAGATATTTTTGTGTATTCCACACACACAGCTGTGGTTGACCACTGAAAAACTTCTGTTTAGTGTTTATTTTTAGTTGAGTGCCTTCTTGGTCCAGATATTTAACAGTGCTATGACTTACTTCTTCATCTTTTTTCTTTAATTCCGCTTGAACTTCTTCCAATTCCTCTTGACCTTCATCTGGACTCATCTTTAAGCCTTCTCGAAGCATTCGAATGCCAAAAATGGCAAATAATGCAGTTGAAACATAGTAGGTATACACCCTGGGGATGACTGTGGTGGCATAGCCGAACAAAACTGGAAGAAATGCCATGGTGTATCTGGTTAATTAGCAAGTATCACAACCAAACACACAGTTACCTTCAGAAACATAATTTACTACTGTTTTAAAAGAATAATGGTTCACATAATATGTAGTAGCCTTAAATAATTCCACTTCCTTCCCTTCTCCAATATTGAACCCTTAGGTCCAGCAGTGACCTAAGATAGCTTATCAAGAAATCCGTGTTCCAGCTGAAGATGGCACGTGTTCCACAGGGACCTGTCAGGAGATAATGAACTCCCTCTAGACACGTTTAGTACTTTAGGTAGAAGGTTAACTTTGATGCCCTCTAAGGATCCTGTTCTCATGTAAGTGACATTTCTTTATCACAAATCTTTAAATTACAAAATTCTATAGTGAAGAACCATAACAAGATTCTCATATGGCATGATTTAAACTCGGCTCCTTTGTAACTATTTAAAATAAATATATCTTATGAAAGAAAAGGAATTCCTTATACATATATTAACATTTACAATAAACTCAAACTTATTCAGTACCATTCTTTTCCACTGTTAAGAGGACAATTATATAAGTTATTCAAAAAACTATACTTGGAAGTACATCAAGATCCTCAGTCGGGGTACATGCAAGAGCAACCAATAAATGCACAGATGGTTGAAACGGCAAATTGATGTCCAACCTCCCTTTCAAATCAATTAAAAAACCAAACAAAAACCCAAATCCCAACTGTGAAATACATTTATATCAGTAATATCAGTTCAGTAATTAAAATTTAAAAACTATGGCCCTGCCGGTGTGGCTCAGTGGACTGAGAGATCCTGGTTCAATTCCAGATCAGGGCACAGGCCCAGGTTGTGGGCTCGATCCCCAGTAGAGGGCATGCAGCTGATCGATGTTTCTCTCAGATCAATGTTTGTATCTCTCCTTTCCTCTCTAAAAAAAAAATCAATAAAAACATATTTTAAAAAAATTTTAAAACTATGAAAGGGCCAGAGGATATTTTCATATATATAATAAATGTAATTACTCTTTACTTCACCGGCTCTTTTCATAAAATGGGTGCAACAACTTATAAATTTGACTGAGCATCAAGTATACAACTGTACAGGTGAACTAGTCCCTACTTCATTATATTACAAAATTGAAAACATTTTAAAGTCATGTTTAGAAATGTACCAAACCTATGCTTATGTACACATCTATATTTGAATTATATGTGTGTGTACACACACACAAAATACAGACATACATTTTCTAGCTCTGTCCACTGAAAGGCCAAGAAGCAAAGACCTCTCAGTAACAGTAAGCCAATTCTGCACCCAGATCTCATTTTTAACCTCTCCCCTCACATGGCATCTCATCCCTGGGTTTGCATTCTTTGCAGCTCTGCCTCATCTTCACCTTGATAACTAGTGACGTTGGGGCAAGTTACTAAAGTCATGAGCATTTTAGGGTTGACCGAGAAAGGGAGTGAGTTAGGCCCACCCTATTCATAGACCTTACAGAACACCTGTAGCAGCCAATCCCCTCTGGGGGCTGCCAGAACACATCTGTTTGGCTGTGGCTTCCCAGGGCAGGTAGGGGCCAGTGGGGAGTAGGAGTGGTCTGCTCGATGCAGGCCATGAGGGTGCACTGTCTTTTAAGAATTCAAAACCAATGATAAAATCGAATAAAGATCAAGCTGCTTTTTATTATCACCATGCACTGGCCAATTTAAACATTGTCAATGGCAAAAATGCTCCTCTCTTCTCGGGTGGGCCCCTTTCCTCATTGCTTGATACACCACTGCTGGTTAGTTACCCTGAGATCTCACTGGAGCTGGAGTCAGTAGTCATCGTTTAGGCCCTAGCCCTACTGTCAGGGCCTACCTCGAGATCTCGGTTTCTAATACCATTTCCCACCAAAAGGCTCCTCAGAGAAATGGCTAATTCCAAGACTGGGCAGAGAAGGTACACAAGGTGAGCCTGCACTATCTTGTTATACTACCAGTAAGGAGAACAAAAACAAACAATGGGAGCATGTCACAAGGACACGGGAGCCAGCTTGGAGGAACTCCAGCCACCAAATCTGGGACGATTTAAGCAACAATATAGTTAAGTAATTAATTATCAACCACTGAAAAAAGGAATTCATGAGTTTATACCGATGATAAATAGACAAACCAATGGGAGAGGAAGAAGAGTTCCTTCTTAGAATAGTATTGGGGCTCACTGGTAAATGCGGGTGTTTATAGAGTTAAAAAGCCCATTTTGAAAGTATTGAGGGAAAATTTAAATCATGTAAGGAGTCATCAATTGATGCTAAACTGGGGAACAGGGTATTTCCACTGTCTTAAAGTGTTTCCCTAAAGCCCTGGCTGGTTTGGCTCAGCGGTTAGAGCGTTGGCCTGTGGACCAGAGAGACCCGGGTTCAGTTCCTGCTGAGGGCATGTACCTTGGTTGCAGTTTGTCCTGGGCCCCGGTTGGAGTCATGTGGGTGGCAACCAGTTGATGTGTCTCTCTCATATCGATGTTTCTCTCTCTCTCTCTCTCTCCTTGCCTCTCTCCCTCCTGCTCTACCTCAAAATAAATGCAAAAATGTCCTCTACTCAAGATAAATACAAAAATGTCCTCGGGTGAGGATTTAAAAAAAAAAAAAGTGTTTCCCTAAAGACTGCATATTAGTTGCAAAGGAAGAAAAAAAGAAACCTTAACTGAGTGAATAACATAATGAGGGCCAGATAAGATGTTCTTACAGGGACAAACCTTAGCTATGCAGAGTTCTAACTGAGAATACATAATCTCAATCTAATCACAAGGAAACATCAAACGAAAAATGAGGAATAGTCTACTAGAAGGGGGAGGGACTATTTTCTTTAAAAAATGTTACTATCCTAAAACACATAAGGCTGTGTAAACACTTCAGATGAAAGTACTGAAAGATCCTGCTAGAGAGAATATTAGGTCAACTGACAAAATTAAAATATGGGTGATTAAAATAATGTATCAATCCGTGTATAAAGATACATATTAAATTATGTGTACATAGCCCTGGCTGAGCAGCTCATTTGGTTAGAGTGTCATCCCAATACCCCAAGGTTGCAGGTTTGATCTCCAGTCAGGACACATAAGAATCAACCAATGAATGCATAAATAAGTGGAACATATCGATGTTTCTCTTTCTCCCCCCTTCCTCTCTAAAATTCAATAAATAAAAATTTTTAAAAATGTGTATATGTACACTATACATCTGCAAGGTATATAAATTGTATGTACATGTACACACATCTATATATAAATTATGTGTGCATATACACACAATTGTATTTAGATATAGATAAATGGATAGATAGGTCACACATGCTAAAGCAAATGGGGTAAAATGTTAACAGGTGAATCTGGATAAAAGGTATAAGTGTTCTTTGTACTATTTTGTTTTTGCAACTTTATAAATTTAAAATATTTTCCAAAAAGATTTAAAAAAAATTTTTTTTAATTTTTTTCTCTATTGATTTTAGAGAGAGGATGGGAGAGGGAGAGATAGAAACATCTATGAGAGAGACCATCGACTGGCCACCTCCTGCATGCCCCCCACTGGGGATTGGGCCCATAACCTGGGCATGGGACCTCTTGGTGCATGGGTAGATGCTCAACCACTGAGCCACACTGGTCGGGCGATTTTTAAAAAATTTTAATGAAATGTGGCAAACCTTTTTAAATGTACTAAACTTAGTTTTCCTTTTATCTTCAGATAATCTTTTAAAAAAACAAGAATTTGTGTTACTATTTACCCTTAACAATCCCATCTTTTCTGCATACTCCACAGGCAGCAGAACACTACTTGGTATTGTAACTTTGTTGTTCTTCCCCTAGTTCCCTGTTTCCTCTTTCTTTGGAAACCTTCCTCTGACACTCAAACACTTTTCTTCTGGGAACAATGATATGTTATTTCTCTTTAACTGCATCAGGTCAGAACAGAGCTACAAATGTATAGTCCTCCTACATCTTGGCAATGTTGAAGTTCCAAGAAAAGTATCTGAAGTGAAGATACAGATCACTAACCTACAGGTAATTAATTAAACTGAGAACACTCAGCATGAGAATGTTAGTGTGAGAGGGAAAAAAGTGGCCAAGAATAAAACTAGAAAACAATATTTATAGTACCAAGTTACTAAAAAAAATTTTTTTTCTTTATTGATTTTAGAGAGACAGAAAGGGAGAGGGAGAACCAGAACATCGATTGGCTGCCTCCTACATGCCAAATCCCACTGGGTATTTGGCCCACAACCTGGGCATGTGCCCTGACTAGGCATCGAACTGGCGACCCTTGGTGCATGGGTCAGTGCTCAACCACTGAGCCACACCTGTCGGGCCCAAATTATTTTTTTTAGAGAGAATCAATATTTATGGTACCAAATTATTTTTTTTAGAAAGAAATTTAACCAGAGGCACATGGTGTCATAGAAGTCAAGAGAATAAAAAGTTGGGAATGCCTATGAATGTGTTCTGAGGGGCTTATTAAAATCAAAACTGAACTCTGTAATAAGAAAAGCTGATTATCAAAGCCTTTACAACAGTGTTAGAAGCAGAAATGAGACTGCTAGTGGATAAGGAGTGAAAAGGCAGGAAGGTCTTGAGGAGTGGGAATAGCAGTAATAATAAAGCTCTGAAGTAGGCAAGACTGTCATCCCTGCTGTTAGATGGCACAGAGAGGTTGGATAAATCCCCCCAGCTAAGTGAGGGGCAAAGCCTGGATACAACCCCAGGCAGCCTGCCTTACACTGTTAGCCCTCTGAAGAAGTACAGAGATACGAGATGCAGGTGAGCAATCTACAAACTCCGACTTACATACCCCCAAGGGTACACAAAGACTTTACAAGGGGATGCGGATGACTAGTTTGTGAAGGGCTCTTATTCCCAGGAGTTCAGCTTCCATACTTTCCTAAACGCATCTGCCTGAAAAGATGCTTATATTATAGTTAAGGAGTCGTGCAGGTTCTCCTCTCTCACATCCCTTCTTCACAGTTGCCCTCTGCCCACTTGACAAAGATGCCTTTACCCAACTTCCTAAGGTGCATTTCCCCATACTACAGAAAAATAAATATTCTAGGGCACCAAAGAGGGAGTGTGAAATACTGGTGTCAAGGCATCATAAACCAGAGATATGGCTTTGGGTCTTTCTGTCTTATACAAGTTCTTGGCATTAGAAATGATGGCATTGTGGTCAATGGAAATAATGGAATAATTTCCCCTTAAAAACCATGCCTTTTTCATCTCCAGCCAGTGTAAACAACAATTCAGAGAGAGCATCAGAAAGACATACTAAAGCTCGGTGTCTTATAATTTCACCCAGGTGGCACACTCATAGCTGGGTCCCATGCCAAATCTATCCATCCATCCATTTCAGAATTAGAATTCTAAAGTAAATGGTTGTCATGGGGAGGCATATCATGTTTATTTAAATTCAAATACCAAGTCAAATGCTTTCTGCCAGAAAATGAGCCTGACTTCAGATGATTTACTATGGACTCACTAGAACTGCCATGGCCATTAGGTAATGTGGTACACATTGTCCATAAATTGAATGAGCTAAATCTGCAGTTCCAAGGTTCCAGAAAAATATATTTAAAAACATATGATGTCATACAATTTTTAAAATGGAATACTTTATTGGCAAAAGTACACTGAAATGAATATTTCAGTTTTTGCAACCATTTCTAAATATATCTAATTATACAAGGTACTTCTAAGTATAAAACTAATATATATAAGAATAGTCATTTGATAAATTTCAGGAAAACCTGTTTTGGTATACTTGATGGTTTCTAATTCTCTGCTTTCAACAAAATCAGTAGAAGTTATTAAGTTGTCAGCTGGTAAATCTTTAAATACCATGTGATTTTTAGCATCTAACCAAGGAGTTCCAAAGAACTGAGTGACATGGCTACAACAAAATTCCTTCTTAATTATTTATGTGAATAAAATTTCTCAGCCCTTAAATCTATTTAAAAATAAAATAAAAAAGGTATTTAAAAATAAAATAAAAAGGATCAGAATTGATTCTAAATCTTGCTCCATACTAGCAATAAGTCTCCATGGACACATAAACTAATTTTGAAAATAACAGTTCTATCGCCCTGGCCCACCAGGTGGGGCTCAGTTGGTTGGAGCATTGTCCTGTATACTAAAAGGTTGCAGGTGTGATTCCTGGTCAGGGGACATACCAGGGCTGCAGGTTCAATCCCCATCAGGGTGCATATAGGAGGCAACTGATAGATGTTTCTCTTGCTCATCAATGTTTCTCTCTCTCTGTCTCTCCACCCCACTTCTTTCTCTCTAAAATCAGGTGAGGATTAGAAAAAGAAAATAGTTGTGTCATCTCATTAAGAGAGACATTTCCAACTTAAAAAAAAATGTTTAAATCTGTGATATATTTTGCTTTGATCACCTGTGTACTAATAACTATAACTCTAGTCATAAACATTGCCAACATTTAGAGACTTAAATGAAATTTTCAGCATCTTTGAAAATTCATTTTATATGCATATTTTTGCTCCAAGTAAATATGACAGTGTGATCCAACAAAGATTTTCAAGTAAAACTGTGATTGTTAGAGTAAAATTCTATGAGAAAGTAAATGAAAACAAGGAAAAAGAACAATGTAAATTTCCAAATGTTAAAGAGTTTATTCATGGTTTTTTAAAGAACAATGGTGACAGAGGCTATCAAATTGCTAGTGGCATTTAGAGTCCATTGGGTATGTTTCAAAGAATATCACAAAGCCCTAGCCTGTATGGCTCAGCTGGTTGGGCATCATCCTGTGTACTGAAAAGTTGAGGGTTCGAATATCGGTCAGGGCACATGCACAGGTTGCAGGCTTGATCCTGATCCCCGGTAGGGGGTATACAGGAGGCAGCTAATCGAAGTTTTGCCCACACACTGATGTTTCTTTCTCCCCCTCTCTCTCTAAAAATCAATAAAAAAAAACTTAAAAGAATATCATACAGTTGTTTTTTAATACACTATACCAGAAATTAGATCTTTGCAGTTCATTAAACCTAAGACAAGTTTTGGACACCTTCAATGTGACATACATACTTTTTCAAAATTATTTTAGATACACAAGGAAAAGGTATGAAGACCACAGATACCACCTATTCTTTCAAACAGTACAGGTGAGAAGAGCTGTCAGACAGTAACAGCAGCTAAAGGGAGGTGGGCCGAGGGTCAGGACAGGCAAGACTTACCCCCACTACAGCTGAGGAAATGGAAATGAACACAAAGAAGAGGTGGGGGAACTGATGGAGCCAGCTTCTGAGGAGGGAATGGGCAGAGAGGCTGCCTTCTAGTTCTCGTCGAAGCTCAGTTTCAAAACTAAAATTCTCTGACATTATTGAAACTCATTCCAAACAAGTAACTTCACCATTTACGACTCTCCCCGCTTTTCCTATAATCAGAATTTACTTTTGAAGAGAAATCTGCTGTTTTTTTAATTTTTTTTCTTTATTGATTTTAGAGAGAGAGGGAGAGGGAGAGGGAGAGAGAAACATCGATGAGAGAGAACATTGATTGGCCGCCTCCTGCATGCCCCCCACTGGGGATCGGGCCTACAACCTGGGCATGTGCCCTGACTGGGAATCGAACCGGCAACCTCCTGGTGCATGGGTCGACGCTCAACCACTGAGCCACACCGACTGGGCGAAACTTGCTGTTTTTACTGTGAAGTACAAATACTGCTAATACTAATTTCTAAAACATGAGAAGTAGTAAAATTATTTTAATCATTAAAATACTCACATATGTTTTAAAAGACGTAAACTTTAACAAGCATCCAAGCAGCCAGAAATGGAACTTACTGAAGGAAGAGGAGTTAATGACTGAGCACTTGAAATGTAAGATCTCATTTTAAAACACATCACAACCCTGTAAGGTAGGCAGATATTATTTCCATTTTACAGATGGGGAACCTGAACTCAAAGAGGCTAAGTAACTTATCAGTATGCTAAAAGACGGCATAGTCACTGACCCAAGTCTGACTCTAAGGAGGAAGCCTACTATTTTCTACCCAACTACATGGCTCAGGGTTGCTTCTGAATCAAAGACTAAATTATGTTGAATTATTTAATGGTAAGTTTACTTTATCATGGTCTAATTCTTTGAAAAATTGAAGCCTATAAAATAGTAACACAAACTAGGACTCTAAGAATGTTTTACTCTTTTACTATAATGGCTAAGAATAGCTTAACAGAACACAATAAAACAAGTGACTCCTCAGTTATTGATAGTGAATGTCCTTCAACAGGAGAATATGCAATTTTCTGTGGTTGCTTGAGTCCTACTTGTAAGATATTAGACATAAGTAATCTTTTCTGGACTGAAAAGAAAACAAGCAAGAATACACAGCAGAAGCTAGGATTCCAATCCAGTGGATAAGTGAGGAGTATGCATCTTGACTGAATAGCTGAACATTTAATTTTTAAAATGCAATCTAGTTTTCAGAATTTATATACTGAAACCATTTTCTGTTTACAAAACTCTGGAACATGAACCAAATTCCAACATAATTAGTTGAATTATTCAGTGACTCAATGCCAAACACCATGCTTTTGCCTAAATCCAATAAACTTACCAGGAGGAAAAGCACACTCACCTGATAAGCACGTCATTAAGCCCAAGGCAAGCATAGCACCAGCCAACACCGTCAAACGGTTATAGCGCATTGCCATAATGGCTGCTATAAAAAATGTCTTATCACCCAGTTCGGATACAATGATAACTGATATGGCAGCGACAAATGCATGGATAAATCCCAAATTAGTTTGAGTAGCTTCATCTTCTTTATGGGTATGAACCGGGACAGCTGGTGTGAGCACTTTCTGAAATAAAAAAAATATATATATACATCAGCTACTTTTTGAAAGAAGTCATTATTTACAATTCTTTTATTCTGCATGTGAATTAAGATTGTTTTTCTGTCATGGTTATTAGACTTATTTACTGTCTAATCACTTTGAAAGTCATTAGTAGTGACAGAAACCTCTGATTGATGGTTGCTATAACACAGAACCAAGTACAATTCTACAAAACAAACAAAAACAGTGTAGACTGCCCTGGCCGGTTTGGCTCAGCAGTTAGAGAGTTGGCCCGCAGACCAGAGACTCCTGGGGTCGGTTCCTGCTGGGGGCGCGTGCCTTGGTTGCGGTTTGTCCCCGGCCCCGGTTGGGGTCGTGTGGGTAGCAACCCGTCGATGTGTCTCTCTCACATTGACATTTCTCTCTCTCTATTCCTTCCTCTCTCCCTCCTGCTCTATCTGAAGATAAATGCAAAGAATATCCTTGGGTGAGGATAAAAAAACAAAACAAAACAAAACAAAAAAACAGTGTAGACCAACTATATCCACACATTAAAATTACCTTATTTTTTAAGAATTTGTCAGTTGAGATTAAGTTCTTAGCTTTTTATTTGTAACTTGTGTGACACACCAAGGTATGGTTATCAAACATTCAAATAACAAGAAGCTGAGATAAATTTCATTAACACTTTAGAGGACAGAGTAAGATTCAGAAAGCCCTCAACAGGCTAGAGCCAGAGTTGGCTCTAGCTAAGATGAGGTCTAATATAGCTGGATATATAGGGATGGTCCTACACTAAAGGCTAAAAATATCCTAAGCGATAATATGGCCTGATAGAAAAAACAAACCAGTGTTTTGGTTGTCATTAAGGTCATTTTAAGTTGAAAATGTGACAAAGCTCCAAAAGGGCAACAAGCACGTTAAGCACTTTAAAGAGTTAGTGACGCATCCATCATTCTGTGCTGCTCATTCTTTAGCCAAAGTCCCGTACTGGTTCTGAGGCACATTTTAAGAATACCAATGGCATTCTTCTCAGAATTAGAACAACTAATCCTAAAATTACCACAAAAGATCCTGAACAGACAAAGAAATCTTGAAAAAGAACAAAGTGAGGATCACGCTCCTTGATATCAAACTATACTATAAAGCTACAATAATCAAAACAGTATGGTACTGGCATAAATACACACACACACACACACACACACACACACACACACACACACACAGCACAACGGCATCAACTAGAGAGCCCAGAAATAAATCTTTGCTCATACAATCAATCTATAACAAAAGAGGCAATAATATACAATGGGGTAAAGACAGTCTCTTCAATAAGTAGTTCTGGGGAAACTGGACAGATACAGGCAAATAAATTAACTTGGACCACTTTCTTACACTATATATATACTCAAAATGGATTAGACTTAAATGTAAGACCTGAAAACATAAAACTGCTAGAAGAAAACAGGCAGTAAACTTTGACATCTGTCTTAGCAATATCTTTTTGGATGTCTCCTTGGGCAAATGCAACAAAAGAAAAATAAATGGTAACTGCATCAAACTAAAAAGTTTTTCACAGCAAAGGAAACCAATAAAATGAAAAGACAAGCTACTGAACGGGAAAAATACTCAAATTAATTATACATCTGATAAGGATTTAATATCTAAAATATATTAGGAACTCATACAACTTAACACCAAAGAAACAATCAATCAAATTTAAAAATTGGCAAAGGGCCTGGCCAGTGTGGCTCAGTGGATTGAGCATTGTCCCATGGACTGAGAAGTCCCAGTTCGATTTCCACTCAGGGCACATGCCTGGGTTGCAGACACGGTCCCAGGGTGGGGGAGGGGGTGTGCGGGTGCAGGAGGCGACTGATCAGTGTTTCTCTCTCACATTGATGTTTCTATCTTACTCTCCCTTCCTCTCTCTCTAAAAAAAAAAAAAAAAATCAATAAAAACATATTTTTAAAAATGGGCAAAGGCCTGAATAGAGATTCTTCCAAAGACATACAGATGGCCAATAGACATATGAAAAAAAATGCTCAACATCACCAATTATTGGGGAACTGCAAATCAAAACCACAATGAGATATCACCTCACAGCTGCCAGAATGGCATCACCAATAAATCCACAAACAAGTGTTGGTGAGGATGTGGAGAAAAGGGAACCCTCATGCACTGTTGATGGGATTGTAAATTAGTGCGGCCACTATGGAAAACAGTATGGAAATTCCTCAAAAAATTAAAAAGAGAACTGCCATATAATCCAGCAATTCCTCTTCTGGGTATTTATCCAAAGAGAACAAAAACACTACTTCAAAAAGATACATGCACAGCTGTGTTCACTACAATATTATTAGTAATAGCCAAGATATGGAAGCAACCTAGATGTCTATCAATAGATGAATGGATAAAGAAGATATAGTTCATGCATGCACATGCACACACACAAACACAGGAATATTATTCAGCAATAAAAAAATGAAATATTGACATTTGTGACATGGATGGACAACATAAATGAAATAAGTCAGACAAATATTGTATGATTTCACTTACTTGTGGAATCTAAAAACAAAACAAATGAATAAACAAAACGGAACAGAAAACAGACCCATAGATTGAGAACAAGCTGATGGTTGCCAAAGAGAGAGGATAATAAAATTATATGGGGGGGGGGGGACGGACACCAATTCCTTGTAGGCTGTAAATGTCTTCAGATAGGTCCAACCAGAAAGTGCTCTGCACTTACTCATTCACTACCCAGAAGTA
Organism: Tadarida brasiliensis; assembly: GCA_030848825.1. Taxonomy (NCBI): domain Eukaryota; kingdom Metazoa; phylum Chordata; class Mammalia; order Chiroptera; family Molossidae; genus Tadarida; species Tadarida brasiliensis. Next base: position 37,136,147 of record CM061257.1, on the reverse strand, counting down.
TAGAGGAGTTAACAACTGTGGGGCAATCTCTGACCAATTAGGGCAGTCAGTTCTGAAGTTCATTTCATAAGCCTCCTTCAAAGTCTCAGCAGAATTCAGTACTAGTCACTCATGCAATGGCTAACTTGAAAATGCATTGGGGTACATGCATTTACCTCCTTCCCTGAACTGACAATTTGAAAGAATAAGGCATGTTCTGAGAATAGGAAGTAAACGATCAGATTAATGATTGGGGTAACATAAGATAAATAGAGTCCAGACTGAAAATCCTGTATAGTTATAGCCCACCTTAAAGGCAAGCAAGAAGCCCTTAAAAGTTTTTAAGTAGAAGACACAAACATGATTAAGGCACTATGACTAATACATCAGGGCTAAAAGAAAACACCAGCCACTGGACCAATTAATTAGGAGGTCAGTTGCAAAGACCAATGTTAATAATAGAAAAGGAAAAAAATTCTGGAAATGATGGAAAGGAAAATCAAAAGAACTTTAAAAAAAGGGTAGAATCAAAGATGATGGTTAAGGTTTTCTACCTGGCTGACTAAGAGAAGTACTAGTATTCCTACAAGGTATATGGGAAAGAAGAATAAAAATAAGGGGTTTGGTTTCAGACATATTCAATTTGAGGTGATAAAAAGCATTTCAAATTAAGGTTTCCAAGAGGTCATACAAATGGGACTCCTGTGTTTTGGCCAGCACAGCCTGACGGTACGTATGTGGTTGCTGGGAGCCTAAATTTAACAGCTAGAGCTTTGCTAGTAGATGAAATTTCCACAGGAAAAGGCAGAGATTTAGTTGAAAAATATGAGCTTTAAGGAAAAGGGTAGAGGTGGGTAAAAAAGAGAGAAAACAAAGATTGTCTTAGATATTTAGAAAGTCAGGCAAGAGAATACCACACATGGTCAAGATAGGGGCAAACACCATTCACTCACCTACTACCTAGATGCCAGGTATTTTCATATACATTGTTTTATAAGAGCTGATATCCCATATCCCAACTTAACACAAGAGGAGAAACTGAGGACCAATAGCGTTAAATAATTTTCCCAAGTTCATACAGCAAAGATGGTGTCCAACTCTTCTAAAATTGGAGAGGTTAACAGTGTCAAATGAGAACTAAAAGAGAGCCCTGGATTTAGCAATTAGATAAGTTATAGGTATCCTTCAAAAATAAAATTTCAATAAAAAGTCAGGGGCTCAGCCCTGGCTCAGTGGCTCAGTCGGTTGGAGCATCATCCTGTACATCAAAAAGTCGTGGGTTTTGCCCTGGCCGGTTTGGCTCAGCGGTTACAGCGTCGGCCTGCGGTCCAGAGAGACCCGGGTTCGGTTTCCGCTAAGGGCATGTGCTTCGGTTGCGGTTTGTCCCCGGCCCTGGTTGGTTGTGCGGGTGGCAGCCACTCGATGTGTCACCTTCGCATCGATGTTTCTCTCTCTCTCTTCCTCTCTCTCCCTCCTACTCTATCTGAACAAAAAATGAAAAAGTGTCCTCGGGTGAGGATTAAAAAAAAAAAAAAAGTCGTGGGTTTGGCCCTGGCCGGTTTGGCTCAGCGGTAGGAGCGTCAGCCAACTTGAAGAGCCCTGGGTTCGATTACTGGTCAAGGGCACGTACCTCAGTTGTAGGTTCAATCCCCAGCCCTGACAGGGTCATGCGGGAGGCAGCCAATTGACATGTCTTTCTCATATCAATGTTTGTCTCTCTCTCTTCCTCCTTCCCTCCCGTTCTATCTGAGAAATCAATGGAAAAATATCCTCGAGTGAGGATTAAAAAAAAAAGTCAAAAGGTGCATACGGGAGGCAACTAATTGATATTTCTCTATTTGCCTTCCTTTCTCTAAAATAAAAAAAAACATATCCTCAGGTGAGGATTAAAAAAAAAAAAGAGAGACTTAAGCCAGATAATGAAAGACTTAAAGCAAAGTGAAAAGTAACTAATTTCCTAGATAGAAATTTAGTTTATAAAACTGAAGACTAGAAACTACAGGCATACCTCAGAGATATTGCGGATTCAGTTTCAGACTACCACAATAAAGCGAGCCTTGCAATAAAGTAAGTCGTAATCTTTCTGTTGGTGGAGGGTCTTACCTTGAAATTTGGCAAGAACGCAACATCTGTGAAGCACAACAAAGCAAAGTGCAATGAACTGAAGTATGCTTAAAATGCAGTCAAGAAGAGCTAAATTAATGGCCTGTTTTCTTTCCCCAAATGGGAAAGAACCTGGGGGTGTGTGTAGGCATATAGAAAAGAAACAATGAAAAAGAGAAAACACAGATATTGGGGAAGAAAACTACTGGAGGTCAGAGAATAGGCACATGGACACAGAGAAGAGGTATGGAAAGGATGATAGTTTCTCCAGTACCTGAAAAAAGGCAAAAGGTATGGGCAGAGAAGCAAATATTTAGATGTGTACAAGAGGGTTAGATGTGGTGACTATAATTCCAATTTTGATATGCTACTATTCAATTGCTGTGTAATGAAGTAGTAAGTAGTGAAATACAGTGTTTTCCTTGGTACAAATACCACTATTTCATTATTTTAACTTGGGTCTGAAACACAAATTATTACATTTTGAAAGAAGAGTCAACAAATTATACTTTTAATAAAAACTTGAATAACTCTTACTCAAAGTTAAAATTAGTTCCAAATTGAAAAATTGTAAAAAAAAAAGAAGTACGCTCATTTAGAAAGTATTCTTTTATACTTTCATGACCTTCAAAGGAAGAAAATGACAGTCAACAATGAAAATATAATTCCTATTCTAGTTCTAGAGTTCAAATGAACACATATGTTTGACTACTGAAAATGATACAGATACCTGCATCAGAATCTTCACCTACACATGATGAAACTAGGGAAGATGAAGATGCCTTCTTTGAAAAAAGACTGATGTCCCTGCAAGAAAACCAGAAAGTTGCTCAACAAAAGCTTTTAATGGATTTATTAATTTAAACATTTGAATGGTATTAAATGTTTCACTGATTTTGTTTTAAGGATTTGCTTTGATGGTAGAACACCAAGCAGTGAATCCAGTAACATAACGTTCACTTCATTCTGACACAGTAATCCTGAGCAAGACAGGAGTCCTCACACCTGATGGCCTCAATCTTACCTATAAAGAGGCTAGAACTGGGAGGTTGGACTGGATGAAGCAGAACTACAGAAGGCCTTCTCACAGTTAAAAGATAATACCAAGAAACAGAAAATACCAAGAACTTGTACTGGGTCAATTAATGGGCTTTGTGGATTTATGAACAGCGATATTGAACCAGAGTTCTTGGAACTTCCAGAATATGCAGCAAATTAAAAATTATCTTTATTAAATCTATCTGCTCTCCCTCAACTAAAAGGACTTAATGCTTCTTATATTACATACTCAGCCCAGGAAATAAGAAAAGTAAGAAAAAACTAAGTCACTAGAAGCATAAACTGCATAAATGAAAGAATACAAAATATTAACAGTACTTTTTTTCATGTGTTTGTAAATTGGGGTTTAATTGTAACTGTAAGTTCAGAGTGAACTCCTCCAACTTTTTTTATCTGATCGCAGAGAAAAAAATACACCAAAGTAGAAAACTGTGACAAATTCAGTTATCTTGCTTCAAAGCACCCTGTAAGATATAACTACATTTTAATAATACCTCTTACACTTGAATGCCTACCAGTGAAGGGGAGAATTTTCCCCCCTCCATTTTCAGAAATCCACTCTCATAGTGGCATGAAAAGTGTAAAAGCCTCCTCTTTAAAAAAATGTCTTCCAACATGCTATAGTACTGGTAAGTAGAGAAAAAAAAAAAAAGTTCAGCCATATCAAGAAATTACATGAAAATATAATTAGAACAACTGGATTCTATTACAATATAGAAATTAGAATAAATTCCTATAGAAAAAGAACCATCAAGAATATATAAAAATATTAAAGACAAAAATCATATATTGTGCCTTCCCCTTCCCTCCAACCCCCAATTTTAAAGACAAGGATCCTTAAGACCACTTAAATATGGTCATTAGATACTGTTGACTATTTTACATCGCTAGATTTTTTTTCCTAGATGTCTAAAGGGTATTATTTTATATCTCAAAAATCACTGTATGACTAAAACCTTAATGAAAGGCCTGGAAAGTTACATTCAAAATAGCGCTCTCTCGCTCACAAAGTTACTTAACCCCAAATAGTTACTGTTTGGAAAAAAATTCCGAACTTCTGAGTTAAATGACAGGAGGCTAAATGATAAACTCTAAGAGTAAATACCATGAATCAGCATTTCGGTTCAATTTCAGAACTGGAAATGGCAAGCAGGGTCAGTTAAGCCCAGGAATGACAAGCAAGAGAGAAATCACTTTAACCAGGTAAGGAAGTCTTCACAGAGGAGGTATCTGCTGGTTCTTGGACGGTGGCAAGTTTCTGATCAGTGGGCTTCAAGCTCACTGAAGCCTTTTTAGAGAGACCTTTTGTTGGAGAGACTAGCCACCGAGCACATGGCAAGGTCTCATGTTTGCGTAAAGCACGTGAGCAAGGAAGTGGTGATTAAAAAGCCCAGAGGTTGAATGGAGCCAGATGAGAAAGAAACCTGAACATCCTGCTGAAGAGGCTGGGCTGAAATCAGTAGGCACGGGGAACTCTAAAGATTTCTAAGTAAAATAGAATTCAAAGTTTAGCAAGGTTCACTGGGTGGGGACAGGCTGAATATAACCCGGAGTGAAAGTGGAGGGGTATGGGGTTTGAGCGCCAAACCGTCCCCTGCTAGCACAGAGGGCAGAGGGTCTGAATTTAGGAATCCAAACTGGAAATGAGAAAGTCCAGGACTGGTAGACAGAAGAAACTCAAAAGCGCTGCCAAGATTTTGAATACAGGTGACTAAGTGGTTCTATTAACATAAATTAAGACATTAATTAATACGTATTTAGGGAAGGCCAAAGGATAATTGTGGTACACTTATACGTTCAGTTTTCGCATCCCACACCGCCGCACCACTCTACTTACTGCCAAAGACTGATTATTCCTCTGCGTTTTTCAGGGCTATTTCCCACAAGCAAAAAGTTTTTAAAAAGTGAGAGTCATACTACATAATCCATGCACATTTGGCAACAAACCAAAACACAAGTCGTGCAAAGCTGAATTTGGGTAAACAGTTCGGGATGAGCTGTTTCAACAATGAAAAGCCCGACGTTGTTATCCTCAGAGAATAGAGCAGCCTCCCAGCTGCCGTCTCTGTTCAACTTCCTGCTTGGGGCGAGTGTTCCCAGCTCTCCAGAACACATCAGAGCCACAGGGCTCCCATTCCTCAGCAGCATCTTCGTCCTCCCGAACTAAAGGATCCCAGGGGGCTCCTTCCCCTCCCCCCGCACAAGGAGGCCGGCGAGGCCAGGCCTGACCTCCGCCGTCTTCCACCCCCAGGAGCCAGGCCGGCTCCCCTCCCCCGCCTGCAGCCCCGGGCCGAGGGCGGAGCTGCGGCGGCCGCGAGCCTGGTACCCGGCGCAGCCGGCGCCGCAGCCTCGCCCGCCCCGGCCCGTCCAGCTCACCTCGGCCCGCGCCGGTTCGGGACCCTGCACGGCCACGGGCTGGGGCTGCAGCTGCTGAGCAGGCGCCGGCGGTTCCTTGTTCCGGTGGCTCAGGTCTTCGTCGGGGACAGCCCGGACCCCGGCCGAGGCCCATAGCAGCGGAAAAAGCAAGAGCAGATGCAGCCGGGGCACAGAGGCGCTTCCGCTCCCCCCGGCCGCCGCCATCCCGCCCACCGAGACGGCCGCCGCGGGAGGAAGTGTGGGCGACGGGAAGCCGCGACCCGAGCCACTCCGCGGCGCCGCCCCTCAGGCCTCGCCGCCGCCGCCTAGGGAGGAGTCGGCACCATGCGGGAGGTGGCAGTGGCGAGCGTGAGGCTTGGGGCAGGCCCGCGTCCACGGCCGCCCGCTCGGCTCTCCCCTCTCCCGCGAGGGCCACACCACTCCAACCGCCTCAGTGCGCCCCGGCCCTGATCCTCCGGACCCCGCCCCTGCCCGAGACGGCCTCCCATTGGCCGGGCGTCCGCCTCGGCGTCGTGACGTCCTCGGGCAGGTTGAGGCGCGGCTCGCGCCCTCTTCCCATTGGACGCGGCGCTCCCGGCAGGTACCGTCGCCACGTTACCTTCCTCTCGCATCCTTCTGGCGCCCAACCTCAGACCCTCTTCCTCCGCCTGTGCCCACCGCCCCAGGACTGCACGGCTCGTTACTTCCGCTCCCTCCCGAGCCTTCTGCCCTAACGTCCAGGCCAGCCTTCCCTTTCTCTTAACCTTTCCTAGATGTCAGATTAGTTCCAGCGCCTTGGTTACGTGGCACTTGCTGCGAGAACTGCCCCACCTAGCCCGGCTCCGCACTCCCGCACCGACTCTCGGCGTCGCCTCCGACGGGACGATCTACCGAGGACAAGGTTCTCAGAGCGCCAAGGTGCGATTGTTCAAAACAAACCTCTGAAATAGGACTTCACTTTAACAGACGTATTTTTCCAAGCCTTGTCTTAGATACTGTTTGCCAGTAATCACCCTTAGACCCAAAACGTCTAACATTGCCCTTGCCCTCAACGCCTTTCCGTTGTGGAAGCTTTGCGTTGCACCTGTTTTAGACTGGCCTCTTAAAATGTTTGGCTTTTGAAATAATTGTTTAGGATTTTTGAAGGATGGAGATTAAGGTGGACAAGAGTAGAAAACAGGAAAGGGTGGTTGGTTGGGCTTAAGAATATTTTTACATTCTATATTTTTAAAAGTTGAACTGCGTAGTTATCAAAAGTGTCACTAAGATAGTGCTAACCATGTGTCAGGCACTCTTCTAAATACTTTACATATATAACCTTGTGCTTTGTGAAGAGCTGAGGAAGGTTATCAGTAAATACTGGAACAAGAAATGACTCCACCAAAACTGTGGCATAGTGGACAAAGGTACTTTGAGTTCACTGAAGAACCATGTTATATCATGGGTTAGTAAAGCTTTGTCCATGCTGTTCTTCCTGTCTGTAATTAACTTCCCCCATTCTGTCACCGTAAACTACTCATACTTCCAAAACCTGTTCAGGCCTGACCTCTGAGAAGTCTTCCCGTAATACCTCTTCTTGCAGAATTCACTCCTTGCTTCCTGCTACTGTAGCTTATGCGCGCTTCTATTATTGTGTAACCGGAATGCCTCTTACACAGTTTGGGGTACAACTGTCATGCCTCCCAGTTCATCTCTAGAGTACAAATGTTTGAGCCCTCACAAACCAGTGATAGAAAACTCAGAAGTCCAGGCTATCCTCCCTCTAACTCCATCTCCTTTATGCATACAAGATTCACTGTGCTTAAGAGGTATCTAAAGAGAGTCTAGTAGATCAGTCTCATGGCTGAGGCAGAAGGGTGAATGTGGCAAAATTGGCCATGTGTCCCTGATTCCTGGAAGGTGCTTGGCGAATTTTCCGGGGGGTGGGCCACCCACACCCTGAGTTCTCTAACAGGAAGTGCTCCTGGCCAAATTTCCAGTCACCTCAGCAGATGAGGCAGCCGGGTTACAGAGAGGGAGTTGGAGGGAGGACAGTCTGGACCTTAGGGTTCTCTGTAACTGGTCTGTGAGGGCTCAAACTTTTGCACTCTAGAGATGACCTGGGAGGCACAATAGTTGTACCCCAAACTTGGTAAGAGGCATCCTATTTACTTCCACAATGGGTTGCCTATGCCTTGTCCAGCTGTGTGAGGTGGCTCAGGGGCAAGGCAGCAAGGCTGCTTAACAGAAGATGTAAAGTAAACAGAGATAAAGCATTGTACCCATGAGGAACCCACCCAGTGTGGTCAGTGCAAGGTCAAGAGTCTGGGTCAGAGTGGGGACTTTCCAGCCTGTCCCCATGTCACCCTGATTCAAGAGCCCTCAGGTTCTGCCAGTCTAGGCTCCAGGTGTCAGATTCCAAAATGATCAACTCTTTCTGTGCTCAGAAGTGCTAAACTAGGGCTGGTTCTAGCTTTCACTATCTTGAGGATTTAAAGCCATCATTGTTCTATTCTTCCCTGGTGACTAACTCCTTTTTAAAAACCAAAAACAACAAGATACCCCCCCCCACACACACACACCCATAGGTATGTCCTGGATACCTTTCTTGGTGAACAATTTGATCTACTTACTTGACCCCCACCCAATAAGGATATAGGAGGCTCTACAATTCCAAGATGATTTTTTTTTTTTTGTCCTGGCCTACATAGATACAGTCTCACTAAAATATAACCACTTATAGGGTAAGAAACCCTACTACATGTGCATTACATTGTATTTTAATGTTTTTTATTCCTACCTCCTGACTGAGTTTTAAGCTTCCGGATGGTAAGATTATGTCTTTTAGCTTTATATCCCCAGCACCTAGCAGATTTCCTAACATGGCAATAGCAATAGCCGTTATTACAGCAGTAATAGTAGCAGTAATTCTTTACTGAGTGCCTGTCCTGATCCAGGCAGTGCACTGAATGTGTTACATGAATGATCTCACAAGGTCAGGTAAGTTTCCCAAAATTACAGTTAGTAAATGGCAGAACTGCGCTTGATATCTGTTTGTTGAACTTAACTGTGCCCTACTTACTGAAAATCCAAATATTTAAAACCAGCCAATTAATGGTGAATGCTTTCTTTATCTATTAGAGGAGAAAGCCCTTTGTTTCCATGAGGAGGATTGTTTTCTTGCCTCTCTCAGTGCCTTAACCATTTCACCTCTGATGATGTAAAATAAAGCTGGGCAAGTAACTGAGCATACTGGGCTCCTTTTTCCTCTTAGGAGGTGCAGCCCACAGGGAAAAACAGTCTCTGATACTTTTCCTGAGGGCTGCCTGCTCCCAGCCCAGTGCTGCTTGCAACTGGGTGAGGACAGCTCTTGATTCTGGAATTCAGTATTAGTCCAGCACTCCTGGCTACCGTACTGAAGATACTTCTTCCAACCTAACTGTCTCTCTCACTATTTTCTTCCCCAACTTTTCAGGAGAGAAGAGGCAAGCTTCTTAGAGATCTCTCCCTGCACCCCCCCCTCCCCCAATCATCAAAAGGTGGATTATAGCTTTTTACTTTACACAGTCCACAGAGTAAAGACTGGTTAGAGAAGCCAGGGCAGGGAGTGATGAGAAAGGAGAAGGGGAAGCAGAAACCAGAAACTTCATACTAAGAGCCAACTGAAGGTCATTCATAATTAAAGAGAAGGCACTTGGCAAATTGAAGTGTAAGTTAATGACAAATAGCAATTTACAATTTGCTTGACCTCCTCAACTCTAAAGCACTTCTGCTATGTGCATTCAAGCATACCACTACCCATAGGCACACTAAAACCCTTAGATGATGGGGACCTGGCTCCTTGTAGGGGACCTCTGCTGGTCCAGGAGAAAGGGGGAACTGCCCTTTCAGGACCATTCTTAGACTTTTCTAGGTTTCTACAGTGGGCAGGAAATTAAAAAAGGAATGCTAAGTACGTGCTCCAAGAATTCTCATTTGTCCAACTATTAGCTTGCCATCTCCATCTGGATGTCTCATGGGCATTTCAAACAAAGTTTGGGCAAAACAGGTCTCTGATTTCCCTCCAAAAACCTGTTCCTTCCTTAGGCTTCCCATCTCAGTAAATGGAATCAGCATCCTCCTATCAGATTCTTCTTATTTCCTCCTACCCCACATCCGTTCCACCAGCAAGTTCTGTTGGCTCAACCTCTGTTATAGATCCTGACTCTGCTCACCTCTCTCTATCTGTACTGTTACCACCTTATCCAATCTAGGTGTCATTTCTCACCTGGACTATTAAAATAGACTCCTAAGTGTTCTCCCCACTTCCACTCTTGCCAATCTATAATCTAGCCAACAGCCAGGGTGGGTTTTCAAAATTAAAGTCATTCATTTTATTCTTCTGCTTAACATTATCTAATGGCTTCTAAATGCCCTTAGAATAAAGTCCAAAGTCCCTATCTCTGAATTAAAGTTCTGTGTGATCTAACCCCCACCTTATGTGTGACTTCATCTCTTGCTGTTCTCTACCTCATGTGCCATGCCCAACCAACGTTGTTTTCTCCTCAGGACCTTTGTACTGCTGTTTCTCTTCTTGGAACACTCCTTTTCCATGTCGTCTTCTGATCGTTCAGGGTAAATATCACCTCCTCAAGAGACATCTCTCTGCCCATCCATCTAAAGTGGACCCCTCCCCTCACCCTGTCGCTCTCTATCTCACCTTTTCTTAAAGTTGTTTTTTAAAGCTTTTTTTCATAGCACTTATCACTATCTGAAATTATCTTGATCACGTAATTGTTTACTTATTATCTGTATCCCTCAACTGAAATGTAAGCTCAATCAGGGCAGAACTATTACGTGTATTGTTCACCTTATTCCCAAGGTCTAAAACAGTGCCTGGCCATGGAAAATACTCAGATATGAATGAATCATCAGTTTAATGAAATTTTGAGGAAAAAAAATGAGTTTCTCCCCCCTTTGCATAATCCCTTCACCTTTTTCATCCAGCCCCCAACCCCCTTCCCCTCTAACAGTTGTCAGACTGTTCTCTGTATCTGAGTCTGCTTCTATTTTGTTTGTTAGTTTATTTTATTCATTAGATTCCACATGTAAGTGAAACCATGTGGTATTTGTCTTTCTCCGACTGGCTTATTTCACTTACCATAATACTCTCCAGGTTCAACTATGCTGTCGCAAAATATAACATTTCCTTCTCTTTTACAGCTGGTGGTATTCCATTGTGTATATGTACCACAGCTTTTTTATCCACTTATCTACTGATGGGCACTTGGGCTGCTTCCAGATCTTGGCTATTATAAATAATGCTAGAGTGGACACAGGGGTGTATATATTCTTTTGAATTGGTGTTTTGGGTTTCGTTGGATATATGCCCAGAAGTGGAATTGCTGGGTCATAAGGCAGTTCCATTTTTTAATTTTTTGAGGTAATTCCATACTGTTTTCCACAGTGGCTGCACCAGTCTGCATTCCTACCAACAGTGCACTAGGGTTCCCTTTTATCCACATCTTTCTCCAGCACTTGTTGTTTGTTGATTTATTGATTATAGCCACTCTGACAGGTGTGAGATGATATCTCATTGTGGTTTTAATATGCATTTCTCTGATGATTAATGATGTTGAGCATGTTTTCATATGTCTTTTGACCATTTTTATGTCCTCTTTGGAGACGTGGCTTAGACACATATTGTAAACAATATGATGGTTACAAGAGGGAAAGGGGGTGAGGTATAGAAGAGGGTAAAGGGGGGAAGAAATGGTGATAGAAGGAGACCAGACTTGGGGTGGTGAATATACAATACAATATACAGATGATGTATTATAGAATTGTATACCTGAAATCTATATAATTTTATTAACCAATGACATCCCAATAAATTCAATAAGAAAAGAAAGAGAAAAATTTAGATGTAGAGATAGTCTGGCACAAAAACACAGGTTTCTGATCTTGTCATACCTTCCCCTTTAAAGGTCAGTCTAATTCCACACACATACCTTCCTCCCAGAAGGCCTGAGCAGCTTGGAAGGGTTTTCTGTGCCTTCTTTGTCATTGGGCTGATTTTGAGAGACAGAATTCATCTTACTTTCTGCTCACATCCTAGTGGCCTTGAGTTCATTCATAGCCAAAGGCAAGAATTGGTCTTTAACTCACCAGGAACCCTTCAACTTTGAATATCTCTTCTCCCCAAATGATTGCCGGGTCCATTTAGGTCTGACAACAACTGAGATTCCAACCTCCATCCTCTAAGCCCCTCCCCCAGATGAAGGGAAGCCCTCTTAGGCTATTCTCTCCATTATCAAATCAGTGTAAGAAGTCTGGTGATGTGCTTCAAGGCAGAGAGCTGGTTAGAAATTGGGAGGGGGTGATGCTTTTTCACTAAAGTAAGGCTTGAGTATTAGTGAAAAATTGGGTCAAAATTATGTGGACTAAAGGAACACAAATTCATTAGAATAGATGATGATCTTTAAAATGAGAAAAGGTGCAGCCCTGGAATGGGAGAACCTCTTTTTCCTTCTCCCATGCCTTGGGAGTAGAGCTTCCCCTCCATGAAAAGTCTGTGGGCACTGAGACCTGCTCTCCCTTTTCCCACAGGCACACCTGCAGGACTGGGACCAATGTGGTATCTCAAAGGGTAGAGGAACAGCCCTGCTTCCACCAGCATCAGAAACATCTCTCTTTGTGCACTACACCAATTTTGGAATGCTCTTGCTGAAATGATGCACAGAGTTTTCCATTCTGCCCCACTCCCTCCAAAAAGTAGTTGGAGAAACAGCCTAAGAGAGCAAAGTAAGTTTGTACAAGGGCCTATCACACTGTAGAAGTAAAACCCCAACATCCCATGTTGAGCTTCCAGCATCAGGGATGGAAGCTCAAATGCCTCTAGGAATTTAAACAAAGGAAAAGAACCTGGTTGGGGTCTCCAGCCCTGTCTAAAGCAAGCAAGCATCCATTATCCTGCCCTAGACAATTGCCACAATGGGGAGCATGACCCCAAGTTTACCAGATATTCTAAATTGTCAAGGAAGAAACAAGAACTCTAAATTTTTATGTGAAATTTCCTAGTTTTAAAATTAGGATTACATTTCACTAAATGTAACAAAATTCAAAACAACATCTAGCATAAATTCAATAGATTTTTTTTTTTTTTTTTTTCAAGAGAGGCATTTCAGAACAAATCCAGCAGCTCCACAGTGACCAAGGGTCCAGGTTCCTTCCAGCTTTCTGTTCTACCATTCTTAGGGTGTGGCCTTTATCTTCATGTCCCAGTATGGCTGCAAGAGCTCTAACAGCCTGTTCCAGGCAGGACTGGCTGAAAAAACAACAGGGAAACAGGGTACATGTCTTTTAAGAAAGCTGCCGCAAAACATACCTGTTTATATCGTATTGGCTAGAAACTAGCTGTCTGCCTGCAGCTAACTGCTGCGACATTTCCCAACTTCCCTTGCAGATACATATATATGTGTGTGTATGTATATACACATGTACATATATGAGTATGTGTGTTTACACATATAGAGAGAGCTATTTTAAGGAAATGGCTCAGGTGATTGTTGGTGCAGGCCAGCAGGCTAGAAACTCAGGCAGTATTTTTATATTACAGCCCTGGGGTAGAATTCCTCCAGAAAACCTCAGATTTTTCTCTCAAAGCATTCAACTGACTGGATGGGGGCCACCAAAATTATTGAAGGTAGTCTCCTTTAGTTAAAGTAAACATCATAGATGTTAATCACATCTACAATTATCTTCACAGCAACATCTAAGTTAGTATTTGAATAAACTATTGAGCATCATAGCCTAGCCAAGTTGACATGTAAAGTTAATCATCACAGCCACTATTTCAAAATCGTAAAACTGCAGGCAAAACAAAACCTGCCTGGGTTGGGTCTGGCCTGCAGTCTGCCAGGTTGCAATCCTTTATCTACATGGTGGAGCAAGGAGCTTGTTCCTTTCCAGACCTATCTATATCTCTATCTCCCCACCCCACCCCAGCATGTATGTGTGTGTGTGTGTGTATGAGATACGCCATGGAGTGGGTTCTAACTCCTGGCAAGTCTATGAATGAGTGATGTTCACAATGTCCTGTCCTCAACAGCCCTACCTTGCTCCTGTAAAATCATGCCTACGGCCTCTTTCATGGAGTCAATCCGTCTCATACTCCCTGTTCCTCTTTTCCTGCTGCCTTCTATTTTTCCCAGCATTGTTGTCTTTTTCAAAGAACCTTGCCTTTTCTTCATGTGCCCAAAGTAGGACAGCTTCACACTTGTCATTTTTGCCTCCAGCAATGTTTCAGGCTTAAATTCATCTTTCTGGCAGTCTGGGTATCCATAGAGCTCTCCTCCAACACCATATTGCAAATGAATCAGTTTGTTTCCTACTTTCACATCCATACATAATTATTCCAGACCTACACTACAAAAACACCCTAACCATACACCCTCCTCCGTACAACTGGACTCACACCTGCGTGGTAACGAGGCCTGCGGCAAACATGCCAAAGTTCCACCCTTTCTGGGATACTTCACCTACATAATAGCTAGTCTCGTGTTTTATTTTTTAAATTTAACCACTGTTTTGTTGCATACTATCTGATAAACAACACATTTGTTTCTTTGACCCTGTCCTAACTCATTACATTATTTTCACTTTAAAACCCAAACTTCGGGTGCTAGGTAGTGATACAGAGAGGCACAGGAGGGAGGGCCGAGTGGGAAGGTAGGGAGCTAGGGTTAACAAATGCCCATGACTCTTACAGCCTATAATCCCCAGGCATTCACCCAGTAGCACCCAGGCACAGCAACCCCTTTCTACTCTCTCCTCCTCCAGCTCCTTTTCCCTTGTCTTTCTCTTTCAAAATTAACTTAGATACAGTCAGCCTAGAAAACAGAGGCATGCTGCAAAAAATGTCACTGATTTGTAAGAGGGCTTTGTATATTATGAATTATTTTCTCATTCAATTTTTATATGCATTGCAATTGTTTTTCCTACTTTTTAAAACATTGTTTATGATGTCTCTCACTGTAATTCTATACATGCTTGTAGCTTTTCTCAATCTATTTTAACAATATTAGTACTACAAATGTGGCTAAAATGGGCCCATTAAGAGCACTGACACAAACTTCTATCATTTAGAAATCTATAATTTCATTAAAAGTCAAGAAGATAACCCAGCCTGTGTGGCTCAGTGGACTAAGTGTCATCCCATGGATTGAGAGTCCCTGGTTCGATTCCCAGTCAGGGCACATGCCAGGGTTGCAGGCTCAGTCCCCGGTGGGGGATGTGCAGGAGGCAGCTGATTGATGTTTTTCTTTCTCATCGATGTTTCTCTCCCTTCTTCTCTCTCTTAAAAAAAAAAAAAAATCGATAAAAACATATTTTTTAAAAAGTCAAGAAGATAGAACTAAAATTATTTTTGCATAAATACGCATCTTCTTGTGTGTCTCAATTCCTGCAATAAATTTGTTTTATATAACAATCATCATACAAAAATAAAAAACAATTATAATTAAGTGAATCTTTTTAGCTTTATGGGAAGCAAATTTGGTTTAAGTGTTTTCCATTGATGTTTCATGTTCAAGTGGAAGTCATCTCCATTGTGATTTTGTGTCTACACACAGTTTATTGAAGTTGTCAGTTCTGAAGGAACTAAGAATAGCAGGGGGTCTACATTGTGGTGCTGTTTCTTTGGAAAAATAGCTCTCCATACTTGAAAATCACAGAATGCTGATAGAAGGACAATCTGACAAGCTTACTTTTTATAATGTACCTGAGTTTGACACTCATTTGAATTGATGTTGATCCCTATTAAACTCATGCTTTGGATGGCAAAAACCATAATTTTAATGAGGATGCCAACCCATTGGAGACATTGTCCCAAAGTGCTTTTTTTGTGATATCCATTTTAGATCAAATACAAACAGATTCTTCCTTATGTCAAATTCTGCACTCTAGCCCTGGCCAGTTTGGCTCAGTGGTAGAGCGTCGGCCTGTGGACCAAAGAGTCATGGGTTTGATTCTGGTCAAGGGCACGTACCTCGGTTGCAATTCATCCCTAGCCCTGGTTGGGGTCGTGCGGGAGGCAACCAGTTGATGTGTCCCTCTCACGTCGATGTTTCTCTCTCTCTCTCCCTTTCTCTCCCTCTCTCCCCCTCCCACTCTATCGGAAGATAAATAGAAAAATATCCTCGGGTGAGGACTAAAAAAAGAAAATTCTGCACTCTAGCCAGATTATTACATTGTTTTAACATAGATTAAATACCTACTAGCTGATAGATTTTGTATGGAACACACGAAGAACGTGCATTTTCTTGCATTTCTTGTTCTTTTGTACACTTCTTAAGCATTCATAACCATGAACTATCTTCCATAATAGCTTATGACAAAAATTTGCAATACTCTTACCTGTGGTCAGAGCTGGCTACATAATATGCTGGACCCAGTACAAAATGACAATGTGGGACCCCTGTTCAAAAAGCATGAAAAATACCTGCAGTGAAAGGTACTAATGTAATATGGGTAATAGTGCCATGAGTAACTCAGTGAACTTGAAAATTGCAAAAATAATATTTTTTGTGTCAATTCTGTATAATACAACAAACGGTAATAGTTTATTAATGTGATATCTTGATTGATTATAAAAATTTTCTGGCTCACTGACCTGAAAGCTCATCCAGATTTATACCTGTCATTTTATTTTCATCTTCAGTAGATCAGAAATTCATGCAGTTTCTTTTTCAAGAGATACGGCTGAAAGCTACTTCAGTCACTCTTGGCAAATGTACAATCAAATAAATTTAGATCATTTTCATCTTGAAAAGAATCTCTCTGCTGATGCCATTGTTAGGAGTATTTATAGGCTGTGACAACACTAAGATACATTTCTAATGAATTATTTTGGAAGATAAACTTGAGTACTTCTAGAGTATTGATTCTTATGAAATAATTTTTCTAAAGATTTAATTCTTCATATGAATTAGTTTTATGTAAGTCTGAATTTAATTTTAAATATAAATTTATACAGTGGTGTTTTAGTGTTTCCTCAGTCAACTGAAAGTGTCTTCATGATATGGATGTAATTCAAAAGGCCTCTTTATACCATCTGTCATTGTATCTTTAATTACAAGGGAAAACAATTTATTCTTAATTTTTATTTTTAATGTTTTTTTATTGATTTTTAGAGAGATAGAGAAACATCGATGTTAGAGAGAAGCATCAATCGGTTGCCTCTTGTACGCATCCTGACCTGGGAGAAAACCTGCAACCTGGGTATGTGCCCTGACTGAGAATCGAACCCACAACCTGGGGCTGTGCCCTGACTGGGAATCGAACTCACAACCTGGGTATGTGCCCTGACTGGGAATCGAACCCACAACCTGGGTATGTGCCCTGACTGGGAATCGAACCCACAACCTGGGTATGTGCCCTGACTAGGAATTGAACCCACAACCTGGGGCTGTGCCCTGACTGGGAATCGAACCAGCAACCTTTCGGTGTACAGGATGATGCTCAACCAACTGAGCCACACAGGCCAGGGTGGGAAAACAATTTTGATTGTCTTACTCATTAACAAAAAAAATTGGTTTATTCAAACCTTCATGTGAAAGTAGTGTTATTTTCTATAGAATGGGATGATCTTTACATTTAATTTCTATTTCTACACCTGTTGTTATTTGCTTTGCAAGGTTGCAGCAGTTTTGAAAACTAGAGATTCTAAATCTTTTAAGAATTCTGCCCAGTTTGCCCTGGCCGGTTTGGCTCAGTGGTTAGAGCATCAGCCCGTGGACCGAACCCCCTGGGTTCGGTTCCCACTAAGGGCACGTACCTTGGTTGCAGTTTGTCCTCGGCCCCGGTTGGGGTCCTGTGGGTGGCGGCCGCTCGATGTGTCTCTCTCACGTCGATGTTTCTCTCTCTCTCTTCGTCCCTCTCTCCCTCCCGCTTTATCTGAAGATAAATGCAAAAATGTCCTCCGGTGAGGGTAAAAAAAAAAAAAAGAATTCTGCCCAGCTGGTATGGCTCAGTGGATTGAGTGTGACTCATGCCCCAAGAGGTCACTGGTTACATTCTCAGTCAGGGCACATGCCTGTGTTGCAGGCTCGGCCCCCTGGAGGCAGCTGATTGATAATTCTATTTCTCTCTCCCTCTCGCTTCCTCTCTAAAAAATCAATAAAAACAAACAAACCCCCCCCCACACATATTAAACCTTTTAAGAATTCTAATAATTCTCTGAAATATTTTATTGCAATGCTCATGTATACATTATTATTTGTACTAATTTACTGATAAAGTTTGCTGCCTGAGTGTCATTAGTTACTGTCCCCGTGTCAGGTTGGAGAGCTGATTATCTGTGTAGATGACACAGGGTTGGGCAAGCTGGTCTACCACTGCATGGCTGGGCACTGTCCCCTTGCACAGTTCCTTCCCATCTCTGGAGCCAGAGCTGCCAAGGCGGTTGCCTCTGCTTCTATGGCTGCCGCCAGTATCACCACTGCAAAGTGAGCCCAGGCCCTTGCCAGCAGCACCCTGAACTGCTCTGAGGCATGTGCGCACATGCTGGGGTGCCTGCACACATGCATGCGCTACCTCCCGTTGTGTTTCCACTGCTCACATGCATGCTCCACTGTCCCACAGGACTTCACTCACCAAACACAAATTCAAAAATAAAATTACTGAGATTTTTCAAGGCAGCAACAGCATAGGACTAATAAGCATGGAGCCCTTCTGAGAGTGGGGCCCTGTGCAGTGGCAGAGGTTGCATGCTCGTTAAGCTGGTCCTGTAGATGGTCCTGCATCAGGATTTCAGCTGTATATAGAAGACAGCATGAGGTGGCGGGGAAATGATGGCACTGACATGTTCCCTCCATGACCTTAAATTAAGGCAATAGGTTTTTTTGTTTTGTTTCTTTAATTTTTATTTTTTTTTTAATCATTCGATAGAGTGGGAGGGAGGGGGGGAGAGAAAGAGAGAGAGAGAGAAACATCGACTGGTTGCCTCCCGCACAACCCGACCAGGGCTGGGGACGGACCACAACCGAGGTATGTGCCCTTGGCCGGAACCGAACCCGCGACTCATTGGTCTACAGGCCAACGCTCTAACTGCTGAGTCAGACCGGCCAGGGCAAGACAGTAGGGTTTTGATAAATCTGCATCATCTTCATACTGAAATGTGTGCTCCTTGAAAGCAAGAATTTTGTTTTATATAACCCTCTGTATTCACCACAGAGCCTACCTCTGTGCCTGCATATAGTAGATGTTAAGTAAATTGAGTTGAATAGATAAATTGTTATTCTGTTTTCAGAGGAGTAACATGTAAAGAGCTGAAGTAGGTAGGTGCTCTTTCTACATAAGGCATCAACTGATTCAGTCAGTGCAAAAAAAATCTGATCTGAGCATCTGATCCGGGAGGAGGAATATCATTAGTAAGGACTGTATTTCCTGTACTCACTCCACAAGTTGCATGTATGTGAACTTACTGAGTTTGGCAGGAGTCTTCTGCCTTCACCTGTACTTAGAGAATCTCATGATGGATTTCCATTTTCCCTGCTTTGCTTCCTAAGGACTTAATTCTTTCCCAGATCCAAGATTAAGATGGCATTATTCTTCACCAAGAGTTCGCAAAGGTAATTTTGTAAAATTTTTCTAAGACCAAACAATGAAAGACTGCTGACTAGGGAAATCTAATCAGAATACACGCTATGCAAGTGGGAGATGATGAGGGAAGGAGCAAGGTGTATAGCAGCGCCTATAACGTTTTATTAAAATCTGTCTCCTTTAGTAGGGTGCTATGATGCCATTAAGTACTTTCCTTGGGGCGGGGGGGGGGGGTGGATGTTTCTTGTTTCTTACTATATAAAAGTTTGAATTTTATGGTAAAGGACACATACCTTGTTGAGTCATGAAAATGAAACATAGGCCTGGACACTGTAAGGCAAATTACAGTGAGAGCTCAGTCGGCAGATAGCCATGCCCTTTGCGAACCTCTGCTAGCCAGTTTTAGGGTCTACCCATATCCAAAATGCCTTTTCATCTTGATGATAGGTCTACATCCTCTGAATAAGTAAAATTTATTAGTAATATGGCAACAATGGCATACTCGGATCTTACTTATTCATTCCAACACACTCTCATAGTATCATGTGCTTCTGCAACTAAATTACCACACCCTGATAAAGACATTCCAGAGAATGCAATCCAGGAAATGCAAATAAAATTCATCTGAGTTAAGAGCCTATATCCTTCCTGTATAAAACAACAGTAAGAACAACACAATTTAACAAATTAACAACCTGGAAGGTTGTTCTGGGAAAGGAAAATATTAAAGCATATAACATCATCATTGTGGATAGAACTTATTCTACACATTCTGGAATTCTGGAATGGAAAAACTATTGAACAATGAAATAGGGAGTTTTATAAAATATAAAAGTTAGAAATTTTGATGTCTCTTCCACCTCTAAGTTTTTGAGCTTGATTTCATGGAGCGCACTCATCTCCTGAGGAGTTTTACTCTTAGAATTCTAGACTCTGGAGTATGGGAGGGAAGAAAGAGTATCCATTCCTATTCCATGGCCCCACACCAATTGCTATAATCCTGACTTGCACAATTGTCCTGAACTCTAAAGATTGCTTCAGTGGGCTGAACATACTAACTCCCTTATAACAAATAGAATATGGCCAAAGTGATGAGATGTCACTTCTGAGATTAGGTTACAGAGAGACTGTGTCTCGTGTCTTATACAGCCTTGCTTGCTCGCTCAGATGGAACCTGAGGACCATGATATGAGCTGCTCCACTGGGACCCATGTGGCAGGGAACTGAGGGAGGCTCCCTTGAAGTTCATTAACTCATGAGAAATTAAATCCTGCTAACAACCATGTGAGGAAGTTTGGAGCTGGGTCCCCCTCAGCAGAGCTTACAGATGAGACCTCAGCTCTGAGACACCTTGACTGCCATGAATCCTTGAGGCAGAGGCACCCAGCAAAGTTGCACCTGAAATCCTGATGCACAGAAACTATGAGATGATAGATGTTTGCTGTTTAAGCTGCTAAGACTTGGAACATTTTGTTACATAGCACTAGATAACTAATCCAGTGAGGAGGAGGAGGAGGTGAAGGAATTGTGGCTAGCTGCCTGGGGGAAGAAAGAGCATTCCAGGCAGAGGGAAGAAGGCCAGTGTGCATAACAGGTGAATGAGGGTAGCATAAGCAAGATGAGGTAAGAGACGTGACTGAGAGCCAGATCATATGAGGGGTAGTAGCTCTTTGAAGGATCTTTGACGTTAATCTGAGAGAAACTGGGAGATGTAAGATTTTGAGAGAGTAGTGACATGATCTGATTTATTTTTTTGAAAGATTACTCCAGCTTGTGTTGAGAATCAGCTATAGGGAATAAGGGAGAAAGCAGGGAGACCACTGAGGAATCTGTTGCAGTAAACTAGGCAAGAAATGATGGTGGCTCAAATCAAGATGTTAGTAGAGTTATTATAACGGATGGATTCTGGATGTATTTTAAAGGTAGAACCATGAATTGGTTTGCAGAGTGTGAGAGAAAGGGAAGAGTCAAGGAAAACTCCATCGTTTTTGGTGTGAGGAAGTAATAAATGGGAAGACTGTAGGTGGATCAGGTGTGTGGGATGAGGAAAATCAGAAATGGAACCAAGTCAAACTTGAGATATCTGTCATACATCAAGTAGAGATGTTATGTAAGCAATTGCATATAAGAGTCAGAGTTCAAGGGTGATGCTTAGGCTGGATATATACGTTTAGAATTTGTCAGCCTATAAATACTATTTAAAGTCATGAGACTGAGTGAGATCACCGGTTATAGATAAAGAAAGGGACCAAGAACTGAGAACTGGCACACTCCAGCACTCCAAAGTCAGGAAAAAGAGAAGGAATCAGCAGCACAGGAGCCTGAAAGGAGCAGCCAGGGAGGGAGGAGGAAAACCCGGAGTGTGTGGTGTGTGGGAGTCAATTAAAGGAAGTGTATTCTAGTGAAATGACCAGCTGCTGCTGTGATGTTGGTATGAACATACCGAGAGCAACCATAGATTTAGCATCATCATTGGAGACCATTTTAGGAGCAGTTTCTGTGGTGGTGTGAGGTCTAGAGAGTGACTGGAGTGGATTTAGAAGTGAGAGGAAAACAACTGAAGCTAGTAAGGATAAAATAAATTTCCTAGTTTTTCTGCAGAGGCACCAGAAAAAAGCAGGTGGTATCTGGTGAGGGAAATGGGGTTAGAAGGTTTAAAAAATATATTTGTCTGCTAATGGGAATATTGAGAAAGGGCAAAACTGTGATGATCTAGTAGGAGGAAGAATGGCTAATTGATGTCCTTAGGTAGAATCTAGTGCTCAAGTAGAGGGCCTGACTTTGGGTAGAAATCCAGAGAGACTGTTTAAAGTTTCAGGAGAAAATCGTGAATACCTTTGAAGTGAGCAAAATCTATTACTGGTGTCCTGTGTAGCACACTCTTCGGGTTATCTGCACTTGCCTTTGAGCTATCGTACAACTATAAGTTGAAGATAACTGATAGGAATGCAAATAATCCTTTTCTATTAATACACAAATACATTTTTTTTTCAATGGTGGCACAACTGATTCCCTTCCCCTGCTATAGAAGCCAGATTTGTATCTACCAATCAAATCCATTTGGCCTCTTGTCCATATGTGTGTCTGCTGTTAGGAATCTGCTTTGAACTGGTTCCTTCATTAATTAATAAGTTACATAAAATCTTTGGCACAGGTTCATTTTTTATATTTGTATGAGAATCATGATTTTACATTCTTTTTTAAAAGGTAGGAGTGAGATCATCATCATGGTAGAGTGCAAGGACTCCTTTCTTTCTCCTCTTAAATTTAAAACAAGTTGAACAACTACAACTCAACAAAGGATCTCCTGCTCAGTACACAAACACACCTGAAAGGTCCACAGATCAGGACATTCGAAGGTGAGCACACTGGAAGGAGTAGGCGAGGCAAGATGGAGGGGAAGGACAGGGATGGTAGCCGCAGACTCAGTGTGACTCCAGCAAGCACATCACAGTGGAGAATATGGCTGTAGCCCTCACACGACAACCTGGAGTGTAAGTGGGGTAGAATCAGTGCTCCTCTTGGAAAAGACATCTCCTCCTACCCCGCACTCCATCACAGCAGACCCAGTAGAGGTGGCTAGGAAGATTTAAACAGCACAGTAGTAACAACAGCTATTGCTGGCCTGGGGACAGAGCCGAGAAATCACGAAGTTGCCTTCCCTGCCCCACCTATCCCAGTGGAGCCCAGTACAGGCAGTGGAGATGCTTCCAAAACCACAGTGGGACCAGCAGCCACTAGGACGAAGGAGATAATGCTGGGAGCTTGCAGAACCAGTTCACCACCTGTCACATTCCCTCACCACAGTGGTGATGCCCCATAACAGAGGTGAGCTGGCCACAGAGGGGACACCCACCATCACTGTGGGTCTGGGGCATATTCCTTAACCAAAGCAACACCACTCCATCATGATTCCAGAGGCTCAAATAGTCCAGGCAAGAAAAAACAAAAACTTGTGCTATAACACCATCTACTGGAAAACAAAAGAAAGTACCCTACCTATCAACTTGTTGCATTATTAAGAGCAAAACAGTATCTAAACAAGAAAATAATTCACACCTCAAATGTGCAGGCAGAGAAACAATCCATCAAATACCATGAACAACCAAGGTAACCTGGGAGACAGGAAGAAAATGAAAAGTCTCCAGAAACCAAACCCAACGTCATGGAAGACTGATTTAAATGACAGAGAATTCAAAATCGCAGTTATGAAGACGCTCAAAGAGCTATACGAGAGCTCAGACAGGTAGCTCAGTTAGCTCAGGAATTAAACTGATGAACAAAAGGAGTAATTTACCAAGAGACTGAAAGTGTGCAAAGAAATTAAACAGTGGAGCTGAAGAACTAATGAGAAATGCATTAGAGAGCACTGGAAACAGAGCAGACTGGATGGAAGAAGGAATTAGTGAGCTCTAAGAAAGAAACCAAGAAATTACCCAGGAGGGCCCTGGCCGGTTTGGCTCAGCGGTTAGAGTGTAAGCCCACGGACCAGAGAGGCCCGGGTTTGGCTCCCGCTAAGGGCATGTACCTTGGTTGTGGTTTGTCCCTGGCCCCAGTTGGGGTTGTGTGGGTGGCAACCACTCGATGTGTCTCTCTCACATCGATGTTTCTCTCTCTCTCTCTCCCTCCCTCCCTCAAGATAAATGCAAAAAAAAAAAAAAAAAAAAGAAAAGAAATTACCCAGGAGGAAGGAGAGAGTTAAGCAAAAATAAGAAGAGAGTTAAGAAAAAAAAATGAAAGAACTCTAACAAGGGCTATCTGAAGCTGTTAGAAACAGCAACATAAGGATAAGGGGTATACCAGAAGGAGAAGAGAAGAGAGCCCTGGCCAGTGTGGCTCAGTTGGTTGAGGGTCATCCCATGCACTAAAGGGCTCCTGGTTTGGTTCCTGGTCAGGACACATGCCCAGGCTGCAGGTTCAGTCCTTTTTTGGGGTACGTGCAGGAGGCAACCAATTGATGTTTCTCTCTCCCTCTCCCTAAAATCAATAAAAACATACTTTTAGGAAAAAAAAAAAAAAGAGAGAGAAGGGAACAGGGAGCCTGTAAGAACTTCCCAAGCCTATGGAAAGAACTGGACTTTAGAGGAAACTAACTGAACACCTAATTATATCAACACAAAAATATTTTCTCCAAGATACATTTTATTCAAACTGTCAAAAATTAATGATAAAGAAATAATTCGCAAGGCAACCAGGGAGGAAGAACTGTAACCTACAAAGGAAGCCCCATTAGACTTTCATCAGATTTTTCAGTAGAAACATTACAAGCCAGGAGAGAGTGAAAGAAAATATTCAAAATAGTAAAAGAGAGGAACCATCGGCCAAGGGTAATGTATCCAGCAAAGTTATCCTTTAGATATGAAAAACAAGGCTTTCCCAGACAAACAAAAGCTGAGAAAACTTATCACCATAAGACCTGCTTGATTGATGTTTTGCTCTCACATCGATGTTTCTCTCTCTCCCCCCCTCCATTCCTCTCTCTCTAAAAAAGAATCAATGAAAATATTTAAAACTAAAAAGTTAAAAATAACTATAATTACTGCAGTTTGGTTGCAAATGCACAATATAAAGAGATAATTTATGTCAACGAAATCATAAAAGGGGCTGGGGTAGAGGACTGAATAGGTACAGATGAATGAAGATAAAAGGCAATCAGAAGAGAAAGAGCTATTGTATGTATGAGATACTTTACACATACATAATGGTAACCACAAAACAAAATCCAGAGCTGAGACATGAAACACACAAAAAGAGGAAAGGAGAAAAATCATAAAAAAAAACACCAAACTAAAAGAATGACAGAATCACAAGGGAAAAGAAACAACGGAGATACAGAGTAACCAGAAAACAAAATATAAAATAGCTGTAGTAAATCCTCCTATATCAATAGTCACCCTATATGTAAATGGGCCGGACTCACAACCAAAAGGTACAAAGTAGAGGGATGGATTAAAAAACAAGACCCAAATATATGTTGCCTGCAGGAAACTCAGCTCCAAAGACAAACATAGGTTCAAAGTGAAGAGGTGGAAGATGATACTCCAAATAAATGACATCCAGAGAAAAGTGGGTGTAGCAGTACCTATATCAAACACAACAGAGTTCAAGATAAAAATGGAAACAAGAGACAAAAGTGGACATTTATAATGATAAAGGGGCCAATTCATCAAGAAGATATAACACTTATCTATATATATGCAGCTAACCTGGGAGCACCAAAATATATAAAGAACTACTAACAGACCTAAAGGGAGAAATTGTCAAAAGTGCAATTATAGTAGGGGATCTGAATACCGACTGACAGCAATAGATGATCATTCAGACAGAAAGTCAATAAGAAAATACTGGCCTTAAATGAAACATTAGATCAGAAGTATTTAATTAATCTTTATAAAACTTTCCATCCCCAATGACAGAATACACATTCTCCTCAAGTGCACATGGAACATTCTCAAGGATAGACCATATGTTGATGCACAAAACTATTCTCAATAAATTTAAGAAGAATGAAATGATACCAACCATATTTTTTTTAACCACAATGCTATGAAACTGGAAATTAACTACAAGAAGAAAGCTGGAAAAAACACAAATATGTGGAGATTAAGCAATAGACTACTAAACATCTGTTGGGTCAAGGAAGAAATAAAAGAGACCAGCAGATACTTGAAGACGTGAAAACAAGTACACGATATACCAAAATTCTGGGATTCAGCCCAAGTGGTACTAAGGGGGAAGTTTATAGCTTTAAAAGCCTACCTCAAGAAACAAGAAAAATGTCAAATAAACAATCTAACATTACACATTAAAGAACAAAGCCCAAAGTCAGAAGAAGGAAGGAAATAATAAAGCTCAGAGTAGAAATAAATGAAATTGAGAACAAAAACAGTAGAAAAATTAATGAAACAAAGAGCCGATTCTTTGAAAAGATAAAATTGAGAAACTTCTGACAAGATTCACTAAGGAAAAAAAGAGAGAAAACTCAAATAAATAAAATCAGGAATGAAAGAGAAGTTACAACGAACACCACAGAAATGCAAAGGATTGTATACGAATACTATAAAAGGCTAATACACTACCAAATTCGATAACTTAGAAGAAATGGACAAATTCTTAGAAGTATTAACTTTCCTAGTGTGAATCATGAAGAAGTGGAAAACCTAATTAGACCAATCACTAGTAAGGAAATTGAAACACTAATCAAAATTCCCCCAACAAACAAAAGTCCAGGGCCAAATGGCATCACTGATGAATTCCACCAAACATTCTAAGATGATTTAATTCCAATTTTTCTCAACCTCTTCTAAAAAACTAAAGAAGAAATACTTCCTCATTTTACAAAGCCAAAACCAGGTAAGGACAACACACAAAAAAGAAAATTACAGGCCAATATCTCTTTTGAACTTAGATGCTACCATATGACCCAGCAATCCCTCTTCTGGGTGTCTACCCCAAAATTCTGAAAACACTTATTTGTACCCCTGTGTTCACTGCAGTATTTTTACAAGTCAAGACATGGAAACAACTTAAGTGTCTTTTGACAGATGATTTAAGAAGATGGAGTACATATGTACAAAGGAATACTACTGAGCCGTAAAAAGATTAAATACTGCCATTTATGACAACATGGATGGACCTTGAGTATATCATGCTAAGTGAAATAAATCAGATGGAAAAGGACAAGAACCATATGATTTCACTCATATGTGGGATATAAAACAGAAAGCAATAAATAAACAAAACAAACAAACAAACAAAAAAACCCAAACTCATAGATACAGACAACAGAATGGTGGATAACAGAGCAGCAAGGGGGGGCAAGGGAAGGATGAAGAGTATAAAGGGTCAAGTACATAGTAATGGAAGGAGACTAGACAGCAGGTGGTAAGCACACAATAGAGTATACAGATGTCGTGTGATAAAGTTGCACTCCTAAAATTTATATAATGTTATTAACCAATACATTTTATAAAATATCCTTCAACAATAATATGAGGGAAGGCAGTGTGTATGTCACAGGTGCTTAGGTGGGTGGAGGTGGTGGTGGTAACTTGTAGAAGTTCTTTTCTGGTAGCTTCATTTTCTTGAGGATAGGACAGCGGGAGAGTGAATGGACTAGGGAATTTTAGTATGATTGATTGCAGCATTTAGTAACACTTAACGGTTAGTGATCATGAATCTAAAGTGGGCTGTCAGAGGACTGGATTTCTCCAGCCACAGTTCAGTTGCATA
Organism: Tadarida brasiliensis; assembly: GCA_030848825.1. Lineage (NCBI taxonomy): Eukaryota > Metazoa > Chordata > Mammalia > Chiroptera > Molossidae > Tadarida > Tadarida brasiliensis. The sequence continues at coordinate 37,108,859 of CM061257.1, read as the reverse complement.
GGTGCACACACAAAGGAGGGAGAGTTGAATTTACCAGCTGAATTTTGGTCCTGCTAAATCAGAGGCAACAGCATTGGAGAAATACACAAAGAAATGATGATAGTGATTTACCTGGAATTTAAGCAGGGTAAGGAGATAAGACTTATGACAGTAGGGCAATAAAAATGCCATGAGATCAATGAGTTGGAAATCCCAATAGGGCAGAAAGATTGTTGGGGTTGCAGTACTAGACTGGTAAGCTGGAAAGGCAGGAGCTGGTAGTCAGAAAGGAAGCAAAATATTATCTCTATGTGGGGCCAGCATTCTAGCATCTGAACATTCTACTGTTTGAGAGTCACTTACCTGCTAACCACCAACCTCCTCTCATTGTGTGTGGAAGCCCAGAGGTTTTGTGTGTGGAAGCCCAGAGGTTTTGCATGGAGTGCTTACTAACCCCTTCTAGTTTCATTCTTACGGTCTTTCTCAATGAGATGGTTTCATAAAATCAAGTCTTGTTTTCTATAAGAGTGAACAGAATCTGCAGACAGACAGGCAGTGTGCTGAGAGAGTCTAAACAGAAGGTTGTGCAGTCTGTGCACTGCAAAGGACACCAAGCTGAAGGGGTGAGTGGGGTTCAGATCCAGCCTGAGCTCTGCTCATTGAGCTACAGCCCCATCACCAGCTCCCTTTTGCGCCCACAAAGGTTCGTGCCCTGCTATCAGGAGGATGCTCCTAGAAGGACATCTGTCTTTTCTAGTTCACAGGAAGGTGCTGTGTAGGCCAGGGAGCCCTGATAAAAGCTGCACGTGTTGTAAGAGGGCTGGACTCAGCAGGAGTATTTGTCTTTCCACTGAGAAATCCCTTGTGTCCTTTTGTGCTTTAAGTTTTCAATCTTTTTGAAGAGACCCAATATTATACTTTATCATTTAAGGGCATAGAGTAGCTCCTGATAGTGCAGTTTTTATTTGGATAATTAAATTCTGCTTTCCCCTAAACCAATAGGAGATATTGGTATTTGAGAAAAATGATGAAGTGTTTATCACATGAATTATTCATGGATCACGACCACCTCCACTGTTTCTTGACCATTTATCAAAAAAAAATCATTGGAAGGTTAGACTAACATAAAACATTTATAAAAACCTGTTTAATAATTTTTTTGATAAGCAATGTGAAAGGGTTGACAGAAATTGCTTACAAAGGTATAAAAAATTTATGCTTATTCCTTTACGATTTGAAGGTCTTCTCTAACAGTTCATTTAGAGCCAAATTACTTATCAATGGTCCTTAAGTTTTCAGGTATTTTAGTTATGCAAATGTTTATAATGTCCTTAAACTATCTATTAAGCTTCATATAAAATATCTGCAGCCCAGCCAGTGTGGCTCACTGGTTGAGCATCGACCCATGCACCGAGGTCGTCGGTTCGATTCCCGGTCAGGGCACATACCCAGGCTGTGGGCCAAATCCCCAGTGGGGGCATGCAGGAGGCAGCCAATCGATGTTCTCTCTCATCGATGCTTCTAACTCTCTCTCCCTCTCTCTCTAAAATCAATAAAGAAAAAAATTAAAATATCTGCAAAGGCTCTTTTATCTTAGTATGAATTCTAGCAATAACCACACATTGAATTTAAAACATAATACAGAATAGTCTTGTGGAGGCAAAATCATCTATCCTTGCTGAAAGCAAGTGTTAGAATGGGGGATGGGCTACAACTTGGAGACTTTGAACAAAGGCTTTGTATAGACAGTAGTTAACCCAGGGAATGCTGTTATGAGGTAGTTCAGTATCATTTCCCCCTAATTTAATAGTAACAGAGAATGAAATGAGTGTATTCAACTAAGCTCCCAGGAAAATCAAGAGTCTCCACCCCTAAGCGATTTCTGGATCACCCATGTGATGAATGTGCCGACTCTCTATGGTGCTCTCCCTTTAGGCTCGTGGACAGTTTTTACTGACACAAAGAGCAGTGCTGACGGTGATCTTGCAAGCGCAGCACCATTCTCAATTATTCTCCATGACTAAGCTTTCACCAGAGACCACGCTACTTTGTTCTGAACCCCTCTAAGGACGTCGTGACTTCCCCCTTTATCTTCACATAGAAATGCAATGTTTGGGCAAGAAAGGGAAAAGTAAAGTAAGGGCCTTGGAAGAGTGCAAGGGCTCGCGGGCACTGGGAACGCTTTCTCAAGGCCTTGATAAGGGTTCTTCACAGGGATGCTCATTACTTTAAAAGTACAGTAAAATTCCAGCCCTGGCTGGTTTGGTTCAGCGGTTGGAGCGTTGGCCCGTGCACCGGAGAGTCCTGGGTTTGGTTCCCACTAAGGGCGTACCTTGGTTGCAGTTTGTCCCCGGCCCCGACTGGGGTCGTGTGGGTGGCAACCACTCGATGTGTCTCTCTCACATCAATGTTTCTCTCTCTCTCTCTTCCCCCCTCTCCCTCCCACTCTATGTGAAGATAAATGCCAAAATGTCCTCGGGTGAGGATAAAAAAAAGTACAGTTAAATTCCAGAACATTGGCCAAATTCCTAGTCTGACCTAGTATCAAATGGCATGCTACAGCAAAATATATTTCCCTGCAAGTAATTTGCTATTAAAAATGATTCATGCCATTTGTGTGGAAATAAAGACCAAACGACAATTTGCTGAAGATGGCAAATCTAAATGATAAACGAAATAAATACGTCATTTATTTGACTAGACTGAGCAAATGACTAATCAAATGGTATTTGATTGATGGAAGGGAAAATGCTATAGCAGAATTATTTTAAGAACTTTAGAATATGCTTTGACATGCATACATTAAAATTTAGAGTAAAAAGAATCTCAGTTTAACAGCGTTGGTTTACTGTATCAGGGGTGTGTGTGTGTGTGTGGGGGGGGGGGGACAGACAGACCGTGTTTCATAAGTGCCTGATTACTGACTTGGTTCTTTCCTCCACAGCAAGGTATATATCAGTGCAAAATTTTAGTACTTAGCAGACTATAATAATACATCTACATAATAGGAATAAAGTTAATACCTCAATCAATAATCCAGTAAATCTTATGTTGCATGAATGTGAAATTTTTGCTGCATTGCTCAGGCTATAGCATTATTTTTCCGGTTTATGTTTTTCTTTCACATAATGCATTTATTTCCCTTTGATTTAATCTTGGGTATTTTAACATAAGCTATTTTAAGTGTAAACTTTATTCCTAAATAGCTTCAGATTCATTCTGTTAGTTAACATAAACAGAGGCAGACATTAATCCAATCTGAGTAACTACACGTGGATAAGGGCCACAGCACTACCTAATTCGAAGTGTCCGTCAGTTCCACTCATGAAGGCTTCTGATGCATGAAGACAAAAATACTTTATTTTCAGACGCTTTCATTTTTCAGGTACTCCCTTAAAGGGATGTCAAAAAGTATTCAATAAAAGAGATGCCAAACTTTCTGTTGAGCTATGATTTGAGGGGGAGATGAGTGGAAATGACTAGTGATGGTCCCATAACTAGGAATCTTTCTGGTAATATGTGAAAGTATAAATTAGCTCCAACAAATTCATTATTCCCTGAACCCTCTGGTGTGAAATTATATACTGTTGTTATTTTCAAAAGCTATTCTGCTTTTACTGAAATGCAACAAGCAGTTACTGAGCACCTACTATATTGCTTATTATGATGTCCAGTTACTTTGTCCCTAACAAAAGCCACAGATGATTTTATCTCTTCCTCTGTGTTTGTATGTGTATATTTGGAGCTGTTGGCATATTCTGGGTTAGTTTGCTTTGAAGCAGCTTGGAGAAGTCCCATCCAGTTTTTTGAAGTTGGTTGGATTTAAAAAGCATCTCAGAAAGCAGACAGTGTTCCGGGTCTGCCAGGAGCAGTTCTTTGAAGTTTCATTTTCTTGAGGAGTATTGCTCTGCTCATTCAGCGAAGACTTTGGGTAATAAAACAGAGAGAGTTTCTTTCTTACAGTTCTGCAGAAACTGTACTTTGGTCTCTAGACTTCACTGTCCTTAGGAATTGAACCTGTCACCTGGCTTGCATTCTTCATGACTGAGGTTATCCTAAAACAGAAATGGTAGGAAAGCTTTCCTATGCTTTGGGTAGGAGGCAAATTCGCTTTTGTAAAATTTGTGGCTGAGGAAAGCACACAGCGCCTGGTTGAAGAAGACATAGGTTACCACTAGCCACCAAGTGACGTTATGGAATCCAAAGGTGACGGCCATGGAAATGTAGACCATCAGCTCTGCTAAGTAGTTAGGGGAAGAAACGTATTCAAACCAGTCTCCAAAAGGGATTCGGTGGTTACAGTGAATGGCCACTCCTGAAATGAAGAAAGAAAACTTCCTGAACATTTGAAGCTGCAAAAAGAAAGTTTTACCATATCACCCCTCAAATCATTTACAAAAGCTCTTCTTTAGAAAAGAGTAGGACAGACCTGTGTGCAAACCACCATCCTGTCACACTTTTGCTGTCAATCTACCAGGCATTAAAATAACCACATGCTTAGGTTACACTATCAACTGTAAATAAGCACCAGAGGAAAGACTGGTACGCCAAAAATCCTCCCAGCTAGAAATAAAGAGCTCAGACTCCAAAAAGCCTAGAGAGGGCTCCTCTTCTTCCACCTCCACTGCATCAGTGGCCTGTGCAGAGCCCTCCTCCGCCGTGGATGCCCCCGCTCTCACAGGAGGGTCGGGGGCGAGCACCTGAGTGCTGGAGGGCCTTTGCCCAAGTTCCTGTGTCCAGCGGCCCGACTGCAGGTGTCTCCTTGCAGCCCAGCGAGGGAGCAGAGTATGAGTGCGGCAGCCAGGGCCATGGCAGGACTCGCATGGCATTCCCTCGCCGCTCTGACCCAGTATTGGTTGAAAGGAGTGCTGCAGAAACTGCAACCAAAGGAGGCATTCTGCTTCCAGAAAAATCTCAAGAAAAAGTACTGCAAGCAACAGTAGTACTGTTGGATCAGGTATCGAAGGAAAGGGTGGAGAGAGTCAACCAGTTAGTGTAAAAGTTGGAGATAAAGTTCTTCTTCCAGAATATGGAGGCACCCTAGTTCTAGATGACAAGGATTATTTCTTATTTAGAGATGGTGACGTTCTTGGGAAGCAGGTAGACTGAAGTAAATCACTACTGAAATGGCGTCACGTGAAGCTGCCCATTCCACTGAAGTTCTGAAATCTTTCATCATGTCAATAATTTCTGTGTCTCTTTTATAACAAACGGATATCCAAACCAATGACATCCAGTGCTTCATAAAATTTAGTGTCACTGTACTGATATAAACATTAAAAACAAAACAAAACAAAAAACTCAGACTCCAGGGTGAGACTGCACAAGTTCAAATCCTGGCTGTACACGTACTAGCTATGTAACTTTCGATAAGTTGCTTAACCTCTCTGTGCTTCAGTTTCCTCGTCTGTAAATTGAGGATGAGACTGTACCTACCTCGGCTGAGTATTGTGAAGCTCTACGCAAAGCAATCAGAATAGGGTCTGGCACAAAATAAGCACTCAATAAACGTTGAATAATACTATTCCATTTTTAATATTTCAAAAAGCCTAGCAAAAATTGTATCTGTGATAAGTCAACACGAGCTAACTAAAAAGTCAAGTTTTTTCTTTGGCTGGAATGATACTCAGCGTGGTCATCCTAGTGCTCACATACTGGTCAGACACATATATGCAATGCGGGCCCCAAATTGTGGACACAGAATAGAATCATAAATACCAGCACTAGTGGGGCCACGGTAATCTTTTGGTATACCGCTCTCATTTTACAGATGGGAAGATCAAGACCCAGAGAGGTGTCTTATCATAAACGAATATTTGATACATCTGTTAACTAATTAGGGCAGGAAGGAAAATGAAGGAACACGGACAACTAACTAACTTCTGAGTGTTAAAATCCACGTGCAGTGGCTCTAAGAGATCCATATCTTACCCGCTTTGTTTTTCCTGAGATTGCCAAGAATGACATGGCACTTATACTGATGGGCTGATGACCAGATGAACATCATCGTTCCGAGGATATGGAACCACCGAGCTTGCATCAGGAGATTTTTCCCGGCCACGTAGACTACAGAAATAAGAATGATCTTATTAGCCAATGCTGCAAAATTTCAGAGGCTCGGGGAATTGAAAAATCACATAGTCAGCAGAACACAATTATCCACTTATCCTGTTCCTCACGACTATGAAATTATGCTGACACAATTTCCCAATACAGGAGGAAGAACACCAAAGGAGACTTGCTCCTCAGCCAGGGGCAGCTTCAACTTCACAGTGACACATTCTCTTGTTCCTCCTTCAAATGTTTTAAGCACAGAGTTCAGCTCTGTCTCCTACGCTAGTGATGTACTCTTGAGTGGTGAGACAACTTTGCGCCTGTTTCTAAGCCTGGATTTATGCCTTCCTTCTTATATTCTACGGTCAAGAAACCAGTTTCTGAAACCTCTCCCTGGGCTACTATCCTAAGCCATTGTTAGTGAGACCCTGAAGGCAGCATGCTGACTGGATGGGCTCCGGCCAATGAAGAGAACCACTGCAGTGAAGGCTAAGAGTGAGCTACTCAAAAGAGGAGAAATGTGAACTCCAAGATAAAAAACAAGTAGTTTCCTTCTCTGATAAGACAGAACCTAGTCAGAAAGATTTAGTTTTAGGAAAAGAAATACTCAAAGTATTATCTTCCCTTTTCTTCTCCAGCTATCTGGAAGAAGAGAAGAATGTTGGTCTTTTAAGAACTGGCATCAGAAAAGCAAATGAAGGACTTCCCTATGATCAGCAGGAAGCAGTCAGGCTCGTCAGGGACTTGGCTCAGGAAACAACGTTGTCCATTGACAACAGGGACCAGCCTGAGGCTCTGGAGCCCAGAGGGAGCCCCTACAAAGCTGATTCAGGTAAGAGAAGCAAGGATCGTGCTATTCCACATGGGTACCTGGAAGCTGGACTCGGTGATGACGCTCATGACTAACAAGAGGCCACCAAAGTCTACCTGTGTTAATTTCTTCTAAAATCTTGCTCTACATAAACAATCTATCTATAGTCTCTTAATATTTACTCGGTCTAGCTATTTAAAAAGTTATTTTTTTTATAAGTTAAAAATAAGAAAAATATGAAAAATTCAGTTTTTAATCAAAAGGGCTTTACATGCCCTGGTTGGTTTGGCTCAGTGGTTAGAGCGTCGGCCCATGGACCAAGGAGTCTTGGGTTCGATTCTGGTCAAGGCATGTACTTAGGTTGTGTTTCGGTCCCTGGCCCTGGTTGGGGTCGTGCAGGAGGCAACGATGTGCCGCTCTCACATTGATGTCTCTTTCTCTCTCTCTCCCTCCCACCCTCCTCCCTCCCTCTCCCTCCCTCTCAACTCTATCTGAGATAAATAGAAAAATATCCTCGGGTGAGGATTAAAAAAAAAATAAAAAATAAATAAAAAAACAAAAAGGCTTTACAAACAAGCCACTATAGGATTAAAAATTGAAGCAAGTGTCTGGGAGTTCACATCACTACTCAGTCACCTACTCCGAACACAGAGAAACTACCTGTAAGGGAAAAAGATCTGTAAGAGTAAGTTGGAATAATCATGCAGGAAAGGGGAAGCAGGTGGAAAGCTCATATTTACCGACAGTCTAGTCTGGGTAGTATTTAATTATTCCTTCATTCACTAGTTACTTAATGAGTTTCAGCTGAGCCTGGCACCGTTGTAGGCACGAGGCACAAAGCAGTGAAGACATCAGGCAAGACCCCAGTCCTCACGAACCCACATTCTCGTGGCAGCTGCCACTGGAATCGAGGACACAAATCAATAGCCCAGATAATTTCAAGTAGAGAGGGTACTCTGAAGAAAAGAAAATAGAACAATGTGATAGAGAGTGGCTGGGGAGACTCTCTAGACTTGAAGACAAGGACATGTGAAGATGGGGGCAGTTCACAGATGTTCTCACTTTCACAGGAGCCCTCTGAGATCAGTATATCCCTGATGACAGATGACGGCTGTGAGGCTCAGAGAGGTTCAGTGAGCCAGAAATCAGACTCGGACTCATCTGACTCCCGAGCCCGTTTGTATCAGACCCTGCAGCTGACAAATGTCCCAGTGTATTCTCTGTCAGTGAATTCCTGAAACCAGTTCTCCCCATATTGTCCCATATGACCACAGATGACCTCTTGAAGGACAAACATGTGAAACAAAAGACAGCTTCAGAAAGGAGTGTCAGGAGAGCTCTTTCTGTGGGTGCCATAGCTGCCTGTCCTTTATTAGTTACACAGGCGGGAGGGCAGAAGGTGGGGCCCAGCCAGCAGAGAAAACTCCAGAAGAGGTATGTAATGCCAAGGGGAACTAGCAGACTGAACACTGGTGACTTACCAAAGTGCTTAAGTTCCTTTGGGTGGAAAACCCATACTGTTCACCAGGATGACACCTCAAACCATGGTACTGGGCAGCACATGAATGCCACAGAAAGCTCAGGGAGGAGGAACCGACTGAAGTTCAGAGGACTTCGATGGAGAGATGCTAGCCGAGTGGCTGGAGCCAATACATAATTCATGAATTCAGAAATATCAGCAATAAGATGTACTTGAAAATCACCCTCAAGCCATACTGAAATCAAACCTGTCAGGAAAGCTCACTCACTGAGGCTTGAAAATATCTAGATCTCAGTCTCAGTTTACAAGGCTGAATGTATTAACCTTGGACTGCGAGACAACAGCCATGAGAGATCTACCCGACAGCGTCTGGGCTGCACTAAAAATTCATTTCTATCACCCCAGACAACTTGATTCTTTATAGTAGACACGCACTGTTTTTACAAAAGTGATAGTCATTTCCTCCTCATAAGCAAATTCACGATTTTGGTTCCCTCTTCCTGGTTAGTGAGCTCAGAAATGTTGACACAGTTCTGATTTACCACAGCGCTCTTCTGTTCTCTCCCCTCAGCGGCCTCACCTACAGAAGAGCTGTGTGATGGCAATGATCACAAGACCAACTCGGCAACAAAACGGCCCCGTACCCCCTCTTCAAATCACAACTAGCGCCCCGAGTCCAGGCCACCCCAGTTCCCCAGGCCATCCTCTGGTTTTCTATGATTAAATCCTGCGCCACAGCTTCCCCTTCCCCAGCCGCACCCCTACCTTCCCACACAAACAGGATGACTGGGCTCTGGCGAAGCAACCGTCTCTGCTGACCCTTTCTCCTGTCCTTGGGTGTCCCCGACTTCCTGTCCAGCCCTGGACCACACTCCTTTCTCTCCAGACTTAGTCCACAGGAGTTCACTGACTTCACTCCCACTGAGGGAGACCTCACATCCCATTTCTCCATCCTTAAACCGACCCTCCTGAATACTCCGCACTTTGCCATCCGTACTGAGGACGTTGCGGACTGGGTGGTCTCCTTTCAAACTTCCATAACACTTGGTGCCTGAAGAGTAGCCCGTGCCCGCCGTGGCTCAGGTAACAGTGCCAGGGACCACTCACCATTCCTGCCGTCCATCGGCACTTGGCTCAGCACAGTGAGGCCGACGAGGACGTAGTAGACAAGTCCGAAACAGTACTGCACGACGTGTATCGCGGCGTTGGAAAACACGCTGACATACAGGCACTCGAACAGTCTTTGCAGGCTGTGCAGCCACAGAAACGCCAATACTAAGAACGCAGACAGCACCAACTCACCCGCTACGGTTCAGAAAGCAACACATTCAGCATTTCTCTTTTCGGGGTTAATCCAACGTTGTGTCTCTCCTACTGTTATGCATGGTATTAAACAAAACTAGAGCTAGGAAAGGGCCCTAGAAAACACCCCGTCTAACACCTTCCCTTTTTTTTTAGCAGTGGGGAAGTGGGCCAAATGAAGTAAAAAAATGTGGCTGAAGGTTATGCAGTAAGCTAGTGACAGAGCTGGGACAAACCCAGTCTCTTAACTCTACTTCGTCCTGTGAAAGCCTTCCAGATGGCATGGCCATCACTGTGAAGGAACCTGTGTGTCAGAAACCAGGGTCTGTGGGTCTCTGGTCCCTGGCACTAGTAATAATAAAGATGGTCAGGAAGAGTTCCTGGATGACCTCTGAGTGACCCCACCTGGTGGGATCCCTGGAGTTGGGGGGAGACAAAAGACACAGGCACCCACATAAGCAGAAAGGGGGACAGGAACTGAGACAGGGAGAATTATGCATTCCTTTCTATATTAAAAAGAAGAAATTATACTTTTAGGGGACTGTGATCTCTGAGATCTATCCTTCTATCTGCCTCTCACTCCTCTACCCAAAAGAAGTCAGAAAAAACTGCTGGTTTTTAAAATGACATAAAATCTATTTTTTAAGTGAATCTCTCTCTCTCTCTCTCTCTCTCTCTCTCTCTCTCTCTCTCTTTCTCTCTCTCACACACACACACACACACCATAAGGATACAACAAGAATACAGTTTAATGAATTGTTACAAACTAAACCAGCCCATCCCACCCACATAACCAGCACCCAGATCCAGAAACAGAACACAAGCAGCACCCCTTGTGTTCCCTTCTAGGTACTGCCCCTCCTCGTTCCCTCCAAAGGTAACCCCTGTCCTGACTTCTATCAGCCTGGATTAGCTTTGCCTGTTTTTGTATTTTAAATATAGTAAAACCTAGTTTAAACTCTCTAGGGATAGGTTAAAACAAATAATCAAATAAAACTCCTGACAACCAACCCTTCAAATACCAGAACCCCAGTCAACCCCACAAAAACAAATGAAGAGATGAAAGATTCAAATACCATATGATTCCACTTATATGTGGAATCTAAAGAACAAAATAATTGAACAAACAAAACTGAAACAGACTCACAGATACAGAGAACAGACTGATGGTTGCCAGAGGGTAGGCGTTTGGGGGACTGGGTGAAAAAGGTGAAGGGATTAAGAAGTACAAATTGGCCCTGGCCAGTGTGGCTCAGTTGATTGGGCGTTGTCCTGTGCACTGAAAGGTTGCCAGTTCAATTCCCAGTCAGGGCACAGAGCTCAATCCCTGTAGGGGGCGTGCAGGAGGTAGCCCGATGTTTCGCTCTCACATCAACATTTCTCTCTCTCTCCCTCTCCCTTCCTCTCTCTCTAAAAATCAATAATAATAATAAAAAAAGAAGTACAAATTGGTAGTTATAGAATAGTCATGGGGATGTAAAGTACAGCATAGGGGTTATAGTCAATAATACTGTAACAACTATGTATGGGGCCAGGTGGGTACTAGAAATATTAGGGGGAACACTTTGTAAAGTATATGATTGTCTAACCACTATGCTGTACACCTGAAACTAATACAAAATCATATTGAATGTAAATTGTAATTGAAAAATAAAATTGAAAGTGCTTTAAAAAAACTATCGTCAGAAAAACAAAACAAATGAAGAGATGAAGTTTGAATGTGTGGTGAAATGGGACTTGGGAGGTACCCTCCTTTCCCAAACAGGATTTACACACGTTGTCCCTCTGACTGTCATCTTTCAAAACAAAACAAGCTCCTCTGGTTATGCAGACTAGGCCTGTGCCCAGGGAGCCAGTGGTTCGGCTGCTGGGTCAGAGACAGCACCAGAACAATTTGTTTCTAATTCTGCCCCCCCCCCCCCAGCATTAACTGAGGCCACTTTGTTTTCACCTTCAATTCCTTATTTTAAAATTATTCTTTATCTGAGGTGAATTTAATGTCTGTTTTGTAATCACTTGGTCAGTAACTATTTATAGTCAATTTTATTATGAAACCAAAGCCTTACGGCATTACATCTTTAACTGGTGATCAAAAAGTAATTTTTTAAATTAAATTTCTGGAGTTCTGAGACATGATTTTGGTTGGACTATATAAATGATAAATGTTTCAAGGCAAACACGAGGGACCTCTAAAAGCTTTTCCCCTAAGTCTAAAGACTTCTGTATAAATGTATCAGATTTCAGAGGGAGAACAGCCAGTGCCATACACAGCCCAGCACTCCCCGGGAAGTCAGGGACAAGCGCTAACTCTCAGCTCTGCCAAGACCGCACCCAAGGAGGTGGGGATGGCTATGAACCTCGCAGAACTCTGCTCTCCCCTGCTGAGGAGGGGCCCGAGAGTGGCCAGGACATTCCGAGAACAGCTTCCTGCAGGCAGGAACAGGATGTGATTACCTGGGAACTGCGCAGCCCCAAGATTTCTGAGTAGAGTGTGAAGCCAGTTTGGAAACGGCGATCCCAGGAACAGAGACTGAGTAAGGCACCAGAGCAGGAAGCCGTTCCACAGCACTGAGATGATGTAGAAGTGAGAGAAGTACCTGTGCAGGGGAACAGGTCAGGCAGTCAGCACAGAGCCCTCCATTACGCAGCAAGGCTGCTGTCAGTGTCCTCTCTCCCCCAGCCTCGAAGTCTAGTTACTCTTTTTAATAGAACCTGGATCCCACGGGTGTTCAGATTTCAAAAATTTCCTTTCAAATGATGAGATGGGTTAACACAAAGGAAAAAGAGGCCTCCTGAGGTTAACCAGAATATGACTGACCCTGTCAAACTTAGATGGAGGTTCAATTGGCAAGCTCTCTTATCTCTGGGTAACTGGATTGGGCTCAAGCTCCAAAACAGGGGGTCCCAGGTCCGGGCAGAGAGAACCTCGATTGTGCTAACACAAGCCAATCTGTGAACGATTTCTAAGTCCCAAGCAGTGTTGCTGCAATAGCCATACAACTGTTACACAGATTTGCACAATTACAGGTTCTCGGGCTGTAAGAAACTTCAGAAGTCTTCTGGTTCAGTGTTTTGCTAAATTATATTGACCTAAATTACTTAGATGATAACTGTTAACTCATAAAACTAGGTACCAACTCCTGACGGTTACAGCGCTCATACAACTACAATGCCTATTTTACAATCAAGACAGTTACAAATGAAATACAAATAAAACCACAAAACCAATCATAATTGCAATGAGCAATGTTAATTTGATGTGAAAGATGATGTTGGTTTGCTGAAATGAAATCACCTAATATGGCTCAAGGGCCTAACAGGTTCTTTTGAGATCCACTTACTGTTTTTTCTCTATTCAAACCAATTCAGAATTATTCTGACTTTGCAAGGTGCCTGGTCATTTGGCCTTCCTGGTCTTCAGTGCATCGTGTATATAGTAAGCCCCCCTCCCTCTTGTCTCATTAGACTGTGGCAAAGTAAGATGACCTGGAGTCAGGAGGATTAAATATAAACTCAGGGGACTCCTCTTCCAGATTATCCAGAATATTCTTGTACCAGAACTCACAGCACACGCAGACCATGCCCACACTCCAGTGTCACTAACACTGATCTAATCTGATAATTCCACAGTAGCCCAACTACCGTCACAAATTCTATCGCTGGCTCTGCCCCCTCTGGGCCATCCTATTCCTCATTCTGATCTTCCTTCTCCAGGCTCAAGAGCTTAGTTTCTTCAAAAGTTCATACATCAGTGTTAATTCCACAACCCCATTCCATCCTCCAGGCTGCTGGCCTTTGGGTGCCTTCCAGTGCAGTGTTTTCCTTAAGACACACTTCCTAGCCCTGCCTGGGTAGCTCAGTTGGTTAGAGCGCAGTCCCGATACGTCAAGGTTGCAGGTTCGATCCCCGGTCAGGGCACATACAAGAAGCAACCAATGAATGCATAAGTAAGTGGAACAACAAATCAATGTTTCTCTCTCTCTCTCTAAAAATCAATTAAAAAAAAAAAAAAAAAAAAAAGACACACTTCCTAGAAGTGAGCCCAGGTCTGGTCTGAGTGCAGGAGCAGAGCAGAATGTCAGCAGCACCTTGCTCTGGAGGCTTCCAAAGAAAGGAGGGCTGCTCCTGGACCAGCCTCTTGACCTACTTCATTTTTTTCACAAATATTTACTGAGCACTTAAAACATGCCAGGCAACACTGTTGCTGGAGCTGGGGACTCAGCAGGAAGCGGTCGGACCAGGTCCCTGCCTTGATGAAGTTCCTCTGTCAGTGGTCAGCCACAAATGAACCTGTGGACATCTCGGTAATGCTGGGTGAGGGGGCACACAGGGCACAGAGGGGGGGGCCATTCTGGACAGGTGGCCAAGGATGGCCTCTCAAAGTGACATTTGGCTAGAACGAGTAACGCTTGTGAATTTGAGGGGGAAGAATTTTCTAGCAGAGGAAATGACACCCACAAAGGCCCTGAGGAGCAATGAAGGAAACCTGTGTGGAGAGGGCGTGCCGGTGAGGGGGAGGGCGCCCATGCTACAGGGTCTGGTAAGGACACTGACTTTTGTTAAGTGTGAAGGGCAGCCATTTGAGTAGAGTGACCTGAGTAGTCATTTATGTTTTAAAAATCCCTCTGGCTGATAGAAAAGTTCTGGAAACCAATAGTGGTGATGCTTATACAAATATGTGAATGCATTTTAAAGCCACTAAGCCGTACACTCAAAAAGGATTAAACTGGCCTGGCTGGTGTGGCTCCATGGTTGAGTGTCGACCCATGAACCCCCAAGAGGTCGCAGTTCCATTCCCAGTCAGGGCACATGCCCAGGTTGTGGGCCCGATCCCCAGTGGGGGGCATGCAGGAGGCGGCCAATGGATGTTCTCGCTCATTGATGTTTCTATCTCTTTTTGTCTCCTTTCCTCTCTCTCTAAAAATCAATAAAAATATATTTTAAAAAAGGATTACACTGGTAATGTTATGTCATGTACATTTTACCACAATAAGAAAAAAGAGCACTACTCATTCATTTCACTCCTCTTTAAGTTAAAAAAAGAAATCCCTCTGGTAGCTAGGTAGAGAATAGTCTAGTTTTGGGGGAGACCAGTTAGATTATTTCATTTCATCTTCACAACAGTTCTGTAAACTTTATGTGGCAGATGAGTAAACAAAGGCTCAGGAAGGTTAAACTACCTACCCAAGGTCACGCAGTAAGTGGCAGTATTTGTTCAGACTCAGCCCTGATGACAAGTGAAAATCACACGGCTGCACTCCTATTCATGCAACTCAGACTTGCCCGAGTCTGCTTTTCTGGCCCAAAGCCAACCAAAGCACTCAGCACGTTTGGTATACGCTGCTGAGCCACATCTTGCAGTGCCCTGCTTCTGCCACGGTGTTTTTGATTCACAGGCAGAATGGTTTTTATTTCTGCATTCTGAACATTCTATTTCTTGTTTTGCTTGCCTGATTTCCCTCTAGAGCAGTGGTTCTCGACTGTCCTGATGCCGTGACCCTTTAATACAGTTCCTCATGTTGTATGTGGGCGTATCTGCATGTGGGCGGACCTGCCTGGAGACGGACAGAGGAGCGGTGTCTCCGTTCCTAAGACCACCGGAAATATGTGTTTTCCGATGGTCTTAGGCAACCCCTGTGAAAGGGTCATTTGACCCCCAAAGGGGCTGCGACCCACAGGTTGAGAACCGCTGCTCTAGAGGAAGCATGACCTACTCTTTATAAGGTTATGCCTCTTGCTTTTTAAAAAGACCCAGCTCTAGCCTAAAAAAGCAGATCTAAAAACTGCACTTCCTTCTATTTCAGATACTCTCCCTCTTTTCCTTTCTTGGCACTTTGTTTAACACTGTTTTCCTAGCCCTTGAGAATATGGATGAGGTGATCCTATGGTAACCCAGGGCTTAACATTGAGCAAGCACTCCTTTGATTTGACACACATTTTAGTGCTTATTATAAGCCAAGGACTGCTCTAGGTTCTGAGGATACAACAATGAACACAACAGACAATTCCTGCCTCCATGGAGCTTATACTCACACACAAAGTAAATTTTACAGCATGTCAGTAGGTAGTAATTATTACTGAACAGACTGGGAGGAGAAGGAATGCTGGGATGATAGAATATACTTTTAAACAGGGTGGACAGGGCATACCTAATTGAAAAGGTATTTAAGCAGAATTATAGGAAGTGAGGGCATAAGCCATATGGCTATTTGGGAGGAAAGCTTTCCAGCTAGAGCAAACAGGCAGTGCAAAGGCCCTGAGGTGGGAAAGAGAACTAGTAGAGAGGCCCATAAAACTGAACTGGAGCCATATGGAGGGTAAACTATAGGAAACAAAGTCAGTGAGGGGATGGGGACAAGACTGTATAGGGCTGGGCTCTTCCTGTAAGTTGGAAGCCACTGCATGGTTTTGAGCTAGGAGATATGATCTGACTTAATACATATTTGCTGACTGCCAGCACTGATGTCAGGCCCAGTGAGGGGTTATGGGGTTAACTAAGAAAGGAAACTAATGTTCATCAGCTCTAAGGGCCTGGCCCTGGGCTAAGTGCTTTAATGTCATTACCACCTACATGACAAGCAGGAGCTATTATGCTAACACTCTAACCCACACACCACCTCTGGCTGGACTCCATAAAATAGCCTCTTATGCAGTCTTCTCTGCACAGCGGCTAGTCATCCTTTCAAAACATAAGTCACTTCTGGGAATACATCTGAAGAAATCCAAAACACTAATTTGAAAGAATACATGCAACCCTATGTTCATTGCAGCATTATTTATAATTGCCAAGATGTGGAAGCATCCCAAGTGTCCATCAGGAGATGAGTGGGTAAAAAAGCTGTGGTACATTTACACAATGGAATACTACTTGGCCATAAAAGAAAAGGAAATCTTACCTTTTGCTACAGCATGGATGGACCTGAAGAGTATTATGCTAAGTGAAATAAGCCAGTCAGAGAAAGACAAACACCATATGATTTCATTTATATGTGTAATCTAATGAACAAAATAGAAACAGACTCATAGAGACAGCTGTCAGAGGGGAGGGGGATTGGGGGGCTGGGTGAGAAAGGAAGGTGAAGGGATTAGGGAAAAACACACATATAAATCACATAATGCCATGCTTCCTTCCCCACCCTAAAAAATGGCTTGCCATATACTCAGATTAAAATCTAATTTCCATCAAGGCCTATAAGGCTCTGGTGAGCAGTGAACTCATCTCCTGCCCCACCCCTCCCTGACCATCCTTTCCAGCTTTGTCAAGTAACCCTGATGGATTTCTTCTGAAGCACTTATCAACCCCTGAAATTATTTTGCTTGTTTTACAATATCTGTTTATATATTTACTGTCTGTCTAAGAACAAAAGCTCCAGGAAGCCTAGAAAAGCTCCTGGCACACAGTAGTACTTTATAAACACTAGTGAAAAATGAATGAAAGAGAAGATCTTTCACCTAAAGTAACTCTCAGAGTAAACACTCAAATTAACTAATAAACCGATTAAACCAAAAACCATTTTAAAATTATTTCAAAAGATATTGATTAAGGATTTTATTATTAAAAATTTTTTTCTTTTTTTATTGATGTTAGAGAGAGGAAGGGAGAGGGAGAGATAGAAACATCAATGAGAGAGAACATGGATTGGCCGCCTCCTACATGCCCCCACTGGGAATCGGGTCCACAACCTGGGCATGCGCCCTGACCAGGAATCGAACCAGCGACCTCTTGATGGATGGGTCGACACTCAACCACTGAGCCATACCAGCCGGGCTGATTAAGGATCTTTTTATGTGTCATGCATTGAGCCAGGGATATGGTTACAAACAGGACAAATTTAATGCATGGAGAGTGTACAGTGTAGAGCAGGGGTTCTTAACGTTTTCTTTTCATAGAGTGATTCCTTTGGCAGTATGGCAGAGGCTACAGGCCCCTTCTCAAAAATGCTATAACAAGCATAAAATAAGGAAACCAATTGTATTGAAATACAGGTAACACAACCACTAAAAAACAAATCTGTGATATAGGAATACATGTGTTTCTTAATTAATGTATCAAATAACAAGATCTAGTGGACAATAACTACAGTATTCTTGTAGTGATAAAAATAATGTTTTGAGGTCTCCAATATTTTTAATGTAATATAAAAAACTGTTACAAAATTGCAAATGCTGCTATTTTTACTGTGGTTTGCTGATTACATTCATCATTAAGGAAATGCTGAATTTCAGCTAGAGATCTGTGAAATAAAGATGTAATTTTTTTCCAATCCAAGTTTGACCTGAATGCTATCCAGGGATCCCCTAGATCTCTAGTTAGAAACCCTGGACCTCAGTGGGGAAAGTCTGGTCGGCTCTCTTTGCTTCTAGAGCTCAATTCAATTGCAGTGTTTCCATAACGATTTAAAATTTTAGAAACAGGAATGTTTCCATATACACTATGCAAGTCAAGAGCATTGTGACTCATGTTTGAGGTTACATATTTATTCAGACTTTCTGGGATATCAAATTTCTAGGAACAAAAAAGAAAACAACAAAAAAAAGTGACCATCACCTTAATTTAAAAAAAAAAAATCTAGCAGACAGAGGTAATGGAATCAAACATACATTCCATGAACTGATTTAAGATTTTGGTCTTGCCTCATTAGGGAAAAAACAAACCAACTAAATTACCTAAGCACTATTTTTAGTTGCAGGAACCAGATTTATAGCTGCCAATTTCTAAATGTAAAATTATAGGTTTATTTCCACTTTTAAGAGTACTATTGAAATCTGCATAAGGAAAATATTTAAATATAATATCTAGGCATTTTTGCCTTTCATGATTGGCTTTGATTTGCTGTTCCTTCTAAAAGAAATATTTGTTTAAATTTAGAGAAAAAGCAAAACAAAACACCATGGGATGCTCCATTCTAGAATCCGGAAAAAGGTGTAAATTATTTCATTATATAATGGAAATTACAAGAAGCCCAAAGAGTACCAACTGTTGTAGTAATAAATAAGGGAAAGGTACAAGTCTGTGTCCTGGCTGTCATATAAGGCCAGACTTGAGTAGTAACAGCTGGGGTATGGGAGCCAGAGAAATAGGTAAGTGCAGGGAATGACTTGAAATGTGTCCTTTAATCCAGGGACATCAGTACTTCTTTCAAAATTCAGAAAATAAAATGGTTAGAATTCACAGTCTCTAAGAAACAATTTTTCCCTTCACTGTGTAACATTAAAAAATGACAATCTAGGAATGCCCCTGCTATAAAGTAGGAAAGGACACAGTGCAAACACACCTGATAAAAAATTGGATGGCAGGTAATTTTCACCTAAAAAGAGCCTTTAAGAACTAGGAGGTTTGGCGCCCCTGTGGGAGCAGCCCTGAGCATTTCCCTTAGCGCCCCACCCACCCAGCTGGGTCACCTTTCACCTTCCTCACTTCTAAGCTCCAAGGGCCCTTCCTCTGCCTCTGTTACTTGTTTCCTAAGCCCATTTCTTCTACGAATTATTTTTCTTCTACCTCTGTGATTTTTCTAAATCAATGGTCTCTTATGTAAAACAAAACAAAAAAACTAGGAGGTTTAATCAACTTGTCTTGAATACTTTTTCCCAGGGCCTCATTCCCTTTACCGTTACTCAGAATGATCGAATTCGCCCTTCTCAGTGTAACACCCAATGAGTCCTCTCCAACACTCAAAAGTAGGGAATTTAACCACGTTTCAGAAGCTAAGTTACACTTAGCTCCCTTATCTGCGGACCTCGGGCACTGCCTATGGGAGGCTTAAGCGATAACCCAGGTGTTTTAATACATTGGAAACCATATCACATTCCTCCAGATTCCTTCCTAAATGTCAATATAAGACGCTTCGTAAAGATTAAAAAAAAAAAAAAAGCCGAGAGCATTTGGATTTTGCTTCCTGTCAATGTCATTGGTTTGACTCAAATAAACTCATACATTTCTTTAAAAATGCTTGGCTGACTCTTACCCGCTATGTTCTGAATTCAAAGTTAAAAAAAAGCAACACACACTAAACTATAACAAGTCTTACATTTTCTAAAATAATTCCATTTAAGCCCAAACGACTTAATGTTTCATTGATTTTGGTTATGAAATCTGTTAAAAATCAAAAGGAACTTCGGGATCAGGCTTGTCTAACATGTGCCATCATGGGCACTTTTCTCCAGGGGCACCTGTCGAGGCGCGGTTTAGAAGGGTCAGGGCAGCGGAAGACGGTGGCATCTAGTGTGGGGACCAGCATCTCGCCCTTTGTCCTGACTGCGAGGGTTGAGGATCAGGGAGAAAAATGGGGGAAACAGAGGCGCAGAGGGCGGGCCTGCCTTCATTTCTAGTGATTTCTGGGGACCTAGAGTGCAGGGGAGGGAGGAGGGGGAGAATTTGGAGACAAAGCAGACTTTCATTTGCTTCCTGGTGACCAGGCCTAAATTCAGAAGCATTGCCATTTCCCCCGAGGGAAGAACTCCGTGGGGTCACCAGTTCACATTCCTGTGCCCTTGATAGTGTGCGCGGCTCAGCTCTTCGATGTCGGCGGACACTCGAGACATTCCGACCCCAGGGTCACGAGGCGGACGCGCGCAGTGCTCGGAGACCCGGCGAGGCTGCGCCGCGCCGGAGAACCCGCTCGGGCGGGCCGGGCCTGGCCTGGTCCACGCGGCCCCGCGCCCGCCCCTGCTGCCCCCTGCCGGCTACGCGAGCCGGGCGCCCCGGGCTCTCCGCGCTTCAGCCACCAGGACTCACGCCCGGGGCGCAGTTACCTCTTGGGGACGTCAAAGCTCCGGCAGAAAGCCGGGCGTGGTGGCGCCCCACGCTTGGTTTTGCCATAACGGATCAGGTCCTGGAAGAGCGCGCAGCTGGGGAGCAAGCCAGGCGGCACGAGCTGCAGCAGCAGGGTCAGCAGGAAAGCGGCGGTCAGCGTGAGCCACACAACGCCCAGCGGGCTCAGCGCGCAGAGCGCGGCCCCAGCCCAGGGAGCCATGGCCGGCGCGCCCCTCGGGCGAGCGCAGGACCCGCCCCTCGCGCGCCGCGCGCTGGTCTCGGGCGGGCGGGACCTTGGTGACGCGGCGCAAGGCGGGGACGCGGCCTCCCGCGGGACTGGTCCCGCCGAGCGAAAGGATTCCGGGACCCCGCCTGTCTGGCGCTCTGCGGTCGCTTTCTGACCGTAATCTGACTCAGAGATCCTCAGACGGAGCCCCAGAATAGTTCAAATACGCAGGACTAACAAGACCACGTGCCTGCAAGTCTTCATCGCCTCATTATTTTCAATAATGGAAAAATGGAAGCAACCCTGACTGTTCCACGTTAGGGTATTTAGCTAAATCATGGTACTAGAACAAGTTGGAATAACATGCAGTCATTAACATGATAATTATGAAGACTGTAGAAACACGGAAAGCTGTTTATGACAACTGAAAAAAGGCTGACTATAAAATACATAGCTATGATTGCAAACGACTATATTAATACAAATGTGTGTATAAATGGATGAAAAAGGCAGGTCATACACAAAATGAATAGGATGTTGGGAATGTGTATAATCTAAACATGCAAAGTAGAAAATCATCAAGGCAGTTTCAAATAACACAAAAATGAAAGCGGTAAAAACTGGATTAAAAAACATTAATACTCTCCCTACTAGAGTTCCATTCCCCAGAGAAAAAGTTATTTTTTGTTTTTGTTTTTTGCATATGGCATGATCTTCGTTTTTTCCAATTTTTATTCATTTATTTTTGTTACAGATATTTCTCCTTTTCCCCGGTAGACACCCTCCTCCCCATCTCGCTCTTCCCCCACCCCAGCATTGTTGTCTATGTCCATCGGTTATGCATACATGCATATAAATTCTTTGGTTTATGTTACACACACACACACACACACACACACACACACACACACACCCCACCACCACCACCAGCAGCAGCAGGTGTGGTTTCATGACTTACATTTAAGTCTTTCATCCGTTTTGAGTTTATTCTTGTGTATGGTGTAAGTTGGTGGTCTAGTTTCATTTTTTTGCATGTAGCTGTCCAGTTTTCCTAACACCATTTGTTGAAGAGACTGTCTTTTCTCCATTGTATGCTCTTGCTATGTTTGTCAAATACTAGTTGAGCATAATGTCTTGGGTCAATTTCCACATTTTCTGTTCTGTTCCATTGATCTATATGACTGTTTTTGTGCCAGTACCAGGCTGTTTTGATTACAATGGCTTTGTAGTATAACTGGATATCTGATATTGTGATCCCTCCTACTTTGTCCTTCTTTTTAAAGATTGCTGTGGCTATTCGGGGTCTTTTTTGGTTCCATATAAACTTTTGGAGTATTTGTTCTAGTTCTCTGAAATATGTTGTTGGTATTTTAATGGGGATTGCATTGAATCTATAGATTGCTTTGGGTAGTATGGACATTTTAATAATGTTAATTCTTCTAATCCATGAACAAGGTATGTGCTTCCACTTTTTTATATCTTCCTCTATTTCTTTTTTCAATGTCCTGTAGTTTTCTGCAAATAGGTCCTTTACCTCTTTGGTTAAGTTTATTCCTAGGTATCTTAATTTTTTTGCCGCAATGGTAAATGGGATTTCTTTGGAGTTTGTTTCTCCTTCTGTGAGTTCATTATTGGTGTATGAGAATGCCATCGATTTCCTGATGTTAATTTTGTATCCTGCCACTGTGCCAAATTCATGTATTAAATCTAGTTAGTAGATTTTTGATGGAGTCTTTAGGGTTTTCTGCATACAATATCATGTCATCTGCAAATAATGACACTTCCTCCTTTCCAATTTGGACCCCTTTTATTTTTTCTTCATGTCTAATTGCTGTGGCTAAGACTTCCAGTACTATGTTAAATAAGAGTAGTGAAAGTGGGCATCACTGTCTTGTTCCTGTTCTTAAGGTAAATGCTTTTAGTTTTTGCCCATTGAGTATGATGTTGGCTGTGGGTTTTTCATATATAGCCTTTATTATGTCGAGATATGATCCCTCTATTCCCACGTTGCTGAGCGTTTTTATCAGAAATGGGTGCTGGATTTTGTCAAATGCTTTTTCAGCATCTATTGATATGATCACATGGCTTTTATCTTTCATTTTGTTTATGTGGTGTATCACATTTTATTGATTTGTGAATATTGTACCAGCCTTACATTGCTGGGATGGGTCCCGCTTGGTCATGGTGAATAATTTTTTTGATGTATTGCTGGATCCGATTTGCTAGTATTTTGTTAAGGGTTTTGGCATCTATGTTCATCAGGGATATTGGCCTGTAGTTTTCTTTCTTGGTAGTGTCTTTTTCTGGTTTTGGAATGAGAATTATGCTGGCCTCATAAAATGAGTTTGGAAGTCTTCCTTCTTCTTGAATTTTTTGGAATAGTTTGAGGAGAATGGGTGTTAGTTCTTCTTTGAATGTTTGGTAAAACTCCTCCGTGAAGCCGTCCGGGCCTGGGCTTTTGTTTGCTGGGAGAGTCTTGATTACATCTCCAATTTCCTTAGTTGTTATTGGTCTGTTCAGATTTTCTATCTCTTCTGGGTTCAGTTTTGGGAGACTATGTTTTTCTAGAAATTTGTCCATTTTGCTTAGATTGTCCAATTTGTTGCAGTATAATTGTTCTTAGTATTTGTTAACGATCCTTTGTATTTCTGTGGTGTCAGTTGTTACTTCTCCTCTTTCCTTTCTGATTTTATTTGGGTCCTCTCTCTCTCTGTTTCTTGGTGAGTCTAGCTAAGAGTCCATCAATCTTGTTTACCTTTTCAAAGAACCAGCTCTTTGTTTCATTGATCTTTTGGATTGTTTTTTTGTCTCTATGTCATTTATTCCTCCTCTGATCTTTACTATTTCTTTCCTTCTACTTGCTCTGGTGTTTTTTGTTTGTTTGTTTGTTTGCTTTCTAGTTCTTTAAGTTGTGAGGTTAGATAATCAATTAGAAATTTTTCTTGTTTCTAGAAGTAGGCCTGTAGTGCTATGAACTTCCCTCTCAGGACTGTTTTCACTGCGTCCCATAGATTTTGTGTTGTTGTGTGTTCATTTTCATTGGTTTCCAGGAAGTTTTTAATTTCTTCCTTGATCTCCTTGGTAACCCATTCATTGTTTAATAACATGCTATTTAACCTCCATATGTTCAAATGTCTTTGCATGTTTTTGTTGTAATTGATTTCTAGTTTCATGCCATTGTGATCTGAGAAGATATGATTTCAATCTTCTTGAACTTGTATAGATTTAGTTTGTGTCCTAACATGTGGTCTATCTTTGAGAATGTCCCATGTGCACTTGAGAAGAATATGAATTCTGCAGTTTTGGGGTGTAATTCTCTGTAGATATCTATTAAATTCATTTGATCTAGTGCATCATTTAGAGTCTCTGTTTCCTTGTTAATTTTTTGTCTAGAGGATCTATCTAGTGATGTCAGTGGGGTGTTGAAGTCCCCTGCTATGATTGTATTGCTGTCGATTTCTCCTTTGAAGTCCTCCAGAAATTTTAAAATATAGTTTGGTGCTCCTATATTGGGTGCATATATGTTTATCAAGGTTCTATCTTTCTGTTGGATAGATCCTTTCAATATTATGTAGTGTCTTTCTTTGTCTCTAGTTACAGCCTTCATTTTGAAATCTATTTTATCAGATATGAGTATTGCTACCCAGCTTTTTTTTCCTTTCCGTTTGCTTGGAAGATTTTTTTCCATCCCTTCATAGTTCTCTTTAGCTGTCTTCCTGTTTTTTTAATTGTTTTTTCTTTTTGGTTTTCTGATTGGGTGATTTTTTTTCTACCCTGTCTTCTAATTCACTGATCCAGTCCTCAGCTTCCTCTACTCTGCTGGTTATTCCTTCCAATGTGTTCTTTATTTCTGCTATATCATTCTTCATTTCCAATTGGTTGGTTTTCAGTGTTTCTATATCTTTACTCATAGTGTTGAGCTTTTTACTCATGCTGTTGAGCTTCCTCATTATCATTACTCTGAACTTTGATAAATTGCTTAACTGCATTTCATTTATCTCATCTTAAGTAGAAGTCTCTTGTTCTTTCATTTGGGATTTGTTTCTTTGTTTCACCATTTTGGCTATCTCAGTGGGTCTTGGAGCCTGCCAAATTTTCCCTGTGGGTGTTGGTGTTCTGCTGTTTGTGGCTCCCTCTACTGAGTTTGGATGAGTATGGGAGGACCCACGTTATACACCACTGTCAAGTCTTACTTTCCTGGGTAGATTTGCAAGCCCTGGAAATGTTTAGTTATTCTCTAGCTTTTTGCCTCGAGGTTATTAGTCTCAGTTACTTGATGAGCCTTGGGTTGTAGCCCTCAACTGAATGAAAAACTCGCTCAAGTGTTCAGGGTAAGAGGATTTCCAGAGGGTGGGGCAGATGCTGGCTGTTAATGAGCCTCCATTTGCATTTCTCTGGCCTGGCTGGGTGGTGTTAAATTCCTGAAAGAGGGGCTGTTGCCTCTCCCTGGGGCTCTGGGAAGGGGCTCTTTGAATAAGATGGCTACTGTCTTATGAGGGAGTGACTCAGCACAAAACTCCCAATGCCCTCACCTCTCCAAGCTCCCGAGTCTCCACACAATCCCAGTCCAGTCCATCCTCCCTCTGCCAGAGCCCAAGGTGAGTAGCTGTAGCTAATTTAGCGCTCTGTCCCAGCCCTCTGTGCTGTGAGCTGGCTTGGGATTTTAATGCCAAGGGAGCTGCTCACAGCTAAAACAGCTGCTGTTTGTGGGCTCCCAGCCTGCCCTCTTGCACCTCTGCAGTTCCTAGAAGGCTTGATTTAGTGTCCTTTTTCTGTCCCTGTTTATATGGGTCCTCTCCAGCTGCTTTTCTGTTGCTTTTTCCTGACAATTTGTCTTTATTTTAGTTGTAATTCCAGTTTGGTCCTGGGAGATGGTCTGCGTAGCTTCCATTCACTCCACCGCCATTTTAGAATTCCAGAGGCAAAGTTTTGCTTGGCTGGTGTGGCTCAGTGCTTGAGCGTCAACCCATGCCCCAAGAGGTCCCCGGTTTGATTCCTGGTCAGGGCACATGCCCAGGTTGTGGGCCCAATCCCCAGTGGGAGGGATGCAGGAGGTGGCCAATCGATGTTCTCTCTCATTGATGTTTCTATCTCTCTCTCCCTCTCCCTTCCTCTCTCTCTAAAAATCAATAATAATAAAAAAGAATAAATCTCATTTGCCCTGGCCAGTTTGGCTCAGTGGTTAGAGCATTGGCCTGCAGACCAGAGAGACCCTGGTTCGGTTCCCACTAAGGGCATGTACCTCCGGCCCCTGTTGGGGTTGTGTGGGTGGCAACCAGTCGATGTGTCTCTCTCACATCAATGTTTCTCTCTCTCTTTTCCTCCCTGTCTCCCTCCTCCTCTATCTGAAGATGAATGCAAAAATGTCCTTGGGTAAGGATTAAAAAGAAAGAAAGAAAGAAAATATCAAAATTAAAATTAAAAACTTGTCTCCATCAAAAGACATCAAAGAATGAAATTTGAGACATAGAATAGGAGAAGTATTTGCTACACATATAACCAATAAAGGAATGGTATTGTGCAAATTAATAAATAAAACAAAAAAGAAAACTCAATAGAAAAATGGGCAAAAGCCTTGATCTGGCACTTCCCTAAAGAAATATTCAAGATCATCAATAAACATACAAAAAATTCACCAATCACATTAATAATCACGGAATTGAAAATTAAAACCACAATGGAATACAATATTACACCAGAATGGATAAAATTAAGTACTTGAAATATCAAGTGCTAAAGTTTCTACAGCAACTGGAACCATTGAACATTGCTGAGGCAGTATAAATTGTGACAGCCACTTTAGAAAATAAGTTGGCATTATCCAGTAAAGCTCACACCACATTCTATGGCCTGCCAATTCCACTCCTGGGTGTATATTAGAGGCGTGCACACACATGTGCATCAGGAGACATAGATAAGAATAATCAAAAGACATTCATGATAGTTTGAAATTGGAAACAACCCAAATGTCTATTGACAACAGAATGGACAAATTCAGCGAGCTGTGTTCAGTCAACCCAGTACTCAACAGCAATTAAAACGAACCTGCTACAGCTCCGTACGACATGGATTCATCTCACAATGTTGGTTGAGAAAAGTCAAGACAAAACTAAACACTATAATTCTACTTATATAAAGTTCAAAAGCAGGAAAGAAAGTAAGGACATTATTATTATTAAAGGCAGGTCACTTAAAAAGTAGAGAAATTTGTGTTTGGAAAGAGATTACATATATCAGAGACTTCTGGGGTTCTAGCAATGTCCTATTTATTGACCTGTGGTGGCTACATGGGTGTTTATTTTATAATTATTGTTATACTGTATATTTATGTTTCATGCACTTTATGTTTGTTTATTATATTTCACAATAAAAATGTTACAAAAGTATATTTGTAATCTGACCATTTCTTAGAACCTCATTGCTACTCCCTGATCCAAGCTACCTTTGTCTCTCTACTGTATGTATTATACTAGCCTCTTAAGTACCCTCCCCACTTCCACCCATTGTCCCCCTTACAATCTATTCTCAACACAGTAGCCAGGGTAGTCCTTTTCAAAATGTAAGTATATCATGTCACTCCTTTGTGCAAAACTCTCCATTGGGAGCCCATTTCATTCAGAGTAAAAGCCAAATCATTACAATGACCTACAAGGCACTAGCTGGCTACATGTTCTACCAAACAAATAGCCCATCCCAATCCACCTTTCTGAGTTCATCTCCTATTCTCTTCCCTGCTTATCTCTCACTTTGCTACACTGGCTGTGTTAATCTGTTTGGGGCTGCCATAACAAAATACCATAGATCGGGTGGCTTAAACAACAAACGTTTATTTTCTTACAATTCTTGAGGCTTAAAGTCCAAGATCAAGGTCTAGCAGGATCAATTTCCGATGAGATCTCTCTTTCTGATTTGTAGTCAGCTGACTACTTGCTATGTCCTCACATAACTTTTCTCTATGCCTGCACCAAGGAGAGAGAGCTAAAGCTGTTGAATTCCCTGGCTTGTCTTCTTATAAGGACATGAATCCTAACAGATTCAGGGCTCCTCCCTCATGACCTCATTTAACCTTAATTACTTCCTTACTCCAAATACAATCACACTGGGGATTAGGACTCCAACATAAGAATTTTGGGGGAGACATACAATCAGGAACAGTAGCCTAGTGGTTATTCAAACACAACAAGACCCAATCCTTCTACATGGAATGTTCCCTTTGCCTGCAACGATCTTCCTCTAGATAAGTGGATGGCTTATTTCATCACTGTTGTAAGTGAAGATTCTCCCACACTTAAAGTTAAAATGTCAACCTCCTCCTACTTCCCACGCTCCCTTTATATTTCTTCATAGCCCTTGCTTTGCCACTGCATGCTATACCATATACATTCAATTTTTATTTTATTTTATTTTATTGTCCCTATTGAAATGTATATACCATAAAGGCCAAGATGTCTGCCATTTTGTTTACTACTATATCCTCAGCTCCTAGAACAGTGCTCAGTTGAATAGGAGGTGCTAAGTAAATATCTGTGGAATGACTGAACAAATGCACTAATGAGTGAACAAATTTCTTGAGCCTCCACCACGTATAAGGTTTTATATGATAAGCTATGAGGAGGAGTCCACAGTACCAAGATCATAGGCTGCTTGGGCAGTAGAACTGAGTGGAAAGCCCAGGGGTTTGGAGGCAGACACACTTGCGTTAGACTGACCATTCCATCACTTACAATGAGCTGTGCGATACTATCTGGGTTTATTTTTGCCTCTAAAGTAAAAGCCATCTCACAGGGCTACTGTGATGGCTGAGTGAAGTTGTGTATGAAAGCTCTGTGCACAGAGTAGGTCCTCCACAAGCTTCCTTGCCTCTCTGCATTCTCCTCTTCTGTACGACAGGCACAATACAATCTTCCTTAAGCAGATCCAATAACAATCGTCTAAATGAAGGCACCTTATGCATCACCTGTCACACAGGTGTTAAAAAATGCTAATTTCATGTCCATTTGAAAATACTACCACAGTGAAGAAGAGCATAAGGGCTGAATGAGAGGTCTAGAAGGGTCATTTCTAATGGGTGAGGCCAGTGAAGGCTTTCTGAAGAAAGCTTGATGTTGAAGGCTGCCCGGAGTTCCTAATAGAGGAAGAGCCAAAAGGGAATGGAAACTGTGGCAGTGGGGAGTGAGGGTGAATGCTTTTCAGAGGGGTATGCTTTGCTGCTTTTCCTTCCCAGCCTGGACTCATGTTCTTGCATTGCTTTCCTCTACCTTCCATTCCACACACACACCAGTTCTCATTCTCTTCCTTCTCTTGCAGCGGGGGATTCACTCAGGGCTGGGGATTTGCAGGGCCACTCAAGTTTCCATTTAGGCCCACAACTAAACTTTTACAAAGGCTTCAAACTATTCTCCTATCTTTTGTCTTGCCCACCCTGTTCCCATTCATTTTCCACCCCGCTGCCAGAAGGAGCTGGAAGGTCTAATCATGTTACTCCTTTGTTTAAAATTCAGTCCCTCTCCTACCCCTGCCTGGCATGAAGCTTAGAACAGATTGTGACCTGCTACTCCCCAGCTAGCTCTCGTCAGCATTCTGCCTGAGTCTTCTGAAGGACTGCTTGGCTTTCTTTCCCCATAGCTAAGATGAGAGCCCACGGCTTCCCACGCACTTCCCTCGCCTCTGCTTTCAGCTGCTCTAGGTCAATGCAGCCTTGCCACATGCCCTTCATTCATTCTACCGTGTTATGGATTGAATAGTGTCCCACAAAAATTCACATGTTTAAGTCCTAATTCCCTGGTACCTCAAATGTGACCTTATTTGGAGATAGAGTCTTTAGAGTATTTATTCATTCAATAAATTATTTAAGCACAAGCATTTTTTGTTACCATATGTCAAATTCCCCATCCATGAATAATTAGACCAACTATAGCAATAATGGAATCCAGAAATCAATAGAATCACATTTCAAAATATTAAAGCAAAGTAACTGTCAATTAAATTTTATACAAAAAAACTATCATTCAAGAATAGGATAATTTTTTTAAAAATCAAAGAAATAAAATTTATTGCTCATAGAGCCTTATTGAAAAAGATACTTGAGCATGTTCTTTAGGAAGAAGATAACTGAACCCAGAAGGAAAAAGAGAGATGCAGTAAGCAATGGTAAGCAATGTAATTGATGAATGCGTTTACTTACATTACTAAGTAAGTACTGACTTTATAAAACAACAATGACAAACTTGTAAGGTATAAAAAATCTGGTGTAAAAAATAAAGTTGGAATAAAATAGTAGCTAACAGTTAAGATGGGATGAAGTGGTAATTGCTTTAAGATCTTTGTGTATGGGGAAAGGATATGAACTATCATGTTTGACTTAAAAGTCAAGTTAATGTTAAAAATATAAAGTCAACCAGTACAACTGAAATAGGATCAAAGCCAGTCTGTGTGTGGAAAGGGAAGGAACAAAGAAAAATATACAGATGGTCAAGAAGCACATCAAAAGATCTTCAATATTATTATCCATCAGAAAAATGAAAATCTAAATGTCAATGAGACAACTTCACAACCAGTGGGATGGCTATAATCAAATAATAACAAGTGTTGTGGAGAAATCAGAACCCTCATACACCTCTGATTGGAATGTAAAATGGAGTATCTACCTTGAAAAATAGTCTGGAATTTCCTCAGAAAGTTAGACATAAAGGTACCACTTAACAATTTCACTCCTAACATAACCACAAGATTTGAAAACATATGTTCATACAAAAGCTTGACCATGAATGTTCATAGCAGCATTATTCATAATAGCCAAAGTCTATAAACATATAAGACTTTATAAACATATAAACACATAATCCAAATGTCTAGAAACAAAATGTGGTATATGTTTACACTGGAAGATATTTGGCCATAAGAAGGAATGAAGGACTGATGCATGCTACAGTATAAAAACAGTATAAGTAAAAGAAAGCAGTCACAAAAGACCACATAACAACACACTGAGATTTAAGGGGGGATACTTTTTATTCCCCTATTCCTCTCCTAGCCCCCAAATGACAGTCTTACTTAAAACTTCAGACCCATCCTCTGGGAAAAGTAAGAGCCCAGAATCTTCCCAGCCTCCCAGACTTACTTTCCTTTCCCAAATTCATCAAGCAGGTGAGTCATTCTTTCTCCCACGGGGAGGAGTGAGTGATGGGGACTGGAAAAGATGCCAGATATGGTCTTCCCACACTTTTTCTTTCCTTAGCTTGGTAACACCTCCAAACATCGCTTGGTGCTAAGTAAGTATGGACTTTATTCACTCATTTACCAAATAACTATTTAAGAGCCACCACTGGCAAAGTGTAGAGTGAGGAAAACATAGACTAGGCTGCAGCCTCAGGGAGCTAGCATTTTGGTTGGGGGATGACAACACTAAACATCTGAACAGTTAAACCACAACCAGCCCCTTTCAGCATTGGATATTCCAAGTTTCAGTCCTGAAACTCCTCTTGGCTCCATTTCCACTCACTCCCTTGGTGATCTCATGTCTCAGGAACTGGAATAAGGATGCCAGCCTCAACTTTTCCCTTGCACTCTGTCTTAGTCTATCTAATTTTCCAAGAATGAATATTTTAAAACCATCTTAAATTCATCTCTAAAAGCAATCTCTGATCTTCCCTCCCTTGCCCCTCCCTCAACCAAATCTACACCTGTCTCAGTTTCACCAGGGACTGGTATCTCCATTGCTCAAAAAACTCGAGGTCTTCTCATACACCACCTCTAATCTACCTGAAAATCCTGTTAGTTTTACCTTCAAAATATGTCTAAATTTGATACTACTTCATTATCTCCACCACTATCATCCTGGCCCAAGTCACCTTCATGTCCTGCCTAGATTATTATAATAATCTTCTCACACCTGCTTCTCCCTTGGCCCCTAAGGTCTATTTCTAACACAGCAGCTAGAGTGATTCCTTCTAAAGGCTAAGTCAGATCATGTCACGTCTCTGCTAAACCCTCTAGTGGCTTTTCCTTGTACTTAGAGGCACATCCAAAGTCATACATGGTCCTATCTGGTCTGATCCTCCTACCTCTCTGATGTCAGCTCCTCCAACTCTTGCCCATGTTCACGGCACTCCCCCCACACTGGCCTCCGCGTTGTTCTTCAACCTGCTAAGCACGGCCCTGCCTTAAGGCCTGTGTGCTTTTGTTCCATTTGGCCAAGTAGTTCTCCTCCAGATATCTGCGTGGCCTCCTTCCTTGCTTTTTTCAGGTTCCCACTTAAAATTAAGAGAGACCACCCTATATAAAATAGTATCCCCTCCTTTGCATTTCCTTCCTTAATGTCCATCACTCATCAGAATCTGATGTGACATCTATTTCATTATTTATGTGTTTATTGTTTGTCTCTTCCATGAGAATCAATGCTCCAGGAGAGCAGAGCCTGGTTTATTGGTTATTGTTTTTCTAGTACCTTTGTCAGTGTCTGGCATACAGGTACTCAACGAATATTGTTGAATGAGTGGATGAATCATTCCATAGTTATTTGAGATATCAATAGAAGAAATGTAAGGCAGTACATAATGGCATTGCCAAATTAATGATATGTAAGTTAATATTGTGGCCTATTATTTTTATTATTATTACCATTCCAATAATTATGTGCAACAGTCATTGTTCATTATTATATATGACAAGCAGGATTGATGTCCTATTATTTTATTTAGGTTAATAACAAAACCTAACATGAGTAATGGATAAAACATGAGGAAATAGGACAATTGAAAGGAAAAGAGTGGGAGTTAAACTTTCCTTCCTATATGACTTACATCATTAAAAAAAATAATTTCAATAATGTACTTCCTAGTCTACTCAGTATATTCAATTCATAGAACACAGAAATTCATTTCCTAAGTTAAATCTACATTTTCCAGTTGGCACACAAAAAAGTGATCTTTTATGAAGGAAAACATTTGGGCCATATGCACAGCATACTGGAAATTGATCAAGTTTGATTAATCTGTCTTAGTAGAAATCTTTACAAAAATGAGTGAAACTATTTTAACAACTTCTGCTTCTTGGAATTACTTGTCAATATTAATTTACTTGGAACCTCCTCTTTCTGTGAGATGAATTATATCTTCATGACCAAAGCTAGTATTTATTTGAATTTTTTCTTAATAATGTGCTTAATTACAAAAAGATTTTGAAGATGAAAGCAGTACTAATTTTAGCTATAGTTCCTACTTAAGTGTTTTCCTGACTTTCTTTACATTGTTACCACACAATGTAAAGGAGGGAACACTTCCTGAGGTTTAGAAGCCAATATACGGAAACCAATCTGTGCATTCAACACATTTATTCAAAGCCTTCTTTGTGTTGAGCATATTGTGAGGAGCTGGCCCTACAAAGAATGAGAAAGATCCACCCGCAAGCATCTGAGTTACAAAACTGAAATTCCTTCTTTCACCTTCTTACTTATGCTAAAGGAATCAGTCTCTAAATTGTTTTTACTGACTGAGCGATTGGCACATTATTGATTCCAAACTCTGGCCTTTTTTCATGGTCAAAGGAAGTTACTCTTAGGAATAGTTTAGAAAGCACAGATTTTCTCCATTCTTGTGGAGTGACTTAGTTGCACAAGTGCTAATGAACACCCCAGAATTCTGTTATAAATATCCCCGAGTAAACAATATTTTCTTATCTATTTACAATAATATGTTTTATATTTTTGCAAGTGAAGCAGCAGTCTGTTTTATTTTTACTCTAAGAGATGGAAGGGTCTGCAGTGCAGTGTGGGGTATTTGGAAGTTTCAAGACCACTGAGGAATCAGGCTTTAGGACAACCAACTAGATAACTAGGAACAAGCCATGTTACCACTTGGGGTCTTAGTTTATCAGTTTGTAAATGAGGCAGTTGGATTACATCAAATCTCAAACTTAATATACATACCAGTGTCCTGGGGATTTTGTTAAAATGCAGATTCCTATTCCGTAGGTTGGAGATGGGGCCTTAGAGTCTGCATTTCTAGCAAACTCTCATGCTGCTGGTTGTCCAATAGAAAGATAATATGAGCTACACATGTAATTTTAAATCTCTAGAGGCCACATTATAAAGGTAAAAATAAAAAGTTAAAATTAATTGTGATAACATATTTTATTTAACCTTGTAATAAAAATATTTTAATGTCATCAATGTAAAAATTACAAATGAGATATTTTACATTATTTTTTTCCATATTAAGTCTTTAAAATCTGGTGTGCTTTACCCTTAACACATATTTCAATTTGGACTAGCCACATTTCAAACTCTTGGTAGCCACTGTGTGCTACCTACTATTTAACACCATACAGGCCTAGACCATCTCTGCTGCCCATTTCAGTGCTGTTAACCTTTTCCCACAATTCATATCTATCTCACATTTCAAACAGACTCTTGCCTCCAGGTGGTGCTAATGTTCTTTGTTTCATCCTTGAAAATTTATTTTTTGCTTGGATGTGAGCAGAAAAAAGGCCACTTAACATTATTTATTATTCACTTAGTCCCTTTTCTTAATTCACTCCTCCCTCAATTTATGTCCACAGGATATAATGATGTTAAGTATAGTATATTCTCTGTAACTTTGTCCAATAACTAAAGCCCAATAAAATTATTATTATTTAAATTATAGAAGGAACAAAATCATTGCTATCCACTGTTGGAGGGAGAAGATATATAATATTGATCTTTGATTATATAATATTTTTAGACACAGGATGGTGACTAGCTATTTAACAGATCAAAAGTGGAAACAGGACAATTGTTGACCAGTATATATCAGATTCAAATAATAACTTTGTGAGACATTGTTTTATGGCTGGTACTTTGTGTTGGTGGTCTATGTGTTGAATTTTCTGAGAGAGAAATGATGAATATAAAAATTAACCTCAGTTTCAACTCTGTTATTTTGTCTCTACCCCAGACATACTATTCCTGAGAGATTATGGTTTCTGGAGGAATAATTTTAATACCCTGATTAGCTTTAAGAAGGAATGAGCACTGACGATTTTTTAAAAGCTTGATATTATTTCTTTTGTCAGCGTGTGCTTCTCATGATAACAAAAATGTGTCAGGAATCATGAACATGGGGTTTAATGGTGTTCACTTATCCTCACAGTAAATCGATAAGGTAGATACTTTTATCATCCCCATATTTCAGGGGAGGAAAAGGATGCTTGAGAGATTAAATAACTTGTTCTGGGCACCTGATCACTGAGGGGCAGATCAGGAATTCAGATCCAGTCTGTTGGACCCTTAAATTTATTCCCTCAACTCTGTTTTAAGTTGAATTTGCTGATCAGTCAACAAAATGGTCAACAAAAACTGCGATCTACATGATCTAAGTCTAGAATATCCATGATGGAGGAGGGGGTTGTCTTTTATAATAAGCCATAGCATGTTTAAAACAAGGCCAGAGAGCCAAAAGCTCAGGTATTTTTGGTCTGAGTTCTCATTTGACTAGTGACACCCTAAGCCAAGTCACCTACACTCCATTTAAAAATATGTTATTTAAAAATATTTGATTTTAGCGAGAAAGAGGAAGGGAGAGAGAGAGAGAGAGAGAGAGAGAGAGAGAGAGAAAGAAAGAGAAATACCGATGTGAGAGCAAAACATTAACCCACTGCCTCCTGCACACCTCCTACTGGGGATTGAGCCTGAAACCCAGGGATGTGCCCTGACCTGGAATGGAACCAGCAACCTTTTGGTGCACCGAACATGCCCACCCAACTGAGCCACACCTGCCAGGGCTACACTCCATTTTATACACCTATAAAGCAGAGTAAAATAGGAATCTTTTTCATGGATGTTTAGGTTGAATACATGACATGACTTCATGACAGCTTGCATCACAAATTCCTCACACATAACCATTGTAAAAGTATACTCATTATGTTGTATCACACATATATTTCCAAATAGTTTTTATGTGCTTCACCTTTTTGATGCATACAATACAAAATGGTGTGTGTGTGTGTGTGTGTGTGTGTGTATGTGTGTGTGTGTGTGAGAGAGAGAGAGAGAGAGGGAATTGAGTTAAAATCCTTTTGTTATTTTTTGTCAACCACTGGCTTTATTATCTTGAATAGCTTAGTAAATCTCTAAGGAGATTTTATTTGAGGAACAACAGTTTCCTCAAATAAAAATAAGGTTATTTTTTTTTTCTGAGGATATGTCATGAGAATTAAATGAGATGAGATATGTAAAGTCTGTAGCATATAGTTAATACTCAATGTTAATTCTGTAGAACAATAAAATAGAAATATCAATAAGCTACATCCCTACCTGCTTACTTTACTTTTTAAAGGAACTTGATATCCAGTGATAAATGGAGCAGAAGAGTAAGGCTATTCCCCAGGCAAAGAAAGTCTACTTCCCCCAACTCCCCAAATTCTCAATTTTTTTGATGTAATTGGGCCAAGTTCATCTAATTTATGCAGCAAACTGCTTTAGTTCTCTGCTTTGCTTTGGCAGTGAAAACCAGTCTCTTAAGTAATCTTGTTGAAGGGCTTATGAAGACATTATGGTATTTGGCTCCCTATCTTATCCAAGTCGCCTGGATGAAAAATTTGTCTTTCCTTCCCCTCTTTCAGACAAAGGATTTATAACTGCTTTAGCATATTATTGAAGCAGAGACATTACGGAAACGTGACTCCAGGCTGACTTTTACAGGTCCTGATTTGGATGCATTGCACAGGCGGAAAAAATAGGCTGTTTTTAAAATGTCAACATTTTCTGATATAAAAGGAGTTTTTTTCCTCTCTTCTCCTCTCCTCTCCTCTCCTCTCCTCTCCTCTCCTCTCCTCTCCTCTCCTCTCCTCTCCTCTCCTCTCCTCTCCTCTCCTCTCCTCTCCTCTCCTCTCCCCTCCCCTCCCCTCCCCTCCCCTCCCCTCCCCTCCCCTCCCCTCCCCTCCCCTCCTTCTCTTTCTCTCCTCCTTCCTTTTCTCTCTCCTCCTCACCTTCTTTGTCCTCCTCTTCTTCATTTTTTCATCTTTGATGGTACGTGACTGCATCTGAGAACATACAAATCTTGAAACTTTTCACTGGGTTCTTGAAAACTAGCCCAAAAGATTTTTCCTCATCAAATTTCCTCTTTTTTTTGCTGATGAGGAGCAAAGCCACCTAAGCCAAGTGGTCACAGTTCACTTCACATGTAAGGAGAAGGGAAATCTATTTTAATCCCCCAAAGATTAAAGGACAGTCTGCTTCTGACACTAAAAGGGGATCTTGGGAAAAAACGATTCATGGATGGAACACGATCTCAGAATATCCTCCAAGGACTCAGAGGTGCCCAAACAAATATGGAGTATAACTTCTTCCCTGTGTCATGCGTTTGGAAAAGGAGTGGAGAGTTGAAGAGGGAAAAACTTGTATCAAGGAGAAAGCCAGACAATGGCCTGGCATGAATGGTATCTCAAAGCAGATAAGGGAGATCCAAGCATGATGGGTTTGGATATACACAAGGTTGAATTGACAGGGAGTTTTCCCACAAAGGAAGCTGGTGTCTGCTGTTCTTTCTATGGAGAAGTTCAAAGCAGATAGCGACGTGTGGCAAACTGATAGTGGGAGACGATGAAGAAATTGTTGTCCTTTAGCCCCTCCCCCGCTCCCCCCCCACTCTCCCTTGTCCACTCTACCTGCATTCATTGCTCATATTATCCAGTGACCAATGGTAAGGTACAGAGACCCAGTGAAAATAGTACAGGCTTTGTAACCACATGAAACTGAGTTTGAATCCCTGCTCTACTCCTAAGTGACCCTGGCAAGTCACTTAGCTTCTCTGAGTCTTCATTTCCTCCTCTGGAAATGCAAATATTATCTGCCCTGATAACCTGACCAAGTTGTTGTGAGAATCACATGAGGTAATGGAAAGGAAAGTGCTTTGTACATTTTCGAGTGCTGCAAATGTAAAGTCCAATGATAACAATAACCTACGGAATGGACAAATCTTATGTCTGGATTTCTGCAGATCTCAGGTTCACGTTCACTGATGAAATCTCCTTCCCTCCTTTTCTTTGTCAAATAACAGATGGGAGGACTTGGTCGGCCTCCATCAGATGGATTAATCATATTCCAATGCAGAAGAGCCAGCACCTGCCCTCATGGCCTCAGCTCCCAATAGCCCTGTCACTCCCTACCATGCATCAGACGCCTAGCTAGAGAGCTTACTGAGGCTTTCTTACTAATGCTCACATTTGCAGAAGAGGAAACTGAGGGTCTAAAAAGAAAAACACTTGTTCAAGTTCACTCAGCTGTTAAGTGGGAGGGCAGGCTCCTAAGGCAGGAACTCTTTATTCTCACAGGGTATAAGGGTAAGTGTGGTTCTCTCTGGTTTCCCCCATCTTACCTTCCTCTTTCTCCTCGTGCTCCTCTTCACCCTCCTCTCTCCTGCTCCCTCTCTTCCTCTTCCCCCTCTTTTCTTTCTTGAGGTATGAAGTTTTCTTTACTAAATAACCAGGAGGAATTTATAAGGAAATCAAAACACAGGTGAGCAAGAGTTGGGACTTTGCTAAATGTGGCTTATTCCGGAGTCCCAAAGAAGTAAAGCCCCGAAGAAGTAAACCCATGAATACGTCATGCAGGCCCTTGGTGAGTACAGCGCAGGGGTTTGTGCCTGCCTCCCTAAGAGCTTCTGTCTTTTTTTATCTTCAGATAGAGTGGGAGGCAGGGGGAGAGAGAGAAAAACATCAATGTGAGAGAGACACATTGAATGATTGGTTGCTTCCTGCACAACCCCAACCAGGGCCAGGGACCAAACTGCAACCGAGGTTTGTGCCCTTGACCGGAATCGAACCCAAGACTCTTTGGTCCTCGGGCCGATGTTCTAACCGCTGAGCCAAACAGGCCAGGGCGAGCTTCTTTCTTTTAAAAATGTTGTTTATGTTAATTGCACAAGAAATACAGTAAGTCCTCACTTAACATCATCAATAGGTTCTTGGAAAGTGCAACTTTAAGTGAAACGACACATCACAAAACCAATTTTACCACAGACTAATTGACAGGAACAAGGGTTAAGTTCCCACGGCATATTTCTGGTCACAAAAACACCACCAAACTTCCAAATAAAGATCCCAAACACTTCTAATATTAAACATTGAAATCAATGTGAGCTATACATACATTTAAAAAAGATTAATAAAAACGAGTAAAATCATTGTTTCCCAGCTCACTCATTCCAGTTCATGGTGGTAGGTGGCTGGAGACTATCCCTGCAGCTCAGGGCACAGGTGGGCCACCCACACCCACACCCACGCGCACGCGCACTCACACTGGGACCATGTAGACACACCAGCTCACCTCATGTGAACAGCTTTGGGAAGGGGCTTAGAAACTGAAGAGAGAGAGAAAACTGATGCAGACATGGGAGAATGTGCAAATTCCACACAGACAAGGGCTTTGCCTAGGAATTGATTGTTTTCTTTCTCATGAAACTTGCTAATGAAACCACATTGAATGAAATGACATTATGCGAGGACCTTCTGTACACAAACACGTTTTCATTGTAAATTCTAGAAATGGAACATTGCAGATCAAGTTAAAGCCTCCTCTGACCCCCTTTATCTCATTTCCTACCTCAGATGTAACTTCTGTTATTTTAGTGTATACAGTCATGCGTGGTATAATGATGTGTTGGTCAATGATAGACTGCATAGACGAGGGTGGGCTGGTAAAATTATAATGGAGATGAAAATTCCTATCACCTAGCGATGTCATAGTCATGTTGTGAAGTCTTACTGTCATAAAGCAACACATTACTCACGTGCTTACGGTGATGCTGCTGGTGTACGCAAACCTACTGCGCTGCCAGTCGTGTGAAGGTATACACATGCAACCATGTACAGTACATGATACTTGATAATGATAATAAATGACTGGTTTACGTATTTACTATATGTTTTATAGTTATTTTAGACTTTACTCTTCTACTTATAAAAAAAAAGTTTGCTGATAAACATGTTATCTCATGTTTATCACGTCCCTTGATTGCATCATTTTCTCTTGTGCTTGATCTAATCTCATGTTGTTTTGTACAGTAACGTGCTGTACAGGCTTGTAGCCTGGGAGCATCAGACTATCCATATAGCCTAGGTGGGCAGGAGGCTGTAACATCTAGGTTTGTATAAGTACATTCCATGATATTTGCACAATAACAGATTCACCTAACAACACATTTCTCAGAATGTATCCCCATTGTTAAGTGGCACATGACACTTTTTCTATAACTTTAAAAATTAATTTATGCACATTTATTGAGGTAAATACATATATTTAATTTTTATCTGAGTGATATCAGTTGCACTTATCATTCTGTAGCTTATTATTCTTTTTTTAAATCCTCACCTGAGGATATTTTTACATTTATCTTCAGACAGAGTGGGAGGGAGAGAGAGAAAGAGAAATATCTATGTAAGAGAGATACATCAATTGGTTGCCACCTGCACGACCCCAACCAGGACCCGGGACTAACCGCAACCGAGGTATGTGCCCTTGGCCAGAATCGAACCCGGGACACTTTGGTCCGCAGGCCAACGCTCTAACTGCTGAGCCAAACCGACCAGGGCTCTGTAGCTTATTTTTAAAATTTTTATTTAATAACATATCTTGGAGGTATTCTCATGCCTGGACATATACATCAGCCTCATTCTTAACTGCTTCATGGTATGAAGCCATTGTAATTTAAGCATTCTCCTACTGATGGACTTCTAGGTGGTTTCCGTTCTATTGCAAATGGTGCTGCAATGAACAATCTTGTACTTAGATGTGAATGTTTCTCAGGGTAGATACTATAATATTATGAGTCTGAATATAACAAAATTGGTTGATTGGTTTCCATCCTCCACCTAACTTTTGTTCTCAAAAGGCTGTTAGCTAAAGATTTCTTATGTAATCACTTGGGAGCCTCTCATTCCAACAGATTATCAGTTGTGTACAGTATAATTTTCATGATCTTTACCTTTGTGGCTTTTTGTCATCACGGACTGAGTGAAAAATATTGTTTACCTTACTCTTGTAATAATCAAACCTGTACTTGACATGGTGGAGGTGTGTGTGTGTGTATAGTTAATGGATTAAGAGTACAATAATCCAAATTATCCTCTCAAATGGCTATACCAATTTACAGTCCTGCAAGCACTATAAAGAAAACCTATCTCCTTAAACCCTCACCAACACCCATTATTTTATTTTTTATTCATTATTTTCAAACATTAAACATTTGCCAGCCCAGCTGGTGTGGCTCGGTGGTTGAGCGTTGACCCATGCACCAGGAGGTCGCTGGCTCCCAGTCAGGGCACTTGCCTAGATTGTGGGCCAAATCCCCAGTGGGGGACATGCAGGAGGAGACCAATTGATGTTCTCTCTTGTCCATGTTTCTGTCTCTCTCTCCTTCTCCCTTCCTCTCTCTTTAACATCAATAAAGAAAGAAAAAATTAAAACAAAAAAACAAACAAAAAAAACTTGCCAATCTGATGGGATGGGGCGGGGGGGGGGGGGGTGATGCTATTTCATTGTTGTTTTAATGTGTATTTTTACCCTAATTTTCTTCTTATGGAAGAAATGGCCTCCTTAGGGAGTTATTATGTTCTAGTTAAACAATGGGGAATCCCTTCCCCAGATCTATTCCATCCCAGCACCCCTAGATACAGACTGGAGAAAAGGCCTGAAACAGTGGTGAGGTCCTGAGTTCCATACACAGCCTCCCTTTCCCAGGGCTCTGGATCCCATATTGGAAATTCTTATAGTATCTCAATCCATGACCCACCTCTGTAATATTAGGCTATGTTTAGAAGTTGTTCGGAGATGCTGTAAAATGATCACATGCTCACTTTCCCCTTGTTGTTTATTTCCCTATTGTAGATGTTGTATTTTATTCCTAATATGTCAATTGTTTTTAAATATGAGAATCTACACTGTGAAATTTTAATAGTACATATGTGTTTTTGATTATGAAAACAATACATGTGCATTATATAAAATGTGAAAAAGTTTTAAAGACGTAGAAAACTATCTTCCAGTCAGAGGCAATCATTATTAGTAAGGTGAAAATATATGTTTCAAAGAAAATACATTTTCAGATATAAGCATATTTATCTTGTATTCAGATTTTACA
The DNA here is from genome assembly GCA_030848825.1 of Tadarida brasiliensis. Classification (NCBI taxonomy): domain Eukaryota; kingdom Metazoa; phylum Chordata; class Mammalia; order Chiroptera; family Molossidae; genus Tadarida; species Tadarida brasiliensis. The sequence goes on along the minus strand of CM061257.1, from coordinate 37,067,135 downwards.
AATGTCTGCTATGCTAATTTTTTTAGCCACTCAGAGAGATCATTTTCTCTTTATTTCCTCTATTATTTTGTTTATGACTGTATTCCTGTGTTGCTCATTTAGAATATAATATATCTTTATACTTGTCTTATTGTTTAAACCTAGCCTGAGATGGTCACTCCTTTCACATATCTACTAAAAGCTCATTAACCTATGAGGTTATCTTGGCTGAGTGGGACTTCAGACCATGAGGTGCTATGTGTCCTTGGGGTATACAGGCCTCTTATCCTAAGCTAGAATGGAGCATGCATTATAATTAGGAGAGGCATAACCACGTAGAAGCTTTTTATATTTTTATTAAAGGACTTACTATAATTGCTACATCTGAAATTATTTGAATTTAATATGAAAACAATGCCCCCAGAAAAAAACAAAAAGACAAAAAGTTACCCTGGAGATCATGATAGGGTAACTTCATAATTATCTATCTCATAGCATGCTCAGGAACACCCCCTAATTTATACAAGGCCCAAGAACCTCAGTTGGTTAAAACATAAACCCTCTCCACAACTGGTGTCAGAAAATATAGACCTAAGGAGAAGCCCAAGAGGCCTGAGAAGAAATCTAGCCAAGTGGGCCAGATTGAATGCAGGAGAACAGTGGCTCCAAGTTTAATATGAGCCTGTGTCTGCCCAGTGTTCTAGCTCTTTTATTGACCTCCTAGATTGTGCTATCTGGGGAGACAAAGATACCTTCTTGCTTCTGACTACCCAGTGTAGCCAAAGGGAGAGTCAATTGGTTGTTTGGCACACCAAATTATTCCATAAGCACAAAAGAATATCCTTTATTATGGCTAAGATAAATGCATGAGGCTACATCATTTTTCACAGTTGATTAGGAAAAATGTTGAATTAAATGCTCTGATTCATTTCATTTCTATTGTGAAAATTATTTATTGGCGGCTACTTTTTTCCTTTCTTGATCCACAGTTTATTTAATTGATTCTGAACATTAAGTGATGATCGAAATGATTTGCTTCAGAACAGATGGTTTCATGCTTTTATATAGAAAGTGCTTTCTTAAATCCCCTGCTTGATGAGCTGATTCCTGGCAGAAATTATTTTAACAATAAAGGCTCATTTCCCAATATTGGTTGTTGTTTACAAATGCCATTATATCTCTGTATTAATTGGCTGAAAGTAGTGGTTCCTCGACTGAGCTGGACCCAAGCATTACATCAAGAATCAAAGTTGGTTGCACAGGTCAGGGGCTAGCTTTTGGGAGAGCTGGTGAAGATTCTTATTTTGCTTGCAATTTTGGCGTTGTTTACACAGGAAGCCTCAATGTTTGAGATTAAGATGCTTGTTCTGGATTATAGCCCTCAGAAGGGAGCTCTAAATTCTAGGGGTGTGCATGGTAGGATAAGGGTCAGTCAGCCAGCCAACTAGATATAATGCCTGACTGTGGTCTTGGGAGGGACACCGTAAAGCAGGTGGGGATGTGGGGAAGAAACAATGAGAGAGGAGAAAGGGGAAAGTAATATGAAAGGGAGGAAGAAGAGAAAGAAAAAGGGTAAGGGCGGTGAAGTTCAATGTCAATGTCTGCCTAGCACTAGCAAAGGCCTCTGGTTTGGGGCAAGTGGGCCCTGAGGTCACCCTGTTTTCACTCACCAACTCACTAAGATATACGGAAACCTTAAGACCCCAAGAGCTTTTCTAATTCTTTTTAAGGTGTCATTTAGACTAGTGCAACTCTGGAGGGATGAGCAATGAGGACCCTTGAAATCAGACCATTCTTGGCTTCATTGCTGAGCTTCTTTGTGGAACCAGAGAGTGACCAGAAACTGATCTTATTCCTTTCTCCTATAGGCAGTTATGCAAGTATGTGTAACACTCAGATTAAAGGCTGCTATACTTGAGGTGATAACAAGGGAACCCTTTCAAAGGTAAACATCATTCTGTTCCCTCGGATCAACACTTCCCTTCAACCAGTTCAAGGATCTTCTGGCTCCAGAATATTTTGGTTCAGACCCCAGAGCTGATGTTTTCTAGCAGTGGGGGCTGGGTGAGTTCCTTAAACATTCTCCATGTCTGAAAATGGAAAATATGAGAATTAAAGTTTGAGGGTATGGAAGTACTTTGTAGAGATGTTGCTAACAGCAGATTGCTTTGTACTCAAAACTGTATGGATATATATATATATATATATATATATATATATATCCATGCACACACATATATATATGGTATATGGAAGTGAATATAAATATATATCTATATCCATGCACACACACACATATATATGGTATGGTATATGGAAGTGAATATATATATATATATATATATATATATATATATATATATATATATAAATTCAAGGATATGAATGAAAAGGTAACTATATTTTAAAATTATATTTTGCACATGTACTTTATTATATATGGCATTGCCCTGGCCGGTTTGGCTCAGTGGTTAGAATGTTGGCCCATGGACCAATGAATCGTGGGTTTGATTCTGGTCAAGCACATGTACCTCGGATGCGGTTTGTTCGTGACCCGACCAGGGCCATGCAGGAGGTAACCAGTCAATGTGGCTCTATCACATCAATGTTTCTCTCTGTCTCTCTCTCTCCCTCCCTCCCACTCTATCTGATAATAAGTAGAAAAATATCTTCAGGTGAAGAATAAAAATAAATAAATAAATAAATAAATAAATAAATAAATAAATAAATAAAATATTATATATGGCATGTTAGGGCAATATAAGATATTATTATTATTATTATTTTACCTAATTTGATTTATCTTTTATAACCTGTATTAGTCAGAGTTCTCGGAAACAGAATTATATATATACACACAAATACACACACACACACACACACACACACACATACACACACATATATATAATAGAAGATGTATATATGTGATTAAGATATGTAAATAAAATAGGTGTATATATAAATAGGATATATATATAAAATAAGATATACATATATACACATGCAGGATGGGGCAAAAGTAGGTTTATAGTTGTATGCAAAACAGTTTATTTTTGTATTATTGTTTATTAATTATTGTATTATTTTCCACATGAACAACTGTAAACCTACTTTTATATATATATAAAATTTGTTTTAAGGAATTGGCTCATGTGATTATGGAGGCTGAGCAGTCTAGACCCAGGAGGTCTGAGGACAGGAGAAAACTGATGTCCTAGTTCTGAAGCCAGTAAGGCAGAGAGAATGTTTTCTCACTCAGCCTTTTATTCTATTCTGTACTTGAATGGGTTGGAAGAGAGACACCCACATTGGGGAGAGCAATCTGCTTTACTCAGTCTACTCATTCAAATGCTAATCTCATCCAGAAATACCTTCCCAGACACACCCAGAAATAACGTTTAACCAAATATCTGGGCAACCCATGGCCCAGTCAAGTTGACGCATAAAATCAACCACCATATACTCCATTTAGGATTTCACTCAAAACAGAAGATAAAAATCATATCTAGGGAAAAGAATATAAATATGCATACTTACTATAAGGATTAACATAAATGCTGGAGTGACTTGAACTTTGTGAGCTCTTTGGAAGCCAAAGCAAAAAAGAAAATACCATCAATGACATAAACCTCATTATCAAAATGGTGGGAGCATATCAGTTCGCTAAGAGGGGAATAAAAGGCTTTTCAAGTACTTACTTATATAATAAATTCTTCAAATGAGATTTACATAAGGAATACTCAAATGGGTAAGTATATAATGACCCTCACGATATTTCTGTGGTAAAAGCAATAATAGATATTTCTTCATAAAAGTCAAGGACATGACCTTAAAACACAGCTCAGTGAAGGTAATTGTGAAAAGACCTGAGGTAATGTGTTTCAAATAAAAAATGTTCTGTGGGTTTGGTTTCATTCCAAGCCTGGAGTTTAGAAGCCATAAAAGAATGGCTGGACCAGCACTCTTCAAATGGTCTCCTGTATTTCACTCTTTGGCTGATATTTTGATAAGAGTCGGAGAGCTAACAGTTTAAAATAATAATAATGCTGCCTTTAGTATCATATGAACCCGTATGTGTAGTCATTGCTATACTCACCAGGTATGAAGAAAATCCACCCTGCAGAGCATGGCATATGGAGTCAGAAGAACTAGGTTTAAGTCAAGTTACAAAATCTTGGATTTTATACTTGTGAATCTTGTGTTAAATATACTTGTGATATCACCTTGAGAAAATCAATTAATCTCTTTGAAAAGTTTTCTCATTTGTATGTAATGAGATGGAGAAAAATTGTATCATCTTAATGGCTGTATTAAAATTCACTTTTAAGGATAGAACAGCTGTGTCATTTAGAAGTCTTTCTTCTGCAAGTGACAAAAAAGCTCAACTTAAAGCAGTTTAAGAAAAAAAGGGGAGTTTATTGGCTCAGTAAATGAAAAATCAGGGATAGAATCAGTGTACTAGTTTCCTAATTGCTACAACCTTGGTGAATTTATTGTCTCACAGTTCTGGAGGCTTGAAGTCTGAAGTCAAGGTGCTGGCTGCCTCTGGAGGCTTTGGGGGCCCTTGTCTCTTCTAGCTCTGGGGCTACCTGGCATTCCTTGGTGTTCCTTGGAACCATAATTGGAACCACAATTGGAGTGCTTATGGCCATGTCACTCCAATCTGCCTGCATCTTCATATCAGTTTCTCCTTTGTATGTCTGTGTTTTCTCTTCTGTCTGCATCTAATCTCCCTTCTCTAATAAGGATGCATGTGGTTGCATTTAGAGCTGGATAATCCAGGATAAACTTGTCCTTGCAAGATTCTTAACTTAATCACATTTTTTTCATGTAAGATAATATTCACTTTTTGCCATATAAGGTAATATTTACATGTTCCAGGGAATAGAATGTGGATATATCTTTGTGGCCACCATTCATAGTTGGCTTCAGAAATGCTGACATCTGGCCTAAATTATACCATCAGGACTTGGTTCCATACCATCTTTCAGCTATCTTTAATGTGTAGCTTTGGTCTCAGGCTTCATTTATTGTGAGATGGTGACAGCAGCTCTAGATTTTATATCCTCTCAACTTCATCTCTGACAGAATCAAATCCTCTCTCTCAGAGGCCTCAGCTGGAAGTCTAATGGGCTTCCTTGCATCTGAGGAGTCACTCATCTGTCCCCAAATCAATCACTGTGACCAAGGCAATGTGAGGCTCTGATTGGCTTGGCCTGAGTCATATGATCATGGTATCACCTCTTCTGGGACCACATGGACTAGGAATTGGGGAGGAATGTCTCCCCATAGAAAAAATATGAGCTATTACCACAAGAAAGGGAAATAGATGCTGGGTGGCAAGATAAAGAAAACAAAACAATTTTTAAAAGTCCCCACAAATGTCTGAAACATCAGATTTGTTAATAAGATGCTTTAATAAGCCCCTGATTCATGTTAAAGAAGGAAGCTATTCTGTTATAAAGGAGAGAAAAGAGGATTATGAGGGTGTAGGGTTGATCTGGGGAGTGGAGTAGGAGGAAAGACTCAAGAGAGGTCTAATTGGAATTTTGTAGAGCTGTGTATTATGTGAGATGACTCTTCCAGGGGCTCCATGAATCTTCAATAATTCTAAAAAAATTTGATCTGCTTAATTAAATCAATTGGATTTCTCAGTGGAATGGTGAAGGTGTTGAGCTTGCATCAAGCTTGAGGTTTGGCCAAAATATAGTCAGCTCTTGTAGATGCAGTTGAGAGTAGAGTCCTGGGTTATATGTAAAGTAGGGCTATGACCCTCTCTTCATAGAGCTGTGGGGGGCCAACTGAGATCAAGGGTATGAAATACTTTCTAACTGTAAAGTAATACACTCCTGGGAGTTCCCCTTGTGTTGTTTTCATGACTTTCCTCATGAGTTCATGTCTATGTAGGCCTGTTAGTTTTCCTCTGAGTCATCCTCAGACAATTATCCAGGAATCAGTCAAGAATTTTGATAAAAATCTGCTGAAATTCATCTTCCCACCAACAAAAACCTCAGAGCACATTCCTGCTAATTGTAAGGTATCTTGGCAAAACTTGCCATCTATAGTTTATCGTGTAGATGATAATGCCAGAGATGGAGCTGAGCTTCAACAAATCAGATGAAAGTTGACTTATGTTGTTACCTTATATCAAGGATCCTTTACCTGGGGCACATTCATAGGTGTGGTTGCGTCTGTCAAGCTTCTGAAATTGTGTGCAGAATGTGTGTGTGGATATATGCATGTGCTTCTTGCATTGTCTTGGGAAGAGGGTCCATGGCTTTCAACGGATTCTTAGAGGAGTCAGGGCCCCCCAAAGGTTAAGTACTCCAGACTCACAAAGTTTCTGATGATGGGACTTTGTTGAAAGGTAAATGAAGCAACTTGAGAATTCTAACCCCACTCAGTTGTCAGCTCTCTTCCACTGGCTCTTCTTAGAGGCTCTGCCGTGTTACTCTAACACTCCATTATAAGAAAAAGCAAAACATTTTGGTTGTGTCTGGATACTTGTTCCTTCTTTAAAAAAATAAAGTATTTTGTGTGTATGTTTTCAATTAGAAAGATAATACTACTTTTAGAAAATTTAGAAACTTAAGAAAAGCAGAAAGATATTTTTTAAAAATAATTCAAAAACTTGGTGAATATGTTTTCTGGTGACATAGCATAATTAGCATGGCCTCTGGTGTCAGATATACCTGAGTTTGTGTTCTGTGAAATTTTGGGAAAGTTGATTAATTTCCTCAAGTCTGTCTTCTCATTTATAAAATTGAAATAACAATTATACTTCCATAGTAGGTTTCTTGGGGATTAAATGAAGAAATACATACCAGTGTCTGGCATGCAGTAAATGCTTAATACATGATAGTGTTTTGTCATGACTATTATTTTCTTTCCAATCTTTTTTACATTCTTGAGATCATACTGAGTTTACAATTTTGTCTCCTGCCTTATTTCTCTTTTCATTGTAGTAATTCCCCATATTATTACATATCCTTATAAATGTTAGTTTTGATGGTTTAATGTGTTTGATAGCATTATATTAAACACAGGGATATATGCAAATTTACTTGACAATTCCCCTATTGTTGGATATTGGGGGTTGGGGGGTATTTTTAACTACTATAAATGTATGTTGTCATGAATACTTGAGATTTTTTGGTTTCCTAGTATCCAAATCAGATGGTCCCATCAACATATTAGGCAAACATACTTTTGAAATCAATTGGTTCATCCAAAACAGATAGTATACTCTGCTGAAAGTCAGTACAGGGCATTGTGGGTCTCCATGGAGGGAGGGGCCTTTTCTAACTAGAGTGGAGATGAGAACTAGTCTAGAAAGGTTTGTAGAGATGGTGCTAGAACTGAATCTTGAAGAGTGAGAGAAAGTGTTTATCAGACCAACGTGTGATGAGGAGGAGAAACAGAATGAAGCACAGAAAAACACTGAATCATGGTTGTAAGAAAATATCAATTAAAATGGGCTTAAACATAAAGAGAAAATTTGTTGGCTTGCACAGCTATAAAGTCTGTGGGGGAGGCAATGCAGGCCAGCTTTGGAATCAGCTGGATCCAGGTGTTCCAAGGATGCCATTAGGCCTGGCTTTCTTGCATTTTACGGCAATGCTTTCTTCTCTGTTGGCTTCATCCAGGCAGGATCTTCACACAAGGTGGCAGAAATGGTCATGACCACTCAGGTTTCAATCTAGTTTCTGAGCTGCCTCAGTGGAAAGGTAACTTGTTTTCCCTAATGTTTTCAATTAAAGTTTCTAGATTATTTCTGATTAGCCTGGCTTGGATCATATGCCCAACCAGAATACAAGCACAAATACCAAACCACATGAACTGAGGGTAGATTAGGTTTGTTTCCTGAAGAACAATGAGTGGTAGCAGAAGGAAAAGTGGATGTTGGGCAGTCAAAAACAGCAGATGAACATGACAATCTATTTAGCAAACTCCTAGTAATCCAGGATGGGTAGAACAAGGGACCACGTGATGGAGGACTTTGGATGCTGGTATGCAAACTATGGGCTTTATTTAATGTACAGTGAGGTGCTACTGAAGGGTTTTAATCAGAAGTAACATGGTCCTTTGATACATCATTAGTAACTGTATTCCATAGTTTATATTAAAGTTCATTCTTTGTGCTGTACATTCTACGGGTTCCGACAAATGCATATTCTATGGGTTTTGACATGTATCCACCCTTACAATAGCATACAGAGTGATTTACTGCCCTAAAAAACACCTATGTTCTACCTTTTCATCCTTCCCTACCTCCAAACCCCAAGCAACCACTGGTCTTTTTTTACTGTCTCCCTAGTTTTGCCATTTTCAGAATGTTAGATAGTTGGAATCATATAGTATGTACCACTTTTAAATTGGCTTCTTGTACTTAGTAATATGCTTTTAAGGTTCCTCCCTGTCTTTACATGGCTTGATAGCTCATTCCTTTATATTGCTGAATAACATTTCACTGCATGGATATACCACTCTTTGTTTATCCATTCACTTACTGAAGGACATCTTTGTAGCTTCCATATATTGGCAATTTCATAATTGCCAAGTTATGTACAGGGTTTTGTGTGGATATAACTTTTGTGTGGACATAAGTTTTCAACTCATTTGGGTAAACAGTAAGGAGGGTGATTTCTGAATCAAACATGGTCCTTTGAATAAACCTCTTTTATTTGTGAAGCATTCTCACATTCATTAATTTATTCCATTTTCACAGGAGCTCTCTGATGTGAGGTCAATATTATTATTTCCACTTTTTTAATGAGAAACCAAGGCTCTAAGAGTTTAACCCAGGCACTTAATCTGGTCTCTTCACATGGCCTGAAGTTTACAATAAAACAGTTAGCTAGAGCCAGAATAATTCTCATGATATCAGCCCAAACCACTCAAACAATGGGACCAGACCAGTCCCAGAAAAATGGGGAAGCAGTAAGGTTCTTTTTAATGTCTTCCTGGGCCCACACCCAGAGTCTGCCTTTCAGACAGACATCCTCTGGCCTTCTCTACAGGATCAAAAAGCATCTTTACTATTGGGAAGCTGCCCAGTAACTGGCTGGATAACTAGATGAAGTCATTCAAGTAATTGTTTTTATTAATGACTTAATGTGCTACCCCTCCCAGATAAAATATGCATTTTCATAGTAGCTTTTGATGTCTTCACTCAAAAAAGTAAAAAAAAAAAAAAAGTGGGAATTCTCAGTACCAGGCAGGGCTTAGCAGGTAGAAAGAAATGAAGTGAGATCTCCCAGTGCTCCTCAAATTATACCTCACATTTATCTAGTTCAGACTAAATGCCATACCCACAGGTAATGGCATTTATTCTTTCATTCATTCCTAGATGCAGAAATTATCCCCATAGGATGAGAAGAGGATATCAATGGACAAAACAATGTAGGTATAGTCACATTTCCTTCCAGTAGCATGGCCTTAATTTCCCATCAGTAACAATGATCAGTCTCATAGGTTAATTACCCTTAGTGAAATATACCACATTTATTGGGCAGAGGTGGCATGACAAAAGATTCATTTAACCCCCTTTCTTTAATCTCTAAGACACTAGAAATAAACATACAATCTGAATAAAAACAAATGCAGCTTTAGGACAGATCTCTTCTAAGCCCCTCCCCTGTAGAAACTCTGTAGCTGCCACTGGAAAGGTTTCTCATAGGGTTTTAGAAAATAAACATTTCTAGCATGAATTTTGACATTATCCCTTAGACATAGAAAGAGCAGTGTCTTGATTACTACAATGGATGGCTGGCTTCCACCCAGCATATTCTATTTTTACTACTAAAATGACTCAAATTCCTTCCTTTTGCTTTTAAAATATTAGTAATCAGCTGGTAAAGCCCTGGCCTTGGGCACCTCTGATTTTATCGTGTGAATAATCTTGGGACTCTTACAGTAAATGAAAGTGTTGCTTGCCTGAATATGTTTCCTATTTTTAAGAAGAGGTTTTCTGGGTTTCAGTCTATCTGAATGAAGTTTTACCTCTTTGTAGGACCTCAGGGAAGCCATTGCCTAGCTTTGGACTGCTGTTGGGTGAGGATAATGTAGCTTTGAAACCCTCCTTTCCCCCCAATAATCCTTGGGTAGTATTAATTTTGCAAGGGGAGGTTTTAATTTGTTTCATTTTGGGTCCAGAATCTGGATGAGATATTTGGGCTTCACCTATAGTGTGAGCATTTGTAAGAACACTGGTAGAGCATTTAACTTGATATTATCTTTCCATGGCTCCCATTATCCTCAGAATAAAGTGTAAACTCTGTAACAAGACTTCAGGGCCCTTCATGTGCAAACCCCTTCTAACCATCCCAGTGCTTCCCTAGCCCCAGGTACTTAGGACTCACGTAGAACCTGTGTCTGCAGTGTAACATTTGTTGACCATTCTACCTCTCCTGCTAAGCTGTAGGCTCTGGACTCTCATTCCTGAGGACAAGGTGTGGAATTCTGTAGCAATCCATAATTATCTGCTGAATGACCAATGACAATTCATTGATGAACCCAAACTACAGGATGAGCTTAAGCAAATGTCTTAGTAAAACAAAGGCACAGTATTAAGTATGTGAAGAGGATGAATCTGCTATTAACTTGTCTCTCCTTACTATGAACTCAGTAACCCCTTCAGTGGTGAGAAGCCAGGGGAATCATTCTGCCCTGGCTCTGTGTGTCTTGGCTCATTTTCTTGGCATATTGGGACGATGCTTTTACCAACTGAGCTACCCAGCCAGGTGTCTTGGCTCATTTTCTTTACTGGCCCTGCCTTTGCATTGTCCCAGAGGCTCTTCTCTATGCCATACTCGTCTGTACTCCACGCTCATGTGCACTGGAAGGGACTTTTCCTTTTATCAGGATTTTAATAGAAATTGCTATGACTTCTCAGTCAATCTGAATAAAGCTGTGAAAAGTCTGAGGAGGATGCTATTTCTATAACCTGGGCTCTTGCTTTTTATAATTTGCTATTGTAGGACCTCTGCATAGCCTGACCTTGAAGAAACCTGGTGCTATACTAAATGTCTGTGTCTCCCCAAATTCAAACGTTGAAACCCCCAGGGTGATGGTATTAGGAGATGGAGTCTTTGGGAAGTGTGGCCCTCATGAATGGGATTAGTGGCCTTATAAAAGAGATCATAGAGGGCTCCCTCACCCCTTGTATCATGTAAGGACACATAGAAGAGGTGTTTGTCTATATCAAGTGGGCTTCATTAAAGCGGCTCACAACAGACACCAAGTCTGCCCATGCTTTGATCTTGGACTTTCAGCCTCCAGAACTGTGAGAAATAAATGTTTATTGTTTGAGCCACCCAGTCTGTGATATTTTTGTTATAGCAGCCCAAATGGACTAAGACACTGGTTTCCTTTAGTGTGCCCTTTTCAGAAAGCAGTGGCCTGCTGCCTCTTCCTGGAGCACTTCTTTTTGTGCTCTGTTCTGTCACCACCACCACCACCACCACCACCACCATCACCACCATCACTACAACCACCACCACCATCACCACCACCACCGCCATCACTACAACCACCACCACCACCACCATCACCATCACTACAACCACCACCACCACCACCACCACCATCACCATCACTACAACCACCACCACCACCACCATCACTACAACCACCACCACCACCACCATCACCATCACTACAAACACCACCACCACCACCACCACCACCACCATCACTACAACCACCACCACCACCACCACCACCATCATCATCACTACAACCACCACCACCATCACCATCACTATTATCATTATTCTCACCACCATCACCATCACTACAACTATAGCCACCACCACCACCATCACCACCATTACCACCACCATTACCACTATCACCATTGTCAACAACAACATTCTCATGTCACTTACTTTCTCCAACTACAGTGCTAAGAACCCCATTCATGTTCATTCATTGAATCCTCAGAACAGCCTTATGGAATAGGTGCCATGATTATATTCTTCCTTTTGCAGAGGAGAAAAAGGAGGCACACAAGGAGTCTGATTTTCTCAAGGTCACATAGATACCAAATGACCACTGTAGTCTGGCTCTAGGGCCAGTGCATTACACACATGGGTTTTTCTTGAGATAACTTCCCCTCTGTATTCTGTGTTATGTTGGCAAATATTGCACCCCCACAACCTTAGCTCTAGCTGCCAGAGTTTGGTTTTTTTTTAAAATTATACTCACCTTTATGTGGACCTTATAGGCAGAGCCATGAAAGAAACGTTTTCCTTTCATGTGTCTTCATTTCTTCCATTGGCCTTTCTTTCTTGCTGATATCAGCTCTTGACCTGGTGCTGAGTGATCCTTGAGTGCTGGGTACTTTTTCCAGAAATAACAGAATCCTGCTGGAGGGAGGATGAATGTTAGTAGGAAGCAGTGGGGGTCGAGTTTAGCGTAGAACATGTTGGGGGAAATACAAGCAAAAAAATATCTGAGGTACTTTGTGAAGTCTGATGCAGGCTTTACATGTTGGGGGAAATACAAGGAAAAAAATATCTGAGGTACTTTGTGAAGTCTGATGCAGGCTTTACACCTTCCATTTCTATCACTTTTCAGAATTTTCAAAAAACAGAAACTCATCTATCTTTACAACAGCTTTATGAACTAGGCAGGGTAGGAATTATTGTTTCTTTTTTTATTTTCCCTTCTTCTTCTCCTCCTCCTCCTCCCCCTCCTCCTTCTTCTTTTCCTCCTCCCCCTCCTCCCCCTCCTCCTTCTCTTCTTCCTCCTCCTTCTTCTTCTTTTTCTTCTCCACCCAGCTACTACTAAACACCTTCTCCCCCTCTCTATCTGTTTATGAGCAGACAATAAATGAAAACAGACATACTCCATCTTTATAATTTAAAATTTTCTTTTGTTGCTTCCCCAGAAAACAAGAATGAAAAATGAACTTGGTGTCCCTGTTGACTGGCTTGGCTGTTGTTACTACCTTTCCTCTCATTGACACAATCTATCAGGTTATGGCTGGAATTTGTGATGAATGACTTCAGAAGGGCCAAGGCTTTGGATGTTAAACCAGTGATGTTTGAATCATTTTGTCTGAAATTCAAGCTGACTCTAACACTAGTCTGGATTTTTGAAGCCAACTGGCTTGTGTGATTGTAAGAAAGTCACTTTATCATTTTGTTCTTATTTCCAGCTCTGTCCCAGGTGATGGGAGAATTATTATACTTGAAGTGTAGAGAAGTAGGAGGAGAAAGTTTATTCTCGAACTTCCAAATGATATAATTGCATTCAATTCCACCATTGAACATACCACCCTGTATTCTGTGTTTGTGTGGTGTTCACACTTATTTCCCCCTTTCCATCCTTCACCAGACTTTTTATTTTTTTCATTGTGAGAATGTATTATTCTTAAAATAACAACAAAGAACTTATATAAAATGACCAGTAACTAATTAGCTCTATTTTAATTCTGCCTTAAGCTTCCAAAGTGAAATGAATAATGAGTACAAAATTTGTTTTTTCATATAAGGGAAAAAAACCTACCTAACTATAAGTAGTCTTTACATTTCGTTCTCTATGCATTTGTATACTCTGGCTATTTTACTTAAATTAAAACTTTTTCATGTTCACTTTAATTCAACAAAACTTTGTTCCATGCCTTCTTTTGGCTAGCTACTGATTTGATTCCCCAAGCAATAAGACACAGTGCATGCCCTCAGAGAAATGATAAATTGGTGGATGAGAAATGAGAAAATGCTGGTTTCCTTTAGACATTGTCTTGAGGCAGAAATAGGGTCCTAACAAACGTGGAATTGCAGGGCTTCCAGGCACACCCCTTCATTGTGCTGCTCCATTGACCCCCATGCTGTCGGCCATTCCCCAGTTCCACTGCAGAGGTGGATTGCAGAGGTGGGTTGCTGGTTATCCCAGATGCTCTGATACTGCAATGATGATGTCATCTCCTATTTCTTCTCTTGAAGCTCAGACTGTTGAGCCCATTCTTGCCTCAGCCTCCCCTAACTTGCACTGCAAGAGGGAAAAGCGTCATTTCTCCCAACCCTGTTCCACTCTCACACACAGACCACAAAGCAGAGCTGCTTTCTATTCTCTCAGTTGTACCAGGATTCAAATTACAAATAAAAATTAAAATGATAAAAAATTAAAAAACAAACAAACAGAAACCACTCACTTTTTTAGATTGCAGCTTCCTTATCTTTAGGATTCCCACTAAGCTTCAAGTTAAGGTCAAGAAATGGGACTGTCCTGCTCACTCATGTATCCCCAGTGCCCAGTACAGAGCCTGACCCAGAGTAGGCACTTTCTAAATGTTTTTTGAGTGCAAATGAATGACTACATGACTCAAGCATGTATCCCTGTGAACTTGGCCAAGGACAAGCTGAGTGGCAGACACTATGCTGTATCAAAATCATCCCTTCTTTGGACACTGGCTGACTGTCCTTGGAACATATTTGTGTGACTTGGCCCTCTCTTCCCTCAGGATGAGTTCATTTCCCAGGAGGCTTCTCAGATCCTCATACAAGTTAGAACCTTGGTAGACCCACCCCAGGGGCCCTCTAGACTTGCCCAGGCCCTGTCTGGATCCTAGAGTAAAGATGGCCTGGGCTCAAACCAGCCTTAGCTACATAAACAATAACTGGAATGTCAAATGCAAGGACAAGAACTGTGAGAAGGAAGAATGGTTCTTTCTGATAGGGAAGGTAAATGAAGACATTTGGCAGGTGATCTGAGTGAGGGACCAGCTGTAGGAGCAGGGTCACCGAGCACCTGGGAGCACGGTGTTTGGGAAGTGGTCAGAAAGCCCACTGTGGAGAATACTACTGGGAGATGGTAAAATAAAGATTGTCTGGGGACAGTCATTGACTTTACTCTACAGGCCAAGAGAAACAACTTGACCTAAGTCCTGTGAAGTGTGATAATGAGAGATGGTTTGCTGGGGAAAAGATTGGAAAATGCTTAAGAAGCTCCAACAATAATCCAAGGAACAAGATTGAGGATAACCAAAGGCAGGGGCAATGGGAATGCAAAGCCCCTTCCTCTGTACAGCATTTGGCTTTTGTTTACTTCTCTTTGTATTTACAATATTTCCAAACCTAGGATCAGGCCCCCAAACAGTGGTCAGTATATATTTGTAGAATGAATGAGTAAATAAAGCACAGATAGAACTGGTAATGTAGAATCAATAGGTTCTGAAGGTGGGGGGTAGGTTGGTGAGAGAAAGGGACAAGATAAGATGAGGTCTTCAGGTATTGTGTCTGTATGTTTGGATACTCCTAGGTAGGAGTCCAAGGGAAAGTAAAGGAAGACCCTTTTAGACACATGGAATGCATTTCCATTCCACTAGAAGCCATAGGAGTTTTCTGCCTGGTCCTGACTTTGGGGGCAATGGTGAAGAGTATCATCACAGGTAGTCAGGAGGGCCCAGAGTTAAAGTCCCATCACAGCTCCATCTTAGCATCAAGTTACTTTATTTCCTTTTAATCAACACACTTAGATTCCCACATGTTTTCTATGTGAGCACTTTTGATGAATATTTATTGGCCTGGGTTATTTTACCCCCCGCCTCTAATATATATTTATTCTGGGGCTAGCACTTTTAAATTCTCAGAGACTACCACAAGTATTGACATTTATTTTCTAGGCTCCAAGAAAACATTATCTATGTTGTTTGGAAAGACATTATTTGGTGTCTGGTTAGCTAAGAAATAAAGACATGGAAATATAATCTTAGTTTGGGGTCCTCCAATGCCTTTTTGAAAGTATAATTTTTATCTACGTATAAGAATATTTAAAAAATAAAAGTATATTTAGGATTTACATAGTACTTTATAAACATGAGTTCATTCTTTCTGTGTTCTTATGATGCTATGCAAACTACAGTCATATTTTAAATGGAGTCAGTAAAACCCTTAAAAGAATAAATTGGTCGAAATTACTTGGTGGTCAAGCCAGGAATTAAACCCTTGTCTCCAGATTCCCCAACCTGGCACGTGGTGGAGGTCTGGGTGACATTCTGGGAGGTCTGGTGGAAAGACTATAGATTTTGGAGTCATGGCTTCAAATCTCTGCTCTAGTCCGGCCAGTGTGGCTCAGTGGTTGAGTGCTGACCCATGAACTAAGAGGTCGCTGGTTCAATTCCCGGTCAGGACACATGCCCAGATTGTGGGCCCAATCCCCAGTGGGGGGCATGCAGGAGGCAGCCAGTCGATGTTCTCTCTCATCGATGTTTCTATCTCTCTCTCCCTCTCCCTTCCTCTCTTTCTAAAATCAATAAAGAGAAACAATTTTAAATTAAAAAAAAAAAATCTCTGCTCTACCCCTTACCAGTTGCATAAACTTGGACAAGTTATTTGATGTCTCTATACCTCCTTCACCTCATTGGTCAAACATACGTCCATCGAGGGTTTGTTGTGAGCATTAAATGAGTTCGCTGTAAGTGTCTCACACAGAGCGCATGTGAAATGTCTGTGCCCTTTTCCCCCTGCCTTTGGTTAGTAATCACATGTGCCTCTCTGACAGGGAATGATCTTTCTCATTCTGAGCACTCAGAAAACATTCTGCTCACAAGCTAAGGAACAATGTCGAATCACTATATTAGTGCCCCTGAAACTAATATAATAAATATCATATTGTATACCAACTACACTTAAATTTAAAAAAGTAGTACAATAAAAAGTCCACTAACTGTTATTGCATGTTGTCAAGGACTCTTAGTACTCATGTTCTGCTTACCGATGGGGATACGTTCTGAGAAATGCATCTTTGGGCTCTCTTATTATTGTGTGAACATCACAGAGTGCACTTACACACATCTGGATGGTACAGCTTACTACACACCTAGACTATATGGTATGGCTGCCTATTGCTCCTAGGCTACAAACCTATACAGCATTTTACTGTACTAAACAACATGAGATTAATTCAAGCATAAGAGAAAATGATACAATTAGGAGACACAGTAAACATAAGATGTATGAGGCTGCTGCAGGCATAACATGGCATACTGTTTTACAGCAAACACTTTTTTTTTTTTAACAGTATAAAGAGCATACTCTAAAATAACAATGAAAGTAAATACATAAACCAGTACCATAGTCATTTATTATCAAGTATTATGTACTGGACATAATTGTAGGTACTACCCTTCAATAGGACTGGCAGCACAGTAGGCTTGTTTATACCAGCTTCACCACAAACACGTGAGTAATGCATTGCACTGTGATGTAATGATGGTTATGACATCACCAGGCAATAGTAATTTTTCAGCTCCATTATAATCTTATGGGACCACCACTGTATATGCGGTCCATTGTTGACCTAATTGTCATTATGTGGCATATGACTATAATATATTCTGTGACATTATTTATAAAATACCTTGTATCACAGGTACTAGAGCAATATTCCTCACTGAACAGCAATGCGTGTTTTCTATCCTTGGTAAGGATGTGGCATACATGCTTTTTTTTCTTTCTTCTCTTCTTTTTCACACCTAGGGCCCACAGGGGTACACAAGAGATGATTTATTTAGTTTTCTTTTTGGTTAATTGTTAAATTTGGGATAGGAAACACTGATAAACAGGATATTGAAAGTTTTGTGATTATTCTAAGAAGCAGAGTAGAGGATGAAGAGTATAAGGGAATTAGAGAGGAGGCACTTTCAGGTGGTTCTGGATGAATCTGGCTATGTTCTGTCATGTAAAACATACGTAATGAGAAAAACTATCAACATAAAATAATTACACCCAAGTTTTATTTAATAATAATATCTACCATTTAACATGTATGTACTTAGTATAGGTACTATGATAAACATTTTATATGCTTTAACTTATGTCAAGACAGGGCTACTATTATTCTCAAGTTACAGATTAAGAAAATGACCTACCCAACCCTCCATAGCTTGTAGTGAGTGATGGAGCTAGGATCAAAATCAACAATGACATCATCTGTCTTCTAGTAACAGTAGGCACCATTCATGAAGAGCTGATGATATGCAGGCATCATGCTAAGTGCTATTCATGCATTATCATAATATCTCTATGAAGTAAGCATTAATATCTCCATTTTAGAGATGAAGAAACTGAGGCATTTTAATTATCTAGATGACTTCTTAACTTGTACCTCAATCATTTATCATCACATTGATAAAAGATATTCATAATTTGAGGCACTGTTAAATCTTCAAAATATTTAAACATAAAAATGGTTTTATCAAAGTGATCAATGCACATGATAAAAAAATGAAACAGAACAAGAAGTTTATAATAAAAAGTCACAGTTCCTGGCTATACTTCCATTCAAATACTCACTCTCCAGAAGCAGTCATTTTTAACAATTTATGTTTTGTTTTCTTTTTTTTTGAGGAGGTCTGTCCATAAACCTAGAAAATGTACTTATAGAATAGTTCTTAATTTATCCAATTTAACATTTTTATTAATTACAATTTAACTTACTTACACTATCTATTTCATTCATGCTTTTTCTCTTCTCAGCATAATGATATCTCTATATTCAACTTCAAAAACAAATTTAAACCTTTATTTTGTTTTTATTCCCTTCTTTTACAGGAGTATACCTGAAACAACTTCTTAAGAAAAATGTTATTTTCTTTGATGTAGTATTGGATGACTGAATATGGCTTTTATCCTTCTTTCCTGATTGATTATTTCGTTGGGTATAAAATTCTAGGTTGACAATAAATTTTCCTCATAAATTGGAAGGCTTTGCTCTACTATTTTCTAGCATCCAGTATTGCTGATGAGAAATCTAATGCTAGTTTGATTCTCATTCTTTTATAGGTGACTTTATTTTTCCTCTCTGAAATTTATATTTTTATGTGGATTTATCTAGTTGTCAGGCTTTTTTTAGTCATCCTGCACAGAATATGGCACTCCTTTCAGTGTGGATACTTGTGTCTTTCTTACTTATGGAAAGTTCTCTTTTTTAATATTAACCTTTAATGTTAATTTCTTTAATAATCATATCCCTTTGTATTCTGTTCTCTTTTTCTGAAACTTGTATTCATTGAATAGTGGATATTCTGGACTGATCTCCATGTCTCATTTTTCTTTTATATATATTCATATTTCATTTATATTGTATGAAACACAATACATCTGAGAGTTTTCTCTACCTTCTGAGAAGTTTTTTCAGCTATTCATACCAACTCTTGTATTTAACTTTCTACATTGGCAGTTATATGTTTAGCCCTGGCTTGTAGTAGATACTATACCATATCTTCTGAATATGCTGTTTGTTTTTTCAATAGCATCCTGTTCTTGTTATGTTTAGAAGGTATAGTATCTTCTAAAATCTGAAAATATGTCAACATTTAAAAAATGGTCTAAAATAACCACACACACACACACACACACACACACACACACACACACGGCCTCCTCTTTGTGTTCTGGTTTTTTTCTCTTCCTCCTCCTCCTCTTTTTCCTCCTTCACCTCCTCCCCCTCTTCTTCCTCCTCCTCCTTCTCCCTTTTCTTCTTCTTTCTCTCTCTCTGCCTTAATATTTCTTTTTTATTTTACTGGCTTTTCTCAAATATGTGGACTGAGAAGGCTGTCTTGGAGTGCCTTTTATTTTAGCATGGCTTCTTGACTGTCATGCTTTGCTTTAGTGTGAGTCCCTAGAGAACTTGCCAATACTGAGGTGAAGAGTAAATTGCCTGATTTGGCAGGCTTTTATTCTGAATCACTGATGCTTGCACTAGTCAACTTAATTCTCCCCTGACAGTTTGTTCAACTTTCTTATTTTTGCCTGGGTTTAGCTATAGGCAGGCAGCTCTTTGGGTAGGCGTAGGGGAAGAGTAGGGGGATGTGTTCATTGTTCTATTGTTCTTTTGATCTTTAGTTATACCTAATTTTTAGTAGCACTTCTCACTTTCCATATCCCTTGTACCTGCCATCAGCGAATCCAGAGTCTCTTGGAATTCTGCCAGATAGATTGCTCCCACCCAGCTATCGCATAAATCCTAAACTGTAGCTTCTTTTCTCTCCTTCATCAATCACAAGATTTTTATGTATTTTTCACCTTCCAGAAATTTGCTGAACTCTCTTAGGTGCTTATAATCTCAGTAATGTTCTTTGGTTAGTGAAAGTTTATATCATTTTTAATACTTTTTTTTCTGTTGTTTTAATAGAGTCCAAGAGGGAGAAGAAATAAACATTCTTAGCTTATTATCTTGAACTGGAAGTCCCTTCATTATCTTTTGGAATTTATTAATTCACCAATACTTATTGAACATGTTGCTATATATCAGGTGCTAGGTTAGGCACTAGATATCCAAAATTGAATCAGATAAAATTTTTCATGATCTGGAAGGAGGCAGATATTTAATAAGTACTTGTGTTGCAACATAAGAAGTGAAAAATGGAAGTATGTGTGAGATGCTGAAGATCAGAGCAGAAAAAAAACCAGTTAATTCATTTGACATCCCTCTGAGCCCCACGAAGCTCTTCACCACTTAATGGTGGCTTCTGGACTAGAGTGGTTCCTCAGTCTGATACCTCCATTTCTGCCATCTCCCACTGAGGCATATCACAGCCATGCTGTGCCAACATCAAACTGCTGAGGTGGGGAGTATTCCCTTTGCCTGACTTTGTACCCTACACTCTGACTTTGATCCCAAAAGCATTAAGGTATTGAGAGTCTGGGAAACTTCTCTAAAGCTGTAAATGTCACCTGGAAGAGGAACACCTTGAGCCACTGTGACTTCTTCCTGCATGATCTTGGATCAATTAATGTGTTTTATACTAGAGAGCATAGAGCTGAGGAAATATGAAGGCAGACAGGTAGATTTTGTTGTGGGAATCAGGAGTCTAGACATTTCTAGGAGGCATTGGGTCCTTCATTTTCCAGTTTGAGGTTCAGGAAGGAAAGGAAAATGTCAGGAGAAAGGAACTAGCATGCTGAGAAGCTTCTAAGTGGCAGGCATTTTAGAATATTAGATTTTATTTAATCTTGATTGCATGTCACACTATTATGAAGTAAAGGTTGTTATTTCCAAGGCAAGCAAAGCAACAAAATTTCAGAGAGAACAGATAATTTTCCCAAGTTCACAGAGTTAGGAAGAGGCAGATGTGGAATTTGAACCTTGGTCTATCTAGTTCTAAAGTCTGATTGGTCATATAGTAGTTGAATGGAAGAAAAATCAGGAGTTAAGGAGTAGAGCACTTGAAGGACAGGTTGAGCCACAGATTTTGATTTCATTTTGTGCTCTGAACCATCCAAGCAGTCCTCCAAATGACTCCCACAGATATAAGCAACCATTCATATGAAAAAGGCCTGGGGGATTGAGCTGACCATAAGTTCACTAAGCCATCAGGCAGCTGCTGCTACTACTAAGAAGGCAAAGTGTCCTTAGTTTCATTATAGAATTATGAAGATATCATAGGAGGTCATAGATCTACTGTGCTTTGTTTTGTTTAGAATTTATCTGGAGGTCCATTATTTTGGTCACCACATATTAAAGGATACTAGGAGACTTTCAAATCAGCATGCTTGCTCAAAGGACCAATTAGACATTAAGTGGTTTAGAAAAGTTGATGTGTGAGATGTGCTATGAGCAGGAGATATTAAGCTGGAAAAAGAGAACACTAAGAGAGACATGATGGCTGTTCTCAGATATTTAAAGGGCTAGTGTGAGGATTTGTAACCCAAGACAGTGCATGTGGAACAAATAGGAAGAGACCTACTGTGTGTCAGTCTCTGTGTCTAGGGCAAGTATTTGAACTCAACATAAGGAAGATGAGAACAACAGCTGAAATGTCTATCAATATGATAGAGTGAGGAACTGGAAATTTCAAGCAGAGACCGGATTAATGATGAATAAAGATGTTGTAGAAGAGATTTTGGCATCACCTGAGCTGTTTGAATAGAAGATGAATGGCTTCTCAGATCTAGTCTCCATTTTAAATTTAAGGATAATCTCAGCACCTTATCATTCTTCAAGATCATTGAGAATATGACACCCATCAATTATATATATTTGAGTGAAAATAAAGATCCTCAAAGGCAAAGATAAAAAAAATTCTGAAAGAAATTTTCAGAAAGAAAATGCAGAGCACATACAAAAGAACATGAATCTTGTTGAAATAAAAAATGCAAATTAAGCTATGAAATACCACTTTACAATGATAATTAACAGAAAATTGCAAGGTTTGATAATTCCAAGTGTTGATCAGAGAATTACATGTGGGTAAAGAGAAACTCTCATGTGCTGTTGGTGGAAGTGTGGATTGGTACAGCCATTCTGGACAGCAAGCTGGTACTCCTTAGTGAAATTCAGAAGAATGCTTATTCTCTGTTACCCGTAATCCACTTCCTTTTTCTTTTTTAAAAAAAGTTCTTAGTTTAGCCCAGCTAAACTAAGCTCAGGGGTTGAACGTCGACTCATGGACCAAGATGTCGCTGGTTTGATTCTAGGTCAGGGCACATGCCTGGGTTGCAGGCTTGATCCCCAGTAGGGGGCGTGCAGGAGGCAGCCAATCGATGTTTCTCTCTCATCGATGTTTCTATCTCTCTCTCCTGCTCACCTCCTCTCTCTCTAAAAAAGCAATAAAACATATTTTTTAAAAAGTTCTTATTTTATTAATCCTCTATGAAAAATCTGCATAATCACCACAGACAAAGTCACTGAAGAATCTTCACTCCTTCTTCTGTCTCATCTTCAGCTCACTGCCAGGTACTTCATCTCTTTCTTTCTTTTTTTAAAATCTTCACCAGGGGATATTTTTCCATTTATTTTCAGACAACAGAGTCGGGGGTGGGGGAGAGAGGGAGAGAGAGAAACATCCATGAGAGAGAGACATATCGACTGGCTGCCTCCTTCACAACCCCGACCAGGGCCAGGGACTGAACCGCAACCAAGGCATGTGCCCTTGATTGGAATCAAGCCTGTGACTCTTTGGTCCGCGGGCCGATGTTCTAACCGCTGAGCCAAACTGGCCAGGGCATGTCCTTCATTTCTTTTTTGCCAGCACCAACATTGTCCTTCGCAGGCTCCCTCACTTTCTTCATTCTGTTCTGGTGTTCCTTTCTCTGTTTTCTTGAGGTCTTCTTCTTCTCATACAGGCATGTCTTGCAAGTCTATGTTTGGGTTTGTTTTTCTTTATGTAATCCAAGGAATCATAAATCACGCCAAAGCCAGCTGTCTAGTCACCACCCAGATGGGTTCTGATTCCAAACACAAAGATGACATCGGGTGTGGTCTTACACATTTTGGTAGTTTTTCCCAAATTTCTGTCTTGGGTACTGTTGCATTCTCAAGGTAAAGGGCGTCAATGACCATTGGTTTCTGCTGAAATAGTCTGTTGGTCATGAACTTCCTGGTTCCAACAGTTACTGTGTCATTCATGATGGAGGATGATCTTCAAGCAACCAGGGAGGAAAAGAGACCCACAATTCACTTTTTAGTTAAATGCACCAGAGAAACTCTCGCACAGGTCTGTAAGGGGTCACATAGGAGAATATTTTTTTGCAACATCATTTGTGATAGTAGGAAGTTGAGAGGACTTGTCCATCACAATGGGAATGGATAAGTAAACCGAGGTGGATATCCAGTATAGAATACTATATAGCAGTCACAATTCAATGAACTAGATGTAGCCATGCTTTAACATGGATTAATCCTAAAAACATAGTGAGAAGAACAAGAAATCGAACAAGGTTTGTATGTAATATTAGTCATGTAAAACAAAAGTATATACATAAAAACATTGTTTATCTTTCAATAATACAAACAGATGCAAGGACATTTATTATAAACATTAAGGTGGGGCAGGAAATATGAGTGGTGATACGAAAGATATAAAGGGGAAAAAGAGGCACACTAGAATAAAATAAGGTAAGAGAGGGATTGTGTACAGAGAGCATGCCAACTTCTGTACCTCCAATGTTATCCTGTGAACTGAAAAGGTTTACGAAAAATTTTAAAACAACAGGAAAAATATAATTTATGCTTTTTATAAATCTGCAGTAAATTATAACGTGTTGGTCTTTTTGCCAATTTATCTTTTAAAATTGCATATTAATTCATTTAATCATTGAACACATTTTTATTGAGCACCCACTATATACCTTGTTCTGTTCTAGCTCTAGTCACTGGGAATACAGCTATGAATGATGCACCTACAAGATAAATACCCCCAAACAATTGCTGGGTCAGAGAGTAAGCGCATTTGAAATTTTAATAGATATCCCTAAATTGTCCTCTAAAAGTCTACACCAACTGGTATTCTTTATTAGGTGGGGTACTTTTGATGTGGTATTAATAAGGGCACTTTCCAGTGATTTGTTCCTGTAAATGTGGATGAGGGAACTGAAAGGAAGGGAGGTAGGAAGAATCCTAAGGAAAAATAGGATTGGAGTTGCACCTTTTGTGTGATCTGAGCTAGGCTTAGCTGGGTGAAGGGGTGGAAGCTCAGAGCAAATTCTAATATGTATCACAGGCAGATCCTCCCCATGCCTCCTCATCCCAGGCCAGCTTGACGTGACCTGGGCATTTTCCCTCTTGGGTCATTTGGCAGTGATACCAAGCACCTGCCTTGGCAGGAGGAGGGGAAAAGCCACCTCATGATTATTACTTACCCATCGTAACCCTTTATCTGGAGTGTCACATCTGTGCCCACAGGCCAGTACCCCCATGAGGCTTCCAATGAGCTTTCCATCCAACTGCCGCAGCCCTACATGGCAGCCTCTGGGCTCCACCCAGGGCCCTAGGCGGAAGCAGGATGTAATGTTTCCAAGTGGGTGAGCAGCAGCTGCTTATCTGCAGTGGTCAGTACGGCAGACAGAAACATTCTCCATGACCTTCCTTCCTTGGCTTGTTTGAAAACCATGACGCTACTCCCCTTTATGGGGGAGGTAAGTGTGGAGTTTTAACTGAGTGGGGGGTATAAACATGAAATGTTTGTATTTTTTTCAATTATTGATTTCTGTAGCGTTCAGCTGAATTTCCATTTCCTACTCTTTAACATCTTTGATAACTTTCTGCTCTGTTATAAAAATTTCAGTTAATTTTGGTTTAAAGTGTCAATCTCAGATTCAATTGAAATATAATCTCCTACCTCTTCCAAACCACAGTTTTGACCCAAGAGGTCTGGGACATAAAAAGTGTATAAACTGCCTTTACACTTTTCTTCAAATCCAGCACCTTGGAACAGAGAGGGGTGTGATGAGCAATAGGTGGGGGGATGGACAGAAATTTACCCTGAGAACACAGCTCATTCCTTTCCTGGGTCTACACATTTGTTTTTCCATGGGGTGGGGTGCCATTGTCATGTTGGAGGGGACAATGCTTAGGGTGGAACTGCTATGCACATTTGAAAATATTTAACATTTCTTCTTCTTCATCCTCAACAAAAATTCTCATAGCACCTTTCAGTCTTTATGATAACCAACCTCACTCCCACCTTTCCAAACATCTCCTGGGTGGGGGGCATTCTGCCTTGGTTGAGAATCATTGGAACCTTCCTTAGTTGGGGCCAGGGAGAAGGATAGAAGAGCAAGATCTTAGATTGCTGGGCCAGAGTCAGTGGTGGAAAGGAATCCCTGGTTGTCCTTTGGTTGGGTCTGGTTTCATCTTAATCTTTCTGCTGCTGTGTGGTATTCTCTGTATAGATAGTGTGGTTGGATTTATAGGGATATTGTTTATCTTCCTCAGGACCACTCTATTGCTGAGGACAACTTCAGAGAAGGTAGCTGTGTCTTCTTTTGCCCCCACCAGTGATACATGACTCTAACACTTTCTCTAGGGAAGAGGTAGCCTCAGAGTAAATGGAGGGGGCGGTGTTCATTTACCTTCACCTGAAAGCCCCTTGGGCAGCCTCCAAATTCTGCTCCTCCTTCTAACTTCATGTCCCTCTGACTCCATGTTCCATGTAGTAGGCATGAGAACTGATGGGGTTTTCTTGTGCGTTCTCTAATCGGTTGTTCTCTCATCGGTTGTTCTCTCCATCTTCTCCTAAGATCTGCTCAGGAGAGATTCTGCCTTCATAAATTTCCAGAAGGGCAGCAGACACCAGGCTGTACATTCATGGATATCTCCAAACTCTAGGAGAAGCATGTCAAACTCTCCCAAGAGACATCTTACCACACTACTCTTGGGTGGTAATCCCAGTATAGGACTTCAGGTTGTATAATTCAGTGACCATCCATTCAAGGGTGAGGTGCCAGCTTCCTGTTTTGTCAGATGTCCCCAGTCTCTAAAGATGATTATCTTGCAACCTTGTCCACCCTGTGGCTTCATGAGGGGTGGGGAAGCACACCTCTCCAGTCTTGTATAAAATGTGTCTCACCAAGGACCCAGGAGGTTTGGAACTCTCAATTCCAACTGTCTCTTCTTTTTCCTTTTTAGCTTATACTGAAAAATGTTTTATGCATGTGGGGGTTAGGGTGATTGTGATGGTAGTGATGATAGTAGGGCTGGTTCTGCCAATTTTCAGAAAGTCCTTGCGCTATGGCTCATTTTAATGTGGTGTATGTAGGCTCTTGTTGTGCTCAGCCAGGAGCCCTTTACCCTATTCCAGGGCAACAGGAAAGGTCCTACTCAACCTCCTCTGACACAGGAGCAGCATACTAGAGGACACTTCTGAAGTCTTGACACTAGTCCTGACTCTTGATGGAGAAACTGAAGGACAGGAGCACATTGTCAGAATTACATGAATAAGAAAGGGAAGCTTCCCTTCATAGACTAAGAGCTCACAATTGTCTCCCTTGGCTGTTGATCTCTTCCTTTAGATATTCTATGACAGGTGGGGAGGAAAGAGGAAAATTACAGGTTGAGAGGACAAACTGAGATAGAAAGAACATTATTAACAGGGAAGGGAGAGATGATCTTCTGGTCTATGGAATGGCTAGGACTTCCTGAGGTAGAAGTGAGAGTCCATCTCCTGACATTAGCATGAGGAAAATGATTTGCAACTAAAACCCATCTATCTGTTTGTTCGTTCATTCATTCATTCATTCATTCATTCATTCATTCATTCATTCATTCACTCACCCACCTACCCACTCACTTATTCAAGAAATATCACTGTACATCTACTCTGAGACAGATACTGTGCAATGAAAATAGTCTTTGTGCTATACCTTTTATTCTTGCTTCTATTCCTGTCTCACATGGTCTTCCTGCCTAGGTGTAGAACTACTAGGACCATATATTCTCAGATACAGGGCACTGCTGGACAAGGGCCCTATTACAGACCAGGAATAATCCCTAGAGGCTAGAGTTTTGAGGTTGCTGATCTGCTGAAGTTCTTAATAAGTAATTTAATTTCTTCCTGGTTTTCCTCTTTATAAAGTGAGATATGAAGGTGATTTAGGTTTGTTTGTTTTTGTTTTTTTTCTATTAGGTATTATAAGCTATATAGAAAATTGAATATGAATGTTCCATTTGAATATTGAATTAAGTATATAATGACTATGTATAGCAATAACATAGAGAGATAGACATACACTCAGCTGTAGATGCAAATATTATTATTCCTGTTATTTAGGTGAGGAAACAGAATGTCAGAAAGATTAATTCTTACCTAAAGACTCAGAGTACTGGTAGAGTCTGAATTTGAATTCAGGTCTATTTGATTCCAAAGACCCCTACCCTCTTTCTACTTATACCATAATGCCTCTAAATTAGTAGGCTATATGAAGGGAGGATAAGTAAAAAATAAGAAATCACATGCATTCCACAAAATATATGAGGCCTTCAGAGTACTTACTACCTTTAGGATAGGGCTTTGGAGAAGATGCTGAGGAATTCATTATTTGTGTACAAATAGTGGTTATTTCTGCACAGACCACAGTGGAGAATGAGATTTAAATTTGTGTATATGACTGGTATTTGCTTTTCTTGTCATTGTTTTCAGATTTGCCTCTTAGTAATAAAGTTGCTGAACATTTTTGTAAGAATTTCTCCATTCCCGGAGCCTGTGGGCACCAGACCCCCTTCTCTGGTTTCTTCCTAAGAGAAGGGGTGCATAAAGATTTGTGCTTTACAAATATGATCATGATAGTTACTCTCTAAAAATCAACCCAACACCTCTTGGAATTTATGCCATTTATAGTCTCCTTTACTTCAACCTGGTGGTGCCTGTGACTCACTGTTGACCAATAGAATTTGGTGGAAATAATGTTGAGCTTAGGTTATAAGAAACTCTGCAATCCCTGCTTGGGTCTCTTGAAATGTTTGCCTTTGGGATGTATCCTTCTCAGAATACTCCTCTTGGAACCCAGCTACTGGGACATGAGAAGCCCAAGTCACATGGATGGCCATGTGTTGGTGCTCTGATTGATAGCCCACCTGGGCTCCCAGCTGACAGCTAGCATCACCTGGCAGCCATGTGAGTGCACCATCTTGGACATTCAGGGCAGCCCAGTCATGCCCTCAGATAACTTTTGGCCCAGGTGTCATATATGTGATTGTAACTACATGAGAGACCCTAAGCAAGAACTGCCTCACTGAGCTTATTCAAGCCAAAGAACCATGAGAAAGAAAAGTAAATTAGAATTTTAGTTTTAAGCCATTAGGTATTGGGTGATTTGTTACATAGCAATAGATAAATAGAACAATTCCTCTGGGAAGAGGCCAGACTCGTAGGTTCGAGACGACCAGTGGGGCTTTGGAGTTAGAACCTGGAACTTATTAATCTTTTGATCTTGTGTAAGTTCCTTCACATTTGAGTATCTCAGTTTTCTCATCTGTGAAATGGGGATAATAATACTACATTCCACATTGGATTTTTGTGATAGTTAAACATGATCTGCATAAAGGGCTTAATATGATACCTGGCATTTACTAAGTACTGACAAAATGTTAACTATGATAATAATTATTGACATTAGTGGTTGTGTGGAATTGAATAACGTGTCTCCTAGAACACAATCATATATTAATTTTTTTCTTTATTTTTGTTTTGTCTCTCTCTTTTTTTTCTTACCAATCTTAACATCCCAGCTCTCTTGAAAGTCAGCAAGGCAGGCAAACACTGTGGTGAAGCTGCTTTGTTCTCTTCTGCCACATAATTCAACGGAAGGGCAGATTTTCAGAATTGACCTGTTTATTTTTTTGGGTAGTGGGAATATGAACCTTCTATTCTCCCCCTTTTATTTCTTCTTCAAGTGTCCTATCAGTTTTGCTTTTTCTTCAGTTTCCTCCAGGGAATTGCTTTTCCTTACTTGAAGGCCAGGGGGAACTGAGCCGGTGGGCAACTGATGTCTTAATGAAGATGACAAGAATGAGGGTCATTGGGATGAGAATGAAAACTGACACCAAAATTGTCCTCTGTGGCCTCTTAATGACTTGTTGTGGCCAAGAGCATTACGCTGTTTCCATGAAAGGGACCCAAACATATGCTAGGGTCTGTTGAAATGGCAGGATACATGAAGCTTTTCAGAATAGCAAACATTTTTCTATGGCTTTACAGCTCCTGTGATTATGTTAATGCTGGGGAAAGTGAGCAGCGACCTGGGTTACACCATGACCTCTACAAATCCTATCTCTTCCCATACTCATATTTTAGATTCTAACCTTCAAATACAAAATTACATCAAAACTTTAGCTTTCTGAGCAATGAATGTAGGTTATACCTAACTCATCTCTCATTATATTTGCTCTTTGCAGTCAGGATATGTTTTAAAGAGAGGACCAGAGTGACTTAGGTTGAGAATACGTGTCTACTAGGAATCTGCATGTAGGAATGAGGTAGATAGGGAGAAATATTACCATATTTCATTTAACTTATTTTTCTTTGGGACTTAATACAAAAATACCTGGTTTAGGTCTTCAGAAACGTGAAGACCTAAACGTGAAATCTGAAACTTCTACCTGAAAGAAACCCAAATCACAGAAATCTTGAAGTAAATTTTATCATCTGAGATGTCGGGAAAAATGATCTATTTTCTGAGTCATTTTATAGTAGAAAGAATCCATTTTTATAGAGAGGGACCAATTATTAGGAATAAAACTTGTAATTGGTATCACACAGGTTTTTTCCAGTTGCCTGAAAGTATGGTTAAGCCTTCTCAGCTTCGGAAGAGCTTGGCATACAGTAAGTATACAATAAAGGCCTAATAATGGAATGAATGAATGATACGTGTCTACCAGTTGCTCCAACCATCTGTGGATTCTTCTTCTCAGCAAGTTGATTTCTATCAGGAGTTTGTTTTAAACCTGTATCAAACTCTGCTGTTCTAGCTTCTCCTCTTTTTCCTTCCATTTCTGGGAGACAAAGTCCACTCTTCTTATTCAGTGAGATGACCTCATATCGATGGAAGGGGGCTGGGTAAAATGAACTTTATGGGTTGTGGCCTGGAATGAAAGCTGAGTCCTGACTCTGAATTTATGAAAAATGCTCTATGCTTGGTATTGATATAATTCTGTCGCATTTTGTCAAAGGCGATCAGTTTTTTGAATTCTTGGTGACCTGTGATGGTGGAAAATTATATATTTTGAATAAAAATTTTGAAACTCTAGATTTTGAATAATAGATTTTGGAATCAATAACTAACTTAATAAAAGGCTTATGTTTGAGTTAGTTGCCGTAATCAAGCTTTGTTGATTAGTATGGAAAAATCATTGCTCACTGAAGAGTGACTGTTCACTAACTTCAGGAGAAGAGAGCTTGTAGTCTCAGTGGCTTCTGAGCAAATTGATTTCCTTATCAGGGATAAGCATGTTTGAGCAACAATTTTACCCAAGAGCTTAAAGTCTGAACATAATGAGATTTCCTTTTTTTTTTTTTTAATTTGGAAGGAAGTCTTCCACCCAGTGTCTAGAGACTAGCTCAGTCTGGTCTAGCCTTGTGAAATCTGAAACTGTCAATCTGTGAGATGTATAGAAAAAAACCTGGCTTATCTATGACCATCTTTCATTTTCTAATACTCAGTAGTCAAGATGAGAGTTTGCAGTTCTGCCTCTAGAAGTTTCCATTGCCATCTCCTGCTATTTCCATCCTACTTATAGCTAATTACAGAATAAACTGATTTCCTATTTTCTTTACATTTCTACCATTTTTCCCTGTTTTACACCATTTTTCTTCTCCCCTCCCTCATATTCTCCTGTCCCCAATTCTCTGAAATTTCAAATGATAACCTAGCAGTGGCAAAATTTGTGGATGAATAGGAGGAAAAATGAATACAGTTTACATTTTAAATGTCTAGCTGAAGCTCCAAAACTGAGGAAAAATACCTAAAAGAAATTGAGAGTTTCAGGTAAAAATATATCATTGCTGTTATTCTTTTTAACGGTGATAACAATAATCCATGACTAACAGATGTCAAAAATGATGCGGGGAAATCCAAGCATGCCTTTCTGTCAGAGGAGCAAATTTGAAAACTGATGATCAATAAAGTAAAGCTGCTCGTTATCTGTCTAGTTATTATCCTACAGGACCCGGTCATCTTTGGCAAGTAGTGCTATTCATGTGCACTTACTTCAAAGGAGCTTTCAAGTCTGAGAATAATAACATTTGAGATATTATTAGTTCCTATGAGACAAAGGTTGTCATAGGATATATAATATAATAAATCTAATATCTCTGAATTCAAAATTAAAATGAACTAATGTGTTTATAGCAAATAATATTAACATTTGCTGAGGACTTAACTGTCTGTCAGGTACTATGATAAATGCTCTCTTTGGCCCTGGCTGGTTTGGCTCAGTGGTTGGAGTGTCTGCCCGCGGACCAATGAGTCGCGGGTTCAATTCCGGTCAGGAGCACGTACCTTGGTTGTGATTCGTCCCCAGCCCTGGTTGGGGTTGTGCAGGAGGCAACCAATCGATGTGTCTCTTTCACATCAATGTTTCTCTCTCTCTCTCTCTCCCACTCTATCTGAACAAAAAATGGAAAAAAGTCCTCGGGTGAGGATAAAAAAAAAAAAAAAGCTCTCTTTGTGTTATTTCATCTAATCATTTCAATAACTCAATACCATAGGGAGAAATATTTCTCCCTAATATAGGGAGAAATATTACTCCCTAATATTACTCTATTTTATAGATAAGAAAACTGGGGATCATCTGCATAGGTTGTTATAAAGTAGTTTGTTACAACTATGATAATTGCTATTATTACTATTATAACTATTATTAATATCAAACAGGTATCAGTTGACAACCATCAGAACTCATGAACTCTGATCTGAACTGTGTTGATGACACACTGATAAATCATTCTTCAACTTTCCATTTACAACTTAAATTTTTATTATTTTTTTCTCCTTCACAAAACAATGCACATTATTGCACAAAACTGAGAAAATACAGACAAGGTAACAGCAAAACAAAATAAGACAACAACAAAAAATTGTTTGTAATCTCACTACTCAAAGATTATTCCTGCTAAAATTTTGGTATATATTTTCCCCTTATTACTTACTAAGCATACATAAAAATATTTTAAATACAGCATACCACACATGCTTTTTATTACTTACCTTCTCACTCGGCAATATAATGAACATTTTTCCATTGAGTTAAATATTCTTCTGCTACACGGTTTACTAAATTTTGGGGGGTTATAATACATTGAATCAAAGTTAGGATCTCTCACCTTAGAAAAGTGGACATGCATGCGAAGTGCTGCATACAAATTTTAGGAGTTGTGCTGCCCAAAACTTGTCTATACATTTTGTGTCCCAGCTTATACCATTATAGGCGGCCACACAGTATTCTATCCAATGTTTAATGTAATACTATAATTTATTTTATTTTTGAAATTTTAGTTTTCAATTAAAGTTCACATTTAATATCATTTTGCATTAGTTTCAGGTGTACAGCATAGTGGTTAGACAATCATATACATTACATAGGGTTCCCTCGATATCTCCAGTACCCACTTGGCAACATACATAGGTATTACAGTATTATTGGACTATATTCCTTATGCTGTACTTTACATCCCCATGACTATTCTGGAACTACTAATTTGTAGTTCTTGATCCCTTCACATTTTCACCCAGTCCCCCAACCCCTCTTCCCTCTGGCAACCATCTGTCCGTGATCTGTATCTATTCCTGTATATCTTTTTCCCTCTCATGAACAATGTGATTGAAATCTTTTATATTTATCATTATAAAATTCCTTCACAGCACAATTCCCCATGCTACAACTTCACAGTTATCACTGAGCTCAAATGTTTAACTAGAAATGACCAGAGCCTACACAGTTAGAAGAGTGAGGACAGCTTTTGGAAGATTTTACGTTTGAGAATGTTTTAGGCCAGTGAAACTACTCTGCATGATATTATAATGATGGATATATGTCATTATACATTTTTCCAAACCCATAGAATATAACACTGGGAGTGAACCCTAATGTAAACTATGGACTTTGGGTGATAATTATGTGTAAGTGTAGATTGATCCTTGGTTAAAAAATGAATGTATTATTCTGGGGAATGATATTGATAATGGGAGAGAATATGCATGTGTGTGTGCAGAGGGTATTGGGAAATCTCTGTACCTCTCTCTGTTCTGTTGTAAACCAAAAACTGCTCTAAAAATTAATTTCTTAAAAAAGAGGTTATTATATTTATATTTAGTGGGTGAGATGATATAATATCTAGTATTTGCTTTAATATATTCTAGCAAAAAAAAAAGCATAAGGGATTAGCTGAAACATTGGCAAAATATTAACTGTTGAAGCTGGGTGATATGTACCCAGAGATCCATTTTGCTATTATTCTGTTTATTTTTGTATATGTCAGAAAACTCCTTAATAAAGAGGCTTCTAAACTGGAAAAAAAAAAAAAAAAAGAGTGTTACAATTAATCTAATGGGATAGTGGTGCTGATATTTGGATCGATTTTTGAAATACCACTGGTGCAATGGTTTCTAGTGACATATTTTGCAAGATTCTCAAAAGTGGTAAATTTTCAACTTTTATAGTAATTTTGATTTTTAAAACATAGCCCCAAAGTCTCTGCAGCAAAATTATTTAAAAAAAATTTTTTTTCTTTATTGATTTTTAGAGAGAGGAAGGGAGAGGGAGAGAGAGAGAGATAGAAACATCGATGAGAGAGAACATCAAATGGTCGCTTCCTGCATGCCTCCCACTGGGGATTGGGCCCACAACCAGGAATTGAACCAGCGACCTCTTGGTGTATGGGTCAACGCTCAACCACTGAGCCACACCGGCCGGGCGCAGCAAAACTATTTTAATAATTTAATTAAATAAAATAATTAATAGCATTTTGGCTATTTAAAAAAGTTACTATAAACAAAGAGATTTATTTTCTTTTTTGCTTTGGAGACTGGCTCTGTGGCTGGTACAGAAAGAGACTTTCCAAAAGAGAGCAAAGAAAGCATCAATGGAATAAGTGTGTAACTTCCCAAAGTGCTCTTGGAATTAAATACTAACTTACACAACTACAGATATGCTTGCTTAAAAGAAAATCTATATTATTGCTAGATGGTTAATTTTATGTGTTGATGTATTTAGCTAGGCTAGGGTACCAGCTGTTTGGTCAAACACCAGTCTAGATGTTGCTGTGAAGGTATTTAGATGAAGTTACCATTAACATTTAAATGAGATTATTTTCACTTTAGATGAGATTAATATTTTATATCAGTAGACTTTATATAAAGCAGATTGCCCTTCATAATATGGGTGGGTCTCATCCAAGTAGTTGAAGGCTATTAAAGCAAAGACAAGGGAGGTCCCCTGACAAGGGAGAAATTATACCTCCAGACTGTAACATAGAATTCCTGTCTCAATTTATAGCCTTTGGATTCAAGACTGCAACATCAACTCTTTTTGGAATTTTTAGCCTGCAGTCTGCTCTATAGATTTGACATGCCAGCCCCTAAAATCATGTAAATCAATTCCTTAAAATAAATCTCTCTACATATATTCTATTGGTACTATTTCTCTGGTGAGCTCTGACTAATTCAATTACTAATTGTTGTTCCCAAAGTCTTCAAGTAATCACTCTGTTATTCTTACTACTATTAAGTGTGAGAAGAGATGCTTGTTGACCTTGTGTTAAATTTTGGACTCTGTGTTCCTTTTGAGCTGATGGCCCTCTGTTTGTTGACTCCAGTTGAAATAGTTCAGACTTTTAAAATCCTTGAGAGCAGTATTTAAAAAAAAAAAAAATCAACTTTCTACAATTGCATTGCGACCATTTACTTATTTTTATTTTTATTATTTACAACTGTGGTAAAATATATGTAACATAAAACTGACCATCTTAGCCATTTTTAAGTGTACATTTCAGTAGAGTTAAATATATTCACATTGTTGTGAAACAGATCTCCAGAACTCTTTTCATCTTTCATAACAGAAACTCTATATCCATTAAGAAACAACTTTTCATTTCCCTCTCCCTGCCTGGCCCCTGGAAACTACCGTTCTACTTTCTGACTCTATGAGCTTAATTATTCTAGATACCTCATATAAGGGGAATCATCCAGTATTTGGCTTATTTCACTTAGCATAAGGTCCTCAAGGTCCATTCATGTTATAACATTTGCCAGAATTTCTTTCCTATTTAAGGCTAAACAATATTCCATTATATATATATATATATATGGCACATTTTGTTACCTATTCTTCTGTTGGTGGACATTTGGGATACTTCCACATTTTGACCATTGTGAATAAGTTGTTATAATCATGAGTGTACAGAAGTCTTTTTGTGGACCAGCTCTCACTTCTTTTGAATATATACCCTTAAGTGGAATTGCTGGATTATATGGTAGTTCTATTTTTAATTTTTTGAGAGGCCACCATACTGTTTTCCTTAGTGGATACAACACTTTACATCCCCACAACAGTGCACAAAGGTTCTAATTTCTCCACATCCTTAACCAACACTTATTTTCTGCTTATTTGATAATAACTATCCTAATGAGTGTGCAGTTATATTTCATGGTGGTTTTGATTTATATTTCCCTAATAAATAGTGATAATTGAGCACCTTTGCATGTGTTTATTGGCCATTTGTATATCTTTTTTGGAGAAATATCTATTTAAGATTTTGCCCATTTTTAATTGGGTTGTTTGGTTTTTGTTGTTGTTGTTGTTACTAAGTTTCAGGATTTCTTTATTCTAGATATTAACCTCTTATCAAATACGTGGTTTGCAAGTATTTTCTTCCATTCCATAGCTTGCCTTTTCACTCTGTTGATTGTGTCTTTGGCACAGATGTTTTTAATCTTGAAATGGTTTATCTATTTCTTTTTTTTGTTGTCTGTGCTTTTAGTGTCATAGGGTTAATTCACGTTTTTTCCCTAAAATCACACCATATTTATGTATATCACACCATATGAATTGTCCATATATCACTCGAACAATACACATATTTTTGCCTTCAGTAACACTCAAAATTTTCCCCGTCAACACTCTCTCATGGGAATCCTACCAAAAATGTCTTATTAGAGAGATTGGGCAGCTTTTCTCTGACCATGGCCAAGACTTGGTTATCATGATTCACCATGGCTCTGAAGTGAGTGAGGAAGACATTTGGAAACAATTTTCTGTCATAACAGCTAGCACCAAGTAGACATCTAGGTCATATTTATTGAATGGTTGAATGATTGTCTTGTTCTTTGGGATCTGTAAATATTTTCAGAATATTTTCATGCTTTTTTTAGTCCTGTTACAGTCATTTGCTCAGACTGAGTATATGCAATTTGCATGACTGAAAAATCAGTCGAACAGGTTGTTGTTGCAACAGAATGTTTGGAAATTGTTGTTTTGAAAGACACACCATCTCTCTAAGGCAAGTTGATGTGGTAGTGAAAAGTTGAAGCTCAGAGAGTTTAAGGGCTACTTTCAAGTTACATACTGAATGGAAAACAAAAGAGTCAGTTATGGAAGCTGAAAATTCAAAATTTTATATGATATTATTGCACAGTGAATGAATGGCCTTTTACTATATAAACAAAGACTTCCAAAGAAAATCATGTCAAGTAAATCAGCTCTAAAGTATGACGGCTAGATTAAGAGCTCCTTGAAGGCAAAGGAGAGCCGTGTCTGTCCATACTGGTGCTTCCAGCAAGCACACCCATGTAGGCATGCACACACATGCACATATGTACACACACACAATAATGAATAAAATTTACATGCTGTCTTGTTACCTCCCTGTAGCTATAATTTTTCATGGTTTTTAAAAGGGAATAAAGAGAATAAAAACAAAATAAAAGAATATATATTAAAAAGAAATAAAATTTTGCATCAGTTTTCAGTTCTTTACAGTTCCAAAGAATTAATTTATGCCTGTATAATTGAATTATATATATATATAGTAAATATTTCTAAATATAACAATGTAAATGTCCAAGTTTACAAATATTTTATCAGATTAAGAGAATGCTGACAAATCAATAAATGTGATTTGAAGATGCATGAGAACACATTTTGATTTTGGTTGCAAGCTAAGTTTTTTGGGAAAGAAATATTATATTTTCTAACTTTTTTTCTGGATCAAAATAAGAAACTAAATGGGTTTCTTAAAAATAATTGTTTGTGTCTTTCTCTTCAGAGACTGTAATTTGTTTCTCTTTGTTTTTTCGATATCACCACACTGATTTCCCCAGGGGATGCTGACGTTGACAGAGAAAGACCAAGGGAACCTTTGTGACTTCATCCAAATGTCATAACAAAAGTCAGTCTTAGCATGCTTCTGAAGGATTGACTTTCAAGCAGGAACTGGGTTGTTTTGGAAACTTAGCTAATGACATTGTTATTATTTCTCATGAGTGATTAGGTTGATAGATCAATCCCACTTGCATTTAATGTAATCCTTACAGACCTGAGTGGCGAGCCCATCAGTACAGAAGCTGTGTGGCCCTAAATGTTGGCCAAAGCTCACTTCTCTGTAAGATAGTTGGGGCATTTGCCTCTGACATTTTTACATTTGGCTGTGAACTCCCCAAATATTAATTAGTATGCCTAATGATTTTAAATCATCTCTCATCCTGAGAATATTAATAGATTTTGAAAAATGTAAAGGATAAATTTGCAAAGCACAACTGACATTTATAAAAATTCTGGCAAGACACAAACATTACAGATATTAGAATTCATTTGACTTGCACTTTTTAGTTGTGCCCTGCACACAGAAGGAGTGCAATAAATATTTACTGAATGTTGACTAAATGAAGTAAATTTGGAAATAAGCAGAGAGTCTGTGGCATTTTAAATCATTGCAGAAGTATGTTTTTACAGCTATCATTGGGACACAATCCTAACTTCTTGACCTTCTTATGCCTTTATTGATGTGTTTTGACTAATACTAAGAAGATGCTAATTTGAAAGGAGAAGCCTATAATTTAAAAACATGATTTTTACCATCTCCTAACACTTCACCAAAGGTCAAGAGGGTAGATAAACAACTTCCTACAGCTGCTGCTGCATCTGGTACATGCCTGCAGCAGAAAGTGTGCGCCGAAAAGATAAACACACCGGGTTGTCTCTACTTGCACGCCTGTGCTTTTTGTGTCTGAACTTGACCTTTGACAATTAATATGAAAACCAGACTTGACATTAATGAATAAAAATTTTAAAAAAGTTATGCTGAATTGAAATTACCAGCATTCCCAAGGGGATATATTTCTCTGATGGTTTTGAGGTTAACTCTGATTTTGTAATCCTGGCTCAAAGTCTTATCTTTGTTGTTTCCTTCTGGGAACAATCTCATCCTGATTTCTGCACAGTTTCAGGTCCCTTATGGTTCCATACTTGATTAATGCTGAACATTAATTGTTCTGTTTAGGTCAATTCACTTATATATGGATATTTGCCAAATATTACTTCATTTTGTGACTTCTTGAGGATGCTTCCAGCTCTGAGATTCTGTGATACTCTGTCAGATCTAAAATTATCAGGGTGACTTTCTTTTAAGATGTCACCACACAGAATTCCTTACTAGGTTTTAAGTGAAATAATCTGTTGGTTGATTATCTTATTATATGTGTATACATATGAGTGATGACTCAGAACCTTAAAAAAACACCTCATACAACCTGGATCCTTTCATGGACAACTTTACAAAGTAAACCGTGGGAAGGAGGTATGGCTTTATAACCTTCACTCATTGAATTTGTGCTGAAGCTGGGAAGGCTCTCTATAAATACTGATTGAATCAAAGACCTCTCAATTCCGCATTGATTTTCTATCCATAAAACCACAGCATCTTTCTAAAAATGTCTCTCAGACACAGTATTGCTGATTCTCTTATTCACTAAAAACTCAGATGCCATTGTTCGCATTGTTTGGAAATGTTTATATATTCTTATTTCAAATATTTTTCACAGAACCAGGTTATGTCTCTCTATATAAGCCTTAGGTCAGTGAGCTTTATAATTTCAATCCCCACTCCTTTTTTACCACAGATAATCATTGACATAAATGTATTGATTTTTATTATTATTCTTGATATTATTATCTGAAAAGTGTCTGAATTTTTCTTTGTGGTGGCAGATACAACCTCTGTGGTAGTCATTTCTGCATGGATCCTTGACCAACAAATGTAGGTATCCAGGCATGATGTTACACTCTGTTCTTACCAAATTGCTGGGTGAGCACTTTACAAGATCACAGAGTGTTCTCTATCTCCTGATTAGCATTTAGAGAATCTTAGCAACTGGGATGGAGCCATAGGAGGGAACTAGGCTGCTATTTAAATGGAGAAAAGTCACTCCATGGGTGATAAGCTGGAGGAGTGATAAATCGCAAAGGGCCTTTCAGCCTTAGGAATTCACAGTGAGGGTCTATCATGAACCTGCTCAGAATCTGAGGAACTTTCACTTTTTGCAGTTTCATCTGAGAGCAGCGATAGGGGTGAAGAAATGTCCTTGCATGGTCTGTATTGGATACCTGTCAGTTGGTTTATAGATAACTTACAGATCACAGAGTATTTTGCTGACATCCATAGGACCAGAAACACAGCAGGAGGAAATGTCAAGTTCAGAAGGCTTCTAGGAAAAGCAGTCACCAGTCTACAGTATAACATTTCTGCTTTAAGAAGGGCCAAAATACAAAGTAGCAGGATACAAAATTAACGTCAAGAAATCGACGGCATTCTTATACACCAATGATGAAATCACAGAAAGAGAAACTAAAAAAACAATCCCATTTACCATGCAGCAAAAAAATTAAGATACCTAGGAATAAACTTAACCAAAGAAGTAAAGGACCTCTTCACAGAAAACTACAGGTCATTGAAAAAAGAAATAGAGGAAGATATAAAAAAGTGGAAGCATATACCTTGTTCATAAATTGGAAGAATTAACATCATCAAAATGTCCTTACTACCCAAAGCAATCTATAGATTCAATGCAATCCCCATCAAAATACCAACAACATATTTCACAGAACTAGAACAAACACTCCAAAAGTTTATATGGAACCAAAAAAGACCCCAAATAGCTACAGCAATCTTGAAAAAGAAGAACAAAGTAAGAGGGATCACATTACCAGATTTCAGGTTATACTACAAAGCCACTGTAATCAAAAAACAGCCTGTTACTGGCACAAGAACAGGCAGATAGATCAATGGAATGGAACAGAGAACCCAGAAATTGACCCAAGACAATATGCTCAATTAATATTTGACAAAGGTGGGAAGAGCATACAGTGGAGTCAAGACAGTCTCTTCAATAAATGGTGTCGGGAAAATTGGACAGCTACATGCAAAAAAATGAAGCTAGACCATCACCTTACACCATACATGAGAATAAACTCAAAATGGATAAAAGACTTAAATGTAACTCATGAATCCATAAAATTTTTAGAAGAAAATGCAGGCAACAAAATTTCAGACATCATACACAGCAGAATTTTCACTGATACAACACCTAAGGCAAGAGAAACAAAGGAAAAAATGAACACATCGGACTACATCAAATTAAAAAGCTTCTGCACAGCACAAGAAACAACCATCAAAATGGAAAGGGATCCCACTATATGGGAGAGCATAATCACCAATGATGCATCAGATAAGGGGTTATTTCCAAAATATATAGAGTGCTCATACAAGTCAACAAAAGAAAGACAAAGAACCCAATTAAAAAATGGGCAGAGGACCTAAATAGACACCTCTCCAAACAGGACATACAAATGGCCAAGAGACATATGACAAAATGCTCAATGTCACTAATTGTCAGAGAGATGCAAATTAAAACAACAATGAGGTATCACCTCACACCTGTCAGAATGGCAGCCATCAACAAATCACCTAACAACAAGTGTTGACGAGGGTGTGGAGAAAAGGGGACTCTAGTACACTGCTG
The DNA here is from genome assembly GCA_030848825.1 of Tadarida brasiliensis. Lineage (NCBI taxonomy): Eukaryota > Metazoa > Chordata > Mammalia > Chiroptera > Molossidae > Tadarida > Tadarida brasiliensis. The sequence goes on along the minus strand of CM061257.1, from coordinate 37,025,919 downwards.
GTGGGAATGCAGACTGGTGCAGCCACTGTGGAAAACACTATGGTGTTACCTCAAAAAGTTAAAAATTGAATTGCCATTTGACCCAGTGATCCCACTTCTAGGATTATACCCTAAAAAACCTGAAACACCAACCAGAGAGAATATATGCACTCCTCTGTTCATAGCAGCACTATTTACAATAGCTAAGATCTGGAAACAACCCACGTGTCCATCAGTAGATGAGTGGATAAAAAAGCTGTGGTATATATACTCAATGGAATACTATGCAGCTGTAAGAAAGAATGGTCTCTTATTTTTTGAGATAGCGTGGAAGGACCTGGAGAGTATTATGCTAAGGGAAACAAGCCAAGCAGAGAAAGACAAATATCACATGATCTCACTTATTTGTGGAATATAATAAACTAAAGAAACTGATGAACAGAATTGACCCAGAGACATAGAGGTGGGGTACAGACTGGCAAGCCTCAGAGGAGGAGGGTTGGGGGGGGAGAGATAAACCACAGAACTTATATGCATGTATGCATGACCAATGGACATGGACAACACTGCTAGGGATGGGGTGGGGTGGGGGGGATGGGGCGGGGTGGGGGGGATGGGGAAGAGGGTGTCAATGGGGGAAAAAGGAGAAACATTTGTAACAAAAACAAACTAATAAAATAAAATAAAAAAAAGAAGGGCCGAAATATTGTTGATAAACATTAGGTTTTAGACCTGTACAAAGCCTTACAAATGAATGTGTGTTCTTTTAAATTTTGTAACATCACACCTGTTGACATGACAAATACTAATAGAATTCCAGGGGTGAACTGGGAAGCTCCTTCATCTTCAAGGGGAGGCATGGTTTGGGAGAAAAAGGGTTGTTATCCCAACTCAGTTTCTAGTTCTGCTTCATTGGTGTACTCTGGGGACTTACACATTGTCTGTGTGAGAACCTTCAGGGTTGTGATATATATGAATGAATGAAAGGCTAGAAATATGCTGTAGTGAGTCACGTGCCTGGCTATTCTCACTGATGACTGTTTTGGGTTAGGTTACTGTGATGATCAACAAATACCCAGCATGACTTTGAAGTTATAATGTGAATGGATGTATATTGGTTTTGGAATTAGGCTCACATTCCGAAGGCTACTATGTGTTAAATGCCGGGCCAATGAGGAATACGAATGATGCATGATCTCAGCCTTCAAAGAGTTTTTAATCTAGTTGGGGAATCCAGACCAAAAACGTTTAACAGCATACTCACAGAAGTCTAAATGATACAGTGCTACCTTGTCTACCTTAGATGGTGACTCTTTGGAGGCTCTTACTCTCATTCTCTGGTTTTAGTCTACTTCAGACAACTCATGGCGTTAAGCAGAATCATAGAATGTTAGGGTGAAATGGGACTCTCAGAAATCTTTGATACCTTTTCACCCAACTCATTTTTTTAGATGAGAACACTGAGAAGGTAAGTGCCTTGCCACGATTACATGATCACAGTCAGTGGCAGTGGTCACTGATTCCCTAGGATTTTGGTTCCAAAGTATGTTCCAGGTTCATGTCAGGAGTTTGTTTTGTTTCTAAATAAGGCCTTGGTTCTGTGATGATAAAGCCCCTACTGAGTGGGTTCTAAGAAAGATGCAGCCCATACTGAATTCTACTCCTTAGCAAATATGTTAAAGTGAGCCAATCAGAGAAAGACAAATATCATATGATCTCACTTATTTGTGGAATATAATGAACAAAATAAGCTGATGAACAAAATAGACCCAGAGACATAGAAGTAGGGTTCAGACCGACAAACCTCAGAAGAGGGGGGAGGGAAGAGAGAAATCAAAGAACTTATATGCATATATGCATAACCAATGAACATAGACAACAATGTTGGGGGTGGGTAGGATGGGATCAGGAGGAGGGTACCAATGGGGAAAAAAGGAGAAATATCTGTAACAAAAATACATTAATAAAAAAAAAAAGATTTTTCCACTATGTCTGTATTTTTTCTTCCTTTTCTTTTCTTTAAAAAAACCCAGCAATTTAGGATTATGCCCATAATCTGCACAGTGTAAGAAATGTTGGAATTTACAAGTGGCGTCTGATAATTAACAGTTAACATTTCTGGAGCCCAATGGCACAAGCCTCTGCTCTTCCCTCACTTCATCATCATAACCACAGAATGAGGCACACATAGTGGCTTAGTGTTTAAGGAACGTGTCTAAGTTCTCAGAGAGGGCGTGTGCTGGGGTTACACTGTGACCCCAACAAGTCAGGCTCCAGGGCTTGTGCCGGTAATCACAGCTCCATACTATTTGTGTATATCAAATGCCAGCCTCCCAAAACTTGGCATGGTGGGCACCCACAACACCTCCAAACTATTGAAACATTCCAGTATACATCCAAAATCTTGTCTGTGTCCTCCACCTAGACTCTGTGTCCATGCTTTTTCTCTTCAAATATTCACATCTTTTCTGAAAGGGACACGCCAACGCTAGGCCTATCTCAGGGCACCACTGAGCAGTTGAGAATTTAAATATAGGAGTCATAGCCCTCCAGCTCTTACATTTGTCAAGACTCACTCACTCTTTCTTTTTTACTTCCTTTCTCTCTCTCTCTCTTTCCTTTTCTTCCCTTCCTCCCTCCCTCCCTTCCTTTCCTGTCCTTTTTCCTGCAGCCAAATTTAGTGATAAATCTGGAAGGATTGAATTGATTTGAAAATGTTACAACAGTTATAGAATTTGTGGTTACCTAGTAGAATTTGTGATCTGGTGAAAAGTTAATTATTTTGAGCGTTTCTTCTTTTCCTTGGTGTACTTTTTTTATAAAGTTAAATAAGAATGGAGAAAAAGCAAGCGACCTCCATGGTTTCCGTGCAGCTCACATGCTCATCCTTCTAGAGGGGCCTCGTGCCCAGCAGAGCTGGGAGTCCAGGACATCTAATCCACCCAGAGGGGACTTCAGGTTTGATTAGCCTTGGAATTCAGCTTACAAAATAAGCTGTTAAAAAGTCAAGGCAAACCAGAGAGTGGACCCCTGACTCTCAGGGTGGGATGGTGGCCTCTCTGAGCAGGAAGTGTTCTGATGTGCTGACAATGAGGAAACAGGCCATGTTTTTGTTTATTTTCTCATAAAGTGCTGATGAACAAATGAGAGAGTTGCATTAACGGGCTCTGAAGGCAAGCTGTGAAAAGAGATTGGGGTTTATCAGCCTTTTAGCCTGGTTTCCTTTGGAAAGAATGCTTATGACAAGTCTGCATGTCCACCCCCCCCACCCCTCCTCCCCTCACACCCCTTGATAACTTTGAATGCCTCAAACTGATGTCAGCCCTTTTTGGCAGATAGGGAGAAGGTGGGCCTCATGGATTCCTTAATAATAAGAAGCAAATGCATAAGAGATAAAGCCAATTTTGACACAAAATAACCACCTTTTTGTTTTTTTGTGCTTGTGCCTGATAGTTCTAAATTTAATTTCTGGACTCCTTTAAAGAGATCCCTAGGAAATTGGTGGGGGTAGGGAGAACGAGAGGGATTCTGTTGGGAGGAACACTCGTCGTTCTTTTGGATCTAAGATCTTACCAGACACAAGAGTGGAGAAAAGTCAGAAATACGAGGAAAGCACTGCCTTGCCTGCAGCTAGGAATAAATCTGTCACTCGGAAGATAAAATTCTTAAGCAGCATACCTTAAAAAATAGAATGGACTTTGAATCCTTGGTGGAGTAAGGCATGGAATAAAGAAATAAATGATCAAATAAATCTTTAAAAGTTCAACAATCCAGAAGCTTGTGTGGCTACTAAACTGCATTCATACAAGTTTCATAAAGAGTAATTACAGAGCGGCGTTATCGCCGCTCCTTAGTGGCAGTTACATCAGTCTCCAAGGCCACTCCATCTTCCTCTGTGGGAGAAATGAAGTCCGTCTCCCCTGAGCTGCAGGTGACATCGTAGGAGTAAGGTACTGTCTGGTCAAATCACTCACTAACACTCACATTTGACCCGAGTGCTTCTGAGTCAAGGGATTTGAAACGTTTCACAGATGATAGCAATTTTAACCAATGTGACCTAGAGTAATTCCAAGGAATAAAGAATAGCAATAAATGGTTCAGAATGGGTTTGGTCCAATACTGAAGGTTTTTTTCAGGTGTTTCTTTTTTAAAAAAATTTCTTGCAATGCACGAATATGCAATGAAAATAATAATAGGGGTTTGGAAGTGATTGGATTATATTGGAAGGAGACGAAATATTGGATAGGAAGCTTAATCTGCTCGGAAATAAAGACTAGCATACCCTTTGCATCTTTCTCGCAAAGGTGGGAGGATCAGATACCTGACCACCGAATCATTTACTATTAGATACAAAGATTAATGTGGTTCCAGTCGAGCCTTCAGCTTGGTACTCACTCAAGGTGAGGACAACGATGCAAGGTGGTCGAGCCAGTCAATGAAATGGATAGAACGCTATTCATTTTCTTTGAAGTGGGCAAGCTGATGGTAGTTACCATGGTGCTGTGAGTGAATGGGAGTTAGGTGCAAGTTTTCGAGTTACCACTTTGATAAGCCTCGGTTTCCCCACATAAGGGTGGAGGTGACGATTGTGTGCTCCGGAGCCAGGCTGCTGGCGCTGAGTCCCAGCTCTGTGAGTGACCAGCACTCAGCTCTTGAACCAGGTGACTCCCTTCTCTATGCTATAGTCCCCTCATCTGTAAGACACAGAAGGCACAACCTGCTTCACAGGGTTGTAAGTTCTACACGAGTTAAATGCTAGTAAGGCGCCTAGGGTGGGGCCTGGAACAGAGGAGATACCTAATAAACGCTTGCTACTATTACTGATAAACATGAACAATATCTGGATTCTTCTTTATCTGCCTTGATTTAGTTTTTCTACCTGCAAGACACACAGGGTGATGAAATATCATTTAAAACCAAAGGTTCAGTACTTCCACAATGTAAGGTACAATTGAAGCAAAGAGCTGAGTTTATTATTAAATGTCATTGTGTTACTTTGAGGCGCTCCCATAATCAGTGGTCTAGACATCCTAGTAATTTAAGGTGACCCCCTCCCCCAATAATAACACACGTGGCTTACAAAAATACCATACGGGAAGGTCCCAGATCAAAGATACTATTTAAATGTGAAGCATTATTATTTTTGTTTTTGTTGTTACTCAGACTTTTCTACATAAAAAAAAACACAAATATGATTCTAATGAAAAAATGCCCCAGTTTTTATTTTCATATAAGCTAACTACAGTGTTCTAGAAACTAAAATTACAATACTATATTGTAAATATTATAAATTTGCTTGGAAAATATCAAGCTTAGCATCTTTAATCTTTTTTCCACATCACATTGCTTAAAAAGACTAAAGTAAATGATACCACATATTATAAGACTTTAATTTTATGATTTCAATTTTTAAAAATGTTTTCATTTTGATTACCAGCTGGAAGCACTGCTATAGATCAGCTAGTCCTTGCTCCCCAGGGAGGGAGACTGAAGCCCAGAGAGAAAAGCGCTTCACTCAGCTGGGTGATGGTGGAGACCAGACTGGAGCCCGGCAGGTCCCCTGATGCCTAGCTCTGGCTCTCCAGTCAGTATTTCGTTCTATCTTTTTGAAAGCTGAGTACAATTGACCCTTGAACAACTTGGGGGCTAGTAGCTCAGACCCTTAGCACAGTTGAAAATCCGCATATAACTTTTGACTCCCCCCAAAATTAAGTTGTCCCTCAGTATCTTCGGGGGATGGGTTCCAGCATGCCTCCCCACTCCCTGTGGGTACCAAAATCCGAGGATGCTCAGTCCTCTATATAAAATGGTGTAGATTAATGCACATAGTTGGCCCCCTGCGTCCGTGGACTCCCAACCATGAATGGAAAGCAATACAGGTACTTATGGGGAAAAACCCACATATAAGCGGACCAGAGTATAAGTTCAAACTTGCATGGTTCAGAGGTCATCTGTATTTGCAACCACACCCCTGCTCCCCCTGTTCCGTCCTTTAACACTGCTTTTGTCTCCTATGTTAACTTCGAGTCAGTCTGGAGCCCTCAGTTAGAAGCTTCTCTGGGCCTCAGCATCCTCATCTGTGGAACAAGGTTATTACTGCCTTGTCTGCAAAGCTGCAAGGTCCAAGTGAAATAACATTTGGAAAGTGCCTGGCATGTGATGAGCTCTCAACAGTGTCATTGAAAATACAATGTGGTCCTTAAAATCCACTTGGAGGGGGGAGATATTTCTATCTTGGGACAGGCAAGAATGATTTAAAAATAGATTTTTGAGGGTTTGGACTTGCTGTGAGGCTAGCAAGGCTGTCTCTCATTCAGAACTGGTGAACGCATTGTGTTTTAGTGTACAGACTGGTCCTCCTGAGCAGTCGCTGAACGTAGGACAGGAGGGGTAAAGACGCTAAGGCCCATTTGACTATACCCACGTCTCCCTTCCTCCAGGGCAGGAAGCATCTCTGGGGCTGGAGGAGTGATGATGATTCAGTGATGTAATGGCAGTCACCCTTTCCTGGGGCTTACAATGGGACGGGCGCACAGAGCTCTTCCTAGATAGAGCATTCCCTCTCTTAAATCTCACAGCCACCTGGTGAGGTAAGTCCCCATTTTATCCATGAAAAGCGGAGGCTTGGAGTTAAGTGATTTACACAAGGTAAGTGACAGAGTTAAGGCTTTCTGATACCAAAGCCCCGACTTTTAATTCAAGTTCCTATGCCCAAATTGTTGGTGCTCAAATTCATCAAATAACTGCTCAATTTTCTACTTTGCTGGTGTAGATACAGGCGATTCCCATCACCTGGCAGTTTCCCTGTCCCTTCTGGTGCCAGGGAAAAGGCACCCGGGCTGCTGCGTTAGTTTCCCGGCACTGCGATAACGAAGGACCACAAACTGGGCGGCTTGATGGGGTGGAAAGGTATTCTCTCACCCTTCTGGAGGCTAGAAGTCTGAAATCAAGGTGTTGGCAGGGCCATGCTCCCTCGAAAGCTCTGGGGAAGAATGCTTCCTCACTTCTGCTACTTTCTGGTGATTCCCAGCAACCTTGGGGGTTCCTTGGCTTGTATCCACCTCTGTCTTTACATGACCTTCTTTCCTGTGTCTGTGTGTCTGAATCTCAAGTCATGGAATTTAGGGCCCACTCTGATCCAGTATGACCTCATCGTAACTAATTACATCTGCAAAGACTCGATTTCCAAATAAGGCCACATTCTGAAGTTCTGGGTGAACACGAAATTTTGGGGGACACTATTTAACCCTCTATAACAGTTATCCCTGGAAAGACTATTTATTACCAGCGTGAGAATCCACTCCCAGAAATGACACATTTTTACCTTTTCCAGGGCACTGTGGTAAAACATAAGGCATCTTTCACTTTATAACCCTATCATTTCTATGATCAGGTATTTTCTGTTGCAAATTGCAATGGCACATAGTTAGTCTGGAATCTATTTCATAAGCCTTTTGAAATTTTAATGAGCTGCAAGCAAAATCTAATTTTTCAGAAGAAATAATGCAGCGGCACCTTCTGAAGCACTCAGAGAGCTCGTGGCCATGAACCCTTCCAGGATCTCACCCCGAGAAATGTTCCAAGGCTCACATCTCCTTCCTTCAGAGCCCTGGGCCCTGGAAAACAGGGCCATTTGTCAGGAAGCCATTTATCTGTCTTCATGGCTGGTGGGAGTGAAAAGTGACAAAACAATGTTATCAGAGGCCGTGTTCACAGTTGTGATCGGCGTCAAGGAGACCCCAACTGGTTCTACATTTATTTGTCAGAAATGCCCATAAGATTTGTGCCCACACAAACAAATACAAGTATGCATCATATTTATGTCACGATTCTGGTTGAATTGGAAAGAAAAATTGGCACATTCTTATACTGAATTTTTGAGTCCCCTTTCATGTTGAAAGCAAATTATTTCTTTGTCGAGCCTCTGGGCTCCAGCTCTGCTTGTCTTTTTTCTATCCTTGGAAGATGCCAAGCTTATTCCAGCCTTTATATATCTGTTTCTCCCTTTCTTTCTCCAAATCTTCCTGAGGCCAGGCTCCTTTTTCTCACTCAAGATGTCTTCCCTGACCACCTCCACTTTATTTTCATTATAGTACAATCTTAACCTGACTTGTAATTATTAATATTTTGTCTAATTGTTTTTATATTTGTCCTTCCCACCTTCTATCTAGAATATAAGCTCCATGAGATCAGAGACCTCATTTAACTTCTTGCTGTATCCCCAGCACCTAGAGCAGAACTTGGCACAGAGTAGGTGCTCAATTAATATTTGTGACTGAGTTCACTGACCCAGCCTGGATTCAGTTCTCGTCTTGGACAAAAGAGACTCCAGAAACTCCATTCAGAAGAACTCAGTGTCCAGTCTGTCCTCTGAGACAAAGCAAGAGGCCAGGCCACTGGACACAAGCTGCACTCAAGCCAGCTGGGATCGCGTGGGTAGGTATAGGGAAGGGTAAGAAGGACCGTCCAGGACTACAGAGCTTATTGTTAAAGGTCCAAGATGAAGTGAAATAAGCCAAGAATCCAGTTATCAACTCAAAGGGAATAGGCAAAGAGGGAAAACCCAAATTCAAGGAAACAGGAAAGAATTAGGGAAACCAGACCAAAACAATAAGGTTCAAAGTAAAGAATGGGAGGTGGAACTTGGAGGAAGTCCCTGAGCCATGGAATCGTGGACACAGCTGCTTATAGGGTCTTTGACCAAGTGCACAGGTGGAAAGGAAGCTATTAAGGGTAGTGACTTAGACTCATTCACTCAGAATCAAATCAGACTTTCGATTGGACCAGTTCTAACCTTGCACCCTACTCATAGTTATTGGATCTTTTTTTTAATTTTATTTTTATTAAAAAAAGTTTTTTCCCTTTATTGATTCTAGAGAGAGAGGAAGGGAGAGGGAGAGAGAGACAGAAACATCAATTGGCCGCCTCCTGCTTGCCTCCCACTTGCCTCCCACTGGGGATCGTGCCCCCTGACAGGGAATCCAACCGGCAACCTCTTGGTGCATGGGTTGACGCTCAACCACTGAGCCACACTGGCTGGACATTCTTTTTATTTTCAGACAGAGTGGGGGGGTGGTGGTGGGGGGGGGAGGGAGAGAGAGAGAGAGAGAGAGAGAGAGAGAGAAACATCAATGTGAGAGAGGCACCGAACCGCATCCGAGGTATGTGTCCTTGACTGGAATTGAACCCACGACTCTTTGGTCCACAGGCAAATGCTCTAACCACTGAGCCAAACCAGCCAGGGCTAGATCTTGACCTAATCCCCCAAACCCAGTGCTCTCCTAGAATTGAACATTAGTCCTAGAATTGAACATTAGTCTTATTCCCAGTTATGGAGAGATGAGATGAGCAGAGGATGGAATTAGGTATAGAATAACAGATGTTCTACTGTAAATAGATCTGGCAAGCCTTGTTTCTTACAATTAAGTGTGAGCTTTGAAACGCTTATGAAAAATAATTATTAAAGGAAGAACTCAAAGAGAGCCTTGGGGATAAATGGGGGTCGTATGTTGCTAACTAGCTAGTTATTCCTATGGATAAGCATTGTTTAATCTTTAGCCAGAGCGGTACTGTGATATTTATGCGCTGATCTATAAAGTTTTAAGTGTGCTTTGTTCACAGTAAAATCTTAAAAGTCTGAAGGGTTATCGTTGGCTGGAATAATATGGGGTAAGAGTCCTCAAGGTGTAGCAGAAACACTTGCAGGAAAGAGAAGCGAGGGTCCTAGCCCTGGTCTTGCTGCTACATAGTGGCAAGACATTGGTCCCCCACCCCCATCATCTGCCAAGTGAGCAGATTTCTAACATGGTTGATTCTCTGTTCCCCTGTAATGTGTATAAGATCAGAATTTATATGACGAAATATGCATGTAAGTGTGTTTTCAAGATATATGTGCAATTAGATTGATATGAGTCTAAAAGTAAATTGGCCCGGTGACAGTCACACCCTGTGCTTACAGGAACTATAGTGCCAGATGCGGCTTGGTTTTTGGATTCAGGTTCACGCCGGGACTTTGGTTTGTTCATCTTGCTTCTGTGTTTCTGCCCTCAGGCTATGGTGGACATCTCAGTTGTTTTGCAATCTCAGCCTCTAGTCTTTGTTTTTTCGGTAACAGCCTCATGATTTTTCCTTGGGGAACATCTCTTCTCCACTCTTAGTTCATGGTCAAGAAGGCCGTATGGCCAGGACAGGCCTGTCAGAACGTTATGTTCCTCAGGCCATGGTGAGTGGTTCAGGGATAGGTACATGATCCCGTCAGAACGAACTGGATTTAATCCTTTTTTGTTTTTCACTATTAGAAAGACAGTGTCTGTATTTCTGAAGGACGTTGGGTCTAAATCTGGAGTTTGACGCCCATCTGGACACCGCAGGACAGCCTGACCGATAGCGGAGCCATCGCGGAGGAACGCAGGCTGCACTTTCACCAGCTATCAAGGTCTGAAGAGTCCAGATAATCCGGCTAAGTGTGAAGTTGGTTAATCATGGACTTGAGTTTCATGAACGCTTGAATGTTTTTTTGCTGAAACAAATTTGAACTGGATGTTGTTATTCGTAACCGAAGGAGTCTTGATATAAAGGCACGTATCTTCCCCAATGAGCAATAAAAATGAAATCTTCTAAATTTTAAGTCTCATGACAGCAGGGATGTTGACTGCTTTTCCATCACCTAGGTCAGTATCTGGCCCATTGTAGGCGCTTAACAAATATTTGTTTCAATAATTAGAGCAATGAGGCCCATTAACCAGTTCTTATTATGTAGTAAATATTTGTTATAGAAACTTTGTAAAAGAGACAAAAAAAGGAATAACTGCCCTGGCTGGCATGACTCAGTGGTTAGAGCATTGGCCTGTGCACTGGAGGGTCGTGGGTTCGATTTCAGGTCAAAGGCATGTACCTGGGTTTAAGGTTCCATCCCTGGCCCTGGTGGGGACCAGGGGCGTGTGGGGAGGCAACCAGTCGACATAGATGTTTCTTTCTTTCTCTCTCTCTAAAAATCAATGGCAAAAAAAATCCTCTGGTGAGGATTATATTTTTTTAAAAAAGCAATAACTATCACTAATTACCTTACCATTCAAAGAGAAGCATGGTTACTTTAGTATATGGTATATAGTTTTTTAATCATGTATCATATATTTTTCAAAAATAATATGCATTTCATATACTGTTTTGCTCACTAATTATTCCAATTAATATATAATGAGCCAATTTCCAAGTCACTACATAATGCTTTGCAGCATACTTTTAAATGGCTACATAGTATTTTATTGTATGGATGAGTCAAAAGTTAATTAAGAAATCCCCAATTATGGACTTTTGGGCTACTTCCAATTTTCAGTAATATAAAACAAACTCAATATTTACAAATATCAATGATTATTTCCTTAGCACCATTTTCTAGAAATGAAATTATTGAGCCAAAAAGTATTAACAATTTTAAGATTAAAAAAAAATCCTCACCTGAGGATATGTTTTTATTGACTTTTAGAGAGAGAGGGAAACATCAATGTGAGAGAGAAACATCAGTTGGTTGTCTCCTGTATGTGCCCTGATGAGGAATCGAACCTGTAATTTTTTTGATGTATGGGACCATGCTCCAACCAACTGAGTCACTCAGCCAGGGCCAATTTTAAGATTTTTGATATATATTGCAAAAGACTGTGCTCTCATTAACCTGACTATTAAAAGTTTGAAAAATCTTTGAAAAATGAATAGGTAAGAAATACATTTTTATTTATTTTTCTTTGTTAGTGAGGTTTATATTTTTAAGAAGTATTATAGGTCATTATATTTCTCCTTTTATGAATTCTAGAACAGTTCTTTATTTAATCATGTTTTTAAAATACACTTACTGTATTTTATATTTAAAGATGTTGCTTCAGGCCTGTGGAGCAGAATTAATCCCATGAATTGCAAAAACATTTTGGGTCCCACTGCCAAGCCTATTTGAGATGCTCGTACTGATATTTCTGCTAGGTCTAATCACTTTTTTTTTCTTTTTCTTTATTGATTTTTAGAGAGAGAAGAAAGGAGAGGGAGAGAGAGATAGAAACATCCATGAGAGAGAACATCGATTGGCCTCCTCCTGCATGCCCCCAAGTGGGGATTGGGCCTACAACCTGGGCATGTGCCCTGACCAGGAATTGAATCAGCGACCTCTTGGTGCATGGGTCAATGCTCAACCACTGAGCCACATCAGCTGGGCTAGGTCTAATCACTTTTAAAGGTCTCTTTGCTTACTCCAGACCATCAATGTCAGTAGTAACATCATCAGATGTTCCTATTTCACTAGTTCAAATCATCATCCAGTTTCCCCAGATTATTTATTGCAACACTCTTCCAAATGGTCTTTCTTCCTCAGTCTCCTTCCTGCTCTAATCTATGTCCTGCCTCTCACCTGGAAAATAAACACTCAACCAATCAAACAAATCGTCGCTTGCACTCACATTACTGCCCATAAACCTTCGTTGACTCCACATTGCTTACCGAGTATAGACTGAGCTTCTTGCACTCCAGGCTTACTGAGCTCAAGGCCTTTCATGATTTGGTCTCAGCTTCCCTTCCATTCCAATATTGCATTAGTCTTATAACTCATGAACCAACTAAACTGCCTCTATGCCTTTATTCACATTGCTTTGTTTTCCTTGAATGCCCTTTACTTTCATCTCTGCTTGTCAAAAATCCTTGCAGACACAGTCCATATGCCCCATCCCCACCCCCTCAATGAAGTCATCTCCACTCCTCCAGCCAGGAAAGTCTCTCCCTCTTCTGTGCATCAAACATGTATTACATATAAATCTTAGAGAAACTACCTCCCCACTGTTACCTCCTATGGTTATTTTTATAGATGACTTGTCTTCCTTAATGAGGAGGAGAACACTCATCAAATATATAATTATAACTCTGAAAGGAAAACTCAGTCAAAATATTTAAGAGGCCTATGTTTTCCCCTTTACATTGTAGATCTTGTCCCTGGCCTTTCCTGCGCTTGTATGTCAGCATCTCTCTTAACCTAGTAACTTTATTTCTGTAGCTCTGACTGTCATGATTTCCATTGCAAAATTTGCATGGGGTTTTCTGAAATGCATGTCTGGATTCCACTTTGTTTTTCTTCTGTGCTTAGGAGGAAGAAAGGCGGGGAGTTGGTAAACACGGCCTGGGGACCTTCCCCCAACAGGCAGCCAGACACTTTGATCATTAGTTCTGTTAAGTGTCTTCCTTTCTGCTGCCTTGTGGAGATCTATTTTCCAGGCCTGTTTTGAGGAAGCAGGGAGCCATGGGGCTGTTTAACAGGGTGTTTGTTTCTTGTGAACTTAGTTATGTATAGTCAAAATTCCACTATCTAGAACAGAAGTTAACTTTTCTCTTTTGAACTCAGAATAGGTTACCTGGGCAGAGGGGCTCCTTATCCATAGTGCCATATGGTTGAACCTCACCTGCCCGTCCAGGTCTTAGTATGATTGTGATTTCACTTGGCACTGCCCTGTTAGAAATATCTCTTATGTAACACTGATTTTAAGATAGCAAAAATACTGCTAAAAGCATCACAGTATATTGATACAGTAAGGAAGATAAATACAGTAAGGAAGATAAAGGCATTCCGTTTTCCAACCTTCCTCTCAACCCCCTTTTTACTCAGCAAAACTCACAACAACAAGATATGGTGGGTGGTTGAAAATGAACTTAATTTCCCTTATGACTTTGATACATTTGGTTCTAGCAAGGGATGGCTTGGCTTAAGCTGGGATCCAAGCCCTTGGCCTTCCAGGAGTCACCAGAGGCCACAGGGTATGTGCTCAGGAGCCAGGCACAGAGTCAACCTTCAAGTAGAAGTTTCCACAGCTCATCAGGCATCGCAGAGGAATTTCTGTTAGCCCCTGCTATCTCTGCCCACCTGTCCTACTCTCCTCTGTGATCTCTATCGCCTTCATAACTCCTTCATTTCTGCCCGGCATTTCTCCTGGGTATGCAGCAGCGGTGCTGGTGCCTGGTACTGGGATCTGGGCCTGTTGTGGAGAACCCTGAGCCCTTCACACAGAACCTCTTGGTTTGAGAGTCACTGCAGACTGGGCTTTAGGTCCAGGCTAGAGCTGTGGCCAGTGTTTACTAAGCACCTTTCATGTGCTGGGCACTGAGCAAATTGGGCCAAGGGCAACCACAGTACAAGGTGGAGGCAAATGGAGGTGAAAGTAGCCTGCTTTCATTCAATATTTAAGGAGCCCAGCCATAAGGATGAACCATCATTGTCACCAGCAGACACTTTCCCCTTATTTTGAGCAAAATGTATATTTTTGGTTAAGCTCATCTATATGCTTTCTTGGCCCTAAAGGGGCTGACTGAGTGTTCCAATGCAAACTTTCAATGTGTCAGTTCATTGATTAAGAAATTGCTGTTGGTTCACTGACTACATTATGGCATTTACTCATTCATTCTTTTTTTTTTTTTTTTTTTTTTTTGTGAATCGGTCCTTTTTTAAAAAAATTAATTAATTTATTTTTGTTACAGATGTTTCTCCTTTTCCCCCCGAGACACTCTCCTCCCTATCCCACCCCCCACCCCCCAAGCATTGTTGTCTATGTCCATCTCCTACTCTGTACAAGACCCTAGGCTCACCACTGTGAAGGAAACAAATATAAATAATAAATTCCTGATGCTGATTTCAAGGAGCTTCTGGACTAGTAGCAAAGACAGTCATTATACAACCAACCATTACGGAAATACATAGAAAGTAAGTGTTTATTAGTGGTGCATAGTACAGTGGGAACCCAGAAAAGGAATAATTAATTCTACTTGGGGATCTCTGAGGTGGTTTTATAGAGATGTTAAACTTAATTTGGGTCTTAAAGAATGCATTGGACTTTGCAGATGAAAATGAGGAGAAAGGCAGTTTTCTTCTAGGTTGAAGAAATGGAATTAACATGATAGTGAGGCTTGAAAATGCACGGCATATGTGGTGAGTGGTCACTTGAGCTTGAAATGTGGGGTGGATGGAGAAAGTGTTGAGGTTGAAAAGGTGGTGTTGAACTTTGGAAGCTCTTTAGTACTATATCAATGACATTGGAACTTTATTATGTAGGCAAGAAAGACCCACTACAGTCTTCTGAGGGGACCAGCGACCTAAACAAAGTTGCATTTTGTAAACACCCTTCTGAGAGCATGGTGTTGAGTTGAAGGGAAGAAGTTGTGAGCAAAGAAACCAGGTAAGAAGCTTATCCAAACAAGAGATAAGGAGAGCCCACACTAGGACTATAAAAGGGACTAAGACTATTTTATCAACCTCATCTACTCAATTCATTCCTTTAGTCTAAAATAGGATGGCTTCCAGTAACCTTTGAAGAATGAGGCTGATAATTTAATTTTTAAAAAGCAAACCTAAAGAGGTCTTTCTAAACTCTATGCTAGACTGTTCATATCAATGAAGCTTTTATTAAAGCCCTAGAGTTTGTAAGGCCTTCCTGGAGGATACATGGAAGGAAAAAGACTTAACAAGACAACAGTTCATTTTGAAGAACCAGACACAGTCACATAAGAAAATAACCAGAGCTACCAAGCACTATGTACAACATGGGATTTATATAATACAATGCTCCAGAAGGGTCGTATACCTCCATCCATTTTTTGTGTGAGGAGAATTCAATTAGCTTTTTTCATCCTGATGGCATCAAACTCATGGCAAGAAGCCAAAGGCAGAAGAGGAGGTTGGATATTTTCAGGGGTACTTGATTGAAAAGTGAGAGCTTGCCATATCCAAGGCCTTAAAGCTTCATTTGCTGTTAATAAAAAATTCAGTATGAACATTCTCCAGTAATGTATAACCTATTTAATTAAATTCAGCTAACTTTTGCCATGTGTCTATTATGTATAAGCCACTGTTCTAGAGTACAAAGATGAACAGCAAGAAATTATCTTTGTCTTTACCCACAAGTGGGAGAGCTGAGGTATTTACTCCCACAACTGTATTTGATTAGAAACCTCACTGACATGCTGCTGATGAGATAGAGCATGAATGAGGGTCAAATGAAATAAAGCTAGTAAGTTAGTTCTTTGTCTTCTTTTTTTCTTATATTGTTAGAGAGTTGGCTGAATTTGTTTTTTTCTAATCACTCTGTAAAGTTCATTGAGTCACTGTTTATTTTTTTCATCTGAAATATAGGAGTCATACTTATAAATGTGAAAATGTCCAGTTTTGGGTCCTGGGTACTCAATACGTTAATTTTCTTTCCTTTCACTGTTGGATCTGTTCCTTAGCATCGGAACTTCACCTCTTTCTCAGATGGATTTACTATTTCCTCTGAGGCTCCATGGTCATTTCTTTTTCCCTTTTTTCTCATTCAGTCTCTCTTTTTCCTCCTCTCAGATGGTTTCTTTTTTCCTCTGACTCTTTACTTCCTTACATGACTTACTGTTTATTCTTCCCTCTGCTTTTTTTTTTTTTTTTTTTATCCTCACCCGAGGACATTTTCTCATTTTTTGTTCAGATAGAGTGGGAGGGAGAGAGAGGGAGAGAGAAACATCGAAGTGAAAGGGACACATCGAATGGCTGCCACCCGCACGACCAACCAGGGCCGGGGACAAACTGCAACCAAAGCACATGCCCTTAGCGGGAACCGAACCCGGGTCTCTCTGGACCGCAGGCCGACGCTCTAACCGCTGAGCCAAACCGGCCAGGGCTTCCCTCTGCTTTTTGATACTAAATGTCTGCCTCTTTGATCTTGAAGAAGGATTGAAGTTACCATGTTAAGACTCTTATGTTCCTAATTCTAAACTTAAAAACAAGTGAATGCAATGTTTCAGATTTATTTAACAAAAAATAAGGTGGTACCTTTTATTTAGCCTTGTCTTCTCCCATTCTCCATGGAGAGGTGACCGAGGGTAGAAAGTCTATATCCCAGGGTCTGTTAGAGATAAGAATCTCCCTAGTAAACTTTATAAATGGATTAATCTGTGTCTGATTATTGTCTCAGTTAATTGGCCAAGCCAGCTTTTGCCAAGATACCTCACTGTTCATTCTTCACTGTGTCCAAACTCAGCTCTCATAGGCAGCCAGACTTCAGATCAGCTTTTCTGAGCAGAGCTGAGCTCTGGAATAAATTGTGGAAGGCAATTCCAAAAAAGTTGCATTGCCTCTACCTTCTAAGAGCACATGTCTTTGGTTGGGAGAGGTGAACTAGTCTCCATGGATTGAAAGTGAATCTCTGGAAATCTATATCTATTTCTCTTGTTTACATGAAGAATAGTAGCATTCATTTATTCATTCAGAATGTGTGTCTACTTGGAGCCTGCTCTTTGCCAGGTGCTGTATGTTGACCCTATTTAATAATAGAACTCTGTTTTATAGATGAGGAAACTGAGACTCAGGGAGAGTAATGATGTTATCATGAGCAGTTCTCTGAGATTTAGGTCCAACTCTATATGACTTCTATGCCTCGTCCCATTTTTTGAACGTTTACCAAGTGCTAGCTTCCATGCTGCGGGAGTTGATGCTTAGTTAACAAAGCAACAACTAGATATAAAGATTATTAACACACTTTACAAGGGAGGACCTTGAAATAATGGCTTGAACATAAGTACTGAAGAGAATAGTTTTGAGTTGGAGTGGAAGGTAAGATTAGGAAGGCAGATCAGGGGGCTGATTATGGAAGGACTGGAGTACTAAGTGAAAAAGTATAGACTAGCTGAGAGGTAATTGTGAACATTGAAGCTTTTTGTTTTTATTTTGTAGCTTTATCCTCATAAGAGAAATCATATTCCCCAGACTTTTAAATCTTAGAAGTTATTATAAAAATAAATATATGTGAAAATTGTTTCTTTTTTTTTTTCTTCAGAAAGGAAACTTCTTAACTTAAAGGCATCACTATATTTTAATGTTTATAAAGTACAAAAGGCATTTTTGGTGGGATTTATAAATGAAATAAATGAGGAGCTGGCTGTATGGATTGATGAAAATTAAAGTCACAGCAAAATAATGAAATGTTAGAAAAATAAGAGATACTGACTTGATATAAAAAGAGAATAAATCTGTTCCAAAGACGGGCCTCACTTAGGAATGTTTCACCAATACCAGGGTCAAGGATACCTACAAAGTCAAAGTTGAGAAATGATGAAACAATCTTATACGACTGGGATTTTACTTTAATCTGAAGATGTTCTCATTGAATCCAAATTCATGGAAGTTTACTTTTGTAGTTATGAAAAAAAGATTGCCAAATAATTTAATAGTCTAAACAAGATGCCATGAAGATACTTAAAGTGCTTGAGAGCACAAATCATAATTAAGTACCCTCACATGTTTCAGTAAAACACTTTATATACAATATATATACTACCTACAAATTATTTTTATTATCTGCTAAAATAATTTCCTAAGACCATCTTCTATGCTTCACTTTAATTAGTTTGATTTTAGTATACATTTGAAGGTAAATTACATATTTAAAATCTTTTCAAATATTCTTAATTAGTGCAAGTGGAAGGTTTTTAGTCTTCAAAATGGATGTATACTTTTGGCTTATTACACCAAACAAATCAGGTCGATTTCACAATGTAAGGTAAGTTATGGGAGCTCAGCACATTCATTGAAGAAATTGGAAGAGCCATTACTTAATTTTAGACTTCCAATCTGCTTAATATATTTGCAATTTGTATCTGATTAGAGCTAGAAACTTCCTTTTACTAATGGTGTTCAGAATATTTTGGACGATAAAGGGTCTGCATCTTACTTCATAAATTTGTGCTGTACAATTACATATTACATATGAAAATAGTTATTTTTAATTTGACATAAGAACTAGGAGATTATGTGATCCAGGCTGAAAATATCATAAAAGAATAGTGTAATATGTACAGCTGACTTTAATCTTCATTTTTCTCCCTTTGTAAAACTTTATGTTTATATATGTAGGCTGGAAAGGGAATCTGAAGCTATTATCCTAAATAAATAAAAGCCCTCCATTATGCATTATATCCAATTACCTTTGTATTTCAGGTAAAAGACGTTTTTATTTTTTGCCTATAATTTCCAGATATTTATGTAAATTCTCTATTCGTGTTCCATTGCCTTTCATTTTGAAGCTGTTCTCAGACCAGCTCTGGTATTCTCAAGAATAAAGAACATGTGTTTCATACACTTTGTATTTCCCCAAGTGCCTAATACAGTGCTCTGCATACACTGAAACCTTAATAAAGGTTTTTAACTGATGATGGTATTAGAGTTGATAGTAATGATGGTGGTGGTGGTGGTGAGGATGATAGAGATGGTGCTACACTGGGCACGTAGTGATTTCAGAATATTAAAAACATAATGAAGTCTCATTGAAACATGAAGTCGGTCAGTGAGCTATTTTAAAATGGGTATAGCTTAAATATATTTAGAAAACATACTGTATTTTTTTAAAGTATAGCAAATAGGGTAGGAGTGTAGACTCTGGAGTTAGACTGCCTGAGTTAAAATCCTTGCTACTCTACTTTATTAGATCATAACTTTGTACAAAAGTATCATAATTATTCTGTGCCTCAGTTTCCTCATCTGTAAAATGGGGATGTAATGGTATTTACTTTTAGGAATATTATAAGGATTAAAGGTTATAAGGTTGAATACTATATAAAGGATTTAGCAGATTACTTACTATACAGTACACACTTGATAAGTGATAGTTATTACCATTATTATTATTAAATAGAGTCTTAAAATAAAAAAGGTACATGTTCATTATAGAAAACTTAGGAAGTATAAGAATAGAAAGAAGAAAAACCACCCAATGTCCCATCCCCCAGGGCAACCACTTATTAATAGTTTGACATATTTACTTTTATTGTATATCAAGTTGTACAACTTAGTAGTGTAGACTTAGAATAGGTAAGATATCCAGTTGACATTAGCGATGACAAAATTAGGTAAATTGTAGGTAAAAACATTGGGCAGCCATTATAAAAATGAAATGTTAAGATCATGTGGAAATATGAGAAAATGTTTAATATAATGTTAAATGGAAAAAGATAAATGTAAAATTAATATGCACATGCAGTATATTTGATTTTTTAAAATTAAATATGCAAAATAAAATTAGGTTCACGGCGGTAGGATTATGTGAATTTATTATAATTATTGTTATTACACTTATTATTAGTACTGTTATTGTTACTTTAAACTATGTCAAACTTACTTTTTTTTCTTTATTGATTTTTTAGAGAGAGAAGAAGGGAGAGGCAGAGAGAGATA
The DNA here is from genome assembly GCA_030848825.1 of Tadarida brasiliensis. Classification (NCBI taxonomy): domain Eukaryota; kingdom Metazoa; phylum Chordata; class Mammalia; order Chiroptera; family Molossidae; genus Tadarida; species Tadarida brasiliensis. The sequence continues at coordinate 37,005,725 of CM061257.1, read as the reverse complement.
GAAACATCAATGAGAGAGAACATTGGCTGCCTCCTGCATGGCCCCCACTGGGGATTCGGACCACAACCTGGGCATGTGCCCTGACTGAGAACCGAACCGGCAACCTCTTGGTGCATGGATCGATGCGCAACCACTGAGCCACACCGGCTGGGCCAAATTTACTTTTTAAGACATGGTGCTTGGTGGAATTGTCATTATTCCATGGCTGAGTCATTGGATGACAGTGTGAACTCTGCTGTCCCTTATACCATGGGCCTGGAGGGGACGTGAAAACAGCAAAGGTGGTACTTGCTGGGCACTCACAAGAGACCAATATGTGGGGTTAGTTTGAGCAATTGTATATGCTGAGCTTGTTCAGGTATACATCTTGAGGTGTATGTGTTTGTGTGTGTGTGTGTGTTGGGGAGGAAAGGAGAGACAGGAAAAGACAGAAGAAAGCACAAAAGGAGGAGGTGAGGGGAGCAAGACCTAAGATAAAAAGGGGTTAGAGGAGGTCTCTTTGAGCTAGAAGTTGTAGGAAACATTCAGACAACTACACATTACACATTTTGTTTCAAATGATAATTAGTGCATTCCCCCCGATATCTGTATTTCCATTGCTACCTTTTTTGATATTTAAATAAAAAGGCATATATGAGTTGGAGATCACATGCCATCTTTACTAGGAATCCTGAGGGTAAAGTGACATAGTGACTTGGCAGAGGGGATTGGGTGGGACATTTGTAAAACCTACAAAAATGTCATAGGACAAATACCTTTATTTAAAGTGCCTGTGGTTATCCTAAAGAAACAGCCAGATTATCACGCTGTGCATCCTGTTCTGCCAATGGTAGCTTGACCCCCGGCTCAGGATGAACGACAATGCTTGCCAGGTTTCAACAGCATCATTTTCCTAACTGTGATTTTGAAAGGGGGAGACGGGAGGTGGAGGCTGGTGAAAAGCCTAGGGTGTTCAAAACTAATTATTTGTTGGACTCATTTTTGAAGCGTCTCCTAAGTGGAAGAAGGAGGTACCTCTGTTTCCCAGAATGGCTGCCTGCTGCCAGATTAGAATTTCCCTCCTAAAACCTCCCCTGCCGAATTGGGTAGCAACAGTAACTCTGACAGACACGTGGAGCTCCTCTCAGTGGAGAGAAAATCCTTTTCTAAAATCAAAAGGACATTTGAATTTTACCTCTCGGGGTAAAAGAAAATAATAGCAATCTATATATTTTACGTTTTGCTTAGTTTTATCCGCGGGGGGTTTATGTTACTTGTAGCTCAGGGAGGGCTATGGGTTCAGCCTTGCAGAGGGTTTCTTCTGGACGTGGTTGCTGACACAGGAGCCGACGTTTTATCAAAAGCAACATCAAAACACAAGAAAATAGTCCCTGCGAAAAGGAGCAGAAAGTCGTTCGTGCCACGCACGACACTCGCCGAAAGGCATATAAAAGCAGTGAAACATTTAAGACTCAGAAGGAAAACAGGAAGGACAAGAAATTCACTTTCAGGGAGAGCTGGAGGACTGTGGAGGACTTCCTCCGTAATCCTATCTTCTCTCCACGTGTTTGTGTAACTAATACCCTCCATCTGCGCAAACACATCAAGGGGCATGCATCTTTTGGGGTGTTTCTCTGGGATGCATTTTCTGTCTCCGGTTGAGGTGGAGAACTTGGGCACTAATTGATTCTGCCTTGGAAGGCAAGGTGGCTCGTTAACGAGCAGTTTCCCCAGCACATTTGAGAATGAGTCTGCACTAAGTTATGAGAGAAAAAAAAAAAAAAAGAGTTGAACGTTGGAGATTTTCTATTCCATTAACTTTCCAGCAGTTTAATGATTGACCAAATACTTATCTGCAAAGTTAAAACCCGGTAGCACCAGGCAGATAGACACAACTGGGCTTTTGGGCAACTCAGTGGGGTCCAGGAATGTGGGGAACTGATCTGAATATTCCACCTGAGGAGTTGACAGGACTAGGGCATGTGTCACCCCTGGGCTGGGTCGGAGGAAAGGTAAACATCAGATTCTTAAGCTCTCTTCCTCCACTTTCCTTTATAATGCACTTAATCTTCTACTTGTATGTAATATAAATATTTAATTGTGACTATAATATATGTATATTTGGGCATCTGGGGTAAGGTAACATAGGAATTTGTGTTTCAAGAGCTCAAGTGTGGTTGGAGAATGAGCACACAAAAAACTAACAATACAATAGCATAACTTTTGGAATAATCCAGAGATGTAGAAAGTAATAAGTGCAACCAGTTTGAAAGACTGTTTAGCAATGCATGCTCAAGTAAAACATATACATTTCCCCTATGACCTAGCAATTCCACTTCTGAGTATATACACAACAGAAATGAGTGCGTATGTCCACAAAAAGATATGTAAAAGAATGTTCACGGAAGCTTTACTCATAATAATAGCCCCTGAATTGAAGCGATCCAAATGTCTATCCACAGAAGAAAAGACAAATTGTGTTATATTCATAGAACAGAATATTACACAAAAGAGGACATACTGTGTGATTCCATTTATATAAAGTTTAAAAATTAATCTATTATGATAGCAGTTGAGGTTACCTTTGGATGGCAAAGTATTGATTAGGATGGGGTACCAGAGAGTTTGCTGAGCTACTGAAATGGTTGATATCTTGATCTGGGTGGTGATTACAGGTGTCCATATATGTAAAAATCAATCAAGCTGTATAGTTAAGATTTTTGCCCTTACTGTATACAAGTTATACCTCAGTAAGATAATTTTATACCATGATTATACTAAAAATAAAAGAAAGTGACATGGTAACATTGGTGAGGGAACCATTACTTTTTCCTGGGGGAATGAGATGCACACACAAGGGACATTTGACCTACTGTGTTGGGGGGGGGGGTGGTTCAGGCCTTCTGATCAAGGTTTCAAGGATTCTGACATGAGTCAAGAGGCAGTGTTAGTGGTCCAGAGAGAAAGTTGATTGGGGCCAAAAGTAGGGCAGTAGGAATGGAAGGAGGCAGAAGTGAGAACATTTCAGAGGCAGAAAGAGAAGGGTTCTCAGGCGAATGAAGTGGGGTGTGGGAAGGGTGGGTGGGGAGAGGGTAAAGGAGAGAGAATGGCTCTAAGTGCTGTCCTCCTGATGACTGGGTAGCAGATGCCGCTGCTAATAGAGAAGTTTGGAGGAGGAATGCATTTGGAACCACCTTAAACCGTATGATCATTTGGCCTAACTTGGCAGCAGTCAGAACCAGCATTTAAATCAATTAACAGCAGCTAATACATGACTTAAATTCTGCTCCCTTTTGTTCTACACACATGATCACAAAGCACAGAATTCTTATGCTATGTCTGTATAATGTAGAGCTTATGTAGAGCCTTCCAGTGCCCTGAAGAGAAGTTTTAAAATGTTGAATTGTGATGCTATTTATACATTTATATAAATGACTCTCTTCTATTTCTAAACTCAGGTTCTTTCTGGAGTATTGTTAAATTTTGTGAAAAAACGCTAACAAATTTTTCAGCTGTGGGTGCACTACTATGCCAAGTCCAAGAAGCTAGGTATAGCTGTGTGTGTGGGTGTGTGTGTATGCATGTGTGTGCGCATGTGTGTATGGAAGCATGGGCTAGCTTCTCTTGTTTTGTTTGCTAGGGGGCACTGTAATTCATCTTACTGTTCATGCTCATTTTGAGTTCTTACAGTTGAGTACTACAGTAATTTAAGATGGTGTTCACCCAGAAGAGTTTTGGGCTCAACAAGATCTTTGGAGATGGAAAAGCTTGTCTCTGCTTGTGTACTACTGCTTGACAAAACTATTATCTCCCTTTTTGTTTAAAACCAACTTAATGTGCCCAGCCCATGTGGCTCAGTGGATTGAGCATCGTCCCAGGGACTGAGAGGACCTGGTTTGATTCCCAATCAGGGCACATGCCTGGGTTGCGGGCTTGATCCCCAGTAGGGGGCGTACAGGAGGCAGCCGATCAATCTCTCTCTCACATCAATGTTTCTGTCTCCCTCCCTTCCTATGTCTCTAAAAAATAAAATAAAAAACATATTATAAAAAAAAACCACAATGTGACCCTACCCTATATTTAAAATAATAATAATAATAATAATAATAATAATAATAATAATAAAACCTACTTAATGTGTTTTTGGTAGACATTCCTTTTCATTTCTGCAGCATTAACACTGAATGGCTGTCATCTGGATGTTAGGGAGAGTTATGTGGGTTGCAGATACTTTATGCTTTCTACCTACCCGTGCAGGTCTACAGAGAAACAAACCATTTCATTTCCTGGGACAGGTCAGAGTAACTTTACGGCTCCTCCTGCTGCTTTTCCTGCCCTGGGGGGCGGGTAAGAATGGCTGACAGAGAGCTTCCTGTTTCCTGTTTGCCTCTAGGAGAGCACAATTCTAAATGCCCCATTTCTCTGCCTTTGCAAAAGCAATTGTCCTCTGCTCTTAATCAACCCCCCTGGGAAGTCACCTGCGATTCTTTGGAGGGTCCAGCCTTCTAGAGATAACACTGTTGTTAAAAATTCCTCACTGTGCTGCTTGTTAGAGGAACAAAATGAAATGGTAAACCTGTTGATGAATTACAGCTCTTGTTATAGGAAAAAAGGAAGACTTTCTGAAGTTAAAACTTCATTAACTAATTTTTTGAATATTTGTATAGTTCATTTATTTTTAGTATGTAACAAATTGTCTTAAATCTGGAAATCCTTTTAATAAATTTTTTATTTACATTTTTAAAAGTAAGAAAAATTATTTTTCTAGGTCAATCTGATAAATTTGTGAATTTGAGCAGATTAATTTTATGCCTCATGAAATGAGGATTTTCAGTTAAGTGATTCATTTTATGAAAAGCATTAAGAATGCCACCAGATTCACATTTGGAGACAGAAATGTACCTGTGATGTGACCTGTCAGCTGAGATTCCAGGCTCTCTATGATTCCATCTGTGTAGTCTCAGTGTTCTTATGTTCTAGAATCCTCTATCCTTATGAAATCCATCCAGTCACAGCTCTCTGAACCTGCTTGGCCTTTTTCCAAACTCTAGAGCAATGGCTCTCAAAGTGGTTCAGTGTGCATTAGAATCACCTGGAGGGCATGTTACAGCATAGATTTCTGAGTCGTGCCAGTGTTTCTGATTCAGTAGGTCTGGGATGAGGCCTGAGAACTTGCATTTCTAACCAATTACCAGGTGATGCTGATACCTTGGGTTCAGGGACCACACTTTGAGGACCACTGCATTTGACCTTTGCTTGAAACATCAATGGTAGAATAAATAATGGACCTCCAAATATGTCTATATCCCAATCCCCAGAACATGTGAATATGTTAATTCACCTGGCAAAGGGACTTTGCAGGTATGATGAAGGATCTTGAGATGGGGCAATTACCCTACATTTTCCGACAGGTCCAGTATAATCACAATGGTCCTTGTAAGAGGGAGGCAAGAGATCAAAGGCAGATAAAGGAGATGTGATGACAGAAGCAGAAGTTCAAGTGATGCACTTTGAAGATGGAGGAAGGGGCCACAAACCAAGAATTTCAGGTGGTCTTTAGAAGATGGAACAGATAAGGAGACATTCTCTCCTGCAGCCTCTAGAAAGAACAACACTCTGCCAATACATTGATTTTAGCCCTGTAACACTCATTTCAGACTTCTGACCTCAGAACCATAAGACAATACAGTGTGTTTTTTTATTTTTATTTTTTGTTAATCCTCACCTGAGGATATTTTTCCATTGATTTTTAAATAGAGTGGAAGGGAGGGAGGGAGAGAGAGAGAGAGAACCATTGATGTGAGAGAGACACATCAATTGTTTGCCTCCCAAATGACCCTGGCCAGGGCTAGGGATCAAACCTGCAACCCAGGTATGTGTCCTTGACTGGGAATTGAACCTGAGACCCTCTGGTCCATGGGCTGATGCTCTAATTACTGATCCAAACCAACCAGGGCCATTGTGTTGTTTTAAGCTACCAGGTGTGCGCTAATTTATTTAAGCTGCACTTGGAAACTAATACAATATCCTATCCCACTTTGCAGGTTACCTAAATTCTATCCACTTTAGCTCAAGTGCTAACAGCAGTCTACCCCAACATGCATCTTTATGATGTTTTTACTCAATGATATCAGTTCAAAATTTTCTATCCTTCTGTGAATTCCTAGAATCTTTATTGTCTTGACCAAGTATATAGATGTGTATGATCTCCTTCATTTAACATTTTGCTATGTTGTAGACCTCAAGCTGAGGCTGACAGTGAAAAGCTAGAATTCCTGTTCTTAAGGGGCTTCTAATCTATCAGGGGAGGCAGATATAACATGGCCACCTTAATCGTATATATCAGATACATGATTATGTTACATAACTACATAAATCACATGTTACATAACTACATGTGATTTATGTGTGTAGTATATATCATGCACATAATGTAACATGCTGCATAGAGTATGACCATTCAGTTACATGTCTTTCTATGTAGAGATTGTATAGTTCTGGTGAAAAGGGACAATTTCCTATACTACTATTTTCTGAAGATAGCAGTGGGCTATGCTCATTATTTTAAAAAGCCTGATAGAGAAAATATACTTTTCTTATATTAGGATTATATGAATTGTCATTTCAGAAATACATACTTAGTAAAATCTTTCAGACTTTTGAGTCTGTAGTGGAAGAAGGAAGAGAGATAGAAAGGAAGTTCTGTTCTCAACCCACAACTAGCACTTCATCATGGAAAGAGCATTGGATGGGAGTTAAAAAGCCAAAGTTATTGTTTCGGAGCAAATACATCTGTAAAATGAGTGAGTCTTACTAGGTTATTGCTAAGGTTCTTTCAGATCTACACTTCTGTGGTTCTGTGATATTTTCTCACAACCAAAGCACAATGCTTGTGCTGCTCCAGAAGCATCAGGCTGTTCTATGTTCCACACGTTGCTAAAGTATAAGCATGTCTGTTTGTGGAACAAAATGGGGTTCTCAGACACAAACTAAAATGAAAGTTTAGACATAGGATAAAATTACTTATTTGGAAGTGAATTCAAGTAGGCTATTTTACTGTAACAATTTAGAATATATGCAACGCCTCTTGTTCTCTAATAGCTAAAAAACAAAAATGTCTCAATGTCCTAAGCACCTTGCAACACAAGGAACAGGCTGTTTACAGAACACGAAGTGAAACGAAGATCCGGCAGTCAGTGGGTCAACTTGACAAAGGTAGGTTATGAGAGATTATGATTCACTCCAGGGCAATTTGTCAAAATCATCAGTCACAACAGTTCTGGTAATGCTGAATTGCAGATGACTTCTTCAACTAATAATAATTAGAAATGGTAGATAAAATTTAAAAATACATATCTTTGAAGGTATCTGAAAGCTACCAAGACACAGAGAGGTTGCGGGGCCAAGATGCTAGAGAGAAGAAAAACACAAAAATGAATCCAACTTTCTGTTGCCAATATCTCTCTCCAGGCATTGGGTGGCTCACAGGTGGAGGATGAAACATGAAGAAGCTGCATGGAAAATGGTGGCTGAGAGGCTGAGTTTCTTCCATGTTACATAGCTGAAGGAGCAATATTGAATCCAGGGCCCACCAAGAAGGAGGGGCTCTTAAACATTCCAGGCTTTCATCTGAGATCCCCAAAAGATTGCAACCCAGGAGTAAGTATAAAATAGATTACCCTTACAAAAAACAAAATCCTTTTCTCGCCAGCTCAATTCTTGATTAGATTACAGTGATCTATTCTTACTATGAACACCTACTAAAAGCAAAAGTAAATCATCTTCCCAGCCAGATGGCTCAGTTGGTTGGAGCGTCATCCCATACACCAAAAAGGCTGTGAGTTCGATTCCCGGTCAGGGCATATACCTAGGTTGCAGGTTTGTTTCCTGGTCGGGGTATGTATAGGAGGCAACTGGTTGATGTTTTTTTTCCCTCTCTCTCTCCTTTCCTCTCTCACTAAAATGAATACAGGTCCTTGGGTGAGGATTAAAAACACACACACACAAAAGTAAATCATCTCTGTAGGACTATAATACCAAACAGAGCTTCAAATGGTCTCTCTAGCTTTTTATCCTCAATGTTTGGCATGAAATAAAAATTTGCCAGGGATACTAGCAGACAAAACCAAATGATCAAAAATTAAGGGGAAAATAAGACAATAGATACAGTCGGACACAATATCCTGATATTTGAGGTAACAGTCCAGGCTTCAACATGATATTTTGGAAAGGTTAGATGACAAGATGGAAAGTTTCCACAGGGGACTGGAAACCATGAAAAAAAGCTGAACAGTAGTTTTTTTTAAAAAAAATAGATTATTAGAGAGAGGAAGAGAGGGAGAGAGGGAGAGAGACAGAGAGAGACAGAGAGAGAGATGTGAGAGAGAAACATCAAGTGGTTGGTTGCTTCCTGCATGTGCCCCAGCTGGGAATCAAACCCACCACCTTTTGGTTACAGATGATGCTCCAACAAGCTGAGCCACACTGGCCAGGGCTAAATAGTAGTTTCATAACTGAAAATTTCAATAATTGAAATTAAGAATTTAATAGATGGGTTTAAGAGCACATTAGAAAGAACAAAGTAAAAGTTAAGAAACTGGAAGCTAGATCAGAAGATATCCAAACTGAAGAATTGAGAGAGGACAATATGAAAAATACAAAATCAAATGTCAGAGGCACTGGAACATCGTGCAAAGATCTAATGTGTGCGATTGAAGTGCCAGGAGAGGGAAGAGAGAATAGCGCAGAAGCAGTACTTGAATAATGATCAGAGTTCTTGGAAACTGATGGAAGATATCAAGTCACAGACACAAAAAGTGCTCTGGACTTCAAGCAGAATAAATACAAAGATTCACTCTGGGGCCTGGATGAATCTTTGCCCAACTGTTAGTTTACCCAACTAAAATACTACAATTTTCAGACTATTGTGTAATGAGGGGGTGGCCACTGAGATGTAGCAGAATTTGTTGATTTGGTTTGCCAGGAAAATTCTTTAAGAAAAACAGACACTGTCATATGCCCTTTGCCCTTGCTCATTCCCCCCTTCCTGCTTCTTAGAATGAAGCATAACAGCTGAGTTTCAGTAGCCTTATCGGTAACCATTGTAGTGATTAATTTTATGTATCAACTTGTATAGGCCACAGTACCCAGATATTTGGTTAAACACTAGTCTAGATGTTGCTGTGAAAGTATTTTTTTTAGATAATATCAATATTTAAGTCAGTAGACTGAGTAAAGTAGCTTTCCCTCTATAATGTGAGTGGGCCTCGTTCATTCTGTTGAAGGACTTAAGAAACAAATCTGGCATCCCTCAAAGTAGAGGAAATTCTGCCTGCAGTCTGCCTTTGGACTCAAATTGAAACATTAACTTTTTTCCTGGGTTTGCAGCCTGCTGGCCTGCCCTACAGATTTTGGACTTGCCAGGCTCCACAATCATGATTCCTTAAAATCGGTCCCCCTCTCCCGTAGATTATACACACATCCTGTTACTTCTGTTTCTCTGGAGAACCTAATATAGCCATGAAGGTCATTTATTTTATTAAATATGCATCCCAAAATAGCACTCACTGAGAAAATGGCATTTTAAAAAGTACCTGAATCATGACCAACTTTTCTTTTTCTCATACAGCAGGTGTGCAAGGCCAAAGTCCTAGTGGATTCCATTTTCATCACTTGTGTATTAGCTCCTATTTTAAACTATGTGAAGGGGCCCTGGCCGTGTTGGTTACGTGTATTCCCTTTCACTGAAAGGTTGCTGGTTCAATTCCTGGTCAGAGCACGAGCCCTGGTTGCAGGCTCCATCCCCAGTAGGGAGCGTGCAGGAGGCAGCTGATCGATGTTTTGCTCTCACATGGATGTTTCTCTCTCTCTCTCTCTCTCTGAAAATCAATAAAAAATCTTTAAATAAAAAAATGTGAAGGGACAAGGAAGATGGATTCTCTACTATGAGTTATTAATAGTGAATGGCCATGAATCAGGCCAACTGAATCTTTCAGGTTTATCTAGTTCTACCACATGAAGATAAATTTCTCTTGATTGATATTAAATGCTCTACATATGTAAAAAAATCAAATCCAATTTCCATTACATTCATATATGACAAATAAAGTAAGGTATTAAAGACACATAATATATTATAGATAGCATGTATGGAATGATTATTTTAAGACAATGACTTAGATATTTATTATTTAATTCCTTTGAAATAGAAAAACAAACTAGTTGAACATCACAAAATGAAGCAAAAGTACAATTCAGACCAACCCTAAAACTAAGAAAGATTGATTAATATTATTTGCTTTATTCAGAGGCCAAATTAAGGCTAGAAATTAAACTAGAAATTGTGCACTAGAATTTCTCATCTCTGTAGAGTGAAAATAATGTTACTGAATATATATTTTTCTACCATTTGCCTTGTCTCTTACTGGGGCTGAGTTCTTAACTCTATCAGTTATGACAGTGATTTTTTTTCTTGCTTTGAAGAAAATATTTTGTTTTCCTTCAATGACATTTTTTTTTTCCCATGAAGTCTATTGGAAGGAATTTATAGATGCTCTTGTTACGGGTTTTATCTGGATTCTGAAAGAAAATTCCATCACATAAATTTTGATGTGAATGAATGCTGCACCATTGGCCTACGAGACATTATGATAAACTTTAGCAAAGTCATAAATAAAAAAAAGTGCTTTGGGACTAATGATTAATGCACTATACACTATTTAAGATAAGCTTTATCAGATACATCACATCTAAAATTGGTGTAGCTGGGAAATACTATAGTTGGTGATTTTTTTAAAAGTCCAATAGTAATATTTTTCCATGGATAACTATAAAAATTTTGAAACCTTTCTTTGAAAGCCGTACATTTTCTGGACCTGAGAGACTATTTTACTTTTGTGTACCATAATCTCGAGAAATAATCAGGATGTTCACATTGCAAAACCACAATACCCAGAAAGTGTGCAGGCCCAGAGTAGAAGGCTTTGACAACCAAATACCAATCTGAAATTAAGTTTCTTTATTCTCTCCATTTATTCTATTAATTAAAAATATTTGTTTTCTGTTCTTTTTCTTTCTTTCTTTTTTTTTTTATCCTTACCTGAGGACATTTTTGCATTTTATCTTGAGATATAGAGTGGGAGGGAGAGAAGGAGGAAGAGAGAGAGAGAAACATCGACGGGTTGCCCCCCACACAACCCCAACAGGGGCCGGGGACAAACTGCAACCGAGGTACGTGCCCTTAGCAGGAGCCAAACCCAGAACTCTCTGGTCCACGGGCTGACACTCTAACCGCTGAGCCAAACCGGCCAGGGCTATGTTTTCTGTTCTTTTGTCTGTCATAAATAGCTCCTGTAGGCCTTGTAAGCTCACAGGCCAAATGTAATTAATCAGTTGAGTGATTAATCTTTATTGTCACTGGCTCCATGGTTTATTTTCTCACTTTTATCTACATCCTATTCTATAACTTTCAACTCTTTCCATGTTACAATTAACCAACTGGTCTGCAACCCCCTTCAAAAATTTCTCTCTTACTGTGTCTTCTTGTTTATCCTGAAGAAAAAAAGTTTTAGTAGTTTGAAAGTAAAACAAACGGTAAAAACCATACTGTAATACAGTTAACAGAGATTACATTTAATCTATTTTGTTAACTTCCTCTGGTATTTTCCTTCAATGCTATACCTTTTATTTTATTTATTTATTAAAACATGCTTAAACTTCGTATTTTGAGATAAGTGTGGACTCACATGTATTGTAAGAAATAACACGAGCAATGGTGTATATTTTTTACCCAGTTCTTCCTGATGGTAGCACCTTACAGACTATGGTACAATATAATCAGGATATTGACATTGCTATAGTCAGCATACAGAAGACTTCCAGCACCGTAAGGATCTCTCTTGTTGCTCCTTTATAGCCATAACTGCTTCCCTTCTGCCCCATTTCCTGCTTACTCCTTGGCAATCATTCTGCATTTCTATAATTTTGTCACTTCAAGAATGTTATATAAATGGAACCATAGTAGTAACTTTTTGGGTTTGGCTCCCCCTCAACCCACCCAAGGATATGTTTTATTGATTTTAGAGAGTGAGGAAGGGGGAGAGCCGAGAGTGAGAGCGAGGGAGCAAGAGAAAGAGAGACAGAGAGAGAGAGGGAGAGGGAGAGAGAGAGAGAGAGAGAGAGAGAGAGAGAGAGAGAGAGAGAGAGAGAGAATCAAATCTGCAACGTAGATATGTGCCCTGACTGGGAATTGGACCTGCAACCTGTTGGTGTACAGGACTATGCTCCAATCAGCTGAGCCACCAGGCCAAGGCTGGGTTCAATTTTCTTTTTCACTCAGCATAATTCTCTGGACTTGAACATCTTTTCATTTACTTACTTGCCATTTGTGTATCTTCTCCAGTAAAGTATCTCTTCATGCGTTTTACCTATTTTCTAATTTCCCATTTATCCATTTCTGCTTGTTTTTTAACTGTTGAGTTTCGACAGCTCTTTATGTATTGTAGATACTAGTCTTTTTCAGAAATTGTGGTTTGCAAGCATTTTTTTCCTAGTTTGTGGCTTGTATTTTCATATTTTTGACAAGGGCTTTTACAAAGCAAAAGTTTTAAATTTTGATGAAGTCCTATTTATCAATTTTTCTTTTTTTGGCTCATGCCTTTGGTATTAAGTCTACAAACTCTTTGCATAAGCCCTCACTTCCAAAGATTCTTCCCCCTACCTTTACCTAGTTTTATGTTCTACATTTAAGTCTGTGATCAATTTTGAGTTAATTTTTATGTACGTATGAGACTTAGGTCAAGATATTCCTTCCTTCCTTCTTCCCTTCCCTTCCCTTCCCTTCCCTTCCCTTCCCTTCCCTTCCCTTCCCTTCCCTTCCCTTCCCTTCCCTTCCCTTCCCTTCCCTTCCCTTCCCTTCCCTTCCCTTCCCTTCCCTTCCCTTCCCTTCCCTTCCCTTCCCTTCCCTTCCCTTCCCTTCCCTTCCCTTCCCTTCCCTTCCCTTCCCTTCCCTTCCCTTCCCTTCCCTTCCCTTCCCTTCCCTTCCCTTCCCTTCCCTTTTCTTTGTCTACAGATGTCCAATTTATCCAGCATCATTTTTTGAAAAGACTGTCTTTTCTCCTTTGAATTATTTTTCACCTTTTAATCAAATACCAATTGAATATGTTTGTGTGGATCTATTTTTGGGTTCTCTATTCTGGTTTATTGATCTATATGTCTATCTCTCTACCAATATAATCTCTTTTTATAG